>CM057046.1:16389595-17673970 GCA_029948455.1 Solanum rostratum | reverse complement strand
AAAGACTGCCCAGAGTCGCCAAAAATCTTACACTGACGTGAGGAGAAGAGATTTGGAGTTCGAAGTAGATGATTGGGTGTACTTGAAGGTGTCACCTATGAAGGGTGTCCTAAGGTTTGGGAAGAAGGGAAAGTTGAGTCCAAGTTATGTTGGACCCTATCAAATCGTAAGGAGAATTGGGAAGGTGGCCTACGAGCTAGAGTTGCCTTCCGAGCTAGATGGGGTACACCCGGTGTTCCATGTGTCTATGCTAAAGAAATGCTTGGGAAACCCGGCCTTGGTGATCCCTGTTGGTAGAATTGGGGTGAAGGATAAACTATCTTACGAAGAGGTTCCGGTTCAAATTCTTGATTGTCAGATTCGTAAACTAAGGATCAAAGAAATAGCCTCAGTCAAAGTCCTGTGGAGGAATCAATTCGTTGAAGAAGCCACATGGGAAGCTGAGGAGGAGATGAAGGCAAAGTATCCGCACCTGTTCGTGCCAACTGATGGTGAAAGCACTGAAGGTAAATCCTTGCTCTTCACTAAGCTAAGTATCCTATTCTTGTATCTGACTTACTATTATTGAATTGAGTGTGGGAATGAGTCGTAAGTCTATTCGTGCCTTAATGCCCACCTCCACTCCTCATTCGAGGACGAATGATCCCAAGGGGGAGATGATGTGACGCCCGGTAAATTTACCGAAATGCCCCTAGAGTGAGGGTACGCGCGTAATGCATCTTCCGGGGTTCGTATGGCAAATCCGAGACCGGATTCGTGATCAGCATGAAGAATGGAGTGAGAAAATGGTCCGGGTCGAATTTTAGGACGACCCGATCGAAAGATAAATTTTCGATCCAAGTCACAAAACAGTGACTGTCCGCGACAGAGGCGCGACGCGCACCTGCCGCGGAGGGACACTTATATATTTTTCCAGATTTTCGACGGGATGGAGAAAACTCGTTTAAGAATACTTTTTCCAAAAATACACAGAGAAGAGAATCCTCGACATCACCCGGTTGAACAGTGCATCACAGGTATGTAAGGCTAAACTAAAACATGAGATTATTCTTTCATGTGCCCCATAGAGGTCATAGACGAATTGATGATTGAAGGGTCTACATGCATGATTTCTTTAATGGATTTTCTTGAAAATTATATTTGAAATTACATGTTTTCTATGTTGATGATCATCATACTATTTGTTCTCTTAAATTGAACACTATCATGGAATTTGCATAACCCTACATGACTATTTTGAAGAGCATGCATACTGAATTTAAGACTTGAACCTAGAGCCTTGCATTGGGATTGTTGACTGTGATGATGAGTTGATGAAATCTTGATTGTTGCATGAGTCTCTATAAATGAACTCTACCGGTGTGTTTATTCACTTGTTTCCTAATGACTGTTATATACTCTTGGGTCATTGAGAAGGTGTTGATGATAGGGTTAAAGTCCCTATGAGATATTGATGATAGGGTTAAAATCCCTATGAGATGTTTGATGATAGGGTGGAAGTCCCTATGAGATAATTGATGAAAAGGGGCCAAGGTCCCGGTGAAATATCAGTCGTGGACGGGGAGTGGGTCCCTATGAGACTGGCAGTCGTTGACGGGGAGTGAATCCCTATGAGACTGGTTGAGGTTGATTTTATGAGCATTGAGTCGGGAGGAGTACTGAGCACCGAAATGAGCAGGAGTGAGTCCCACTCGAACTCATTAACTACGTCGCCAAACGTAGGAGAGGCTTAAACCATCACATACATACATATGGTTTCCCTAGAGGTTTAACAGTCCTTGAAAGCAATAGAGGATCTGTTCAGTTTGATTCCATGTCGGGTATATTGATATGGGATCCAGTGTTCCTTACCTGGCAAGTTTGGGACCACTGTGGCAACATCAGGGTGATTGTTGTACATTCACTGGCTCATAAGTGAGTGTTGTCGGTTAAGAGAAACTCCCGGGAAAAATTCGTACCTTATTCTGAGTCTAGATGAGATGTGATGAGAGGGGGGGTGAACTCCTCTGAGATGATCCATGTGATGAGTTAAGACTTTGATGAGTCTGAGATAATGATGTGTCACTTGCCCACTCAGTACTTTTTCGCAGACAAGCAAGTTGGCGGTTAATGTGATTATGATGTCTATTTTGACTTGATATTATTTTCCATATTTTCTACCGGTTTCTGTTTCATTCAGCTATTTTACATACCAGTACATTCCAAGTACTGACGTCCACTCTGGACTGCATCGTTTTATGATGTAGAGGCAGGTACTAGATGTAATGCCCCGCTAATTACTAAAATACCCCTAGAGGAGAGGTGCGCGTAAAACGCGTCTTCCAATGCTCGGATTGAAAATCCGAGAGTGGATTCGTGATCAGCACTGAAAATGGAGTGGGAAGAGGGTCTCGGTCGAATTTTAGAGCGATCGAGTCGGAAAATAATTTTTCGTTCCAAAACGAAAAACAGTGTGCCTGCGCGACAGAACCGCGTCGCGGATCGGTCGCGGAGTCACACTTGTGTTTTCTGTAAAATTTTCGACGGAGTTGAATTTCCGAAAATACACTGTCCGCGACAGGTCCGCGTCGCGGACTGTGTTATTTCAGATGGGGGAGTAATTCTGTTAAATTATGGAGGGCAATTTAGTCCATTCCTAACTATTCTAAACGTCCCCCTACGCCTAATTAAGGTCAGTTTTCGAAGAAAAGGGTTTCAAAACCTAAATTCTAAGCGTTCTTCCAAAGAGTCACCTAAGGTAGGGCTTGAAGGAAGGGAGGATTGAGGAGATCAAGAGGAGGGTGTACTTCCTTGTGTTAGCAAAACTTTCCAGGTATGTAAGGCTAACTTAAAGCATGGGAATGTTCTCCCATGTGCCCTTCTGAGAACTGATGATTAGAGTCATTGATGATGAGGTTGATGTAAAGAGTTGATGCATGTTAAAAATTTACGTATTCTATGTATAAATGATTTTCTTACAGAAATTGATGATCATCATTACTTTGTTTTATACTTAACTCATTTTTGTAAGTGCATTTACAAACCCTATATGAATTGCAAATTGAAAAGCATGCATAATGAATTTAGGGGATGAGTCTAGAGCCTTGACGATGATGATGTTGTGATCGTGTTTCACATTTGATGAGAGTCTTGATGATGATGTTGATGAGAATGATGTATTACGATGTCTTAAAATTCAAGGTCTAATTTCTAAAAAGAAATCTTGAGTCTATGATGTTGATGTTGATGTTATGAGGTGAGGTACTATGTCCTTCTGGGACCGATGTTGATGTTGAGGTATTAATTATTATACCATGTCCTTATGTGACTGATGATGATGTACTATGTCCCTCTGGGACCGATGTTGATGTTGAGGTATTAATTATTATACCATGTCCTTATGTGACTGATGATGATGTACTATGTCCCTCTGGGACTGATGATGATGATGATGATGATGTTTATGAGCATGTCGAGTTCTGGGAGGAGTATTGAGCACCGAAATGGGTAGAGAGTGAGTCCCACTCGAACCCATTAACTACGTGGCCCGCGTAGGAAGAGAGGATTGAACCGCAATGCGGATGGCTCCTATCTTGTCCCAAAAGTGGACTGATGTTTTGATGTTTTCTTGTGGATCCACTGATGTGATGTCCTTTACCCCGGGCAGGGTATTGGATGGATGTGGCAACGGCATCGCTTCGTTGTATCATCACTGGCTCATAAGTGATGGTTGTCGGTTAGAGAAACTCCCAGTTAGGTTCCTTTGATAGAACTCTGATGTTGATGTGATGTTGAGTCGATGTGATGTTCCCTTGAGTCGATGTTGATGTGATGTTGAGTCGATGTGATGTTCCCTTGAGTCGATGTTGA
This sequence comes from Solanum rostratum, assembly GCA_029948455.1. Taxonomy (NCBI): domain Eukaryota; kingdom Viridiplantae; phylum Streptophyta; class Magnoliopsida; order Solanales; family Solanaceae; genus Solanum; species Solanum rostratum. The sequence goes on along the minus strand of CM057046.1, from coordinate 17,670,121 downwards.
TGTGATGTTGAGTCGATGTGATGTCCCTTTGATGTGATGACGATGTGGAGATGAGAGGTTGATGAGTCAACTGTCTATTCTAATCTCTTGCCTTAGATAGACATTGACATTCTGATGGAATATGATGTTGAGTTGGTGTTTCTTTATGCTGTGTACTTACCCTATTATTCAGCTATTTTACATGCCAGTACATTCCACGTACTGACGCCATTTGGCGCTGCATCGTTTTATGATGCAGATACAGGAGTTAGAGGACTTCAGCAGACGCACCGTTGAAGCCGCAGAGTTCGAGTTCTGAGTTGGTGAGCCTCCTTGCTTTCCGGAGGAAACCCTTCTACTTATGTTTTTCTTTATTCATTGAGTCTGGTAGCCATGGCATGTCACGGCACCACTCTTAGACAGTCGAGTTAGAATTAGAGGCTTTGTAGACATGATGTCGAGGATTGATGCAGATGTTTCCTTTTGAACTGAGTAATATTTCCCTTACTTAGTTGATGTTGAGATTGATGTTGGCCTTTGGGCCCTTATTTAAGGTATTCCTTTGATGTTACTTCCGCTATCTTGATGTTGAATGATGTGAGGAGGCTAAGTGGTTCGCTCAGGGGCTAGCAATAGTCTTTGGGTGCCGGCCACGCCCAGGGTACCCTCCCGGGGCGTGACAAACTTGGTATCAGAGCACAGAGTTCAAGAGTCCTAGGGAGTCTACGAAGCCGTGTCTAGTAGAGTCTCGTTTATGCGTGTGTTGTGCACCACACTTCATAAACAGGATGCTACAGGGCATTTAGGAAATGGTTACCCTTCTTTGATGTTCTGATGTCGTGCGATAAAGCTTGGCTCTATGAGAGTCCCTTTTCTAATTCGTGCGTTACGCGTTTGCAGATAATGCCTCCAAAACGCACAGCTGCTCAAAGGGATGCCTCAGTCCCTAATACTGAGAATCCCTTACCAGAGGCCCCTCGTCAGCATGAGACAAGGAGACGGGGACGACCTGCTGGGGCTACTGAGGCTCCACCAGCACCTCCGGTTCAGTCAGCCCCCACTTCGGAAGCGGACTTCAGGGGAGCTATTGCTATGCTCACCCAGTTAGTAGCCTCTCAGAATAGCAGTCGTGGTCCCCAGGCCCCTAGCTCCAGTTCTCAAGAGTCTACGGCTGCAACCAGGCTCCGAGATTTTCTGAGGATGAACCCGCCGGTCTATACGGGGTCAAAGGTTGAGGAGGACCCACGGAACTTCATTGATGAGATGCGTAAGATTTTGAGAGCTATGCATGCAACTGAGGTGGAGGGAGTCGAGCTGGTCTCTTATCAGCTTAAGGATGTTGCTAATGTCTGGTACAACCAGTGGGAGGATGTGAGAGGTGAGGATGCAGAGCCTGCTGAGTGGGAGGAGTTTGAGAGTGCCTTTCTTGACCACTTCTTTCCCCAAGAGTTGAGGGAGGCGAAGGTCGAGGAGTTTTTGAATCTGAAACAAGAGGAACTGACGGTCAAAGAATACAACTTGAAGTTCATCCAACTGTCCAGATATGCTCCAGAGATGGTCCTTGATATGAGGGCAAGAATGAGGAAGTATGTGTCTGGATTGGGCAGACACGTAAAAAGGGAGTGTAAGGCAGCATTGCTAATTCCAGACATGGATATCGCTAGACTTATGGTCTACGCCCAACAGACTGAGGAGGACAAGAAGAGGGACAGGGAAGAACAACAGAAGAAGAGAGCCAAATCGGAAGGGCATGAGCCTAATCAGCAGAAGCAGAAGAAAGGTGATAGGACATTCTCTCAAAAGAGGTCTTCTAGCCATGCACCGTCGATGGCGAGTGCACCTGTTCAGCAAAACAGGTATGATCAGCGATCCTATGGGTATCAGAATTTCAGAGCACAGGGACCTCAGTCCCAAGCCAGTGTTGCTCAAGGTCCGAGAGGAATGCCACCCTGTGGCAGGTGTGGCAAACTGCATCTTGGTGCGTGCCGTGAGGGCACTAAAAATTGCTTCACATGTGGACGACCTGGCCACTTTCAGAGTGAGTGCCCTACGAGGACTCAGAGGTGGAGCGACAGAGGAAATAGAGCTCAGTCTTCTACAGCGCCCCTTGAGGGCAATCGTCAGAAGGCAACTACTGCTAATGCTGGAGGCGGGACAAATCGCCTGTATGCGATGGGTAATCGACAGGATCAAGAGGTTGCTCCAGATGTTGTTACGGGTATGCTCCGAATCTTTTCTTATGATTGTTATGCACTACTTGACCCAGGTGCCACCTTATCTTTTGTGACGCCCTATGTGGCCCATAAATTTGAGATTATTCCGGAGTGTTTGCTTGAGCCTTTTTCAGTATCGACTCCTACTGGTGAGTCAATTTTGGCTAAGAGAATCTATAGAGATTGTATAGTGTCCATCTGTCATAGGGATACTTTGGCCAATTTGGTGGAGTTGGAGATGGTTGACTTTGATGTGATTCTTGGTATGGATTGGCTCCATGCGTGCCATGCATCCATAGATTGTAGGACCCGAGTTGTTAAGTTTCAATTTCCTAACGAACCGGTCCTAGAGTGGAGGGGAGGTTATGTTGCACCCAGGGGTAAATTTATTTCTTACCTGAAGGCGAGGAAGTTAATCTCTAAGGGGTGTATTTATCACCTTGTACGAGTTAAGTCTGATGATGTTGAGTCCCCTACTTTTGAGTCTGTCCCGATTGTAAATGAGTTCCCTGAGGTGTTCCCTGAGGATTTACCTGGAGTCCCTCCTGATAGGGAGATCGACTTCGGTATTGATGTACTTCCTGAGACGCAGCCTATTTCTATTCCACCATATAGGATGGCCCCTGCAGAGTTGAAAGAGTTGAAGGAGCAGTTGAAAGATCTGTTAGAGAAGGGTTTTATTAGACCCAGTGTTTCTCCTTGGGGTGCTCCCGTTCTGTTTGTACGAAAGAAGGATGGGTCACTAAGAATGTGCATAGACTATAGGCAATTGAACAAGGTCACAGTCAAGAATAAGTATCCTCTTCCTAGGATAGATGACTTGTTTGACCAACTTCAAGGTGCTTCATGCTTTTCGAAGATAGATCTCAGATCAGGTTACCATCAGTTGAAGGTGAGAGAATGTGATATTCCAAAGACAGCTTTCAGGACTAGATATGGCCATTTTGAGTTCTTGGTCATGTGCTTTGGATTGACGAATGCGCCAGCAGCTTTTATGGATTTGATGAATAGGGTGTTCAAACCCTACCTTGATATGTTCGTGATAGTGTTCATTGATGATATCTTGGTATATTCGAGGGATGAGGAAGAGCATGCTGAACATCTTAGAGTTGTCCTTCAAACTCTTAAGGATCAGGAGTTGTATGCGAAATTTTCCAAATGTGAGTTCTGGCTCAAATCAGTGGCTTTCTTAGGCCATGTGGTATCCGGTGATGGGATTCGAGTAGATGGTCAGAAGATTGAAGCGGTTGCCAACTGGCCAAGACCGACCTCTCCGACGGACATAAGGAGTTTCTTGGGCTTGGCAGGCTACTACCGCAAATTTGTTGAAGGATTTTCTTCCCTATCCGCCCCATTGACTAAACTGACCCAGAAAAAGGTCAAGTTTGAGTGGTCTGAAGAATGCGAGAAGAGCTTCCAAGAGCTAAAGGTTAGGTTGACTACTGCACCTGTATTGACCTTGCCTGATGGGACGGAAGGTTTTGTAGTATACTGTGATGCGTCAAGAGTTGGATTGGGATGTGTGTTAATGCAAAGAGGTAAAGTGGTGGCTTATGCTTCCAGGCAGCTTAAGGTTCATGAGAAGAACTACCCGACCCATGACCTTGAGTTGGCAGCAGTGGTGTTTGCACTTAAAATCTGGCGCCACTACTTGTATGGAGTGCATGTGGACGTGTTTACGGATCACAAGAGCTTGCAGTATGTCTTCAGTCAGAAAGAGCTTAACCTGCGACAGAGAAGATGGTTGGAATTGCTCAAGGACTACGACATGAGCATCATGTACCACCCAGGTAAAGCTAATGTTGTTGCTGATGCTCTTAGCAGGTTGTCTATGGGTAGCACAGCCCATGTTGAGGAGGAGAAGAAGGAGTTAGTAAAGGAAGTGCATAGGTTGGCTCGATTGGGAGTCCAGCTTGAGGAGAACGACGAGGGAGGAATTAGTGTGCGGAATGGGTCTGCATCGTCCCTAGTGACAGAGGTAAAAGAGAAGCAGGACCGAGATCCTGTGATACTCCAATTGAAGGAGGATGTTCAGAAGCAAAAGGTGATGGTCTTCTCCAAAGGGGGAGATGGTGTATTGAGGTACCAGAGTAGACTGTGTGTCCCTGATGTTGATGGTGTCCGAGAGAGGATTCTAGCTGAGGCCCATAATACTAAATACTCCATTCACCCAGGCTCCACTAAGATGTATCACGATTTGAGAGAGGTCTATTGGTGGAGGGGGATGAAGCGAGATATTGCGGAGTTTGTTTCAAGGTGTTCAAATTGCCAACAAGTAAAGGTTGAGCATCAAAGGCCAATTGGCTTAGCCTAAAACTTTGAGATTCCAGAATGGAAGTGGGAGATGATTAACATGGATTTCATCACTGGGCTACCGAGATCCCGGAGACAGCATGATTCCATATGGGTGATTGTGGACAGAATGACGAAGTCAGCGCATTTCCTGGCAGTCAAGACGACTAACACTGCAGAGGATTATGCCAAGATGTATATTCAAGAGATCGTGAGGTTGCATGGAGTTCCCTTGTCCATTATCTCGGACAGAGGAGCCCAATTTACTTCTCATTTCTGGAAGTCCTTCCAGAAAGGATTGGGTACCAAAGTGAATTTGAGCACAGCTTTTCACCCACAGACAGATGGTCAGGCAGAGCGCACTATTCAGACGGTGGAGGACATGTTGAGAGCATGCGTCCTTGATTTCAAAGGAAATTGGGATGATCATTTGCCGTTGATTGAATTTGCATATAACAACAGTTATCATGCGAGCATCCAAATGGCCCCTTATGAGGCATTGTATGGGAGGAGATGTAGATCACCTATTGGGTGGTTTGAAATTGGAGAGACTGAGTTGATTGGTCCTGACCTGGTTCACCAGTCCTTAGAGAAGGTGAAAATTATTCGGGAAAGATTGAAGACTGCCCAAAGCCGTCAGAAATCTTACACAGATGTGAGGAGGAGAGACCTAGAGTTTGAGGTGAGCGATTGGGTTTACTTGAAGGTATCACCCATGAAGGGTGTCATGAGGTTTGGGAAAAAGGGGAAATTAAGTCCTCGTTATATTGGCCCATACCAGATTGTGCGAAGAATTGGGAAGGTCGCCTACGAGCTAGAGTTACCCTCTGAGTTAGATGGAATCCATCCGGTGTTCCATGTTTCGATGTTGAAGAAGTGTTTGGGAGATCCAGCCTTGGTAATTCCTGTGGAGAGCACGGGAGTTAGAGATAGTTTGTCTTATGAGGAAATCCCAGTCCAGATCCTTGATCGACAGGTTCGCAGGCTGAGGAACAAGGAGATAGCTTCTGTCAAAGTCCTGTGGAGGAATCAATTCGTTGAGGAAGCCACATGGGAAGCTGAGGAAAAGATGAAGGCAAAATACCCGCACCTGTTCGTGCTCGAGGTTGATGAAAATGCCGAAGGTAACATTTTTTTACCTGTATGAAAATTGATGTTAATACCATGATGTGATGTTTATAAAAATTGATGTCTCGATATATGATTAATGAGGTTGATGAGAAGTCGAGGTAATGATGTTATTGAGCGAGTATCGAGGTGAGTCTTGAGTTTATTCGTGCTAAATGTCGTTCCTACTCATCATTCGAGGACGAATGATCCCAAGGGGGAGATAATGTAATGCCCCGCTAATTACTAAAATACCCCTAGAGGAGAGGTGCGCGTAAAACGCGTCTTCCAATGCTCGGATTGAAAATCCGAGAGTGGATTCGTGATCAGCACTGAAAATGGAGTGGGAAGAGGGTCTCGGTCGAATTTTAGAGCGATCGAGTCGGAAAATAATTTTTCGTTCCAAAACGAAAAACAGTGTGCCTGCGCGACAGAACCGCGTCGCGGATCGGTCGCGGAGTCACACTTGTGTTTTCTGTAAAATTTTCGACGGAGTTGAATTTCCGAAAATACACTGTCCGCGACAGGTCCGCGTCGCGGACTGTGTTATTTCAGATGGGGGAGTAATTCTGTTAAATTATGGAGGGCAATTTAGTCCATTCCTAACTATTCTAAACGTCCCCCTACGCCTAATTAAGGTCAGTTTTCGAAGAAAAGGGTTTCAAAACCTAAATTCTAAGCGTTCTTCCAAAGAGTCACCTAAGGTAGGGCTTGAAGGAAGGGAGGATTGAGGAGATCAAGAGGAGGGTGTACTTCCTTGTGTTAGCAAAACTTTCCAGGTATGTAAGGCTAACTTAAAGCATGGGAATGTTCTCCCATGTGCCCTTCTGAGAACTGATGATTAGAGTCATTGATGATGAGGTTGATGTAAAGAGTTGATGCATGTTAAAAATTTACGTATTCTATGTATAAATGATTTTCTTACAGAAATTGATGATCATCATTACTTTGTTTTATACTTAACTCATTTTTGTAAGTGCATTTACAAACCCTATATGAATTGCAAATTGAAAAGCATGCATAATGAATTTAGGGGATGAGTCTAGAGCCTTGACGATGATGATGTTGTGATCGTGTTTCACATTTGATGAGAGTCTTGATGATGATGTTGATGAGAATGATGTATTACGATGTCTTAAAATTCAAGGTCTAATTTCTAAAAAGAAATCTTGAGTCTATGATGTTGATGTTGATGTTATGAGGTGAGGTACTATGTCCTTCTGGGACCGATGTTGATGTTGAGGTATTAATTATTATACCATGTCCTTATGTGACTGATGATGATGTACTATGTCCCTCTGGGACCGATGTTGATGTTGAGGTATTAATTATTATACCATGTCCTTATGTGACTGATGATGATGTACTATGTCCCTCTGGGACTGATGATGATGATGATGATGATGTTTATGAGCATGTCGAGTTCTGGGAGGAGTATTGAGCACCGAAATGGGTAGAGAGTGAGTCCCACTCGAACCCATTAACTACGTGGCCCGCGTAGGAAGAGAGGATTGAACCGCAATGCGGATGGCTCCTATCTTGTCCCAAAAGTGGACTGATGTTTTGATGTTTTCTTGTGGATCCACTGATGTGATGTCCTTTACCCCGGGCAGGGTATTGGATGGATGTGGCAACGGCATCGCTTCGTTGTATCATCACTGGCTCATAAGTGATGGTTGTCGGTTAGAGAAACTCCCAGTTAGGTTCCTTTGATAGAACTCTGATGTTGATGTGATGTTGAGTCGATGTGATGTTCCCTTGAGTCGATGTTGATGTGATGTTGAGTCGATGTGATGTTCCCTTGAGTCGATGTTGATGTGATGTTGAGTCGATGTGATGTCCCTTTGATGTGATGACGATGTGGAGATGAGAGGTTGATGAGTCAACTGTCTATTCTAATCTCTTGCCTTAGATAGACATTGACATTCTGATGGAATATGATGTTGAGTTGGTGTTTCTTTATGCTGTGTACTTACCCTATTATTCAGCTATTTTACATGCCAGTACATTCCACGTACTGACGCCATTTGGCGCTGCATCGTTTTATGATGCAGATACAGGAGTTAGAGGACTTCAGCAGACGCACCGTTGAAGCCGCAGAGTTCGAGTTCTGAGTTGGTGAGCCTCCTTGCTTTCCGGAGGAAACCCTTCTACTTATGTTTTTCTTTATTCATTGAGTCTGGTAGCCATGGCATGTCACGGCACCACTCTTAGACAGTCGAGTTAGAATTAGAGGCTTTGTAGACATGATGTCGAGGATTGATGCAGATGTTTCCTTTTGAACTGAGTAATATTTCCCTTACTTAGTTGATGTTGAGATTGATGTTGGCCTTTGGGCCCTTATTTAAGGTATTCCTTTGATGTTACTTCCGCTATCTTGATGTTGAATGATGTGAGGAGGCTAAGTGGTTCGCTCAGGGGCTAGCAATAGTCTTTGGGTGCCGGCCACGCCCAGGGTACCCTCCCGGGGCGTGACACTAGAGATCCTCAACAGGCGCTCCGTTGAAGATCAGAGATCCGAAGTTTATTTGGTGAGTCTCCCCTACTCCGGAGGAACCATTATTTTATTTCATCATGCTTTAGAGTTAGGATTGGACTATTATCTTATTTTGTTTTTGGGTAGCCATGGGTCTGTCATTGGCACCACATGATTTAGTGATAGAGGCTTCATAGATCGGTGTCGAGCATTGATGTTGATATTGTGAGCTAGTTCTTTCTACTAGCCTTCGTTATTTTGCTTATATTATATTGAGAACTTTAGATGAACTGCGTCCACTGCTTGCATATACATTCCGCTGATCAGTAGAAGTATGATTGAATGATGTGATGAGACTAGGTGGTTCGCTTGGGGGCTAGCAATAGTCTTCGAGTGCCGGCCACGCCAAGGGTACCCTCCCGGGGCGTGACATCTACGATCGCGTGTGTTTGTAAATATTTAACATACAAATAAATTTATGTATGTGCAAATCTATATGTGTATTGTTAATACATTATTTTAAAGATGATTTATGTCCAATAAATTTATTTCTAATCCTCATTTTGCAGTTGGTAATGATCTTTGATTTTCAATTACAAGTTGGCATATATTTTAGTCAAGGAATTGGTGATGGTAGATGGTCAAAAAGCACTTCAATTAACTGATAAGGTAAAAATGACTAATTCATTGATGATTTGAAAATTAAAAAAATGAAATGTTCACCAGTTTTTCATGTTAAATGTATTAAAATTTGACTAGAAAAAATAATACTTGTCCGATTTGTGTTGCCCAATTTTGATGATCTAGACTAAATGATAACTGATACGATAGTATAAAGTTGGATTTCTTAAATAAGATTTTAAAAACTACTATTGCTGAATAAAATTGAAGTATACGGTAGTGTTTGTTTAATATTTTTTTTTATATTTTCTTTTTCTGGAGTATTATATACTAGCCTTAAATGTACAAATTTCATTAGAAATATCTCTAGTTATAATATGATGCAGTAATATATCAGATTATTAATTGTCAATGAAATATATTTTGAGCTTTTCACCTTTAGTGGTTCAAATTAAATCGTTCTAATTTGGCATAATTATATTAATCAAATATGTATTAACAAGTGTTGTGCAAAAAATTTTTTAAATGTTTTTTATGATTTTTATTTTTTTAAAAAAATATTTATCCTTTCAAGGTACAATAACTTTTTGCTACACTAGATCTTGTTTATAATTTGAGCAATAATTTTTTCCCAGATTAGAGATTAAATTATATGACCTTAGTTCTAATATAGTGGTAGTTTAATTTATGAATATAACATTAAATTTAATGAAGATAATTTTTCTTTATAAAATTATTTTGTCATATATACAACTATGGCCAATGATGGTGTGCTTCATAACAACGAAAATGATGGTGAAGTTGAGGGGGAAATGAAATGAGAGAGATTTTAAGAATAATTATGTGATGATAAAGCGATGATGGGGGAGGATGATGATGATGAGAATTTTGGGAATGATTATATATTTCTTAGTAAAGAAAGTAATATAGACGATGAGAAGAGAAAGATGAATGATGAAAGCCTAAGAAATGATTATGTGCTTTCTAACAAAGCGATTGATAATGACAATAAGTAAGATGATGAATATGGGATGGTTAGAGTCTCTATCATCATCATCATCTACTTCTTTATCATCTTTATCAATTCTTTTAGTAGGAGGCACATAATCATCCACAGGGTCTCCAGCATTATTATCTTCTTTTTTCATCATCTCTATTATACCTTTTGTTAGAAGGCACATAATCATCTTCAGAATTCTCATCTTCATTGTCTCCCTTCTCATAGTCTTTATCATTTTCTTTATTACGTGAAAGATAATTATCCCTTTAATCTCTATCATCATCTTCTTCCTCATCATCTCCATAATCTTCTTTGTCATGAAATATATAATCACCTTCTAAATTTTCATCATCTTTTTTATTAAGAGGCTCATGATTAGAGTCACCTTCATCTCCATTATTAATTTCTTTGTTAGGATGTATAAATATTCCATTGAAATCTTCCTTATCGTCTACATCATTTTTATGTTCGAGAGCATAAAACTATTCCTATAATGTTTTTTTTTTGTCTCAATTTATATGATTTACTTTTCTTTTTAGATATTCCAAAAAATGACATATTTTTATATTTATTTTTACATTAACTTTAAAATATTTTTTTTCCTAAATGAAATTATTTCTAGCCATATATATCTATGACTCATTTTAGTCAATGAAAAATATTTTGAGCTTTTCGCCTTTAGTGGTTCAAATTGAGTTGTTCTAATTTGGTATAATTATATTAATCAAATATGTATATTGTTAATCCATTATTTTAAAGATAACTTATGTCTAAAAAAAACATTTATCCTTAATCCTCATTTTGCAGGTGCTAATGATCTTTGATTTTTTCAATTACAAGTTGGGATATATCTAATGGTGAAAGTGACTAATTCATTGATGATTTGAATATTGCAAAAAATGAAATGTTCACATGTTTTTCATGTTAAATGTATTAAAATTCGACTAGGAGAAAATAATAATTGTCCAATTAGTGTTGCCCAATTTTGATGATCGAGACTAAAATGATATCTGCTATAATAGTATAAAGTTGGATTTATTGAATAAGATTTTATAAACTACTATTGTTTAATAAAATTGAAAAATTATGTTGCGTTTGTTTAATATATATATATATATTTTGCATATTTTCTTTTTCTGAAGTATTATATACTAGACTTAAATTGACAAATTTGTTCAAAAATATACCTAGTTATAATATGATGCAGCAATATATTAGATTATTAATGGTCAATGAAAAATATTTTGAGCCTTTTGCCTTTAGTGGTTCTAATTAAGTCGTTCTAATTTGGCAAAATTATATTAATAAAATATGTATTAACAAGTGTTGTGCGAAATTTTTTTAAAATGTTTTTTATGATTTTTATTTTTTTAAAAAATATTTATCTTTTCAAGTTACAATGAGTTTTTGCGACTCTATATCTTGTTTATCATTTGAGCTATAATTTTTTTTCCCAGATTAGAAATAAAATTATATGACATTAGCTCTAATATAGTAGTAGTTTAAGTTATGAATATAACATTAAATTTAATAAAATAATTATTCTTTATAAAATTATTTTGTCAAATAATACAACTATAGCCAATAATAGTGTGCTTCATGGCAAAGAAAATGATGGTGAGGTTGAGGAAGGAGATAAAATGATAGAGATTTTAAGAATAATTATGTGATGATAAAGCAATAAATGGGGGGGGGGGGAGGATGATGATGGATGATGAGAAAGATGAATGATGAAAGCCTCGAAAATGATTATGTGCTTCCGAACAAAATGATTGATATGGAAGCTTCGGAAACGATTATGTGCTTTCTAACAAAACGATTGATAAAGACAATAAGGAAGATGATGACTATGGGATGGTTAGAGTCTCTATCATCATCATCTACTTCTTCATCATCAATTCTTTTAGTAGGAGGCACATAATCATCCACAGGGTCTCCAACATTATCATCTTCTTTTTCATCGTCTCTATTATACTTTTTGTTAGATGGCACATAATCATCTTTAGAATTCTTATCTTCATTGTCTCCCTTCTCATAGTTTTTATCATTTTCTTTATTAGGTGGAACATAATTATCCCTTTAATCTCTATCATCATCGTCTTCCTCATCATCTCCATAATCTTCTTTGTCATGAAATATATAATCACCTCCTAAATTATCATCATCATCTTTTTTATTAAGAGGCTCATAATTAGAGTCACCTTCATCTCCATTATTAATCTCTTTGTTAGGCGGTGTAAATCATTCAATTGAAATCTTCATTATCATCTACATCATTTTTTTTATGTTCGAGGGCATCATAAAATTATTCCTATAATATTTTTTTGTCTCAATTTATATGATTTAGTTTTCTTTTAGTTATTTCAAAAAATAAAATATTATTATATTTATTTGTAGTTTAACTTTGAAATATTAACTATTTCCTAAATGAAATTATTTCTAGCCACACATATTTATGACTCATTTTAGTCAATAAAAAATATTTTGACTTTTTCGCCTTTAGTGGTTCTAATTGAGTCGTTCTAATTAGGCATAATTATATTAATCAAACATGTCTATTGTTAATCTATTATTTTAAAGATGCTTTATGTCAAATAAATTTATCCTTAATCCTCATTTAGCAGGTGCTAATGATCTTTGATTTTTTCAATTACAAGTTGGGATATATCTAATGGTGAAAGTGACTAATTCATTGATGATTTGAATATTGAAAAAATGAAATATTCATATGTTTTTCATGTTAAATGTATTAAAATTTGACTAGAAGAAAATAATAATTGTCCAATTTGTGTTTCCCAATTTTGATGATCTAGACTAAATGATAACTGATATAATAGTATAAAGTTGAATTTCTAAAAAACAAGATTTTAAAAACTATTATTGCTGAAAAAAATTGAAATATTCTGTAGTGTTTGTTTAATATTTTCTTTTTCATATTTTCTTTTTCTAAAAGTATTATGTACTAGCCTCAAATGGAAAAATTTCATTAGAAATATCTCTAGTTGTAATATGATGCAGTAATATATTAGATTATTAATTGTCGATGAAAATTATTTAGAGCTTTTCGTCTTTATTGGTTCTAATTAAGTCGTTCTAATTTGGCATAATTATATTCATCAAATATGTAATAACAAGTGTTGTGCGATTTTTTTTTTTTAAGATTTTTATTTTTAAAAAAAGATATTTATCCTTTCAAGGTACAATGACTTTTTGCTACACTAGATCTTGTTTATGATTTGAGCTATAATTTTTTCCCAGATTAGAGATTAAATTATATGACCTTAGTTCTAATATAGTAGTAGTTTAATTTATGAATATAACATTAAATTTAATGAAGATAATTATTCTTTGTAAAAGTATTTTGTCAAATATACAACTATGGCCAATGATGGTGTGCTTCATGGCAAAGAAAATGATGGTGAGGTTGAGGGGGAAATGAAATGAGAGCGATTTTAAGAATAATACCGTGATAGTAAAGCGATGATTGGGGAGGATGATGATGATGGAAAATTTGGGGATGATTATGTATTTCTTAGTAAAGAAAGTAATATTGACAATAAGATAAGAAAGATGAATGATGGAAGCCTCGGAAATGATTAAGTGCTTTCTAACAAAACGATTGATAAATACAATAAGGAAGATGATGACTATGGGATGGTTAGAGTCTCTATCATCATCAACATCTACTTATGTATCATCTCCATCAATTCTTTTATTAGATGGCACATAATCATCTTCATAATTCTCATCTTCGTTGTCTCCCTTCTCATAGTCTTTATCATTTTCTTTCTTAGGTGGCACATAATTATCCCTTTAATTTATATCATCATTTTCTTCCTCATCATCTCCATAATCTTCTTTGTTATGAAGTATATAATCACCTCCTAAATTTTCATCATCATCTTTTTCATTAAGAGACTCATGATTAGAGTCACCATCATCTCCAATATTAATCTCTTTGTTAGGAGGTATATAACCATTCCATTGAAATCTTCATTATCGTTTACATCATTTTTATGTTCGAGGGCATAAAACTATTCTTATAATTGTTTTCCTCAATTTATATGATTTACTTTTCTTTTTACTTATTCCAAAAATGACATATTTTTATATTTATTTTTACATTAACTTTAAAATATTCTTTTTTTCCTTAATGAAATTATCTCTAGCCATACATATCTATGACTCATTTTAGTCAATGAAAAATATTTTGAGAGTTTCGCCTTTAGCGGTTCTAATTAAGTTGTTCTAATTTGGAATAATTATAAAGAGTGGAGCAATATTAAAAATGAGGCGATGTTTATCTTTATAATCTACATACAGTGTATAAAGGGTTTTACCCATTTTTGTCCTAACATATACATACTCTATACCTGATAACTATTGAAGTAAAAATAGGATGATAAGAAAATAATTTTTTAAAAAAACCAAACAAATGGAAGTGATTAAGTGTCACTCCCCTAGGAGGGTACCCAGGACGTGGCTGGCACCCAGAGACTATTGCTTGTCTCCAAGCAAACCACTTGGTCTCCTCACATCCATTCAATCAAACAACTCTACAGATCAGCCGAAGTAAAAGCAAGTAAATGGGCTCATCTCATCTAATATCTCAATTAATATATACAGTAAAAAAAGGCTAGTAGAAAGAACTAGCTCACAATCTCAACATCAACGTTCGACTATCATCTATGAAGCCTTTACCACTAATCAAGTGGTGCCAATGACAAACTCTTGGCTACCTAAATCAAAACATAAGACTACTCTAGTCTAACTCAAAGCAAGATGAAATATATAATAATGGGACCTCCGGAGTAGGGGAGGCTCACCAATCAGCTGAATATCTCAGATCTTCAATGAAGTGCCAGGTGACGATCCTTAATTCCTGTATCTGTATCATAAAACCATGTAGCACTTAGTGGCGTCAGTATGTGAAATGTACGGTATGTAAAATAACTGAATGAAACAGAAACAGGTAGAATAATACGAAACAACGTCTACTCAAAACAATCATCAAATCAAACGTCAAATGTCTATCTAAGCAAGAATAAAGAGTAGACAAGTGACCCATCAACCAATTAACCTCATCAATCAAATCGGACTCATCTCGATGGAACTTAACTCATCTCAACTCAGCTCTTCTCAACTCTTCTCAACTCAATCTCAACTCAACTCATCTCATCTCATCTCGACTCAGAGTACTCAAGGTGGGAACTTTTGGGAGTTTCTCTTATCCAACAATAATCATTTATGAGCCAGTGATTGTACAACATCCCACTGGTGTTGCCACGACTGTTCATGTAATGACCCGTTAGGCCATCTTAAAAATAAATACTTTCTCTTTCATAAAAGATTCTTTTCGTAAATTTAAATTAAAAATTTGGAACTATTCGATAATTACGGTCATTTAGTTGACGGATAATTTTAGATAATTAATTTAGTTGGTAGATTAAAATAATATTTTAATTAATATTCTACACTATTTATTCCATGTTTATCA
Source organism: Solanum rostratum (assembly GCA_029948455.1). NCBI lineage: Eukaryota > Viridiplantae > Streptophyta > Magnoliopsida > Solanales > Solanaceae > Solanum > Solanum rostratum. The sequence goes on along the minus strand of CM057046.1, from coordinate 17,654,936 downwards.
AAAATAGGCTAATAGAATTTATCACTTTTAGTATATTAGAATAAGTAATTAAGAAAGAAAAAAAATAAAATAAAATAAAAACAAAAAGAAAAAAGAAAAGGGATACAAGGGTTGAAGGGGACTGATTGCTGAAGCCCACAAAAATAGAAAACAACGCACGAGGAAACAGAACGACGAAACGCAGAACAAAAAGAAAGTGCGGGAAGGAAAAGAAAAAAAAAGAAGAGAAGAAAAATTATGATTTTCATCTCAAAACATCAAGGTAATTATTCTCATCCTTTCTATTAAGTTTTCATGAGATTATGAATAAATTTTTAGGGTAGAAACGTGTATAATTTATGTTAAATTAAGAAAATATAGTCCTAGGGTTCTTAGAACAAAATCTTGATTTGGGGATCGAATAATGATCCGTTTTAGCTGAAATTTGACGTATACATTTAGTTTATTATGGGTAAACATAATCTGAAAGAATTTTCCAGATTCGGATTTAAGGGCTCGGGGTGATTTTTTGACCCGATTTTTGAGCCAAAAGAATAAATGTAGCAATATGGGTGTCATTGGATTCGTATTCTTATGTAGATTATGTATTTGAACAGATTTGGATCATCTGAAAGCGTTATGTAAGACTCAAGATTTGGAGTGTTATTCTATTAATTGAGGCAAGTGAATTTCTTAACCTTTGTTAAATGTATAGAATCTTGTGCTTCCTTGTGTGAAGGTTGTGAATGATTTTGACATATTGAGTTGGTGTTGATGTTGTATTAAGACTATGTTGTTGTGAATTGCGCATTGTGTTAAAATTAGTCATTTTTCCATTATCTTGTACGCATGCCTATTTGCATTGACCTGTGTGACAAGTGTTACGAGGACTGGAAAAGAATAAGAATTAAAGAGAATACTATATTTCGAGGGACGTGTCGCACGCCGCGACGGATATTATAATTCGAGGGACGTGTCGCATGCCATGACGGATACTACATATGATTCGAGGGTCGTGTCGCACGCCGCGACGGATACTACATATGATTCGAGGTCGTGTCGCACGCCGCGACGGATATTATATATGATTCGAGGGTCGTGTCGCACGCCGTGACGGATGCATGGACTAGAAGTCCCCCATGGGTCCCGGATTGCGAGACATCGGGTGTGTATCACTAGGTCAGACATGCATCGTGATATTTGACATTGCATTGCATTGCATACATCACACATCATTATTATCCATGAACTTGCGAGTGTCTTTTATTGAACTTGTGATGGATGAACTTGATCATTATGTTGTTGAACTATAAATATTGGTGTGGGTATTGAGCTATAGGCTATGTACATTGTGCACTATTAGGTTGAGATGCATTTATGCAGGTGGTGGTTGTGGAGGTTCTGTTGGAGTGTTAGGAGTACTTGTATTCTATATTATTTAATTTTGTGTTTAGTAGTTCACTTGCTGGATACCGTGTGTTTGGTACTCACCCTTGCTACTACATTTTTGTAGGTTAAGCGCTCGGATCTTGTGATACTCTCTCTTCTTTTTTTATCTGGGGCTTTCTTTGGAGATTAGTGAGGTAGCTATTTGTCATCTCAGTGAGCCTCATCCTCCTATTTATGATTTTGTTCTACATTAGAAACAATATCATTTAAGACTTATACTTTTCTTTCAAATCTGTTGTTATACCTTAGAGGCTTGTGCACGTGACAACCAGGTCTTGGGGGATTTTAATTAAGTTGACTTATTATCGGTAGTTAAAATTTTCACATTGTATTATCCTTCCATATTTTATGGCTATAATTGGGTTTTAGGCTGACTTGTCTTGGTGGGATAAGACGAGTGCCATCACGTCCATTTTCGGGTCGTGACAAAATGGTATCAGAGCCCTAGGTTGATAGGTCTCGCGTGTGTACAAGCCGAGTCTAGTAGTGTCTCGACGATCGATATGGAGACGTCTATACTTATCTTCGAGAGGCTATGAAGACTGCTAGGAAACTTTCTTTTGTTTATTGTTTCTCTATCGTGCGTCCGTGGTTCGGTATGATTCTTACCATTTTATTCAATCTCTCTCATTTATAGAGATGATTCGTGCTTGGTTCTTTAAATGAGTAGTTAGTGGGTTATATAAGACTTGAATGTTAGATCTAGTACTAAAGTGTAAGTGACATACTTGTAAAAAGGATGTGTGGTTATATTTAAAAGATTCAATGATTAAAACAGGTTGAGTAAGGTGATGACTTGACGATACACTTTGAGGATGTTGGAGTGATAAGGTCAAACAGTGGATTGGGGAATTTTATGAATGTGTTATCCTTTTTGGGGTTGGTTATCCAGCAACACAAACATTATTAATGTGGTATATATATGATATCGAAAATGGTTTAACAATTTAAGGTGGAATGTTAAAATGATAGGTAGAAGCATGCGGGCTAGTTTGGTGCTACCTTCTTGATAGGATGATGTGTTCTAGTGGTGGATCTAATGGACTTTCACAATATAGTACTAGTGATATATGAAAATGGATGTGTCTATTGTCAAGCGTGAATACAAACTATTTTAGAAATTTTTAGTGTATCATGGGCTCATTTAATAATGTTTAATGTTGTACTCATATTCAAGAAATCAACTAGTTTGCTACTCTAGATGCTTGGGTTAAGTATTATTTATAAGGAAAATTTTAGTGGTGGATCTTTGGTACAATTAATGTATTTAAGTTGTGAGGTGTATTCGGGGGATTCTAAATGAGGACTATTACTCCATAATAAGATCCAAGGGAGTTAGTTCTTTATATTTGACCGATATAGTTTTGGTGTCATATCAATGATGAGGGTAACCTTGAGATGATGGCAATGGCTATAGAGCATAATAGTAATAAAAGTTTGTGATGGATTATGATCAAGATGCAATCATATGATGAGAATTTTTTTATTGAGTGAATTCAGTATGGTAAACATAATCTGCAGGTATCAAAAGTTACGTTGCTACTATTTGATGAGTAACGTGATCATAAGAAAAATGTAAAATGTGTTGAGATACTTTTTCAATAGAATTGAAATGAGCTAGAGTCATAAATTAATAAATTAGTGAGATGTAGGAATATTAACTTGGATGGTAAAGATCAAAAACATATCTGTCGAGAGAGTAGAGAATTGAATTTAAAGCCACCCAGTTTTATTTATTTTGCTTTGGTTATGGTGATAGTATTAAGTATCATTAGTCTTGGCTAGAAGAGTATTGGATAATATTTGAGGGAAAAAAATAATTCTACAATGTGGGGCTTGAATATGGTGATAATCTCTCTTTGTGGTTTTGAGTATGGTAATTAGTACATTAAAATTGTTATAAATGATATTGTAGGGTCGATAAAGAGGGGATCAATCATAAGTTAAGATACATGAATTAATAAAAATCTCAAGCTATGAGCTAATACCGATAGATAAAGGAATTGGGGTACAAGTTAAAACAAAGATTCAAGTTTTTAATTGTTAGTTTACATTTTGGGTAGTATATTTTGTCAAGATATGAATTGGTAAGATAAGAAATAATGGATAGCAATGAGTATTCAACAATTGGAAGAACATGCATGTGATTTGGGTCATAAATTTAGTTTTTTTTTTTTTTTTGTTGAAGGACCTATAGAAAAGCTCCACTTAAAGTTTTAGCTTAGAACAGGAGGTAAAATGTCATGTGTTGTTGGTCAAAAAATAAAGTTGATAAGTGAGTTAGTGAAGGAATGGGAATCTAATATATTGAAGAGTTCACGGTATCTGAAATTTGTGTCATAGGAAGAATTTAAGAAAGTGAAGGAATAAGACCTCTTATATGGACCCTTGGTTCGGAATTAAAGGTTTTACTTATTTGCGTTTGAGCTCAAATATGATAATGCAATGCGTACTTGTTTAGCAGATTTTCTAGGATTTACTCGTGACTTTTATGAAGACTGAGTTTTGATCCGAGTGACAAACAATGATGTTTGAAATATGCTACATTTTTATATTGGCCTAGATTGTCCAATTATGATAGATGACTTATGAGGGTACTGCGATATAGATCTATAGCTCTACACACCTATTGATGATATTGAGGGGGGTTGAAATACTCTGTTAATGGGATTACATAGATTATTGTGATGACTAGAGATTATGTTCTTATGGTATGCAGAATTATTAAGGTGACTGAATCTCTGTAAGTTTTGGCATGAGGTATATGATGTTTTGAATGGTAGTTGAAATTCAGTATGTGAAGGATTGCATGAAATTAACTTTAGGTACAATTAAATAACCTTATCTCGATGAGAAAAGTACTATCAAATTTAAAATTAACATTGCCAGCTTTGTGTGTGATTTATGTCTATAAAAAAAATACTTAAGTAAAAAGAGAGGAAACCATAGTTTGAAATATTTAAAGGTTGATAATGTGTATCTAAGAAGACTTTAATACTAATAACAATTTGAGAAAATGGTAAATGGCAAGTATGACTATGATATTATGTTAGTATTAAGAGCGTTGTCTTTGATGTAGTACTGTGAAGAGTATATGAAGTTTGATAAATTAAGTAGGTGTATGATTGTATTGGGACCAAACAGGTTGATTATGTGCAGCTAAAGATGGAATTAAAAAAAAAAGATAGGGTTAGATGAATGAAAAAGTTTGATAAGGGCACTATGAAAGGAGTATCTTGTGTTATTCGACCTTCATTCCGTGCATTTTGGTGTGGCTACCTACTTTATCATGGGAATACCTGCCTATTTCCACCGTGTCTTCACTTTGGTAGATGGATCCTTAGTGGTGGATCGGGTGAACCAATCCTGCAATTTTCTCTTAGTAAGATAGGATGCTTGTGCGGACTCGATTATTTCAATTTCGACATATTTAGTATTATTTGGGACAGTTGAAGTATACAAGTGGTTCTACACACACAACTTTGTTTATGTGAATTTATAAAAGAGCTACCATAAGTATTTATAGTTGTCCAGCAGTTTTAAGGCTCTTCTTGTCGTTGAGGTTATGTTCTTGCTATGTATGAATAAATGTGAAGCATATTGGGTCTAGCTCTACCACTCTTAAGGGTTGTTTATAATCACTGCTATTGATATAGTATTCCTGTTAGTGTTGTTAGAGATTGTGTATGTTTGAATGAATCATTCGCTATGTGGTTACTTGATCCTTTCCTTCGTTGGGTAAAAAAAAGAATTTGATTCTCTATGATGAGTGTTCAATGTCTAAAGATCGCATTTTATAACTTAAGATCATGGGAAGATTTGATTGTGAGAATGTAATTCTTAACAAAATCTATGAGGGTTTGTGCATTAGAAGATTTTGATAGAATGGTCTTGAAGGAGGAGCTTACTTGGAGAGATGAAATACTGACTTTGGAAGCTCATAACTAAGGATTTTAGTAATATCGACTATTCTTCCTTCTCCTTCTTATGTTCGAGGACGAACATGATTTTTAGTGGTGGATAATGTAATGACCCGTTAGGTCATCTTAAAAATAAATACTTTCTCTTTCATAAAAGATTCTTTTCGTAAATTTAAATTATAAATTTGGAACTATTCGATAATTATGGTCATTTAGTTGACGGATAATTTTAGATAATAAATTTAGTTGGTAGATTAAAATAATATTTTAATTAATATTCTACACTATTTATTCCATGTTTATAAAAAAATAGGCTAATAGAATTTATCACTTTTAGTATATTAGAATAAGTAATTAAGAAAGAAAAATAAAATAAAATAAAATGAAATAAAAACAAAAAGAAAAAAGAAAAGGGATACAAGGGTTGAAAGGGGGCTGATTGCTGAAGCCCCCAAAAATAGAAAACAACGCACGAGGAAACAGAACGACGAAACGCAGAACAAAAAAAAAGTGCGGGAAGGAAACGAAAAAAAAAAGAAGAGAAGAAAAATTATGATTTTCATCTCAAAACATCAAGGTAATTATTCTCATCCTTTCTATTAAGTTTTCATGAGATTATGAATAAATTTTTAGGGTAGAAACGTGTATAATTTATGTTAAATTAAGAAAATATAGTGCTAGGGTTCTTAGAACAAAATCTTAATTTGGGGATCGAATAACGATCCGTTTTAGCTGAAATTTGACGTATACATTTAGTTTATTATGGGTAAACATAATCTGAAAGAATTTTCCAGATTCGAATTTAAGGGCTCGGGGTGACTTTTTGACCCGATTTTTGAGCCAAAAAAATAAATGTAGCAATATGGGTGTCATTGGATTCGTATTCTTATGTAGATTATGTATTTGAACAGATTCTGATCATCTGAAAGCATTACGAAAGACTCAAGATTTGGAGTGTTATTCTATTAATTGAGGCAAGTGAATTTCTTAACCTTTGTTAAATGTATAGAATCTTGTGCTTCCTTGTGTGATGGTTGTGAATGATTTTGACATATTGAGTTGGTGTTGATGTTGTATTAAGACTATGTTGTTGTGAATTGCGCATTGTGTTAAAATTAGTCATTTTTTCATTATCATGTAAGCATGCCTATTTGCATTGACCTGTGTGACAAGTGTTACGAGGACTGGAAAAGAATAAGAATTAAAGAGAATACTATATTTTGAGGTACGTGTCACACGCTGCGACGGATATTATAATTCGAGGGACGTGTCGCATGCCGCGACGGATACTACATATGATTCTAGGGTCGTGTCGCATGCCGCGACAGATACTACATATGATTCGAGGGTCGTGTCGCACGACGCGACGGATACTATATATGATTCGAGGGTCGTGTCGCACGCCGCGACGGATGCATGGACTAGAAGTCCCCCATGGGTCCCGGACTGCGAGATAGCGGGTGTGTATCACTAGGCCAGACATGCATCATGATATTTGACATTGCATTGCATTGCATACATCACACATCATTATTATCCATGAACTTGCGAGTGTCTTTTATTGAACTTGTGATGGATGAACTTGATCATTATGTTGTTGAACTATAAATATTGGTGTGGGTATTGAGCTATAGGCTATGTACATTGTGCACTATTAGGTTGAGCTGCATTTATGCAGGTGGTGGTTATGGAGGTTCTGTTGGAGTGTTAGGAGTACTTGTATTCTATATTATTTAATTTTGTATTTAGTAGTTCATTTGTTGGATACCGTGTGTTTGGTACTCACCCCTTGCTACTACATTTTTGTAGGTTAAGCGCTGGGATCTTGTGATACTCTCTTCTTTTGTTATCCGGGGCTTTCTTTGGAGATTAGTGAGGTAACTATTTGTCATCTCAGTGAGCCTCATCCTCCTATTTATGATTTTGTTCTACTTTAGAAACAATATCATTTAAGACTTATACTTTTCTTTCAAATCTGTTGTAATACCTTAGAGGCTTGTGCACGTGACAACCAGGTCTTGGGGGATTTTAATTAAGTTGACTTATTATCGGTAGTTAAAATTTTCACTTTGTATTATCCTTCCATATTTTATGGCTATAATTGTGTTTTAGGATGACTTGTCTTGGTGGGATAAGACGAGTGCCATTACGTCCATTTTCGGGTCGTGACAGTTCTATACTTGCCAGGTAGAGAACGAATCAAAATACTAATGAATAATCCAAAATGGAGACAGAAAACTCAACAAGTCCTCTATTGTTTCAGGGACATAAGCCCAACTCACGAGGAAACGTCTTCTACGCTTGGCGACGTAGTTTAACGAACTCGAGTTGGACCACTCTCACTCCTTCGATGCTCGATACACCTCCCAAGACTCAATGCTCATAAGACTCCTCATCTCAAAAAATCTAATAGGGACTTAAAACCCATCAATGATCGGTATGTTATAGGGACTCTAACCCTATCATCAATCAACTCATAGGGACTTTAACCCTATCATCAATCAACTCATAGGGGTTTTAACCCTCTTGTCAATCAAACTCATTGGGACCTTAGCACTCTCACCAAATAAATCTCCTAGTGACATTGTCCCTCTCATCAAGGAACATCTCAATCAATAACTCAAGGTTTAGAACAATTGTTAGGGAACAATAGAATAAACAAATCAGGGGGAGTTCATATATGGAGACTCATCGGGCTATCAAATTCTATCAACTCATCATCATTCTCTCATCACAATCACAATAACAATTGACATCCTCCCATCAAGTCTCTAGACTCAAATCTTAAGTTCATTCATGTAGGCTTTCAAATTAGTCATGTAGGGTTATGCCATTTCTCATAAAAATGCTCAATTCAAGAAAATAAGTTTATGATGATCATCAATATAGGAAAATACATGTAAGTAATAAAATTCTCAAGAAAAAACCATAAAGAATCATGCATGTAAGTCCGTTGGACTATCAAACCATCATATGAAGCTATCAACGATCACCTTCAAGAATTCCTCTTGAATTCCTCAATATAAAGCTCTTTTCCTCTATCCTCAAGCCCTAGTCTTGTTAGATTATTAGGATGGGGATTAGAATGGGGTTTTAAACTCTATTAATAATCAAAATGACCTAATTAGATCATGTTTATAGTATAGGAGGGGTTGGGAATTGACCAGAATGCCCCTCACAAAATAAAAAAAAATTTTAGCCTCGAGATAGCCCAGTCCATGACGTCGACCAGTTTTGCACAGTGTATTTTCTCTGAAAAGTTTCTGAACAAGTTTTCTCAATCCCATCGAATAATTTTGAAAAAGAATAAATGTAAGTCCGCTACATAGGCGCGACACGCCTCCGTCGCGCACGGACACTATCTCGATTTTCAGATCGGAACATTATCTTTTGATCCCTCTCTTTAAAAATCAACCGACACTATTTTTCCACTCAATGTTTTGTGCTGATCACAAATCTGGCCTCAGATTTGCTATACCAGGATCGGAAGATGTGATACGCGCGTACCCTTCCTCTAGGGGTATTTTGGTAATTTTACCAGGCATTACATCATCTCCCCTTGGGATCATTCATCCTTCAATAATGAGTAAAGGTGGATATCAAGGCACGAATAGACTCAAGACTCATCTCAACATTCAACTCAACCAATCAAACTCTCGACTTTTGTCAATCTAAATTAATTTGATTCGGACTCAGGAATAGATGATCAACTCAAGAATAGATAAATCAATCTAGTCAAGGGTAAGAAATGTACCTTTGACGTTCTCATCATTTGGCACGAATAGGTGCAGATATTTGGACTTCATCTCTTTCTTAGCTTCCCATGTAGCTTCCTCAACGAATTGATTTCTGCATAGGACTTTGACTGAGACTATCTCTTTGTTTCTCAACTTACGAATTTGACGATCAAGGAATTGGACTGGAATCTCCTCGTAGGGCAAGCTATCCTTCACTCCAATACTCTCAACAGAGATTACCAAGGTAGGATCTCCCAAGCACTTCTTCCACATCGATACACGGAATACCAGATGAACTCCATCTAACTCGGACAATAACTCTAATCCATAAGCAACCTTCCCAATCCTTTTCACAATATGAAAGGGTCCAATATAGCGTGAACTCAAGTTTTCCTTCTTCCCAAATCTTATACACCCTTCATAGATGACACTTTTAAGTACACCCAATCATTTACCTTGAACTCTAAGTCTCTTCTCCTCACGTCGGTATAAGATTTCTGGAAACTTCGAGCAGACTTCAACCTCTCCCTAATGACCTCAACCTTCTCCATCGATTGGTAGAAAAGATTTGGCCTCATCAACTCCGCTTCTCCAACTTCAAACCACCCAATTGGTAATCTATATCTCCTCCCATACAAGGCTTCATAGGGAGCCATCTGAATGTTTGCATGATAACTATTGTTATATGCAAATTCAATCAATGGTAGGGATCATCCTAATTTCCGTTGAAATCAAGAAGATAGACTCTCAAAATACCCTCTAATGTCTGAATTGTACGCTCTGCCTGACCATCCGTCTGTGGATGAAAGGTTGTACTCAGGTTCACTTTAGTACCTAATCCTTTTTAGAACAATCTCTAAAATTGGGAGGTGAATTGAGCTCTTCTGTCCGAGATGATGGATAAGGGAACCCCATACAACCTCACAATCTCCTCGATGTACAACTTGGTGTACTCCTCCACAGTAGTGGTCATCTGAACTGCTAAGAAGTGAGGCGATTTGGTTATCCGATCTACGATCACCCATATTGAATCATATTGCTTTCGAGACCTCGGTAGACCAGTAATGAAGTCTATATTGATCATTTCCCACTTTCATTCAGGAAGCTCAAAGTTCTTAGCCAATCCACATGGACTTTGATACTTAATTTTCACATGCTGGCAATTTGGGCACTTTAAAATGAATTTTGTAATATCCCTTTTCACTCCACTCCACCAATAGACTTCTCTCAGGTCGTGGTACATCTTGGTAGAGCCAGGATGAATGGAATATCTAGTGCTATGGGCTTCCGCCATGATTCTTTCTCTAATACCATCAATATCTGGGACACACAATCTACTCTGGTATCTCAACACTTCATCTCCCTCTTTGAAGAAAACCATCACTTTCCTTTTGTGGACAACCTCGTTCAATTAGAATATGATAGGATCTTGGTCTTGCTTTTCCTTCACCTCAGTAACTAAGGATGAAGCAGACCTATTTTGAACATTAACTCCTCCCTCATTATTCTCTTTAAGTTAAACTCCCAATCGAGCCAATCGATGCACTTCTTTAGCTAGCTCCTTCTTTCCCTCCTCAACATGGGATGTTCTACACATTGACAACCTGCTAAGAGCGTCAACAATAATGTTAGCTTTACCTCGATGGTAGAGAATGCTCATGTCATAATCCTTGAGCAACTCCAACCATCTCCTCTGTCGCAGGTTGAGCTCTTTCTAACTGAAGACATACTGCAAGCTCTTGTGGTTAGTGAACACATCCACATACACTCCATATGGGTAGTTGCATCAGATTTTAAGTGAAAACACCACTGCTGCCAACTCAATCCCAATCCAACCCTTGAAGTGTCATAATAGATTACAAAGTCCTCTATCCCATCGGGCAAGGTTAGAACCGATGCAATAGTCAGTCTCGTCTTCAACTCTTGGAAACTCTTCTCACATTTATTGGACCACTGAAACTTGACCTTTTTCTGAGTCTATTTAGTCAATGGTGCAGATAAAGAAGAAAATCTATCAATAAATCTACAGTAGTAGCCTGCCAATCCCAAGAAACTTCTTATGCCAGTCGGAAAGGTCAGTCTGGGCCAATTTTTAACCGTTTCAATATTTTGAGCATCAAATTGAATACTATCACCAGAAACCACGTGGCTTAGAAAAGCCACTGATTTAAGCCAAAATTTGCCTTTCGATAATTTTGCATACAACTTATGGTCCTTAAGTGTTTGGAGGACAACTCTGAGATGATTAGCATGCACCTCCTCATCTCTCGAATACACCAAAATGTCATCGATGAATATAATCATAAACATATTAAGATATTGTCTAAATACTCTATTCATCAAGTCCATGAAGGCTACAGGTGCATTCGCCAACCCAAATGAGATGACCAAGAACTCAAAATGGTCATACCTAGTCCTAAAGGATGTCTTTGGAATATCACATTCCCTAACTTTTAAGTGTTTGTAGCCAGATCTGAGTTTTATCTTTGAGAAACAAGAGGCACCCTAAAGTTGGTCAAACAAATCATCCATCCTTGGAAGAGGATATTTATTCTTTATCATGACCTTTTTCGGTTGTCTATAGTCACTACACATTCTGAGGGACCCATCTTACTTGCGCACAAATAGGACAGGGGCACCCCAAGGAGAAGCCTTATAGAGCCTTTTTTTAACAGATCTTTCAATTGTTCTTTTAAATCTTTCAACTCAGCGGGGACCATCCTATAAGGTGGAATCGAGATAGGCTGGATATCGAGAAGAACATCAATCCCAAAGTCAATCTATCTATTAGGAGGGAATCCACGCAGATCCTTAGGAAATACTTTTGGAAACTCATTCACAATCGGGATTGATTCAAGAATAGGAGACTCAAAATCATCATATTTAACTCACCTGAGGTGACAGATACAACCTTTGGAAATCATCTGGCCTTAAGGTATGAGATAAACTTTCCCTTAGGTACAAAAGAATCACCCTTCCACTCAAGAACTGGTTCATTCAAGATTTGAATTTTAACGGTTCGGGATCTACAATCAATAGAGGCATAACAGGCGTAAAGCTAATCCATACCTAGAATCAAATAAAAATCAACCATCTCAACTTAACCAAATCAACGAGAGTATCCCAATGATGGATAGACACTACACATGATCTATAGATTCTCTCAGCTCAAATGGACTCACCCACTGGAGTAGAAACATCAAAGGGTTCAAGAAGACACTTAGGGGTTCTATCAAATCTACTGGCCACATAATGAGTTAAAAATGACAATGTGGCCAGGATCCATCAAAACATAATAATAAAAAGTAAAGACTCGAATCATACCCATTATAACATTTGGGGAGTTCTCCTGATCTTGGCTACTACCGATGGCGTTCAAATGGTTTGCAGCTCTGCTTGTGCCTGACATAGTGGCCCTCTAGTTTCCTCTGGCTGGTGGGTATGGTAGAGTAGCTTGAGCTCGGTCAGCCCACTTTGGACAATCAATTTGATAGTGACCAACTTGGTCATATTTGTAGTATTCATTATCCCCTTCACGACATCTCTCCAAGTGCAATTTGCCGCACTTACCACATGGTGGTTTACCTTGTGAACCTTGAGCCACACTAGCTTGTAACAGAGATCCATGGGTTCTAACATTCCTGGACCTCTGATCAAACCTAATTCTAGGCGCAGGTGCATTAGCAGATGATGGTGTTGGCCCCTTCTGAGATCTGTTTCCATTCCCCTTCTTTTCAACCTCATGGCTGGATGTCTTAGCCTTCATATTTCTGAACTCTTCTCGATCATGCTGCCTCTCCTCATTAGCTTTTTGAACAAACATCATAAATCTCCCAATGTCCATATCACTCACAAACATCGCTCCCCTCCCATCTCTCTTGGGCCCTCAATTTAACCCATCAACATACATCCCTATTTTCCCCTCATGCCAGCAACTATATCCAGATATAGCGAGATAGTTGCGTGAACATCAACCCATACTCCTACACAATCATAGAGTCCTTTTTGGATTTAGGAACTATCTTACCTTGGCCTCTCTCCATTCCCTTTGAAAGAAATACCCCAAGAAGGCTTCCTCAAACATTGCCTAAGTCAACGATGGGGCATCCTCTCTTCTACCTTTCTTCCATTAGTTGAACCATAGTCTGGCCACACCTTTGAGTTAATAAGCAGCCAGTTCCATTCTGTCAGCATCAGCCACATGCATTACTTGGAACACTTTCTGCAGCTCGTCCACATAGTTCTCAGGATCCTCAGTCGATGCAGACCCTATGAACTCAAGCCGATTCATCCTCAAGAATTTCCGAACTCTAGAAGTGTCCTGGGAATCCTGTCTACCCACTCCTTCGCAGTGCTATAACATCTTAGGCTAGAGTTTGAATAGCCTGGCGTAGTTCAGCATGGAGACCTCATCTTGCTAGGGTTGCTCAACAGGGACAGTTGGCTCCATGGGCTCCTCATGTCCATGAGGCTCAGATGGGTTAACATTCTATTTGGCAGGACATCCCCTACCTCTGACTGCTCTTCTAGGAGGCATGATCACCACTCTGCAACGCTTAAAGAACGAATTAGAAAAATAACCTTTCATAGAGTATAACTCTATCGCACGACTTAGAACATGAAAGAAGTTAAACAATTCCTAAATGTCCTATAGCCTCCAAATTATGGATGTTAAGCTCTTCAAACCAATAATAATGACTCCACTAGACACGGCTTCATAGACTACCTATGACTTTCGAACTCTATGCTTTGATACCAAATTTAACACGCCTCGGGAGGGTACTCGAGACGTGGCTGGCACCCAAAGACTATTTCTAGTCTCCAAGTAAACCACTTAGCCTCTTCACATCCATTCAATCAAACAACTCTACCGATCAGCGGAAGTAAAAGCAAGTAAAGGGGCTCATCTCATCTAATGTCTCAATTAATATATATAATAAAAAAATGCTAGAAGAAAGAACTAGCTCATAATTTTAACATCAACATTCGACTATCATCTATAAAGCCTCTATCACTAATCAAGTGGTGCCAATAAAAGACACATGACTACCTAAATCAAAACATAAGAATAATCTAGTCTAACTAAATGCAAGATGAAATAAATAATAATGGGTACTCCGAAATAGGGGAGGCTCACCAATCAGCTGAATATCTCGGACCTTCAACGAAGCACTTATTGATGATCCTTAATCCCTGTATTTGTATCATAAAATGATGTAGCACCGAGTTGCACCAGTATGTGGAATGTACGGTATATAAAATAGCTAAATGAAACAGAATTAGGTAGAATAATACAAAACAACATCGACTCAGAACAATCATCAAATTAAACGTCAAATGTCTATCTAAGCAAGAATAAATAGTAGACAAGTGACCCATCAACCAATCAACCTCATCAATCAAATCAGACTCATCTTCGATGGAACTTAACTCATCTCAACTCAACTCAACTCAACTCTTCTCAACTCAACTCATCTCATCTCGACTCAGAGTACTCACGGTGGGAACTTTTGCGAGTTTCTCTTATCCGATAATAATCACTTATGCGCCAGTGATGGTAAAATATCCCGCCTGTGTTGCCACTATCGTTGTATACTTGCAAGGTGGAGAATGAATTGAATTTATAATCAATAATCCAAAATGGAGACAGAAAACTCAACAAGTCCTCCATTGTTTCTGGAACATAAACTAAACTCAAGAGGAAACCTCTTCTACGCTTGGCAACATAGTTTGAAGAACTTGAGTTGGACCACTCTCGCTATTTTGGTGGTCGATACTCTTCCCAAGACAATGCTCATAAGATTCCTCATTTCAACCAATCTAATAGGGACTTTAACCCCATCAACGATCGGAATTTCTTAGGGACTCTAACCCTATCATCAATCAACACACAGGGACTTTAACCATATAATCAATCAACTCATAGGGCCTTTAACCCTCTAGTCAATCAAACTCATTGGGACCTTAACCTTCTCATCAAATTAATCTCATAGGGACTTTGTCCCTCTCGTCAAGGAACCTCTCAATCAATGACTCAAGATTTAAAACAATCCTTAGGGAATAATCGAATAGACAAATCAGGGGAGCTCATTAATAGAGAATCACCGGGCTATCAAGTTCTATCAACTCATCATCATTCTCTCATCACAATCTGAATCACAATAGACATCCTCCCATCAAGTCTCAAGACTCAATTCTTAAGTTCATTCATGTATGCTTTCAAAATAGTCATGTAGGGTTATGCAATTTCTCATGAAAATGCTCAATTCAAGAAAATAAGTTTATGATCATCATCAATATAAGAAAATGCATGTAAGTAATAAAAGTCAGAAGAAAAACCATCAAGAATCATGCTTGTACGTTCGTTAGACTATCAACTCATCTATGACCATCTATGAGACAGATGAGAGGACAATCTCATACTTTTAGTTTAGACTTACATACCTGGGATGAAACTATCAACAATCACCTTCAGGAATTCCTCTTGAATTCCTCAATTTCAAGCTCTTCTCCTCTATCCTTAAGCCCTAGTCTTGTTAGATTATTAGGATGGGGCTTAGAATGGGGTTTTAGACCTTTTTAATCATCAAAATGGCCTAATTAGACTGTATTTAGAGTTTAAGAGGGGTTTGGAATTGATCGAAATGCCCCTCAACAATTTAAAGATTTTTAGCCTCAAGATAGCCTAGGATGCGACGCGGATTGATCGCACACAGTGTATTTTCTGCAAAAAGTTTCTGAACAAGTTTTTCCAATCCCATCAAAAATTTTGAAAAAGAAAATAAGTGTAATTCCGCTACAGTGGCCTGACATGCCTCTGTCGTGCACAGACACTCTCAATTTTCAGATCAAAAAATTATCTTTTGATCTAGTCACTCAAAAAATCAACTGAGACTAATTTCCCACTTAATTATTTGTGTTGATCACAAATCTGGCCTCGAATTTGCTATACGAGCATCGAAAGATGTATTACGCGCATACCCTTCTTCTAGGGGTATTTTGGTAATTTTACTGCGTGTTACATTAACATAAACTCTAAGTCTATTAGCAACTAACAACTAAATCTAAAGTCACATGCTATTATGCCCCGCAAGTTGGACCTAATATCAATGACTCCCGTCAAAGGACAGAGCTACTCAAAGGAAGCACGTGGTAGAGGCTTGGTGAGTATGTCAATAACTTGGTCAGCAACATGTAAGTTTTTGACTTCAATCTCCTTGTTCTTCACCTAATTTCGAACAAAATGAAAGTCTATGGTAACATGGTTCATCTGAGTATGGAAAATAGGATTGGCACAAATATATATAGTGCTAAAATTGTCATAAAAAACTATGTGAACACCATCAAGAGGAACAAGAAGCTCGTGAAGGAGATTAGCCAACCAGTTTATTTCGGCTACAGCAGCAGCCACAACACGGTATTTAACTTCCGTTGACGAATAGGAAATGTATCATTGCTTCTTAGACGAGCAGGAAATAGGAGTTCCACCTAGGAAAAGCACATACCTGATGTGGAGGTGCGATCATCGAGATCATCAGCCCAGTAGGAATCAGAGAAAATAAGTAATCTTGAATCTCATTTCTTGGCAATATTGATGCCAAACTGGGAAGTTTCAGGAAAATAGCGAAGAATCCACTTAACTTCTTTCTAGTGTGCTTGATTTGGTTAATGCACGATTTGGGAAAGTTTTCTAACTGCAAAAGCAATATCTTGGTGAGTAAAAGAAAGATAATGCAATTTACCAATAACTCGTCGATTAAGAGAACCATCAACAGAGTCATCTTTGGAAGAGGAAGTAAGAACTATAGTAGAAGTCATTGGTGTTGGAGCACCCTTGTTGTCTTGCATGCCTACATCATGTAACAAATCCCAAGTATACTTCTGTTGTGATAGGAATAGACCTTTAGTATGCGAAAGAACCTTAATACCTATAAAATAGTTCAAAAACCTAGATCCTTTAATGAAAACCGATGAGAGAGACGATCAATTATATGTTTTTAACCTGGAGACTGATTACTGGTGATGATTATATCATCCACATAGATAAGCACATAAACAGTAAATACAGAATTACATAAAATGAACAATCAGCAATCTGACTGAGACTTTATAAACCCAATAGTTACCAAATAGTCCTTGAGCTTGCACCAAGCATGGGTCGCTTGTTTCAAGCCATAAATGTCTTTGTTGACCTTAAACACATATAAGGAGTGATTAAGATCCTCAAAGCCAGTGGGCTGCCTTATATAAACCACCTCTTCTAAATGACCTTAAAGACATGCATTATTGACATCAAATTAATGGATGGGCCAGCTGCATTGAGTCGTGACAGTAAGAATTAGATGAATAGTAGCTGGCTTGACTATTGGGCTGAAGGTTACATGATAGTCTAGACCCCGACGTTGTGTAAATCCTTTGGTAAAAAAACATTCCTTATACCTATCAATCGAACCATCAGGATGATGCTTTATACGAATTAGCCATTTGCAATCAACCACATTCATGGAGGATTAAATGGAACTGAATCCCATGTCCACTTTCAAACTAAGGCATCAAAATTTAGATTTCATAGCTTTTTTCCCATGAGGATGTGCATGAGCTTGTCTGTATATTGTAGGTATGAAGGATAGGGAATGTTGGACAGTTACATTGAGTTGTTCTAATTTAACACCGTTGGTCTTAGAATGGGTGATCAAGAGATGTGAATGTAGTTTGCTGGTAACAGGATCTCGTGTATCAGATAGATTAGAAACTACTGTATATTCTGAAATGAAGGGTTCAGACGATGAAGAATGTGTTGGTTGTAACATGCAGGATGGAGGATGCGAGGTTTGGCATTGTTAAGTGAATAAGGGGCGGTTTGGGAAAGGCATGGAAAACATGTGATTGGTTTGGTTGAAGATGACTATTGGAGTGATGAAATCAAAGGCACTGATGGGTGAGTATGAATCAGAAATACAAATTGAGAATTACCTTAGCTGATGGAGGCACCACGTGTTGCAGAGGAGGGCTAGAGTGTAATGGTTGGCTGCACAACTGGATATGGAATTTGATAACAAACATTTGAATCCAAAGATTTATTATTTTCTGCTTGTTCCACCATACAGTTTTCCCATGATACATTAGTTATATTTTATTCTTCAAGTAAGAAAACAAATTTTCAAAAGGAAAGTCATATTCCAAAATAGAACTTCTCTGGACAAATAAACTTTTGAATTTATATGATCAAAACATTGGTGGAAATAATATTTATTTCAAAATCCAAAATAAACACATGCAGTTGAACGAAGTTCTAATTTATTCCTAGCATAAGGTTTAAGCCATAGGTAGCACAGACAATTGAAAATTTTAATGGAGTCACATTTGGGTATACCTTGAAATACAATCTCGTATGGAGACTAAGCTTTTAAAATTGGAATGATTAATCTGATGTGACGCTCGATAAAAATTACCAAAATACCCCTAAAGGAAGGGTATGCATAACGCATCTTCCAATGCCCGTATGGAAAATTCCAGGTCGTGCCATGCCCCGGGAGGGTACTCTAGGTGTGGCCGGCACCCAAAGACTATTGATAGCCCCCAAGCGAACCACTCGTTCTCAGGACAGTCATTCAACATCAACACAGCGGAAATAGAATAGTGAGCTACCTCAAAATAAAGGGCCAAATGGCCAACATCAGAATTAAGTAGTAAGTACTACTAAATTCATAAAGGAAATCCATCAACATAAAACCTCTACTCATGTCTATGAAGCCTCTAACCTGACTCAACTGTCTAACATGGTACCATGATAGATCATGGCTACCCAACTCAATAAATAACAAGAAAACATCAAATAGAAGGGCTCCCCTCCGGATAGCAAGGATGCTCACCAAATGACTGGACTCGAAATCTCTGACCTTAACGATGCGTTTGCTGAAGTCCTCTAACTCCTGTATCTGCATCATGAAACGATGCAGCCACAAATAGCGTCAGTACGTGGAATGTACTGGTATGTAAAATAACTGAATAGCAATATAAGTACAACAACATAGGGGAAAACATCAACTCAACATCATACTCCATCAGCATGTCAAATGTCTATCTAAAGGATGAGATAAAAAGTAGACAAATGACCCATCAACATCCTATCAATACCTTATCTATACATCAGACTCACCTCAAGGAACCTCAACTCAATTCAACTCAACTCAGAGGACATCAATATCAACTCAGATCGGGGAACATTGACATCAACTCAACTCAAAGGACTCGACTCAAAACATCACATCAATATCAACATCGGAGTTCTATCGAAATGGAACCTCTGGGAGTTTCTCTAACCGGCAACCATCACCTATGAGTCCCTGATGATATAATAAAGCGATGTTGTTGCCACATCCGTCCAATATCTTGCCCGGGGTAAAGGATATCAACCTCAGTGGATCCACAAGAAAAATGTCACTCCTCATTTTGGACAAGAAAGGAGCCATCCGCATTGCGGTTCAATCCCCTCTTCCTACACGGGCCACGTAGTTGATGGGTTCAAGTAGGACTCACTCTTACCCATTGCGGCGCTCAATAATCCTCCCAAAACTCGACATGCGCATAAAACCTCAACCTCATCAGTCACATAGGGACATAATACCTAATCATCAGTCCCATAGAGACATAACATAATACCTCAACATCAACATCAGTACCGTAGGGACCTAATATAATACCTCAACATCAATATCAGTCCCGTGTGAACATAATATAATACCTCAACATCAACATCAACTCACCTTATAAATATCAACATCAAAATCATGGACTCAAGATACTATTTTAGAGATTCTCAATTTTAAGACATCATAAAACATCATTCTCATGAACATAATCATCAAAACTCACGTCAAATGTGAAACACAATCACAACATCATAACATCAATCCCATTAGGGCTCTAGACTCATCTCTCAGTTTATTCTCATATCTTTTAATAAGAAAATCATAGGGTTTAAAACCTTAACACACTCATGAAAATGAATTATGACATATGATAAGTTGGTGATGATTATCAATTCATGTAAAAATATGTGCATAACGTAAAATTAAATATACATACTCAAACTCTTCACATTAACCTCATTATATTTCAAGACACACTTCACTTTACTCAGAAGGACACATGGGAGAACATTCCCATGCTTTAGGTTAGCCTTACATAGCTGGGATGATTTGCTAACACCGTTCTTGCATAAACTTATGTTAATTTCCTCAACCTCAACTCCCCTCAAGCCCTGGCTTAGTGACTTTTCTAGGAAGAACGCCCTTGAATGGAGTTTTTGAAACCCTTCTCTTAGAAAATGACCTTTATTCGTCGTAGGAGAAAGTTTAGGAAATATAGGAATGGACTAGAATGCCCTTCAAAATTTAAAAGAACTTTTCCCCTGACCTAAAATAACACAGTCCGTGACACGGACCTGTTGCGAACAGTGTATTTTCGAAAAACTCAACTCTGTCAAAAACTCACAGGAAAACATAAGTTTGGCTCCGCGACAGGTCCGCGACGCGGTTCCATCGCAAAGTCACGCTGTTTTTCTTTTTGGAACGAAAAATTATCTTTCGACTCGGTCCCTCTAAAAATTGACTGCGACCCTTCCCTAGGGGTATTTTGGTAATTTACTGGGCATTACATTTTCTCCCTCTTGGGACATTCGTCCTCGAATGATGAGTAGGAATGGTACTTTGGCACGAATAGAATCAAGACTCACCTCGGTACTCACTCAGCAACTCACTTCCTCAACTTTTCATCAACCTCAATAATATCTACTCAGACATCAGTAATTATGCATATCAACTCATGGTAGGAACATCAATTTACATAAAAGTAAGAATGTTACCTCCAACACTTTCATCAACCTCGGACATGAACAGGTGCGGGTATTTTGTTCTCAGCTTCTCATGTGGCTTCCTCAACAAATTGGTTCCTCCACAGAACTTTGACGGAGGCTATCTCTTTGTTTCTCAATCTGCGAACCTGTCGATCAAGGTTTTTGATCGGGATTTCCTCATAGAACAAACTGTCTCTGACTCCCGTGCTCTCCATAGGAATTACCAAGGCAGGATCCCCCAAACATTTCTTCAACATCGAAATATGGAACACCGGATGGATCCCATCTATGTGAGAAGGTAATTCTAAATCATAAGCAACCTTCCCAATTCTTCGTAAAATCATATAAGGACCAATATAACGAGGACTTAATTTCCCTTTTTTTCCAAACCTCATGACACCCTTCATGGGTAATACCTTTAAGTAAACCCAATCGCTCACCTCAAACTCTAGGTCTCTTCTCCTCACATCTGTGTAAGATTTCTGACGACTTTAGGCAGTCTTCAATCATTCTCAAATAATGTTCACCTTCTCCATGGGCTGGTGGACAAGGTCAGGCCCAATAAACTCAGCCTCTCTAACTTCAAACCACCCAATGGGTGATCTACATCTCCTCCCATACAAGGCCTCATAAGGGGCCATTTGAGTGCTTGCATGATAACTATTGTTATATGCGAATTCAATCAATGGTAAATGATCGTCCCAATTTCCTTTGAAGTCAAGGACGCATGCTCTCATCATATCTTCTACCGCCTGAATAGTGCGCTCTGCCTGACCATCCATCTATGGATGAAAGGTTGTACTCAAGTTCACTTTGGTACCCAATCCTTTCTGGAATGACTTCCAGAAGTGAGAAGTAAATCGGGCTCTGTCCGAGATGATGGACAAGGGAACTCTATGCAACCTCACAATCTCTTGAATATACATCTTGGAATAATCCTCTGCAGTGTTGGTCGTCTTGACTGGCAGGAAATACGCTGACTTCGTTATCCTGTCTACAATCACCTATATGGAATCATGCTGTCTCCGGGATCTCAGTAGGCTAGTGATGAAATCCATATTAACTATCTCCCACTTCCATTCTAGAATCTCAATGTTTTGAGCCAAATCACCTGGCCTTTGATGCTCAACCTTCACTTGTTGGCAATTTGGGCACCTTGAAACAAACTCCGCGATATCCCTCTTCATTCCATTCGACCAATAGACCTCTCTCAAGTCGTGATACATCTTGGTGGAGCCCGGATGAATGGAATACCTAGTGTTATGGGCCTCAGCCAGGATCCTCTCTCGAACACCATCAACATCAGGGACACATAACCTACTCTGGTACCTCAATACCCTATCTCCCCTTTTGGAGAAGACCATCACTTTTTGTTTTTGAACATCCTTCTTCAATTGGAGTATAATAGGATCTCGATCCTGCTTCTCTTTTGCCTCAGTCACTAGGGACGATGAAGACCCACACTGAACATTAATTCCTCCCTCATCATTCTCCTCAAGTTGGACTCCCAGTTGAGCCAACCTATGCACTTCCTTCACTAGCTCTCTCTTTTCCTACTCAACATGCGTTGTGCTACCCATAGACAACCTGCTAAGAGCATCAGCAACAACGTTAGCTTTACCTAGGTGGTACATAATTCCCATGTCATAATCTTTGAGCAACTCTAACCATCTCCTCTATCGCAAGTTAAGCTCTCTCTGACTCAAGACATACTGCAAGCTCTTGTGGTCAGTGAACACGTCCACATGCACACCATACAAGTAGTGGCGCCAGATTTTTAGTGCGAACACTACCACTGCCAACTCAAGACCATGGGTCGGATAGTTCCTCTCATGAACTTTAAGCTGCCTGGAAGCATAGGCTATCACCTTTCCTCTCTGCATTAATACACATCCCAACCCAACTCTTGATGCATCACAGTATATTACAAAGTCTTCCATCCCATCGGGCCAAGTCAAGACAGGTGCAATGGTCAACCTAGTCTTTAACTCTCAGAAACGCTTCTCACATTCCTCAGACCACTGAAACTTGACCTTTTTCTAAGTTAGCTTGGCCAATGGTGCAGATAGTAAATCCCTCAATAAATTTGTGGTAGTAGCCATCGCAAAGTCACGCTGTTTTTCTTTTTGGAACGAAAAATTATCTTTCGACTCGGTCCCTCTAAAAATTGACTGCGACCCTTCCCTAGGGGTATTTTGGTAATTTACTGGGCATTACATTTTCTCCCTCTTGGGACATTCGTCCTCGAATGATGAGTAGGAATGGTACTTCGGCACGAATAAAATCAAGACTCACCTCGGTACTCACTCAGCAACTCACTTCCTCAACTTTTCATCAACCTCAATAATATCTACTCAGACATCAGTAATTATGCATATCAACTCATGGTAGGAACATCAATTTACATAAAAGTAAGAATGTTACCTCCAACACTTTCATCAACCTCGGACACGAACAGGTGCGGGTATTTTGTTCTCAGCTTCTCATGTGGCTTCCTCAACAAATTGGTTCCTCCACAGAACTTTGACGGGGGATATCTCTTTGTTTCTCAATCTGCGAACCTGTCGATCAAGGTTTTTGATCGGGATTTCCTCATAGAACAAACTGTCTCTGACTCCCGTGCTCTCCATGGGAATTACCAAGGCAGGATCCCCCAAACATTTCTTCAACATCGA
Organism: Solanum rostratum; assembly: GCA_029948455.1. Taxonomy (NCBI): domain Eukaryota; kingdom Viridiplantae; phylum Streptophyta; class Magnoliopsida; order Solanales; family Solanaceae; genus Solanum; species Solanum rostratum. The sequence continues at coordinate 17,631,319 of CM057046.1, read as the reverse complement.
AATATGGAACACCGGATGGATCCCATCTAAGTGAGAAGGTAATTCTAAATCATAAGCAACCTTCCCAATTCTTCGTAAAATCATATAAGGACCAATATAACGAGGACTTAATTTCCCTTTTTTTCCAAACCTTATGACACCCTTCATGGGTAATACCTTTAAGTAAACCCAATCGCTCACCTCAAACTCTAGGTCTCTTCTCCTCACACCTGTGTAAGATTTCTGACGACTATAGGCAGTCTTCAATCTTTCTCAAATAATGTTCACCTTCTCCATGGACTGGTGGACAAGGTCAGGCCCAATAAACTCAGCCTCTCTAACTTCAAACCACCCAATGGGTGATCTACATCTCCTCCCATACAAGGCCTCATAAGGGGCCATTTGAATGCTTGCATGATAACTATTGTTATATGCGAATTCAATCAATGGTAAATGATCGTCCCAATTTCCTTTGAAGTCAAGGACGCATGCTCTCATCATATCTTCTACCGCCTGAATAGTGCGCTCTGCCTGACCATCCATCTATGGATGAAAGGTTGTACTCAAGTTCACTTTGGTACCCAATCCTTTCTGGAATGACTTCCAGAAGTGAGAAGTAAATCGGGCTCTGTCCGAGATGATGGACAAGGGAACTCTATGCAACCTCACAATCTCTTGAATATACATCTTGGAATAATCCTCTGCAGTGTTGGTCGTCTTGACTGGCAGGAAATGCACCGACTTCGTTATCCTATCTACAATCACCTATATGGAATCATGCTGTCTCCGGGATCTCAGTAGGCTAGTGATGAAATCCATATTAACCATCTCCCACTTCCATTCTAGAATCTCAATGTTTTGAGCCAAATCACCTGGCCTTTGATGCTCAACCTTCACTTGTTGGCAATTTGGGCACCTTGAAACAAACTCCGCGATATCCCTCTTCATTCCATTCCACCAATAGACCTCTCTCAAGTCGTGATACATCTTGGTGGAGCCCGGATGAATGGAATACCTAGTGTTATGGGCCTCAGCCAGGATCCTCTCTCGAACACCATCAACATCAGGGACACATAACCTACTCTGGTACCTCAATACCCTATCTCCCCCTTTGGAGAAGACCATCACTTTTTGTTTTTGAACATCCTTCTTCAATTGGAGTATAATAGGATCTCGATCCTGCTTCTCTTTTGCCTCAGTCACTAAGGACGATGAAGACCCACTCTGAACATTAATTCCTCCCTCATCATTCTCCTCAAGTTGGACTCCCAGTTGAGCCAACCTATGCACTTCCTTCACTAGCTCTCTCTTTTCCTACTCAACATGCGTTGTGCTACCCATAGACAACCTGCTAAGAGCATCAGCAACAACGTTAGCTTTACCTAGGTGGTACATAATTCCCATGTCATAATCTTTGAGAAACTCTAACCATCTCCTCTATCGTAGGTTAAGCTCTCTCTGACTCAAGACATACTGCAAGCTCTTGTGGTCAGTGAACACGTCCACATGCACACCATACAAGTAGTGGCGCCAGATTTTTAGTGCGAACACTACCACTGCCAACTCAAGACCATGGGTCGGATAGTTCCTCTCATGAACTTTAAGCTGCCTGGAAGCATAGGCTATCACCTTTCCTCTCTGCATTAATACACATCCCAACCCAACTCTTGATGCATCACAGTATATTACAAAGTCTTCCATCCCATCGGGCCAAGTCAAGACAGGTGCAATGGTCAACCTAGTCTTTAACTCTCAGAAACGCTTCTCACATTCCTCAGACCACTGAAACTTGACCTTTTTCTAAGTTAGCTTGGCCAATGGTGCAGATAGTAAATCCCTCAATAAATTTGTGGTAGTAGCCTGCCAACCCTAAGAAATTCCTTATATCAGTGAGGTTAGTCTTGGCCAGCTTGCGACCGCTTCAATCTTCTGGCTATATACTCAAATTCCATCACCCAAAATAACATGGCCTATGAAAGCCATTGACTTTAGCAAAAACTCACATTTGGAGAACTTCGCATATAATTCATAGTCTTTAAGAGTTTGAAGGACAACTCTAAGATGTTTAGCGTGCTCCTTCTCATTCCTTGAATACACTAAGATGTCATAAATGAATACAATCACAAACATGTCAAGGTAAGGCCTGAACACCCTATTCATCAAATCTATGAAAGTTGTCGGTGCATTCGTCAACCCAAAGGACATGACCAAGAACTCAAAGAGGCCATATCTTGTCCTGAAGGTTGTCTTTGGAATATCACATTCTCTCACATTTAACTGGTGGTAGCCCAATCAGAGGTCTATATTTGAAAAGCATGAAGCACCCTGAAGTTGGTCAAACAAGTCATCTATCCTGGGAAGAGGATATTTATTCTTGAGCGTGACCTTGTTCAGTTGCCTATAGTCTATGCACATTCTGAGAGACCCATCCTTCTGGCGTGCAAACAGAACAGGAGCACCCCAAGGAGAAACACTGGGTTTAATAAAACCCTTCTCTAAAAGATCCTTCAACTGCTCCTTAACTCTTTCAACTCAGCAGGGGCCATCCTATATGGTAGAATCAAAATCGGTTGCATGTCGTGAAGTACATCAATACCGAAGTCGATTTAACTATCAGGATGGACTCCAGGTAAATCCTCAGGGAATACCTCAGGGAACGCATTTACAATCGGGACCAACTCAGGAGCAAAGGACTCAAAATCATCAGATTTAACTCGTACAAGGTGATAAATACACCCCTTAGAGATTAACCTTCTCGCCCTCAGGTAGGAAATAAATCTACCCTTTGGTGCGACATAACCTCCCTTCCACTCTAGGACCCGTTCATTTGGAAATTGGATTTAACAACTCTGGTCCTACAATCTATGGATGCATGGCAACCATGGAGCCAATACATACCAAGAATCACATCAAAATCAACCATCTCAAACTCTACCAAATTTGCCAAAGTATCCCTATGATAGATGGACACTACACAGTCTCTATAGACCCTCTTAGGAAAGATAGACTCACCAGTAGGAGTCGAAACAGTGTAAGGCTCAAGCAGACACTCTGGAAGACTCTCAAACTGATTGGCCACACAGGGCGTCACAAAAGATAAAGTGGCACCTGGGTCAAGCAATGCATAACAATTATAAGAAAAGATTCAGAGCATACCCATAACAACATCTGGAGCAACCTCTTGATCCTGTCGATTACCCATTACATACAGACGGTTCATCCCGCCTCCTGTATTCGCAGCAGTAGCCTTCTGATGACTGCCCGTAGGGGGCGTTATAGAAGACTAAGCTCTATTACCTCTATCGTTCCACCTCCTCGTAGGGCACTCACCCTGGAAATGGCCAGGCTGTCCACATGAAAAGCAAGTATTGGTGCCCTCACGACACGTACCAAGATGCAGCCTGCCACATTGGCCACAAGGTGGCATTCCGCTCAGACTTAAGCAACACTAGCTTGGGACTGAGGTCCCTGCGCTCTAAAATTTTGGTGACCATAGGATTTCTGATCATACCTATTTTGCTGAAGACTTCTTCTGAAAGAAAGTTCTATTACCCATATTCTGCTTTTGCTGGTTAGGCTCATGCCCTGCCGATTTGGCTTTCTTACTCTGCTGCTCTTCCCTATCTCTCTTCTTGTCCTCCTCAGTCTGCTGGGCATAGACCATAATACTAGAGATATTAATATCTAGAATCAGCAATCCGGCCTTACACTCCCTCTATACATGCCTCCCTAACCCAGACACGAACTTCCTTATCCTTGCCCTCATATCGAGGACCATCTCTGGATAGCTGGATGAACTTCAGGCTGTACTCTTTGACAAATAACCCCTCTTGTTTCAGTTTCACGAACTCCTTGACCTTAGCCTCTTTCAACTCTTGGGGAAAGAAGTGATCGAGAAAAACACTCTCAAACTCTTCCCACTCAGCAGACTCAGCATTCTCACCTCTACCATCTTCCTACTGATTATACCAGACATTTGCAACATCCTTAAGTTGATACGAGACCAACTCGACTCCCTCAACCTCTCTCGCGTGCATAGCCCTTAGGATCTTGCGCATCTCATCTATAAAGTTTCACGTGTCCTTCTCAACCTTAGACCCCGTATAGACTAGCGGGTTCATCCTTAGGAAATCTCAGAGCCTAGATGCAACAATAGGCTCTTGGGTGTTAGAGTTAGGGGCCTGGGGACCTCATTTTTACTCTGTGAAGCCACCAACTGAGTGAGCATAGTAATAGCTCCCCTGAAGTCTGCTTCTAAAGTGGAGGCTGACTGAATAGGAGGTGCCGGTGGAGCCTTAATAGCTCTGGCAAGTCGACCCCATCTCCTTGTTCCATGCTAGTTAGGAGCCTTTAGTAAGGGATTCTCAGTGTTATGGACTGAGGCATCTCTTTGGGCAGCAGTGCATTTTGGAGGCATTATCTGCAAACGCGTAACACACGAATTAGAAAGGGAGGTTTCATAGAGTCAAGCTCTATCGCACGAACTCAGAACATCAAAGAAGTGTAAACATTCCTAATGTCCTATAGCTTTCGGTTTATGAAGTGTAGTGCACAACACACACATAAACAAGACTCTACTAGACACGGCTTCATGGACTACCTCGGACTCTTGAACTCTGTGCTCCGATACTAAGTTTGTCATACCCCGGGAGGGTACCCTAGGCGTGCCCGGCACCCAGAGACTATTGCTAGCCTCCAAGCGAGCCACTCGTTCTCAGGACAGTCATTTAACATCAACACAGTGGAAATAGAATAGTGAGCTACCTCAAAATAAAGGGCCAAATGGCCAACATCAGAAGTATGTATTAAGTACTACTCAATTCATAAAGAAAATCCATCAACATCAAACCTCTACTCATGTCTATGTAGCCTCTAACCTGAGTCAACTATCTATGATGGTACCATGACAGACCATGGCTACCCAACTCAATAAATAATGGGAAAACAAAAAATAGAAGGGGTCCCCTCCGGATAGCAAGGAGACTCACCAAATGACTGGACTCAAAATCTCCGACCTCAACGATGCATCTACTAAAGTCCTCTAACTCCTGTATCTGCATCATAAAATGATGCAGCGCCGAATGGCATCAGTACGTGGAATGTACTGGTATGTAAAATAGCTGAATAGCAATATAAGTAAACAGCACAGGGAAAAACGTCACCTCAACATCACACTCTATCAGCATGTCAAATGTCTATCTAAAGGAAGAGATAAAGAGTAGCCAAATGATCCATTAGCATCCCATCAATACCTTATCTATAAATCAGACTCACCTCAAGGAACCTCAACTCAACTCAACTCAGGAGACATCAATATCAACTCAGCTCAGGGAACATCGATATCAACTCAACTCAAAGGACTCGACTAAAAACATCACATCAATATCAACATCGGAGTTCTATCAAAATGGAACCTAACTGGGACTTTCTCTAACCGACAACCATCACCTATGAGTCTATGATGATATAACAAAGCAATGTTGTTGTCACATCCATCCAATACCCTACCCGGGGTAAAGGACATCAACCTCAGTGGATCCACAAGAAAAACCTCAGTCCTCATTTTGGACAAGAAAGGAGCCATCTTCATTGCAGTTCAATCCCCTCTTCCTACGCGGACCACGTAGTTAATGGGTTCAAGTGGGACTTACTCTTACCCATTTCGATGCTCAATACTACTCCCAGAACTTGACGTGCTCATAAAACCTCAACCTCATCAGTCCCATAGGGACATAATACCTCATTATCAGTCCCATAGGGACATAACATAATACCTCAACATCAATATCAGTCCCGTAGGGACATAATATAATACATCAACATCAATGTTAGTCCCATAGGGACATAATATAATACCTCAACATCAACATCACCTCACCTCATTTACATCAACATCAACATCATGGACTCAAGATACTCTTTTAGAAATTAAACTTCCAATTTTAAGACATCATTCTCATCAACATCATCATCAAGACTCACGTTAAATGTGAAACACAATCACAACATCATAACATCAAACCCATTACGACTCTAGACTCATCTCTCAGTTTATTCCCATATCTTTTTGTAAAATAATCATAGGGTTTAAAACAAAACACAGTCACGAAAATAAATTATGACATATGATAAGTTGGTGATGATCATCAATTCATGTAAAAATATATGCATAAAGTAAAATTAAATATACATACTCAAACTCTTCACATTAACCTCATTATGTTTCAAGACACACTTCACTTTACTCAAAAGGGCACACGGGAGAATATTTCTATGCTTTAGGTTAGCCTTATATACCTGGGATGATTTGCTAACACCGTTCTTGCACAAACTTCTGTTGATTTTCTCAACCTTAACTCCCCTCAAGCCCTAGCTTAGTGACTTTTCTAGGAAGAATGCCCTTGAATGGGGTTTTTGAAACCCTTCTTTTAGAAAATGACCTTTATTCATCGTAGGGGAAAGTTTAGAAAATATAGGAATGGACTAGAATACCCTTCGAAATTTAAAAGAACTTTTCCCCTGACCTAGAATAACACAGCCCGCGATGCGAACCTGTCGCGGATAGTGTATTTTTGGAAAACTCAACTCTGTCGAAAAATCACAGGAAAACATAAGTGTGTCTCCGCGACAAGTTCGCGATGCGGTTCCATCGCGAAGTCACACTGTTTTTCATTTTGGAACGAAAAATTATCTTTCGTCTCGGTCGCTCTAAAAATCGACCGAGACCCTTCTCCCACTCAATTTTCAGTGCTGATCACGAATTCGCTCTCGGATTTTCAATCTGAGCATCGAAAGATGCGTTTTATGCACCCCTCTTTCCTAGGGGTATTTTGGTAATTTACCGCGCGTTACAGGTCAAGTTTGTGATCAACATGAAAAATTGAGTGGGAAAATAATCTCGATCAATTTTTAGAGCGATCGGATCAAAAGATAATTTTTTAATCTGAAAATCGAGACAGTGTCTATGCGCGATGGAGGCGTGTTGTGCCTCTGTAGCAGACCCACACTTATATTTTTCAAAAAAATTTGAAGGGATTGGGAAAAATTATTCAGAAACTTTTTGGAGATGTAAGGCGATTGTTGATAACTTCATCTCAGGAATGTAAGGCTAAACGAAAAGCATGAAATTGTTCTCTCATGTGCTCCATAGGCGGTCATAGATGAGTTGATAGTCTAAAGAGTCTACACACATAATTATACATGGTGGTTCTTGAAAATCTTATCAAATTCATATATTTATCTATGTTCATGATCATCATAAACTTTCTTGAATTGAATATTTTCATGAGAAATTGCATAACACTACATGACTATTATAAAAGCATACAGGAATTAACTTAAGAATTTAGTCTAGAGCCTTGATTGGAGGATATCGATTGTGATTATGATGAGAGAATGATGATGCGTTTATAGAACTTGATAGTCCTGTGAGTCTCCATAAATGAACGCCACTTATTTTTCTATTCGATTGTTCTGTAACGATTATTCTAAATCTTGAATCGTTGATTGAGATGTTCCCTGATGAAAGAGTTAAAGTACCTATGAGATTGATTGATAAAAGGATTAAAGTCCCTATGATATTCATTAGTGATAGGGTTAAAAGTCCCTGTGATTTGATTGGTTTGATTGGATTGATTATCTTATGAGCATTGAGTCATAAAAGGAGTATCGAGCACCAAAAGAGTAAGAGTTAGTCTGACTGCACTCGTCAAACTACGTCGCCAAACATAGGTGAGGCATAGAACCATCACATCATATTGTGGTTCTGTCACGCCTCCGGAGGGTACCCTTGGCGTGGCCGGCACTCGAAGACTATTGCTAGCCCCCAAGCGAACCACCTAGTCTCATCACATCATTCAATCATACTTCTACTGATCAGCGGAAAGTATATGCAAGCAGTGGACGCAGTTCATCTAAAGTTCTCAATACAATATAAGCAAAATAACGAAGGCTAGTAGAAAGAACTAGCTCACAATATCAACATCAATGCTCGACACCGATCTATGAAGCCTCTATCACTAAGTCATGTGGTGCTAATGACAGACCCATGGCTACGCAAAAACAAAATACGATAATGGTCCAATCCTAACTCTAAAGCATGATGAAATAAAATAATGGTTCCTCCGGAGTAGGGGAGGTTCACCAAATCAACTTCGGATCTCTGATCTTCAACGGAGCGCCTGTTGATGATCTCTAGTACTTGCCTCTACATCATGAAACGATGCAGTCCAGAGTGGACGTCAATACATGGAATGTACAGGTATGTAAAATAGCTGAATGAAATAGAAACCGGTAGAAAATATGGAAAATAATATCAAGTCAAAATAGACATCATAATCACATTAACCGCCAGCTTGCCTGTCTGCGAATAAGTACGGAGTGGGCAAGTGACACATCATTATCTCAGACTCATCAAAGTCTCAACTCATCACATGGATCATCTCAGAGGAGTTCACCCCCTCTCATCACATCTCATCTAGACTCAGAATAAGGTACGAATTTTCCCGGGAGTTTCTCTTAACCGACAACACTCACTTATGAGCCAGTGAATGTACAACAATCACCCTGATGTTGCCACAGTGGTCCCAAACTTGCCAGGTAAGGAACACTGGATCCCATATCAATATACCCGACATGGAATCAAACTGAACAGATCCTCTATTGCTTTCAGGGACTGTTAAACCTCGAGGGAAACCATATGTATGTATGTGATAGTTTAAGCCTCTCCTACGTTTGGCGACGTAGTTAATGAGTTCGAGTGGGACTCACTCCTGCTCATTTCGGTGCTCAATACTCCTCCCGACTCAATGCTCATAAAATCAACCTCAACCTGTCTCATAGGGATTCACTCCCCGTCAACGACTGCCAGTCTCATAGGGACCCACTCCCCGTCCACGACTGATATTTCACCGGGACCTTGGCCCTTTCATCAATTATCTCATAGGGACTTTCACCCTATCATCAACATCTCATAGGGACTTTAACCCTATCATCAACACCTTCTCAATGACCCAAGAGTATATAACAGTCATTAGGAAACAAGTGAATAAACACACCGGTAGAGTTCATTTATAGAGACTCATACAACAATCAAGATTTCATCAACTCATCATCACAGTCAACAATCCCAATGCAAGGCTCTAGGTTCAAGTCTTAAATTCATTATGCATGCTCTTCAAAATAGTCATGTAGGGTTATGCAAATACCATGAAAGTGTTCAATTTAAGAGAACAAATAGTATGATGATCATCAACATAGAAAACATGTAATTTCAAATAAAATTTTCAAAAAAATCCATCAAAGAAATCATGCATGTAGACCCTTCAATCATCAATTCAACTATGACCTCTATGGGGCACATGAGAGAACAATCCCATGTTTTAGTTTAGCCTTACATACCTGTGATGCACTGTTCAACCGGGTGATGTCGAGGATTCTCTTCTCGTGTTCCTCACCCCAAGCCTTTCTCTCCTCTCCTCAAGCCCTAGCCTTGTTAGATTTTAGAATAGGACTTAGAATAGGTTTTGTTAGGCTCTTTTCGTGTAGAAACGACCTTACTAGCCGTGTATTAGTGTTTAGGAGGGGTTAGGGATTGACCGGAATGCCCCTCGAAATCAATTAGAAATTTTTAGTTCGGAATTTACACGGTCCGCGACGCGGACCTATCGCGCACTGTGTATTTTTGGAAAAAGTATTCTTAAACGAGTTTTCTCCATCCCGTCAAAAATCTGGAAAAATATATAAGTGTCCCTCCGCGGCAGGTGCGCGTCGCGCCACTGTCGCGGACAGTCACTGTTTTGTGCCTTGGATCAAAAATTTATCTTTCAATCGGGTCGTCCTAAAATTCGACCCGGACCATTTTCCCACTTCATTTTTCATGCTGATCACGAATCCGGTCTCGGATTTGCCATACGAACCCCGGAAGATGCGTTACGCGCGTACCCTCACTCTAGGGGCATTTCGGTAAACTTACCGGGCGTACCCTCTTGATTAGAACTTTATGAAAGCAATAGAGGACTTAGTTGATTGGTGTTTCCCTATGGGATTTGATTCGTTCCCTACCTAGCAAGTTTGGAACGGCTATGGCAATATCAGCTTGACTGTTGTACATTCACTGGCTCATAAGTGATTGTTATTGGATAAGAGAAACTCCCAGAAAAATCCTACCTTGAGTACTCTGAGTCGAGATGAGATGAGTTCCTCTAAGATGAGTCAGATTTGATATGTCATGGGTATGTCATTGGCACCACTTGATTAGTGATAGAGACTTCACAGATGATAGTCAAATGTTGATGTTAAGATCGTGATAAAGAAGCGGACATATAGGATTCCCATGACACTTCTAGAGTTCCGAAATTCTTGAGGATGAATCCGCCTAAATTCACATGATTTGCATCCACTAAGGATCCTGAGAACTATATGGAGGAGCTTCAGAAAGTGTTCCAAGTAATGCATGTTGCGTATGTGGACAGAGTTGAATTGGCTTCTTACAAACTCAAGGGTGTGGCTAGACTATGGTTCGACCAATGGAAGAAGGGTAGAAGAGAAGATGCCCCATTGTTGACTTAGGCAATGTTCGAGGAAGCCTTCTTGGGGTGTTTCTTTCGAAGGGAACAAAGAGAGGCTAAGGTGAGAGAGTTCTTGAATTTGAAGCAGGGATCTATGATTGTGCAAGACTATAGGTTAAAGTTCATGCAACTATCTCACTGTGCTTCATACATGGTTGCGGACATAAGGGAAAGGATGGAAATGTATGTTGATGGGTTGAATAGAGGACCCAAGAGAGATAGGAGGGGAGCAATGCTTGTGAGTGATATGGATATTGGGCGATTGATGACATTCATACAACAAGCTGATGAGGATAGACAACAGGATAAGGAAGAGTTCTGACGTAAGAGAACTAAGACATCCAACCATGAGGTTAAATTCCAACACCATCATCTCCTAGTGCACCTACGCCTAGAGGCACGTATGATTAGAGGTCTCAGAATATCGGAACCCATGGATTTCAAGCATAAGCTAGTGTGGCTCAACGTTCAAAAGGTAATCCACCATGTGATAGGTGTAGCAAAATGCACCTGGGGAGATGTCGTGACGGGAATAATGTATGCTATAAATGTGACCAAGCGGGTTACTACCAGAAGGATTGTCCAAAGTGGCTGACCGGGATCAATCATTTGTACCAGCCCCGCCAGCTAGAGGAAACCAGAGAGGTACTACGTCAAGTGCATGCGGAGCAACAAACCATTTGTATGCCATGGGTAGTCACCAAGATCAGGAGAACTCTGCAGATATTGTGACAGATATGATTCAAGTCTTTACTTTTGATTATTATGATTTGAGGGATCCTAGTGCCACATTGTCATTTGTAACTCCTTATGTGGCCAGTAGATTCGACAGAACGCCTGAGAGTCTTCTTGAAACTTTTGATGTTTCTTCTCTAGTGGGTGAGTTCATTCGAGCTGAGAGAGTCTATAGAGATTGTGTAGTGTTCATCCATCACAGGGATACTACTATTGATTTGTTTGAGTTGGGGATGACTGATTTTGATGTGATACTTGGCATTAATTGGCTTCACGCCTGTTATGTCTCCATTGATTGTAGAGCTCAAACTGTTAAGTTCCAATTCCCAAATGAACCGGTTCTTGAGTGGAAGAGTGATTCTGTTGCACCTAGGAGAACTTTTATCTCATACCTTAGGGAAAGAAAGATGATTTACAAAGGTTGTATCTATCACCTCGTGCGAGTCAAATCTGATGAAGTTGAGTCTCCTACTCTTGAGTCAGTCCCGATTGTGAATGAGTTTCCTGAAGTGTTTCCTGAGGATCTGCTCGGAGTCCCTCCTGACAGGGAGATTGACTTTGGGATTGATGTTCTTTCTGATACCCAACCTATCTCAATTCCACCTTATAGGATGACCTCCGCTTAGTTGAAAGAGTTGAAGGAACGATTGAAAGATCTGTTAGAGATGGGCTTTATAAGGCCAAGTGTTTCTCCTTGGGGTGCCCCTGTCCTATTCGTACGAAAGAAAGATAGGTCCCTCAGAATGTGTGTTGATAACAGGCAACTGAATAAGGTCATCATAAAGAATAAGTATCCTCTTACAAGGATAGATGATCTGTTAGACCAACTTCAGAATGCCTCATGTTTCTCAAAGATAGACCTTAAATCTGGCTACCATCAGTTGAAAGCGTGGGAATGTGATATCCTAAAAACAACCTTTAGGACTAGATATGGCCATTTTGAGTTCTTGGTCATGTCCTTTGGGTTGACGAATACACCTGCAACGTTCATGTACTTGATGAATAGAGTATTCAAACAATATCTTGATATGTTTGTGATTGTATTCATCAATGATATTTTGGTGTATTCAAGAGATGAGGAGGAACATGCTAATCACCTCAGAGTTGTCATCCAAACACTTAAGGACCATGAGTTGTACACAAAATTCAAATGTGAATTTTGGCTTAAGTCAATGGCTTTTCTAGGCAACTTGTTTCTGGTGATGGTATTTGAGCAGATGCTCAAAAGATTGAAGCACTTAAGAACTGCCCCAAATCGGCCTCTTCGACTAATATAAGAAGTTTCTTGAGATTAGCAGGCTACTACCAATGGATTTTCTTCCTTATCCGTTCCATTGATTAAATTGACTTAGAAAAAGGTCAAGTTTTAGTAGTCCAATGATTGTGAGTAGAGTTTCCAAGAGTTGAAGACGAGATTGACTACTCTATTGATTCTAACCTATCCCGAAGGGACAAAGGACTTTGTAATCTATTGTGATGCTTCGAGAATTGGCTTTGGATGTGTGTTAATGCAGAGGGGGAAAGTGATAACCTATGTTTCCAGGCAACATAAGGTTCATGAGAGAAACTATCGAACCCATGCAACGGTGATGTTTGCACTTAAAATCTAACGCCACTACTTATATGGAGTGCATGTGGATGTATTCACTGGACACAAGAGCTTGCAGTATGTCTTCAGTCAAAAAGAGCTCAACCTATGATAAAGGAGATGGCTGGAGTTGTTCAAGGAATACGTCATGAGCATTCTCTACCATCCAGGTAAAGCTAACATTGATGTTGATGCTCTTAGCAGGTTGTCAATGAGTAAGACAGCCCATGTTGAGGAGGGAAAGAGGGAGCTAGCTAAAGAAGTGCATCGATTAGCTAGATTGGGAGGTCAACTTAAGAAGAATAATGAGGGAGGAGTTAATGTTCAGAATGGGTCTGTTTCATCCTTAGTTACAGAGGTGAAGGAAAAGCAAGACCAAGATCTTGTTATACTCTAATTGAAGGAGGTTGTCCACACATAGAAAGTGATTGCTTTCTCAAAAGGGGGAGATGAAGTGTTGAGATACCAGAGTAGAATGTGTGTTCCAGATGTTGATGGTATTCGAGATAGAATCATGGTTGAAGCCCATAGTTTTAGATATTACATTCATCTTGGCTCTACCAAGATATACCATAACTTGAGAGAAATCTATTGGTCGAACGGAATGAAGAGGGATATTTCTTAATTCGTTTCAAAGTGCTCGAATTGGCAGCAAGTAAAAGTTAAGCATCAAAGGCCATGTGGATTGGCTCAGAACTTTGAGATTCCTGAATGAAAGTGGGAGATGATCAATATGGACTTCATTACGGGTCTACCGAGGTCTCGAAAGCAACATGATTTGATATGGGAGATTGTGGACACGATGACTAAATCATCTCTGTCACGCCCCGGGAGGGTACCCTAGGCGTGGCTGGCACTCAGAGACTATTGCTAGCCCCCAAGCGAACCACTTAGCCTCATCACATCGTTCATCTTAAACATAGCGGAAGGAAATTAGTAAACAACACTTTTAAAGTAGTGGGCCAATGGACAAACCTCAAGCTGATTATCAAAACCAAACAAAGAAATATTGCTTAGTTATCAAAACATTCACCTTGACTACATCATTATGTCTACGAAGCCTCTAATATTATCTAAACCGTCTAAGAAGGGGACCATGACATGCCATGGCTACCCGACTCAATGAAATAATAGGATAGCCTCAAATAAAGGTTTCCTCCGAAAAGAGGGAGGCTCACCACGGTCAGAACTTGCAAACACTTGGCTTCAACGGGGCGGCTGCTGAAGTCCTCTAGCTCCTGTATCTGCATCATAAAATGATGCAGCGCCAAATGGTGTCAGTAAGTGAAATGTACTGGCATGTAAAATAGCTGAATCACATCATTAGAATCATCCGAACATAACGTACATCATCATGAGACTTTAACATTTATATCAGGGAAACATTGACCTTTACATTAACATTGACCTTTACATTAACATTGACCTTTGCATTAACATTGGCCTTTACATTAACATTGACCTTTGCATTAACATTGGCCTTTACATTAACATTTACATTAGAGTACTATTAGGGAAACCTTTTCTGAGAGGCCTAACTAGGTGTTTCTTTAACCGACAACCATCACTTATGAGCCAGTGATGATACAACGAAGCGATGTCGTTGCCACATCCATCCATCACCCTGCCCAGGGTAAAGGACATTACATTAGTGGATCCACAAAACATAACATTAGTCCTCATTTGGGACAAGTTAGGAGCCATCCGCATTGCGGTTTAATCCTCTCTTCCTACGCGGGCCACGTAGTTAATGGACTCAAGTGGGACTCACTTTTATCCATTTTGGTGCTCAATACACTTCCCAGAACTCGACATGCTCATAAAACGTTAACATCATTAGTCCCATAGGGACACATTACATCATCATTAGTCCCCATAGGGACACATTACATCATCATTAGCATCTCATTTACATTGATATCTTTGTCATCTCGTTGCATTAACATTAACATCATCATCATCACCTCATTAGCAGTTACTTCAATGTCATAGACTTTAGGAATACTAGTTTGGGAACTTTGACTCTCAACTTAGAGACATCAACATCAGTCATCATCTCACCTTATTAACATTAACATCAACATTCTCTCATTCATAACCTTAGCATCATCATCATCATAGACTCTAGGAACACTAGATTAGGAGCTTTAACTCTCAACCTAAAGACAATTACACATTCTCATGCTTATCATTCATTATTTTATCATTACTCTAGACCCTACACATACGCCCATGTTCATCATGCATGCTTTTCTAGAATACAATAGATATAAGGTTTTCAACTAAATGCTTTTCATGAAAATAGTTTTAAAACACATGAGGGTTTTTATGATGATCATCATCAATGCAGGAAATATATATGTATATGCATACAACAATGCCAATTACACTCTACATCGTATTTACTAATTCATACTTCAATTTGTTACCCTATCATCATCACAATAGGACATCCATACCTACATCATAGGGGCACATGGGAGGACATTCCCATGTTTTCAGAGTAGCCTTACATACCTGGAAATTTTGATATCACAATCAAAATTTGATGAATAATCGTTTCTTGGAGAAAATCCTCAACCTCAATAGTTCTTTTAGAATGGAAGAACTTGGAAAGACATTGTTGAAGAACTTCTTTTTAATTCTTGACTTCTTGACTCAAAATCTTTAGAGTTTCTTGGTAAAGAACCCTAATCCATGGAAAGAAGAATCAAGGAATCCTTTTTTGGGATTCTTGAATTTGCTTTCTTGAAACCCTAGGTTAGGATTTAAGATTCTATTAGGGATTTCATGAATAGATAGAGAAATTAGCTTAAAGCTTATGAAGAATAACACACCTTGATGAAGAATCTTGAAAGTTAATGCTAACTTGATGACTTTCTTGATGATTCTTGAGAGTTTTATGTTTAGGAGTGAAAGAGAGGGTTTTGACTTATGAAACTGACGTATTATGCGTTTTGGGACCTTAAATAGACCCCCAAAGGCTTTAGGGTAAAATTACCCTCAAAATAAAATAAAGGAATGTCGGTTAGCTTATCCAGAAAGGGTTCGCGATAGGTCCGCGTCGCGGAGCCGTCGCGGTCCTTCAGACAGCTCTGCAGGTCTCCAGTAAAATAGTCATAACTCTCTACTCCGAACTCCGTTTAACGCGACATAAGATGCGTTGGAAAGCTAATTCAAATATCTTTAATTTGAGATATTATGGGTCACCTAACTCATTATACTTTAGGAGATATGGTCATTTGAAGTTGACCCTTCCATCAACTCATATGAAAACTTAGTCACTAGAAATTCTTTGGACTTGGCTTGATGTAAAAGATCAATTATAACTCTTAGTCACATCTAATATACTTTAAATACTTATGAATGGATCCTATAATATGAAGGATGACTCAACCATAGTAAAAAAAAAAAATTGGGGTGTTACATTATCTCCCCCTTAGGATCATTCGTCCTCGAATGATGAGTAAGGTAGACATCAAGGCACGAATAAGAATCAGAACTCTTCTCAAAACTCACTCAATCAATCAAACTCTAACTCGTCATCAATCTTAAATCAACTCCATTCAAACTCAGGAATGGACACATTAACTCAAATAGACAACTCAATTTAAATCAAGAGTAAGGGAATTACATCTTACATTCTCTTCATCAGGCACGAATGGAACGTCGAAACTCAATCAATTTGAATCATTTAGACACCTCATAAATCAGTCCTTCGAACTCAGGAAGGCAGCCATCAACTCAAATTGAGAATAGGAACATCATAGAAACAAGACTTTGAGTATACTCTCATGCTCAAGTCCCCACCATAATTTTTTTTTTTGCTCTTTTTCATGGAACTTTACCCCGTCAATGCAAACTTATACCTCTTATTCAAACCTCTACCTAACCACCTCTTCTTCTTTCATTCGGGCCTAGTTCTAAGCCTTAAGGTGTTATTCTAAAGGTGACCATATTCATACAAAGCTAATCCTCAATACTCAACTCTATACTCGAAACACTTATTATGAGGTCTTCAATAGTCTATTATGCATACTCGCACAATAACAACCACATTGATTATGTCTTAGAATTTTTCAAGGCTACTTATCACCTCTACCTCCATCATTCAATGAACTTTCATTCAAAGTTACATCAACATACTCTTACCTATCAATTGCGCATCATATGATCTCATCTCTTTCCTCATCCATATCTCTATCCCTTCATGACACAAGTTTAATACCGGTATCACAATAAGGATACATTCACTCCTTCTCATTTACCCCCACTCTCAATCTAATATCATCAACATCACTATTTGGACGTGGAGGAACTCATCATCTCCCCCATTGACAAAACCCCCAAATTACTACCTCTCCATGCAGAATAAGCATGATTATACCTCTAAAACTTGATGCTCTACATCATATCATTAATAATGGCATAATAAGCCGAAGGTGAGTACACGCGTAAGATGACATCAGAATCAAGAACTCTTACTCCATAGTAACCTGTACTTAGAGAATACTGCTCGTCCTCATCACTCTAATACATTTGCATAATAACATCCACATATTTAAGCCTATCATAGTAGCTCACACCCTCGATCGGATGAACTCTTACCTCGGGAGATACTAATATTAATACCTATCTATCAGACTCCTCACAATTTCTCTAACTCCTCCTCGTCATCTATAACCTTAAAAGGAAATGACATCGCATCATCATTAGAATTAAGAACTCTCATTATCTCTTGAATTCCTCCATCTCAAGCTCTTCTCCTCTTCTCTCAAGCTCTAGTCCTATTCAATTGTTAGAAAAGGACTTAAAATGGGGTTTTAGACCCTTTTCATGTTAAAACGACTTATATTAGCCGTATAGGGAGTTTTATAAGGTGTTAGGAATGGACCAGAATACCCCTCAATAATTTTTTTGAAATTTCCAACCTCAAAGTGACTCAGTCCGCGACGCGGACTTGTCGCGAACAGTACATTTTCTGTAAAGGTTTCCTGAACGAGTTTTCTCAATCCTGTCAAAAAGTTTTGAAAAAAACGCAAGTGTCACTCCGCTACAGGTGCGCGACGCGCCGCTGTCGCCTACCGACACTGTTTTGGTGTTCGGATCGAAAAATTATCTTTTTACTCGGTCACTCTAAAAATCGACCGAGGCCCTTCCCGCACTCAAATTTTTGTGCTGATCACAAATCCGGCCTCGGATTCGCCATCCGAGCATCGAAAGACGTGTTATGCGCACATCTCTCCTCTAGGGGTACTTTGGTAATTTTACCGGGCCTTAAATCAACTCTTCCTTAGCTCTCAAGGTCATTACTCTAAGTTTATAAATCGATTTCCTCTACTAGGCTATAAGCAAATATACCTCCACATGGTCAAGGAATCACTATCCACAAGAATATCTTAAACTCTTTTGTTATGCTATAGTCGCATACATATAGCTAGCCACTCAGACTCTTTTCAACGCTATTACTCTTAGCTCCTTCCAGTCTCTATGGAAATCTCTCTATGTTTGTTGTTCTTATGGCGTACATAACCACTTCCCACAACTCTCACAATCTAACCTCTTCTTTTGCCTGCTGGCGCTCAACTTCTGTGCTCCCATAAATTTAATTACATAAGAATTTGTCTATCATAGAAAACTCATCATCATCTATCGATAAGCCCCAAATCAGCTTAGCTACTCGTGATGACAAAGATTACTTATATCACCCTACTCCACATCGATAACTCAAATATACTATCTAGATTCTTATAGCAGTCATAACTTAGAGCTTCAAACATCTTTACACAACCATGGATACATCTCTCAAGCCTCTTCTTATATGTCTAACCTCATAACTCGATGAGTCTCATGAACTCACAATTAAAAAAAATCATAAGCCTAATTTAGATCTATCACATTGAAAGCACTCTTTTCCTCTATTCAACATCTACACTTCACCCTCAATAGTATGAATACTACAACACATCAACATAACTTCCTTCTAGTTTGAATACGCTCTTTCACATTCTGACAATAACTCTTCTTCTACACCATATCATAAAAATCATAGGGTACTCACGACTCTTTCATCAAACTTATTCAATTGACTCACTACCTCATTATTTACCTAATAATTATGTAACTCGAACTACGAGCCTAAATCAGCCATCATTCTTGTCATCTCGTCCCTTTCTTTCTATCATCATCCTTCTAGCTCTGGGATAATTAGATTCTACTCAGGGTTCATAAGAATTCACATCTCACTCTAAGGTGGTAATATCAAACTCTTTAGAGACATAAGTTTCTCTCTTATGGGTCACCTCGGAAGATAGTTTTGAAAAACAAATGGGTTTAGGTACCTCTAGAGATAACTCAAATGCACGATTTATATGATTAATAGTGCACTTTTTCTAGTCAATCAACTTCGCATCTCAGTCAGCTTCTCTTAAGCCTAGACAATCACATTACCATTCCGATTACTTTATCTCAAAGGATCCCATCTGTAAGAGTTCGAAAATTACTGTCTCTATCACCTCGTGGATGAGGCATAGTCGAACGGCTTAGAGCAACGCACGAATCATCGCAGATTTCTTAGGAAATAGCTCTATCGCACGATCAGAATCAGAAAGAAGGGAAACTTATCCTAAATGTCCTATAGCCTCCCCATTATGGATGTGGCGCGCTTCACACCAATAATAAGGACTCTATCAGACACGGCTTCATAGACTCCCTAGGACACTTGAACTCTGTGCTCTGATACCAAGTTTGTCACGCCCCGGGAGGGTACCCTAGGCGTGGCCGGCACTCAGAGACTATTGCTAGCCCCCAAGTGAACCACTTAGCCTCATCACATCATTCATCTTAAACATAGCGGAAGGAAATTAGTAAACAACACTTTTAAAGTAGTGGGCCAATGGCCAAACCTCAAGCTGATCATCAAAACCAAACAAAGAAATATTGCTTAGTTATCAAAACATTCACCTTGACTACATCATTATGTCTACGAAGCCTCTAACATTATCTAAACCGTCTAAGAAGGGGACCATGACATGCCATGGCTACCCGACTCAATGAAATAATAGGATAGCATCAACTAAAGGTTTCCTCCGAAAACAGGGGGACTCACCACGGTCAGAACTTGCAAACACTTGGCTTCAACGGGGCTGCTGCTGAAGTCCTCTAGCTCCTGTATCTGCATCATAAAACGATGCAGCGCCAAATGGCGTCAATACGTGGAATGTACTGGCATGTAAAATAGTTGAATCAGATCATTAGAATCATCCGAACATAACGTACATCATCATGAGACTTTAACATTTATATCAGGGAAACATTAACATTGACCTTTACATTAACATTGACCTTTACATTAACATTGACCTTTGCATTAACATTGGCCTTTACATTAACATTGACCTTTGCATTAACATTGGCCTTTACATTAGAGTACTATTAGGGAAACCTTTTCTGAGAGGCCTAACTGGGAGTTTCTTTAACCGACAACCATCACTTATGAGCCAGTGATGATACAACGAAGTGATGCCGTTGCCACATCCATCTATTACCCTGCCCAGGGTAAAGGACATTACATTAGTGGATCCACAAAACATAACATTAGTCCTCATTTGGGACAAGTTAGGAGCCATCCGCATTGCGGTTCAATCCTCTCTTCCTACGCGGGCCACGTAGTTAATGGACTCAAGTGGGACTCACATTTATCCATTTTGGTGCTCAATACTCCTCCCAGAACTCGACATGCTCAAAAAACATTAACATCATTAGTCCCATAGGGACACATTACATCATCATTAGTCCCCATAGGGACATATTACATCATCATTAGCATCTCATTTACATTGATATCATTGTCATCTTGTTGCATTAACATTAACATCATCATCATCACCTCATTAGCAGTTACTTCAACATCATAGACTTTAGGAATACTAGTTTGGAAACTTTGACTCTCAACTTAGAGACATCAACATCAGTCATTATCTCACCATATTAACATTAACATCAACATCCTCTCATTCATAACCTTAGCATCATCATCATCATAGACTCTAGGAACACTAGATTAGGAGCTTTAACTCTCAACCTAAAGACAATTACACATTCTCATGCTCATCATTCATTATTTTATCATTACTCTAGACTCTACACATACGCCCACGTTCATCATGCATGCTTTTCTAGAATACAATAGATATAAGGTTTTCAACTAAATGCTTTTCATGAAAATAGTTTTAAAACACATGAGGGTTTTTATGACGATCATCATCAATGCAGGAAATATATATGTATATGCATACAACAATGCCAATTACTCTCTACATCATATTTACTAATTCATACTTCAATTTGTTACCCTATCATCATCACATTAGGACATCCATACCAACATCATAGGGGCACATGGGAGGACATTCCCATGTTTTCAGAGTAGCCTTACATACCTGGAAATTTGATATCACAATCAAAATTTGATGAATAATCGTTTCTTGGAGAAAATCCTCAACCTCGATAGTTCTTTTATAATGGAAGAACTTGGAAAGACATTGTTGAAGAACTTCTTTTTGATTCTTGACTTCTTGACTCAAAATCTTTAGAGTTTCTTGATAAAGAACCCTAATCCATGGAAAGAAGAATCAAGGAATCCTTTTTTGGATTCTTGAATTTGTTCTCTTGAAACCCTAGGTTAGGATTTAAGATTCTATTAGGGATTTCATGAATAGATAGAGAAATTAGCTTAAAGCTTATGAAGAATAACACACCTTGATGAAGAATCTTGAAAGTTAATGCTAACTTGATGACTTTCTTGATGATTCTTGAGTGTTTTATGTTTAGGAGTGAAAGAGAGGGTTTTGACTTATGAAACTGACGTATTATGCTTTTTGGGACCTTAAATAGACCCCCAAAGATTTTAGGGTAAAGGTACCCTCAAAATAAAATAAAGGAATGTCGGTTAGCTTATCTAGAAAGGGTTCGCGATAGGTCCGCGTCGCGGTCCTTCAGACAGCTCTGCAGGTCTCCAGTAAAATAGTCATAACTTTCTACGCTGAACTCCGTTTAACGCGAAATAAGATGTGTTGGAAAGCTAAATCAAAGATCTTTAATTGGATATATTATGGGTCACCTTACGCATTATACTTTAGGAGATATGGTCATTTGTAGTTGACCCTTCCATCAACTCATATGAAAACTTAGTCACTAGAAATTCTTTGGACTTGGCTTGATGTAAAAGATCAATTATAACTCTAAATCACATCTAATATACTTTTAAATACTTATGAATTGATCCTATAATATGAAGGATGACTGAACCTTAGTAAAAAAAAAAGTTGGGGTGTTACATTATCTCCCCCTTGGGATCATTCGTCCTCGAATGATGAGTAAGGTAGACATCAAGGCATGAATAAGAATCAAAACTCTTCTCAAAACTCACTCAATCAATCAAACTCTAACTTGTCATCAATCACAAATCATCTCCATTCAGACTCAGGAATGGACACATTAACTCAAATAGACAACTCAATTTAAATCAAGAGTAAGGGAATTACCTCTTACATTCTCTTCATCAGGCACGAATGGAACGTCGAAACTCAATCAATTTGAATCATTTAGACACCTCATAAATTAGTCCTTCGAACTCAAAAAGGAAGCCATCAACTCAAATTGAGAATAGGAACATCATATAAACAAGACTCTGAGGATACTCTCATGCTCAAGTCCCCACCATAATGTTTTTTTTTTCTCTTTTTCATGGAACTTTACCCCATCAATGCAAACATATACCTCTTATTCAATCCTCTACCTAACCACCTCTTCTTCTTTCATTCGGGCCCAGTTCTAAGCCTTAAGGTGTTATTCTTAAGGTGATCATATTCATGCAAAGCTAATCCTCAATACTCAACTATATACTGGAAACACTTATTATGAGGTCTTCAATAGTCTATTATGCATACTCGCACAATAACAACCATATTGATTATGTCTTAGAATTTTTCAAGGCTACTTATCACCTCTACCTCCATCATTCGATGAACTTTCATTCAAAGTCACATCAACATACTCTTACCTATCAATTGTGCATCATATGATCTCATCTCATTCATCATCCCTATCTCTATCCCTTCATGACACAAGTTTAATACCGGTATCACAATAAGGATACATTCACTCCTTCTCATTTACCCCCACTCTCAGTCTAATATCATCAACATCACTATTTGGACGTGGAGGAACTCATCATCTCCCCCTTTGACAAAACCCCCAAATTACTACCTCTCCATGCAGAATAAGCATGATTATACCTCTAAAACTTGATGCTCTACATCATATCATCAATAATGGCATAATAAGCCGAAGGTCAGTACACGCGTAAGATGACATCAGAATCAAGAACTCTTACTCCATAGTAACCTGTACTTAGAGAATACTGCTCGTCCTCATCACTCTAATACATTTGCATAATAACATCCACATATTTAAGCCTATTATAGCAGCTCACACCCTCGATCGGATGAACTCTTACCTCGGGAGACACTAATATTAATACCTATCTATCAGACTCCTCACGATTTCTCTAACTCCTCCTAGTCATCTATAACCTTAAAAAGAAATGACATCACATTATCATAAGAATTAAGAACTCTCATTATCTCTTGAATTCCTCCATCTCAAGCTTTTCTCCTCTTCTCTCAAGCTCTAGTCCTATTCAATTGTTAGAAAAGGACTTAGAATGGGGTTTTAGACCCTTTTCATGTTAAAAAGACTTATATTAGCCGTATAGGGAGTTTTATAAGGTGTTAGGAATGAACCAGAATACCCCTCAATAATTTTTTTGAAATTTCCAACCTCAAAGTGACTCAGTCCGCGACGCGGACTCGTCGCGAACAGTACATTTTATGCAAAGGTTTCCTGAACGAGTTTTCTCAATCCCGTCGAAAAGTTTTGAAAAAAACGCAAGTGTCCCTCCACTACAGGTGTGCGACGCGCCTCTGTCGCCTACCGACACTGTTTTGGTGTTCGGATCGAAAAATTATCTTTTTACTCGGTCACTCTAAAAATCGACCGAGGCCCTTCCCGCACTCAAATTTTTGTGCTGATCACAAATTTGGCCTCGGATTTGCCATCCGAGCATCGAAAGACGTGTTATGCGCACATCTCTCCTCTAGGGGTACTTTGGTAATTTTACCGGGCCTTACATCAACTCTTCCTTAGCTCTCAAGGTCATTACTCTAAGTTTATAAATCGATTTCCTCTACTAGGCTATAAGCATATACCTCCACATGGTCAAGGAATCACTATCCACAAGAATATCTTAAACTCTTCTGTTATGCTATAGTCGCATACATATAGCTAGCCACTCAGACTCTTTTCAACGCTATTACTATTAGCTCCTTCCAGTCTCTATGGAAATCTCTCTATGTTTGTTTTTCTTATGGCGTACATAACCACTTCCCACAACTCTCACAATCTAACCTCTTCTTTTGCCTGCTGGCGCTCAACTTCTGTGCTCCCATAAATTTAATTACATAAGAATTTGTCTATCATAGAAAACTCATCATCATCTATCGATAAGCCCCAAATCAGCTTAGCTACTCGTGATGACAAAGATTACTTACATCAGCCTACTCCACATCGATAACTCAAATATACTATCTAGATTCTTATAGCAATCATAACATAGAGCTTCACACATCTTTACACAACCATGGATACATCTCTCAATCCTCTTCTTATCTGTCTAACCTCATAACTCGATGAGTCTCATGAACTCACAATTAAAAAAAATCATAAGCCTAATTTAGATCTATCACATTGAAAGCACTCTTTTCCTCTATTCAACATCTACACTTCACCCTCAATAGTATGAATACTACAACACATCAACATAACTTCCTTCTAGTTTGAACACGCTTTTTCACATTCTGACAATAACTCTTCTTCTACACCATATCATAAAAATCATAGGGTACTCACGACTCTTTCATCAAACTTATTCGATTGACTCACTACCTCATTATTTACCTAATAAATATGTAACTCGAACTACGAGCCTAAATCAGCCATCATTCTTGTCATCTCGTCCCTTTCTTTCCATCATCATCCTTCTAGCTCTGGGATAATTAGATTCTACTCAGGGTTCATAAGAATTCACATCTCACTCTAAGGTGGTAACATCAAACTCTTTAGTGATATAAGTTTCTCTTTCATGGGTCACCTCGGAAGATAGTTTTGAAAAACAAATGGGTTTAGGTACCTCTAGAGATAACTCAAATGCACGATTCATATGATTAATAGTGCACTTTTTCTAGTCAATCAACTTCGCATCTCAGTTGGCTTCTCTTAAGCCTACATAGTCTCTATACCATTCCGATTACTTTATCTCAAAGGATCCCATCTGTAAGAGTTCAAAAATTACTGTCTCTATCACCTCGTGGATGAGGCATAGTCGAACGGCTTAGAGCAACGCACGAATCATCGCAGATTTCTTAGAAAATAGCTCTATCGCACGATCAGAATCAGAAAGAAGGGAAACTTATCCTAAATGTCCTATAGCCTCCCCATTATGGATGTGGCGCGCTTCACACCAATAATATGGACTCTACCAGACACGGATTCATAGACTCCCTAGGACACTTGAACTCTGTGCTCTGATACCAAGTTTGTCACGACCCGGGAGGGTACCCTAGGCGTGGCCGGCACTCAGAGTCTATTGCTAGCCCCCAAGCGAACCACTTAGCCTCATCACATCGTTCATCTTAAACATAACGGAAGGAAATTAGTAAACAACACTTTTAAAGTAGTGGGCCAATGGCCAAACCTCAAGCTGATCATCAAAACCAAACAAAGAAATATTTCTTAGTTAACAAAATATTCACCTTGACTACATCATTATGTCTACGAAGCCTCTAACATTATCTAAACCGTCTAAGAAGGGGACCATGACATGCCATGGCTACCCGACTCAATGAAATAATAGGATAGCATCAAATAAAGGTTTCCTCCGAAAACAGGGAGGCTCACCACGGTCAGAACTTGCAAAAACTTGGCTTCAACGGGGTGGCTGCTGAAGTCCTCTAGCTCCTGTATCTGCATCATAAAACGATGCAGCGCCAAATGGCGTCAGTATGTGGAATGTACTGGCATGTAAAATAGATAAATCACATCATTTGAATCATCCGAACATAACGTACATCATCATGAGACTTTAACATTTATATCAGGGAAACATTAACATTGACCTTTACATTAATATTGACCTTTGCATTAACATTGGCCTTTACATTAACATTTACATTAGAACACTAGTAGGGAAACCTTTTCTGAGAGGCCTAACTGGGAGTTTCTTTAACCGACAACCATCACTTATGAGCCAGTGATGATACAACGAAGCGATGCCGTTGCCACATCCATCCATTACCCTGCCCAGGGTAAAGGACATTACATTAGTGGATCCACAAAACATAACATTAGTCCTCATTTGGGATAAGTTAGGAGCCATCCGCATTGCGGTTCAATCCTCTCTTCCTACGCGGGCCAAGTAGTTAATGGACTCAAGTGGGACTCACTTTTATCCATTTCGGTGCTCAATACTCCTCCTAGAACTCGACATGCTTATAAAACATTAACATCATTAGTCCCATAGGGACACATTACATCATCATTAGTCCCCATAGGGACACATTAAATCATCATTAGCATCTCATTTACATTGATATCATTGTCATCTCGTTGCATTAACATTAACATCATCATCATCACCTCATTAGCAGTTACTTCAACATCATAGACTTTAGGAATACTAGTTTGGAAACTTTGACTCTCAACTTAGAGACATCAACATTAGTCATCATCTCACCTTATTAACATTATCATCAACATCCTCTCATTCATAACCTTAGCATCATCATCATCATAGACTCTAGGAACACTAAATTAGGAGCTTTAACTCTCAACCTAAAGACAATTACACATTCTCATGCTCATCATTCATTATTTTATCATTACTCTAGACACTACACACACGCCCATGTTCATCATGCATGCTTTTCTAGAATACAATAGATATAAGGTTTTCAACTAAATGCTTTTCATGAAAATAGTTTAAAAACACATGAGGGTTTTTATGACGATCATCATCAATGCAGGAAATATATATGTATATGCATACAACAATGCTAATTACTCTCTACATCGTATTTACTAATTCATACTTCAATTTGTTACCCTATCATCATTATATTAGGACATCCATACCTACATCATAGGGGCACATGGGAAGACATTCCCATGTTTTCAGAGTAGCCTTACATACCTGGAAATTTGATATCACAATCAAAATTTGATGAATAATCGTTTCTTGGAGAAAATCCTCAACCTCGATAATTCTTTTAGAATGGAAGAACTTGGAAAGACATTGTTGAAGAAGTTCGTTTTGATTCTTGACTTCTTGACTCAAAATCTTTAGAGTTTCTTGATAAAGAACCCTAATCCACGGAAAGAAGAATCAAGGAATCCTTTCTTGGGATTCTTGAATTTGCTTTCTTGAAACCCTAGGTTAGGGTTTAAGATTCTATTAGGGATTTCATGAATAGATAGAGAAATTCGCTTAAAGATTATGAAGAATAACTCACCTTGATGAAGAATCTTGAAAGTTAATCCTAACTTGATGACTTTCTTGATGATTCTTGAGCGTTTTATGTTTAGGAGTGAAAGAGAGGGTTTTGACTTATGAAACTGACTTGTTATGCATTTTGGGACCTTAAATAGACCCCCAAAGTCTTTAGGTTAAAAGTACCCTCAAAATAAAATAAAGGAATGTCGGTTAGCTTATCCAGAAAGGGTTCGCGATAGGTCCGCGTCGCGGAGCCGTCGCGGTCCTTTAGATAGCTCTGCAGGTCTCCAGTAAAATAGTCATAATTCTCTACTTCGAACTCCATTTAACGTGAAATAAGATGCGTTGGAAAGCTAATTCAAAGATATTTAATTTGATATATTATGGGTCACCTAACGCGTTATACTTTAGGAGATATGGTCATTTGTAGTTGACCCTTCCATCAACTCATATGAAAACTTAGTCACTAGAAATTCTTTGGACTTGGCTTGATGTAAAAGATCAATTATAACTCTAAATCACATCTAATACACTTTAAATATTAATGAATTGATCCTATAATATGAATGATGACTCAACCTTAGGAAATAAAAAATAAAAAAAGTTGGGGTGTTACAATCTCACTTCTTAGTAGTTAAGCAACCAACACTGTGCAGGAGTACGCTAAGTTGTACATCCAAGAGATTGTGAGGTTGCATGGGGTTCCCTTGTCTATCATCTCAGACAAAGAAACTCAATTCACCTCCTAATTTCGGAGATCATTCTAAAAAGGATTGGGTACTAAAGTGAACCTGAGTACAACTTTTCATCCACAGACTGACCGGTCAGGCAGAGCGCACAATTCAGACATCAGAGGATATGTTGAGAGCCTATGTCCTTGATTTCAAAGAAAATTGGGATGATCACCAACCATTAATTGAATTTGCATATAACAATAGTTATTATGCAAGATTTCAAATGACTCCCTATGAAGCCTTGTATGGGAGGAGATATAGATCACCAATGGGGTGGTTTGAGGTTGGAGAAGCAGAATTGATTGAACTTGATCTTTTCCCCCAATCGATAGACAAGGTTAAGGTCAATAGAGAGAGATTGAAGACTTTCCAAAGTTGCCAGAAATCGTATATAGACGTGAGAAAAAGACACTTGAGTTCGAGGTAAATGATGGGGTGTACTTGAAAGTGTCACCTATGAAGGATGTCATATGATTTGGGAAGAAGGGAAAGTTGAGTCTATGTTATGTTGGACCCTATCAAATTATAAAGAGGATTGGGAAGGTTGCTTATGAGTTAGAGTATCCTTCTAAGTTAGATCGAGTTCATCCGGTATTTCATGTGTCGATGCTGAAGAAATATGTCACGCCCTAAAGAGAGGGGAGGCGCGACTGGCACCCGATACCATTATTGGTCGGGTAAGCCACTAAACATGCTAGTGAACTAACTAGGGACCAGAAGAAAATCGGGAAGTATAATGTCTGAATGACTAAGCCTGGACATTTTAGGTTAAGATAAGTAAACCAGAACGATAAAGTACTAGCTAGCCGACAAGGCCGA
This sequence comes from Solanum rostratum, assembly GCA_029948455.1. Taxonomy (NCBI): domain Eukaryota; kingdom Viridiplantae; phylum Streptophyta; class Magnoliopsida; order Solanales; family Solanaceae; genus Solanum; species Solanum rostratum. Next base: position 17,602,288 of record CM057046.1, on the reverse strand, counting down.
CACCATAGAGGTACAGGCACACATGGACATGCCAATCTTATGACTGGAGACTAAAAGACACAAAAGGACCAACCCACAATAACATGTCCACAATAGCCTCTACGAGTATCACTAACACTGTCGGGACAGGGCCCCGACATACCCAACTGCATAACAAAAAGTAAACATCCTGTGAAAGCTCCAGGAAGAGGTGGAGCTTACCAACTCGTAGTTGAATGGGGCTCCTAGTGGAGGGGTAAACCAGAACCCCTACCTGGACCTGCATGCATGAAATAAAATGCAGCGTCCCTAGACAAAGAGACGTTCGTACAAATAAACATGTACTGGTATGTAAGGCAGGAAGTAAAATCATAGATAGCCGTAGTAAAAAGGTTAATAGAAATACCACCTGTAACCAAAACTCAAGTAGCCTTAATGGACAATAAGCATCCTCCTAGTGATAAAACAAATGCATGGTATGCTCGAGTATCGCATGTCGTGAATACATATATATAGATGCAAATGCATGACATACCAAACCAAATACTAGCACTAGTGGTCCTTTCCGGGAGCTAACCAGCATCATATCTGTCAACCTGTGGCCATCTGTACCATATACATATATATAGTTGGGTTAATAGGCCCCATACCTTCGATTATAGCTCGAAGTCCATGCATAATGTGCATGTATGATATGAATGTTGAATGCACATAGTAAGGCATAGCAAGAACTTAGCCAATCTTGGCTCGTCGGTACACTTATTCTCATAGCATCATAATTATCGTCATTTAGCCAATCTTGGCTCATTGGTACACTTATTCTCATAGCATCATAATCATTGTCATTGCATATGCATATGGCTCGTGGGATCATATATGTTCTTTTAACAAGTTTGGGAATTTAATTCAACATTTAGAGTGAAGCCTTAACTTTGAAAATGTTTATAAAGGTGTTTTACATAATTATTATATTTGGTACCATGTCAATTAGTAAAAGAATGTATTTAAACAGGATCAAGTGCCTTAGTAGTTTAGACAGGAGCATTTCACTTGAGAATATTGGAAACCAATGTGTTACTTGTTAAATTCTTCAATTATATTTTTGTATGGAAGGACTGATTTTGAATACTACATTCCCTTTGCATTCTACATTTATTTTAATGGTACTACACCAAGAAGAGAAACGCCTTGAACCTATGAATAGGTAGCGGGGAAACTGACAAAATGGTATATAGAAATTGAATGTTCAGTTTATGCGAATGAATGGAATTTCAACCTAATACCATCGGGAATATAACTCAGCTGCAATCTCAATGTCTTTCACAAAAGGTATTTCTAGCAACAAAATAGTAAGATATCACATTTGACGTTTTGGGAAACTTCCCCGATTTCGTGCTAAAAGGAGGGATGGAGCTTAGCCTTAACATATCTCTCCAACGAACATCCAATTGCCAAACGTTTCTTCACAAAAGTTGTTCCTCACGTCCGAAGATTCACAACGACTATATATACGCAGCTTAAAGACACCTATAAACAGTCAAAAATTCAGCATTAATGAATAGATTCGGCAAGGAGCATTTACGCGAGGAAATGTCCGTAAAACTTCGTAAAAATAACCGTAAAAAAGCTCCAAAATTATTACCTAAACACACCACCTGCAAACCAACAATAACCAGCAAGAGCACCATTTTTTACACTCCAAAAACAGCTCCAAACACAGGTAATACGAGGGAAAAACAATTGCAAAGCGTAAGACACACATTTCTAGGCACGGGGACGAATTGTAATGGTAAAAACGCGAAAAACTTACCCAAATCACTTAGAGAACCCTTGGGAGCTTTATCTTTAGTTTCACACTGGTTTGGGACGAAAATGGCTTATGTTTGAGCTTTAAAATGTCAAAATAGCTAACATTAAGTTGGGCCAACCCGACCCGACCCATGCCCGGTTTCCAGCTTGAGCAGTCTCGGTAAAATGGTCGTAACTCTTTATTCTGAAGTCAGTTTGATGCATGGTTTTGTGTGTTGCAAACTAGATTCATAGACCTTCAATTTGATAGGTCATGGACCTTCTAACTCTTTATAGTTTGGGAGATATAAGCTGATACATTTGACCCAAATTTAAGAAGGATTTCATAAGAAACTTGCGGTAACTTTGGCCAACCTTTATCTTGCAACTTTCTTTATTCCAAAACTTAATGTATGACCTTTGTGCTATTAATATAACTTTAAGAAATCCGTTATTAGCAAATTATAAACTTTTAGTCCCATCCGAAAAGTGAAACCTAATTTAAACCTTCCGAAAAGGGCGAGGTGCCACTTGGATCATTTCTTTAATCCCAAACGTACATTTAGAGTATTCTTTTGGCTTAAAACTTTAGGTCACTGATATTACCACTTATTTGCAGCCTTATTATTCTTAGGTGCTAGCAAAAATCACATGTGCCTTATATAACGCCATACTATTTAAATAATAGAAGACGAGAAACACGGGGTCTCACAAAATACTTGGCAGATCCCACCTTGTTGATTCCTATTGAGAGTATTTGAGTAAAGGAGAGCTTGTGTTACGAAGAGGTTATGGTCCGAATCCTTGATCGATAGATTCGTAAGTTAAGAAATAAAGAGATAGCTCAGTCAATGTCCTATGGAGAAATCAACTTATTAAGGAAGAAACATGGGAAGCTGAGGAGGATATGAGAGCCAAGTACCCGCACCTTTTCGTGCCGAATGAGGAAAAAGTCGAAGGTAATGTTCCTATCCTTGAATTAATTGATGTTTCTATTCTTGAGTTGATGTGTTCATTCTTGAGTCTAAGTAGAGTTTATGAGGAGTCATGAGTTTGAGTTATTGAGTGGGTTTTGAGATTAGTCCTGAGCCTATTCATTTTCACACCCACCTTTGCTCATCATTCAAGGACGAATGATCCCAAGGGGGATAATGTAACACCCAGCAAAATTACCAAAATATCCCTAGAAGAGTGATGTGCGTATAATGTCTCTTCTCATGCTCTGATGGCAAATCTGAGGACGGATTTGTGATCAACATGAAAAATTGAGTGGAAAAGTGGCCTCAGTTGATTTTTAGAGCAACCGAATCAACAGATAATATTTCGATGTGAAAATGCGAATCAGTGTAGATATGCGACAGGGCCACAACGCGCTATCATCGCGGACCAACACTTGATTTTATTCTAAATATTTCCTATGGGATTAGAGACCTCGTTGGTAGAATTTTTGGTAAAAAAATATAAAAAGTAAACTCAGTCCGCGTCGGGGACCCCATCTCTGATGGTAAAAAATACCAAAAATAAACCTAGTCCGCGTTGGAGACCCAATGTCTAGAGACGAACTTTTTTTGAATTTCGTGAGGGGCATTTTAGACCTTTCCAAACTCTTCCTAGACTTAATATATGATAAAAACAGGTCATTTTAAGTATAAAAAGGGTTTTAAAGCTTATTTCAACTCCATTCTAAGTCCTTGAAAAAGTCTAGGGCTAAAGAGGAGAGAAAAAGAACGTTAAAAAATTGAGTAATTCGAGGAGAGTTCTTGAGGTTGATTGATCAAAGCTTCAATCTAGATATGTAAGGCTGAACTAAAAGCATGAGATTGTTTTATCATGTGCCCCATAGATGGTCATAGAAGATCTAAAAGTCTAAAGAGTCTACATACATCATTTTTTATGGTTTTTCTTGAAAATTATATTAATTATATGTATTTTCCTATGTTGATGATCATCATAAACTTGTTTTCTTGAATTGAATGATCTTCACGAGAATATGTATAACCCTACATGATTATTTTTGAAAGCATGGATAAATGAACTTAGAAATTGAATCTAGAGCATTGATTTGAGAATGTCAATTATGATTGTGATATGAGAATGATGATGAATTGATAGAACTTAATAGTCCTGTGAGTCTCCATAAATAAACTCTCATAAATTGTCTATTCGCTTGTTTCCTAATGATTGTTTTAAGCCTTGAGATATTGAAGATTTAATTTTTCTAAAAAATTAAGACCACATAAACCAGACAATACAACATAGATACTAAATCAAGATTTGATTTTGTGGTAGAGTTAAGATCATATAAGCTCGGCAATACAACAGAGAAAATAAATCATGTTTCGATTTTTCAAGGAAGTTAAGACCACATAAAACAGAGAATACAACATAAACACTAAATCAAGATCCAATTTTTCAAAGATGTTGAGATCACATAAATCGGACAATACGACATAGACATTAAATCAAGATTTGATTTTTTACAAAAACGTTTTAAATCCAGATACCATAGTTCTTCAACCACAACAACACAATCTACAAGATTTCTTCTAGTGCTATAAGTCTTGTACACTTTCTAAAGCTTAACTGCAGCAACAATAAGCGCACTAACAGGTCGTGGAGAAAACATAATCGAGGACTCGGGTAATGAAACTGTTGCTCTTGACTTTTTTTCATTCCACTATGATATATCTAAGTCTTGAACCAGATTATTGAATGATAAGAGTTGTCTGTAACATCAGATTCTTTGGTTCACAGTTCCTTAAAGTTATCAAATTCTTTGTTTTCATCTTATGAACGCCATTATTCGATTGGACTACATTTTTTGAATGCGTTTCTTTAAAACTATCCTATCGAACAGTCATCTGCCAAGCTTTTTTAGTAATATACTCCATAGCCTTTTTAAAACATTTAGAGTTACCAGTTCTATGAGATACATTTGACTGAAATTTCAAGAAAACATAAAATTTGTAGTCATCAAAATAAATAGAAATTCTTTTAGAATCATCTTAATTCCTTAGAGCAAAACAGGTTTGCAAAACTCAGAGTCCCTAAATTCCATAATTTTTCATCAACAAAAAAATTCACACTTAACATCTCCACCTGTAAATCAGCAAATAACTTTAACACCCATCAACTTTTTGAACAAAATGCATCTCAAATACAGCTGAGAAACATCCATTATTAAATGGAATTTTCGTATCTCAACGACCCTGAAATATTGAAATCATTTTGAAACCATTCTTCAATTTACGTTACATTTAAAATAGAGAAATAATTGAAGAGAAATACCTGTTCAAATTTGGGGCAAAGACTCTTGAGGCAAAGTTTTTTATTTTCTTAGATGTTTGAGTTGAAACCTTGAAAGGATTCAATCGATGACGTTGAGATGAACAAACCATTTGACAGGTTGTTTGAGGCAATTAAATATGAAAAATCGATGCTCACTTAGATGTTCAGAGGATTCAATCCTTGACGTTTGAGGCGAAGAAAGTCTTGATTAGAGACTTTATTTTCTGTTGAGGCGCAGAATGTCTCTTTAGATTTTTTAGGGATTTTTAAGGATTTTATTTTTGTCAAGAATATCCTAAATGTTGAATTCATTTAGACCTGCTCGTCCTCCTAAAATCATTTTTTAAGGGTTTTTTGACGGTACGAGTTTTTAGATCACTAAGGAGGAAACGAACTAAGTTAAAGGGAATATAACATTTTAATAAAAGTTATAAGGCCACACTTATAAAGTGTTGCTTTTAGAATTATAAAAATAACACACTTTAAAAGTGTAGTCCTATGGGTACATACGTGTTGCCAATTATATGATGATGCTATTACCCTCGTAAAGTGCAGCCTATATCATTAATGAGAACTCTTTACAAGTGTTGTCTATATTATTGTGGCCAAAAGCTAAAAACTAAGGCTTCTTTTTAAAAGCATACTTTAAAACGTTTTAGGGAACATTTTATAAGTGTTGTCTAAATTTGGTGTAGCCTTAGGAATAAAATGTTGTAGTGCTTAGTTGATAGAGGCGCCATGTGTCGCAGAGGAGGGCGAGAGTGTCGTGGTTGGCTGCACAACTGGATGTGGAAGCTGATAACAAACATTTGAATCCAAAGATTTATTCTTTTCTGGTTGTTCCAAAATATAGTTTTCCCAAGATACAGCAGCTGTATTTTTATTCTTCGGGTAAGAAATAAATTTTCAAAAGGAAAGTTGTATTCCAAAATAGAACATCTCTAGACAAATAAACTTTTGAATTTATATGATCAAAACATTGGTGAAAATAACATTCATTTGAAAATCCTAAATAAACACATGGAGTTGAACGAGGTTCTAATTTATTCCTAGCATAAGGCTTAAGCCATGGGTAGCATAGAAAATTGAAAACTTTAATGGAGTCATATTTGGGTGTATCTTGAAATAGAATCTCGTTTGAAAATTTATCTCTTAAATTTGGAATGGTTAATCTATTTATAAGATAGACTGCTAGATGACAAGCAAAACTCCAGAAAGATTATGGTAATGAAGCTTGATGTAACAAAGTTCTAGCAGTCTCAATAACATGTCTATGTCGGCGTTCAACTAAAGCTACTCGTTGTGGTGTATATGGAGGTGAAACTAAGTGTTCAATGGTGTGTATTTTTAGGTAAGATGACAAACTTTGAAATTCACCACCACCATCCGTGTATAGGGATAAGATTTTTGTTTCAAATCGTTCTTCAAGCAATGGATGCAAAGTTGTAAAAATGTCTAAGACTTCTATTTTTTTATTTTAGAGTGAGAAACCACATGTATTTAGAGAAATGATCAATGAATAGGACATAATATCTTTTTTTATCAATTGACAAAAAAGGTGAAGGACCCCATAAATCACTATAAAGAATCTGCAATGGCCTTTGACTTTGCAAAAAAATTTCAATAGCTAAGATGTTAAAAAGTCCGAAAAACTTTTCAAAATTGAATTTGGATAAATAAAAATTCTGATATCAAACTTGGCGTGAAGAGGTTATTTCTAAACGTCAGATATGAGAGTGTATTGTAAAATATGGACTTGGGGGAGGATTTAGGAGCATCTGTCTCATACAAGATGCTATAGTCGGTGGATTTGGGGGAGGATTTAGGAGCATCTGTCTCATACAAGATGCTATAGTGGGTGGTATCCCTCTATATTAAGTGTTGAGTAGCTATCTCGGGATAAGATAGGTTTTAGTGCAGAAAAGTCCCAAAATTGATTATACTTAGTTATCTTGTTTTGGAGAACTTTAGAGGAGACCTGAGATATTTTTTTATTTGTTTTACGTTATTCTCTTCAATAAAAATAAGTTAATTGCTCTCTTAACTTGTAATTTGATTCTTAAATCTTAGAATATATGGTAGTAATCCTTGGAGGAGAATTTTAACTTGAAATTTATGTTGGACTGACATGCATGTTTGACCATATATATATATATATATATATATATATATATATATATATATATATATATATATATATATATATATATATATATATATATATCATGTTGGTGACTAATTAAGATTAGTTAGTCAAACTAAAATAAAAAAAATTAAAATTAGACTAATAATAAGGAAAGAAAATTTAATAAGTCAACAAAATTTATGGAACATACTAGATCAGAACCATATAGGGACAATGAGAACATTGGAAAAAAATTATATATACATTAGATAGATGTATTATTAAAATAAAACCTGCTCAACATTAAAAAAAAAGTTTATCAAAACTTAAGATTTACTTATAAGTGTGAAAAATCCATCAGAAGACTTGATTTTCTTTCTTCTTTCAAACAAAAATTCACTCAAATCAAGTTGATTTGCTACAAGATTATATAAAGATGGAAGCGGATGATATTGCCAACAAAAATAAGGCTAAAGAAGCCATACTTAAGGTGCTAATTTTTATTTTATTTTATTTTTGATATACTCAATCTAATTTTTAAATTAACCCCTTTTAATAATAATGACACTTCTATGATCGCATATTTGTAAATATTTGACATACAAATAAATTTATGTATGTGCAAATCTATATGTTATTGTTAATACATTATTTTAAAGATGATTTATGTCTAATAAATATATCCCTAATCCTCATTTTGCAGGTTGTAATGATCTTAGATTTTTTCAATTACAAGTTGGCATATATTTAGTCAAGGAATTGGTGATGGCAAATGGTCAAGAAGCACATCAATTAACTGATAAGGTAAAAATAACTAATTCATTGATGATTTGAAAATTAGAAGATGAAATGTTCACAAGTTTTTCATGTTAAATGTGTTAAGATTTGACTAGGAGAAAATAATAATTGTCCAATTTGTGTTGCCCAATTTTGATGATCTAGACTAAATGATAACTGATATGATAGTATAAAGTTGGATTAATTAAATAAGTTTTTAAAAACTACTATTGCTAAATAAAATTGAAATATTCTGTAGGGTTTGTTTGATATTTTTTTCATATTTCCTTTTTCTGAAGTATTATGTACTAGCCTTAAATGGATTAATTTTAATTGGAAATATCTCTAGTATTTCTAATTAAGTCGTTCAAATTTGACATAATTATATTAATCAAATATGTATTAACAAGTGTTGTGCGAAATTTTTTTAAATGTTTTTTATGAATTTTATTTTCTAAAAAATGAGTTATACTTTCAAGGTACAATGACTTTTTGCTACTCTAGATGTGACACCCGGTAAATTTACCGAAATGCCCCTAGAGTGAGGGTACGCGCGTAATGCATCTTCCGGGGTTCGTATGGCAAATCCGAGACCGGGTTCGTGATCAGCATGAAAAATGGAGTGAGAAAATGGTCCGGGTCGAATTTTAGGACGACCCGATCGAAAGATAAATTTTCGATCCAAGTCACAAAACAGTGACTTTCCGCGACAGAGGCGCGACCCGCACCTGCCGCGGAGGGACACTTATATATTTTTTCCAGATTTTCGACGGGATGGAGAAAACTCGTTTAAGAATACTTTTTCCAAAAATACACAGTGCGCGATAGGTCCGCGTCGCGGACCGTGTAAATTCCGAACTGAAAATTTCTAATTGATTTCGAGGGGCATTCCGGTCAATCCCTAACCTTTCCTAAACACTAATACACGGCTAGTAAGGTCGTTTCTACACGAAAAGAGCCTAACAAAACCTATTCTAAGTCCTATTCTAAAATCTAACAAGGCTAGGGCTTGAGGAGAGGAGAGAAAGGCTTGGGGTGAGGAACACGAGAAGAGAATCCTCGACATCACCCGGTTGAACAGTGCATCACAGGTATGTAAGGCTAAACTAAAACATGAGATTGTTCTTTCATGTGCCCCATAGAGGTCATAGACGAATTAATGATTGAAGGGTCTACATGCATGATTTCTTTAATGGATTTTCTTGAAAATTATATTTGAAATTACATGTTTTCTATGGTGATGATCATCATACTATTTGTTCTCTTAAATTGAACACTTTCGTGGAATTTGCATAACCCTACATGACTATTTTGAAGAGCATGCATACTGAATTTAAGACTTTAACCTAGAGCCTTGCATTGGGATTGTTGACTGTGATGATGAGTTGATGAAATCTTGATTGTTGTATGAGTCTCTATAAATGAACTCTACCGGTGTGTTTATTCACTTGTTTCCTAATGACTGTTACATACTCTTGGGTCATTGAGAAGATGTTGATGATAGGGTTAAAATCCCTATGGCATGTTTGATGATAGGGTGGAAGCCCCTATGAGATAATTGATGAAAAGGGGCCAAGGTCCCGGTGAAATATCAGCCGTGGACGGGGACTGGGTCCCTATGAGACTGGCAGTCGTTGACGGGGAGTGAATCCCTATGAGACTGGTTGAGGTTGATTTTATGAGCATTGAGTCGGGAGGAGTATTGAGCACCAAAATGAGCAGGAGTGAGTCCCACTCGAACTCATTAACTACGTCGCCAAACGTAGGAGAGGCTTAAACCATCACATACATACATATGGTTTCCCTCGAGGTTTAACAGTCCCTGAAAGCAATAGAGGATCTGTTCAGTTTGATTCCATGTGGGGTATATTGATATGGGATCCAGTGTTCCTTACCTGGCAAGTTTGGGACCACTGTGGCAACATCAGGGTGATTGTTGTACATTCACTGGCTCATAAGTGAGTGTTGTCGGTTAAGAGAAACTCCCGGGAAAAATTCGTACCTTATTCTGAGTCTAGATGAGATGTGATGAGAGGGGGGGTGAACTCCTCTGAGATGATCCATGTGATGAGATGAGACTTTGATGAGTCTGAGATAATAATGTGTCACTTGCTCACTCTGTACTTTTTCGCAGACAGGCAAGCTGGCGGTTAATGTGATTATGATGTCTATTTTGACTTGATATTATTTTCCATATTTTCTACCGGTTTCTGTGTCATTCAGCTATTTTACATACCAGTACATTCCAAGTACTGACGTCCACTCTGGACTGCATCGTTTTATGATGTAGAGGCAGGTACTAGAGATCCTCAACAGGCGCTCCGTTGAAGATCAGAGATCCGAAGTTGATTTGGTGAGCCTCCCCTACTCCGGAGGAACCATTATTTTATTTCATCATGCTTTAGAGTTAGGATTGGACTATTATCTTATTTTGTTTTTGGGAAGCCATGGGTCTGTCATTGGCACCACATGATTTAGTGATAGAGGCGTCATAGATCGGTGTCGAGCATTGATGTTAATATTGTGAGCTAGTTCTTTCTACTAGCCTTCGTTATTTTGCTTATATTATATTGAGAACTTTAGATGAATTGCGTCCACTGCTTGCATATATTTTTCGCTGATCAGTAGAAGTATGATTGAATGATGTGATGAGACTAGGTGGTTCGCTTGGGGGCTAGCAATAGTCTTCGAGTGCCGGCCACGCCAAGGGTACCCTCCCGGGGCGTGACACTAGATCTTGTTTTTTATTTGACCTATAATGTTTTTTCCCAGATTAGAAATAAAATTATATGACCTTAGTTCTAATATAGTAGTAGTTTAATTTATGAATATAACATTAAATCTAATGAAGATAATTATTCTTTATAAAATTATTTTGTTAAATATAAAAATATGGCCAATGATGGTGTGCTTCATGGCAAAGAAAATGATGGTAAGGATGGGGGGGAGATGAAATGATAGAGATTTTAAGAATAATTATGTGATGATAAAGCGATGATGGGGGTGGACGATGATGTTGAAAATTTTGGGGATGATTATGTATTTCTTAATAAAGAAAGTAATATAGACACTGAGAAGAGTAAGATGAATGATGGAAGCCTAGGAAATGATTATGTGTTTTCTAACAAAGCGATTGATAAAGACAATAAGGAAGATTGTTAGGTTTTGCACCCCCTACAGATTTGCCTAATCGTTGGAACAGGTTAACCGACGTGATTCAATGATGCAGAAATAAACTGGAACGCAGCAATTTTACGTGGAAACACCCAGCTCACAAAAGGTGAAAAACCACGACCTGTACCTCTACAGGATTTACTCCAACTTCACTACTTCAGTATGAGCCTTCAACAAATGATTACAATTCCTAGTAATCTAAACTTCAAAACTACTTCAACAACTTCCTAACTTCACATAAACCTCCCTAGGCTTATGTTCCCAACGTCTTCGAGTTATCCCCAACTTGAAGACTAGAATCTAATCTCAGTTATAGACTCTGAGAGATTACACAATTTGTTCAAAATTACAAAGAGAAAATAAATCTTCCTTAGTCCTATGCTATCACGTCGTGCTTCTCTTTTTCTTCGTCTGTCTCTCTCTTTTTTCTGTGTGTCTTAATCTCTAATTTTTCTGTGATGTCCTTCCTTGCTTTATAGTTATCAGATCAAGTTCTATTTGTCCTAGAACTCTTTTAGTGATAATTCTCAGTAGAATACTTTTCTGCATCAAACTCCTTCTTTACATAGAACTCCTCTTGCACTTCAAACTCCTTTTGCGCATAGAACTCCTTCTTTTCATAGAACTCCTTCTTCTAATAAAATTCCTCTTTTTAAGCACTCTGTTTCATTATCTTTTGTCAATCATCGAAACTTCACTGCTCTAACAAATTTCCCATTATTGATGATGACAAACTTTCTGAGTGTCAGGTCTATCCATCTAATCTGATTTATTTTCAGCTTTCCATAGTTCCCCCTAACTGTGTCCCCTCTGCTTGTCCAGTGGATGGACCAGGTAGCCTGACTTGTTCCTCTGATCCAGCTTTCCATAGTTCCCCCGACTGTGTGCCCTCTGCTTGTCCAGTAGATAGACAAGTTAGCCTGACTTGTTCCTCTAATCCAGCTCATAGTCATCCTGTCCTCCCCTTTTTAAAAGGTGCAAATGAAAGAAACTTGTGCTTATATCCAGTCATGTGCCTTGAGCAAGCGCTATCCTTGTACCAATGCTTGCTTTCTTTCACTGTAACCTATAAGACAGATCAAGGGTTAGTTTTAGGAACCCAGACTAGCTTGGGTCCTTTCCAGTTGTAAAACGGATGAATGAGATCCCTTCTTGCCCAAGTAGGCAACATGTTCCTTGACCTGTTTCTTTTATCATTTTCATGCCTCCTTTTGTGCACATGATATGTGTTTCTACTCCTAACATTGTTTGCAATTGGACACTCAGTAGTTGGATGTCCAATTTTTCCACAGAGGTAGCACAAATCAGTAGTAGTAACATTCTCCTGAAAGAACCCTATTCCAGCTTTCTCAATGTGACTCCTACTTCCTAGATGGTTCACTATTCTTGATGACTGAGTCCATTTGTTTGCCTTTTCTAAATCCAGTTTTAAAGTGGAGTTTTCCTGGGTCAATTTTCTCACATTTTCTTTCTGACACAAAAACTCAATTTTGCATTCATTCAACTCAGCTTCTACCTTCTGATGCTCTTCACTCATCGTACTTTCACCTTTATCAGCAGCAGTTAACTTTTGGATTTCTGACTTTAGGTTCAACACAAGTGAATCAAGTTGTTTAACCTGTTTCTTCAACTTGTCATTTATTTCTTTTGCTTTATCCAGACAGTTTTTATCTCAAGATTTTCAAATTTTTGATCTGAAAAATCTTTAATTAGTTGATCCTTTCCATTTGCTACTTCTTGAAAATCGTCTATCAATCCATTCATCAGCAAGATTAGCTTCCTTTTTGAAAAGAGATACAACTTTTCTTTCAATTCAGAAATACTTACCTCAGATCTGTCATCTTTTGCACCCCCTACGAATTTGCCTAATCGTTGGAACAGGTTAACCGACGTGTTTCAATGATGCAGAAATAAACTGGAACGCAGCAATTTTACGTGGAAACACCCGGGTCACAAAAGGTGAAAAACCACGACCTGTACCTCTACAGGATTTACTCCAACTTCACTACTTCAATATGAGCCTTCAACAAACGATTACAATTTCTAGTAATCTAAACTTCAAAACTACTTCAACAACTTCCTAACTTCACATAAACCTCCCTAGGCTTATGTTCCCAATGTGTTCGAGTTACCCCCAACATGAAGACTAGAATCTAATCTCAGTTATAGACTCTGAGAGATTACACAATTTGTTCAAAATTACAAAGAGAAAACAAATCTTCCTTACTCCTATGCTATCACGCCGTGCTTCTGTTTTTCTTCGTCTGTCTCTCTCTTTTTTCTGTGTATCTTAATCTCTAATTTTTTTGTGATGTCCTTCCTTGCTTTATAGTTATCAGATCAAGTTCTATTTGTCCTAGAACTCTTTTAGTGATAATTCTCAGTAGAATCCTTTTCTTCATCAAACTCCTTCTTTACATAGAACTCCTCTTGCACTTCAAACTCCTTCTTTGCGTAGAACTCCTTTTTTCATAGAACTCCTTCTTCTAATAGAATTCCTCTTTTTAAGCATCCTGTTTCATTATCTTTTGTCAATCATCAACACTTCACTGCTCTAACAAAGATAATGACTATGGGATGGGTAGAGTCTCTATCATCATAATCTACTTCCTTATCATCTTCATCAATTCTTTTAGTAGGAGGCACATAATCATCTACAGGGTCTCTAGCATTATCGACTTCTTTTTTCATCGTTTCTATTATACTTTTTGTTAGAAGGCACATAATCATCTTCAGAATTCTCATCTTCATTGTCTTCCTTCTCCTAGTCTTTATAATATTCTTAATTAGGTTGCACATAGTTATCCCTTTAATCTCTATCATCATCTTCTTCTTCATCATCTCCATAATCTTCTTTGTCATGAAATATATAATCACCTCCTAAATTTTCTTCATCGTCTTTTTTATTAAGAGGCTCGTGATTAGAGTCACCATCATCTCCATTATTAATCTCTTTGTAAGGAGGTATATATCATTCCATTGAAATCTTCATTGTCGTCTATATCAATTTTATGTTCGAGGGCATCATAAAACGATTTCTACAATATTATTGTCTCAATTTATATGATTTACTTTTCTTTTTAATCATTACTAAAGATGAAATATCTTTTATATTTATTTATAGTTTAACTTTAAATTATTAACTTTTCCCTAAATGAAATTATTTTTAGCCACACATATCTGTGACTCATTTTAGTCAATAAAAAATATTTTGAGTTTTTCGCCTTTAGTGATTCTAATTAAGTCGTTCTAATTTGACATAATTATATTAATCAAACATGTATATTGTTAATACATTACTTTAAAGATGATTTATGTCTAATAAATTTATCCTTAATCCTCATTTTGCAGGTGCTAAAGATCTTTGATTTTTTCAATGGATCAATTATTTAAAAATGTATCATATTACAATAATGACGAATTTTAGCATTAATTTTAGTTATACCCAAAATGACTAAACTTTCTTTAGCCAAAATAGTCGAAAAAGCTGAATTAGGCAAAACAGTATATAATATTTCTCTCTCTTCATTAATTTTTATTCACTCCTCTTTCTTCCATCAATGTTTTCTCTCTTCCATTTATTTCAACAACATTTCTCTTTTTTTCATCTAACTTTTTCTCTCTTCTAATAAATTTTCAACTTTTGCAACTTTTCTCTCTCCATTACTTTTGCAATTTTTTTCTCCTAATAAATTTTCAATGGCTCCAACTTCCATCAAAAAATCGCTTATGTGTTAAATTGTATTATAAGAATACATATATAATGAGTTTAGAACACAATTTTTATATATTAACATATAAACTAATTTGAATAATGCTTGAATGGCTGGAATCCGATATAATATTTTTTGACATTATTAATGAAAAAAATAAATATAAACGACAATGGTAATATATTATAAATTCAATATATCAAACATATTATGTGTATTTCAATACATGTAGTGAATATATTTTTTAATTCTATAATATATTTTAGCATCTTTTATAAGAGAAAGAATAAAATATAATTATAATATATTTTGAATTCAACATAATATACACACACACAATAATATATTAATATATATATATATATATATTATAAGCATATTTTAATGCACGCAGAGAATATATAACTAAAAAAAGTTTAGAAGAAATGTGTCATAAGTATTATATATGTATTTCAATATTCTAGTATTATTTTAACTTAACTTATATTGTAAGAGAGGTATAATATTTGTTAGAACAACAATAATCGAATTCATAAAAATAGATAATATTAAATTAAAATTGTATTACAAATATTATTCATATTTGATACAATTTTAATACAACTATAATGCAATTTTTATGAATTCTAATCTACATATTAATTAATTATTTGGATTTAAAATTTAATTTTAGATTGAATATTATGGAAATGATGTTCTTACTATCTTCAAAATAAAGATTTATTTTATGTAAATACATATATAATACATTGACACAATTTTAATATGTTAAACCTATAAACTAATTTAAATAGTGTTTAAATATTTGAAATTCAGATATAATATTTTTTGACACCATTAATAAAAATAAATAAATAAAAACTATAATTGCAATACGTTTTATGGTGTTCATTGATCTTGAGAAAGCCTACGACAAAGTCCCGAGGGATGTCCTATGGAGGTGTTTAGAGGTGAAAGGCATTCTAATGGCGTATATTAGAGTTATAAAGGACACGTACGATAGAGCCAAAACTCGGATAAGAACGGTGAGAGGAGACTCAGAATATTTTCCTATCGAGATGGGACTTTATCAAGGATCTGTGTTGAGCCCTTTTCTATTTGCTTTGGTGATGGATGAGCTGAATGAGCTGATACGGTCTATCTAAGAGGACGTCCCATGGTGTATGTTGTTTGCAGATGACATAATATTGATTGGTGAGACCAGAACAAAGTTAATGATAGGTTGGAGGTTTGGAGACACGCTTTGGAGTCCAAAGGATTCAAACTGAGTAGGACAAATACAGAATACTTGGAGTGCAAATTTAGTGCTATGAGGGATGAAACATACATTGATATGAGGCTTACTGCTCACCCTATCCCCAAGAGAAAAAGCTTTAAGTATCTGGGGTCCATCATCCAGAGTAGTGGGGATATCGACGATGATGTCACACATCGTATTAGGCAGCATGGACAAAATGGAGGCTGGCTTCTGGTGTATTATGTGATAAGAAGATACCACCTAACCTTAAAGGTAAGTTCTACAGAATGGTGATTAGACTATCTTTGTTGTATGGGTGGAGTGTTGGCTAATAAAAAATGCACATGTTCAGAAGATGCAGGTCGCAGAGATGAGAATGTTAAGATGGATGTGTCGTCACACCAGAAGTGATAAGATTAGGAATGAGGTCATTCAGAAGAAGCTAGAGGTGGCCCCTGTAGCTGACAAGATAAGGGAAGCGAGACTGCGATGGTTCAGACATGTGCAGAGAAGGGGTACCGATGCTCTTGTTAGGAGGTGCGAGAGGCTGGATTTGGGAGTTATACGGAGGGGTAGAGGTAGACCGAAGAAGTATTTGGGGGAGGTGATCAGGCAAGATATGGTGAAACTTGATCTTCTTGAGGACATGACCTTAGATAAGAAGGAGTGGAGGTCGCGAATTAGAGTAACAGGCTAATAGGTTAGAGAGGTAGGAGTTGTCCGGTATCATATTTATCTGCCTTATATATGTTAATTGTCTTGCATTTACTTGTTATCATGTGCTTTTCGTTATTAATCACTCTTGTTGTTCACTTTCTCTTTCTCTTCCTTTCCTGTTTTCCATATCTAGCTTATTTTGCTTATGGATTTTTGTGACGAGGGTTCCCAGGAAACAACCTCTGATCTCTACCTCTATGAGGTAGTGGAAAGGTCCGCGTACATTCTACCCTCTCCAGACCCCACTTGTGGGATTCCACTGGGTATGTTATTGTTGTTGTTATACAATTGTAATACGTTTTGAATTCAATACTTCATATGTATTATAAACATGTTTTAATGCACGTGGCGAATATAAGTAATATATTTTTAATATAACTACTACCTTAACACGTGGCAAATATAAGTAATATATTTTTAATATAAAAATTACCTTAACATCATTAATAATAAAAAAATAACTATAATACATTTTAAATTCAATAAATAAAACATATTATAAGTATTTTTCAATGCAAAAGGTGAATTTTAAATATTTCAATATGATTTAATTGATTTTATATTATTAAAAAAATATATTATATTTATTGAAATAATAATAATAAAATTTATAACAATATATAATATTAAAGATAAAGAGTTGAATGGAGAGGGAGAAAGGAGAGTAAAGGGAAGAAAAAAAAAAGACACCTGATGGCAGAAAAGAAAGAGAAGGAGAAAAAGAAAGAGAAGAAGAGGAAGAAAGAAAAAGATTGTTTTTGTAATTTATTGATAAAATACGCTATAGTTCGTAAACAAAAAAAGTACCCTAAAAAAAGGGTAATATTTAATATATAATATATTATTTATGTAAATACTCCTTTTTCAATTACAGGTTGGGATATATCTAATGGTGAAAGTGACTAATTCATTGATGATTTGATTATTGAAAAAATGAAATGTTTACATGTTTTTCATGTTAAATGTATTAAAATTTGACAGGATAAAAAAATAATTATTCAATTTGTGTTGTCCAAATTTGATGATCTAGACTAAATGATATCTGTGTCACGCCCCGGGAGGGTACCCTAGGCGTGGCCGACACCCAGAGACTATTGCAAGTCCCCTAGCGGACCACTCGATCATTAGGACAGTCACTCAACATCTAGCACAACGAAGATAATAGAAATAAGCAGTGAGTGTCATAAATCAGTCTACATCAATAAGAAGGGTCAATGGCTAATAACTCAGTCTCAACATCAGGGATAAGTAGAAAATAACTACTAACTCAATTCAAAGAGGAAAAAGGCCTCAACATCAAACCTCAACTCATGTCAATGAAGCCTCTAACTTAACTAGACAGTCTAAGAAGGCACCATGACAGGCCATGGCTACCCGACTCAATAAATTAAATAAAATAATAAAAGAAGAGCCTCTCTGGATAGCAAGGAGGGCTCACCAATTACTAAAATTAGAATCTCCGAACCTCAACGATGTGTCTGCTAAAGTCCTCTACCTCCTGTATCTATATCTTGAAATGATGCAGCGCCGAGTGGCGTCAGTACGTGGAATGTACAGTGTGTAAGATGGCTGAATATAACATTACAGAAAGAACAGTATAGGGATAACATCAACTCAACATCATACTCCGTCAGAATGTCAAATGTCTATCTAAAGCAAAAATAAAAAGTAGACAAATGTCCCATCAACATCTCATCAATACATCATCAATACATCAGACTCATTTCAAGGAGACTGGACTCAACTTAACTCAATAGACTCATGCCCGTCTAGATCAAGGATAAAGAGTAGATAATAAAACATCAACATCCATCAAGACTCATACCATCACATCAACACAAGAGTTCTATTTGTAGGAAACCTAGCTGGGAGTTTCTCTAACTGATAGTAACCATCACTTATGAGCCGGTGATGATACAACGAAGCGATGTCATTACCACATCCATCCAGTACCCTACCCGAGGTAAAGGACATCACCATCAGTGGATCCACAAGAAATAACATCAGTCCTCTTTTGGGACAAAAAAACATCCGTATTACGGTTCGATCCTTTCTCCTATGCAGGCCACATAGTTAATGTGTTCGAGTGAGACTCACTCTCACCCATTTTGGTGCTCAATACTCTTCTCAAAACTCAACATGCTCATAAAACATCATCATCATCGATATTTCTCATTATTAGTCCCATAGGGACATAGTACATCAACATCAATATCAACTCATCTCATCAACATCAACATCAACATCATCTCATCAACATCGATATCATGGACTCGAAACATTCTTTTAGAATTTAGTTTCAAGTCCTAAGACTTATGAACATCATTCTCATCAGCAACATCATCAAGACTCTCAACAATTTAGACCACGATTACAACATCAGAAACATCATCATCGTCAAGGCTCTAGACTCATCCTCTAAGTTAATTCTTGCATCATTTAGTAAAACAGTGATAGAATTTTGGTAAAATCATTCATGAAAACAACTTATGCAATAAATCAAGTTTACGATGATAACAAATTTAAGAAAATTACATGAATTAAGAAGAATCTCAGAGAATACTCAAGGATTTTTCACATGTAACTCATCATCTTAGTAGAATCCTCAATCATAGACTCAATTTACTCAAAAAGGGCACATGGAAGAACAATCCCATGATTTAGGTTAGCCTTACATACCAGGGATGATTGATATCAATACGAATCCCTTCAAACTCCCCTCGACTCCTCGACCTCAACTCTACTCTACTCTCCTCAGGCCCTAGCTTGTTAGCATTGTTAGGAAAAGGACTTAGAATGGGGTTTTGGACCCTTTCTTCATGAAAATGACTTATATTGGTCAAGTATGGATTTTAGAAGATGTTAGGACTGGACTAGAATGCTCCTCAAATTTTTAAAAACTTTCAAGCCGCGAAATAACCCAGTCCCCAATGCAGATTGGTCACAAATAGTTCATTCTTGGGAAAAATTTTCTTGAACATGTTTTCTCAATCCTATTAAAAAGTAATGGAAAAATGTAAGTCCTTCTCCGCAATGGGTCCGCGACATGTCTCTATCGTGGATCTTCACTGTTTTCATTTCAGAACAAAAAATTATCTTTTGACTCGGTCACTCTAAAAATCGACTGAGACCCTTCCCCCATTCAATTTTTCGCACTAATAAAAAATCTGCCCTTAGATTTGCCATCTGAGCATCGGAAGATGCATTATGCGCTCCTCTCTCCTTTAAGAGTATTTTTGTAATTTTACCGGGTGCTATATTATCTCTCCATTGGGATCATTCGTTCTCGAATGATGAGTAGGAGTGGTATTATGGCATGAATAGACTCAAGACTCATCTCAATACTCACTCATCAACTCAATTCTCAACTCTTCATCGACCTCGCTAACTCCACTCAGAACATCAAGAATAGACACATCAACTCAAGATAAAAACATCAATTTAAGGTAAGAATAGGAATATTACCTTCGATATTCTTATCATCAGGCACGAATAGGTGCGGGTATTTGGCTCTCATCTCTTCCTTAGCTTCACATGTGGCTTCCTCAACAAATTGATTCCTCCACAAAATATTAACGGGGACTATCTCTTTGTTCCTCAATCTACGAACCTATCGATCAAGAATTTGGACTAGAATTTCCTCATAGGACAAGCTATCTTTAAATTCAGTGCTCTCAACAGGGATCACCAAGGCAGGATCTCCCAAACACTTCTTCAACATTGAAATGTAGAACACTAGGTGGATTCTGTCTAACTCAGAAGGTAACTCTAGCTCATAAGCAACCTTACCAATTCTCCTCATGGATAAGGGCCAATATAGCAAGGAATGAATTCTCATTCTTCCCAAACCTTATGACACCCTTCATGGGTGATACCTTCAAGTATACCCAATCGATCATCTCAAACTCTAAGTCCCTTCTCCTCACATCGGTGTAAAACTTCTAACGGCTTTGTGCAGTCTTTAACCTCTCTTTTGATAATCCTCACCTTCTCCATGGACTGGTGGACAAGGACAAGCCCAGTCAATGTGGCTTCTCCAACCTCAAACCACCCAATGGGTGATCTACACCTCCTCACATACAAGGCCTCATAGGAGGTCATTCGAATGCTCGCATGATAACTATTGTTATATGCAAATTCAATCAGTGGTAGATGGTCATCTCAATTCCCTTTGAAGTCAAGGACGCAGGCCCTCAACATATCTTCTACCATCTGAATAGTTCGCTCTGCCTGACAATCCATCTGTGGATGAAATGTTGTACTCAGATTTACCTTGCTACCCAATCCCTTCTGGAAAGACCTCCAAAAGTAAGAAGTAAACTAGGCTCCTCTATCAAAAATGATGGACAAGGGAACTCCATGCAACCTCACAATCTCTTGGATGTATATCTTGGCATACTCCTCTGTAGTATTAGTTGTCTTGACTATCAAGAAGTGTGTTGATTTAGTCATCTTATCTGCAATCACCCATATGGAATCATGTTATCTCCAGGATCTCGGTAGGCTAGTGATGAGATCCATATTAACTATCTCCCACTTCCACTTTGGAATCTCAAAGTTTTGAGCAAAGCCACTTGGCTATTGATGCTTAACTTTCACTTTCTGGCAATTCGGGCACTTTGAAATGAACTCAGCAATATCCCTCTTCATTCCACTTCACCAATAGGTTTCTCTTAAGTCATGGTACATCTTGGCGGAGCTTGGATGAATGAATTATCTAGTATTGTGGGCTTCAGCCATGATCCTCTCTAGGACACTATCAACATCGGGAACACATAGTCTACTCTGGTATCTCAACACCCTATCTCCCCCTTCAGAGAAGACCATAAGTTTTTGTTTATGTGCAGCCTCTTTCAATTGGAGTATGATAGGATATCGATCTTGCTTCTCTTTTACTTTTGCTACTAGGGATGATGCAGACCTACTCTGGACATTGATTCCTCCCTTGTCATTCTCCTTTAGTTGGACTCCCGATCGAGCTAACCTATGCACTTCCTTCACTAGCTCTTTCTTCTCTTCCTTGACATGGGTTGTGCTACCCATAGACAACCTGCTAAGAGCATCAACAATAATGTTAACTTTACCAGGGTAGTATAGGATGCTCATGTCATATTCCTTGAGCAACTCCAACCAACTCCTCTGTCGCAGGTTGAGCTCTCTCTGACTGAAGACGTACTGCAGGCTCTTGTGGTCAGTGAACACGTCCACATGCACTCAACACAAGTAGTGGCACCAAATTTTAAGTGCAAACACTACCGGCAACTCAAGATCATACGTTGGATAATTTCCGTTATGAACTTTAAGCTTCCTGGAAGCATATGCTATCACATTCCCTCTTTGCATCAATACACAACCCAATCCAACTCTCGATGTGTCACAATATATCCCAAAATCTTCTGTCCCATCGGGCAACGTCAAAATAGGTTGGTCAATGGTGTAGGCATAAAGTATGTGTTAGTGCATTTCAATGTACTAAGTATGCAGGCATGCAATGCATATGACTTACCAAACCAGCATTTCAATGTTAGATGACAAAGGCACATAATATAGAAATATATAAGATGCCATGAAATTTATGATGCATGAAATGCAACAATGCTCATATATAGTGGGGATGGACTATAACCGAAAAATCAAATTCATGCGAGCTATTACATGAATTAGTCCAATCAAGACCTCCCATCGGTAGGGGAAGACTACTTGCCAAAGGTAATCTACATCACACCTTACAGAACTCACCATTTCGGTGGATGGTCACCTTCTTTATAGGGATCACCATTTCGGAAGGATTTTTCAGAAATTCATACATAACATATCATAATAATAAACGAATAATCATCCCTTACGACCTGGTCATTTAGATAATGGTTAACGTTCCTATGTTGACATATAGTTCAAGAAAAAGGAGAGGGCCCTTGGGGATAGCCCTAACGCCCCCAATCCATCTGTGCTAAGTCAATATCATCCCACATGAATACTTCTACATATACATTCTTTTAAGAGATACAATGCTCATTTCAAACCGTTCAATACACATCAAATACCAAATCATAAATCATCTTCGTAATGCTCATGGAAGAAATAGCTCATCCACATATACCAAATGCTGCAAGCACCCAGAATGTTCAAAGAGCCAGAATCATAGAACATGTATGTGATCACATTCTTATCATATCCAATATCTTATCAGAATCATTTTATAAAACATATTTGGGCTTAACCCACTTCATAGTTTTCATGTAAACCAATGTGTATGAATGCAAATGCAATGCATGACATGTGGATAGCATGGGTAACATAGATATAAGTTAAAATCAATACCATAATGTAAAATTAAGTAAATCCATAATCAAACCAACATCGAACAGAATATAGGTCACCCATGCATAAATCAACTTTAAAATAAGGACATGGATGTTCATAATTTATAGCTCAATGTACATTATCATAATAGTGATCAAAGTGAATTGAAATCATAGGTAGAATACAACACATACATCAGTTGGATTTAAATAAATCAAGTAATGAAATATAATATTTTAAGTAAACTAAATTCATGAAATAGATTGAAAGATCTTTGGGTCTTCTTGGTTGAAAAGGACCAAGAATCAATCCCACATACCTTGATTGAAGAGCTGAATTTGAGGGAAGAACTTAGATTGAATCGGACTTCAATTGAACCCTAGCTTTGAACCTTGAGAGGGGGATGTAGAGAGGAATTGAGAGGTGATCTTATGAGGGGTAGGAAGTTTTCGGAGAATGAATTAAGAAGGGAGGGACATCAGCTGAATTAGGGGTTTAGGATAGGTAAAAGGTCATAATTCATAATTAAAATAAATTGAAATTACATAAACACCATCGATGAAACGGGCAGAATTAGAACCATCAGGTCCACATGGTTCACTACACGGTCCGTGAGACATCATACGGACAGTGAACAGTGGCCGTGAACCATTACTTTGAATTTCATAGAGGAAATTCACACGGAACTAAAGGGTACCACACGGACGACTACACGGTCCGTGTGACTCCACACGGACTGTGACATCGACCGTGTGATGGTACTTGAAATAAGTTCTTCATGACAAAGTTATGAGACAATACTTCGATACTTAAAAAAATTTTACGTAGTGAGTTACATGAAGGGCCATATGGCCCATGACACATCACACGAATTGTGTGAGTAGTTGTGTGCCCTCACTTGGTCAAAATCCCCTTCTGTCTCAAAGTTGCCCCTACCGTGAACTGGACCAAGTGTCCCTTCATGGGAGGCCACACAGTCCGTGTGGCTTCACACGACTAGTGTGGGCCCTCTGTGGAGTGATGCCTGACAGTTCAATCGGGATAATTCCAAGGGATTTGGTATAATCACTCAAAAAAAATTAGGTCGTTACAATGTTCTATCACCCTTATTCTGCGTCTGTTGGCTAGGCTCATGCCCTGCCGATTTAGCTTTCTTACTTTGTGGCTCTTCCTTGTCCTTCTTCTTGTCCTCCTCAGTTTGCTGGGCATAGACCATACATCTAGAGATGTCCATACCTGGAATCAGCAATGTTGCCTTACACTCCCTCTTTACATGTCTGCCCAATCCAGCACGAACTTCCTCATCCTCATCCTCGCCCTTACATCCAAAGCCATCTCTAGGGCATATCGGGATAGCTGGATGAACTTAAGACTGTACTCTTTGACAGTCAACCCCTCTTGCTTCAGGTTCACGAACCCCTCAACCTTCTCCTCCCTCTACTCTTGGGGAAAGAAATGGTCGAGGAAAGCACCCTCAAACTCCTCCCACTCAGCAGGTTCAGCATCCTCACCTCTACCATCTTCCCATTAGTTATACTAGACATTGGTAACATCTTTATGCTGATAGGAGACAACCTCGACTCCCTCAACCTCATTCACATGCATAGCCCTCAAAATCTTGCGCATCTCATAAATAAAGTTTTGCGGGTCCTCCTCAGCCTTAGACCCTGTAGAGAATAGCGGGTTCATCCTTAAGAAATCTCTGAGCCTGATTGCAGTTGTAGGCTCTTAGGAGCTGGAGCTAGGGCCCTGGGGACCTCGACTATTACACTAGGAGGCCACCAACTGAGTGAGTATAGTAATGACTCCCCTGAAATTTGCTTTCGAAGTGAAGGCCGACTGGGCAGGTCGACCCTGTCTCCTAGTTTCAGTCTGGGTAGGGACCTCTGAAGGGGAATTCTCAGCGTTTGGGGCTGAGGCATCTCTTTGAGAAGCAGTACATTTAGGAGGCATGTGCAAACGCGTAACGTATGAATTAGAAGAGAGTTTCATAGAGTCAAACTCCATCGCATGAACTTAGAATATCAAAGCAATGTAACCATTCCTAATGTCCTATAGCCTCCTGTTTATGAAGTGTGGTGCACAACACACACATAAACAAGACTCTACTAGACACAGCTTCATAGATACCAAGTTTGTCACACCCCGGAGAGTACCCTAGGTATGACCTTCACCCAAAGACTATTGCTAGTCCTCTAGCGGACCACTCGATCATCATGACAGTCACTCAAAATCTAGCACAGGGGAGACAATAGAAATAAGCAGTAAGCATCATAAATCAGTCTACATATATAAGAAGGGCCAATGGTTAATAACTCAGTCTCAACATCGGAGATAAATACAAAATTACTACTAACTCAACTTAAAGAGGGAAAAGGCCTCAACATCAAACTCAACTCATGTTTATGAAGCCTCTAACTCAACTAGAAATTCTAAGAGGGTACCATGACAGGCCATGGCTACCCGACTCAATAAATAAAATAACTGATAAAAGAAAGGCCCTTCCGAATAGCAAGGAGGGCTCACCAGTGACTGAAATCAGAATCTCTAAACCTCAACGATGTGTCTGCTGAAGTTCTCTATCTCTTGTATCCGCATTATGAAACGATACAGCACCGACTGGCATCAGTACGTGGAATATACCGTATGTAAGATGGCTAAATAAAACAGTACAGAAAGAACAGTACAGGGATAATATCAACTTAATATCATACTCCGGTCAAAATGTCAAATGTCTATCTAAAGCAAGAATAAGGAGTAGACAAATGACCCATCAACATCTCATCAATACATCAGACTCATCTCAACTCAACTCAACTCAATGGATTCATGCCTGTTTGGGAAAAGGATAAAGAGTAGATAATAAAACATCAACATCCAACAAGACTCATACCATCACATCAACATCAGAGTTTTATTTATAGGAAACCTAGCTGGGAGTTTCTCTAACCGACAACCATCACCTATGAGCCGGTGATGATATAACAAAGCGATGTCGTAGCCACATCCATCCTGTACCTTGCCCGGGGTAAAGGAAATCACCATCGATGGATCCACAAGAAATAACATCAGTCCTCTTTTGGGACAAAGCAAACATCTGTGTTACTATTTGATCCTCTCTCCTACGCGAGCCACGTAGTTAATGAGTTCGAGTGGGACTCACTCTCACCTATTTCAGTGCTCAATACTCCTCCCAAAACTCAACATACTCATAAAACATCATCATCATCAAGATTTTTCATCATCGGTCCCATAGGGACATAGTACATCAACATCATCATCAACATCAACTCCTCTCATCAACATCAACATCCACATCATCTCATCAACATCGACATCATGGACTCGAAACATTCTTTTAGAATTTAGTGTCAAGATTTAAGACTAAAAAACATCATGCTCATCAACATCATTATCAAGACTCTCACTGATTTGGACCACAATTAAACCATCACAAACATCATCATCGTCAAGGTTCAAGACTTATTTCCTAAGTTTATTCTTGCATTCTTTAGTAAAGTAGTCATGGAATTTTGGTAAATCATTCATGAAAATAACTTATGCAGTAAATCAAGTTTATGATGATCATTAATTTAAGAAAATTACATGAATTAAGAAGAATCTCAGTAGAATACTCAAGGATTTTTCACATATAACTCATTATCTTTAATCATAGACTCAATTTATTCAAAGGGGGTACTTAAAAGAACAATCACATGCTTTAGGTTAGCCTTACATACCTGGGATGATTGATATCAAAACGAATCCCTTGAAACTCCCCTTGACTCTTCAACCTCAACTCTTCTCTACTCTCCTCAAGCTCTAGCTTGTTAACGTTGTTAGGAAGAGAATTTAGGATGGGGTTTTAGACCCTTTCTTCTTGAAAATGGCTTATATTGGTTGTCTATGGGTTTTAGAAGATGATAGGGATGAACTAGAATGCCCTTCGAATTTTTAGAAACTTTTCAGCCGCGATATAACTCAGTCCACGATGCGGACTGGTTGCGAATAGTTCATTCTTCGCAAAAACTTTTGTGAATGAGTTTTTACTCAATCCCGTCAAAAAATTATGGAAAAATGTAAATCCTTCCCCGCGATGGGTTCGCGACGCGTCTCTGTCACAGATTCTCACTGTTTTTTATTTCGGAACGAAAAATTATCTTTTAACTTAGTCGCTCTAAAAATCGACCGAGGCCCTTCCCCACTCAACATTTCGCGCTGATCACAAATCTGACCTCATATTTTCCGTCCGAGCATTGAAGACGAGTTATGTGCTCCTCTCTTCTCTAGGGTTATTTTGGTAATTTTACTAGGTGTTACAATCTGATACAATAGTATAAAGATGGATTTATTGAATAAGATTTTATAAACTACTATTGTTGAATAAAATTGAAATACTATGTAGTGTTTGTTTAATATATGTTTTTGCATATTTCTTTTTCTGAAGTATTATGTATTATCTTTGAATGGACAAATTTGATTAGAAATATCTCTTGTTGTAATATGATGCAGTAATATATTAGATTATTAATGGCCAATGAAAAGTACTTTGAGTTTTTCGCCTTTAGTGGTTCTAATTTAGTCGTTCTAATTTGGCATAATTATATTAATCAAATATATTTTAACAAGTGTGGTGCGAAATTTTTTAAAATGCTTTTACGATTTTTATTTTTTAAAAAAATATTTATCCTTTTCAAGGTACAATGGCTTTTTGCTACTCTAGATCTTGTTTATGATTTGAGCTATAATTTTTTTCCCCAGATTAGAAATAAATTTATATGGCATTAGTTCTAATATAGTAGTAGTTTAATTTATGAATATAACATTAAATTTAATGAAAATAATTAGTCTTTATAAAATTATTTTGTCAAATAATACAACTACTGTGAATGATAGTGTGCTTCATGGCAAAGAAAATGATGGTGAGGCTGAGGGGGGAGATGAAATAATAGAGATTTTAAGAATAATTTTGCGTTGATAAAGTAATGATGGGGGGGGGGGGATGATGATGATGGAATTTTCGGGGATGATTATGTATTTCCTAGTAAAGAAAGTAATATAGACACTGAGAAGGGAAAGATGAATGATGGAAGCCTCGGAAATGATTATGTGCTTTCTAACAAATGCGATTGATAAAGACAATAAGTAAGATGGTGACTATGGGATGGTTCTCTATCATCATCATCTACTTCCTTATCATCTTCATCAATTTTTTTATTAGGAGGCACATAATCATCCACAGGGTCTCCAACATTGTCATCTTCTTTTTCATCGTCTCTATTATACTTTTTGTTAGAAGGCACATAATCATCTTCAGAATTCTCATCCTCATTGTCTCCCTTCTTATAGTCCTTGTCATTTTCTTTATTATGTGGCACATAATTATCCCTTTAATCTTTATCATCATCTTCTTCCTCATCATCTCCATAATCTTCTTTGTTATGAAATATATAACCGCCTCCTAAATTTTTATCATCATCTTTTTTATTAAGAGGCTCATGATTAGAGTCACCATCAAATATATAATCATTCCATTGAAATCTTCATTATCATCTACATCATTTTTATGTTCGAGGGCATAAAACTATTCTTATAATATTTATTGTCTCAATTTTTATGATTTACTTTTCTTTTTAATTATTCCAAAAAATGACACATTTTTACATTTATTTTTACTTTAACTTTAAAATATTTATTTTTTCCTAAATGAAATTATTTCTAGCCACACATATCTATGACTGATTTTAGTCAATGAAAAATATTTTGAGATTTTTGCCTTTAGTGGTTCTAATTAAATCGTTCTAATTTGGAATAATTATAAAGAGTGGAGCATTATTAAAAATGAAGTGATGTTTATTATTATAATCTACATACAGTATATAAAGGGTTTTACCCATTTTTATCCTAACATATACAAACTCTAAACCTGGTAACTATTGAAGATAAAATAGGATGATAAAAAAATAATTTAAAATGAACTAAACAAATGGAAGTGATTAAGATAAACTATAAGTCTAGTAGCAACTTACAACTAAAGCTAACTTCACGTGAACACGCCCCGGCATGTTGGTGCTAGTATCAATGACTCCCAACGTGGGATACAGTTGCTCAAAGGAAGCACGTGGTAGGGGCTTGGTGAGCATGTCAACAACTTGGTCAGCAGCATGTAAGTGTTTGACTTTAATCTCCTTGTTCTGCACCTGATCTCATGTCAACAACTTGGTCAGCAGCATGTAAGTGTTTGACTTTAATCTCCTTGTTCTGCACCTGATCTCGAACAAAATGAAAGTCTATGGCAACATGCTTCATCTCACTATGGAAAATAGGATTGGCACTGATATATATATAGTGCTAACATTGTCACAAAAAACTGTGGGAACACCATCAAGAGGAACATGAAGCTCATGAAGGAGATTAGACGACTAGTTTGTTTCAACTACAGCAGCAGCCGCAACACGATATTGAACTTCCATTGACAAATGGGAAATGGATCATTGCTTCTTAGACGACCAGGAAATAGGAGTTCCACCTAGGAAAAACACATAGCCTGATGTGGAGGTGCGATCATCGGGATCACCAGCCCAGTAAAATTAGAGAAAATAAGTAATCTAGAATCCTGTTTCTTGGCAATATTGATGCCAAACTAGGAAGTTTCACGAAGATAGCGAAGAAGCCGCTTAACTTCTTTCCAATGTGCTTGATTTGGATGATGCATAATTTGGGAAAGTTTGCTAACAGCAAAGGCAGTATTTGTGCAAGTAAAAGAAAGATAAATGTAATTTACCGATAACTTGTCGATAAAGAGAACCATCAACAGAGTCATCTTTGGAAGAGGCAGTAAGAACTGCAGTAGAAGTCGTTGTTGTTGGAGCACCCTTGTTGTCCTGTATGCGTACATCATGTAACAAATCCAGAGTATACTTCTGTTGTGATAGGAATAGACCTTCAGTATGTGAAAGAACCTCAATACCCAAAAAATAGTTCAGAAGACCAAGATCCTTTAATGAAAACAGATGAGAGAGACAATCAATAATATGTTTTAAACTTGGAGACTGATTATCGGTGATGATTATATCATCCATATAAATAAGCACATAAACAGTAAATACAGAATTATACAAAATGAAAAATCAGCCATCTGACTGAGACTTTACAAATCCAATAGTTACCAAATAGTCCCTGAGCTAAGTGTACCAAGCACGGGTGCTTGTTTCAAGCCATAAATGACTTTATTGACCTTACACACATGTGAGGAGTGATTAAGATCCTCAAAGACAGTGGACTGCCGCATATAAACCACCTCTTCTAAATGACCTTGAAGAAATGCATTATTGACGTCTAGTTGATGGATGGGCCAGCTGCATTGAGTCGCAATAGTAAGAACTAGATGAATAGTAGCTGGCTTGACTATTGGGCTAAAGGTTGAATGATAGTCGAGACCGGAGCATTGTGTAAATCCTTTGGTAACAAGACTAGCCTTATACCTATCAACCGAACCATCAGGATGATGCTTTACACGAATTTGCCGTTTGCAATCAACCACATTCATAGAAGGACTAAGGCATCAAATTCAGATTTCATAGCTTTTCTCCAATGAGGATGAGCATGAGCTTATCCGTATGTGGTAGGTATGAAGGATGGGGAATTTTTGACATTTACATTGAGTTGTTTTGGTTTAAGACTGTTGGTCTTAGAATGGGTGACCATGGGATGTAAATATAGTTTGGTGGTGGCAGGAACTTGTGTTTCAAATGGACTTGAAACCAGTGTATGTTGTAAAATAAAGGGTTCAGATAGTGAAGGATGTGCTGGTTGTAACACAGAAGATGGAGGGCGAGAGGTTCGGCGTTGGTAAATGAATAAGAGGTGTTTTGGGAAAGACATGGAATCTAATGGAAAATATGTGGTGGGTTGGGTCGTAGATGACTGTTGGGGGTGCTGAAATGAAAGGCACTAATGTGGAAGCTGATAACAAACATTTGAATCCCAAGATATATTCTTTTCTGGTTGTTCCACAATACAGTTTTCCCAAGATACATCAGATGTATTTTTATTCTTCAAGTGAGAAAACAAATTTTCAAAAGGAAAGTTGTATTTCAAAACAGAATATCTCTTGACAAATAAACTTTTGAATTTATATGATCGAAACATTGGTGGAAATAATATTTATTTGAAAATCCTAAATAAACACATGGAGTTGAACGAGGTTCTACTTTATTCCTAGCGTAAGGTTTAAGCCATGGGTAGCAAAGACAATCGAAAACTTTAATGGAGTCATATTTAGATGTATCTTGAAATAGAATCTCTTCTGGACACCTATCTTTAAATTTGGAGTGGTTAATCTATTTATAAGATAGACTGCTTGATGACAAACAAAACTCCAGAAAGATGATGGTAATGATGCTTGATGTAACAAAGTTCTAGCAGTCTCAATAACATGTCTATGTCGGCATTCAACTAAAGCTACTTGTTGTGGTGTATATGGAGGTGAAACTAAGTGTTCAATGCCATGTGTTTTTAGGAAGATAACAAACTTTGAAATTCACCACCACCACTCGTGTGTAGGGATAAATTTTTTTTGAAATCGTTTTTCAAGCAATGGATGCAAAGATTGAAAAACGTCTAAGACTTCTATTTTTGATTTTAGAGTGAACAACCACAATATTTAGAGAAATGATCAATGAATAGAACATAATATCTTTTTTTTTTCAATAGACAAAACACGTGAAGGACCCCGAAAATCACTATAAAGAATCTGCAATGGCCTTTCACTTTGAAAAGAATTTTCAATAGCTAAGATGTTAAAAAGTTTGTAAGACTTTTCAAAATTGAATTTGGATAAATAAAACTTCTAATATCAAACTTGGCATGAAGAGGTTATTTCTAAACATCAGGATATGAGAGTGTATTGTAAAATGGGGACTTGGGGATGATTTTGGAGCTTCTGTCTTATACAAGAGGCTATAGTGGGTGTTATCCTTCGATAGTAAGTCTATCTCGGGATAAGATAGGTTTTAGTGCAGAAAAGTCCCAAAATCGATTATACTTAGTTATCGTGTTTTGGAGAACTTTAGAGGTGACCAAAGATATTTTTTATCTGTGTTTCATTATTCTCTTCAATAAAAATAAGTTAATTGCTCTCTTAACTTGTAATTTGATTCTTAAATCTTAGAATCTAGGTACTAATCCTTGGAGGAGAATTTTAACTTGAAATTAATGTTGGCCTGACATGCATATTTGACCTGATTCATATATATACAACACTTTGGTAACTAATAAAGATTAGTTAGTTAAACTAAAATAAAAAAATTAAAATGAGAGTAATAATAAGGAAACAAAATTTAGTAAGTCCCCAAAATTTATGGAACATGCCAGATCAGAACCACATAGGGACAATGTGAATATTGAAAAAAAATTAAAATGAGACTAATAATAAGGAAACAAAATTTGGTAAGTCCCCAAAATTTATGGAACATGCCAGATCAGAACCACATAGGAACAATGTGAACATTGGAAAAAATTAAAATGACACTAATAATAAGGAAACAAAATTCAGTAAGTCCCCAAAATTTATGGAACATGCCAAATCAGAACCACATAGGAACAATGTGAACATTGGAAAAAAAATTAAAATGAGGCTAATATAAGGAAACAAAATTTGGTAAGTCCCCAAAATTTATGAAACATGCAAGATCAGAACCACATAGGAACAATGTGAACATTGGAAAAAAATTATATATATATTAGATAGATGTCTTGCTAAAATTAAACCTGCTCAACATTAAAAAAGATTTATCAAAAACTAAGATTTACTTATAAGTTTGAAAAATCC
Source organism: Solanum rostratum (assembly GCA_029948455.1). Classification (NCBI taxonomy): domain Eukaryota; kingdom Viridiplantae; phylum Streptophyta; class Magnoliopsida; order Solanales; family Solanaceae; genus Solanum; species Solanum rostratum. Next base: position 17,569,355 of record CM057046.1, on the reverse strand, counting down.
ATCAGAAGACTTGATTTTCTTTCTTCTTTCAAACAAAAATTCATTCAAATCAAGTTGGTTTTCTACAAGGTCATATAAAGATGGAAGCAGAAGATATTGCCAACAAAAATAAGGCTAAAGAAGCCATACACAAGGTGCTAATTTTTATTTTATTTTATTTTGAACAATGATATACTCAATCTAATTTTTTTCAATTAACCCCTTTTAATATTAATGGCACTTCTACGATCGCGCGTGTTTGTAAATATTTTACATACAAATAAATTTATGTATATGCAAATCTATATGTATATTGTTAATACATTATTTTAAAGATGGTTTATGTCTAATAAATTTATTCCTAATCCTCATTTTGCAGGTGGTAATGATCTTTGATTTTTTCAATTACAAGTTGGCATATATTTAGTCAAGGAATTGGTGATGGTAGATGGTCAAAAAGCACATCAATTAACAGATAAGGTAAAAATGACTAATTCATTGATGATTTATTTGAAAATTAAAAAATGAAATGTTTACAAGTTTTTCATGTTAAATGTATTAAAATTTGACTAGGAAAATGAAATAATTTTCCAATTTGTATTGCCTAATTTTGATGATCTAGACTAAATGATAACTGATATTATAGTATAAAGTTGGATTTTTTAAGTATGATTTTAAAAACTACCATTGCTGAATAAAATTGAAATATTCTATAGTGTTTGTTTAATTTTTTTTTCATATTTTCTTTTTCTGAAGTATTATGTACTAGCCTTAAATGGACAAATTTCATTAGAAATATCTCCAGTTGTAATATGATGCAGTAATATATTAGATTATTAATCGTCAATGAAAATTATTTTGAGCTTTTCGCCTTTAGTGGTTCTAATTAAGTCATTCTAATTTAGCATAATTATATTAATCAAATATGTATTAACAAGTGTTGTGCGAATTTTTTTTTATGATTTTTATTTTTTTAAAAAATATTTATCCTTTCAAGGTACAATGACTTTTTGCTACTCTAATATAGTAGTGGTTTAATTAATGAATATTACATTAAATTTAATGAAGATAATTATTCTTTATAAAATTATTTGTCAAATTTACAACTATGGAAAATGATGGTGTGCTTCATGGCAAAGAAAATGATGGTGAGGTTGATGGAGAGATGAAATGATAGAGATTTTAAGAATAATTATGCGATGATAAAGCGATGATGGGGGGGGGGATGATGATGATGGAAATTTTGGGGATGATTATGTATTTCTTAGTAAAGAAAGTAATATAGATAGTGAGAAGAGAAAGATGAATGATGGAAGCTTCGGAAATGATTATGTGCTTTCTAACAAAGCGATTGATAAAGACAGAAAGGAAGATGATGGCTATGGGATGTTTAGAGTCTCTATCATCATCATCTACTTCTTTATATTCTTCATCAATTCTTTTAGTAGGAGGCACATAATCATCCACAAGGTCTCCAACATTATCATCTTCTTTTTCATCGTCTCTATTCTACTTTTTGTTATAAAGCACATAATCATCCTTACAATTTTCATCTTCATTGTCTCCCTTCTCATAGTCTTTATCATTTTCTTTATTAGTTGGCACATAATTATCCCTTTAATCTCTATCATCATTTTCTTCTTTATCATCTCCATAAACTGCTTTGTCATGAAATATATAATCACCTCCTAGAATTTCATCATCATCTTTTTTATTTAGAGGCTCATGATTAGAGTCACCATCATCTCCATTATTAATCTCTTTCTTAGGAGGTATAAATCATTCCATTGAAATCTTCATTATCGTCTACATCATTTTAGTGTTTGAGGGCATCTTAAAACTATTCCTATAATATTTTTTTGTCTCAATTTATATGATTTACTTTTCTTTTTAGTTATTCCAAAAAATGAAATATTTTAATATTTATTTATAGTTTAACTTTAAAATATTATCTTTTTCCTAAATGAAATTATTTCTAGCCACACATATCTATGACTCATTTTAGTCAATGAAAATATTTTGAGCTTTTCGCCTTTGGTGGTTCTAATTAGGTCGTTCTAATTTGGCATAATTATATTAATCAAACATGTATATTGTTAATACATTATTTTAAAGATGATTTATGTCCAATAAATTTATCCTTAATCCTCATTTTGCAAGTACTAATGATCTTTGATTTTTTCAATTACAAGTTGGGATATATCTAATGGTGAAAGTGACTAATTCATTGATGATTTGAATTTTGAAAAAATGAATTGTTCACATATTTTTCATGTTAAATGTATTAAAATTTGAGTAGGAGAAAATAATAATTGTCCAATTTGTGTTGCTCAATTTTGACGATCTAGACGAAATGACATCTGATACGATGGTATAAAGTTGGATTTATTAAATAAGATTTTATAAACTACTATTGTTGAATAAAATTGAAATATTATGTAGTGTTTGTTTAATATTTTTTTTCATATTTTCTTTTTCTGAAGTATTACGTACTAGCCTTAAATGGACAAAGAAATATCCCTAGTTGTATTATGATGTAGTAATATATTAGATTATTAATGGTCAATGAAAAATATTTTGTGCTTTTCGCCTTTAGTGGTTCTAATTAAGTCGTTCTAATTTAGTATAAATATATAATCAAATATGTATTAACAAATATTGTGCGATTTTTTTTTAAATTGTTTTAAATGCTTTTTATGTTTTTTATTTTTTTAAAAAATATTTATCCTTTCAAGGTACAATGACTTTTTGTTACTCTAAATCTTTTTTATGATTTGAACTATAATTATTTTCCCAGATTAGACATAAAATTATATGACATTAGTTTTAATATAGTAGTAGTTTAATTTATGAATATAACATTAAATTTAGTGAAAATAATTATTCTTTATAAAATTATTTTGTCAAATAATACAACTATCGCCAACAATGGTGTAAGTATCCGGATTTTTCGAGCAGCCTTACTGGATCTTTTGGTATTGTCCCGAGTGAAGTTGATAGGCATCGCTCCACAGAATGCCCACTCGAACTGTGTGGCCTCTCGTGGAGGGACACTTGGTCCAACTCACGATAAGAGAAATTTGAGATGGAGGAATTTTTGACCAAGTAAGGGCACAGGGCCACTCACGCGGTCCGTGTGATGTGACACGGGCCGTGTGGCCTTCCGTGTAATTCGCTACGTAAATTTTTTCTAAGTATGGAAGTATCATCTTGTAACTTTGTCGCGAAAATTATTTCAAGTGCTATCACGGTCCATGTCACGGTTTGTGTGGAGTCACATGGATCGTGTAGTCGTCCGCGTGGTACCCTTTAGCCTCGAATGACTTCCCAGCGTTGGCTCTACAAAATTTTCTAAGTTACGGTTCACCAGTCACTGTTTATGGTACATCTGGCGACACATGGACCGTGTATGTGACCTTGTGGACCTGAAGGTTCCAATATTTGTCCGTTTCACTAATGACATTTATGTAATTTTGATTTATTTTAATTATGAATTATGACCTTTTACCAATCCTAAATTCCTAATTCAACCGATATTCCTTCCCTCTTAATTCATTCTCCTAAAACCTTCTACCCCTCATAAGATCACCTCCCAAATACTCTCTGCTCTCCCCTCTTAAGGTTCAAAGGTAGGGTCAATTGAAGTCCAATTCAAGCTAAGTCCTTCCCCAAATTTAGCTCCTCAATCAAGGTATGTGAGATTGATTCTTGGTTCCTTTCAACTAAGAAGACCCAAAAATCTTTATTTTAATTTCATGAATTAAGTTCACTTTAAATATGAGTTTTCATTACTTGATTTATTTAAATCCAATTAATGTATGAGTTGTATCCTATCTATGATTTTGATTTACTTTTGTCACTATTATGATGATTTACATTGAGTTATGAAATTATGAACATGCATGTGCCCTTTTTCGAATTTCGTGAGGGGCATTTTAGACCTTTCCAAACCCTTCCTGGACTTAATATATGATCAAAACAGATCATTTTAAGTATAAAAAGGGTTTTAAAGCTTATTCCAACTCCTTTCTAAGTCCTTGAAAAAGTCTAGGGCGAAAGAGGAGAGAAAAAGAGCGTAAAAAAATTGAGTAATTCGAGGAGAGTTCTTGAGGTTGATTGATCAAAGCTTCAATTTAGATATGTAAGGCTGAACTAAAAGCATGAGATTGTTTTATCATGTGCCCCATAGATGGTCATAGAAGATCTAAAAGTCTAAAGAGTCTACATACATAATTTTTTATGGTTTTTCTTGAAAATTATATTAATTATATGTATTTTCCTATGTTGATGATCATCATAAACTTGTTTTCTTGAATTGAATGATCTTCACGAGAATATGTATAACCCTACATGATTATTTTTGAAAGCACGGATAAATGAACTTAGAAATTGAATCTAGAGCCTTGATTTTAGAATGTCGATTGTGATTATGATATGAGAATGGTGATGAATTGATAGAACATTATAGTCCTGTGAGTCTCCATAAATGAACTCTCATGAATTGTCTATTCACTTATTTCCTAATGATTGTTCTAAGCCTTGAGATACTGAAGATTCAATTATTCTAAAAAATTAAGACCACATAAACTAGACCATACAACATAGATACTAAATCAAGATTTGATTTTGTGGTAAAGTTAAGATCATATAAGCTCGACAATACAACAGAGACAACAAATCATGATTCGATTTTTCAAGGAAGTTAAGACCACATAAATTAGAGAATACAACATAAACACTAAATCAAGATCCAATTTTTCAAAGACGTTGAGATCACATAAATCGGACAGTACGACATAGACATTAAATCAAGTTTTGATTTTTTACAAAACATTTTAAATCCAGATACCATAGTTCTTCAACCACAACAACACAATCTACAAGATTTCTTCTAGTGCTATAAGTCTTGTACACTTTCTAAAGCTTAACTGCAGCAACAATAAGCGCACTAGCAGGTCGTGGAGAAAACATAATCGAGGACTCGGGTAATGAAACTGTTGCTCTTGACTTTTTTTCATTCCACTATGATATATCCAAGTCTTGAACCAGATTCTTGAATGATAAGAGTTGTCTGTAACATCAGATTCTTTGGTTCACAGTTCCTTAAATTTATCAAATTCTTTGTTGTCATCTTATGGATGCCATTATTCGATTGGACTACATTTTTTGAATGCGTTTCTTTAAAACTATCCTATCGAATAGTCATCTGCCAAGCTTTTTTAGTAATATACTCCATAGCCTTTTTAAAACATTTAGAGTTACCAGATCTATGAGATACATTTTACTGAAATTTCAAGAAAATATAAAATTTGTAGTCATCAAAATAAAAAGAAATATTTTTAGAATCATCTTAATTCCTTAGAGCAAAACAGGTTTGCCAAACTCAGAATCCCTAAATTCCATAATTTTTCATCAACAAAAAAATTCACACTTAACATCTCCACCTGTAAATCAGCAAATAACTTTAACACCTATCAACTTTTTGAACAAAATGCTTCTCAAATATAGCTGAAAAACATCCATTATAAAATGGAATTTTCGTATCTCAACGACCCTGAAATTTTGAAATCATTTTGAAACCATTCTTCAATTTACGTTACATTTAAAACAGAGAAATCATTGAAGAGAAATACCTGTTCAAATTTGGGGCAAAGACTCTTGAGGTAAAGTTTTTTATTTTCTTAGATGTTTGAGTTGAAACCTTGAGAGGATTCAATCGATGACGTTGAGATGAATAAACCATTTGACAGGTTGTTTGAGGCAATTAAATATGAAAAATCGATGCTCACTTAGATGTTCAGAGGACTCAATCCTTGACGTTTGAGGCGAAGAAAGTCTTGATTAGAGACTTTATTTTCTGTTGAGGCGCAGAATGTCTCTCTAGATTTTTGAGGGTTTTTTAAGGATTTTATTTTGGTCAAGAATATCCTAAATATTGAATTCATTTAGACCTGCTCGTCCTCTTAAAATCGTTTTTAAGGGTTTTTCGATTGTACGAGTTTTTAGGTCATTAAGGAGGGAACGAACTAAGTTAAAGGGAATATAACATTTTAATAAAAGTTATAAGGCCACACTTATAAAGTGTTGATTTTAGAATTATAAAAATAACACACTTTAAAAGTGTAGTCATATGGGTACATACGTGTTGCCAATTATATGATGATGCTATTACCCTCGTAAAGTGCGGCCTATATCATTAATGAGAACTCTTTACAAGTGTTGTCTATATTATTGTGGCCAAAAGCTAACAACTAAGGCTACGTTTTAAAAGCATACTCTAAAACGTTTTAGGGAACATTTTATAAGTGTTGTCTAAATTTGGTGTAGCCTTAGGACTAAAATGTTGTAGTGCATAGCTGATGGAGGCGCCATGTGTCGCAGAGGAGGGCGAGAGTGTCGTGGTTGGTTGCACAACTGGATGTGGAAGCTGATAACAAACATTTGAATCCAAAGATTTATTCTTTTCTGGTTGTTCCAAAATATAGTTTTCCCAAGATACATCAGCTGTATTTTTATTCTTCAGGTAAGAAATAAATTTTCAAAAGGAAAGTTGTATTCCAAAATAGAACATCTCTGGACAAATAAACTTTTGAATTTATATGATCAAAACATTGGTGAAAATAACATTTATTTGAAAATCCTAAATAAACACATGGAGTTGAACGAGGTTCTAATTTATTCCTAGCATAAGGCTTAAGCCATGGGTAGCATAGACAGTTGAAAACTTTAATGGAGTCATATTTGGGTGTATCTTTAAATATAATCTCGTTGGACACTTATCTCTTAAATTTGGAATGGTTAATCTATTTATAAGATAGACTGCTAGATGACAAGCAAAACACCATAAAGATGATGGTAATGAAGCTTGATGTAACAAAGTTCTAGTAGTCTCAATAACATGTCTATGTCGGCGTTCAACTAAAGCTACTCGTTGTGGTGTATATGGAGGTGAAACTAAGTGTTCAATGGCATGTATTTTTAGGTAAGATACAAACTTTGAAATTCACCACCAGCATCCGTGTATAGGGATAAGATTTTTGTTTCAAATCGTTCTTCAAGCAATGGATGGAAAGTTTTAAAAATGTCTAAGCTTTCTATTTTTTGTTTTAGAGTGAGAAACCACATGTATTTAGAGAAATGATCAATGAATAGGACATAATATCCTTTTTTATCAATTGACAAAAAAGGTGAAGGACCCCATAAATCACTATAAAGAATCTGCAATGGCCTTTGACTTTGCAAAAAAAATTCAATAGCTAAGACGTTAAAAAGTCCGTAAAACTTTTCAAAATTGAATTTGGATAAATAAAACTTCTGATATCAAACTTGGCGTGAAGAGGTTATTTCTAAACGTCAGATATGAGAGTGTATTGTAAAATGTGGACTTGGGGGATGATTTAGGAGCATCTGTCTCATACAAGACGCTATAGTGGGTGGTATCCCTCTATATTAAGTTGTGAGTAGCTATCTCGGGATAAGATAGGTTTTAGTGCAAAAAAGTCCCAAAATTGATTATACTTAGTTATCTTGTTTTGGAGAACTTTAGAGGAGACCTAAGATACTTTTTTATTTGTTTTACGTTATTCTCTTCAATAAAAATAAGTTAATTGCTCTCTTAACTTGTAATTTCATTCTTAAATCTTAGAATATATGGTAGTAATCCTTGGAGGAGAATTTTAACTCAAAATTTATGTTGGACTGACATGCATATTTGACCAGAGATATATATATATATCACGTTGGTGACTAATTAAGATTAGTTAGTCAAACTAAAATAAAAAAAATTAAAATTAGACTAATAATAAGGAAAGAAAATTTAATAAGTCAACAAAATTTATGTCACATGCCAGATCAGAACCACATAGGAACAATGAGAACATTGGAAAAAAATTATATATATATATTAGATAGATGTATTGTCAAAATTAAACCTGCTCAACATTAAAAAAAAAGGTTTATCAAAACCTAAGATTTACTTATAAGTTTGAAAAATCCATCAGAAGACTTGATTTTCTTTCTTTCAAGCAAAAATTCACTCAAATCAAGTTGATTTGCTACAAGATCATATAAAGATGGAAGCAGATGATATTGCCAACAAAAATAAGGCTAAAGAAGCCATACTTAAGGTGCTAATTTTTATTTTATTTTATTTTTCAACAATGATATACTCAATCTAATTTTTTAATTAACCCCTTTTAATATTAACGACACTTCTACGATCGCGTGTTTGTAAATATTTAACATACAAATAAATTTATGTATTTGCAAATCTATATGTTATTGTTAATACATTATTTTAAAGATGATTTATGTCTAATAAATATATCCCTAATCCTCATTTTGCAGGTTGTAATGATCTTAGATTTTTTTCAATTACAAGTTGGCATATATTTAGTCAAGGAATTGGTGATGGCAGATGGTCAAAAAGAACTTCAATTAACTGATAAGGTAAAAATAACTAATTCACTGATGATTTGAAAATTAAAAGATGAAATGTTCACAAGTTTTTCATGTTAAACGTGTTAAGATTTGACTAGGAGAAAATAATAATTGTCCAATTTGTGTTGCCCAATTTTGATGATCTAGATTAAATGATAACTGATATGATAGTATAAAGTTGGATTAATTAAATAAGTTTTTAAAAACTACTATTGCTAAATAAAATTGAAATATTCTGTATGGTTTGTTTGATATTTTTTTTCATATTTTCTTTTTCTGAAATATTATGTACTAGCCTTAAATGGATTAATTTTAATTAGAAATATCTTTAGTATTTCTAATTAAGTCATTCTAATTTGGCATAATTATATTAATCAAATATGTATTAACAAGTGTTGTGCGAAATTTTTTTAAATGTTTTTTATGAATTTTATTTTTTAAAAAAGATTTATACTTTCAAGGTACAATGACTTTTTGCTACTCTAGATCTTGTTTTTGATTTGACTTATAAGTTTTTTTCCCAGATTAGAAATAAAATTATATGACCTTAATTCTAATATAGTAGTAGTTTAAGTTATGAATATAACATTAAATCTAATGAAGATAATTATTCTTTATAAAATTATTATGTTAAATATAAAAATATGGCCAATGATGGTGTGCTTCATGGTAAAGAAAATGATGGTAAGGATGAGGGGGGAGATGAAATGATAGAGATTTTAAGAATAATTATGTGATGATAAAGCGATGATGGGGTGGATGATGATGATGAAAATTTTGGGGATGATTATGTATTAATATAGACACTGAGAAGAGAAAGATGAATGATGGAAGCCTAGGAAATGATTATGTGTTTTCTAACAAAGCAATTGATAAAGACAATAAGGAAGATGATGACTATGGGATGGCTAGAGTCTCTATCACCATAATCTACTTCCTTATCATCTTCATCAATTCTTTTAGTAGGAGGCACATAATCATCTACAGGGTCTCCAGCATTATCGTCTTCTTTTTCATCGTCTTTATTATACTTTTTGTTAGAAGGCACATAATCATCTTCAGAATTCTCATCTTCATTGTCTCTCTTCTCCTAGTCTTTATAATATTCTTAATTAGGTTGCACATAATTATCCCTTTAATCTCTATCATCATCTTCTTCTTTATCATCTCCATAATCTTCTTTGTCATGAAATATATAATCACCTCCTAAACTTTCTTCATTGTCTTTTTTATTAAGAGGCTTGTGATTAGAGTCACCATCATCTCCATTATTAATCTCTTTGTTAGGAGGTATATATCATTCCATTGAAATCTTCATTCCCGTCTACATCATGTTTATGTTCGAGGGCATCATAAAACGATTTCTATAATATTATCGTCTCAATTTATATGATTTACTTTTCTTTTTAGTCATTCCAAAAAATGAAATATCTTTTATATTTATTTTTAGTTTCACTTTAAAATATTAACTTTTTCCTAAATGAAATTATTTTTAGCCACACATATCTGACTCATTTTAGTCAATAAAAAAATATTTTGAGTTTTTTGGCCTTAGTGATTCTAATTAACTCGTTCTAATTTGGCATAATTATATTAATCAAACATGTATATTGTAATACATTATTTTAAAGATGATTTATGTCTAATAAATTTATCCTTAAACCTCATTTTGCAGGTGCTAAAGATCATTGATTTTTTTCAATGGGTCATTTACTTAAAATGTATTATATTACAATAATTACGAATTTTAGCATTAATTTTAGTCTTACCCAAAATGACTAAACTTTTTTTAGTCAAAATAGTCGAAAAAGCTGAATTAGGCAAAATAGTATGTAATATTTCTCTCTCTTCATTAATTTTTATTCACTTCTCTTTCATCCATCAATTTTTTCTCTCTTCCATTTATTTCTACAACATTTCTCTTTTTTTCATTTAACTTTTTCTTTCTTCTAATAAATTTTCAACTTTTGCAAGTTTTTCTCTCTCCATTACTTTTGCAATTTTTTTCTCCTAATAAATTTGTGACGCCCGGTAAATTTACCGAAATGCCCCTAGAGTGAGGGTACGCGCGTAATGCATTTTCCGGGGTTCGTATGGCAAATCCGAGACCGGATTAGTGATCAGCATGAAAAATGGAGTGAGAAAATGGTCCGGGTCGAATTTTAGGACGACCCGATCGAAAGATAAATTTTCGATCCAAGTCACAAAACAGTGACTGTCCGCGACAGAGGCGCGACGCGCACCTGCCGCGGAGGGACACTTATATATTTTTCCAGATTTTCGACAGGATGGAGAAAACTCGTTTAAGAATACTTTTTTCAAAAATACACAGTGCGCGATAGGTTCGCGTCGCGGACCGTGTAAATTCCGAACTGAAAATTTCTAATTGATTTCGAGGGGCATTCCGGTCAATCCCTAACCTCTCCTAAACACTAATACACGGCTAGTAAGGCCGTTTCTACACGAAAAGAGCCTAACAAAACCTATTCTAAGTCCTATTCTAAAATCTAACAAGGCTAGGGCTTGAGGAGAGGAGAGAAAGGCTTGGGGTGAGGAACACGAGAAGAGAATCCTCGACATCACCCGGTTGAACAGTGCATCACAGTTATGTAAGGCTAAACTAAAACATGAGATTGTTCTTTCATGTGCCCCATAGAGGTCATAGACGAATTGATGATTGAAGGGTCTACATGCATGATTTCTTTAATGGATTTTCTTGAAAATTATATTTGAAATTACATGTTTTCTATGTTGATGATCATCATACTATTTGTTCTCTTAAATGGAACACTTTCGTGGAATTTGCATAACCCTACATGACTATTTTGAAGAGCATGCATACTGAATTTAAGACTTGAACCTAGAGCCTTGCATTGGGATTGTTGACTATGATGATGAGTTGATGAAATCTTGATTGTTGTATGAGTCTCTATAAATGAACTCTACCGGTGTGTTTATTCACTTGTTTCCTAATGACTGTTACATACTTTTGGGTCATTGAGAAGATGTTGATGATAGGGTTAAAATCCCTATGGCATGTTTGATGATAGGGTGGAAGCCCCTATGAGATAATTGATGAAAAGGGGCCAAGGTCCCGGTGAAATATCAGTCGTGGACGGGGACTGGGTCCCTATGAGACTGGCAGTCGTTGACGGGGAGTGAATCCCTATGAGACTGGTTGAGGTTGATTTTATGAGCATTGAGTCGGGAGGAGTATTGAGCACCAAAATGAGCAGGAGTGAGTCCCACTCGAACTCATTAACTACGTCGCCAAACGTAGGAGAGGCTTAAACCATCACATACATACATATGGTTTCCCTCGAGGTTTAACAGTCCCTAAAAGCTATAGAGGATCTGTTCAGTTTGATTCTATGTCGGGTATATTGATATGGGATCCAGTGATCCTTACCTGGCAAGTTTGGGACCACTGTGGCAACATCAGGGTGATTGTTGTACATTCACTGACTCATAAGTGAGTGTTGTCGGTTAAGAGAAACTCCCGGGAAAAATTCGTACCTTATTCTGAGTCTAGATGAGATATGATGAGAGGGGGGGGGTGAACTCCTCTAAGATGATCCATGTGATGAGTTGAGACTTTGATGAGTCTGAGATAATGATGTGTCACTTGCCTACTCTGTACTTTTGCGCAGACAGGAAAGCTGGCGGTTAATGTGATTATGATGTCTATTTTGACTTGATATTATTTTCCATATTATCTACCGGTTTCTGTTTCATTCAGCTATTTACATACCAGTACATTCCAAGTACTGACGTCCACTCTGGACTGCATTGTTTTATGATGTAGAGGCAGGTACTAGAGATCCTCAACAGGCGCTCCGTTGAAGATCAGAGATCCGAAGTTGATTTGGTGAGCCTCCCCTACTCCGGAGGAACCATTATTTTATTTCATCATGCTTTAGAGTTAGGATTGGACTATTATCTTATTTTGTTTTTGGGTAGCCATGGGTCTGTCATTGGCACCACATGATTTAGTGATAGAGGCTTCATAGATCGGTGTCGAGCATTGATGTTAATATTGTGAGCTAGTTCTTTCTACTAGCCTTCCTTATTTTGCTTATATTATATTGAGAAATTTAGATGAACTGCGTCCACTACTTGCATATACTTTCCGCTGATCAGTAGAAGTATGATTGAATGATGTGATGAGACTAGGTGGTTCGCTTGGGGGCTAGCAATAGTCTTCGAGTGCCGGCCACGCTAAGGGTACCCTCCCGGGGCGTGACAAACTTGGTATCAGAGTACAGAGTTCAAGTGTCCTAGGGAGTCTATGAAGCCGTGTCTAGTAGAGTGTTGTTTATGGGTGTGTTGTCGACCACACTTCATAAGCAGGAGGCTATGGGACATTAGGAATGGTTACACTTCTTTCTTATTCTAAATCATGCGATAGAGTTGAACTCTATGAAAACTATCCTCTAATTCGTGCGTTACACGTGCAGAATCGATAACATGCCTCCCAGAAGAGCTGTCAGAGGAAGGGGACGTCCTGCCAGGCAAGCTGTTAACCCACCTGAGCCTCAAGTACCCGAGGGGCCCGTGGATCCAGCTGTCCCAGTTGGGCAACCTCCTCAAGCTGAGATCTCGAATGCTGAGCTACGCCAAGCCATTCAAACTTTGGCCCAGGCTGTCGCAGCACCTGCTGTGACGCAAAGGTGCGGGTGGGACAGACTCTCATGGCACCTCTAGAGTCCGAGAATTTCTGAGGATGAACCCGCCCGAGTTCACGGGGTCGGCATCTACTGAAGACCCCGAGAACTATATGGAGGAACTTGAGAAGGTGTTCCAAGTGATGCACGTGGCTGATGCTGATAGAGTTGAATTGGCTGCCTATCAACTCAAAGGGGTGGCCAGGCTGTGGTTCGACCAATGGAAGAAAGGGCCAAGGGGACGATGCTTCATATGTAACTTGGGCGGTATTTTAGGAGGCTTTCTTGGGACGCTTTTTCCCAAAGGTGAAAAGAGAGGCTAAGGTGAGGGAGTTCCTGAATTTGAAACAGGGCTCCATGACCGTGCAGGAGTATGGATTGAAATTTACGCAACTATCCCGCTATGCCCCAGACATGGTTGCTAACATGCGGGGAAGGATGGGAATGTATGTAGATGGGTTGAACAGAGGACCCAAGAGAGATGGAAGAGGAGCTATGCTTGTGAGTGACATGGACATCGGGCGACTGAGGACATTCGTGCAGCAAGCTGACGAAGAAAGACAACAGGACAGGGAAGAGTTCAAGCGCAAGAGAGCTAAGACATCCAGCCACGAAGGTGGAAGAAGGGGTAATGGGAATCGATTTCCAGCACCCTCAGCTGCTAGCGCACCTGTGCCTAAAGGCCCGTATGATCAGAGGTTCCGGAATACAGGGAACCACGGACCTCAGTCCCAAGCTAGTGTGGCTCAAGGTTCTCAGAGTAGACCACAGTGTGATAACTATGGAAAGGTGCATTGGGGGAGATATCGTGATAAGAATGACGCATGCTTCGGGTGTGGCCAAGTAGGCCACTACAAGAAGGATTGTCCAAAGCGGGCTAGCCAGGCTCAGCCTGCGGCATCGGCCCCACCGGTTAGAGGGAACCCAAGGGCCACTACGTCAGGTGTAGGCGGGGCCACAAACCGCTTGTATAATATGGGGAGTCGCCAAGACCAGGAAAATTCTCCAGACGTCGTGACGGGTATGATCCGAGTCTTTACTCTTGATTGTTATGTTTTGATGGATCCTGGTGCCACATTGTCGTTTGTAACTCCTTATGTGGCCAGTAAATTTGATAAAACCCCCGAGAGTCTTCTCGAACCCTTTGATGTTTCTACTCCGGGGGTGAGTCGATTCGAGCTGAAAGAGTCTATAGAGCTTGTGTAGTGTCCATCCATCATAGGGACACCATTATTGATTTGATCGAGTTAAAAATGGTTGACTTTGATTTGATCCTCGGCATGGATTGGCTTCACGCCTGTTATGCCCCTGTGGATTGTAGATCCCGAACGGTTCAGTTCCAATTTCCAAATGGACCAGTTCTAGAGTGGAAGGGTGACTCAGTGACACCTAGGGGGAGTTTTATCTCATATCTTAAAGCCCGGAAGTTAATTTCCAAAGGCTGTATCTATCACTTGGTGAGAGTGAAATCTGATGATGTTGAGTCCCCAACTCTTGAGTCAGTTCCGGTTGTCAACGAGTTTCCAGAAGTCTTTCCTGATGATCTGCCCGGAGTCCCTCCTGATAGGGAGATTGACTTTGGGATTGATGTTCTTCCAGATACCCAGCCTATTTCGATCCCACCTTACAGAATGGCCCCCGCTGAGTTAAAAGAATTGAAAGAGCAATTAAAAGATTTGCTGGAAAAGGGCTTCATTAGGCCAAGTGTTTCACCATGGGGTGCCCCTGTTTTATTCGTGAGGAAGAAAGATGGGTCTCTCTGAATGTGTATCGATTATAGGCAACTGAACAAGGTCACGATAAAGAACAAATATCCCCTCCCAAGGATAGATGATTTGTTTGACCAACTTCAGGGCGCCTCTTGCTTCTCTAAGATAGACCTTAGATCTGGCTACCATCAGTTGAAGGTGAGGGAGCGTGACGTTCCAAAGACAGCCTTCAGGACTAGATATGGCCATTTTGAGTTCTTGGTCATGTCCTTCGGACTAACGAATGCACCTGCCGCCTTTATGGACTTGATGAATAGAGTGTTCAAGCCATATCTTGATTTGTTTGTGATTGTGTTCATCGATGACATTCTGGTGTATTCAAGGAGTGAGGAGGAGCATGCTAACCACCTCAGAGTGGTCCTCCAAACTCTTAAGGACCATGAGTTGTATGCAAAGTTCTCTAAATGTGAATTCTGGCGTGAGTCAGCGGCCTTCCTAGGCCACGTGGTTTCCGGTGACGGTATTCGAGTGGATGCCCAAAAGATTGAGGCGGTTAAGAACTGGCCCCGACCGACCACTCCAACAGATCTCAGAAGTTTCTTGGGGCTGGCAGGCTACTACCGCAGGTTCGTGGAGGGATTTTCTTCCCTATCCGTGCCACTGACCAAATTGACTCAGAAAAAGGTCAAATTCCAGTGGTCCGAAAAATGTGAAAGGAGTTTCCAGGAATTGAAAACAAGGTTACTTACTGCACCGGTCCTAACTCTACCCGACGGGACCGAAGACTTCGTAATCTATTGTGATGCCTCGATGGTTGGATTGGGATGTGTATTAATGCAAAGGGGGAAAGTGATAGCTTATGCTTCCAGGCAGCTCAAGGTTCATGAGAGAAACTACCCAACCCACGACCTCGAGTTGGCAGCAGTGGTGTTTGCACTTAAAATTTGGCGGCACTACTTGTATGGAGTGCATGTGGATGTGTTCACTGACCACAAGAGCTTACAGTATGTTTTTAGCCAAAAGGAACTCAACTTGCGACAGAGGAGGTGGTTAGAATTTCTCAAGGATTACGACATGAGCATACATTACCACCCAGGTAAAGCTAACGTCGTGGCTGATGCTCTTAGCAGGTTATCAATGGGGTAGCACAGCCTATGTGGAGGAAGGAAAGAAGGAGTTAGCCAAGGACGTGCACCGGTTGGCTCGATTAGGAGTCCGACTCGAAGAGAACAACGAAGGAGGAATTAATGTCCAGGACGGGTCTGCTTCCTCGTTAGTGGTGGAGGTGAAGGAAAAACAAGACCAAGACCCTGTCCTACTCCAATTGAAGGAGGATGTCCAAAATCAAAGGGTGATGGTCTTCTCCAAAGGGGGAGATGGAGTGTTGAGATATCAGAGTCGATTGTGTGTCCCAGATGTTGATGGCATACGAGACAGAATCATGGAAGAAGCTCATAACACTAGATATTCCATTCATCCTGGCTCCACCAAAATGTACCATGACTTAAGGGAGGTCTATTGGTGGAATGGAATGAAGAGAGACATCGCGGAGTTCGTTTCGAAATGCCCAAATTGCCAACAAGTGAAGGTTGAGCATCAAAGGCCATGTGGATTGGCTCAGAACTTTGAAATTCCGGAGTGGAAATGGGAGATGATTAATATGGACTTTATCACTGGGCTTCCAAAGTCTCGAAAGCAACATGATTCGATATGGGTGATAGTGGACAGAATGACTAAATCAGCTCACTTCCTGGCAGTCAAGACAACGAACACTGCCGAAGAGTATGCCAAGTTGTACATCCAGGAGATTGTGAGGTTGCACGGAGTCCCCTTGTCCATCATCACGGACAGAGGAGCTCAATTTACCTCCCAATTCTGGAGGTCATTTCAGAAAAGCTTGGGTACTAAGGTGAATCTGAGTACGGCTTTCCACCCACAGACGGATGGTCAAGCGGAGCGTACAATTCAAACACTAAAGGATATGTTGAGAGCTTGCGTCCTTGATTTCAAAGGGAATTGGGATGATCATTTGCCTCTGGCTGAATTTGCATATAACAATACTTATCATGCGAGCATCCAAAAGGCTCCTTATGAAGCCTTGTACGGAAGGAGGTGTAGATCGCCCATTGGGTGGTTTGAGGTTGGAGAAGCGGAGCTCATTGGACCTGATCTTGTTCACCAGTCGATGGAGAAGGTCAAGGTCATTAGAGAAAGGTTAAAGACTGCCTAGAGTCGCCAAAAATCTTACACTGACGTGAGGAGAAGAGATTTGGAGTTCGAAGTAGATGATTGGGTGTACTTGAAGGTGTCACCTATGAAGGGTGTCCTAAGGTTTGGGAAGAAGGGAAAGTTGAGTCCAGGTTATGTTGGACCCTATCAAATCGTAAGGAGAATTGGGAAGGTGGCCTACGAGCTAGAGTTGCCTTCCGAGCTAGATGGGGTACACCCGGTGTTCCATGTGTCTATGCTAAAGAAATGCTTGGGAAACCCGGCCTTGGTGATCCCTGTTGATAGAATTGGGGTGAAGGATAACCTATCTTACGAAGAGGTTCCGGTTCAAATTCTTGATCATCAGATTCGTAAACTAAGGAACAAAGAAATAGCCTTAGTCAAAGTCCTGTGGAGGAATCAATACGTTGAAGAAGCCACATGGGAAGCTGAGGAGGAGATGAAGGCAAAGTATCCGCACCTGTTCGTGCCAACTGATGGTGAAAGCACTGAAGGTAAATCCTTGCTCTTCACTAAGCTAAGTATCCTATTCTTGTATCTGACTTACTATTATTGAATTGAGTGTGGGAATGAGTCGTAAGTCTATTCGTGCCTTAATGCCCACCTCCACTCCTCATTCGAGGACGAATGATCCCAAGGGGGAGATGATGTGACGCCCGGTAAATTTACCGAAATGCCCCTAGAGTGAGGGTACGCGCGTAATGCATCTTCCGGGGTTCGTATGGCAAATCCGAGACCGGATTCATGATCAGCATGAAAAATGGAGTGAGAAAATGGTCCGGGTCGAATTTTAGGACGACCCGATCGAAAGATAAATTTTCGATCCAAGTCACAGAAACAGTGACTGTCCGCGACAGAGGCGCGACGCGCACCTGCCACGGAGGGACACTTATATATTTTTCCAGATTTTCGACAGGATGGAGAAAACTCGTTTAAGAATACTTTTTCCAAAAATACACAGTGCGCGATAGGTCCGCATCGCGGACCGTTTAAATTCCGAACTGAAAATTTCTAATTGATTTCGAGGGGCATTCCGGTCAATCCCTAACCTCTCCTAAACACTAATACACGGCTAGTAAGGTCGTTTCTACACGAAAAGAGCCTAACAAAACCTATTCTAAGTCCTATTCTAAAATCTAACAAGGCTGTAGGGCTTGACGAGAGGAGAGAAAGGCTTGGGGTGAGGAACACGAGAAGAGAATCCTCGACATCACCCGGTTGAATGGTGCATCACAGGTATGTAAGGCTAAACTAAAACATGAGATTGTTCTTTCATGTGCCCCATAGAGGTCATAGACGAATTGATGATTGAAGGGTCTACATGCATGATTTCTTTAATGGATTTTCTTGAAAATTATATTTGAAATTTCATGTTTTCTATGTTGATGATCATCATACTATTTGTTCTCTTAAATTGAAAACTTTCGTGGAATTTGCATAACCCTACATGACTATTTTGAAGAGCATGCATACTGAATTTAAGACTTGAACCTAGAGCCTTGCATTGGGATTGTTGACTGTGATGATGAGTTGATGAAATCTTGATTGTTGTATGAGTCTCTATAAATGAACTCTACCGGTGTGTTTATTCACTTGTTTCCTAATGACTGTTATATACTCTTGGGTCATTGAGAAGATGTTGATGATAGGGTTAAAATCCCTATGACATGTTTGATGATAGGGTGGAAGTCCCTATGAGATAATTGATGAAAAGGGGCCAAGGTCCCGGTGAAATATCAGTCGTGGACGGGGAGTGGGTGTAACACCCCACAGCATACATGTACTAGTCCAACATAGATGAAACATGATATGACAAGGTCAAATCTGCACATATTCTTAAAAGTGCATGAATTCCAGATTTAAGGGTTATATGTACATCTAACGCTTAAGATGACCGAGCGTATATAATTTTTAGGTCAAGTTAAGGAGAGTGTGACCTTAAATGAAGTAAAATAATTGAGGTGCTTGTGGGACTTAGGAAGCTAGTAGGTGAGTCACCTGCGTACTTAACAAAGTCGGTAAACGGAGACAAGGCCCAACACCGAATTTGTTCAAGTCCGATAAAGAATAAACCCCGAGTTAAAGATGTCATTTGGGCCCATGGTTTGGCATCATAAAAGGGCAATATTTGCAGCCCAAGATGGATAAGAAAAAGGGCCAAATTACAACTACAATGCAATTCAAAATTAAAGCCCAAACTAAGTGGGCTTAGGGAGTAGATGTTTGCAACAAAGCCCATCCCATTTGAAGCCCAATAAGGCCCAAATGAAAGGGCCAAGCTGCTGCCCCATAACCTTATTAAAATAAGGATAAAAGCCCAAAAGAAAGTCGGCCAAAAGAGGCCTATAAAAGGGAGCAACCAGCAGCAACATTCAGCCATTTTCTTAAGCCAAATTTTCAGATTTCTCTCAAGTTTCTTTTTGCTCTCTATCCATTTTCTAAAGCAGCCAAGACACACTTCTAGGGTTCTTGAAGAGAACCTAATACTTGAGAGTTAAGGTAAGTAAAAATACCCATGGTTTGGTGTAACCTTTCCATGAAAAACATGAAGAGTATGTTGGTTGTATTGTGCAGGAATTTTGGGACAGCATGTGTTCCAATTTTGTAGTTCACTTTTCTTGTTAAATAAGAGACTTTTATCTTGTTGGTTGGCTGATTTATGAAGTAATATGTATGTTTTTAAGAAGTATTGGGTCCATAGTGATGTAAGAAGGCTGCTGGACCACTTGTACCTTCCGCAAAAACAAGTTCTTAAATGATGTCTTAATTCCGGTCATTAGTAAGAATTTGTGGACTGTTTTTCGGAATTGTTGTCTCATGTTTTTCATCTACTTAGGGAATGTTTTTGGACTGGTTTAAGACTGTAATTATGTGTAAATATGTTGAGGACAGTTTGGTTAAGGTTGGAACGGATTTGGAATGGTTGACGTCGAAATGTAGCGGAAAGACGCAATGTTGCGTTGTCTACTTACGTGTTGTGTAAAGTTGTTGTATGTTGTATTGTATGAGTTGTTGTAATGCTGTTATGAGACTAAGCATAGCTGGATATGACATGTATATGGGAATGTGTGTTAGAAAATACGATAAGGAGCGGAAGTGTTGAAAGAATACTATTTGGGTGCTAATTCCGAGCTTGCTGCCCGGATGTTGTTTTTGGGTGAAATTGGATTACTAAGACGTGTTTATTAGCTACTAACACTAGTTTTATCACCTAATATGTGTAGATAAGTGTTTGGAGGAAAAGGATACTATTCCGAGGTAATAACGACATAGCACAGCGAGGTATGTAAGGCAACTTGATTTCCTATTACTTGGCATGAAATCTATAGTCTTCCTTAGCACATAAAGGCACGTACAAACTCCGACATGGCTGCTAACCGTGTTCCCACTCTTTAACATGTCCATATGTCTCTATACATAGTCATTGTCAACCTGCATATGTACTTGAATACCGAATATGCATGAATTCCTTTTTACCAAACAGAGTCTATGTGTTGTTCAATCTTTGATACGATTCATTAGTTGTGTATCTCTCTTCCCATCGTGGTATTACCTTACATGGTTTTTCATATGTCACATGTCTATATTCATACAGTTCTAAAGGTTATGACCACCAAAAGAACCATCTCAAAGTAAACAAAAGATAACTTACAGTTGCTTATAAATGAGTGGTAGCCCGAGGGGTGGAAGAATCACCTAGCCAGGGTCGATCTCATTTGGGTGGTAGCCTGAGGGGTGAAGGAAGCACCTAGCCAGGGTCGATCCCATTACAGATTTACCACTGATCAGCTGGTCATTTACATGATATATTGTGCACAGATTATACAGTAAAGATACAGTAATAAAAAAAGTAAATAAAAAAAAAGACATAAAGTACATGATTCCACAGTGTGACTAAAGGTGGTCTTATCATACTTATACACCAGCATATGATTTCATTTGAGTTCATATTGCATATACAGTATTTCCTTCCTTACATATTTAGTACATTACCTCGTACTGACGTCCCTTACGGGGGACCTGCATTTCATGCTACAGGTACAGGAGTTACTAAATCTCCCAAGTAAGAGTACAGGACTTCCAGTTGTTATTCAAAGCTCCAGGTTGCTTCGGGGCTTATGTGTTTAGAACTTGTATTTTGTATTGTATAGTTGGTCATGAGGCGGGGCCTGTCCCGACCCATATGGATATTGTTCCTTATTTAGAGGCTTTGTAGACTATGTAAATTAAAGTGTGGTCATATAGTGTAATATAGACATCGTGGCTCCAACGGCCTAGTCCTATGCATTTACTTTTGGTTTGTTTGTACAGTTTACTTTCATTTGACAGCCTATTGAGTATGGAAACCTCTTAAATGTTCATAGCAGGTGTATAGTTATGTTGGTTCTCCCGAGCCTTGTCGGCAACGGGTGCCAGTCCGCCTTAATAGGGCTTAGGGCGTGATAGTGGGTCCCTATGAGACTGGCAGTCGTTGACGGGGAGTGAATCCCTATGAGACTGGTTGAGGTTGATTTTATGAGCATTGAGTCGGGAGGAGTATTGAGCACCGAAATGAGCAGGAGTGAGTCCCACTCGAACTCATTAACTACGTCGCCAAACGTAGGAGAGGCTTAAACTATCACATACATACATATGGTTTCCCTCGAGGTTTAACAGTCCATGAAAGCAATAGAGGATCTGTTCAGTTTGATTCCATCTCGGGTATATTGATATGGGATCCAGTGTTCCTTACCTGGCAAGTTTGGGACCACTGTGGCAACATCAGGGTGATTGTTGTACATTCACTGGCTCATAAGTGAGTGTTGTCGGTTAAGAGAAACTCCCGGGAAAAATTCGTACCTTATTCTGACTCTAGATGAGATGTGATGAGAGGGGGGGGTGAACTCCTCTGAGATGATCCATGTGATGAGTTGAGACTTTGATGAGTCTGAGATAATGATGTGTCACTTGCCCACTCTGTACTTTTGCGCAGACAGGCAAGCTGGCGGTTAATGTGATTATGATGTCTATTCTGACTTGATATTATTTTCCATATTTTCTAACGGTTTCTGTTTCATTCAGCTATTTTACATACCAGTACATTCCAAGTACTGACGTCCACTCTGGACTGCATTGTTTTATGATGTAGAGGCAGGTACTAGAGATCCTCAACAGGCGCTCCGTTGAAGATCAGAGATCCGAAGTTGATTTGGTGAGCCTCCCCTACTCCGGAGGAACCATTATTTTATTTCATCATGCTTTAGAGTTAGGATTGGACTATTATCTTATTTTGTTTTTGGGTAGCCATGGGTCTGTCAATGGCACCACATGATTTAGTGATAGAGGCTTCATAGATCGGTGTCGAGCATTGATGTTAATATTGTGAGCTAGTTCTTTCTACTAGCCTTCGTTATTTTGCTTATATTATATTGAGAACTTTAATGAACTGCGTCCACTGCTTGCATATACTTTCCGCTGATCAGTAGAAGTATGATTGAATGATGTGATGAGACTAGGTGGTTCGCTTGGGGGCTAGCAATAGTCTTCGAGTGCCGGCCACGCCAAGGGTACCCTCCCGGGGCGTGACAAAATTTTCAATGGCTCCAACTTCTATCACAAAATCATTTATGTGTTAAATTGTATTATAAGAATACATATATAATGAGTTTATAACACAATTTTTATATATTAACATATAAACTAATTTGAATAACGCTTGATAGCTGGAATTGGAGTATAATATGTTTTGACATTATTAATGAAAAAAATAAATATAAACGACAATGGTAATACATTTTAAATTCAATATACCAAACATATTATGTGTATTTCAATACATGTAGTGAATATATTTTTTAATTCAATAATATATTTTAGCACCTTTTATAAGAGAAAAAATAAAACATAATTATAATATATTTTTAATTCAACATATTATACACACACACACAATAATATATATGAATATATATACATTATATATATATATATATATATATGTATATATATATATATGTATATATATATATATACATATATATGTATATGTATATATATAAGCATATCTTAATGCACGTAGAGAATATATAACTAAAAAAAGTTTAGAAGAAATGTGTCATAAGTATTATATATGTATTTCAATATTCTAGTATTATTTAACTTAACTTATATTGTAAGAGAGGTATAATATTTGTTAGAACAACAATAATCGAATTCATAAAAATAGATAATATTAAATTAAAATTGTATTACAAATATTATTCATATTTAATACAATTTTAATACAACTGTAATACAATTTTTATGAATTCTAATCTACATATTAATTAATTATTTTGATTTAAAATTTAATTTTAGATTGAATATTATGGAAATGATGTTCTTACTATCTTCAAAAAAAAAAAGATTTGTTTTATGTAAATACATATATAATACATTGACACAATTTTAATATGTTAAACCTATAAACTAATTTAAATAGTGTTTAAATATTTGAAATTCAGATATAATATTATTTGACACCATTAATAAAAATAAATAAATAAAAACTATAATTGTAATACATTTTATGGTGTTCATTAATCTTGAGAAGGCCTGCGACAAAGTCCCGAGGGATGTCCTATGGAGGTGTTTAGAGGTGAAAGGCATCCCGATGGCGTATATTAGAGTGATAAAGGACATGTACGATAGAGCCAAAACTCAGGTAAGAACGGTGAGAGGAGACTCAGAATATTTTTCTGTCGAGATGGGACTTCATCAAGGATCTGTGTTGAGCCCTTTTCTGTTTGCTTTGGTGATGGATGAGCTGAATGAGTTGACACAATCTATCCAAGAGGAAGTCCCATGGTGTATGTTATTTGCCGATAACATAATACTGATTGGTGAGATCAGGACCAAAGTTAATGTTAAGTTGGAGGTTTGGAGACACGCTTTGGAGTCCAAAGGATTCAAACTGAGTAGGACCAATACAGAATACTTGGAGTGCAAATATAGTGCTATGAGGGATGAAGTAGACATTGATATGAGGCTTACCGCTCACCCTATCCCTAAGAGGGAAAGCTTTAAGTATCTAGGGTCCATCACCCAGAGTAGTGGGGATATCGACGATGATGTCACACATCGTATTGGGGCAGCATGGACAAAATAGAGGCTGGCCTCTAGTGTATTATGTGATAAGAAGATACCACCTAAACTTAAAGGTAAGTTCTACAGATGGTGATTAGACTATCTTTGTTGTATGGGTGGAGTGTTGGCTAATAAGAAATGCACATGTTCAGAAGATGCAGGTCGCAGAGATGAGAATGTTATGATGGATGTGTGGTCACACCAGAAGTGATAAGATTAGGAATGAGGTCATTCGAAAGAAGCTAGAGGTGGCCCCTGTAGTTGACAAGATGAGGGAAGTGAGACTGCGATTGTTCATGTGACGCCCGATAAAATTATCAAAATGCCCCTAGAGTGAGGGTATGCGCGTAACGTATCTTCCGGGGCTCGTTTGGCAAATCCGAGACCGAATTCGTGATCAGCATGAAAAATACAGTGGGAAAATGACCCGGGTCGAATTTTAGGACGACCCGATCGAAAGATAAATTTTCGATCCACGTCTCAAAACAGTGACTGTCTGCGATAGAGGCGCGACGCGCACCTGCCCCGGAGGGACACTTATATGTTTTACCAGATTTTTGACGGGACGGAGAAAACTCGTTTAAAAACACTTTTCCAAAAATGCACATTTCGCGATAGGTCCTTGTCGCGGACCGTGTATTTTCGAAACTGGAAATTTCTAATTTATTTTGAGGGGCATTCCGGTCAATCCCTAACCCCTCCTAAACACTAATACACAGCTAGTAAAGTTGTTTCTACACGAAAAGAGCCTAACAAAACCTATTCTAAGTCCTATTCCAGAATCTAACAAGGCTAGGGCTTAAGGAGAGGAGAGAAAGGCTTGGAGTGATAAATACGAGAAGAATCTTCGACATCATCCGGTCGAACAGTTGCATCACAGGTATGTAAGGATAAACTAAAACATGGGATTGTTCTCTCATGTGCCCCATTGAGGTCATAGATGAATTGATGATTGAAGAGCCTACATGCATGATTTCTTGATGGATTTTCTTGATAATTTTATTTGAAATTACGTGTTTTCTATGTTAATGATCATCATACTAATTGTTTTCTTAAATTGAATACCTTCATGGAATTTGCATAACCATACATGACTAATTTGAAAAGCATGCATGATGCACTTGAGATTTGAGTTTAGATCCTTGCATTGGGATTGTTGACTGTGATGATCAGTTGATGAAATCTTGATTGTTTTATGAGTCTCTATAAATGAACTCTACCGATGTGTTATTCGCTTATATCCTAATGACGGTTATATAATCTTGAGTCATTGAGGAGGTGTTGATGATAGGGTTAAAATCCCTATGAGATGTGATGATAGGGTGGAAGTCCCTATGAGATAATTGATGAAAGGGCCAAGGTCCCGGTGAAATATCAATCGTGGATGGGGAGTGGGTCCCTATGAGACTGGCAGTCGTTGACAGGGAGTGAATCCCTATGAGACTGGTTGAGGTTGATTTTATGAGCACTGAGTCGGGAGGAGTATCGAGCACCGAAATTAGCAGGAGTGAGTCCCACTCGAACTCATTAACTACGTCGCCAAATGTAGGAGAGGCTTAAACCATCGCATATGTACATATGGTTTCCCTCGAGGTTTAACAGTCCCTGAAAGTAATAGAGGATCTGTTCGGTTTGATTCCATGTCGGGGATATTGATATGGGATTCAGGTGTTCCTTACCTGGCAAGTTTGGGACCACTGTGGCAACATCAGGGTGATTGTTGTACATTCACTGGCTCATAAGTGAGTGTTGTCGGTTAAGAGAAACTCCCAGAAAAATTCGTACCTTACTCTGAGTCTAGATAAGATGTGACGAGAGAGGGTGAACTCCTCTGAGATGATTCATGTGATGAGTTGAGACTTTTGATGAGTCTGAGATAATGGTGTGTCAGTTGTCTACTCTGTACTCTTTCGTAGATGGGCAAGCTGGCGGTTAATGTGATTATGATGTTTATTTTGAGTTGATGTTACTTTTCATATTTTCTACCCGTTTCTGTTTCATTCAACTATTTTACATACCAGTACATTCCAAGTACTGACGTTCACTCTGGACTGCATCGTTTTATGATGCAGAGGCAGGTACTAGAGATCATCAATAGGCGCTTCATTGAAGATCAGAAATTCGAAGCTGATTTGGTGAGCCTCCCCTACTCCGGAGGAACCATTATTTTATTTCATCATGCTTTAGAGTTAGGATTGGGCTATTTTTTTATTTTGCTTTGGGTAGCCATGGGTCTGTCATTGGCACCACATGCTTTAGTGATAGAGGCTTCATAGACAGGTGTCGAGTATTGATGTTGAGATTGTGAGCTAGTTCTTTCTACTAGCCTTCATTATTTTATCTATATTCCTTAAGAACTTTAGATGAGATGTGTCCATTACTTGCATATAATTTCCGCTGTTCATTAGAAGTATATGATTGAATGATGTGAGGAGGCTAAGTGGTTCGCTTGGGGACTAGCAATAGTCTCTGAGTGCCGGCCACGCCAAGGGTACCCTCCCGGGGCGTGACAGTTCAGACATGTGCAGAGAAGGAGTACCGATGCTCCTGTTAGGAGGTGCAAGAGGCTGGATTTGGGAGTTACACGGAGGGGTAGAGGTAGACCGAAGAAGTATTCGGGGGAGGTGATCAGGAAAGATATCGTGAAGCTTGATCTAACTGAGGACATGACCTTAGATAAGAAGGAGTGGAGGTCGCGAATTAGAGTAACAGGCTAATAGGTTAGATAGGTAGCAGTTGTCCGGTATCATATTTAACTGCCTTATATATGTTAATTGTCTTGCAGATACTTGTTATCATGTGCTTTTCTTTATTAATCACTCTTGCTGTTCACTTTCTCTTTCTCTTCCTTTCCTGTTTTCCATATCTAGCTTATTTTGCTTATGGATTTTTGTGACGAGGGTTTCCAGGAAACAGTCTCTCTAGCTCTATGAGGTAGTGGAAAGATCTGCTACATTCTACCCTCTCCAGACCCCACTTGTGGGATTCCACTGGGTATGTTATTGTTGTTGTTATACAATTGTAATACGTTTTGAATTCAATACTTCATATGTATTATAAACATGTTTTAATGGACGTGGCGAATATAAGAAATATATTTTTAATATAATAATTACCTTAACATCATTAATAATAATAAAAATAACTATTCTACGTTTTAAATTCAATAAATTATACATATTATAAGTATTTTTCAATGCAAAAGGTGAATTTTAAATATTTCAATATGATTTAATTAATTTTATATTATTAAATAAATATATTATATTTATTGAAATAATAATAATAAAATTTATAACAATATATAATATTAATGATAAAGAGTTGAATGGAGAGGGAGAAGGGGAGAGTAAAGGGAAGAAAAAAAAAAGACACCTGATGGCAGAAAAGAAAGAGAGAGAAAGAGAAGGAGAAAAAGAAAGAGAAGAAGAGGAAGAAAGAAAAAGATTATTTTTGTAATTTATTGATAAAATACGCTATAGTTCGTAAATAAAAAAAAGTACCCTAAAAAAGGGTAATATTTAATATATAATATATTATTTATATAAATACTCCTTTTTCAATTACAGGTCGGGATATATCTAATGGTGAAAGTGACTAATTCATTGATGATTTGATTGTTGAAAAAATGAAATGTTCACATGTTTTTTATGTTAAATGTATTAAAATTTGACAGGAGAAAATAATAATTATCCAATTTGTGTTGCCCAAATTTGATGATCTAGACTGAATGATATCTGTGTCACGCCCCGAGAGGGTACCCTAGGCGTGGCCGACATCCAGAGACTATTGCTAGTCCCCTAGCGGACCACTCGATCATTAGGACAGTCACTCAATATCTAGCACAACGGAGATAATAGAAATAAGCAGTGAGTGTCATAAATCAGTCTACATCAATAAGAAGGGCCAGTGGCTAATAATTCAGTCTCAACATCGGGGATAAGTAGAAAATAACTGCTAACTCAACTCAAAGAGGAGAAAGGCCTCAACATCAAACCTCAACTCATGTCTATGAAGCCTCTAACTCAACTAGACAATCTAAGAAGGTACCATGTCAGGCCATGGCTATCCGACTCAATAAATAAAATAATTGATAAAAGAAGAGCCTCTCCGGATAGCAAGGAGGGCTCATCAATGACTAAAATTAGAATCTCCGAACCTCAACGATGTGTCTGCTAAAGTCCTACCTCCTGTATCTATATCTTGAAATGATGCAGCGCCGAGTGGCGTCAGTACGTGGAATGTACGGTGTGTAAGATGGCTGAATATAACATTACAGAAAGAACAGTATAGGGATAACATCAACCCAACATCATACTCCGTCAGAATGTCAAATGTCTATCTAAAGCAAGAATAAAAAGTAGACAAATGACCCATCAACATTTCATCAATACATCATCAATACATCAGATTCATCTTAAGGAGACTCGACTCAACTTAACTCAATAGACTCATGCCCGTCTAAGACAAGGATAAAGAGTAGATAATAAAACATCAACATCCATCAAGACTCATACC
This sequence comes from Solanum rostratum, assembly GCA_029948455.1. NCBI lineage: Eukaryota > Viridiplantae > Streptophyta > Magnoliopsida > Solanales > Solanaceae > Solanum > Solanum rostratum. Next base: position 17,540,713 of record CM057046.1, on the reverse strand, counting down.
ATCACATCAATATCAGAGTTCTATTTGTAGGAAACCTAGTTGGGAGTTTCTCTAACTGATAGTAACCATCACTTATGACCCAGTGATGATATAGCAAAGTGATGCCGTTACCACATCCATACAGTACCCTACCCGGGGTAAAGGACATCACCATCAGTGGATCCACAAGAAATAACATCAGCCCTCTTTTGGGACAAAAAAAACATTCGTATTATGGTTCGATCCTTTCTCCTATACGGGCCACGTAGTTAATGTGTTCGAGTGAGACTCACTCTCACCCATTTCGGTGCTCAATACTCTTCTCAAAATTCAATATGCTTATAAACCATCATCATCATCATCGATATTTTTCATCATCAGTTCCACAGGGACATAGTACATCAACATCAATATCAACTCATCGCATCAACATCAACATTAACATCATCTCATCAACATCGATATCATGGACTCGAAACATTCTTTTAGAATTTAGTTTCAAGTTCTAAGACTCATGAACATCATTCTCATCAGCATCATCATCAAGACTCTCAACAATTTAGACCACAATTACAACATCAGAAACATCATCATCGTCAAGGCTCTAGACTCATCTTCTAAGTTAATTCTTGCATCATTTAGTAAAATAGTGATAGAATTTTAGTAAAATCATTCATGAAAATAACTTATGCAATAAATCAAGTTTACGATGATAATAAATTTAAGAAAATTACATGAATTAAGAAGATTCTCAGTAGAATACTCAAGGATTTTTCACATGTAACTCATCATCTCAGTAGAATCCTCAATCATAGACTCAATTTACTCGAAAGGGGCACATGGAAGAACAATCCCATGATTTAGGTTAGCCTTACATACCTGGGATGATTGATATCAATACGAATCCCTTCAAACTCCCCTTGAGTCCTCGACCTCAACTCTACTCTACTCTCTTCAAGCCCTAGCTTGTTAGCGTTGTTAGGAAAAGGACTTAGAATGGGGTTTTAGACCCTTTCTTCGTGAAAATGACTTATATTGGTCAAGTATGGGTTTTAGAAGATGTTAGGAATGGACTAGAATGCCCCTCAAATTTTTAAAAACTTTCAAGCCGTGAAATAACTCAGTCCCCAACGCGGATTGGTCACAAACAGTTCATTCTTGGGAAAATTTTTCCTGAACATGTTTTCTCAATCCTGTCAAAAAATAATCGAAAAATGTAAGTCCTTCTCCGCAATGGGTCCGCGACGTGTCTCTGTCGTGGATCTTCACTGTTTTCATTTCAGAACAAAAAATTATCTTTTGACTCGGTTACTCTAAAAATCGACTGAGACCCTTCCCCCATTCAATTTTTTCGCGCTGATCAAAAATCCACCCTTAGATTTGCCATCTGAGCATCGGAAAATGCATTATGCGCTCCTCTCTCCTCTCTCCTCTAAGAGTATTTTGATAATTTTACCGGGTGCTACATCATCTCCCCATTGGGATCATTCATCCTCGAATGATGAGTAGGAGCGGCATTATGGAATGAATAGACTCAAGACTCATCTCAATACTCACTCATCAACTTAATTCTCAATTCTTCATCGACCTCGCTAACTCTACTCAGAACATCAAGAATAAAAACATCAATTTAAGGTAAGAATAGGAATATTACCTTTGATATTCTTATCATCAGGCATGAATAGGTGCGGGTATTTGGCTCTCATCTCTTCCTCAGCTTCACATGTGGCTTCCTCAACAAATTGATTCCTCCACAAAACTTTAACGGGGCCTATCTCTTTGTTCTTCAGTCTACGAACCTATCGATCAAGGATTTGGACTTGAATTTCCTCATAGGACAAGCTATCTTTGAATCCAGTGCTCTCAACAGGGATCACCAAGGCAGGATCTCCCAAACACTTCTTCAACATAGAAATGTAGAACACTGGGTGGATTCTGTCTAACTCGGAAGGTAACTCTAGCTCATAAGCAACCTTACCAATTCTCCTCATGATTTGATAAGGGCCGATATAGCGAGGAATGAATTCTCATTCTTCCCAAACCTTATGACACCCTTCATGGGTGATACCTTCAAGTATACCCAATCAATCATCTCAAACTCTAAGTCCCTTCTCCTCACATCGGTGTAAAACTTCTGACGACATTGTGCAGTCTTTAACCTCTCTTTTGATAATCTTCACCTTCTCCATGGACTGGTGGACAAGGTCAGGCCCAATCAACGTGACTTCTCCAACCTCAAACCACCCAATGGGTGATCTACACCTCCTCACATACAAGGCCTCATAGGAGGTCATTCGAATGCTCACGTGATAACTATTGTTATATGAAAATTCAATCAGTGGATGGTCATCTCAATTCCCTTTGAAGTCAAGGACGCAGGCCTTCAACATAGCTTCTACCATCTGAATAGTGCGCTCCGCCTGACCATTCATCTGTGGATGAAACGTTGTACTCAGATTTACCTGGCTACCCAATCCCTTCTGGAAAGACCTCCAAAAGTAAGAACTAGGCTCCTCTATAAAAAATGATGGACAAGGGAACTCCATGCAACCTCACAATCTCTTGGATGTACATCTTGGCATACTCCTCTACAGTATTAGTTGTCTTGACTGCCAAAAAAAGTGTTGATTTAGTCGTCTTATCTACAATCACCCATATGGAATCATGTTGTCTCCGGGATCTCGGTAGGCCAGTGATGAGATCCACATTAACCATCTCCCACTTCCACTTTGGAATCTCAAAGTTTTGAGCAAAGCCACTTGGCTTTTGATGCTTAACCTTCACTTTCTTGCAATTCCGGCACTTTGAAATAAAATCAGCAATATCCCTCTTCATTCCACTCCACCAATAGGTTTCTCTTAAGTCATGGTACATCTTGGCGGAGCCCGGATGAATGAATTATCTAGTGTTGTGGGCTTCAGCCATGATCCTCTCTAGGACACTATCAACATAAGGAACACATAGCCAACTCTGGTATCTCAACACCCTATCTCCCCCTTCGAAGAAGACCATAAGTTTTTGTTTATGGGCAGCCTCTTTCAATTGGAGTATGATAGGATATCGATCTTGCTTCTCTTTTACTTCTGCTACTAGGGATGATGCAGACCTACTCTGGACATTGATTCCTCCCTTGTCATTCTCCTTGAGTTGGACTCCCGATCGAGCTAACCTATGCACTTCCTTCACTAGCTCTTTCATCTCTTCCTCGACATGGGTTGTGCTACCCATAGACAACCTGTTAAGAGCATCAACAATAATGTTAACTTTACCAGGGTAGTATAGGATGCTCATGTCATATTCCTTGAGCAACTCCAACCAACTCCTCTGTCGCAGGTTGAGCTCTCTCTGACTGAAGACATACTACAAGCTCTTGTGGTCAGTGAACACGTCCACATGCACTCAATAAAAGAAATGGCACCAAATTTTAAGTGCAAACACTACCGCTAACTCAAGATCATGGGTTGGATAGTTTCCCTTATGAACTTTAAGCTTCCTGGAAGCATAGGCTATCACATTCCCTCTTTGCATCAATACACAACCCAACCCAACTCTCGATGTGTCACAATATATCCCAAAATCTTCTGTCCTATCGGGCAACGTCAAAATAGGTTGGTCAATGGTGTAGGCATAGGTATGTGTTAGTACATTTCAATGTACTAAGTATGCAGGCATGCAATGCATATGACTTACCAAACCAGCATTTCAATGTTAGATGACGAAGGCACATAATATAGAAATATACAAGATGCCATGAAATTTATGATGCATGAAATGCAACAATGCTCATATATAGTGGGGATGGACTTTAACCGAAAAATCAAATCCGTGCAAGCTATTACATAAATTAGTCCAATCAAGACCTCCCATCGGTAGGGGAAGACTACTTGCCAAAGATAATCTACATCACACCTTACAGAACTCACCATTTCGGTGGATGGTCACCTTCTTTATAGGGATCACCATTTCGGAAGGATTTTTCAAAATCGTACATAACATATCATAATCATAAACGAATAACCACACCTTACGACCCAGTCATTTTGATAATGGGTAACGTCCCTATGTTGGCACATAGTTCAAGGAAAAGGAGAGGGCCCTTATGAATAGCCCTAACGCCTCCAATCCATCTGTGCTAAGTCAATAACATCCCATATGAATACTTCTACATATACATGCTTTCAAGAGATACAATGGTCATTTCAAACCGTTCAATACACATTTAGGCTCAAATACCAAATCATAAATCATCTTCGTAATGCTTATGGAAGAAATAGCTCATCCACATATACAGAATGGTGCAAGCACCCAGAATGCTCAAAGAGCCAAAATCATAGAACATGTATGTGATCACATTCTTGTCATATCCAATATTTTATCAGAATCATTTCATAATCGTTTCATAAAATATAGTTGGGCTTAACCCACTTCATAGTTTTCATGTAAACCAATGTGTATGAATGCAAATGCAATGCATGACATGAGGATAGCATGGGTAACATAGATTCAAGTTAAAATCAATACCATAATGTAAAATTAAGTAAATCCATAATCAAACTAACATATAACAGAATATAGGTCACCCATGCATAAATCAACTTTAAAATAAGGACATGGATGTTCATAATTTATAGCTCAATGTAAATTATCATAATAGTGATCAAATCATAGGTAGAATACAGCGCATACATTAGTTGGATTTAAATAAATCAAGTAATGAAATATCATATTATAAGTAAACTAAATTCATGAAATAGATTGAAAGATCTTTGGGTCTTCTTGGTTGAAAGGGACCAAGAATCAATCCCACATACCTTGATTGAGGAGCTGAATTTGAGGGAAGAACTTAGATTGAATTGGACTTCAATTGAACCCTAGCTTTGAACCTTGAGAGGGGGATGTAGAGAGGAATTGAGAGGTGATCTTTTGAGGGGTAGGAAGTTTTCAGAGAATGAATTAAGAGGGGAGGGACATTAGCTGAATTAGGGGTTTAGGATAGGTAAAAAGTCATAATTCATAATTAAAATAAATCAAAATTACATAAACACCATTGATGAAACGGGCAGAATTAGAACCATTAGGTCCACACGGTTCACTACACGGTCCGTGAGACATCATACGAACAGTGAACAGTGGCCGTGAACCATTACTTTGAATTTCATAGAGGGAATTCACACGGAGCTAAAGGGTACCACACGGACGACTACACGGTCCGTGTGACTCCACACGGACTGTGACATCGACCATGTGATGGTACTTGAAATAATTTCTTCACGACAAAGTTATCAGAAGATACTTCAATACTTAGAAAAATTTTATGTAGTGAGTTACATGCAGGGCCACATGGCCCGTGACACATCACACGGACTGTGTGAGCAGTTGTGTGCCCTCACTTGGTCAAAATCCCCTTCCATCTCAAAGTTGCCCCTACCGTGAACTGGACCAAGTGTCCTTTCACGGGAGGCCACACAGTCCGTGTGGCTTCACACGGCTAGTGTGGGCCCTCCGTGGAGTGATGCCTGATAGTTCAGTTGGGATAATTCCATGGGATTTGGTAACATCACTCAAAAAAAAATTGGGTCGTTACAATGTTCTATCACCCTTATTCTACGTCTATTGGCTAGGCTCATGCCCTGCCGATTTAGCTTTCTTACTTTGCGGCTCTTCCCTGTCCTTCTTTTTGTGCTCCTCAGTTTGCTGGGCATATGTCACGCCCCGAGAGGGTACCCTAGACGTGGCCGGCACCCAGAGACTATTGCTAGCCCCGGAGCGAACCACTCAGCCTCATCACATCGCTCAACATCAACACAGTGGAGAAACATCATAATATGAGAACCATAGAAAAGGGCCAAATGGCCAATCATCAATCTTAACATCATAGGATTAAGCAAAATACTCTCTTAGTACATCAGGAAAAACATCAACATCAACTTCGACACCATGTCTACGAAGCCTCTAGCCTGACTCAACTGTCTAAGAGGGGTGCCATGACATGTCATGGCTACCGACTCAATGAAATAAAGGAAATAACATAGAAGGGTCTCCTCCGGATAGCAAGGAGGCTCACCAAAATCTGAACTTGAAACCTTGGACTTCAACGGTGCGCCTGCTGAAATTCTCGAACTCCTGTATCTGCATCATAAAACGATGCAGCGCCAAATGACGTCGGTACGTGGAATGTACTGGCATGTAAAATAGCTGAATAACAGGGTAAGTACACAACAATAAAGAAACATCGACTCCACATCATACTCCATTAGAAATATCAAAAGTCTATTTAAGGCAAGAGATTAGATTAGACAATTGACTCATCAACCTCTCATCAATCATCAACATCATAGCAAGCTCATCTCAAGGAACCTCAACATCAACTCACATCAAGAGAACATCACATCGACTCAAGGAAACATCACATCGACTCAAGGACTCAACTCGAACATCACGTCAACATCAACATCAGAGTTCTATCAAAGGAACCTAACTGGGAGTTTCTCTAACCGACAACCATCACTTATGAGCCAGTGATGATACAAAGAAGTGATGCTGTTGCCACATCCATCCAATACCCTGCCCGTGGTAAAGGACATCACATCAGTGGATCCACAAGAAAACATCAAACATCAGTCCTCTTTTGGGACAAGATAGGAGCCATCCGCATTGCGGTTCAATCCTCTCTTCCTACGCGGGCCACGTAGTTAATGGGTTCAAGTGGGACTCACTCTCACCCATTTCGGTGCTCAATACTCCTCCCAGAACTCGTCATGCTCATAAAACATCATCATCATCATCAGTCCCATAGGGACATAATACATCATCATCAGTCACATAAGGACATAATACATCATTATCAGTCACATAAGGACATGATATGGTACCTCAACATCAACACCGGCCCCAGAGGGACATAATACATCAACATCAACATCAGTCCCATAGGGACATAGTACATCAACTCATAACATCGACATCAACATCAAAACTCAAGAGACATCATTTAGCAACTATGTTTTAAATGCTAAGACCTCATTAAACATCATGCTCATCAACATCATCCAACATCATCACATCATCATCAATTCTTCATCATAACATCATCATAACATCATCATCGCTCTAGATATGTTCCCTAACTTCATTATGCATGCTCTTTTTCAAACACAAGAATTATAGGGTTTTAAAATGCACTTATAAAACGGATTATAATAGAAAGAAAAATAGTGATGATCATCAGTTTATGTAAGAAAACTTCTTATACATAAGATAAAGTAAATTTTCTTCATGCATCAACTCTTCATATTAACTTTATCACATCAAGATATGATATTCAACATTTAGGAGGGCACATGGGAGGATATTCCCATGCTTTAGATTAGCCTTACATACCGGGGATGTTTTGCTAACAAAATTGTACAACACCTCCTCTTGATTTCTTCAACTCTCTTCCCTTCAAGCCCTAACTTTGGTGACCTTTAGGAAGAATACACTTCAAAATTTGGGTATTTGAAACTCTTTTCTTAGAAACTGACGTTTATTAGTCGTAGGAGAATATTTAGGAATTATAAGAATGGACCAAATTGCCCTTCGTAATTTAAAATAATTTATCCCCATCCTGAAATAACACAGTCCGCGACGCGGACCTGTCGCGGACAATGTATTTTCGGAAATTCAACTCCATCGAAAAATTTACAGAAAACATAAGTGTGGCTCCGCGACCGGTCCGCGACGCGATCCTATCGCGCAGGCACACTGTTTTTCGTTTTGGAACGAAAAATTATCTTCCGACTCGATCGCTCTAAAAATCGACCGAGACTCTCTTCCCACTCCATTTTCAGTGCTGATCACGAATCCACTCTCGAATTTTCAATACGAGCATCGGAAGACGCATTTTCTGCACACTCTTCCCTAGGGGTATTTTTGTAATTTACCGAGTGTTACATTATCTCCCCCTTGGGATCATTCGTCCTCGAATGATGAGTGGGAACGGTACATGGCACGAATAGACTCAGAACTCACTTTGACACTCAATTAGTAGCATCACCACTTCAATTTCTCATTGACCTCATTATTAAGTAAATGTACACAGACATCAATGCCACAAACAAACATCACATCATGGTAAGAACATCAATTTACATAGAGGTAGGAATGTTACCTTCCACACCTTCATCACCCTCAAGCATGAACAGGTGCGGGTACTTATATTCATCTCTTCCTCAGCTTTCCATGTGGCATCCTCAACAAATTGATTCCTCCACAGGACTTTGACAGAGGCTATCTCTTTGTTCCTCAATTTGCGAACCTGTCGATCAAGGATCTGGACTGGAATTTCCTCATAAGACAAGCTGCCTCTGACTCCCGTGCTCTCCACAGGAATTACCAAGGCAGGATCTCCTAAACATTTCTTCAACATTGAAATGTGGAACACTGGATGAATTCCATCTAGCTCAGAAGGTAAATCTATCTCATAAGCAACCTTCCCAATCCTTCGTATGATCTGATAGGGGCCAATATAGCGAGGGCTTAATTTTCCCTTTTTCCCAAATCTCATGACACCCTTCATGGGTGATACCTTCAAGTAAACCCAATCGCTTACCTCAAACTCTAGGTCTCTTCTCCTCACATCTGTGTAAGATTTCTGACGGCTTTGGGCAGTTTTCAATCTTTCCCGAATAATTTTCACCTTCTCCATGGACTGGTGAACAAGACCAGGATCGATCAACTCTGCCTCTCCAATTTCAAACCACCGAATAGGTGATCTACATCTCCTCCCATACAATGCCTCATAAGGGGCCATTTGAATGCTCGCATGATAACTGTTGTTATATGCGAATTCAATCAATGGCAAATGATCATCCCAATTTCCTTTGAAATCAAGGACGCAGGCCCTCAACATGTCCTCCACCGTCTGAATAGTGCGCTCTGCCTGACCATCCGTCTATGGATGAAAGGCTGTGCTCAAACTCACTTTGGTACCCAATTCTTTCTGGAAGGACTTCCAGAACTGAGAGGTAAATTAGGCTCCTCGGTCCGAGATAATGGACAAGGGAACTCCATGCAACCTCACAATCTCTTGAATATACATCTTGGCATACTCCTCTGCCGTGTTGGTCGTCTTGACCGCCAGGAAGTGCGCTGACTTCGTCATTCTATCCACAATCACCCATATTGAATCATGCTGTCTCCTCAATCTCGGTAGGCCAATGATAAAATTCATGTTAATCATCTCCCACTTCCATTCTGGAATCTCAAAGTTTTGGGCCAAGCCAATTGGCCTTTGATGCTCAACCTTTACTTGTTGACAATTTGGGCATCTCGAAACAAACTCCGCAATATCCCGCTTCATTCCACTCCACCAATAGACCTCTCTCAAGTCGTGATACATCTTGGTGGAGCCCGGATGAATGGAGTATCTAGTGTTATGGGCCTCAGCCAGAATCCTCTCTCGGACACCATCAACATCGGGGACACATAGTCTATTCTGGTATCTTAATACCCCATCTCCCCCTTTGGAGAAGACCATCACTTTTTGCTTTTGAACATCCTCCTTCAATTGAAGTATAATAGGATCTCGATCCTGCTTCTCTTTTACCTCAGTCACTAGGGACGATGCAGACCCATTTTGAACATTAATTCCTTCCTCGTCGTTCTCCTCAAGCTGGACTCCAATCGAGCCAACCAATGCACTTCCTTCACTAACTCCTTCTTTTCTCCTTCAACATGGGCTGTGCTACCCATAGACAACCTGCTAAGAGCATCAGCAACAACATTAGCTTTACCAGGGTGGTACATGATGCTCATGTCATAGTCCTTGAGCAATTCCAACCACCTCCTCTGTCGCAGGTTGAGCTCTCTCTGACTGAGGACATACTGTAAGCTCTTGTGGTCCGTGAACACATCCACATGCACTCCATACAAGTAGTGACGCCAAATTTTGACTGCGAACACCACTGCTGCCAACTCAAGATCATGGGTCGGATAGTTCTTCTCATGAACTTTGAGCTGCCTGGAAGCATAAGCCACCACTTTACCTCTTTGCATTAACACACACCCCAATCCAACTCTTGACGCATCACAGTATATTACAAAACCTTCCGTCCCGTCAGGCAAGGTCAAGACAGGTGTGGTAGTCAACCTAGTCTTTAGCGCCTGGAAACTCTTCTAGCATTCTTCAGACCACTCAAACTTGACCTTTTTCTGGGTCAGTTTGGTCAATGGGGCGGATAAAGAAGAAAAGCCCTCAACAAATCTGCGATAGTAGCCTGCCAACCCCAAGAAACTCCTTATGTCAGTTGGAGAGGTCGGTCTTGGCCAACTGGCAACCGCCTCAATCTTTTGACCATCTACTCGAATCCCATCACCTGAAACCACATGACCTAGGAAGGCCACTGATTTGAGCCAAAATTCACATTTGGAGAACTTCGCATACAACTCCTGGTCCTTAAGAGTTTGAAGTACGACTCTAAGATGTTTAGCATGCTCTTTCTCACACCTCGAATATACCAGAATATCATCAATGAACACAATCACGAACATATCCAGGTAGGGCCTGAATACCCTATTCATCAAATCTATAAAAACTGCAGGTGCATTCGTCAACCCAAAGGACATGACCAAAAACTCAAAGTGGCCATATCTTGTCCTGAAAGCTGTCTTTGGGATATCACATTCTCTCACCTTTAACTGGTGGTAACCCGATCTGAGGACTATCTTCGAAAAGCATGAGGAACCTTGAAGTTGGTCGAATAAGTCATCTATCCTGGGAAGAGGATATTTATTCTTGACTGTGACCTTGTTCAATTGCCTATAATCTATGCACATTCTCAGTGACCCATCCTTCTTTCGTACAAACAGAACGGGAGCACCCCAAGGAGAAATACTGGGTCTAATAAAACCTTTTTCTAACAGATCCTTCAACTGCTCCTTCAACTCTTTCAACTCAGCAGGGGTCATTCTATATGGTGGAATCGAAATAGGCTGTGTCTCAGGAAGTACATCAATACCGAAGTCGATCTCTCTATCAGGAGGGACTCCAGGTAAATCCTCAGGGAACACCTCAGGAAACGCATTCATAATTGGGACCGACTCAAGAGTAGGGGACTCAACATCATCCGATTTAACCCGTACAAGGTGATAGATACACCCCTTTGAGATTAATCTCCTCGCCCTCAGGTAAGAAATAAATTTACCCTTGGGTGCAACATAACCTCCCTTCCACTCTAGGACCGGTTCATTAGGAAAATAAAATGTAACAACTCGGGTCCTACAGTCCATGGATGCATGACAAGCATGGAGACAGTCCATACCAAGGATCACATCAAAGTCAACCATCTCCAACTCCACCAAATTGGCCAAAGTGTCCCTATGATAGATAGACACTATACAGTCTCTATAGATCTTCTTAGCCAGAATTGACTCACCAGTAGGAGTCGAAATAGTGTAAGGCTCAAGCAAACACTCAGAAAGAATCTTAAACTTATTATCCACATAGGGTGTCACAAAAGATAAGGTGGCGCCCGGGTCAAGTAATGCATAACAATCATAAGAAAAGATTCAGAGCATACCCATAACAACATCTGGAGCAACCTCTGGATCCCGTCGATTTTCCATCGCATACAGACGGTTCGTCCCGCCTCCTGCATTTGTAGTAGTAGCCTTCTGATGATTACCCTCGGGGGGCGCTGTAGAAGACTGAGCTTGATTACCTCTATCACTCCACCTCTGATTTCTCATAGGGCACTCATTCTGGAAGTGACCAGGCTGTCCACAGGTAAAGCAAATACTTGTACCAACACGGCACGCGCCAAGATGCAGCTTACCACATCTACTACAAGGGGGCTTTCCTCTCGGACCTTGAGCAACACTGGCTTGGGACTGAGGTCCCTATGCTCTGAAGTTCTGATGGCCATAGGATCTCTGATCATACCTGTTTTGCTGAACAGGAGCACTCGCCACCGAAGGTGCATGGCTAGAAGACTTCTTTTGAAAGAAGGTCCTATCACCTTTGTTTTGTTTCTGCTGATTAGGCTTATGCCCTGCCGATTTAGCTTTCTTCTTCTGCTGCTCTTCTCTGTCCCTCTTTTTGTCCTCCTCAATCTGCTGAGCATAGACCATAAGTCTAGAAATATCCATGTCTGGAATTAGCAACGCTGCCTTGCACTCCCTCTTCACATGCCTGCCCAACCCAGGCACATACTTCCTCATTCTTGCCCTCATATCAAGGACCATCTCTGGAGCGTACCTGGACAGCTGGATGAACTTCAAGTTGTACTCCTTGACCGTCAACTCCTCTTGTTTCAGATTCACGAACTGCTCAACTTTTGCCTCCCTCAACTCTTGGGGAAAGAAGTAATCGAGAAAGGCACTCTCGAACTACTCCCACTCAGCCGGTTCAGCATCCTCGCCTCTAACATCCTCCCACTAGTTATACCAGACATTGGCAACATCCTTAAGCTGATAAGAGACCAGCTCAACTCCCTCCACCTCAGTCGCATGCATAGCCCTCAAGATTTTACACATCTCATCAATGAAGTTTCGTGGGTCCTCCTCAACCTTTGACCCCGTATAGACTGGTGGGTTCATCCTCAAGAAATCTCTGAGCCTAGTTGCAGCTATAGGCTCTTGGGAACTGGAGCTAGGGACCTGGGGACCGCGGCTGTTACTCTGAGAGGCCACTAGTTGGGTAAGCATAGCAATAGCTCCCCTGAAGTCTGCTTCCGAAGTGGAGGTTGACTAAACAGGAGGTGCTGGCGGAGCCTCAGTAGCTCTATCAGGTCGTCCACGTCTCCTTGTCCCATGCTGATTTGGGGCCTCGGGTAAAGGATTCTCAGTATCAGGGACTGAGGCATCTCTTTGGGCAGCAGTACGTTTAGGAGGCATTATCTGCAAACGCGTTACGCACGAATTAGAAAGGGCTTCATAGAGCCAAGCTCTAACGCACGAACTCAGAATATCAAAGAAGGGTAACCATTTCCTAAATGGCTTGTAGCATCCTGTTTATGAAGTGTGGTGCACAACACATGCATAAACGGGACTCTACTAGACACGGCTTCATAGATTTCCTAGGACTCTTGAACTCTGTGCTCTGATACCAAGTTTGTCACGCCCCGGGAAGGTACCCTAGATGTGGCCGGCACCCAGAGACTATTGCTAGCCCCTTAGCGAACCACTCAGCCTCATCACATCGCTCAACATCAACACAGCGGAGAAACATCATAATATGAAAACCATAGAAAAGGGCCAAATGGCCAATCATCAATCTTAACATCAAAGGATTAAGCAAAATACTCTCTTAGTACATCAGGAAAAACATCAACATCATCTTCGACACCATGTCTACGAAGCCTCTAACCTGACTCAACTGTCTAAGAGGGGTGCCATGACATGTCATGGCTACCGACGCAATGAAATAAAGGAAATAACATAGAAGGGTCTCCTCCGGATACCAAGGAGGCTCACCAAAATCTGAACTTGAAACCTTGGACTTCAACGGTGCACCAGCTGAAATCCTCGAACTCCTGTATCTGCATCATAAAACGATGCAGCGCCAAATGACGTCAGTACGTGGAATGTACTGGCATGTAAAATAGCTGAATAACAAGGTAAATACACAACAATAAAGAAACATCGACTCCACATCATACTCCATCAGAAATATCAAAAATCTATCTAAGGCAAGAGATTGGATTAGACAATTGACTCATCAACCTCTCATCAATCATCAACATCATAGCAAGCTCATCTCAAGGAACCTCAACATCAACTCGCATCTAGAGAACATCACATCGACTCAAGGAAACATCAAATCGACTCAAGGACTCAACTCGAACATCACGTCAACATCAACATCAGAGTTCTATCAAAGGAACCTAACTGGGAGTTTCTCTAACCGACAACCATCACTTATGAGCCAATGATGATACAACGAAGCGATGCCGTTGCCACATCCATCCAATACCCTACCCGGGGTAAAGGACATCACATCAGTGGATCCACAAGAAAACATCAAACATCAGTCCTCTTTTGGGACAAGATAGGAGCCGTCCATGTTGCGGTTCAATCCTCTCTTCCTACGCGGGCCACGTAGTTAATGGGTTCAAGTGGAACTCACTCTCACCCATTTCGGTGCTCAATACTCCTCCCAGAACTCGACATGCTCATAAAACATCATCATACATCATTTAGCAACTATGTTTTAATGCTAAGACCTCATTAAACATCATGCTCATCAACATCATCACATCATCATCAATTCTTCATCATAACATCATCATCGCTCTAGATATGTTCCCTAACTTCATTATGCATGCTCCTTTTCAAACACAAGAATTATAGGGTTTTAAAATGCAATTATAAAACGGATTATAATAGAAAGAAAAATAGTGATGATCATCAGTTTATGTAAGAAAATTTCTTATACATAAGATAAAGTAAATTTTCTTCATGCATCAACTCTTCATATTAACTTTATCACATCAAGATATGATATTCAACATTTAGGAGGGCACATGGGAGGATATTCCCATGCTTTAGAATAGCCTTACATACCAGGGATGTTTTGCTAACAAAATTGTACAACACCTCCTCTTGATTTCTTCAACTCAGTTCCCTTCAAGCCCTAACTTTGGTGACCTTTAGGAAGAATACGCTTCAAAATTTGGGTGTTTGAAACCCTTTTCTTAGAAACTGACGTTTATTAGTCGTAGGAGAATATTTAAGAATTATAGGAATGGACCAAATTGCCCTTCGTAATTTAAAATAATTTATACCCATCCTGAAATAACACAGTCCGCGACGCGGACCTGTCGCGGACAGTGTATTTTCGGAAATTCAACTCCGTCAAAAAATTTACAGAAAACATAAGTGTGGCTCCGCGACCGGTCCACGACGCGGTCCTGTCGCGCAGGCAGACTGTTTTTCGTTTTGGAACGAAAAATTATCTTCCGACTCGATCGCTCTAAAAATCCACCGAGACTCTCTTCCCACATTTTCAGTGCTGATCACGAATCCACTCTCGGATTTTCAATCCGAGCATTGGAAGACGCGTTTTCTGCACACCTCTTCCCTAGGGGTATTTTTGTAATTTACCGAGTGTTACAACATAGACCATAAGTATGGAGATGTCCATACCTGGAATCAGCAATGCTGCCTTACACTCCCTCTTTACATGTCTGCCCAATCCAGCACGAACTTCCTCATCTTCATTCTCGCCCTCATATCCGAAACCATCTCTGGGGAAAATCGGGATAGCTGGATGAACTTGAGACTGTACTCATTGACAGCCAACCCCTCTTGCTTCAGGTTCACGATCTCCTCAACCTTTGCCTCCCTCTACTCTTGGGGAAAGAAATGGTCAAGGAAAGCACCCTCAAACTCCTCCCACTCAACAGGTTCAACATCCTCACCTCTACCATCTTCTTATTAGTTATACTAGACATTGGCAACATGTTTATGTTGATAGGAGACAACCTCGACTCCCTCAACCTAATTCACATGCATAGCCCTCAAAATCTTGCGCAACTTATTAATAAAGTTTTGCGGGTCTTCCTCAACCTTAGACCCTGTAGAGACTGGCGGGTTCATCCTTAAGAAATCTCTGAGCCTGATTGCAGTTGTAGGCTCTTAGGAGCTGGAGCTAGGGCCCTGGGGACCTCGGCTATTACACTGGGAGGCCACCAACTGAGTGAGCATAGTAATGGCTCCCCTGAAGTTTGCTTTCGAAGTGGAGGTCGATGGGCAGGTCGACCCCGTCTCCTCGTTTCAGTCTGGGTAGGGACCTCTGAAGGGAAATTCTCAGCGTTTGGGGCTGAGGCATCTCTTTGAGAAGCAGTACATTTAGGAGGCATGATGTGCAAACGCGTAACGTATGAATTAGAAGAGAGTTTCATAGAGTCAAACTCCATCGCATGAACTTAGAATATCAAAGCAATGTAACCATTCCTAATGTCCTATAGCCTCCTGTTTATGAAGTGTGGTGCACAACACACACATAAACAAGACTCCACTAGACACAACTTTATAGATACCAAGTTTGTCACACCCCGGAGAGTACCCTAGGCATGACCAGCATCCAAAGACTATTGGTAGTCCTCAAGCGGACCACTTGATCATCAGGACAGTCACTCAACATCTAGCACAGGGGAGATAATAGAAATGAGCAGTAAGCATCATAAATTAGTCTACATATATAAGAAGGGCCAATGGCCAATAACTCAGTCTCAACAACGGGGGTAAATAAAAAATAACTACTAACTCAACTTAAAGAGGGAAAAGGCCTCAAAATCAAACTCAACTCATGTCTATGAAGCCTCTAACTTAACTAGAAATTCTAAGAGGGTACCATGACAGGCCATGGCTACTCAACTCAATAAATAAAATAACTGATAAAAGAAGGGCCTTTCCGAATAGCAAGGAGGGCTCACCAGTGACTGAAATCAGAATCTCTGAACCTCAACGATGTGTCTGCTGAAGTTCTCTACCTCCTGTATTCGTATCATGAAATGATGCAGCACCGATTGGCGTCAGTACGTGGAATATACCGTATGTAAGATGGCTGAACAAAACAATACAGAAAGAACAGTATAGGGATAATATCAACTCAACATCATACTCCGATCAAAACTTCAAATGTCTATCGAAAGCAAGAATAAAGAGTAGACAAATGACCCATCAACATCTCATCAATACATCAGACTCATCTCAAGGAGACTCAACTCAATGGATTCATGCCTGTTTGGGACAAGGATAAAGAGTAGATAATAAAACATCAACATCCAACAAGACTCATACCATCACATCAACATCAGAGTTCTATTTATAGGAAACTTAGCTGGGAGTTTCTCTAACCGACAACCATCACCTATGAGCCGGTGATGATATAACAAAGCGATGTCGTAGCCACATCCATCCAGTACCTTGCCCGGGGTAATGGACATCACCATCGATGGATCCACAAGAAATAACATCAGTCCTTTTTTGGGACAAAGCAAACATTCGTGTTACTATTTGATCCTCTCCCCTACGCAAGCCACGTAGTTAATGAGTTCAAGTGGGACTCACTCTCACCCATTTCAGTGCTCAATACTCCTCCCAGAACTCAACATACTCATAAAACATCATCATCATCAAGATTTCTCATCATCGGTCCCATAGGGACATAGTACATCAACATCAACATCATCATCAACATCAACTCATCTCATCAACATCATCTCATCAACATCGACATCATGGACTCGAAACATTCTTTTAGAATTTAGTTTCAAGTGTTAAGACTCATGAACATCATGTTCATCAATATCATTATCAAGACTCTCACTAATTTGGACCACAATTACAACATCACAAACATCATCATCGTCAAGGTTCAAGACTTATTTCCTAAGTTCATTCTTGCATTCTTTAGTAAAGTAGTCATGGAATTATTGTAAATCATTCATGAAAATAACTTATGCAGTAAATCAAGTTTATGATGATCATCAATTTAAGAAAATAACTTATTCAAAGGGGGCACTTAAAAGAACAATCACATGCTTTAGGTTAGCCTTACATACCTGGGATGATTGATATCAAAACGAATCCCTTGAAACTCCCCTTGACTCTTCAACCTCAACTCTTCTCTGCTCTCCTCAAGCTCTAGCTTGTTAACGTTGTTAGGAAGAGGATTTAGAATGGGGTTTTAGACCCTTTCTTCTTGAAAATGACTTATATAGGTTATGTATGGGTTTTAGAAGATGATAGGAATGAACTAGAATACCCTTCAAATTTTTAGAAACATTCCAGCCGCGATATAACTCAGTCCGCGACGCGGACTGGTTGCGAACAGTTCATTCTTCAAAAACTTTCGTGAACGAGTTTTTACTCAATCCCGTCAAAAAATTATGGAAAAATGTAAATCCTTCCCCGCGATGGGTCCGCGACGCATCTCTGTCACAGATCCTCACTATTTTTTATTTCGGAACGAAAAATTATCTTTTAACTCAGTCGCTCTAAAAATCGACTGAGACCCTTCCCCACTCAATTTTTCGCGCTGATCACAAATCTTGCCTCGGATTTTCCATCCGAGAACTGAAGATGAGTTATGCGCTCCTCCCTTCTCTATGGTTGTTTTGGTAATTTTACTAGGTGTTACAATCTGATACAATAGTATAAAGATAGATTTATTGAATAAGATTTTATAAACTACTATTGTTGAATAAAATTGAAATACTATGTAGTGTTTGTTTAATATTTGTTTTTGCATATTTCTTTTTCTGAAGTATTATGTACTATCCTTGAATGGACAAATTTGATTACAAATATCTCTTGTTGTAATATGATGCAGTAATATATTAGATTATTAATGGCCAATGAAAAATACTTTGAGCTTTTCGCCTTTAGTGGTTCTAATTAAGTCGTTCTAATTTGGCATAATTATATTAATCAAATATGTACTAACAAGTGTGGTGCGAATTTTTTTTAAATGCTTTTATGATTTTTATTTTTAAAAAAATATTTATCCTTTTCAAGGTACAATGACTTTTTGCTACTCTAGATCTTGTTTATGATTTGAGCTATAACTTGTTTCCCCAGATTAGAAATAAATTTATATGGTATTAGTTCTAATATAGTAGTAGTTCAATTTATGAATATAACATTAAATTTAATGAAAATAATTATTCTTTATAAAAGTATTTTGTCAAATAATACAACTATGCCGAATGATAGTGTACTTCATGGCAAAGAAAATGATGGTGAGGCTAAGGGGGGAGATGAAATGATAGAGATTTTAAGAACAATTTTGCATTGATAAAGTAATGATGGGGGGTGATGATGATGGAATTTTCGGGGATGATTATGTATTTCTTAGTAAAGAAAGTAATATAGACACTGAGAAGGGAAAGATGAATGATGGAAGCCTCGGAAATGATTATGTGCTTTCTAACAAAAGCGATTGATAAAGACAATAACGAAGATGGTGACTATGGGATGGTTCTCTATCATCATCATCTACTTCCTTATCATCTTCATCAATTCTTTTATAGGGAGGCACATAATCATCCACAGGGTCTCCAACTCTTCATTTTCATCGTCTCTATTATACTTTTTGTTAGAAGGCACATAATCATCTTCAGAATCCTCATCTTCATTGTCTCCCTTCTTATAGTCCTTGTCATTTTCTTTATTATATGGTACATAATTATCCCTTTAATCTTTATCATCATCTTCTTCCTCATCATCTCCATAATCTTCTTTGTCATGAAATATATAATCGCTTCCTAAATTTTCATCATCATCTTTTTTATTTAGAGGCTCATGATTAGAGTCACCATCATCTCCATTATTAATCTCTTTTTTAGGAGGTATATAATCATTCCATTGAAATCTTCATTCTCGTCTACATCATTTTTATGTTCGAGGGCATAAAACTATTCTTATAATATTTGTTGTCTCAATTTTTATGATTTACTTTTCTTTTTAATTATTCCAAAAAATGACATATTTTTACATTTATTTTTACTTTAACTTTAAAATATTCATTTTTTCCTAAATGAAATTATTTCTAGCCACACATATCTATGACTCATTTTAGTCAATGAAAAATATTTTGAGATTTTCGCCTTTAGTGGTTCTAATTAAATCGTTCTAATTTGTTATAAAGAGTGGAGCATTATTAAAAATGAAGCGATGTTTATTATTATAATCTACATACAGTATATAAAGGGTTTTACCCATTTTTATCCTAACATATACAAACTCTATACCTGGTAACTACTGAAGATAAAATAGGATGATAAAAAAATAATTTAAAATGAACTAAACAAATGGAAGTGATTAAGATAAACTCTAAGTCTAGTAGCAACTTACAACTAAAGCTAACTTCACGTGGGCACGCCCCGGCATGTTGGTGCTAGTATCAATGACTCCCAACGTGGGATACAGTTGCTCAAAGGAAGCACACAATATTGAACTTCCATTGACAAATGGGAAATGGATCGTTACTTCCTAGAAGACCAGGAAATAGGAGTTCCACCTAGGAAAAACACATAGCCTGATGTGGAGGTGCGATCATCGGGATCACCATCCCAGTCAGAATTAGAGAAAATAAGTAATCTAGAATCCTGTTTCTTGGCAATATTGATGCCAAACTAGGAAGTTTCACGAAGATAGCGAAGAAGCCGCTTAACTTCTTTCCAATGTGCTTGATTTGGATGATGCATGATTTGGGAATGTTTGATAGCAGCAAAGGCAGTATCTGAGCAAGTAAAAGAAAGATAAATGTAATTTACCGATAACTTGTCGATAAAGAGAACCATCAACAGAGTCATCTTTGGAAGAGGCAGTAAGAACTGCAGTAGAAGTCGTTGTTGTTGGAGCACCCTTGTTGTCCAGCATGCATACATCATGTAACAAATCCAAAGTATACTTCTGTTGTGATAGGAATAGACCTTCAGTATGTGAAAGAACCTCAATACCCAGAAAATAGTTCAGAAGACCAAGATCCTTTAATGAAAACCGATGAGAGAGACAATCAATAATATGTTTTAAACTTGGAGACTGATTATCGGTGATGATTATATCATCCATATAAATAAGCACATAAACAGTAAATACAGAATTATACAAAATGAAAAATCAGCCATCTGACTGAGACTTTACAAATCCAATAGTTACCAAATAGTCCTTGAGCTAAGTGTACCAAGCACGGGGTGCTTGTTTCAAGCCATAAATGACTTTATTGACCTTACACATATGTGAGGAGTGATTAAGATCCTCAAAGATAGTGGACTGCCTCATATAAACCACCTCTTCTAAATGACCTTGAAGAAATGCATTATTGACGTCTAGTTGATGGATGGGCCAGCTGCATTGAGTCGCGATAGTAAGAACTAGAAGAATAGTAGCTGGCTTGACTATTAGGCTGAAGGTTGAATGATAGTCGAGACCCGTGCATTGTGTAAATCCTTTGGTAACAAGACTAGCCTTATACCTATCAATCGAACCATCAGGATCATGCTTTATACGAATTAGCCGTTTGAAATCAACCACATTCATAGAAGGACTAAGTGGAACCAAATCCCAAGTTCAATTTCGAACTAAGGCATCAAATTCAGATTTCATAGCTTTTCTCCAATGAGGACGAGCATGAGCTTATTCGTATGTGGTAAGTATGAAGGATGGGGAATCTTTGACATTTACATTGAGTTGTTTTGGTTTAAGACTGTTGGTCTTAGAATGGGTGACCATGGGATGTAAATGTAGTTTGGTGGTGGCAGGAACTGTGTTTTAGATGGACTTGAAACCAGTGAAATAAAGGGTTCAGATAGTGAAGGATGTGCTGGTTCTAACACAGAAGATGGAGGGCGAGAGGTTCGGTGTTGGTAAATGAATAAGAGGTGTTTTGGGAAAGACATGGAATCTAATGGAAAACATGTGGTGGGTTGGGTCGAAGATGACTGTTGGGGTGCTGAAATCAAAGGCACTTATGTGGAAGCTGATAACAAACATTTGAATCCAAAGATATATTCTTTTCTGATTGTTCCACAATACAGTTTTTCCAAGATACATCAGATGTATTTTTATTCTTCAAGTGAGAAAATAAATTTTCAAAAGGAAAGTTGTATTTCAAAACAGAATATCTCTAGACAAATAAACTTTTGAATTTATATGATCCAAACATTGGTGGAAATAATATTTATTTGAAAATTCTAAATAAACACATGGAGTTGAACGAGGTTCTACTTTATTCCTAGCGTAAGGTTTAAGCCATGGGTAGCATAGACAATTGAAAACTTTAATGGAGTCATATTTGGATGTATCTTGAAATAGAATCTCTTCTGGACACTTATCTTTAAATTTGGAGTGGTTAATCTATTTATAAGATAGACTGTTTGATGACAAACAAAACTCCAGAAAGATGATGGTAATGAAGGTTGATGTAACAAAGTTCTAGCAGTCTCAATAACATATCTATGTCGGCATTCAACTAAAGCTACTTGTTGTGGTGTATATGGAGGTGAAATTAAGTGTTCAATGCCATGTGTTTTTAGGGAAGATAACAAACTTTAAAATTCACCACCACCACTCGTGTGTAGGAATAATTTTTTTTTGAAATCGTTTTTCAAGCAATGAATGCAAAGATTAAAAAATGTCTAAGACTTCTATTTTTGATTTTAGAGTGAACAAACACATATTTAGAGAAATGATCAATGAATAGAACATAATATCATTTTTTTTCTATAGACAAAACATGTGAAGGACCCCAAAAATCACTATAAAGAATCTGCAATGGCCTTTCACTTTGAAAAGAATTTTCAATAGCTAAGATGTTAAAAAGTTTGTAAGACTCTTCAAAATTGAATTTGGATAAATAAAACTTCTGATACCAAACTTGGCATGAAGAGGTTATTTCTTAACATCAGGATATGAGAGTGTATTGTAAAATTAGGACATGGGGATGATTTTGAAGCTTCTGTCTTATACAAGAGGCTATAGTGGGTGTTATCCCTCGATAGTAAGTCTATCTCGGGATAAGATAGGTTTTAGTGCAGAAAAGTCCCAAAATCGATTATACTTAGTTATCTTGTTTTGGAGAACTTTAGAGGTGACCAAAGATATTTTTTATCTGTGTTTCATTATTCTCTTCAATAAAAATAAGTTTATTGCTCTCTTAACTTGTAAATTGATTCTTAAATCTTAGAATCTATTGTACTAATCCTTCGAGGAGAATTTTAACTTGAAATTAGTGTTGGCCTGACATGCATTATTGACCTGATTCATATATATACAACACTTTGGTGACTAATAGAGATTAGTTAGTCAAACTAAAATAAAAAAATTAAAATGAGACTAATAATAAGGAAACAAAATCTAGTAAGTCCCCAAAATTTATGGAACATGCCAGATCAGAACCACATAGGAACAATGTGAACATTGGAAAAAAATTAAAATGAGACTAATAATAAGGAAACAAAATTTGGTAAGTCCCCAAAATTTATGGAACATACCAGATCAGAACCACATAGGAACAATGTGAACATTGGAAAAAAAATTAAAATGAGACTAATAATAAGGAAACAAAATTTGGTAAGTCCTCCAAATTTATGGAACATGCCAGATCAGAACCACATAGGAACACATTGGAAAAAAAATTAAAATGAGACTAATATAAGGAAACAAAATTTGGTAAGTCCCCAAAATTTATGGAACATGCAAGATCAGAACCACATAGCAACAATGTGAACATTGGAAAAAAATTATATATATATTAGATAGATGTATTGCTAAAATTAAACCTGCTCAACATTAAAAAAGGTTTATCAAAAACTAAGATTTACTTATAAGTTTGAAAAATCCATCAGAAGACTTGATTTTCTTTCTTCTTTCAAACAAAAATTCATTCAAATCAAGTTGGTTTTCTACAAGGTCATATAAAGATGGAAGCAGAAGATATTGCCAACAAAAATAAGGCTAAAGAAGCCATACACAAGGTGCTAATTTTTATTTTATTTTATTTTGAACAATGATATACTCAATCTAATTTTTTCAATTAACCCCTTTTAATATTAATGGCACTTCTACGATCGCGCGTGTTTGTAAATATTTAACATACAAATAAATTTATGTATGTGCAAATCTATATGTATATACATTATTTTAAAGATGGTTTATGTTTAATAAATTTATTCCTAATCCTCATTTTGCAGGTGGTAATGATCTTTGGTGATGGTAGATGGTCAAAAGGCACGTCAATTAACTGATAAAGTAAAAATGATTAATTCATTGATGATTTATTTCAAAATTAAAAAATGAAATGTTTACAAGTTTTTCATGTTAAATGTATTAAAATTTGACTAGGAAAAAGAAATAATTATCCAATTTGTGTTGCCCAATTTTGATGATCTAGACTAAATGATAACTGATATCATAGTATAAAGTTGGATTTATTAAGTATGATTTTAAAAACTACCATTGCTGAATAAAATTGAAATATTCTATAGTGTTTGTTTAATTTTTTTTTTCATATTTTCTTTTTCTGAAGTATTATGTACTAGCCTTAAATGGACAAATTTCATTAGAAATATCTCTAGTTGTAATATGATGCAGTAATATATTAGATTATTAATCGTCAATGAAAATTATTTTGAGCTTTTCGCCTTTAGTGGTTCTAATTAAGTCATTCTAATTTGGCATAATTATATTAATCAAATATGTATTAACAAGTATTGTGCGAATTTCTTTTTATGATTTTTATTTTTTTACAAAAATATTTATCCTTTCAAGGTACAATGACTTTTTGCTACTCTAGATCTTGTTTATGATTTAAGCTGTAATTGTTTTCCCCAGATTAGAAATAAAATTATATGACCTTAGTTCTAATATAGTAGTAGTTTAATTTATGAATATAACATTAAATTTAATGAAGATAATTATTCTTTATAAAATTATTTTGTCAAATTTTGTAAGGACCCGGAATTTTGTACGACCTCAAGAAAGCATGAAAATTGATTTCGGAAAAGTTTTGGACCAAGGTGGCACTTCATGGGAGCCATCACGGCCGTGAGGTCATCCGTAAAGCTTCCGGAGTGAGATATTTATAAGTACGGGACCTTATGCTCAAGCTAAATTCACTCTCAAGCCTTCAATTCTAGCTTATCTATATTGTTTAAGATCATCATGGGTCTCCTACATCAAGTCAAGTTCAAAGGAATTCCCTTGGGTATATTATTCTCAAGTGCCGATAGATGGGCCAACTTTAAATAAGAATATCTCTCCGCTCGAAATGAACTGGGTGGACCATGACATATCAAAGCGAAGACCTTTGAATTATCTTTCCAACACATTCGGTCTCACCTCATTCCGAGTTCGGAGCAAGACGTTACGCCCGTTTTCGTAAAACCTGTCTGGGCCAGACGGGAGCCTTCACGGGCCGTGAAAAGCTTCACGGACCGTGAAGCTAACCGTGTCAAGGCCTTTGTGAAATTCAAGGATCCATTTTATTGAGGTGTTTTTGATATTTTGGTTCATCCCTAAGGCTTTTTATGACCTTTGAAACCCCTTTTTACATTCCTAAACCTCTCCGACACTAATCCTAAAGGTTCTTCATATGATTCGGTAGAAGGATCAACTTTAAATGGTCATATCTCTTAGCACAAAATTAATTAGGTATCCTACAATATATCAAATTAAAGATCCTTGAATTAGATTTCCAAAGAACCTGGTTTCGCCTAATTTCGAGCTCGGACCAAGGAGTTATGCTCATTTTCGTTCAGACTGTTCGTGCAGGCAAGCCACACGGCCAGCCACACGGACCGTGTGGCATCAAACGGTCCGTGAGGCTGCTTTGGCCCACGATTTTCTTGCCAAATTTTGTTCTAAGGGTGTGTACTTCCTTTGTACCTTCATACGGACCCTTGTACGGTCCGTTAAGCATCACACGGTCCGTACGACCTTCCGTTGGAAGCCCTTGGCTTGAAATAATTTTCTGAAAATTCTAAGTAAAGTCACACGGTTACTGTTCACGGACCGTGTCACTGTTCACTGGCCGTGAACAGTGTCGTGAATAGTACCGTGAACAGTACTTAATATTTTTACCCGTTTTGATTTAGGTTTTTATGTAAATATAAATTAGTTTAAGGGTGTTTTGGGTATTTTCCACCCCTCCTAAGACCATAAATCAGCTGATCTTCTTCATTTTCACCCATTCTCTCATTTCACTCCTCTCACTAAGGCTTCACTCCTCCAAGACTCTCCAACCTCTCTCTCTAGGAAATTCAAGTCAAGGCTCTCAATTGAAGCCCACTTCTCCTCAAGTTTGTCTTCAAGTCAGGTATGTGGGTTTTGATTCTTGGTTCCTTTCAACCAAGAAGACCCAAGTTCTTCTTAAACTATTTTATACACTTGTCTACTTAAAGTGTGAGATTTTACTACTTGAACTTGATATTTTGAACCATGCATGTGCTAGTTAATATTCCAAAATTTTGAGTTATGTTAAGCTTGAACTATGGTGAGTTACTTGAGCTATGAAACTATGAAGCTTGCATGTCCCTTTAATGATGTTATTTTGCATGGGTGATTTATACTACATTTTCATATGAATTTTATTATGGATTTCCTAGTCTTTACATTATATTGCTAATTTTGGATATATTCTACATTACCCATGCTATTCCTACATTATGCATTACATCATACTCATGGCATTGATATATGAAAAATTGGAAATATGGGTTAAGCCCAATTTTGGTCCCAAAAGGGAGATTATAATGTGAATTTTGGTAAGACATGGGATATGACAATAAGGTGATCACCGGTATGTCTATGATTATGGTTCCTTGAGCAATATGGGTGCTTGCACCATTATGGTATATGTGTAGATGAGCTATTCCTTACATACGCATTATGGTCATAGTCTGGGATTTGGTAATTGAGCCTATTTGTATAATTACGTTTTGAAATGGATGTTAGCTCTCTCTTGATAAGCATATGTATATATATAAGTATTCTTGTGGGATGTGTAAGACTTAGCACCGATGGATTGGGGGCGTTAGGGATATCCCCAAGGTCCCTCTCCCTTTCCTTGAACTATGTGCCTACATAGGGACGGAGGATATTCGTCTATCTGTAAATGACTATGGTTTGTCTTGATTCTGTAAATCCTTCCGAAATGGTGATTTTCGTAAGGAAGGTGACCATCCCCGAAATGGTGTGTTCCGTAAGGTGTGATGTAGATTACCCTTGGCAAGTAATCTTCTCCCTACCGGTGGGAGGTCCCAATCGGTCCAATTCATGTAATAGCTCGCATGGATTTGGGTTGTCGGTTATAGTCCATCCCCGTTATATAGGAGCACTATTGCATTGCACGCATCACGCATTTCATAGCATCTTGTATATTAAATTTCCATTGAATATATATTCCTTGTATATTATGTGCCCTTGCCACTTAACATGATTATGCAGGTTCGGTAAGTCATGTACATTGCATACCCGCATACTTAGTACATTCAAAAGTACTAACGCATACTCTATGCCTACATGATTTTACCATGTAGGGACCGTGTGTTATGATCATCCACCACTTGAAGGGTAGCTCGAATTCGGAGAGTTGATATTGTGGTGAGTCCTATATTCCAAGGACAAGCCACCTTCCTTCTACCTATGTCGTTACCTATTTATCTTCTTAGTTGAGGGTGAGCCCGGGACATGCCTTGGCCTCCGTCCCATCTTATGACTAGAGGCAAATGTTGGGCACTTGTAAAGCTTTCTCATTTTGTTTAATTATAAATGAATGGATTCTTGAGATTTGGTTTCTGTCATTTAGATATATGTGCTTAAATAATTTATTTTGAACCAATGATGTGGAAATTTGATACTTTGAGGCTTGTTTGGGGACTCTCGGGTCCCCATTCGCCGTGTCACATCTAGGCTCCGACCTCGGGTCGTGACAAATTTACAACTATGGAAAATGATGGTGTGCTTCATGACAAAGAAAATGATGGTGAGGTTGATGGGGAGATGAAATGATAGAGATTTTAAGAATAATCATGTGATGATAAAGCGATGATGGGGGAGGATGATGATGATGAAAATTTTGGGGATGATTATGTATTTCTTAGTAAAGAAAGTAATATAGATAGTGAGAAGAGAAAGATGAATGATGGAAGCTTCGGAAATGATTATGTGCTTTCTAATAAAGCGATTGATAAAGACAGAAAGGAAGATGATGGCTATGGGATGTTTAGAGTCTCTATCATCATCATCTACTTCTTTATCATCTTCATCAATTCTTTTAGTAGGAGGTACATAATCATCCACAGGGTCTCCAACATTATCATCTTCTTTTTCATCGTCTCTATTCTACTTTTTGTTGTAAAGCACATAATCATCCTCACAATTTTCATCTTCATTGTCTCCCTTCTCATAGTCTTTATCATTTTCTTTATTAGTTGGCACATAATTATGCCTTTAATATCTATCATCATTTTCTTCTTTATCATCTCCATAATCTTCTTTGTCATGAAATATATAATCACCTCCTAGATTTTCATCATCATCTTTTTTATTAAGAGGCTCATGATTAGAGTCACCATCATCTCCATTATTAATCTCTTTGTTAGGAGGTATAAATCATTCCATTGAAATCTTCATTATCGTCTACATCATTTTAATGTTCGAGGGCATCTTAAAATTATTCCTATAATATTTTTTTGTCTCAATTTATATGATTTACTTTTCTTTTTAGTTATTCCAAAAAATGAAATATTTTTATATTTATTTATAGTTTAACTTTAAAATATTAACTTTTTCCTAAATGAAATTATTTCTAGCCACACATATCTATGACTCATTTTAGTCAATGAAAATATTTTGAGCTTTTCGCCTTTAGTGGTTCTAATTAAGTCGTTATAATTTGGCATAATTATATTAATCAAACATGTATATTGTTAATACATTATTTTAAAGATGATTTATGTCCAATAAATTTATCCTTAATCTTGATTTTGCAGGTGCTAATGATCTTTGATTTTTTCAATTACAAGTTGGGATATATCTAATGGTGAAAGTGACTAATTCATTGATGATTTGAATTTTGAAAAAATGAATTGTTCACATATTTTTCATGTTAAATGTATTAAAATTTGAGTAGGAGAAAATAATAATTATCCAATTTGTATTGCCCAATTTTGATGATCTAGACTAAATAACATCTGATACGATAGTATAAAGTTGGATTTATTAAATAAGATTTTATAAACTACTATTGTTGATGTGACGCCCGGTAAAATTACCAAAATACCCCTGGAGTGAGGGTATGCGCGTAACGCATCTTCCGATGCTCGTATGGCGAATCCGAGGCCGGATTCGTGATCAGCATGGAAAATGGAGTGAGAAAATGGTCTCGGTCGAATTTTAGAGCGACCTGATCGAAAGATAAATTTTCGGATCAAGTCACAAAACAGTGGCTGTCCGCGACGGAGGCGCGTCGCGGACCTGACGCGGAGTGACACTTGGATGTTTTCCAAAATTTTCGACGGGATGGAGAGAACTCGTACAAAAGCACTTTTTCCAAAATTACACAGTACGCGATAGGGCCGCGTCGCGGACCGTGTGTTTTCCGAACTGGAAATTTCTATTTTTTTTCGAGGGGCATTCCGGTCAATCCCTAACCCCTCCTAAACACTAATACACGGCTAGTGAGGTCGTTCCCATACGAAAAGAGCCTAACAAAACCTATTCTAAGTCCTCTTCTAAATTCTAACAAGGCTAGGGCTTGAGGAGAGGAGAGAAAGGCTTGGGGTGAGGAATACGAGAAGAGAATACTCGACATCACCCGGTTGAACAGTGCATCACAGGTATGTAAGGCTAAACTAAAACATGGGATTGTTCTCTCATGTGCCCCATAGAGGTCATAGATAAATTGATGATTGAAGAATCTACATGCATGAATTCTTTGATGGATTTTCTTGAAAATTATATTTAAAACTACATGTTTTCTATGTTGATGATCATCATACTAATTGTTCTCTTGAATTGAACACTTTCATGGAAATTGCATAACCTTACATGACTATTTTGAAGAGCATGCATTATGGACTTGAGACTTGAACCTAGAGCCTTGCATTGGGATTGTTGACTGTGATGATGAGTTGATGGAATCTTGATTGTTGTATGAGTCTCTATAAATGAACTCTACCGGTGTGTTTATTCACTTGCTTCCTAATGACTGTTATACAATTTTGGGTCATTGAGAAGGTGTTAATGATAGGGTGAAAGTCCCTATGAGATATTGATGATAGGGTGAAAGTCCCTATGAGATAATTGATGAAAGGGGCCAAGGTCCCGGTGAATTATCAGTCGTGGACGGGGAGTGGGTCCCTATGAGACTGGCAGTCGTGGACGGGGAGTGAATCCCTATGAGACTGGTTGAGGTTGATTTTATGAGCATTGAGTCGGGAGGAGTATCGAGCACCGAAATGAGCAGGAGTGAGTCCCACTCGAACTCATTAACTACGTCGCCAAACGTAGGAGAGGCTTAAACCATCACTTACATACATATGGTTTCCCTCGAGGTTTAACAGTCCCTGAAAGCAATAGAGGATCTGTTCAGTTTGATTCCATGTCGGGTATATTGACATGGGATCCAGTGTTCCTTACCTGGCAAGTTTGGGACCACTGTGGCAACATCAGGGTGATTGTTGTACATTCACTGGCTCATAAGTGGGTGTTGTCGGTTAAGAGAAACTCCCGGGAAAATTCGTACCGTACTCCGAGTCTAGACGAGATGAGGGGGGAGAGCTCCTCTGGGTTGAGTCTTGAGATGAGATGAGAGGGGGTGAGCTCCTCTGAGATGATCCATGAGATGAGTTGAGACTAATGATGAGTCTGAGTTAATGATGTGTCACTTGTCTACTCTTTATTCTTGCATAGATAGACAATTGACTGTTTTGATGTGATTATGATATTTATGTTGAGTTGATGTTGTTTTCCATATTATTCTACCTGTTTCGGTTTCATTCAGCTATTTTACATACCAGTACATTCCAAGTACTGACGTCCACTCTGGACTGCATCGTTTTATGATGTAGAGGCAGGTATTAGAGATCATCAACAGGCGCTCCGTTGAAGATCAGAGAATCCGAAGTTGATTTGGTGAGCCTCCCGTACTCCGGAGGAACCATTATATTATTTCATCATGCTTTAGAGTTAGGATTGGAATATTATCTTATTTTGTTTTTGGGTAGCCATGGGTCTGTCATTGGCACCACATGATTTAGCGATAGAGGCTTCATAGATCGGTGTCGAGCATTGATATTGATATTGTGAGCTAGTTCTTTCTACTAGCCTTCGTTATTTTACTTTAGATGAACTGCGTCCACTGCTTGCATATACTTTCCGCTGATCCGTAGAGTTTATTTGATTGAATGAAGTGATGAGGCTAAGTGGTTCGCTTGGGGACTAGCAATAGTCTCTGAGTGCCGGCCACGCCAAGGGTACCCTCCCGGGGCGTGACAAACTTGGTATCAGAGCACAGAGTTCAAGTGTCCTAGGGAGTCTATGAAGCCGTGTCTAGTAGAGTCTTGTTTATGGGTGTGTTGTCGACCACACTTCATAAACAGGAGGCTATGGGACATTAGGAATGGTTACACTTCTTTCTTACTCTAAATCGTGCGGTGGAGATGAACTCTATGAAAACTATCCTCTAACTCGTGCGTTACACGTGCAGAATCGATAACATGCCTCCCAGAAGAGCTGTCAGAGGAAGGGGACGTCCTGCCAGGCGAGCTGTTAACCCACCTGAGCCTCAAGTACCCGAGGGGCCCGTGGATCCAGCTGTCCCTGTTGGGCAACCTCCTCAAGCTGAGATCTCGAATGCTGAGCTACGCCAAGCTATTCAAACTTTGGCCCAGGCTGTTGCAACACCTGCTGTGAGGCAAGGTGCGGGTGGGACAGACTCTCATGGCACCTCTAGAGTCCGAGAATTTCTGAGGATGAACCCGCCCGAGTTCACGGGGTCGACATCTACTGAAGACCCCGAGAACTATATAGAGAAACTTGAGAAGGTGTTCCAAGTGATGCACGTGGCTGATGTTGATAAAGTTGAGTTGGCTGCCTATCAACTCAAAGGGGTGGCCAGGCTGTGGTTCGACCAATGGAAGAGGGGCCGAGTGGATAATGATTCATGTGTGACCTGGGCAGTGTTTGAGGATGCCTTCTTGGGACGCTTCTTCCCAAGGGAGAGAAGAGAGGCTAAGGTGAGGGAGTTTCTGAATCTAAAACAGGGCTCCATGACCGTGCAGGAGTATGGCCTGAAGTTCACACAGCTATCTCGCTATGCTCCAGATATGATTGCCGACATGAGGGGGAGAATGGGAATGTATGTCGATGGATTGAATAGAGGGCCCAAAAGGGATGGCAGAGGGGCAATGCTGGTGAGTGATATGGACATTGGGCGATTGATGACATTTGTGCAGCAAGCTGACGAAGAAAGACAACAGGACAGGGAGGAGTTCAAGCGCAAGAGAGCTAAGACATCCAGCCACGAAGGTGGAAGGAGGGGTAATGGGAATCGATTTCCAGCACCCTCAGCTGCTAGCGCACCTGTGCCTAAAGGCACGTATGATCAGAGGTTCCGGAATACGGGGAACCATGGACCTCAGTCCCAAGCTAGTGTGGCTCAAGGTTCCCAGAGTAGACCACAGTGTGATAACTGTGGGAAGGCGCATTGGGGGAGATGTCGTGATAAGAATGACGCATGCTTCGGGTGTGGCCAAGTGGGCCACTACAAGAAAGATTGTCCAAAACGGGCTAGCCAGGCTCAGTCCGCGGCGTCGGCCCCACCGGTTAGAGGGAACCCAAGGGCCACTACGTCAGGTGCAGGCGGGGCCACAAACCGCTTGTATAATATGGGGAGTCGCCAAGATCAGGAGAATTCTCCAGATGTCGTGACGGGTATGATCCGAGTCTTTACTCTTGATTGTTATGTTTTGATGGATCCTGGTGCCACACTGTCATTTGTAACTCCTTATGTGGCCAGTAAATTTGATAAAACCCCCGAGAGTCTTCTCGAACCCTTTGATGTTTCTACCCCAGTGGGTGAGTCGATTCGAGCTGAAAGAGTCTATAGAGCTTGTGTAGTGTCTATCCATCATAGGGACACCATTATTGATTTGATCGAGTTAAAAATGGTTGACTTTGATTTGATCCTCGGCATGGATTGGCTTCACGCCTGTTATGCCTCTGTGGATTGTAGATCCCGAACGGTTCAGTTCCAATTTCCAAATGAACCAGTTCTAACGTGGAAGGGTGACTCAGTGACACCTAGGGGGAGGTTTATCTCATATCTTAAAGCTCGGAAGTTAATTTCCAAAGGCTGTATCTATCACTTGGTGAGAGTGAAATCTGATGATGTTGAGTCCCCAACTCTTGAGTCAGTTCCGATTGTCAACGAGTTTCCTGAAGTCTTTCCTGATGATCTGCCCGGAGTCCCTCCTGATAGGGAGATTGACTTCGGGATTGACATTCTTCCTGATACCCAACCCATTTCGATTCCACCTTACAGGATGGCCCCCGCTGAGTTGAAAGAATTGAAAGAGCAACTAAAAGATTTGCTAGAGAAGGGCTTCATTAGGCCAAGTGTTTCACCATGGGGTGCTCCTGTCCTATTCGTGCGAAAGAAAGATGGGTCTCTCAGAATGTGTGTTGATTATAGGCAACTGAACAAGGTCACGGTGAAGAACAAATATCCTCTCCCAAGGATAGATGATTTGTTTGACCAACTTCAGGGCGCCTCTTGTTTCTCTAAGATAGACCTAAGATCTGGCTACCATCAGCTGAAGGTGAGAGAGTGCGACATTCCAAAGACAGCCTTTAGGACTAGATATGGCCATTTTGAATTCCTGGTCATGTCCTTTGGGTTGACGAATGCACCTGCCGCCTTTATGGACTTGATGAACAGGGTGTTCAAACCGTATCTTGACTTATTTGTGATTGTATTCATCGATGATATTCTGGTATATTCAAGGAGTGAGGAGGAGCATGCCAATCACCTCAGAGTTGTCCTCCAAACTCTTAAGGACCATGAGTTGTATGCAAAATTTTCAAAGTGTGAGTTCTGGCTTAAGTCAGCAGCCTTTCTGGGCCATGTTGTTTCCGGTGATGGTATTCAGGTGGACGCCCAGAAGATTGAAGCGGTTAAGAACTGGCCACGACCGACCACTCCGACCGATATTAGAAGTTTCTTGGGGTTGGCGGGCTACTACCGCAGGTTTGTAGAAGGATTTTCTTCCTTATCCGCACCATTGACCAAGTTGACCCAGAAAAAGGTCAAGTTTCAGTGGTCCGAGGAATGTGAGAAGAGTTTCCAGGAATTGAAAACGAGATTGACTACTGCACCAGTCTTAACTTTACCCGAGGGAAACGAGGACTTTGTGATTTATTGTGATGCCTCAAGGGTCGGACTAGGGTGTGTATTAATGCAAAGGGGGAAGGTGATAGCCTATGCCTCCAGGCAACTCAAGGTTCATGAAAGGAATTACCCAACCCATGACCTCGAGTTGGCAGCGGTAGTGTTCGCGCTTAAGATCTGGCGTCACTACTTGTATGGGGTACATGTGGATGTGTTCACAGACCACAAGAGCTTGCAGTATGTTTTCAATCAGAAGGAGCTTAACTTGCGACAGAGGAGATGGTTGGAATTGCTCAAGGATTACGACATGAGCATCCACTATCATCCAGGTAAAGCTAACGTTGTTGCTGATGCTCTTAGCAGGTTATCAATGGGTAGCACAGCCCATGTGGAGGAAGGAAAGAGGGAATTAGCCAAGGACGTACACCGGTTGGCTCGATTAGGGGTCCGACTTGGGGAGAACAATGAAGGAGGAGTTAATGTGGAGAACGGGTCTGCTTCCTCGCTAGTGATAGAAGTGAAAGAAAAGCAAGACCAAGACCCAGTTATACTCCAATTGAAGGAAGATGTCCACAATCAGAAGGTGACGGTCTTCTCCAAAGGGGGAGATGGTGTACTGAGATATCAAAGTTGATTGTGTGTTCCAAATGTTGATGGCATACGGGACAGAATTATGGCAGAAGCTCATAACACTAAATATTCCATTCACCCTGGCTCCACCAAAATGTACCACGACTTAAGGGAAATCTATTGGTGGAATGGGATGAAGAGGGATGTTGCAGAGTTTGTCTCGAAATGCCCAAATTGCCAACAAGTGAAGGTTGAGCATCAAAGGCCATGTGGATTGGCTCAGAACTTTGAAATTCCGGAGTGGAAATGGGAGATGATCAACATGGACTTTATCACTGGCCTGCCGAAATCTCGAAAGCAACATGATTCGATATGGGTGATCGTGGATAGGATGACAAAGTCGGCTCACTTCTTGGCAGTAAAGACAACAAATACTGCAGAAGAGTATGCCAGATTGTACGTCCAGGAGATTGTGAGGTTGCATGGGGTTCCTTTGGCTATTATCTCAGACAGAGGGGCTCAATTTACCTCCCAGTTCTGGAGATCGTTTCAGAAAGGTTTGGGTACTAAGGTGAATCTGAGTACAGCTTTTCACCCGCAGACGGATGGTCAGGCAGAGCGTACGATTCAAACACTCGAGGATATGTTGAGAGCTTGTGTACTTGACTTCAAAGGAAATTGGGATGATCATCTACCCTTGATCGAATTCGCATATAACAATAGTTATCATGCGAGCATTCAGATGGCTCCTTATGAGGCCCTGTACGGAAGAAGATGTAGATCGCCGATTGGGTGGTTTGAGGTTGGAGAAGCAGGGCTGATTGGACCTGACCTTGTTCACCAGTCGATGGAAAAAGTCAAGATCATTAGAGAGAGGCTAAAGACTGCCCAGAGTCGCCAAAAATCCTACACCGACGTAAGGAGAAGGGACTTAGAGTTTGAGATAAATGATTGGGTGTATTTGAAGGTATCACCTATGAAGGGTGTCCTAAGGTTTGGGAAGAAGGGAAAGTTGAGTCCACGTTATGTTGGACCCTATCAAATCGTGAGGAGAATTGGGAAGGTGGCCTACGAGCTAGAGTTGCCTTCCGAGCTAGATGGGGTACACCCGGTGTTCCATGTGTCTATGCTAAAGAAATGCTTGGGAAACCCGGCATTGGTGATCCCTGTTGATAGAATTGAGATGAAGGATAACCTATCTTACGAAGAGGTTCCGGTTCAAATTCTTGATCGTCAGATTCGTAAACTAAGGAACAAAGAAATAGCCTCAGTCAAAGTCCTGTGGAGGAATCAATTCGTTGAAGAAGCCACATGGGAAGCTGAGGAGGAGATGAAAGCAAAGTATCCGCATCTGTTCGTGCCAATCAATGGTGAAAGCACTGAAGGTAAATCCTTGCTCTTCACTAAGCTAAGTGTCCTATTCTTGTATCTGACTTGCTATTACTGAATTGAGTGTGGGAATGAGTCGTAAGTCTATTCGTGCCTTAAAGCCCACCTCCACTCCTCATTCGGGGACGAATGATCCCAAGGGGGAGATGATGTGACGCCCGGTAAAATTACCAAAATACCCCTGGAGTGAGGGTATGCGCGTAACGCATCTTCCGATGCTCGTATGGCGAATCCGAGGCCGGATTCGTGATCAGCATGGAAAATGGAGTGAGAAAATGGTCTCGGTCGAATTTTAGAGCGACCCGATCGAAAGATAAATTTTCGGATCAAGTCACAAAACAGTGGCTGTCCGCGACGGAGGCGCGTCGCGGACCTGACGCGGAGTGACACTTGGATGTTTTCCAAAATTTTCGACGGGATGGAGAGAACTCGTACAAAAGCACTTTTTCCAAAATTACACAGTACGCGATAGGGCCGCGTCGCGGACCGTGTGTTTTCCGAACTGGAAATTTCTATTTTTTTTCGAGGGGCATTCCGGTCAATCCCTAACCCCTCCTAAACACTAATACACGGCTAGTGAGGTCGTTCCCATACGAAAAGAGCCTAACAAAACCTATTCTAAGTCCTCTTCTAAATTCTAACAAGGCTAGGGCTTGAGGAGAGGAGAGAAAGGCTTGGGGTGAGGAATACGAGAAGAGAATACTCGACATCACCCGGTTGAACAGTGCATCACAGGTATGTAAGGCTAAACTAAAACATGGGATTGTTCTCTCATGTGCCCCATAGAGGTCATAGATAAATTGATGATTGAAGAATCTACATGCATGAATTCTTTGATGGATTTTCTTGAAAATTATATTTAAAACTACATGTTTTCTATGTTGATGATCATCATACTAATTGTTCTCTTGAATTGAACACTTTCATGGAAATTGCATAACCTTACATGACTATTTTGAAGAGCATGCATTATGGACTTGAGACTTGAACCTAGAGCCTTGCATTGGGATTGTTGACTGTGATGATGAGTTGATGGAATCTTGATTGTTGTATGAGTCTCTATAAATGAACTCTACCGGTGTGTTTATTCACTTGCTTCCTAATGACTGTTATACAATTTTGGGTCATTGAGAAGGTGTTAATGATAGGGTGAAAGTCCCTATGAGATATTGATGATAGGGTGAAAGTCCCTATGAGATAATTGATGAAAGGGGCCAAGGTCCCGGTGAATTATCAGTCGTGGACGGGGAGTGGGTCCCTATGAGACTGGCAGTCGTGGACGGGGAGTGAATCCCTATGAGACTGGTTGAGGTTGATTTTATGAGCATTGAGTCGGGAGGAGTATCGAGCACCGAAATGAGCAGGAGTGAGTCCCACTCGAACTCATTAACTACGTCGCCAAACGTAGGAGAGGCTTAAACCATCACTTACATACATATGGTTTCCCTCGAGGTTTAACAGTCCCTGAAAGCAATAGAGGATCTGTTCAGTTTGATTCCATGTCGGGTATATTGACATGGGATCCAGTGTTCCTTACCTGGCAAGTTTGGGACCACTGTGGCAACATCAGGGTGATTGTTGTACATTCACTGGCTCATAAGTGGGTGTTGT
Organism: Solanum rostratum; assembly: GCA_029948455.1. Taxonomy (NCBI): domain Eukaryota; kingdom Viridiplantae; phylum Streptophyta; class Magnoliopsida; order Solanales; family Solanaceae; genus Solanum; species Solanum rostratum. The sequence continues at coordinate 17,503,287 of CM057046.1, read as the reverse complement.
CGGTTAAGAGAAACTCCCGGGAAAATTCGTACCGTACTCCGAGTCTAGACGAGATGAGGGGGGAGAGCTCCTCTGGGTTGAGTCTTGAGATGAGATGAGAGGGGGTGAGCTCCTCTGAGATGATCCATGAGATGAGTTGAGACTAATGATGAGTCTGAGTTAATGATGTGTCACTTGTCTACTCTTTATTCTTGCATAGATAGACAATTGACTGTTTTGATGTGATTATGATATTTATGTTGAGTTGATGTTGTTTTCCATATTATTCTACCTGTTTCGGTTTCATTCAGCTATTTTACATACCAGTACATTCCAAGTACTGACGTCCACTCTGGACTGCATCGTTTTATGATGTAGAGGCAGGTATTAGAGATCATCAACAGGCGCTCCGTTGAAGATCAGAGAATCCGAAGTTGATTTGGTGAGCCTCCCGTACTCCGGAGGAACCATTATATTATTTCATCATGCTTTAGAGTTAGGATTGGAATATTATCTTATTTTGTTTTTGGGTAGCCATGGGTCTGTCATTGGCACCACATGATTTAGCGATAGAGGCTTCATAGATCGGTGTCGAGCATTGATATTTATATTGTGAGCTAGTTCTTTCTACTAGCCTTCGTTATTTTACTTTAGATGAACTGCGTCCACTGCTTGCATATACTTTCCGCTGATCCGTAGAGTTTATTTGATTGAATGAAGTGATGAGGCTAAGTGGTTCGCTTGGGGACTAGCAATAGTCTCTGAGTGCCGGCCACGCCAAGGGTACCCTCCCGGGGCGTGACAGTTGAATAAAATTGAAATATTATGTAGTGTTTGTTTAATATTTTTTTTTCATTTTTTCTTTTTCTGAAGTATTATGTACTAGCCCTAAATGAACAAATTTTATCAGAGATATCCCTAGTTGTATTATGATGTAGTAATATATTAGATTATTAATGGTCAATGAAAAATATTTTGAGCTTTTCGCCTTTAGTGGTTCTAATTAAGTCGTTCTAATTTAGAATAATTATATAATCAAATATGTATTAACAAGTGTTGTGCGAAATTTTTAAAAATTTTTTAAAATGCTTTTTATGATTTTTATTTTTTTAAAAAATATTTATCCTTTCAAAGTACAATGACTTTTTGTTACTCTAAATCTTTTTTATGATTTGAACTATAATTATTTTCCCAGATTAGAAATAAAATTATATGACATTAGTTTTAATATAGTAGTAGTTTAATTTATGAATATAACATTAAATTTAATGAAAATAATTATTCTTTATAAAATTATTTTGTCAAATAATACAACTATCGCCAACAATGGTGTAAGTATCCGGATTTTTTGAGCAGCCTTCTTGGATCTTTTGGTATTGTCCCGAGCGAAGCTGACAGGCATCGCTCCACGGAATGCCCATTCGGACTGTGTGGCCTCTCGTGGAGGGACACTTGGTCCAGCTCACGATAATAGAAATTTGAGACGGAGGAATGTTTGACCAAGTAAGGGCACACGGCCACTCACGCGGTCTGTGTGATGTGACACGGGCCGTGTGGCCTTCCGTGTAACTCGCTACGTAAAATTTTTCTAAGTATATGGAAGTATCATCATGTAACTTTGTCGTGCAAAAATTATTTCAAGTGCTATCACGGTCCATATCACGGTTTGTGTGGAGTCACATGGACCGTGTAGTCGTCCGCGTGGTACCCCTTAGCCTCGAATGACTTCCCAGCGTTGGCTCTATGAAATTTTCTAAGTTACGGTTCACTAGTCACTGGTTATGGTACGTCTGGCGACACATGGACCGTGTATGTGACCGTGTGGACCTGACTGTTCCAATATTTGCCCGTGTCACTAATGGCGTTTATGTAATTTTGATTTATTTTAATTATGAATTATGACCGTTTACCAATCCTAAATTCCTAATTCAACTGATATTCCTTCCCTCTTAATTCATTCTCCTAAAACCTTCTACCCCTCATAAGATCACCTCCCAAATACTCTCTGCTCTCCCCTCTTAAGGTTCAAAGGTAGGGTCAATTGAAATCCAATTCAAGCTAAGTCCTTCCCCAAATTTAGCTCCTCAATCAAGGTATGTGAGATTGATTCTTGGTTCCTTTCAACTAAGAAGACCCAAAAATCTTTATATTAATTTCATGAATTTAGTTCACTTTAAATATGAGTTTTCATTACTTGATTTGTTTAAATCCAATTAATGTATGGGTTGTATCCTATCTATGATTTTGATTTACTTTTATCACTATTATGATGATTTACATTGAGTTATGAAATTATGAACATGCATGTGCCCTTTTTTGAATTTCGTGAGGGGCATTTTAAACATTTCCAAACGCTTCCTGGACTTAATATATGATCAAAACAGGTCATTTTAAGTATAAAAAGGGTTTTAAAGCTTATTCCAACTCCTTTCTAAGTCCTTGAAAAAGTCTAGGGCTAAAGAGGAGAGAAAAAGAGCGTAAAATAATTGAGTAATTCGAGGAGAGTTCTTGAGGTTGATTGATCAAAGCTTCAATCTAGATATGTAAGGCTGAACTAAAAGCATAAAATTATTTTATCATGTGCCCCATAGATGGTCATAGAAGATCCAAAAGTCTAAAGAGTCTACATACATGATTTTTGATGATTTTTCTTGAAAATTATATTAATTATATGTATTCTCCTATGTTGATGATCGTCATACACTTGTTTTCTTAAATTGAATGATCTTCACGAGAATATGTATAACCCTACATGATTATTTTTGAAAGCACGGATAAATGAACTTAGAAATTGAATCTAGAGCCTTGATTTGAGAATGTCGATTGTGATTGTGATATGAGAATGATGATGAATTGATAGAACATAATAGTCCTGTGAGTCTCCATAAATGAACTCTCATGAATTGTCTATTCGCTTGTTTCCTAATGATTGTTCTAAGCCTTGAGATATTGAAGATTCAATTTTTCTAAAAAATTAAGACCACATAAACCAGACAATACAACATAGATACTAAATCAAGATTTGATTTGTGGTAGAGTTAAGATCATATAAGCTCGACAATGCAACAGAGACAATAAATCATGATTCGATTTTTCAAGGAAGTTAAGACCACATATATCAGAGAATACAACATAAACACTAAATCAAGATCCAATTTTTCAAAGACGTTGAGATCACATAAATCGGACAGTACGACATAGACATTAAATCAAGATTTGATTTTTTACAAAACATTTTAAATCCAGATACCATAGTTCTTCAACCACAACAGCACAATCTACAAGATTTCTTCTACTGCTATAAGTCTTATACACTTTCTAAAGCTTAACTGCAGCAACAATAAGCGCACTAACAGGTCGTGGAGAAAACATAATCGAGGACTCGGCTAATGAAACTGTTGCTCTTGGCTTTTTTTCATTCCACTATGATATATCTAAGTCTTGAACCAGATTCTTGAATGATAAGAGTTGTCTGTAACATCAGATTCTTTGGTTCACAGTTCCTTAAATTTATCAAATTCTTTGTTGTCATCTTATGGACGCCATTATTCGATTGGACTATATTTTTTGAATGCGTTTCTTTAAAACTATCCTATCGAACAGTCATCTGCCAAGCTTTTTTAGTAATATACTCCATAGCCTTTTTAAAACATTTAGAGTTACCAAATCTATGAGAAACATTTTACTGAAATTTCAAGAAAATATAGAAGTTGTAGTCATCAAAATAAATAGAAATTCTTTTAGAATCATCTTAATTCCTTAGAGCAAAACAGGTTTACCAAACTCAGAATCCCTAAATTCCATAATTTTTCAACAAAAAAATTCACACTTAACATCTCCACCTGTAAATCAGCAAATAACTTTAACACCTATCAACTTTTTGAACAAAATGCATCTCAAATATAGCTGAAAAACATCCATTATAAAATGGAATTTTCGTATCTCAACGACCCTGAAATTTTGAAATCATTTTGAAACCATTTTTCAATTTACGTTACATTTAAAACAGAGAAATCATTGAAGAGAAATACCTGTTCAAATTTGGGGCAAAGACTCTTGGGGCAAAGTTTTTTATTTTCTTAGATGTTTGAGTTGAAACCTTGAAAGGATTCAATCGATGACGTTGAGATGAACAAACCATTTGACAGGTTGTTTGAGGCAATTAAATATGAAAAATCGATGCTCACTTAGATGTTCAGAGGATTCAATCCTTGACGTTTGAGGCGAAGAAAGTCTTGATTAGAGACTTTATTATCTGTTGAGGCGCAGAATGTCTCTTTAGATTTTTGAGGTTTTATTAAGGATTTTATTTTGATCAAGAATATCCTAAATGTTGAATTCATTTAGACCTGCTCGTCCTCCTAAAATCGTTTTTAAGGGTTTTTTGACGGTACGAGTTTTTAGGTCATTAAGGAGGGAACGAACTAAGTTAAAGGGAACATAACATTTTAATAAAAGTTATAAGGCCACACTTATACAGTGTTGCTTTTAGAATTATAAAAATAACAAACTTTAAAAGTGTAGTCATATGAGTACATACGTATTGCTAATTATATGATGATGCTATTACCCTCGTAAAGTGCAGCCTGTATCATTAATGAGAACTCTTTACAAGTGTTGTCTATATTATTGTGGCCAAAAGTTAAAAACTAAGGCTACTTTTTAAAAGCATACTCTAAAACGTTTTAGGGAACATTTTATAAGTATTGTCTAAATTTGGTATAGCCTTAGGACTAAAATGTTGTAGTACATAGCTGATGGAGGCGCCATGTGTCGCAGAGGAGGGCGAGAGTGTTGTTGACACCCGATTTTGACCGACCCTTAACTTATTTTACGTTTTCTATTATTTAAATAATTTGCGGAATAGCGAAATTATTTCACCTCCAAAATATGTTCTCTATATCTTTTATTTATCTACTAAATAATAATAATAATAATAATAATAGTAATAATAATAATAATAATAATAATAATAATAATAAATAAGCAAATACATTATGCTAGCAAGTAAGTGGTAGTAATATTTTAATTGTTCATGTCATTTATTATTATTAATTTTTACCCTCGTTATTTTAGTTGTACGCGTATCGAATTATTTTTAAGTAACGTCTTTTGAGTCATTTTTAAAAGGATAATCTTAATACTTTTCATAGTAATTTTGGCGTGAATTAGGTACTCTATTACACAAGTTTACAAGTTAAAATATTGTATTTTTTTATTATTTAAATGTTACCCATATTTGTTCAATTCGTAATCCTTTAAATAAAAATTATTTCAATTTTAATCAAGTCTTTGAGATTTCGTTTTAATTTTGGTCAATTTCCTGGAAATTATTTCAATTATAGCCTTTCTTTACCAAGTTTTTGCACTTTTAACCAAAATTGAATCTAATTATGGCTTGATTTTAAATTTCAACAATTTTATGGCTAATTATTAAATCCGGGTACCCGTTTTCCAACCCGAATCCGACCCAATAACCCACTTTCCATTTTTAAACCCCAAAACCCTAATTTCCATTTCATTTTTCCCATTTTCCTCTCCCCACACCCTAAGCTGCCACCTCTCCCCCCATGGCTGCCGGCCACCCTCTCTCCTTGCCGGCAGTCGCCGCCTCCACATCCCTCCTCTCCTCCATGCGCCGGCACCCCCCTTTTTCTCCCTTCTCCCGCTTCTCTCCCCGACGCTGGAAAGCAGACGCCCCACAGCGACCCCAAGCCGCCGCCGGCAGTTTTCTCTCCCTCTTCGCAGCCATGGCAGCCCCGTCCCCCTCTCCTCTTCTCCTTCCTCACCATCTCACAAAACCCCCACCAAACCAACTCCCGCGCCGGCCACCACCAAGAGACCCCGACGCAGCCGCTGCCGCGACCACCAAACAACCCCATGGCAGCCGCACCTCCCTTTTCTCCTCCATCTCCCTCACCAAACACACCCCGAGCAAGACACCGAACCCATCAACCAGCCGAGATTCACTGGATTGTTGAACAGGCGAGATAAGAAATTCGATTCGTGTACACTGATCTACTTTGCATAATTACGGGCACATTGACTATTATGGTAAGATACTAATTGATTGATATTCAGATTTTGGTCTAGTTAGATTTTCACCTATTTCTTTTTTTATGGTTTTGACTGCATAAAATCTGGTAAAGTAATTGATATTGGGGATTATTTCCATGTGAGCTTATTTTATTTCCATAAAATTTCATGGCTGATCAATTGATGATTTTTACTCCTCCCCGGATTATGTTAAGTTTACAATCAATTATCTTTCTCCATTTTTAGCTTTGAACGGATCTATTATACATGGCAGATTCAGTGCATGATTTATTCCCTTGCCCTATTTAATTCAAAGCTGCCTTTATCAATTAAGGAAAATTTGGCCACTGATTTATTTTACCTAATTAATTAGCATGATGATCCTGTATAAATAGGAACATATTTCACAATTTTTAGACAGAGAGAAAAGAAAAAGAAAAGCTTACTCATTCTTCCTCTTAGTTTTCTGCTTTTTTTTTATTTAAAAAAAATAAAATAAAAGGAGACAGGAAGAAAGGAGGCTTCTCCAGATCATTCTCAAGGCTCCTTTGTTATTAGTGGTTGTGTGTTGTCTACTTAATTGGTTAGTACTTTGCATCATTTATTATTCTTTTGGCATATACTACTTCTTTTGTTTTGTTAGCAGGGATCCAAGTTCGAGAAAAATAAAGAGTCGATTGATGCGAGGGTGGATGTGAAGATCTTAACATGTCCTTATTCTTATTTTGAATGTTGTAATAATCTAAATAATAATGGAATTTGGGGTTAGTAAAAGGGGGAAGGGAAATTATTTTGTTCACATAGGCAAATCTAATCTAGGAATAAATAAAAGATAATAATAATAATAATAAGTAAAATAATAAGAGTGGCGCAAGCGCTATTGCCGAGCCACCTTTATTGTTTGTCTTGAAATTAAAACTAAATTATGGATGCCATGCTTAGTTCCTTTTCTCCTCCAATGTTTGGTTTTGTTCATGATAAGTTTAGGTTTCGTTTAAGATTTGTTTTGTTACTAGCAGTAATCTTGTCTAAGATTTACTTGGTTTAAAAATCGTATTTGATCTACTTAGAAACTCACACTTAGAAAATCATGTTTAGGGTTTACGTGATTAGAACACCTGTTTAAGATTTACTTGATTTAAAAATCATATTTAAAGTTTATGTGATCGACTTGAAAAATTATGTTTGATTTTATGTTTAAAGATCATGTGTAACGTTTATTTGAATTACTTGGAAAATCATGTTTAAATTTATGTTTAATATTTATTTGATCTACTTGGAAAATCATGTTTAAAGTGTATTTGATCTACTTGGAAAATCATACTTAAGTTTATGTTTAGAAAAGTCATGCCTTTAGGGATTAAAGTGTTTATTGTTCAAGTCGTGCTATGTTAGAAAGCCATGTTTACGTGACCAAAATTACTTTTGATAACATAATTGTCTTAAATAAATAACCTTAGAATTGGTGTCCTAAGAAATATTAGTGTTTGTTCAAGTCAAAATCTTTATATATTACATGACTCACTTAGCATGACACTCCACCTCATTATAATATTTCCTTCCTATTAGAAAACATGTCTTTAAGATTTTTAATATCTTTATAATATTTTCTCTTTTTTTTTCTCTTTCGCATTATTATAAAGCATGCCTATAGGATTGAATTTAACCCTAACTTAATCGTCTTTTTTTTTGGAATTTATTTGTCTTTTTAAAATATTTTTTTTTGATTGTTAAAGAACTAACGTTTTCACTTAAATTATTTTTACTTAATATAAATGGGTGGTTTACACTTAGCACGTCACCATCTATTTTCAAGCATGTTCTTTTACTTTGAGGCTATGTGAGATTTATATGTTAATTATCGTCCTTAAATGTTTTCTTTTGTGACGCGAGTCTAATTAGGAAACCTAAGCTTATTTTAGTCTAGAACCCACCAAAAGTAGAAGTCCAATGCCTCTTGGACATTAGGAGGGACGTTAGGCACTTTTAGGAACGTTAGATTTCTTTATTTTCCTTTTACTACGCCTCTAAGTTAAATAATAAAATCAACTTAGGAGGGGTAGGGGTAAATAGGACCCTCGGATATGATGAATAAACTCGAGCTTAATAGGACAAACCTTGGTTTTGTTCCTAGGCTTAAACAAGCCACGTGAAGCTAAATCCAGAAATAAAGCCGAGTAACTGATCCGAGTATAATATTTTATTTAATTCTCATCTCGTCTCATTTATTGTTTTAAAATTAATTTGCTTATTTAATTTTTGTCACTTAGAATCATCTAGGAAATTATATTTCAAAATTTGAGACCTTAATTGTTATTTTTACCCCCACATAAAAAATATGAGACACGGTCGGGACCCGCCTTTGGCGGACCTTGAAGGGTGCTTAACACCTTCCCTTCGAGGTAATTTGAGCCCTTACCCTATCTCTGGTTAAGTTAATTGTGACGCCCGGTAAATTTACCGAAATGCCCCTAGAGTGAGGGTACGCGCGTAATGCATCTTCCGGGGTTCGTATGGCAAATCCGAGACCGGATTCGTGATCAGCATGAAAAATGGAGTGAGAAAATGGTCTGGGTCGAATTTTAGGACGACCCGATCGAAAGATAAATTTTTGATCCAGGTCACAAAACAGTGACTGTCCGCGACAGAGGCGCGACGCGCACCTGCCGCGGAGGGACACTTATATATTTTTCCAGATTTTCGACAGGATGGAGAAAACTCGTTTAAGAATACTTTTTCCAAAAATACACAGTGCGCGATAGGTCCGCGTCGCGGACCGTGTAAATTCCGAACTGAAAATTTCTAATTGATTTCGAGGGGCATTCCGGTCAATCCCTAACCTCTCCTAAACACTAATACATGGCTAGTAAGGTCGTTTCTACACGAAAAGAGCCTAACAAAACCTATTCTAAGTCCTATTCTAAAATCTAACAAGGCTAGGGCTTGAGGAGAGGAGAGAAAGGCTTGGGGTGAGGAACACGAGAAGAGAATCCTCGACATCACCCGGTTGAACAGTGCATCACAGGTATGTAAGGCTAAACTAAAACATGAGATTGTTCTTTCATGTGCCCCATAGAGGTCATAGACGAATTGATGATTGAAGGGTCTACATGCATGATTTCTTTAATGGATTTTCTTGAAAATTATATTTGAAATTACATGTTTTCTATGTTGATGATCATCATACTATTTGTTCTCTTAAATTGAACACTTTCGTGGAATTTGCATAACCCTACATGACTATTTTGAAGAGCATGCATACTGAATTTAAGACTTGAATCTAGAGCCTTGCATTGGGATTGTTGACTGTGATGATGAGTTGATGAAATCTTGATTGTTGTATGAGTCTCTATAAATGAACTCTACCGGTGTGTTTATTCACTTGTTTCCTAATGACTGTTATATACTCTTGGGTCATTGAGAAGATGTTGATGATAGGGTTAAAATCCCTATGACATGTTTGATGATAGGGTGGAAGTCCCTATGAGATAATTGATGAAAAGGGGCCAAGGTCCCGGTGAAATATCAATCGTGGACGGGGAGTGGGTCCCTATGAGACTGGCAGTCGTTGACGGGGAGTGAATCCCTATGAGACTGGTTGAGGTTGATTTTATGAGAATTGAGTCGGGAGGAGTATTGAGCACCGAAATGAGCAGGAGTGAGTCCCACTCGAACTCATTAACTACGTCGCCAAACGTAGGAGAGGCTTAAACCATCACATACATACATATGGTTTCCCTCGAGGTTTAACAGTCCCTGAAAGCAATAGAAGATCTGTTCAGTTTAATTCCATGTCGGGTATATTGATATGGGATCCAGTGTTCCTTACCTGGCAAGTTTGGGACCACTGTGGCAACATCAGGGTGATTGTTGTACATTCACGGGCTCATAAGTGAGTGTTGTCGGTTAAGAGAAACTCCCGGGAAAAATTCGTACCTTATTCTGAGTCTAGATGAGATGTGATGAGAGGGGGGGTGAACTCCTCTGAGATGATCCATGTGATGAGTTGAGACTTTGATGAGTCTGAGATAATGATGTGTCACTTGCCCACTCTGTACTTTTTCGCAGACAGGCAAGCTGGCGGTTAATGTGATTATGATGTCTATTTTGACTTGATATTATTTTCCATATTTTCTACCGGTTTCTGTTTCATTCAGCTATTTTACATACCCGTACATTCCAAGTACTGACGTCCACTCTGGACTGCATCGTTTTATGATGTAGAGGCAGGTACTAGAGATCCTCAACAGGCGCTCCGTTGAAGATCAGAGATCCGAAGTTGATTTGGTGAGCCTCCCCTACTCCGGAGGAACCATTATTTTATTTCATCATGCTTTAGAGTTAGGATTGGACTATTATCTTATTTTGTTTTTGGGTAGCCATGGGTCTGTCATTGGCACCACATGATTTAGTGATAGAGGCTTCATAGATCGGTGTCGAGCATTGATGTTAATATTGTGAGGTAGTTCTTTCTACTAGCCTTCGTTATTTTGCTTATATTATATTGAGAACTTTAGATGAACTGCGTCCACTGCTTGCATATACTTTCCGCTGATCAGTAGAAGTATGATTGAATGATGTGATGAGACTAGGTGGTTCACTTGGGGGCTAACAATAGTCTTCGAGTGCCGGCCACGCCAAGGGTACCCTCCCGGGGCGTGACATTAATTTTGTTAGGCTTAGAATGGTGTCCTAATGCACCTCAAATCATTAGGTGGCGACTCTCCTTTATTTAAAAATCTCAAAAGAGTCGTTGCCACGACGTCGTCCAGGTTCCCGTTTCTCCACGAGGAAAAAATGGGGCGCGACAGAATGGCGACTCTGCTGGGGACTGAGGATCTTACCATTACGTGTTTTGTTTTATGTGGGTTCTATTTTACATGTTTATTTAAACTGCTTTACTCTTTTTATTCCTTACTAATTTCTTTTCCTTTTCCTTTCCCTTATCCCCTCTAACTCCCCTTTCCCTTTATTTATTGCCTACTTTAAATTATCTATTGAACATTGCCATAATTGCTAAATGTTACTGCTTTGAATTAAACTGGCATTCCGTTCATAAACTCCCCCACTTGGGACCCTCTTTATTTTCTTTTAAGGTGATGTTGTGCCTTTGCACTTCTCCCGACTTCTTTCAAACCTAAATTTTAGAGAGTAAGCGCTTGCGTGGTGAATGGCGGATAGTCTTACTACCGTTGGACCACGTGCTTCTCATATAAGAATACCCAGTCCGTGTCCAACCCACTCTTTAGTAACCTAGGATAGAGCTATCCGCCTCAATTTTTGGTCATGCATGCATAAACCCTAGGTAGTTTGGCCCCATGAGGTTCAATCTACATGATAATAGCCACCCTGTTAAGTCTAGAGGGTCCAATCACCCTCTAAGACACAATACTGCATATTATGTGCCTATGTGATTACCGTAATTAATCCAAGCCTAATTATTGTCGAATTGGAGTTTTAGAACATGTCTTTCTTGTGTGCAGAACTGAAATGGCCCTCCCAAACTTTCCCGACATTGAGATGGTAGTGGATGTCACTCCCAGCCTTCGACGATGGTGGGAAAATATAAGACAAGATCGCACCGCAGAGATAGCCCGATTGGTGGGGGGATTGACCTTCCTCATTTATGTCATCCCAGATCAGTATCTTATCAAGGCCTTGCTGAAGTTCTAGAACCCCATTAGGGCAGTGTTCAAATTTGAACACTTCGAACTGACCCCAACTATCGAGGAAATTGGGGGTTTTACTGATCTGAAATATTATGGGGGGAGCATGATTATACCCCACAAACAAATGCCAAACGGGTTCTTGAGATCTTTAGGATTGAAGTACATGCCATGGGTAATTACCTTGGATTACAATCGGGTTTCGGTGGATTTTCTGTATTTGCGATTTGGACATCAAGACGGGTATAGAAATTTTAGCGAAGACTTCTTTTGTTCAGCGGAAGCATGGGAAAGATATCGTGTAAATGCTTTTGCCATTGCATTATTGGGCACCCTAGTCTTCCCTAAAAAGGACGGAAAAATAGATACTTCTTTGGGTTATGTGGTTCAGGTACTAGCTAGAAATCAAAGCAATACGACTTTGGTGCCTATGATCGTCGCAGAAATAATTAGGGCATCCTCCAAGTGTGTCAGAGGTGGAAGATTCTTTGAGGGATGCAACATGCTACTCCAATTATGGGCCATCGAACACTTCCATCAAAATAATATTCGAAGTGGGCTGCAGAACAAAATTCACAATCATTCAAGAAGAATGGTCGGGTTTGTTGCTCCTGAAGGAACTGAGAAATGGTATGTCTTCTTGAGAGACTTTTCTGCTCTTCACGTTCAATGGATGTTCCCTTGGTTAAACATATATCGCGCCATGACAAGAGGAGAGGAATTGTGCTATCTTGAGCTCATTGGCCTGACTGGTGTTCAACCATATGCTCCATTGCGAGTTCTTCGACAGTTTGGGCAGATCCAAAGGGTTCCACCAACAGATGACATGAGGGTCTCTGAGTATGATTTTGGGCCAGGAGTCCCACAAGCTCGTGGCATAATAACGAGGTGGGAGAGATCTATCGTCATCAGCCTTTTCGAGTATCAGCCTCATATCACGCCAGAGTACTCCGAGTGGATTACAAGAGATGCTGAGGAGATTGATCAAGATGACCACCATCCCTAGAAGACTTATCCTTTTTATCTTTTAAAAGCTTATTTCCCTTATTGTCCCTTAGGCCTATCTTTTGTTTTTCTTCATTAAAAGTGTTGGATGTTCTAGCTTTCCCTTTGTTTCATTACTTATTTAAGGAATAAAATAGTATGTTTTTTTTAATTATTCATCTCTAACTCTAAAACTCCAATTAATAATCTAAGGCTTGGATTAATTATCGAGAATCACTTGCTTGTCGCGTTAGGCCTACCTCTGGCTCAAAGAGGTTCCCTGCATTTTAGGGCGTTTATTTTTTTTTTACTTAATTAAATATATACTTTTGTTATCATGACACTAACTTTGTTTTTACTTCTCTCTTCTTATCTCTTTTGTTTTTTTTTGTACCTTTATTGTCATGTCTTCCCCTTTCCCAAGGGTTGATCTGTGCACACATCCTGGCCTACCATACACGATCGAAAGGTCCTCCGCCTACTCCTCCAAGTTTGAGTCACCAAAGAAGGGATAAAATGAATGACAATAATGCCATTGAAAGAGTGGAATCTTCTGAAAGGGGAGTCCAACCGGATGATCTAACTCTAAGGTTGGAAAGGAAAATTCAAGAGCTGGAGGATGAAATGGCCAGCATGCGCAACTTGGCCAGACTATCCATTTCTCTCGGCACTCCTTTCAGAGACCACATGGACGACCCAGTCACTACAACTCAAACCACCCTCTCAAATCATCAACCAACCTCCCAAATCCAGTCTAACCCCACTTATATACCACCTTTGAGCACTCAGCTAAGCACTCATGAACCAACATGGTACCCACAAAATCCTACCTACGTGCAAGATATGCCTCCCAAGTCCACTGCCAACATCTTAAAAGCCCATGCCTCTGGAACTCACACTCATAATCCTATATATGTCGAGACATCCCCTTTTGTCCATAACTACCATGAATCAGAATCCTCTCAAAAGGATATGTTGATTAAATCCTTGACTGAGAGATTGGATAGTCTGAGTAATCGCATGCAACATGTAGAGGAAAATAAGGGGGTAATGGGCTTGAGCTATGAAGATCTATGCATGCACCCAGATGTCGAGTTATCGGAAGGTTACAAACCTCCGAAATTCGAACTGTACAGTGGTATTGGAGATCCGAAGGCTCACTTACGCATGTATTGTGATAAATTGGTAGGGGTTGGAAAGGATGAAAAAATCAGGATGAAGTTGTTCATAAGAAGCCTCACAGGGGAAGCTTTGACATGGTATATAGAACAAGATTCACGAAAGTGGACAAGGTGGGAGGATCTGGCTTCTGATTTCATGAATAGGTTTAGGTTCAACAGTGAGAACGCACCGGATTGGTTCTATATTCAAAACCTAAAGAAGAAGCCAAGTGAATCATTCCGAGACTACGCTATAAGATGGAGGTCCGAAGCTGCTAGAGCTAAGCCTCCCATGGAGGAATCTCAAATGAAGGATTATTTTATTCGGGCCCAAGAGCCTCAATATTATGATAGAATGATGCTTGTGGCAGAAAAGAGCTTCGCAGACATCATCAAGTTGGGTGAAAGAATTGAGGAGGTATAAAAAATGGCATAATTATCAACCTAGAGGCCTTACAAGCTACCAACAAAGCTTTGCAGTCTGGAGGTATGCCGGATATTCGAAAGAAGAAAGAAGTGGGTTCGGTAATGATGGCACATAAAGCTCCAACCAGACACCAAATCTGGACTCCGCCACTCCCCCACTATCCTACGTCTTCATACATCACACCTCCCCCCTTTTATCCACCACCTACTCCTTATCAAACTCTTCCCGCTTCATATCAACAGCCTGCATACCCCGTTTATCATACCCAACCAAGGTACTTTCAAACACCTCCACCTCCTCAACGACCGAACTACAGAAATCGTCCCGACTTTGAAAGAAAACCTACCAAAAGCTATACTCCTCTAGCTGAACCCATAGCCTAACTCTACGAGAGGTTGAAAGAAGCTGGCTATATCACTCCTATTCCTGCATTGAATCCAGACACTCAATCCAAATGGTATGATCCAAATAAAGTTTGTGCATACCATTCAGGAATGAAGGGACACACAACTGACGCGTGTCGCGCTTTGAAGGATAAGGTTCAAAATCTGATCGATACTAAGGTCATACATTTGAAGGACCCTACGCCAAGTACCTCCAATAATCCACTGCCAAATCATCAATGAGCATGTTGAAGTTATATTCAGAACTGTGTTGTCTAAGGAAAGGTTTGCCTTGCTCGAATTCTACGGAAGAAACATCTACATCAGCAGAATAAACTAGGATTTTGGCATCCTTCTATTTCAAGTGCTTTATTTAATGCTCTTTCATCCTTGTATTTGGAACTACGTCAGACCTGATTCCCGTTTAAGAGGGATACGTAGGTGCTCCTTTGGAGTTCGGTCTTACCATAATAAAAATCTTATTTCCCCACTTGACCGCAGACTGGGGCAGAATTTTTGAGAGGACCTCAAAAAATTCTTTTGAAAAGAGAGCATAAGTAGACAAGACAACTGGGGCAGAATTTTTGAGAGGATCTAAAAAATTCCTTCGATTATTTTCTACAAACTGGGGCAGAAATTTTTGGGCAGCTCTCAAAATTTCAAACTGAAAACCGACAACGAGGACATCAAGACGAAAGGCGAGATATCAATAAAAGACGTGTGGGCTACAGATCAACCTCCCCTTTTTCAAACTAATGATTTTTCTTTAAATGTAGATTGGTACACATGCTTGGAATAATCTCTTCGTATCATGCGAAGCTATCGACAATTCCTCACAACGGGCGAAGTAAGTTATCTTATTCCTTTTTATATCAGCCTACTTACTGAAATTGCACTTGGCCTACAAGAATCGCATTAAAAAAAAATTATATGAAATTACGCCGCCCTCTTTGAAAGCGTTTATAGTCTACTGAACATCGCATTTTGCATTGGCCTACAAAAATTAGCGAAAATTGCACTTTTGCATTGGCCTACTAAATTCACATGGAATTGCATTTTTCGCATTGGCCTACTAAATTCGCATTAAAATTGCATTCTCTGCATTGGCCTACTAAATTCACATGAAAATTACATTTTTTGATGGGCCTACTAAATTTGCATGAAATTACATTCTGCATTGGCCTACTAAACTCGCATGAAAATTGCATTATTGCATTTGGCCTACTAAATTCGCGTGAAATTACATTCTACATTGGCCCACTAAACTCGCATGGAAATTGCATTCTTGCATTTGGCCTACTAAACTTACGTGAAATTACAATTATTTTTTTTCTTGGCCTACTGGAAATTACATTTTTCGCACTTAAGTGACGTGGAATTATACTTTTACATTTGGCCTACCAAGGATGTACTGAAAATTGCATATTTTGCATCGTCCTACTAAACTTACGTGAAATTACAATTTTTTTTTCTTGGCCTACTGGAAATTGCATTTTTCGCACTTAAGTGATGTGGAATTATACTTTTACATTTGGCCTACCAAGGATGTACTGAAAATTGCATATTTTGCATCGACCTACTAAACTTACTGAAATTGCATTTTTGCATCGGCCTACTAAAATTACGTGAAATCGCATTTTTTGCATGAAATGACATTTTTTAAGCGAATGAGATTCGTATCTGGCCTACCAAGGATGCACTGAAAATCGCACGACCTATTAAAACAACACTTTCGGCCTACTGCGTTGCCTTCTTTGACAACTTCGCACGGCCTACTGAAATCGCATTTACATTTAAAAATAAAAATAAAAATAAAAAAAAGTTTTACATGGTCTTCTAAAAATGCATCTTGCCTACTTAAGTGGCATGGGCTTCCTTTCGAAAATTTTGCATTGGCCTGAAAATCGCATGAAAATAGCATACCCCTAAGGCGTCATAGTCCAAAGGCACCATTTTCATGGCCTACGGACATCATTTCATGGCCTAGGGATTTAATTTCTGCTTATCATGCCCTTAAGGCATCATGGTCCAAAGGCATCATCTTCATGGCATAAGGACATCATTTCATGGCCTAGGGATTTAATTACATTTATCATGATCCGAAGGTATCATCGTCCAAAGGCACCATCCTTCATGGCCAACGGACATCATTTCATGACCCGAGGATACAATTTATGATTAGCATAGCCCTAGACGTCATAGCCTAAGACGTCATCCTTATCGTCTTATCGCAAAATTCATAGTCTAACAGGGAACTTGCATCACGTTTTTATTATTCCGCTATTTAATATATATGCTCTTATCATTTTCATTTACATAGCATTTCTTTTAACTATAAAGCCCGCGAATGTCTGAAGTCCGCCATCATTCCGCTATTGAATGCATCAAACCTCCTATTCTTCGACATCTAAGCATTTTCTATGCCGCGAGCTTTTCAATTCAAGCTTCGAGATTCACATGGTTTTGTTCAGTTTAGGAATTTCATGCATTCCTAAATCCAGAACTACACACGGCCTGATTCTCGTACAAACAGAGATATGTAGGCGATTTGAAAACGAAGTCTCGGCCATATTTGTTTTTTCTTCACAACTCTTCGTTCTGTTCAGTCCCTCCGATAACATTTTATAGGCCGGTCAAAATCGGCTACTCCGTCAACTTTCTTTGCTCAACAATTCATCCTTTATTCCTGAGCAAAGAAGAGGCAACTGTTAACACCCGATTTTGACCGACCCTTAACTTATTTTACTTTTTCTATTATTTAAATAATTTGCGGAATAGCGAAATTATTTCACCTCCAAAATATGTTCTCTATATCTTTTATTTATCTACTAAATAATAATAATAATAATAATAATAATAATAATAATAATAATAATAATAATAATAATAATAATAATAAATAAGCAAATACATTATGCTAGCAAGTAAGTGGTAGTAATATTTTAATTGTTCATGTCATTTATTATTATTAATTTTTACCCTCGTTATTTTAGTTGTACGCGTATCGAATTATTTTTAAGTAACGTCTTTTGAGTCATTTTTAAAAGGATAATCTTAATACTTTTCATAGTAATTTTGGCGTGAATTGGGTACTCTATTACACAAGTTTACAAGTCAAAATATTATATTTTTTTATTATTTAAATGTTACCCATATTTGTTCAATTCGTAATCCTTTAAATAAAAATTATTTCAATTTTAATCAAGTCTTTGAGATTTCGTTTTAATTTTGGTCAATTTCCTGGAAATTATTTCAATTATAGCCTTTCTTTACCAAGTTTTTGCACTTTTAACCAAAATTGAATCTAATTATGGCTTGATTTTAAATTTCAACAATTTTATGGCTAATTATTAAATCCGGGTACCCATTTTCCAACCTGAATCTGACCCAATAACCCACTTTCCATTTTTAAACCCCAAAACCCTAATTTCCATTTCATTTTTCCCATTTTCCTCTCCCCACACCCTAAGCCGCCGCCTCTCCCCCCATGGCTGCCGGCCATCCTCTCTCCTTGCCGGCAGCCGCCGCCTCCACATCCCTCCTCTCCTCCATGTGCCGGCACCCCCCTTTTTCTCCCTTCTCCCGCTTCTCTCCCCGGCGCCGGAAAGCAGACGCCCCACAGCGACCCCAAGCCGCCGCCGGCAGTTCTCTCTCCCTCTTCGCAGCCATGGCAGCCCTGTCCCCCTCTCCTCTTCTCCTTCTTCACCATCTCACAAAACCCCCACCAAAACAACTCCCGTGCAGGCCACCACCAAGAAACCCCGACGCAGTCGCCGCCGCGACCACCAAACAACCCCATGGCAGCCGCACCTCCCTTTTCTCCTCCATCTCTCTCACCAAACACACCCCGAGCAAGACACCGAACCCATCCACCAGCCGAGATTCACTGGATTGTTGAACAGGCGAGATAAGAAATTCGATTCGTGTACACTGATCTACTTTGCATAGTTACGGGCACATTGACTATTATGGTAAGGTACTAATTGATTGATATTCAGATTTTGGTCCAGTTAGATTTTCACCTATTTTTTTTTATGGTTTTGACTGCATAAAATCTGGTAAAGTAATTGATATTGGGGATTATTTCCATGTGAGCTTATTTTATTTCCATAAAATTTCATGGCTGATCAATTGATGATTTTTACTCCTCCCCGGATTATGTTAAGTTTACAATCAATTATTTTTCTCCATTTTTAGCTTTGAACGGATCTATTATACATGGCAGATTCAGTGCATGATTTATTCCCTTGCCCTATTTAATTCAAAGCTGCCTTTATCAATTAAAGAAAATTTGGCCACTGATTTATTTTACCTAATTAATTAGCATGATGGTCCTGTATAAATAGGAACATATTTCACAATTTTTAGACAGAGAGAAAAGAAAAAGAAAAGCTTACTCATTCTTCCTCCTAGTTTTCTGCTTTTTTTTTATTTAAAAAAAATAAAATAAAAGGAGACAGGAAGAAAGGAGGCTTCTCCAGATCATTCTAAAGGCTCCTTTGTTATTAGTGGTTGTGTGTTGTCTACTTAATTGGTTAGTACTTTGGATCATTTATTATTCTTTTGACATATACTACTTCTTTTGTTTTGTTAGCAGGGATCCAAGTTCGAGAAAAATAAAGAGTCGATTGATGCGAGGGTGGATGTGAAGATCTTAACATGTCCTTATTCTTATTTTGAATGTTGTAATAATCTAAATAATAATAGAAGTTGGGGTTAGTAAAAGGGGGAAGGGAAATTATTTTGTTCACAGAGGCAAATCTAATCTAGGAATAAATAAAAGATAATAATAATAATAATAATAATAAGTAAAATAATAAGAGTGACGCAAGCGCAATTGCCGAGCCACCTTTATTGTTTGTCTTGAAATTAAAACTAAATTATGGATGTCATGCTTAGTTCCTTTTCTCCTCTAATGTTTGGTTTTGTTCATGATAAGTTTAGGTTTCGTTTAAGATTTGTTTTGTTACTAGCAGTAATCTTGTCTAAGATTTACTTGGTTTAAAAATCGTATTTGATCTACTTAGAAACTCACGCTTAGAAAATCATGTTTAGGATTTACGTGATTAGAACACCTGTTTAAGATTTACTTGATTTAAAAATCATATTTAAAGTTTATGTGATCGACTTGAAAAATTATGTTTGATTTTATGTTTAAAGATCATGTGTAACGTTTATTTGAATTACTTGGAAAATCACGTTTAAATTTATGTTTAATATTTATTTGATCTACTTGGAAAATCATGTTTAAAGTGTATTTGATCTACTTGGAAAATCATACTTAAGTTTATGTTTAGAAAAGTCATGCCTTTAGGGATTAAAGTGTTTATTGTTCAAGTCGTGCTATGTTAGAAAGCCATGTTTACGTGACCAAAATTACTTTTGATAACATAATTGTCTTAAATAAATAACCTTAGAATTGATGTCCTAAGAAATATTAATGTTTGTTCAAGTCAAAATCTTTATATATTACATGACTCACTTAGCATGACACTCCACCTCATTATAATATTTCCTTCCTATTAGAAAACATGTCTTTAAGATTTTTAATATCTTTATAATATTTTCTCTTTTTTTTCTCTTTCGCATGATTAGAAAGCATGCCTATAGGATTGAATTTAACCCTAACTTAATCGTCTTTTTTTTTTGGAATTTATTTGTCTTTTTAAAATATTTTTTTTTATTGTTAAAGAACTAACGTTTTCACTTAAATTATTTTTACTTAATATAAATGGGTGGTTTACACTTAGCACGTCACCATCTATTTTCAAGCATGTTCTTTTACTTTGAGGCTATGTGAGATTTATATGTTAATTGTCGTCCTTAAATGTTTTCTTTTGTGACGCGAGTCTAATTAGGAAACCTAGGCTTATTTTAGTCTAGAACCCACCAAAAGTAGAAGTCCATTGCCTCTTGGACATTAGGAGGGACGTTAGGCACTTTTAGGAACGTTAGATTTCTTTATTTTCCTTTTAGGACGCCTCTAAGTTAAATAATAAAATCAACTTAGGAGGGGTAGGGGTAAATAGGACCCTCGGATATGATGATAAACTCGAGCTTAATAGGACAAACCTTGGTTTGTTTCCTAGGCTTAAACAAGCCACGTGAAACTAAATCCAGAAATAAAGCCGAGTAACTGATCCGAGTATAATATTTTATTTAATTCTCATCTCGTCTCATTTATTGTTTTAAAATTAATTTGCTTATTTAATTTTTGTCACTTAGAATCATCTAGGAAATTATATTTCAAAAAATTTGAGACCTTAATTGTTATTTTTACCCCCACATAAAAAATATAAGACACGGTCAGGACCCGCCTTTGGCGGACCTTGAAGGGTGCTTAACACCTTCCCTTCGAGGTAATTTGAGCTCTTACCCTATCTCTGGTTAAGTTAATTTTGTTAGGCTTAGAATAGTGTCCTAATGCACCTCAAATCATTAGGTGGCGACTCTCCTTTATTTAAAAATCTCAAAAGAGTCGTTGCCACGACGTCGTCCAGGCTCCCGTTTCTCCGCGAGGAAAAAATGGGGCGCGACAAGTTCGTGGTTGGCTGCACAACTGGATGTGGAAGCTGATAACAAACATTTGAATCCAAAGATTTATTCTTTTCTGGTTGTTCCAAAATACAGTTTTCCCAAGATACATCAGCTGTATTTTTATTCTTCAGGTAAGAAATAAATTTTCAAAAGGAAAGTTGTATTCCAAAATAGAACATCTCTGGACAAATAAGCTTTTGAATTTATATGATCAAAACATTGGTGAAAATAACATTTATTTGAAAATCCTAAATAAACACATGGAGTTGAACGAGGTTCTAATTTATTCCTAGCATAAGGCTTAAGCCATGGGTAGCATAGACAATTGAAAACTTTAATGGAGTCATATTTGGGTGTATCTTGAAATAGAATCTCGTTTGGACACTTATCTCTTAAATTTGGAATGGTTAATCTATTTATAAGATAGACTGCTAGATGACAAGCAAAACACCATAAAGATGATGGTAATGAAGCTTGATGTAACAAAGTTCTAGTAGTCTCAATAACATGTCTATGTCGGCGTTCAACTAAAGCTACTCGTTGTGGTGTATATGGAGGTGAAACTAAGTGTTCAATGGCATGTATTTTTAGGTAAGATGACAAACTTTGAAATTCACCACCACCATCTGTGTATAGGGATAAGATTTTGGTTTCAAATCGTTCTTCAAGCAATGGATGGAAAGTTTTAAAAATGTTTAAGACTTCTATTTTTTGTTTTAGAGTGAGAAACCACATGTATTTAGAGAAATGATCAATGAATAGGACATAATATCTTTTTTTATCAATTGACAAAAAAGGTGAAGGACCCCATAGATCACTATAAAGAATCTGCAATGGCCTTTGACTTTGCAAAAAAAAATTCAATAGCTAAGACGTTAAAAAGTCCGTAAAACTTTTCAAAATTGAATTTGGATAAATAAAAGTTCTGATATCAAACTTGGCGTGAAGAGGTTATTTCTAAACGTTAGATATGAGAGTGTATTGTAAAATGTGGACTTGGGGGATGATTTAGGAGCATCTGTCTCATACAAGACGCTATAGTGGGTGGTATCCCTCCATATTAAGTTGTGAGTAGCTATCTCGGGATAAGATAGGTTTTAGTGCAAAAAAGTCCCAAAATTGATTATACTTAGTTATCTTGTTTTGGAGAACTTTAGAGGAGACCTAAGCTATTTTTTTATTTGTTTTACGTTATTCTCTTCAATAAAAATAAGTTAATTGCTCTATTAACTTGTAATTTCATTCTTAAATCTTAGAATATATGGTAGTAATCCTTGGAGGAGAATTTTAACTCAAAATTTATGTTGGACTGACATGCATATTTGACCAGATATATATATATATATATATATATATATATATATATATATATCACGTTGGTGACTAATTAAGATTAGTTAGTCAAACTAGAATAAAAAAAATTAAAATTAGACTAATAATAAGGAAAGAAAATTTAATAAGTCAACAAAATTTATGGAACATGCCAGATCAGAACCACATAGGAACAATGAGAACATTGAAAAAAAATTATATATATATATTAGATAGATGTATTGTCAAAATTAAACCTGCTCAACATTAAAAAAAAGGTTTATCAAAACCTAAGATTTACTTATAAGTTTGAAAAATCCGTCAGAAGACTTGATTTTCTTTCTTCTTTCAAACAAAAATTCACTCAAATAAAGTTGATTTGCTACAAGATCATATAAAGATGGAAGCAGATGATATTGCCAACAAAAATAAGGCTAAAGAAGACATACTTAAGGTGCTAATTTTTATTTTATTTTATTTTTGAACAATGATATACTCAATCTAATTTTTTAATTAACCCCTTTTAATATTAATGATACTTCTACGATCGCGTGTTTGTAAATATTTAACATACAAATAAATTTATGTATTTGCAAATCTATATGTTATTGTTAATACATTATTTTAAAGATGATTTATGTCTAATAAATATATCCCTAACCCTCATTTTGCAGGTTGTAATGATCTTAGATTTTTTCAATTACAAGTTGGCATATATTTAGTCAAGGAATTGGTGATGGCAGATGGTCAAAAAGCACTTCAATTAACTGATAAGGTAAAAATAACTAATTCACTAATGATTTGAAAATTAAAAGATGAAATGTTCACAAGTTTTTTATGTTAAATGTGTTAAGATTTGACTAGGAGAAAATAATAGTTGTCCAATTTGTGTTGCCTAATTTTGATGATCTAGATTAAATGATAACTGATATGATAGTATAAAGTTAATTAAATAAGTTTTTAAAAACTACTATTGCTAAATAAAATTGAAATATTCTGTATGGTTTGTTTGATATTTTTTTCATATTTTCTTTTTCTGAAGTATTATGTACTAGCCTTAAATGGATTAATTTAATTAGAAATATCTTTAGTATTTCTAATTAAGTTGTTCTAATTTGGCATAATTATATTAATCAAATATGTATTAACAAGTGTTGTGCGAAATTTTTTTAATGTTTTTTATGAATTTTATTTTTTTAAAAAAAAGATTTACACTTTCAAGGTACAATGACTTTTTGCTACTCTAGATCTTGTTTTTGATTTGACCTATAATTTTTTTTTCCCAGATTAGAAATAAATTATGTGACCTTAATTCTAATATAGTAGTAGTTTAATTTATGAATATAACATTAAATCTAATGAAGATAATTATTCTTTATAAAATTATTTTGTTAAATATAAAAATATGGCCAATGATGGTGTGCTTCATGGCAAAGAAAATGATGGTGAGGATGAGGAGGGAGATGAAATGATAGAGATTTTAAGAATAATTATGTGATGATAAAGCGATGATGGGGGTGGATGATGATGATGAAAATTTTGGGGATGATTATGTATTTCTTAGTAAAGAAAGTAATATAGACACTGAGAAGAGAAAGATGAATGATGCAAGCCTAGGATATGATTATGTGTTTTCTAACAAAGCGATTGATATAGACAATAAGGAGGATGATGACTATGGGATGGCTCGGGTCTCTATCATCATAATCTACTTCCTTATCATCTTCATCAATTCTTTTAGTAGGAGGCACATAATCATCTACAGGGTCTCCAGCATTATCGTCTTCTTTTTCATCGTCTTTATTATACTTTTTGTTAGAAGGCACATAATCATCTTCAGAATTCTCATCTTCATTGTCTCCCTTCTCCTAGTCTTTATAATATTCTTAATTAGGTTGCACATAATTATCCCTTTAATCTCTATCATCATCTTCTTCTTCATCATCTCCATAATCTTCTTTGTCATGAAATATATAATCACCTCCTAAACTTTCTTCATCGTCTTTTTTATTAAGAGGCTTCTGATTAGAGTCACCATCATCTCCATTATTAATCTCTTTGTTAGGAGGTATATATCATTCCATTGAAATCTTCATTCCCGTCTACATTATTTTTATGTTCGAGGGCATCATAAAACGATTTCTATAATATTATTGTCTCAATTTATATGATTTACTTTTCTTTTTAGTCATTCCAAAAAATGAAATATCTTTTATATTTATTTATAGTTTAACTTTAAAATATTAACTTTTCCCTAAATGAAATTATTTTTAGCAACACATATCTGTGACTCATTTTAGTCAATAAAAAAATATTTTGAGTTTTTCGCCTTTAGTGATTCTAATTAAGTCGTTCGAATTTGGTATAATTATATTAATCAAACATGTATATTGTTAATACATTATTTTAAAGATGATTTACGTCTAATAAATTTATCCTTAATCCTCATTTTGCAGGTGCTAAAGATCTTTGATTTTTTTCAATGGGTCATTTACTTAAAAATGTATTATATTACAATAATTACGAATTTTAGCATTAATTTTAATCTTACGCAAAATGACTAAACTTTTTTTAGCCAAAATAGTCGAAAAAGCTGAATTAGGCAAAATAATATGTAATATTTCTCTCTCTTCATTAATTTTTATTTACTCCTCTTTCTTCCATCAATTTTTTCTCTCTTCCATTTATTTCTACAACATTTCTCTTTTTTTCATCTAACTTTTTCTTTCTTCTAATAAATTTTCAACTTTTGCAAGTTTTTCTCTCTCCATTACTTTTGCAATTTTTTTCTCCTAAGAAATTTTCAATGGCTCCAACTTCGATCACAAAATCATTTATGTGTTAAATTGTATTATAAGAATACATATATAATGAGTTTAGAACACAATTTTTATATATTAACATATAAACTAATTTGAATAATGCTTGAATGGATGGAATTCGAGTATAATATGTTTTGACATTATTAATGAAAAAAATAAATATAAACGACAATGGTAATACATTTTAAATTCAATATACCAAACATATTATGTGTATTTCAATACATGTAGTGAATATATTTTTTAATTCAATAATATATTTTAGCACCTTTTATAAGAGAAAAAATAAAACATAATTATAATATATTTTGAATTCAACATATTATACACACACACACACAATAATTAATATATATATATATATATACACATATATATTATACGCATATTTTAATGCACATAGAGAATATATAACTAAAAAAAGTTTAAAAGAAATGTGTCATAAGTATTATATATGTATTTCAATATTCTAGTATTATTTAACATAACTTATATTGTAAGAGAGGTATAATATTTGTTAGAACAACAACAATCGAATTCATAAAAATAGATAATATTAAATTAAAATTGTATTACAAATATTATTCATATTTAATACAATTTTAATACAACTGTAATACAATTTTTATGAATTCTAATCTACATATTAATTAATTATTTTGATTTAAAATTTAATTTTAGATTGAATATTATGGAAATGATGTTCTTACTATCTTAAAAAAAAAAAGATTTGTTTTATGTAAATACATATATAATACATTAACACAATTTTAATATGTTAAACCTATAAACTAATTTAAATAGTGTTTAAATATTTGAAATTCAGATATAATATCTTTTGACACCATTAATAAAAATAAATAAATAAAAATTATAATTGTACTACGTTTTATGGTGTTCATTAAACTTGAGAAGGCCTGCGACAAAGTCCCGAGGGATGTCCTATGGAGGTGTTTAGAGGTGAAAGGCATCCCGATGGCGTATATTAGAGTGATAAAGTACATGTACGATAGAGCCAAAACTCGGGTAAGAACGGCAGGGGAGACTCAGAATATTTTTCTGTCGAGATGGGACTTCATCAAGGATCTGTGTTGAGCCCTTTTCTGTTTGCTTTGGTGATGGATGAGTTGAATGAGTTGACACGATCTATCCAAGAGGAAGTTCCATGGTGTATGTTATTTGCCGATAACATAATACCGATTGGTGAGATCAGGACCAAAGTTAATGTTAAGTTGGAGGTTTGGAGACACGCTTTGGAGTCCAAAGGATTCAAACTGAGTAGGACCAATACGGAATACTTGGAGTGCAAATATAGTGCTATGAGGGATGAAGCAGACATTGATATGAGGCTTACCGCTCACTCTATCCCCAAGAGGGAAAGCTTCAAGTATCTGGGTCCATCATCCAGAGTAGTGGGGATATCGACGATGATGTCACACATCGTATTGGGGCAGCATGGACAAAATAGAGGCTGGCCTCTAGTGTATTATGTGATAAGAAGATACCACCTAAACTTAAAGGTAAGTTCTATAGAATGGTGATTAGACTATCTTTGTTGTATGGGTGGAGTGTTGGCTAATAAAAAATGCACATGTTCAGAAGATGCAGGTCGCAGAGATGAGAATGTTAAGATGGATGTGTGGTCACACATGAAGTGATAAGATTAGGAATGAGGTCATTCGAAAGAAGCTAGAGGTGGCCCCTGTAGCTGACAAGATGAGGGAAGTGAGACTGCGATGGTTCATGTGACGCCCGATAAAATTACCAAAATGCCCCTAGAGTGAAGGTATGCGCGTAACGCATCTTTCGGGGCTCGTTTGGCAAATCCGAGACCGGATTCGTGATCAGCATGAAAAATACAGTGGGAAAATGACCCGGGTCAAATTTTAGGACGACTCGATCGAAAGATAAATTTTCGATCCACGTCACAAAATAGTGATTGTCCGCGATAGAGGCGCGACGCGCACCTGCCGCGGAGGGACACTTATATGTTTTACCAGATTTTTGATGGGACAAAGAAAACTCGTTTAAAAACACTTTTCTAAAAATGCACAGTTCGCGATAGGTCCGTGTCGCGGACCGTGTATTTTCGAAACTGGAAATTTCCAATTTATTTTCAGGGGCATTCCGATTAATCCCTAACCCCTCCTAAACAATAATACACAGCTAGTAATGTTGTTTCTACATGAAAAGAGCCTAACAAAACCTATCCTAAATCCTATTCCAAAATCTAACAAGGCTAGGGCTTAAGGAGAGGAGAGAAAGGCTTGGGGTGATAAATACGAGAAGAAATCCTCGACATCATCCGGTCGAACAGTTGCATCACAGGTATGTAAGGCTAAACTAAAACATGAGATTGTTCTCTCATGTGCCCCATTTAGGTCATAGATGAATTGATGATTGAAGAGCCTACATACATGATTTCTTGATGGATTTTCTTGATAATTTTATTTGAAATTACATGTTTTCTATGTTGATGATCATCATACTAATTGTTTTCTTAAATTGAATACCTTCATGGAATTTGCATAACCATACATGACTAATTTGAAAAGCATGCATGATGCACTTGAGATTTGAGTCTAGAGCCTTGCATTGGGATTGTTGACTGTGATGATCAGTTGATGAAATCTTAATTGTTTTATGAGTCTCTATAAATGAACTCTACCGATGTGTTATTCGCTTATATCCTAATGACGGTTATATAATCTTGAGTCATTGAGGAGGTGTTGATGATAGGGTTAAAATCCCTATGAGATGTGATGATAGGGTGGAAGTCCCTATGAGATAATTGATGAAAGGGCCAAGGTCCTGGTGAAATATCAATCGTGGATGGGGAGTGGGTCCCTATGAGACTGGCAGTCGTTGACGGGGAGTGAATCCCTATTCTACCTGTTTCTGTTTCACTTAGCTATTTCACATATCAGTACATTCCACATACTGATGTCCCCTTTGGACTTCATCGTTTTATGATGCAGAGGCAGGTACTAGAGATCGTCAACAGGCGCTCCATTGAAGATCCGAGATTCTCAGCTGATTGGTGAGCCTCCCCTACTCCGGAGGATCCACTATTATTTATTTCATCTTGCTTTAGAGTTAGACTAGACAATTCTTTTATTTTGATTTGGGTAGCCATGGGTCTGTCATTAGCACAACTTGATTGGTGATAGAGTCTTCATAGACGATGGTTGAACGTTGATGTTGAGATTCTGAGCTAGTTCTTTCTTCTAGCCTTTATTTCTTATATATATAATTTTGAGATATTAGATGAGATGTACCCATTTACTTGTTTTATTTCCGCTTTTCAATAGAGTTTATGTGATTGAATGAATGTGATGAGGCTAAGTGGTTTGCTTGGGGACTAGCAATAGTCTCTGAGTGCCGGCCACACCAAGGGTACCCTCCCGGGGCGTGACATACCTACTAGCGATGAATTTTTAAATCGTCAGGGCCTTTGTCTAAAGCGGAAAATATCAATAGCGGGTTGGGCCGTTACAAAATATTGTATCAAAATACTAAGAGGCTCCATTCCTCATACTCAGATCATGCTTTCCGCTGTCTCTATGTGAGTATTGTTAGTTAATGTTGTTTCTATCATCAATTTTTAAATCTTGAATTGTTGTAATCTCTTACTTGAAATTTATTAATATACTCAATTATTGAAATTTTATTTGTTACTATCCTCAAATTTGGATCTTTTACTGCTACATCATCTTGCTTAATGTTGTTCTTATCCTCAATTCTTGAATGTTGGGTTATTGTAATCTCTTATAATAAATTTGTTACTATCCTCAATTATTGAACCTTGATTTGTTACTATCCATAATTCTTGACTTTTGACTGCTAAATTGTCTTATTATAAAGTTGTTCTTCTCCTCAATTCTTCAATCACAATTCCTCTAATCTCAATCTTCTATTAAATAGTCCATGACCTCCCCTTTCTCTCCTCCATTTATATTTATTATAGCCAAAGAATTTCTCATGATTCATATTAGGTTAGTATTAATCTCTACTTTTATAGGATTTTTTTTTTTAAAAAGTCTTTCTTGGTGTAAACCTCCTTGCTTACTACATAAATATGGAGTGAAGGGATGGATGTTGAGTGAAGAGGGTATGAAGTAGGTTTACATACCGACTCTAGAGGTGTTTAAAAGCTTCATTTACTGTATTTGGTTCCTATTCATGGCAAAATTATTTTAAAATACTATTCAAGAGATTTTTTTCTTGTTATGTGTGAAGTATTTTAGATTATAATTGTTATAATCTATTCCTGAGATGTCTTCCTCCGGTGACCTTGTGCTTTTATAGGGTTTACTAAATTCAAATCTTTCTAAAGATGCTTCTCTGTGTATTAATGTTTTTCTAGTTTTGCATCTTTGAGGTTAGTTTACTTTATAGATTTTAATACTTGATACATGTGGTGATGTGGAGTCCATACTTATTTCTTCTGCCACCCTCTTCCCCCTAACCCTTTCTTGCTCCACTTAAGATCTGATTATATAATTGTGAACAAGTTTCTATACTATTTACCTTCTAGTTGAGTTACAAGTTTTGATTTTGTAGGAGACTGAAGATTTTCTCTATGGTGTCTATTTAAGGAAACATTTGAAACACTTGAGGTAAATATTGATTTTTCTATTCTTTTCTCTAAAATAGTTATATTCAATCTCGATACAAGTACCTATTAATGTATTTCACATCCTTGTTATATATGACAATTCTTTGTGCTCTTCTTTCTTATTACAGAACCTTACATCAGATAGAATGGTCAAGACCATAGATGCTTTCACAATAAGCTTCATATCTCTGGGGACTTTTGTCGTAGTCATATATGCTATTGGTGATGTTATCTGCTCAACTTGCTCATATGCTTTTGAACTTTTCTGATTGAAATTGCTCCTATCCAAGGAGTCACTCTTAGCCATTCTGCATATGCTTTTGAACGCTTCAAATTGGAATGCTTTGCTTTTCTGGATAATTGCATAGTGGAACGAGTCCAGTCTCGATGGCATGTACGTCTTCATTGAATATATTATAGTTATACATGTTATCATCAACAAATTTCCTAGGGAATGCTTTTCAATCCTCGTAAATAGGTTGTTATCCTTAAAGTTGATTGCTAGGGTATTCTCAAAGATTTTATCCTAGGTTGATAGCGACAAAAGAGGGTGAATGGCTATTTTTCACATTTTGCACTCTTTTGTCTATGTCATTTACAATTTAAACTATTTAATATTTTTGAATGATTTATTAGGATATGGTTCCCTCTTATATTATTGCCTATTAGGAGTAGTAGTAGTTATGTATGCATACATTCTTGGATGATTGATTGATTATCAAGTGTTAGCTTTGATGCCTTTCCATCGATCTTCACTTTACAAAAGCTTTCATTTGATAGTTGATCAATCTTCCTAGCATGCATATATGAATGCATCTACAGAGAATACACATTCCCAAAATATTCAAAGCTGAAATACTATATCAGAATCACTACTTGTGATAGGCAATAAGGTAAGAGAGAACCATATCTTAATTTGCTGAATGGAAAAGGTGAGCATATGCAATAGATCATTCAAAAACGTTAAACAATTTAAAATGTCAATGACATGGACAGTAGAGTACAAAATGTGAAAATACCATTTTACTGTCTCGCAAGACTATCAATCTAAGATAATTTCTTTGAGAAGTCCCTACCTCAAGTATAACAATCTACTGATAAATATGGTAGAAGCACTTCTTGGAAAATTGCTTGATGTTATTGTAGATTATTATATATTTAAATTGAAGGCGTGCAGACCATCGCGTTTTGCCTTATGTCATCACCTAATTATCCGAAATTGCAAAGAAATTCAACAAGAAAAGTTCAAAAGCATATGTAGAATGGCGAATAGGGACTCTGTTTGTGCTCTTGAGTATCCTCTGGATCCAAGCTACTATTCTACTCCACAGATGCCTGACATCATACAAATGTTCTCTTTTTTCCTGTACCTGTTGGTAGAAGCAGGGGTGGAGCAATTTTATGGTTAGGGGTTCATCTGAACCTCCTTTAGCAGAAAACTATGGTATTTATACATGGTTAAAATATTTTTTAATTTTTTTGTATATATAAAAGATGTTGAACCTCTTTAGTGAAAATCTGATATAGGTTTTCTTCCTCAATCGTTACTTGCTTGCTGCTACCTTCTTTCTGTACGTCTGCAGAAAGTCAATAACGTATTTTGAGTAAATATCATATTAAATTAATAAATGAATGAACCAATGATATGTTAAACACGAATCACAACTCAACCAACAAGGATTGTAAATGAAAAAAAAAAAGGAATACAAAACTTGTAAGTGAGACCTGATTTGGGGGAGAGATACTCCCATGTGTTCCATTTCTTCATAATAGCCATTGGAAGGAATTAAAATTTAGAAGAAGAATATACCACCAATTAAAATGTTAATAAAAGTTTTTCTTTTATTCACGGAGAACAAAAGATTTTTCATTTAACTAAAATTACTCATATGAGTAATTTTAAATAAATTATATTTTAGTTAAATGACAAATCTTTTGTTCTCCGTGAATAAAAGAAAAACTCTTATTTATTTCATAACATTTCAATTAGTGATATATTCTTCTTCTAAATTTTAATTCCTTCGCAGCGGCTAAGTCAATGGCTATTATGAAGAACATGAAACACATAGGAATATCTCTCCCCCAAAGGGTCCCACTTACAGGCTTTGTATTGCCTTTTTTTTTTTTCATTTACAATCCTTGTAGGTTGAGTTGTGATTCGTTTTTAACGTATTATTGTTACGTTCATTTATTAATTTAATATGATATTTACTCAAAATACGTTATTGATTTTCTGCAGACGTACAGAAAGAAGATAGCAGCAGGCAAGTAATGATTGAGAAAGAAAACCTATACCAAATTTTCACTAAAGGGGTTCGACATCGGCTATGTATAAAAAAAATAAAAAAGTATGTAATTCTTCATATTTTGAACCTCTTTAGTGAAAATCCTTGCTCTGCCACGAGCAGAAGACACACATAGTCTCAGCATTAAAAACCCGCTTAATGAGCCTGTCTGTAGTGAGTAGTTTAACCTACATTAGTAACCACATAAGTGAATATATCATTAGACCTAGTAGGATTGTCTAACATTAAGCATTTTCGTGGTACGCTGATCCTCTCCAGCTAAATAATCCTCCAAAAATACGAAACTGTAAGAGCAAACAACACTTTTAGTTACACAAAATTGCACCAACAACTACACAAAACTACACAAAAATATGCAACTTTTACTTGCACAAAACTACAAAAACAGCTGCACAAAAGAACTTGCATTTTATTTGCACAAACAAGTAAAAGTGCCCTGAATTTCAAAATTTACCTGTTTTTCTCTCAATTCAATTCAAGAAAAACCGGCACATGGACTTAATTTGCTGATTTTTTGCAGATTGGATGATACCGCTCGGCACATTGTAAACTTGTATTTGTATTACATTGGTTTTCAGATGTCAGATAACCTTTGTCTTCTTAAATATTGATGAAATGCCCCCCAAAGAAAGACTCGGTGAAGTATCAATCATGAGAAACTTCTAAATTTCTATAAGGACAAATCTCAAATGTAAAATCACTCTCTTTGCCCAAACATCTATAGGAAATGTGTGTGTATTTCCCTTTAGTATAATTTTTTGTCGAATGAGGTTAAGATGAATGCAGATTTCTGTTGCGAGGGGAAATTTGGAAACCAAAAAGTAAATTTACCAAAGAAAAGGAAAACACATTTTTCAGCATTAACCTCCCAAATGAAAACAACAAATTCCAAGTGAAGTTTCAATACACACATAACATAATGCAGGGGCAGAACTAGACTATAGCCTACAGGTTCAGCCAAATCTAGTACCTGTAGCTCAAACTCTATCTTTTTGTTTATTTGGAAACCAAACTGACATCATAATCCACATGTTATCAAACTTTACAGAGTCAAAACTAAATTGAGGCAAAGGTGATTTATTGTCAGGTCCAGCGGGCTTGTATGTAATACTTACAGTCGCACAAGAGGCATGAACACCAGAAAATGAAAGGTTTCGCTAGCATTTACCTTAGGAAAACACAACCCTCATTTTAAGGACCAATAAGCTAAATGAATTCACCAGAAATCTGCAGTAAAGTTCTGGATACCTTATCCAATGACACAACCTCCTACGCTAAATGCAGATTCAGAGGCTACTGTATTGATGGGCACACTCAAAACATCTCGTGCTATTATTTAAAGTTCTGGATACTTTAGTTTGTTATCCTTTCCAAAACCAAGTACATCTAGATTCACATTTGTTTTGTGGTCGAGATTAGTTTCTTCCAAAGATTAGTCTAATTGGGTTTTACCTGTACTTAATTCTATTTAAACATATCAAACTACTCAAATGCATCAGCCAATTCACTTCTACTACTACAAGCATGCTACTTTGATAACGAAGTTGATAACGAGGTTGTAGCAGGAGACACCAAATACTCTTTGAATATAAACTGTAAATTATCTTTGATAACCTTCACTTTTTGATCAACAGTACCAGAGTCAAGCTTTGAAAAACAAAACTTAACAAAAATCAACTTATATCGAGGGTCAAGAACCATCGCAATAACCAAAATGATACTATATGAAGTTAGACTACACTACCACTATACCTTACGGCTACACTAAGCCAATAAGGTGAACATCTCTTAAGAAGATAAACAAAACAATGACCACGTTCCTTTATAGCTTAGGAGTGATCTTATAGGTTACAACCAAACACATCAACTAAGAAATAAAGAAACTATAGAAGCCTTCTATCAGGTCCCCTGAACACAGTAGTTGTATCTTCATACTAGGAGCCAAGAGAGCACTTTTGGAGAACAAGAATATTCAGTTGTGAGATTTTTCCAAAAGCTATTTTTTTTTCCGTGGACAATCTCCTTTTATATTGCACAAGATGCATCATATGGACCATTGGTCCTTCAGTACAAATGAAGGTGATATTTCACCGACCACATCAGCTTTATTAGTTGTATCCCATATGCAAACACTACACGTTGATCTTATAGGCTACTTGGTCCTCGTGTTAGTTTGTTAATCATGAAAATGTTCATTTAACACTTTCCTTCTTTTTGATGATGACAAACTGTGATCCCCTTTACACAGTTCCCCATGAATATATGAACCCTTGTCGACTTGTACCCCCTGAATGTATGCACCCCATTGCCTATTAACCTATCTTCCCCCTTTTGGTATCATTAAAAGCCTAAACAATAAACTAAGATAATACCCACAACGAAGGAATTCTGGGTACTTGAGATAGCAAATACATAGAAAATAAAGATAACGAATAATGTAAGAAAATTAGAACAGGTTATCATTTCATTAAAGTTAGCATTCCAAGCATAGAAAAAACACTATGCTATGCAAGGAATGCTAACCTCGTTCGGAACCCGGTCCCTGATGAGCAAATACTTGAATGAGTTTCATTCAAGGCCAGATCTTCAAATCCTATGAGACTTCCAAATTTGCAAACCTGCAATATACATTTCGGAATTAAACTTATTGTGAATAATACCTGCATAGGAATTCTAGCCAAAGAGAAGGAGGATATAACTTTTATAGGGACTCAGAGAGCTTTTGTTCCCGCACAAAGCTTATTTGTTGGTTTTGGGAACCCACTTCATTCTGAGTTCCCAGTAACGAGACAAAGGCCTAATTAGAATTTTCTTGGTCCAACCTAGCAATTGTATATTACTCTGTTTTGGTTTAGGACCTGGTCCCTCATTCACTCTTTCACTTTCAGAGTAATCAGAATGCTTCCTTTTCAGAGTACTTTTGAGAACTTCATGCCTGCCTTTTAAGTGACCATTTCTAGCACAGTATAAGCACAACAAGTTGTCAGCAACAAAAACATATTTGCTATGATGATTACGGGGGGGAATCAATTTTGTTCACATATCCTAGACCCCTTTTTTCATGTCGCCTGTGGTTAGACATATCCCCACAACATAATTCAAGGACTTTCTCAAGCCATCCTTGACCTTGACCAGGTCCTTCTCCTGCACAACATGCCTTTCTAAGGAAGCAATTTCAACTCAGCCTCCTTCAGTTTCTCTTCTAAAATAAGTTCATTTTTCATTAATTTTACCTTTTAGTTAAGCATCAGATTTGGATTCAGTTTCCATAAACTTCAAAAGTTCATCTTTTTCAGCTTCTAAAGCCACAACTTTTACTTCCAATCAGACACTTGATTTGTTAAAATTATTTTTTCATCTTGTGAGACATCAACATTATTGTTTAACAAATCCTTTTTAGCAGTTAATTCACAAATGGAATCAATGAGTACAAATGCAAGCTTGTTCAACTTTCTGGTAGAATAAAGATTTAAGTTCTCTTTTAAGTCTAGAAGTGTTACATGTTCCTCTTCTTCTTCACCATCATCTCATTGAGCCATGAATGCAAATAAATTGTCAATGATTTTGTCATCATCTTTCTCGGCTAGCATAGATGAGTCCTCAGGTTGTTTTTCATCTTCAAAATAACTGGAGGAGTTACCCCATACCCCCAGAGCTTTCATTACAATCCGATCAGCAGCAACTTTTCTTCTAAATTTCTCAGAAGCCTGGTCCTTCCTTTTGTCTTTCAAGAACTTTGAAACATATTTGTAACCACCTTTTCCATGAGGACAATCTCTAACGAAGTGTCCCGGCATCCCATGTCCATGACATAGTTCAACATTACCCAGAGAGCTACCAACATTTCCTTTTCTTGCAAAACCATGATTTTTCCTGACAATATTTTTAATCTTTCGGTGAGATAGGCCATATTTACACCATCAATCTCCTCGTCACTCTGA
The DNA here is from genome assembly GCA_029948455.1 of Solanum rostratum. NCBI lineage: Eukaryota > Viridiplantae > Streptophyta > Magnoliopsida > Solanales > Solanaceae > Solanum > Solanum rostratum. The sequence continues at coordinate 17,467,117 of CM057046.1, read as the reverse complement.
GAAGTTTTCAAAGTTAATGTCTTTTCCTTGTTTCCTTCTCTTTTGGCAGTATCATGTTGCTTGTTTAGCTCATGTGTCTGAAGATTGCCAATGAGAACATCCACTGTTAACTTTTCCCGGCCCTGGGCTTCTGTAATAGCATCCACCTTGCTTTCCCATGATTTTGGAAGAGCCCTGAGAATTTGTTTCTCACTTGCTTGCTCTAACTTATAGGTTCACCCCAAACACTTTAATTCGTTGATTATAACCGAGAACCTGGTCGGCATTTCATGTATGGATTCTCCTACCATCATGATAAAATCATCATATTGAGAATTGAACATGCCCGCTTTTGATTCCTTTACCTGCTCAGTTCCTTCATGATCATTTTTTAGGCAATCCCATATCTCCCTTGCAAATTCACAAGCTGAATCCTATTATATTCCTCAGCTCCAATACCACACACTATAAGCTTTTGTGCTTTATAGTTCTTTTTAATCTTTTGGCGGTCTACCTAAGAATATTGGTGCCTGGTTCTAGGAACTAACCTGGTCGTCTCCCCTTCCTTCACTTTGGCAGTAGGGATGTATGGTCCATCAAGAACGATGTCCCACGACTCACTATCCTCAGCCATAAGGAAGTCATGCATACGATCCTTCCACCAACCATAAAACTGTCTATTGAATCTCGGGGTCTCATGGATGATTTTCCTTCTTCTAGGTTTAGTGGAACAACCATATTTTTCAGAAAATCTCTAGGTGTGAACCGTTTAGAGATCCTTGCTCTGATACCACTTGTTGAATAAATATGTGTCTACCCTAGTAAGGGATCAGGTCCCTCAGACACTATAAGTAAAAACAAAAAGAAGGTAAACAAGAGACAAACACACAAGGACTTAACATGGAAAAACTCCTTGCTTAAGGGAGAAACAACCACGACCTATTTAGACAAGATTTCCCAAAACCCAAAATCCACTAATGAATGAGCAAAGTAAAGAAATACAACACACAAGATTTATTTTCCTCACTTTCTCACTATTCCTAGTTGCAACCTAGTTACAAGCATTGAGCAGCAACAACTCTAACTAGTCTAGACTCTCACCACCTTGATAAAGTTAGACTACACTGCCACTACACGTTTAGGCTACACTAAGCCAACAAGGTAAATATCTCTTAAGAGGATAAACAAAACAATGATCACGTTCATTTATAGGTTAGGAGTGATCTTACAGCTTACAACCAAACACAACAACTAAGAAACAAGGAAACTATAGAAGCCTTCTATCAGGTCCCCTGAACACAGCAGCTGTATCTTTATACTAGGAGTCATGAGAGAGCTTTTGGAAAAACAAGAACATTCAGTTGTGAGATTTTTCCAAAAGCCATTTTTGTCTCCTGGACAATCTCCTTTTATATTTCACAAGATGCATCATATGGACCACCGCTCCTTTAGTACAAATGAAGGTGACATTTCACCAACCATAGTAGCTTTTACAGTTGTATCCCATATGCAAACACTACACGCTTATCTGATAGACTACTTGGTCCTTGAGTCATTTTGTTAATCATCAAAACATTCACTTAACATCAAGCAAATTGGTCATATAACAGATCATACGAAGATTGTTAAGAGACTTTCTTGTGGATTGTTCCCCTGTTTTTCGAGGTGAAAGAGCATTTTTGTCTGAAATTCCAGTAGGTGTCTCCTTTTTCTTGCATAAATTCCAGCGGAGCCGCTTTGAAAGGTGTTTCTAAAGTACACTGTTCTTTGATCAATTAAGCTATTTTAACCAATCATTGTAGCCGAAATTGTTAATAAATAGCTTTCTTAAATCTTCCATAGTTGGTTCCCCTTTATGAATCAATTTCCCAATTATGGCATGCTTACAATCCTTGGAAAGATTAACAAACTAATCTTTGGCACAGACATAGACAGCCGGCTTACCCAAATGAGTCCCATATTGAATATGAACAGTAGTTTGAGCTATTGTAGCTACCAGATTTTCTTGGACAGTAGCAGCAAATGTGAGCGTTGATGGCACGACGGGGTTCGATTTCCCAGGAGGGACATAAGTTTTTGTTGCTTATTCTTACAGTAGTCCTCTTTGAGGATATATATTGTTGTTATTGGTATAAGTAGAAGGGGCTTCAGAGGAATTCAAATTTTGGATTTATACTGCTTTTAGAGGTTTTAGAGGTCCCAAATTTATTTGAGAATCAGTATTTGGGAACACAATGACTATACCAATATATCGCGAAAATACAATGACTATACCAATATATCGCGAATAAGTAAAGTTTTTTAGCTAATATTATCAATATTCTAGGACTAATATAAATGATTTGTAAAGAGTGTGCCAAGCAAACATGAATAAATAAATATGCATATAGAGAGAAGTAATTAAGCAATAAAATAGAGATGAAAATCCAATGGAACTTACTAAAGAACTTAATGGAAATATTTACCTCCCACCCCTTTTAACATCTGTTAAGGGGCAAAATCTATTAGCTAAATGACCCGAAAAAAAAAACAAGAGGAAAAATAGTTGCATTCTCTTGCTAAGATTTGATCATGGTTCAACCTTGATGATGACTACAATAGTTCCTCACTTTTCCTAGGAAAAGTGGTACCCTTTTGGAGTACGTGAACTCTTTAATAAAGCAAGCATCTGAATCTAATGCACAAGCATCTACCTTGATACAAGTGCTGCTACAAATATTACTTTTAGTGGCATTTGTTTAGTAGCAAGCGTTGGGAATAAACCCATCACAAAAATAATATTTTCTGCACTAATAACAGGATAATAATGTAGTATAGTGATACAGTAATCAACAAGAATTAAAAGAACAACAAGGACACAAGGATTTTACTGGAAAAACCTTTTGAATAAGAGAAAAAAACCACAGGACCAATTGGAGCAAAGTAATCCACTTTCATTCTTGGCGAGTTCTGGAGCGAGTCTCAGGGTGGAACATACTAAAATCTTTTTATCATTACACTAAGTCTTTTTATCTTGCCCTTGTTTGAAGTATATAAACAATAATCAATGACAATATTAGTTGAGGGCAAGAAGGAATGGTAAATTAGGAAATGAATGATGGTTTTATTTTAAAATTTTTAACTTGGCTATTATCATATTTTTATGTTGAAATATTTTTCAAATAACAATACAATATTTTTGAGATAATTGTCAAAAAACACATCTAAATTATCCATTTTTTTAGTTTCATACCTAAATTATTGGGAGTGTGGGTTTCATATCTAAATTATTACTTATTAATCAGTTGATGTGTGTATAGACTCTCTTTTATTAGAAAAAAACTTGCCACTTGACATGCCACATGGGTAAAATATTCCACCTCGACAAAAATTAAATAAAATAGGAAAAATGGTACACAAATGACTCTCATCCACCTATTGGACCTAAAATGCCCTTCATGTCCAAAAATGCCCTTCATTCACCTTTTTGACTCACTTATAACCTTGAAACTAACAACTCTTTTTTTTTAATTATTATTATGTTTCATTTTCTTATGGAATAAAAGTAAACCCCCATCTCTATTAGATTTCTTTTCATAATTCATTCAAAATGAAATAATTTATCTCTGTAAGAGCATTAATTTTTTCTTTTACAAAAAAAAAAAAATAGTTTTTGAATATATATTTTTTAAGTGTATTTTAGGGCTATATAAATATATTATTTTGGCTTGGACACACTATGTGAAAACATCTATTAAAAAAATTAAATAAACTAGTAGTTTTATTGTATATTTTTTTTAAAAAAAAAAGGATCATAAATAGGGTATTTTTTTTGTATTTGATAAATTTAGGGATTTAACCCCAAAACAATTTTTTTTTAAAAAAAATGTTCGATTTCTTTTGTTAAAAAAATTGAGAGTGTTAAAGAGATACATTATTCCAGTTTCGATAAATTATGGAAAGAAATCTTACTTTCCATAAAGAATTATTTGTACATATTATATTTTATTGCTCATTGCATGCATGTTTTTATAGAATTTTCATCATTCTAGCAAATCTATAAAAAATCACATTGGACGCACATGTGCAAAGCACGTGTCTAGAAACTACTTAAACATAAGACAGAGAAACTCAAGTTAAATTCTTTTTGATAGGTCTAAATACTCACTCAATAAATTATTAACTGGTCAGAGCAGGTCAATTTAAGAAAACACAATTTATATCCAAATCCTTGTTGGTCTGTGACCCTACTTCACTATTCATTCTGCTTCACTTGAGAAAAGAACATCCGTCCATGTTTTCATTTGTTCTTTTCGTTATTCGATTTGTCAGGTAATTCAGGTTGCTCTGCTCAAATTGTTCTCATGGTATGATTTTGCTTTCACTCTAATTTCTACAACTATCATCACAATCCCAAATGAAATCAAAACAGACATTCTGTTAAGGCTGCCCCCCCCCCCCCCCCCGCCGCACCCCAAGTCTCTCTTGAAATGTATGTCTGTTTCGAAATCGGGGAATCAACTAATCTCTAGCCCTCATTTTGTAGAATCCCATATCAGATTAAACATTCATCAATTCAAGAAAACACAATTTATACCCAAATCCTTATTGATCCGTTACGCTAGTTCACCGCTACAGCTCTGCTTCACTTAATAGAAGAACATCCGGCCATGTTTTCATTCGTTTCTTTTCGGGATTGGATTTGTCAGGTGATTCAGACTGTTTTGCTCAAATTGTTTTCATGGTATGATTTCGCTTTCACTCCAATTTCTACAACTGAAATCGTAATCCCAAATGAAATCATCATAGACATTCTGTTAAGGCTTCCCCCCAAGACTCTCTTGAAATGTATGTCCGTTTCGAAATCGTGGAATCAACTAATCTCTAGTCCTCATTTTGTGAAATCCCTTCTCAGATTTAACACTCATCAACTTGTTCTATTCCCGGGCATCAATGGACAATACAAGTTTTGTTCTCTCCCTCCCCTCTTTAACAGACAACAACTCGCTCAGGAGTTAATTCAAATTGATCCTCCCACTTTAAAAGTTTTCTTTGTGGGTTCTGTTAATGGCCTCATTTGTCTCTCAAATCAACCAGGGGAGACATATATATGGAATCCTACCATTAAGAAGTCTAAGAAATTACTTCATTCCAAATTGGGTATGCCTTTCTCTAACAACTATGGTTTTGGATACGATGACTCACATGATGATTATAAAGTTGTATTTGTCGAGTATTATCCGAATTCTTACAATGATGACTTGTCCAACATGAAAACTGTGATCAGCATCTGCAGTTTGAGGACTGATTCTTGGGCAACAGTCCACGACCAGCTTCAGGGCATCTTTCTACTGAATCATTCCGGTAAATTTGTCAATGGGAAGCTTTATTGGGCTGCATCTAATCGTGTTGGTAATTACGATGTGCACCACGTCATTTCTTTTGATGTATCAGACGAGAAGTGGGGAAGCTTGGAGCTTCCCACTCGTGAAGAAGTTCATTCTAAATTCAAACTCGGAGTTGTGGGAAGTGAACTTTCTGCATTTTATACTTGTTATCTAGATATCATTACTTCTGATGTCTGGATATTGAAAGATTGTGGTGTATCATGGCTGAAACTGTTCACCATCGAATATCCTCAAAATACTGTGCTATATATGTTTTCTGCACCCATTTTCACATTTTCGATGCACCTTTGCCAGTTAGAAAAGCATGACATTTTACTTTCACTTCCGGGAGTTATCATGATATTTGACGGTTCAACTAAAAAGCTTGAGCATACCGCTTTTGTTGAGGGATGCAAACCTGCAGAAGCCTATGTAGAAAGCATTGTGAATCCCCTAATGATATCTGGTAAGAATTCTGCTTATTTTAGCTGGTATGCATTTTTTTGCACTTCTTTTTCTATCAACAAAAGTCCTCATTACTATATAGAAGCAGATAAAATTACTGAATGACTAACATCTACTATTAATCTAGTCATATAAAAAGTTATTTCGTCGAAAAAAGAAAATAGAATCCAAAAGGTGGCTCCGGCTCCCTTTCAGTAAGGGAACTATCCAGTTTGTCCAATACACTTCTTACGTTCTTACATCTGTCCACTTAAAGATCCAAGGGTTAATAATTGTCTAACCAAAATAGACTCCTAAACCATAGTTGAGCTAAAGTACTAATTTTACATTTTATTTTTTCCTTATTAACAACTTTTGTGTTGGCGAGATTCTTGTCAAGATAGGTTCTCTGTTTTTCTTTATCTGCAACAAAAATCAATGCTATCTTATTTTCATGATTTATGAAAGGACTACTACCGCTAACATACTAGCGACCCTGGTTCGATATTAGTACCAGTTGAACAAGTAAGAACGCAGTATCAAGGCAGACACACAACTTATAGTAGAAAATCTCCTTGCTCAAGGGAGAAACAACCACTGCCTACACTTGTAGGATTTCAACAACTTTATTACTTCAAAACTGAGCAACGTCAATTTACAAACTCGCAACTCTCCACTCAATAAACTTCACTCACCTAACTAGCACAAACGAGAACCAAACCCACTCTCACAAAAAACTCACTAAAAGAAAACAATCTCTGAGAATTATTGTCACTAAACTATGATTCTAAAAGGATTGCAACAATCTAAAAAAACTAGAAAAACCTAACTCTAGATCTTGCTTGAATGGCCTAGTGCTAGTGCTCTTGCTTGAATGATTCTCCGATCTTCAAGATTGCAAAAGCTACAACTGCTAGGGTTAAAGATTGTTTATGTAGTAAACCCTAGAGTCATTCCATTCTAGAACTCTTTCATTGAGTAGGGCACAAATTATTTTCCTTGTAGAATTCCTATTTAAATGTTGCTTCCTTTTCCATCTCCTAGTGGGATTCTGCTCCGCGACTCCTGGTATAGCCACCTGAACCCGATTCTGTTTGTCATCATCAAAATAGTATAGTTGTACTTGCACAGTTCTAACAAATTCACCCTTTTTGATGATGGCAAACCTGTGCGTGTGATAATCCTGCAAAGTTCTCCCTTTTGACATCTCAAAAAAAATGACAAGTAAGCACAGAAAAAAATGACATGCATCAGAAGCACAAGCACAAGCACAAGCACACAAATACAGATAATGCAATGGGCACAACACATTAGAACTACTAATATTAGCCATCCATAAGTGTAAGTAACACAAGCAATAAGGTGATAGCTAGACAATCAGTATTCAAGAACAAGGCATACACCTAGCCCGCTAATGTCAACCATAGAAAAAAAATATACAAAACCAAAGTGAAAAGATGTCTATAGGAGCAAAAAAGAGTAAGATTGTACAAAGCCAAAAAAAAGGACAGGGGAGCACTAAGGGTTAGGGGATGAGGAAGGGCAAGATCCTAGCAGCTTGAGAAGCACATCCACCCGCGCATTATGGTCTAGTGGTTGTTGAAGGAGCTGGTCCTTTAGACAAAGCACCTCCACTTGTGAGTCACCCAACTGATCCTTAAACTCATCCACTTGATCTTGGAGACGAACTTGTTGTGTCCTGGCCTCCTGAAGGTCCAACATCATCTGGGACATTGGCCTGGCAGCCTTTGGAGGAGCAGGTGCAGTAGCAGCAGCAGTAGGGGAAGGAAGGAAATCACACTCTCGGGCAGTGGTCTTATCAATCATGTCTTTCTTTGTTAGAGCCCTACCCGCTCCAAGGGGAACCTTATATGCTTTGAAGATATGGGTCAACAGGTTGTCAAATGCCAACTGGTGGGGAGTAGGTATAGAATCAATCACATGCGCCATATGTCTTATGACCAAGGAGGGCCACTCAACTGCTCCTGTAGATCAATGGCATGAGCGATTCCCATATCTCAAAAGGTTTCCTCATGGCAACGCTCACCCGTTGGAAGAATACAGTTGTGGACAACCTCAAACAACAACTTAAGAAAAGGAGAATTTCCCCCTTCAACACCTTCCTGAGCGCATCAGTAACCCTACCATTAGTGAATTTGGAGGTTAACACATAACCATCATCATCCTTCAAAACATATTCAGCTAGACCCATGGATGGAACCCACAATATCTCCCCCAACCTGACCTTGTCAAACACAATCTCAACTCTATGAACTGGGGAGGTGGCAACACTACCCTCCAACACAGACAAATTCTCATAGAAATCCACCACTTCCAGCTCAAATACCATAGGCTTAGTATCCAAGAACAAGTACACCCAACCTTGATGGCAAGTTTTGTGCATAGTTTCTCAACTAGGGGGTATGTGCATACCTTTGGATGAATCATCCTCCAATGCAGTATAGACTTGGACCCAAAATAGTGATACTTCCCTATGACTAGAAACTTTTCTACACGTTGGTTAACCCTAGGGGGAGCGAGGGTGGTAGATGGAGCATTAGGGACAGGCGTCCCTTAGGGAGGGGAAGGGACTCTAATAGGAGCAGAGGGGGTGCCGAAGACTTACCATGGTATAGATATTTTTGGCTACAGGATGCACCTACAGAGATGAAGGTCCTTCATTTGCTGCGAGTCAGTGGCCTCCTGGGTCGATGAGCAGTGATCTTAGAGGGTGGAAGCGTCTAGGTAGACCTCTGCACAACCCCTTGGAAACCTATGCCAAGGGCACGTCATCCATAGAGTTAGACTCGAAAAGAGTGGGAACAGGTAAAGTCGGAGGGGGTAAAGTGGCTAGAGAGACTGGGGAAGGCGGTGGGGTGGATATGGAAGGAGGAGGTTAGGGTTTTGAGAAAAAGTGGGAAGAGGATAAGTATCAGTTGAAGAGGTAGAAGAAGACGAGGGTTCTTCGATGAGGGGCGATGTGATAGGAGGGGTAGTTGGACATTAGACTAGTAGGGTTTTGAGACAGTGAAGGGGGAGTAAGGTGGAGAGTGCGGCAGGTCCAATGAAGTTGAAGGAGAAAAGTAGGGTTGAGGGTGACTGGAGGTAGGTGGTGGAAAGGAGACGGTGGCTAGTGGGGATGGTGGTGGTGATAGGAGTTTAGTGGAGGAGGGAGATGAAGGTAGTTCCACCAAAGACAGGGCTTGCGGTGGTAAAAGGGCGGTGGCATTTGAGTCGGAGATAGAGTATGAGACTAGGGCGGCCATTTTCTTTCTTATGTTCTTGAGGTAGATGTTCTTGCTTTGGACAAGAGAGATGAACTTTAATCATGTGCATGAATGGGTTTTAAAAGGAGTTCTTGGAAATCTAAAGGGGTGCCAGGAGTTGATTGAAAGGAAGTCTTCTAGAAAAATGAACACCATGAACCGACGCTTGAGATCCCAAGGAAGGTGATCATTGGCATTTTTGAGTTAGCAAGCTTCCCGCCAATAAGAGGTATGGGTTAGATTGAGACTAAGTGACCAAGTTCAGCTGTTGGAACTACAGACATCTCCTCTTAAAGCATGTGAACATATTGCAGTATAGATTGATCATAAGAGGGCAAGGGAGTACTTGATGGTCAAATATTGACAACCAGTTGCTCTTTACCTCAGTGTGATAGTCTATCTTGGGAAACTAAGGGTAATATCAGCAGTTCCCAGTGAGGGAGTCCAAGTATAATCCGCTGGTTCAGGAGCCTGTGCAACAAAGACAAAGCCACTTATTTCTAGACAAACTTTAAATTAAAATTGAAATTAGTCAAAGCATGACTCATGCCCCCTGATCAAACGTAGATGTAGTCGATTGAGTGCAAAGTGTTCTCAACCCAATGTTTGGTTAAGATATCGGCCACCTGGTCCTCAGTCTCGCAGAAAACCATTTTGATAAACCCCTTTTCTACATTATCCCTCAAGAAGTGGTGTCTAACATCAATGTGCTTGGTATGTTTATGGTGAACTGGGTTCTTTGATATGTTCACGGAACTCATTTTATCACACTTGATTGGAATGCAGTAAAATTTCACTCCAAAGTTAAAAGTTGTTGTTTGATCTAGATACGTTGAGCACAACATGAGGCAGTAGCGACATATTATACCACAACAGTAGACAAGGTAACTGAGTTTTGTTTCTTTGTGGCCCAGGAGACTAATAAAGGTCACAAAAAGTGTGCCATTCCTGAGGTGCTCTTCCAATCAGCTAGGCACCCAGCGTAGTCAGCATCCGCAAATCCAACTAAGTCAAATGAGGATCCGATGGCATACCAGAGGACTAGATTCATAGTTCCTTTGAAATATCCTAGGACTCGTTTCACAGCCTTGAGATGAGATTCCTTAGGATTGGATTGAAACTGGGCATACATACCTATACTGAACAAAGTATTTGGTCTGCTGGTGGTAAGATACAGAAGTGACCCAAACATCCCTCTATACTTGGTTTCGTCTACACCAACTTCTGCTTCGTCATTATTTAGCTTGGTTGTAGTCGCCATTGAGGTGTCACTTGTTTTACATCATGCATCACAAATTTTGTGAGCATCTCTTTGATGTACTTCTGTTAATGGATGGAAGTACCCTCCTTTTTCCGATGAATCTGTAGACCCAGGAAGAAGTTTAGTTCACCTATCATGCTCATCTCAAACTCATTGCCCATGAGTTTTGCAAACTCTACTCCAAGGCCTCATTAGTCCCTCCAAAGATGATATCATCGACATATACCTATACTATGAGGACATGAATACCTTTCTTCTTAAGGAACAACGTATAGTCAATTTTCCCCCTGATGTATCCATGACTTAGTAGAAAGCTAGACAGTTTATCATGCCAAGCTCTAGGTGCCTGCTTCAGTCCATAAAGCGTTTTATCTAGCTTGTATACATAGTCAGGGTATTCATGATTTCCAAAACCTGACGGTTGCTTAACTTATACCTCCTCCTACAGATACCAATTGAGAAAATTGCTCTTGACGCCTATTTAGTACACCTTGAACTCCATGTGGGCTGCAAAAACTATGAGCATTCTAATGGCCTCAATACGTGCCACAAGAGCAAGGTCTCATCGTAGTCAATTCCTTCCTCTTGATTGTACCTTTTAAACATAAGCCTAGCTTTGTTCCTAGTGACTATACCTTGCTCATCTAGCTTGTTTCTAAAAACCCATTTAGTGCCAATAATGGAGCGGTGTTCAGGAGGGGGAATTAGGTGCCACACTTTGCTGTGCTCAAATTGAAGAAGTTATTTTGCATTGCGGATATCTATTCATCATCCAGCAGGGACTTTTTGAAATTCTTTTGGGCTCCACTAGAGACACATATCTAGAGAAGGCACGTATATTTTTTATTTTTGACCTGGTGGATATGCCTAAGTCTAGAGGAGTCAATAGATTTCTAATAAATGAGAACTTTTATGTTTCTAGCTATGACCTTGGTCCTCTGGCATTGGATCGGTATGTGTGGTAGTTGAGGGACCAGCTTCATCAGATGCTAATGTCCCTGAGATTCCTGCTCCATTAGATGAATTTGGCCCAGGTGCCACCCTTCTTTCCTCACTATTTGAGGTTGAAGTGGAAGGTAGATCCAGTTGAGTTAGAGAAGCAGGTGCACTGGGATTACACCTTCTTCATCATCAGAGTCTCTTATATGATTTGACATCCCCAATTCATGTACCTGTTCCTACAAAACTTTCTATGCCACAGATCTGACCTCATCAAATATAACATGTGTACTTCCTTCCACACATTTTGTTCTTTTGTTGAAAACTTTGTATGCTTTACTTTTTGCAGAATATCCTAGGAAGATTTCCTCATCACTCTTGGCATCAAACTTCCCTAGTGCATCCTTCCCATTGTTGTCCAGATAACATACACAACCAAAGGAACGAAGGTGAGCTAGATTTAGTTTTCTTCCTTTAAGTAGTTCATAGGGTGTTTTATTTAAGATAGATCTAATCATGCATCTGTTGATGAGATAGCAGCTAGTGTTCACAGCTTCAGCCCAATAACTCTGTGGAAGGTTGATGGTTATCAGCATAGTTCTATCTATGTCTTCCAGAGATCTATTCTTCCTTTCGACCACCCCATTTTGTTGAGGTGTTCTAGGGGCGGAGAAGTTATGGAGTACGCCGTTTTTGGTGCAGAATCTTAAGAACTTAGAGCTCTCAAATTCTGTACCATGATCTGTTCTCAAGCTCATCAGATGGAAGTTCAATTTCTTTTGCACCATTTTAACGAACGCTGTGAATACATCGAACATTTCATCCTTGGATTTTAGAAAGAAAGTCCACATCAATCTGGAGTAATCATTTACAAGTATGAAAACATACCTTTTACCTCCTTATTTTGCACTCGCATTGGTCCACAAATATTCATGTGAACCAGTTCTAGGGGTCTGTGAGTGCTCAGCAGACCAACTGGATGAAAGCTGCTTCTGACATGTTTTCCTTGATCACATGCACCACAAACTTGATCCTTATTAATCTTGCCTTCTTGTAGACCCAGAACCAGTTCCTTGTATATCAGTTTGTGATCGTCGAGAAGCTAGCATGACCCAGTTTCTTGTGCCACAATATAGATTCATCACTCATGGCACTGAGGCATTTTTGTGTAGGCTTCTTTGGGCCACTAATATCAACAATGTACACATATTTGTGCCTTTTCCCCCGAGTATGAGCAACCTAGAATAAGAGTTTGTCACCTTGCACTCAGAGGCGGTAAAGAGGTTATCATTTCCCTTGTCGTACATTTGAGAGAACTCAGCAGGTTTTGCTTTAGTCCCTTCACATAGTACATATTGTCAATACATTGGGACAGTGAAGGCCCCACTTTTCCAATTCCCTTTATTTCCCCTTGCTTTCCTTTTCCAAAGCCCATACTTCCGCCTTGGATATTATTCTATAGAAAGAAGTTGCGTTTATCTCCTGTCATATGTCTGGAGCATGCGCTGTCTAAGTACCACTGCTTTAGCTTTCCTTCTACTAGTTCCTGCACCAATTAGCAAGGGTTAGTTTTAGGTATTCAAATCTACTTGGTTCCTTTTTTATTGTAAAAGGATAAATAAGAGCTTGTTTGGCCCAACTTAGTAGGTCCCTTTTTCCTCTACCAGTCCCTTTTACTTTTTTTCCATAGGTCTTACTCAAATAGGTGAAGCTACTATTAAAAGCCTTTGTATTTTTGTTGCACCAATCCCTACTGTAACCTGTCTTACCACACAAGGTGTATGGAATGCGATAGTCAACTACGCTCTCTTTGGATTCCTTTATTTTGAACCCGATTCCATATTTGGTGGTAGATTGACCTTGCAGCATATCATCGAGCATGGCAGAGGACCTGGTCCACTTCATGTTATTCTCTAACTTAGCTTTAGTCTGGTCGAGTTCCTTGATAAGAGCTTCATTTCTTTTATAACAATTTATTAGATTATTCTCTAGCTTTTTTGCCTTCTCTTCCAGGGCCAATTGAGCCTGTCTCATCATATTTTTCTCTTTTATAGAGGACTTAAAGTTGTCAATCTCCGTTTGGAGTATGTGGTTGACATTTCTAGGTTTACATTCCTAGTTCTCAATTGAGCATAATCCTCCAACAGATGTTCCTTAGTGTCACAAATGGTCATATAGGCATCAATTAGGACCTGTGACAAGGATTCAAGCTTTTTCTTAGAGTAGGTATGAGTACTAAATTTTGACTTGTTCGAAGCTTACCTTGGTGTCCAGCAGAGAACCATCCTCGTCATAAGAACTTGCTCCTACCATCAGTGCCACCTTCTCATCATCACACCCAGCCGTGATGCTGGAGTCATCTAGTTCATCATTAGTCACAATCATCGCCTTGTCCTTGCTGCCATTATCAGATTCTTCTACAGTAACAAGTTCAAGGAAATCATACTTCTCAGGCCCCTCAATGGCTATGAAGGATTGATTTTCTGGAACTTCACCATCAGATTCCTCTCCGGAGTTGTTCCCTAATGCCACAAGATCCCTTTTTATAGATAGATTTGCCCCTTAATTTGTCATCCTCCTATCCTTGAGAACATATGGCTCAGTTTTGGGTTCCTCGGGCTTTTCAAGTTTATTCTTCTTGTATTCAAGTGCCTAGAGAGGACATAACTTAATGAAGTGATCAGGACTTCTGCACTTGTGATAGAGTTGTTCCCTAAGATCCTTTTCAGTGTTTCTCTAGGGAACCCTTCTCCGACCTCCAGTTCCTTTTTGCATCACTCTTTGAAACCTCTTAGTGATTAGGGCGATGTTTTCTTCTTCATAATCCTCCTTCTCAGTTGCCTTGAGAACAAGGTTCTTGTCTTTCCTCTTGTTATTCAACTCCTTCTCCTGGTTCTTCTTCAGCTCGTAAGTCACAAGTGTTCCCATCAACTTATCCATGGTTAGAGTGTTGAGATTTCTTGCTTCTGTGATGGCTTCCACCTTACTTTCCCAAGCATCAGGCAAGACAATCAGCAGCTTCCGGAAGGCCTTTCCAGTAGGAATAATTTCGCCCGGTGAGTTAATTTTATTCACTATAGCAGTGAATCTGGTGTACATGTCATGTATAGTTTCACCGTCTAGCATTCTGAAAAGCCCAAACTGTCAGTTGAGATTATCAATCTTAGCTTTCTTAACTTTAGTAGTTCCTTCATGAGCTGTCCGAAGGGTGTCCCAAATAGCTTTCGCATCCAGACAGGCACGGACTCTATTGTACTCATCAGGACCAATGCCACAAATCAATATCTTTTTTGCCTTCTGGTAAGTTTGGTATTGGATAGATATAGGCAATAAGTCCTACTTTTCTTGTTGGACTTCTCCGTGAAACTCTTTGGTCGAGTATTAGAACGACGAGTCGGTTCCTTTCTTTTTAGCCAAGTCACCTTTGTGAAATTTGCATTGTCGATAAATATGATTTCACTCGGTTCATTCTGAATGCTATTTCTTGGAAACAACTTTTCAGGTGATTCATTTCTCTAATTTATATCCTTTAACTTTGCAATTATATCATTTGCACCTTTTGCAGCCAATTCGTACCCTTCTTTAGATTTTGTAGCTTCACTTGAAATTTTGACAAAAAAATGATATAAATGTCAATATCTTGTAGTAAATTCAACTTTTGGATTCATGTCTTATTCTATCGGACTGACATCTATCTCAGTTATCTGTGTAACATCTTTTGTCCGCCTCTTTAATATGTAATGTGCCGGAATCAGGTCCTTTATATTAGGTCCTTTATATTCAATATGTCCAGAAATCTTGAAAGCATGCCTACATAGTATACCCCGAAATTCAAATAATTTACAACTGCAAGATACTTGGGTTATTGATCACTTAACAGTCACGACATGTTTCTTACCACTTCCAAGAGTGCTAGCATTGTAAGTACATAATTCTCCTTCATCATAACAGTCCTTTGTCAAAACCAATAACAACTTTTTTCATTCATTTTGACACTTTTCAAATATAGTTGGAGTGTATACCTCCTAGCATGAGCCAGTAAAGGAAGTTTAACCTATAAAATAGGTATTCTTTGGGTCATGTGAAAAGTTCACATATTCTTCTTGGCACATTTATCATCAACTGGTCATTAAAAATATTTAAAAAATTGAACAATATCCAAATTAGATTTCAAATATCCTCTTAAAGATCCATTAATACTCTCACCTAATTGAGTGTGTTGCATACTTGCTGAGAATGTATTTCTTCCGTGTATCATGGACCATTTCTCCCTTGTAGAAAATGTATTTTTCAATCAATTATTTTCCTCAAGATCATATTTCTCAAGCATTTCATGCCATGCACTTAGAAAATCCTCCTCATACTCATAATCATATAACAATTTGCTAAAACCTCTCGAAAATGATGCATTAGCTCTAAAGATATGATTAAGATATTTGAATGCACTCTTTTTTGAATGTCATACACAAAGGCAATGATACTGTAAGGACCCAGAATTTTGTACGACCTCAAAGAAGCATGAAAATTTGATTTCGGAAAAGTTTTGGACCAAGGTGACACTTCATGGGAACCATCACGGTCCGTGTGAGGTGACACGGCCCGTGTGGAGCCTCCACAGAGTGGCCCTTGGCCCATGGAGGATGTTTGACCCTTAAATGTGGTGTTTTAAACTAAGGCACACCACACTTGGACCCCTCATGGTACGTGTGACACTTCACGGACCATGTGGTGGGCCGTGTGATGGCCTTGGCTTGAAATCCCACATCTTTGGGACCAAGTATGGTTACACGACTAAGTACACGGCCCGTGTGGGGTGGCACGGCCCGTTAGGCCATCCGTAAATCTACCAGAGTGAAATTTTTCTAAGTATGGAATCACCGTCTGGTAACTTGATTGTGAAATATTTCTAAGGAGAGAGGTACGGGCAATGTCACGGCCCGTCTGATGCTACACGGTCCGTGTACCCTCCCGTGAAGGTGACTTTGTTGAAAAATTCTGAGTATAGGATCTTATGCTCAATCTAAGTTCACTTTCAAGCCTTCAATTCAAGCTTATTAATGTTGTTTAAGGCCATCATGGCTCTCCTACATCAAGTCAAGTTCAAAAGAATTCCATTGGCTAAGTTTTCGCATGTACCGATAGGAGGGTTGACTTTAAATTGGCATATCTATTAGCACAAAAGGAACTGGGTGGACTACGAACTATCAAATTCAAGCTCTTTGAATTATCTTTCTAACGCATCTGGTCTGACCTCATTCCGAGTTCCAAGTAAGAAGTTAAGCCTTTTTCATAAACCTGTCTGGGGTAGATGGGAGGCTTTCATGGGCCGTGAAGAGCTTCAATCAGCACTCAAAACGTATCATAAACAACAGTGAAAGAGGTCAACCCATCATACCGACAAGTCCATGGCAGCTTGTATAATACTCTAATAGTATACTACGACAGCGTGTACAAAGCCCTAACACATTACGGCAACATGGGTATCCCCCTAACATATTACAATAGCTATATATGCCCCTAGTAACCACATCACAGTAATAAAGAAAGGTATCTGGCATCACAACACATATAACTTATTAAAGTATTCGATATTCTTCTAAAAAATAGCATCTCTAGGGTTGATTAAAGAACAATAACTTTGTCGAGCACATGCTTGTCCCAAAGCATGCACTAGATAGAGAAAAGTATATTTTTCAAAGCATGTTTGAAAACCAAGCACTAAAGCTTAAAGTCTCACTTGCCTTATTAATGACAAGTTCCACAACCTTGCATGCATAGAACATCCACCAAAAAAGCCCCTACTTTCCTCAATCTATGAAAAATAATATTGATTATCGATATCAATTATGTTGCCAAACTCAAGACTCAATATCCCTAGCCTTTAAGTTTAGGCTTAAACCCTCATACCTAATACCATAGACTATAAATTGAAATTAAAGGTATTCTTAATCTCATTGTTACAAATAATTGGTAAATATGTTTTCAACTAAAAAGAGCACACAACAACAAGAAAATACCTGCACTTTATCACCCAAACAGTGGTTCAAAGATCAAGTTAATTCTGTGTATGCATTTCCTGAATCACCTTGTGAGTTGTGTGTTTTCTTCCAAAGAAAAGACACGAGCAAAACTATCCCAGTCTTTTTTTTTCTCTGTTGCATGCAGCGGACTAGAAAAATAAGGGTTTGGCTGATTTTTCATTTTTTATTATTAATAAAATTATTGGTTAAAATCACCTATTAACCCTTCATTAAAAAAATATAAGTGTTATTACATTCTCCCCTAACTAACGTTTGTCCTCGAACGAGTATAAAATCATACCTGAAGTGTCAAATAAGTTAGGATATCTCTCTCGCATGTCCGCCTCGGACTCCTAAGTAGCCTCTTCAGTTGGATGATTACGCCATAACACTTTCACTACAGTTTTCTTCTTAGACCTCAATTGTCTCAATTGCCTATCCATAATAGACATCGGACCTTCCTCATATGCTAAATCCTCATCAAGCTCCACATCTTCTGGATTAATATTATTGCTATCATCATGACCATACCGCCGAAGCATGGACACGTCACGGAACGTTTTCCCTTCATGAACTCCATGTCACGGAACTTTTTATCTGCATAAGATTTCTGTCTACTTTGTGTTGTTCGAAGTCGTTCTTGTATCACTACAACTTTCTCTAAGGCTTGTTGAACCAAATTTGGACCTAGTAATTGTGGTTCGTTAGGTTCAAACCATCTAATTGGTGATTAACATTTGTAACCATATAGAACCCTATCGGTGCTATCTGTATACTTGAGTGGTGGTTATTATTATAAGCAAACTCTACCAACGGCAACTGATCATCCCAATATCCACTTAAATCAATCACACAAGAGCACATCCTCCAAGATCTAAATAATCCACTCGGATTGTCTATCAGGTTGGGGATGAAAAGATGTACTCAACTCAACCTATGATCCTAACGACTTCCAAAACTCAGTAGTGAACTATATACCTCGATCTAATATTATTTAAATAGGTACTCCATGAAGCTGAACTATCTCTTGAAGGTAAATGTTTGTTAGTTGTTTTGCAGTATAAGTAACATGAATGGTATGAAATAGACAGATTTTGTGAGTCTGCCCACAATCACCCAAACTGAGTCGTGTTTCTTAAAAGTATTCGGCAACCCAATAACAAAGTCCATAGTAAACCTTTCCCACTTCCACTCTGGGAAAATCAAGTTTTACATTACTCCACCAGGTTTTTGATATTCATATTTGACCTGTTGGCACTTCAAGCAACTATTCACATGCTTCAAATTATCAGCCTTCGTACCTTTTCACCAGTACAAACCACACAAGTCTTGATACATCCTTGCAGCACCTGGATGGATGGAGTAACACGAGCTATGAGCCTCTTCAAGTATTAGTCATTTTACCTCACCCACTATGGGTATACAAAATCTACCATGTTGATACAAAACGCCCTTGCCATCAATTGAGAATGCCTTTACACCTCTACTCTGCACTCGATCTCGTAATCTAGCTAGTTGGGGATTGTCATATTGGCAAGCCTTGGCTTCTCCAACTAAGGATGATTGCACCACCATACCTGTAAGAAACCTGTCAGGCAATGTATGATCAATTCAAACTTCCTGATTGGCTAAATACTGAATGTCCCTTGCCGTAGGTTGCTTTTCAACAGCAATCTAGGCCAAGCTGCCCAGAGGCATCCTACTCAAGGCATCTGCTCCCATATTCGCCTTTTCAGGATGATATAAAATATTAAGATCATAATCATTAAGAAGCTCCAACCATCATCGTTGCCTCAAATTCAAATCCCTTTGCTTAAATATGTATTGCAAACTCTTATGATCAGTATAGACTTCACACGGCTTGCCATAAAGATAGTTACGCCAGATTTTGAGTGCAAATATAATGGAGGCCAACTCTAAGTCATGTGTCGGATAATTCTTCTCATGAATCTTTAGTTGTCGAGAAGCATAAGCTACTACTTTACCATTCTACATTGAGACACAACCCAATCCGATTTTAGATGCATCACAGTAAATGGCCAAACCACCCTCTGCAGTAGGTAAGGTCAAAATAGGAGCTCTAATCAATGTAGTCTTTAATTTCTGGAAACTTTCCTCACATTCATGTGACCACTAAAAAATCACACCTTTTTTAGTTAAATGCGTCAATGAAGCGGATATCCTTGAGAAACCCTCCACAAACCTTTGTAATATCTGGTTAACCCTAAGAAACTGCGTATCTCCATAGGAGTATTAGATTGAGGTCAATCTTGAATAGCTTCTACCTTTCTTAGATCAACTTGAATCCCATCTCATGACACCACGTGACCTAAAAAGGAAACTATTCCAACCTAAACTCACATTTTTAGAACTTAGCAAAAAGCTTTCGTTCCCTAAGTATCTGCAATACAACTCTCAAAATGATGTGCATGCTCAAAATATCATAAATGAATACAATCACAAAATAGTCTAAGTATGGCTTGAATACCCTATTCATGAGGTCCATAAATGCTTTTGGTGCATTAGTCAATCTAAAAGACATCACTAAAAATTCAAAGTGCCCATACCTGGTTCGAAACACTGTTTTTAAGATATCTTGGGTCTTTATTCTCAGCTGATGATAACCTGATATCAAATCAATTTTGAAAAAGTGAGTAACACCCTACAACTGATCAAATAGAACACCAATACGAGGCAACATGTATTTATTCTTGGTTATTGCCTTAGTCAATTGCCCGTAGTCGATACACATTCTCATTGTACCATCTTTCTTTTTCACAAATAACATGGCACCCAAATCTCTCAACTCAGCTAGATATACGAAGTGTATTGACTACCGGCAGCTGAATAGGGTGACTTTTAAGAATAAGTACCTGTTGCCCAGGATTGATGACTCGTTTGACTAGCTTCAAGGTGCTACTTATTTCTCAAAGTTTGATCTCCATTCTGGGTATCATCAGTTGAAGGTTAGGGAATGTGATATTCCCAAAACAGCTTTTCGGATGAGGTATGGGCATTTCGAATTTGTGGTGATGTCGTTTAGCCAAACCAATGCTCTGGCCGTATTTATGGATTTGATGAACCGAGTGTCTAAGCTATTCCTAGACAGCTTTGTGGTGGTCTTCATCGATGATATGCTCATTTACTCTCGAAGTGAGCAAGAGCACGAGAATCACTTGAGGATGGTTTTTCAAACTTTGACGGAAAAGAAATTGTATGCCAAGTTTAGCAAGTGTGAATTCTAGTTAGACGAAGTGGCTTTCCTTGGTAATGTAGTGTCCGGTATAGGTATCAAGGTGGATCCGAAGAAAACCAAGGCCGTGAAGAATTGGCCTAGACCGTTGACTCCTTCGAATATTCCCAGTTTCCTTGGGTTGGCGGGGTATTACAGAAGGTTTGTGGAAGGGTTCTCATCTATTGCATCTTCATTGACCAAGTTGACCCAAAAGCAGGCTAAGTTTGTATGGTCGGATGAATACGAGAAGAGTTTTCAAACTTTAAAGGATCAGCTTACGTCGGCTCTTGTCTTGACTCTACCAATTGGTTTAGAGGGAATTGTGGTATATTTTAATGCCTCGCGGATTGGATTGGATTGTGTGCTTATGCAGAATGGTAAGGTGATAGCGTATGCATCAAGGCAGTTGAAGGTGCATGAACGTAACTACCCCATGCATGATCTTGAATTGGCAGCGGTGGTTTTGTCTTTGAAGATTTGGAGACATTATATGTATGGGGTTCATGTTGATGTGTTCATTGATAACAAGAGTTTGCAATATCTTTTCACCCAAAGGGATCTCAATCTGAGCTAAAGGAGGTGGTTGGAGCTCCCAAAGGATTATGACATGAGTGTTCAATATCATCCGAGAAAGGCCAATGTTGTGGCCGACGTTCTCAGCAGTTTGTTTATGGGAAGCGTGGCACATGTTGGGGAGGAAAGGAAGGAGTTGGCAAAAGATGTTCATCGGTTGGCTAGGTTGGGTTTTAGGTTGGCTGATGTGAGCGATGGTGGTGTTCGGGTTCAAAATAGGGCAGAGTCTTCCATGGTGAATGATGTAAAGGCTAAGCAAGATCTGGACCCATCGTTGCTTGAATTGAAGAAGTTGGTTGCTACAAAGGAGATCGAGGTGTTCTCTCAAGGGGGAGATGGTGTACTCTGGTACCAAGACCAGCTTTGTGTTCCGGATTTGGATGGTCTTAGAAGGGTGATTATAAGTGAGGCTCACAACCCTCGTTACTCTATTCACTCGGGTTCTACTAAGATCTATCGAGATTTGAAGGAAGTGTATTGGTGGCATGGTATGAAGAAGGATATTGCTAGGTTTGTGTCTGAATGCCCGAGTTGTCAATAGGTGAAGGTAGAACACCAAAGGCCTGGTGGTTTGGCTCAGGACATAGAGATTCCCACATGGAAATGGGAAGATGTGAACATGGACTTTGTAGTTGGGTTGTCTCGGACCCGAAGGAAATTTGACTCTATTTGGGTTGTCATGGATCGGATGATGAAGTCGGCCCATTTTCTACCGATTAAGACTATGCGCCGAAGATTACACAAGGTTGTATATCCAAGAGATGGTGAGGCTGCATGGTGTACCTAGGTCCATTATATCGGATAAAGGTACCCAATTCACTTCCCATTTTTGGAGGTCATTTCAAAAGGGGCTTGGGACCAAGATTAAATTAAGCACCGCTTTCCATCCTCAAACTGATGGCCAAGTGGAAAGGACTAGTCAAATCTTGAAGGATATGTTGAGGGCTTGTGTGTTGGATTTTAAGGGAAATTGGGGTAACCATCTTTTACTCATTGAGTTTGCTTATAATAATAGCTTCCATGTTAGCATTGGTATGGCACCGTTTGAAGCTTTGTATGGTAGAAGGTGTAGATCGCCGGTGGGGTGGTTTGTGTTAGGAGAGATGGCTTTAGTTGGCCTAGATTTGGTGATGGAGGCCATGGATAAGGTGAAGGTTACTACGGAGAGATTGAAAGCCGCCCAAAGTCATCAAAAGTCCTATTCGGATGTTAGGAGGAAGGACCTTGAATTTAATGTCGGTGATTGGGTATATGTGAAGGTATCTCCTGTGAAGGGTGTGATGTATTTTGGTAAGAAGGGAAAGCTAAGCCCCCGGTATGTCGGCCCTTATAAAATTGTTGAGCGGATTGGAGGTGTGGCTTATAGGGTGAAGTTACCTCCGGAGCTGAGTTCTATTCATCCGGTCTTCCATGTGTCTATGTTGAGGATGCTAGTTGGTGATTTTAGCACCATTGTGCCTTTGGAGGGAATGGAGGTTGACGAGAACTTGTCTTATGAGGAAGTGCCGGTGGCAATTTTGGATTGGCAAGTAAAGCGGCTTCGTAACAAGTATGTGGCTTCGGTGAAGGTACTATGGAGAAATCAACAAGTGGAGAGTGCTACTTGGGAGGTGGAACTGGACATGGTGAAACGATACCCTCATCTTTTCCAATCAACTCAAGCCTAAGGTACTAGGATTCTTCCTTGTCTAATGTGGCCACTCCTTGCCCTCTTTGAGTCTCATGACATGACATGCATGCATATGCACAAAAGGATTTTTATGATTGTTTTGAGCGATTTGGGATACCATTTTGAAATGAATTTAATAGTCACGAACAATGATTTTGCATAATGCTTTTGGTACAAATTTTTGGTAATGAATCATGCATTGTATCTTGTCTGGCATATGTCTTGCTCAAGTTCTAACCTTTCAAGCCTTGTTCTTGCACATTCAGGGACGAATTCTCCCAAGGGGGAGATGATGTAAGGACTCAGAATTTTCCTAATGGCATTGCCTAGATGTCCTAAGATTTTTCCCCAGGAAACTGTCAGACATCACTCCACGGAGGAGCCTACACAGCCCGTGTGAAGTCACATGGTCTGTGTGGCCGCCCGTGAAGTGACAAGTTGGTCAGTTCACGGTTGGGCAAACTTAGGACAAGGAGAAATTTGCCAAGTGAAGGCATACGGGCATTCACACGGTCCGTGTGACACCACATGGTCCGTGTGGCCTTTTGTGTGTCTTACTATGTGGAAAATTTTCTAAGTACAAAAATTACTATCTCGTAACCTTGCCGTGCAAAATTTATTTCAAGTACCTTTACACGGATGATGGCACGGAGCGTGTGGCATCAGATGATCCGTGAACCCCTCCGTGTGGTACCACTAGTTCTGTGGAATTTTCCTTCTGCAAATTCTAAGTCCTGGGCCACGACATTGTTCACGGTCCGTGTGATGGTACACGGACCGTATATTGAACAGTGTGACCCAGACGGACCAAATTCAGGTCTGTTTCATTAATGGCACTTATGAGAGTTCAGTTTGTTTTAAACGTGAATTATGACTATTTACCTATCCTAGACCCTTAATCCACCTGAAAACCCTCCCCTCTTCACTCCTTTACCTAAATCACTCTACCCCTCTTAAGATCACTTCCCCATTCCTCCTAACTTTCCTCTCTCAAATATTCAATCTAGAGTTCTAATTGGGGTCAATTTAAGTCTGATTTCTACTCCTCAAGTCAGGTATATGGGATTGATTCTTGGTCCCTTTCAACCAAGAAGACCCAAATTTCCTTTCAATCTATTTTCATGAATTTTAGTTACTTTGAATATGATATTTCGTGATTTGATTTTATTAAATCTAATTAGTGTATGGGCTGCATTACACCTATTATTTCAATTTATTTTGGCCTACTATTATGATGATTTACATTGGCTTATTAAGCTATGTCCCCTTTAAAATTGATTTATGCGTGGGTGACTATTAATATGATTTAAATGTTGATTTAAATTATGGATTTATTCAACCTCATATTATGGTGTTGATTTTAACTTGAATCTATGTTACCCATGTTGTCCTCACATCATGCGTTGCATTATATTCATGAGCATTGATATATGAAAATTATGAAGTGGGTTAAGCCCAATTATGTTTTATGAAATGATTATGATATGCTTTTGGTAAGGCATTGGTTATGACAAGAAGGTGATCGTCGGTATGTCTATGATTATGGCTCTTTGAGCATTATGGGTGCTTGCACCATCATGTATATGTGTAGATGAGCTATCCCTTGCATCAGCATTTTAATTATGATCTTATGATTTGGTATTTGAGCCTAAATGTGCATTGAACGTTTTGAAATAGACATTGACTCTTTGAAAGCACATATATATATAAGTATTCATGAGGGATGTTGTTGACTTAGCACCGATGGATTGGGGCATCAGGGATATCCCCAAGGTCCCTTTCCCTTTCCTTGAGCTATGTGCCAATATAGGGGCGATTTTCATCACCAAAAAGACCGGGTCGTAAGGGATGGATATTCATCTATTATGTGCATGCTATGGCATGATTATGTAAATCCTTCTAAAAAGCGTGATCGTAAGGAAGGTGAACATCTCTGAAAAGCGTGGTCGTAAGGTGTGATGTAGATTACCTTTGGCAAGTAATCTTCTCCTTGCCGATGGGAGGTCCCAATCGGTCTAATTCATGTAATAGCTCGCATAGATTTGGTTTGTCGGTTATAGTCCATCCCCACTATATAGGAGCATTATCATATTGCACGCATTATGAATACGCATCATGAATTTCATGGTATCTTGTATACAAATTTCCATTAATTATATGATTCTTCCTATATTATGTGCCCTTTTTCATCTAACATTGAAATGCAGGTTTGGTAATTCATATGCATTGCATGCCCACATACTTAGTACATTCAAACATACTAACACATACTCTATGCCTACATGATTTTACCATTTAGGGACCGAGCACTTTGAGTATCAGCCCTTTGACAAATAGTCCACTCTTGGAATCTTGGTGGTGAGTCACGTCTCCCGAGGGCGAACTGGCTACTTTCTTTCTATTACTATTCTGGATGTCCTCTTTATTGAGGGTGAGCCTGGAACTTGTCCTGGCCCCGTTCCTTCAAATAGAGGCACTGTTGGGCACTTTTATGACTAATGTATTGATTTCATATTCTATATATATGGCTCCTTGATTTAGACTTGGCTAAATTCATATGTGTTTGTATGCTAATCTTGAACCGATGATGTGGTTAGGGATACTTGAGGCTTGTTTGGGGGCTCTTGGGTCCCCAATCGTCGTGTCACGTCTAGGCCCCTACCCCTGGTTGTGACAGTACCTTAGCCTGTAACTCCACGCCAAGGGCCAAACAACCTTCCATAGGCCACGGGCCACTTCAGGGAACCCTTACACAGGTCGTGTGACCCCACACGGACCGTGCGGTCTCCCTTGAGGTGTTCGATTGATCATAAGTTGGTCCGAAACGAATTTTTCAAGCTCTAACGAGGTCGTACAATGCCCGGATCATTCAAACTAAATAGCTACACTTTAAAAATCATCAAAATACCCCTAGACGAGAGATTGCTCGCATAATGCATCATTTCAAACCTTTTTAACAAATCCTCTATGTACCTTCGATAAGAGGTAATTTAATTTCAATTTCAAAAATAATGGATGTTGGTTATTTGGTTTATTTTAATAATAATTGTGTTGTTATTAAGTGTAATAACCATTTTATCCATAGTGCTCCCAAAATACATGATTTATTTATGTGTACAATTTCACATAACATGCGATAAAAAAAATGAACCAAATAAAGTTGATGTTTCAGACAAAAAAAAGTGTATTTCTAAACTGGGTCCTACTTACTTATGGCATTTATGTCTTTGTCATATTAATATAAATAGGATTTCAAGGTTGGTTTCAGATGGACTTTTGAGTTCGTTGAAAGTTGAGGCACTATCAACTTGTGAATCCTGTTTAGAAGGCAAAATTACAAAGAGACCTTTCCCTTCTAAAGGAAATAGAGCCACTAATAAGTTAGAATTAATTTATTTCGATTTGTATGGCCCAATGAATATACAAGCAAGAGGTGGTTTTGAGCATTTTGTACCTTTTAGTGATGATTACTCAAAATGTGGATAGGTTTATTTGTTATGCCGCAAATCTGAATGCTTTGAAAAATTCAATGAGTTTAAGTTGAAACAAAAAAACGATATGGTAAATATATCCAAACATTACAATATAATCATGGTGGTGAATACCTTTCTGCTACATTCATTGAGTACTTATCAGAACAAGGAATTACCTCTCAATATTCTGCCCCAGGAACACATCAACAAAATGGTGTAGCAGAACGCAGGAATAGAACCCTTTTGGAAATGGTTCGATCATTGTTAAGTTATTCTAATTTATCTTTTAGATTTTAGGGCTATGCCTTGGAAACTGGGAATTATATTCGGAATTTCGTTCCTTCCAAATCTGTTCCGTTAACCCCACTTGAATTGAGGAATTGGTGCAAGCCTAGTTTACGACATATTCGAGTTTGGGGCTACAACACATGTGCTAAAAGGTAAAATGGATAAGTTGGAATCTAGAATAGAAGTATGCATTTTCATTACATATCTAAAAGGCACTAAAGGGGGTTTATTTTACTGTCCTAAGGAACAAAAGGTGATTATTTCTACAAATGCCAAGTTTCTAGAATAGGACTATTTAATGAACCATCTTCCTAGAAGTAAACTTGTGTTACAGGAACTGTCCAAAAGAATAACTAGCCATGAATCAATAGAACAAGTTCCACAATCAGTTGTTGACATTCCATTACGACCATGTAGTGATAGTCATGTCAATAGGCATGAATATGCGGCTGAGGCGACGCAAGAAGTTACTCTAGAGCCAACTCCTGACATTTCACTACCACAAAGTAGTGGGAGTAATGTCAGGAAGTCGGTCGTTGTGGAGGAACCTATTCAGGAGGATATTCAAGGTGCACCAAACTTAGTTCAAGAAGTAGGAGGTCCTGTAGTGGCTAGTCGTCATAGTGGTAGAGTTGTTAGAAAGCCTGAAAGGCTTACACTCTTGGGAGAATCATATGATAGAATTCTTGAAGAGCCTAATACAGAACCATTAAATTATGCCGAAGCACTACATGATATAGATGTTGAAATGTGGATTGTTGCTATGAAATCTGAAATGGAGTCTATGTACTCTAATCAACTCTGGGATCTTGTAGAACCACCTGTGGTGTTAAACCTACTTGGTATAAGTGGACCTTCAAGAAAAAGAGAGGTGTGGATGGAAATGAAAACTTTTAAGGCTAAGCTTGTTGCAAAAAGATTCACTCAAAAGGAAGGAATTGATTATGTGGAAATCTTTTCGCCGGTATCCATGCTTAAATCCATTGGAATTCTCTTATCCATAGCTGCCCACTACAATTATGAGATCTGGCAAATGGATGTCAAGTTGTCTTTTCTAAATGGAAGTCTTGATGAGTGCATCTATATGGCACAACCAGAAGGTTTCATAGAAAGTGGCAACGAACACATGGTTTGTGAGTTTAAAAGATCCATTTATGGATTGAAACAAGCATCGAAAGCATGGAATATTTGTTTTGACAAGTCAATTAAGACTTTTGGTTTTGATCAACTTGAAAATGAATCATGCATTTATAAGAAGTGGGAGTGAAACGGAGTAACATTTTTTATTTTGTACGTAGATGACATTTTGCTCATAGGAAACAATGTGAGCATGCTGAATTCGATTAAGGAATGGTTGTCGGCTCGTTTCGATATGAAAGACTTGAGAGAAGCGGCCCATATCCTTGGGATCAAGCTTATGTTAGATCATAAACAAAGGATATTAGGCTTGTCTCAAGCACTTTATATAGACACTATTCTTAAAAGGTTTAACATGCAAAATTCCAAAATGGGATTTCTTTCTTCTAGACATGAAAGTACTTTATCAAAGATCAATCACCCAAAATGACTGATGAGATATTGAGAATCAAGACAGTCCCTTATGCTTCTTCTGTGGGGAGCCTCATGTATGCTATGTTATGTACTAGACCAAATATTTGTTTTGTTGTAGGCATGGTTAGCAGATTTCAGTCTAATCCTGGACTAGAACATTAGACAATAGTCAAACATATAGTCAAATATATGAAAAGGACTAGGGATTACATGCTTGTTTTTCATCTGGGAATACAGATTCAGATTTCCAGTCAGATAGAGATTCAAGAAAATCAACCTCAGGATATGTATTTATTTTGGGAGGAGGAGTTGTAATATGGTGGAGTATCAAGCAATCTTGTGCCACTGATTCCACCATGGAAGCTGAATATGTGGTTGCCTCTGAGGCAGCTAAAGAGGTTGGTTGGCTCAGAAACTTCCTAAACGAGCTTGGAATAGTCCTTTGGTTGAAGCACCAATCACACTCTTTTGTGATAACAGTGGAGCAGTTGCGAACTCGAAGGAACCACATAGCCACCAAAGAAGTAAAAACATTGAGAGGAAATATGACTTGATTCGTGATATAACTTAGAGGGGTGATGTGAGAGTTTTGAAGATTGATTCGAAGAACAATTTGGCGGACCCATTTACAAAAGGCTTACCTCAGAAAGTTTTTGATAATCACGTAGAAGAAATGGGTGTTAAAATTGTGGCCGCATGAATATGTGTCTAAGTGGGAGATTGTTGGGATATACTATTAACCATGTAATTTTATTGTAGTACTTTTGAGTCCCTTGTAAAGACTATTTATATTGTTATAATAAGTTCTTGTTTGAAATAGATCATTTTTTCTATATGTGTGTCCATTACTTTTATTGTAGATGATTTTGTGTATGGAGTGTTTTAACTCATACGTGGAAGATTAAAATTGTCGATTAATATAAATTATAAATTAATATTTGCGATAAAAAATGAAGTAGGACAAACATGTTGTTGATCGTAGCACAAGATTAGATATAATTTGATCTTGATTATTGGAGTGGTTAAGCTCCAACTTCTTGTGCTAGTACATTTTGTATGTATTGAACGGACCAATCAGAGTAATTTATTTATGTTCTTAATATTTATAAATAAATTCTCTAGTTCATTGCATGTACTTATACTCTTAATCTTGATATAATTGTTATGATCTATGTAATTTGATTTATTATTTTAATCTACTGAAAGGTGAAACTTTTTTAATGAGTCGATAAAATCCTAGTAGATTGGATAGTGACAAATTGCATTAGTGAAATAATAATTAGTTGATAAAACCGTGTCTCGGTCCCGAGTTGAAGACACCCCTTTATGGTTACTTATAAGTTTTCACATAAAAATCCTGCAGGTGGATTTTAATATCCGTCATGTGAGATAAATTAAGTGGTCAAGGATTGATTTAGCCAATAAATTAAATTATTTTTAGAATATTTGATTTATTGATTGGTGTCGGTAATTCTAACGGAGTTAAAATAAGATATGATGATAAATTTCAAAGGTTAAATCGAGGAGTTCAATTACAAACTTTTAGTGGAATAGTTTGTAATTTATTCTGATATGAATTATTATCCTAATAGGAAGCCTCTGTTAATAAGTCCACTGTCCCTACTGCGTATGGTTTATTGATCAATTCTCAAGAATACAAAGAATATTCTGAAAAGAGTTTAAAAACTGACCTTCCATATATTTCGTTTTAATGATAAAAATATTATTTATTTAAAATGAAATATTAACTCTTAATGGGGATAAAAACGTTTTGGGCATATTTTGGGATTTATGACTATTGATTTCAATAGTCATTAATTGGCTGTATAGCCAAAAACGTTTTAGCCCTTCACCTTCTTCTCTGTCCCTGAATATACAACAACAACAATAACATACTCAGTGGGATCCCACAAGTGGGATCTGGGGAGGGTAGAATGTACGCAGATCTTACCTCTACCTCATATAAGTAGAGAGGTTATTTCCTGGGAACCCTCGTCTTCTCTATCCCTGAATATCTAAAAGATAAATAGGGGAGAAGTTTGGAGAGTTTAGATACAGATCTTGAAAAGACTACTTGCCCGCACAAGTCGAAATTGAGTGAGTAAACCAGAAAGCATTAGAAGGTCATGGTCATGGATTCCTTCACAGAGAACGAATTATCAAGAAGCTTCAAGAGGTATGTTTTTCAGACTTCGTTGGTTTTACATTATCAGAATTCTATATGAGATTGTGATCCTGGGAATTGTGCTTCCGCTGCATGAATATTTTTCATTATAACACATTGCACGTGTATGTTTATTGGTTTCTTGAGTGAACTAGGATTGATGGTGATCGTGTGAGACATGTTGCAAGTGTTTGTTAAGTCAAAAGATTTGTCACTTGAGTCTATTTTTGTTGATAATTTCTGATGTATGTGTTGTCTTGTATTAATATGATTTGATTAAATATATGCATAGTTCTGGACAGACTGTATGATCCTATTAGTAAATGGTGGTTTGTAGACTTATTCCCAGCTAATAACGAATTTAGATATCGTCCTCTTTTCTATACAGAAATAAAAAGGCACAATACATAAATTAGCCCTTTAACTTGGCTTCAAATTACAAGCTGGAACTCCAATTTTCAAAATGCAAAAATAGGCACTCCAACTGACCCATTTCTAATCATTTAAACACACTGGTCCTAGCTGGCAAAACGCGTGTAGTACATGACAATTAAGCGTGTGGCTACATTTTTTAGGCCAAAAATGGTAATAAAAAAAAAAAGGACGAAATGACTATTTTATCCTTAATAACTATCCTATATATATATATATATATCCAATTGAAAATATCATTTTTCTTCTTTCTATCATAATCTTCAAGAACTTTTTTCTGTTTTTGATATGAAAGTATTTCATCATTTGAAATATTATTTGAAAATGTTTATAATGATAAGCTTGAGGACATGCGCAACGTGTGCAACACTAGTAATATTATACATTTACATACATTAAACATAAGATAGAGAAACTCAAGTTCAATTATGATAAATTACAATTACACGCTTAAATTCTTTTTGATCCGTGTAAATACTCACTCAACAAATTATTAGCTAGTCAGAAAAAACAATGCGATTTATACCCAAATCCTTGGTTGTCCGTTACCCGACATCACTGTTTATTCTGCTACTGCTCTGCTTCACTTGAGAGAAGAACATCCTGCCATGTTTTCATTTGTTTCTTTTCGTGATTCGTGGTATCACAACAGACATTCTGTTAACGCTGCCCCCCAAGTCTCTCTTGAAATGTATGTCTTTTTCGAAATCGTGGAATCAATTAATCTCTAGCCCTCATTTTGTGAAATCCCATCTCAGATTAAACACTCATCAACTTGTTCTATTCCCAGGCATCAATGGGTATCCCTTTCTCTAAAAACTATGGTTTTGGATACGATGACTCACATGATGATTATAAAGTTGTATTTGTCGAGTATTATCCGAATTCTTACAATGATGATTTTTCCAACATGAGAACTGTGATCAGCATCTACAGTTTGAGGACTGATCCTTGGACAACACTCCACGACCAGTATCTACTCGATGGGAAGCTTTACTGGGCTGTATCTACTCGTGTTGGTAATTACAATGTGCACAACGTCATTTCTTTTGATGTAACAAACGAGAAATGGGGAAGCTTGGAGCTTCCAAATTCAAACTCGGAGTTGTGGGAAGTGAACTTTCTGCACTTTATACTTGTTATCTAGGTATCATTACTTCTGATGTCTGGATATTGAAAGATTGCAGTGTATCATGGATGAAACTGTTCACCATCGAATATCCTCAAAATACTGTGCTATATATGTTTTCTGCACCCATTTTCACATTTTCGATGCACCTTCGCCAGTCAGAGAAGTGTGACATTTTATTTTCACTTCCAGGAGTAATCATGATATTTGATGGTTCAACTAAAAAACTAGAGCATACTGCAGAAGCCTATGTAGAAAGCAGTGTGAATCCCCTAATGATATCTGGTAAGAATTATGCTTATTTTAGCTTTTTTTGGAATTCTTTTTCTGTCAAATAATGCGACAAAACATTGAATATGTATGAACTGATGCATCATATTTGCATTTATCCTAATTATACTAGTTTCTGGACACGTGCATTGTATGTAGTCCTCTATCATCAATTATTATAGAATTTGTATTCTAAAATAATAAATCTTTAACACTATACATGTTTCAAAAGCATTTGTTTGAATTACTGATTGCTCAAA
This sequence comes from Solanum rostratum, assembly GCA_029948455.1. NCBI lineage: Eukaryota > Viridiplantae > Streptophyta > Magnoliopsida > Solanales > Solanaceae > Solanum > Solanum rostratum. The sequence continues at coordinate 17,434,798 of CM057046.1, read as the reverse complement.
AATGTACAAGGATAATTTTTCATCGAGATATTTCCAGATTTTGGAACAAGTTGATGTGATCCAAAGCAATTTATAGATGAGATATCATTCCTCTCAAAGTAATAATCCCTAATTTGAGTTTACTTTCCTCTTATTGACATACCATTTGGTTGTCTAATATTTTAAGCTACAAGAGTTAATTACATCCATATTATGCATCTTCACTTCGAAACAACAACAAACTCAGTATAGTCCAATAAGCAAGGTATAGGAAAAATAGAATGTATGAAAATATATCTCGAGGAGATAGAAAAGTTGTTTTTGGAACATCCTCAACTTGAGTAACACATATCAAAGAAATTAAAAAGAAAACACTTAAGTAAAGAGGATATATCAAATAATAGGGAAAGCATAACGTAGAATTTAAAACAATATATGTTAGTGGTGATCTTCACGAAAAAGAATTGATGAAGATATACTGAAAGCTGAAGTCTCTAGTCAAACATCAAGATGAAATAAAACATTGGAAGCAAATGAAGAAGATGGCCATCAAGGCTAAATTTCAAGTGGAGAGACAGATGACATAATTATTGGAAGATCTAAAGTTAAAAAATTGATTATTAAAGAGATAAAAGGATAATTTAGTGGCGGATCCTTTTATGATACGGAGACTTCACAAGAAATTGATGATCTAATAGTCACCAACTTAAATGAGGATGTTGATATAACTAGAATATCCTTCTGCCATGGAGTTGTGTTTGAAGGAGCAAGTTCTAGATTCTTGAACCGTCGAGATCAAACTTGCTCATCACAGACATTTATCTAGATATTACAATTATTAATGAGCTGAGATAAAGGGGGAGTCCGAGAACTCAATAAGGAAACAATTCATATGGATTAATTGATAATGCAGAATCTTCATCATTTAAAGAAGCAACAAGAGTTTGAAAGAAATTGCTGAGAATTTCACTGAGACATGGCTCGAAGCTTCGTTTGAATTCTTCCATAACAAGTACGGGGTAGTTTTCAAAAAAATCACTTTAAGGGGAAGTGTGAAAAAATGTTTTTTTTGGTAAAACAAAAGATCTTAGATATTGAGTAGAACTCTCTAGAATTTTGTAGAGTAATATCTTTGATATTTGTACTTAGAAAAATCTAGATAGTAGATATTTGAGGAAGACATTTATAGTATACACAACTATAAATAGGAGTTGCATTAGGCATTTGTAATCAATCAAAAATTTAAAGTAATTTTGTAGTCTTCTTCCATACCCAAATTCTTCATTCAAAAATATTTCTTCTCCGTTCTAGTTTTCTCTTCTTCAGTTGAATCTTTTGGTCTTATTTAATGATCTTAGGCTTGCACAAGGTCTCTTGATTATACTTTTCTATACTATATTTCTCTACAATAGTGTCCTTATACACCTCGACAAATGAGAAAATGCTAAGGTGTTTTCCCTTTTTCTCTCTCTCATTAATAAGATGACTTAACAAAGAGTAGAACTGAAACATTCACAATGTTTGAAAAACATTGCTCTTGTCTCAATGCATAAGTTCTCTCGGACACTTTAACCTACACTTCTTAGTGAAACTTGTGTAAGTATTGTTCTTCTCTTATATTCTAGATTTTGAGTTGTTGACTACAGTTAGCCATGTTGTTGTTATTGTTGGAGTTTGTATCGACTAGAGCTAGTTGGTGTACGTAGTATGAGAGCAATACAGTTATTGCGTGTATGTACTGCAATAGAGTAATTATAATAGAGTCTTGTAGTAGAGTTGTCACAAGGGGGAAGAAATCAAAAGTTCAATTCTTAGATTGCAAGAGTTTGTAATGTAAACTTGGTTCGTGATTAGTGAGATTGTTTGGTGAAATCCTACATGGCAGTCGTGGTTTTTTCCTTCTTAATGCAAGAAGGTTTCCACCTAAACATGTTGTGTGCTTTACTTTCTACTGTGTAAATTGTCATTCCTTGTTCATAGTTGTTGATTAGTCCCGCCCCCTATGGTGAATTCATACAAGACAACCACTACTGGAAATTAGGCCTATGACAACGCAAGTAAAACCGTGTCTATAGATACAAAGACCGTTGTCATAGACATATGGCAACGGTTAATAAGTCATTGCATCAGCTCGTGGCTACAGAGCTATGGCAACGGTTTGTGCCACGGTTGTCACAAAGTGTTGGCATAGACCATCCTGTGACGACGATGAAAATGTGTGGGAATGGCAACGCTTTATAGCCATTGCCATAGACATTCATAGTCTATGGCAACGCTTTGTAGCCGTTGTCATAGGCATTAAAGTCTATTGCAAAAGTGTTGTAACGTTAATCTAACAATAATTAGGATTTGTATTATAAAAGGAAATTACTTTTGTAATGCTGATCCTTTTGTGTTCTAAAAATAAATGACAACACAAATTTATATATCAATTAACTAATTATAATATATATATATATACACCACATTTTTAGTATACATATAAAAAAATGTTAAAACCCAAAAGATAAGTAGTGTTACATGCTTCAATAAGTATCAAAGTTTTTGATAGGAAACAATTAGAATTTTCATCAAAAAATGAAAAATCATCTTAAGTAAGATCAAGATTATCATCTTCACTGCCTTCATCCCTTTCTTCATTTTCGACACCTACAAAAGAAAATAAATAATATCATTCATCGTCTCATAAAAAGAAAATAAATTCATGAAATAAAAAGCTCAAGGCTCAGTTTTATCATAAAAAACCAAAAGAAGACAATACGAATATTAAGAGAGATAAATTAAACCACACTGACATTTACATGGAAACCCCCATTGGAGGTTACAACCTAGCTAAAGGAGGAGAAAGTCTAGTTGTATGTCATAGTATACTCTGAAAAAGTTCCGCAACAATAGAGAAAATCTCAAAGTACTAAACCAGCCTACCGAATCAGCATATAGAAATAGGACAAACAAAGAGGTCATCATGACTGACCAATCGCTCAACCACCAAAAAATCTTAAAGAAAAAATTCATGATCCATATTTTATACTATCATTCTTAGCTCAAGTCAACTAGAATTTAGGCAACGAAAAACAAGTAAACAGAATGAACAGTTTTTTTTCAATTGTACAACCAGTAATGGTAGACGACAACAAGTACAACTAATAGGTAAATTCATGCTGATGAGTGCCAAAAGATAATGCCTATAACATGCTGCCAGCATGACAACATATTTGTTATGATGTAGAATTTTACAGCATGCAGCCAACATATTTAATAGGTAAATTCATGCTGATGAGTGCAGCAGGGGGGCAAGTAATCCTCAAAAAATCAGGACAATACAACACATTTATCAAATTACTCAATGAAACACAAGTTGAAAACCAAATCAACAACCAAGTCAACAATTCCAACCAAGGCATGACAGTTTTTGCCCCATCAGACAATGCCTTTAACAACCTCCCAAGTGGCATACTCAATAGACTTAATGACCAACAAAAAGTATCAACCCATTATGTACCATGTCATTACAAAATTCTACACATTTGAGGCATTGCAAACAGTACGCAACCAAGAAGAAGAAAAACATCCATACAACCTTACTCGATCAGGATGTTCAAGTTCCATAACTTTTGAATAAGCATCAACTGATTGGCTACCATCTTCACTTTCTTGAGTTTCTATCATTTCCATTTCAGCCTACAAATAAGATTTAAAAGCAAGAAAAAGAGTTAAAGTATATAAAAACTGATGTAATATTTAAGAATAAATAAATGATCAAGAGAAACTTTGAACAAGAAACTTTCATACTATTATGTTGGTTGTATCCTCATATGAGTCTTTGTATAATCGGTTTGGTTTTCTTCTTCTAGTAGCCACAAAAAATTCTTTACTGGAAACACCATTCGGAATTTCCTTCTTTTTTTTCTAGTTATACAAAAGTAGACATCAATATCTTCACAATAAAGTATAAGTTCATCGTTAGATTACGACAAAATATCAAACCTCGTGGATTATGGAAAAACTTGTTTTGCCAACAGTGTGGGGATACCTCAGCCTTTTGCAATTCTCCTTTTTAGTTTTTGACATATTCTAAAACAAAAAAAGTTGATGCTTCAACCATACTCACAAAAAACCTAATAACTGTCACTTAAAGTAATTATATAGAGAATAAAATGTATATGCTGAGTAATATTCACAAGATTAGATATACAAAATTGTCTTACCTCAGTTTCATCAGAAATCCAATATCGAAGGAGATCCTTAAATACAGATTCTGGACCATTTTTAGGTCTGTTAGCCATTCGAATTTCGTCATTGTCATAGGCATAAAAGTATTTTTTTTCTTAATCCTACACTTATACCCTCTCCAAGCAAGTTCAATTGCATTCAAAGCACAATCTTTTCCAACATTAGGAATGTCATATTTCTCCTACAAATTGTGCAATTGGGTTAATGCAAAAAATAAGAAATAGTTTCAACTAACATTAAAAGCATTGAGAACTTCTAACCTTGCTATAGTTCCACATATCATCATGCATCTTTAACTTTTTCAAGCTAAGTATATTATATTAAGAGGAAAAAATGTCCCATTCCTTGCCAATATGCCAAGGAAGCCACCCAACTCCTTTACCACCGCTTCAGTAGGACCAATAAGTTGGTGCAACTCATTTAGCATGAGCAATTTGCGCTCACTACGTCCATGTACAGCTGACATTTGTGTACCACCTCTTTTTCTTTTATTTGTGGAATGACCTACAATAATATGATCAAAATATTTTATAGTTACATAGAAAATTTCTTGAATAATAAGAACTTAATTTTAAATACACTTGCCTTGCTCCTCAAATTGGCCATTTTCATCAAGATTGATAGAATTCTGTACATGATCTTGTTGTATTTGTTCCTAAATTGCTTGCGATACAGGAGTGGTGGGTGTACCGACTCTTGTTGCACTTGTTCATGTACTGCTTGTGATGGGGGAATAGTAGAGATTGTTTGTGCCTCAGAAGTAGTAGAATTCACAGACATGTGTTGTCTTTGAGATCCAGCCCGAATATAGTTTAAGTTTTGCTTGAGCTTGTCATGGTTTTCATTTAAATTGAGGTTGTGAACATCGGGAACGTTGTTTGAGGTACGATTTTGCTGGTGATTTGATATCTTTTCGTTTCGCAAAGATACAAGTGATCCAGCTAGAACATACTTTTTGTTGCTAATTCTCCTGCTTCTTCTTGAACACTCAGCTTGAATCATAATGATTAACTCACTTTTTGTAGAAATGAAATAAAAATTAAACCTCATATGAAACCATAAAGTGAAAAAATAATTAACTCCTAGCTAGTAAACTATTATAATATAGGCAGAAGACTCCAAATAGAATTAAACTTCATGATTTTTAATTTGTTTTATACAATTTATACTTATACTTGGCCTATTTCCTAAAATAAATCTCTCCCCCTTTATCTACCTTTATGAGATTTCAGGATACTATAAAATTGTGCTTTGAGTAGTACTCTAGTATTGAACATTCATATATTTCCTATTGGATAACAACTTACTCTCCTTTTCTTTTCGTTCAATAAACATGGGATAGGGTAAACAAGGAGAAAAGAGATGCCAGCGTCCTGGAGAACTTTGAAGAGGGAGAAAAATATGCTGAACATGCTATCAGAAAATTTGCTCATAATAGGCCACCAGAAATTTCCCCAACCTCAATAGGTTCTTCAGTGACCCTCAAAAGAATTAATCACCATTCACTTGTAACTCCGTTAGAATAAAGTTATCAAACTTCACCCTTATCATGGTGATTCGTAATGTAATGTGACCATGACACTTATCTATCGTGCTGATTGAATTGCAGTATCAATGTGTGTGTAAAATATTGAGACTTATATGTCATATGTTCAAATGCGTTTCTGAATGAAACTCAAGGTGCTACTATAAACAAACAGTAACATGCAGTTTGTCCTTTCTGTATCATGTTGAAGGAGAAGATACCAACAATTTTAGAAAATGCAGCCAACTCTGCAGTCCTTGAAATAATCTGGAAAATAGAACCATATGTAATAAAACTAAGATACATCACTATATACTCATTCTTTTTATCCTAAGCTCTTTCCCTGGCATTCCAAACAAGGGAAATATCTCATACCACAGAGATGTTTCTTTGATCACAAAATCAACAATATAACAAGATTACATTTAATGAGGGTGCCAACTGCCCACTGCTTAGATTTTCAACTTTTTCGCTGTTCTCAACTATACAATTTATACCAGGAAACCGGATGTTGGAGATTATGATAGATTTATTCTTTAATCTTGGCCAAAAGCTTCTATTCCCAAAGCAACTTCTTGCACTTAAGTACTTTTCCGTCAAACAAGTTTTCAGAAATGAAACTATAGTCAATATAGCTAGCAGCATTTCGAACAGCTTCATGTTGACAAGTGCAACATGACTTACAGAGTCAATGGCATGCGATCATGAAAAAGAATTGAACTGCTGATATTTTTGCATACTCTGATTCAACCTTTAGCCAGTTGGGATAAATTGCACGCCATGAGTTGAACTAGCCCCAGTGCAGTAACTCTATTAAATGCATCAAGAATGTGATCCTTAACAGAAACTAGATCATCGGAAAATTGTTTCAAACAAGCTAAGTATAAACTCCAATGAGCCTTGCAGGCACAAACAGTAATATTAAGTTACATTAATTAGTCCTATCTCTATCCAAAGAAGACAAGTTCAAATCCCAGTCGTAATTGACCAGAAACACGCCATTTATGTCGATCTCACCCTCTAAGTCTTTTTTTTTCAGTGGAACTGCAGCACAACAAATGTCAATAACTAACCGATTGCTACATTTCACCAGACTGAATATATGAGCACAACAAATGGACTAGGCATTTCATTAAACAGTTTTGAGCCAAAAGATATGTAGACGTATATATATTCTTCCAAATACACATGAGATATCAATTCTAGATCATTTCTCCAACTTCCCTCATCTTCACCTATCACTCTCCTCTGCAAGTGTACCATGTGAACTCAAATGCAAATTTTATACATTTTTGCTACTGGGTACTTTTCCAGGAACACTTAGGAGTTCTTTGTTGGTTTTATTGGTATGAAGAGGAGTTGCAATTATCAAAACAAAAATATAAGAAAAATCAGAATTTTACCTGTGAAGTTGTGATGCTCTTTAGTGATTCACTGTCTTTCTTCAATTAGATTTTAAAAATTTTGCAAAAAAATGTAGAATTTTAGATTAAAAATACAAATGAAATGATTGATAAGATATGAACAAGCATGAATATAAAATATGTTTGTAACAGGCTATCTTCACTCACAAAATTGAAACTCAAAATGACAATGTGCATATATTTAAAAGAACTACAGAACATCCTTGACTAATCGTCTTCATCCAATCCCAATCAGTACCATCAAGCGCATCCTCCTCTTCCGATGTTTCCACACCTATGTCTTCTGAATGTTGTTCACTATATAGAAGATCAACAACATCAATGGCCACATCTTCTCTTGAGCATCTAAAGTCACCCTCATCAAATCTAGCTGAAGGACCAATGTCATCATTAGACTCCCTCCAAAATGTGTCTCTTATATTAGGACAATTCTCTTCATCAAGATCTCACACAAATCAACTGGCACTTTATTTCTTGCATAATAAACATCTTCCTCAATTGGATCTGTGACATAAAAAACTTGATAAACCTGTAATGCCAACACAAAAGGATCATCTTTACTACATAACTTGTTAAAGTATACCCGGGTCAACCCATACTCATCAACTTCATTCTGAAACCAATCACATCTAAATAATACAACACCAAAACAACCATAAGAATCAATCTCTATGATATCTCGAATAACTCCATAATAAACAACCTCTCCATCAATGGAATTTTGGTCCCTAACACTCGCAAAACTATCGGTTGTCGCTGATAAAGTCACTCCACTATTTTGAGTCTCAAGTGGAGCATCGCGACTTTTTGTATGAAAATGATATCCATTAATAAAGTATGTGGTATATCTCTTGGCTACCACATTAGGCCCTTTAGATAACCATCTTATATGATGAGGTACTTCAACATTTTGAACTTTCTCTTCGAACGAATTGATGAATTCACGACTGTGGCTCCTTGCTCTTGCCCATGCATTAGATCAAAATGATTACCCACCAAGTCTTACTCAATAAATTTTTCCACTTGGGCATCTCCCATATTTAAAAGAGCATATCGATGTGCCTCATAACGTAATTGTGAATCCATCAAAAAAGTACAATCCTTTCTCTTCTCACGTCCAATTGGATGCCCTATCCTAGGAAATATAGGTGAATGATTTTGATCAGATTCCTTATCCTCAATTTGATATCTACTAAATCTTGTCTTCGCACCATCATGTAAGTATCTTGAAGAAAAAGCAACTGCTCTCCACTTACAAAACCTTCTACCATTGATGCTTCTGGACAAAACCGATTACGAACAAGCCCCTTTCAAGTCGCATAGCTCTCTCTCAATGGAATACATACCACGAAGATGAGTCGGGCCCCCAAGCCTAATCTCATTCACTAAATGAACACTTAAATGTACAATAATATCAAAAACAGATGGATGAAAAATCATCTCAAGGTTGGATAATATTTCACCAATTTCAAATTCAAGTTTTACAAGATCTCTTTGCTTTATTACCTTACCACATATGGCTTTAAAGAAATTTCCTAATCTAATTAATGTGAATGCAACATTTTTAGGCAGAAATTTCGTAGCAGCAATATGAAGTAGGTGATGCATCATAAAATGAGCATCATGACTCTTGTACCCACATATCTTCATATTCTTCATATGCACATGATTTGAAATATTTGAGGCACATCCTTTAGGTAATTTGGCCTTTTTGAAGACGCTGCAAAATAACTTTTTCTTTCCGCGATTCATGTAGAAAGAAGATTGACCAAAACTTACATTTTCATCATCATCTTCTATTGGATGTAGCTCCGTACGTATTCCCACTTCTTGTAAGTCATATCGAGAAGAAATATGATCCTTTGACTTTCCATCTATCTCCAATAAAGTTCCAAGCAAACTATCACATATATTCTTCTTTATGTGCATCACATCAAGATTATGCCTCAATTTGTTATGTACCCAGTATGGCAATTCAAAAAAGATTGATCTTTTTTTCCACGGACCATTATTATCTCGAGGCCTTTTTTTTGCCCCTTTCCAAAAGTATTATTGAATCCATTAAGCTCTTCAAGCACGTCGATACCTGACAAAGTAGTAGGTGTGGGTCTATGTTCCTCTTTACTATCAAATGACTTCTTATCTTTTAGCAATGGATGATCATGAGGAAAAAATCTTCGATGACCCAAGTAACACATTTTACGACGATATTTGAGATATTGAGAGCATGTGTCATAATTACAAGTAGGACATGCCAATTTTCCCTTAGTGCTCCCACCCGAAAGCATTGCTAATGCAGGAAAGTCACTAACTTTTCCACATTAAGGTTGCCCGCATTTGGAATGTTTTCTTGGTCAGAACATCATATGTTTCTACCCCAGGTTCCCATAATTCCTTCAATTCTTCAATCGGTGGTTGTAGGTACACATCTATATCATTTCCCAGAGATGTTGGACCTGAAATAATCATAGACAACATGATATACTCTGGCTTCATGCAAATCCATGGTGATAAATTATAATTCATCAACATAACGGGCCACGTGCTATGAGAAATACTCATGGTTCGAAATGGATTGAAACCATCACTTGAGAGTCCCAACCAAACATTACGAGGATCATTAGAGATGAGTGGTTGTAAATGGTCAAAACTCTTCCATGCTTCCCCATCAGCAGGATGCCTTAAATTTCAATCATTGGGTTGTTCACTAGCATGCCATCTCATTGCAACAGCAGTTTCACGACACATGAATAATCTCTGAAGCTAGGCTTTAAAGGGAAGTATCTTAAAACCTTTGCAGGAATTTTAGAGCTTTTATTTGTTAAGGCACCATCAACACTCTTCCATCTAGAACACCCAAAAATAGAGCAATTATCAACTTTTTCATTATCCTTCCAGAATAGCATGCAATCTGGTCAGATAAAAAGTTACTTCATCAGAAAAAGAAAAAGAATCTGAAAGGTGGGCTCCGGCTCCCTTCCAGTAGGGGAATTGTCCAGTTTGTCCAATAAACTTCTTACGTTCTTACATATGTCCACTTAAAGATCAAAGGGTTTAATAATCATCTAACCAAAATAGACTCCTAAACCATGGTTGAGCTAAAGTACTATTTTTATATTTTATTTTTTCCTCATTGGTGCAAAGCATTCCTGTCGACGGCTCTCACGTTGGCGTGAACTCTACCCTGGACCTAACTGAATATAACGATCAAATCGCTGGCCCTGTATCTGTGGCGGGGAACTACCCACTGACGAAGGTGGATATCGGTGAAAATGAGGTCTAAAATCACCCCGTGGCTCCCTATAAGACCCCATAATATGAGCCCTCTTATTCTTCTCCCTATCTCTACGGGTATCCTGAATCCGACGAGAAAGATCCTCTGTAGTCTGAGCAAAAACCTGAACACGGGAAATATCCACACTATCCAGTAAAGAGGTTATCCTGCAATCTCTGATCAAATGATCCCCCAAACCATCCACAAAACGATGAACTCTGGCACTTATGGTACATACAATATCTGGTGCATACCTAGCAAAAGAATTGAACCTCAGGCTATACTTCCTTACACTCATATCCCCCTGCCTCAAACTGATAAACTGGTCAAGACGAGCCTCCCGTATCTCCCGTGGTAAGTAATGGGATAAAAAAGCCTTAGAGAAGTCCTCCCACTCTGATGGCGGGGCATCAGGCCCTTTGGATCTCTCCCACGCCTCGTACCACAAGAAGGCAACATCACGTAGTCGAAAAGAAGCCAACTCCACTGCCTCAGTGACATAGGCATGCATCACCCTTAATACTCTACATATATGGTCTAAAGTTTTGTGGATCCTTAATGGGACTTGATCCTATGAATACTGGAGGGGCCAAGTGAAGAAACTCTCGTACCTTTGAGCTTTCTGTTTGATCCCTTCTGGTGTCTGCTCTCGCCTCTAGTTGTCTCTTATGAATAGAAACCATCCTAGGTAGTAGCTGAACAGCCTCTCTCATACCTTGCTCCCAGTCTCTGGTAGGATTAGGGGTACTGGACCTGAATAGATGTTGGTGAATTTGGTACTATGGATACTGGAGGCTCTTTGCGTGCCTCAACAGGGAGTGTATCTGCCCGACCCGGTAAAGAACAACTGGTACCTTCTCTCAGATCCATATCTACCCCATGGTGTGCCATCTCTTGAATATAGACAGCCTGACAAATAGAACAAACCACAAAGCACGATTAAGATTTCATATGTCCCTATAACATTGCTTTATAGCATGATCTATTAAGTGAAAGAAAGGTAACCAATCCTAAATGCCTTATAGCCTCCTGATTATAAGTGTGGTGCACAACACACCCATAAGCAAGACTTTACTTGACATGACATTGTGGACTCCCTAGGATACGACCTGCTCTAATACCATGTTTGTCACGCCCCAAAGAGAGGGAAGGCGCGACTAGCACCCGATACTGTTATTAGCCAGGTAAGCCATTGAATATGCTAGTTAACTAGACTAGGGATCTGAAGAAAATCGGGCCGCATAATGTTTAGAAAAAAACTAAGCCTGGACCGTTTAGGTCATGACCTGGTCAACAGTAAATCATGTACATCAAGATAAGTAAACCAAAATGATAAAGTACTAGCTAGCCAAGAAGGCTTCCACAACAGAGCTACATGCACACACTATATATACATGCCAATCTTATGATTGGAGACTGAAAGGCAGAAAAGGACCAACCCACAATAACATGTCCACAATAGCCTCTAAGAGAACTACTAATACTGTTGGGGCAGGGCCCAGACTATACCCAACTGTACAATAAAAAGTGAGCATCTCGTGAATGCTCCAGAAAGAGGTAGAGCTTACCAACTCACAACTGAACTGGGCTCCTAGTGGAAGGGTCAATCAGAGTCCCTACCTGAACCTGCACACGCAAAATAAAATGCAGCGTCCCCAGGCAATGGGACGTCAATACAAATAAACATGTACCAGTATGTAAGGCATAATGTGAAACCATAGATAACAGTAAAAAGGGTAATAGAAATACCACCTATAACCAAAACTTAAGTAACCTTAATGGCCAATAATCAACCTCCTAGTGATCAAATATGCATGGTAAGTTCGAGTATTGCATTTCGTGAATACATATATATAGATGCAAATGCATACCCAACCAAATGCTAGCAATGGTGGTCCTTTCCTGTAGCTAACCGGCATCATATTTGCCAACCTGTGGCCATCTGTACCATATACATATACATATATATATATATATATATATATATATATATATAATCATTTGGGCAAATAGGCCCCATCCCTCTGATTATAGCTCGAAGTCCATGCATAACATGTAATGTATGATATGAATATCAAATGCACATAGTAGGCCATAGCATAAATTTTGCCAATCTTGGCTCATTGGTACACTTATTCTCATAGCATCATAATCATTGTGATTTAGCCAATCTTGGCTCATTGGTAAACTTATTCTTATAACATCATAATCGTTATCATAGCATATACACATGACTCGTGGAATCTTATATGTCTTTTTAACAAGTTTGAGAATTTGACCCAACATTATATTTAGATATTGAATGTCCAGTTTAAGCGAACGAATGGAATTTCAACCTAACACCATCATGAAAATAACTCAGTTGCAATCCCACTGCCTTTAACAGAAGGTCTTTCTAGCAACAGAATAGTAAGATATCGCATTTGACTTTTTGGGAAACTTCCCAGATTTCGTGCTAAAAGGAGGGACAAAGTTTAGCCTTAACATATCTTCGCAACGGACGTCCTATTGCCCAAAGTTTCTTCATGAGAGTTGTCCCTTACGTCCTAAGATATGCAACAACTATATATATGCAGCTTAAAGACACCTATAAGTAGTCTAAAATTTAGCATTAATGACCAGATTCAGCGAAGAGTATTTATGCGAGAAAATGTCTGTAAAACTTCATAAAAGTGACCGTAAAAGAGCCCAAAAATTATTACCTGAACACACCAGCTGCAAACCAACAATATCAGAAAGAACACCACTTTTTTAACAGCCCAAAAACAGACCAAACTTAGCTGACAAGAGGGGGAAACGATTGCAAAGCGTAAGGCACGCATTTCTAGGCACACGAACAAATTTTAACGGTAAAAATTTGAAAAACTTGCTCAAATCCCTTTGATACCTTGAGGGAGCTTTTCCTTCAGTTTATAAATTGTTTGGGGATGAAATGGCTCTGATTTGAGCTTTAAAAAGCTCAAATTAGCCGACATTAAAGTGGGTCGACCTGCCCCGACCCATGACCCGGTTTCCTGCTCGGGCAGTCTCGGTACAACTGTCATAACCTTTTATTCTGAGGTTGATTTGATGTGCGGTTTTCTGCATTGCAATCTAGACTCATAGATCTTCAATTTAATAGGTCATAGAGCTTCTAATTCCTTATATTTTTGGAGATATGTCCTGTTAAATTTGATCCAAATTTAAGAAGGATTTCTTAAAGAAACTTACGTTAACCTTGGCCAACCTTTATCTTGCAACTTTATTGATTCCAAAACTTAATGTATGACCTTTGTGCTATTAAAATGACGTTTAAAAAAATTCATTATTAGCAAATTATAAACTTTTAGTCCCATTCGAAAAGTGAAACCCAGTTTAAACCTTCCAAAAAGGGCGAGGTGCCACTTGGGTCATTTCTTTAATCCTGAATGTGTATTTAGGGTATTCCTTTGCTTAAAACTTTAAGTCCTTGACATTACCACTTATTGGCAGCCTTATTATCCTTAAGTTCTATTCAAAGTCATATATGTCCTATATAACACGCCACCCTATATATATGGAAGACGAGGAACACGGGGTTTCACATCACCTTTGTGAAATTTGTATTGTCGATAAATATTATTTCACATGATTCATTTTGAATGCTATTTCTTGGAATAAACTTTTGAGGTGATCCATTTCTCTTCTTTATATCCTTTAACTTGGCAATTATAACATTTGCACCTTTTGCAGCCAATTCGTTCTTTAGATTGTGCAGCTTCTCTTGAAATTTGGACGAAAATATGACATAAATGTCAGTATCTTGAAGTAAATTCAACTTTTGGATTCACGTTTTTTTCTATCAGACTGATATCTATCTCATTTCTGTGTGTAACATATTTTGTCCGCCTCTTTAATGTATAATGTGCCGAAATCAGGTCCTTTATATTCCATGTGTCCAGAATCTTTAAAGCATGCCTACATAATATACCCAGCAATTCAAATAATTTACAGCTGCAAGATACTTGGGTTATTGATCACTTAATAGTCAGGACACGTTTCTTACCACTTCCAAGAGTGCTAACTTTGTAAGTACATAATTCTCCTTCATCATAGCAGTCCTTTATCGAAACCAGTAACGACTTTTTTCATTCATTATGAAACATGTCAAATATAGTTGGAGTGTATACCTCCCTAGCATGAGCCAGTAAAGGAAGTTTCGCCTTTAAAATATGTATCCTTTGAGTCATGCGAAAAGTTAGCATATTCTCACTGACGCATTTATCATCGACTGATCGTCAAAAATGTTAAAAAATTGAACAATATCCAAATCAGATTTCAAAGATCCATTATTACTCTCACTTAATTGTGTGTGTCGCACACCTGCTGAGAATGTATTTCTTCCATATATCATGGACCATTTCTCTTTTATAGCAAACGTATTTTTCAACCAATTATTATCTTCAAGATCATATTTCTCAAGCATCTCTCGGAAATGATGCATTAGCACTAAAGATATGATTAAGATGTGTTGGATTCCTTCTTTAATTGGAAAAATTCTAGAAAATTCTACAAGTTTCTAGAATGATCCGAAGAACTCTAGAGAAGCATAGAACTCTCTAGAATCTTATGGAAGCATGTGGAAGAATGTGGAAGCCTCTGGAATATTCTGAAGACTTGTGGAACCTTATGGAAGAGTATGGAAGAAATTGGAAGAGTGTAGAATGGAATGGAAGAGTAGAGACTCTCTAGAATGTGTGGAGCATTCTAGAGAAATTTTCTCCATCATTCACTAAGGAGGTGGAGTAATATAAATAGAGGTAGGAGTTTTCTTTCCTAACCATCCACATCCACAATCCAAGAGCAATCCTAGCAATCCAAGTGAAGTAAGAATCCACTTGAGAGCTAGAGGTTGGAAATCCAAGTGAATCCTAGCAATCCAAGTGAAATAAAAATCCACTTGAGAGCAAATCCAGTCATCCAATAAAGTAAGAATCCACTTGAGAGCAATTCATTTCCAAAGTGAGAAAATCTATTAGTCAAAGTGTAAAGCTTAAGAAGTCTTAATCCTTATGTTTGAAAGCCTACTTAGAGTGAGGAAATCATTTGTCAACATATGCTTGTAATCTTGCTATTCTTTTGTATAGTGGAAGAATCTCCTTTTTGGAGAATTATAAACTCTTGTATTCCTAGCACTACCTTAATTCCTAAAGTGCCTATCTTACCTTCATAAGTAGGGACGGATCAAACTTTCCCAAAAGTGGTATCCGAGCTTGGTTCATTCAAAGTCGTCATTAGCTTATGCAGTTCAAGATGGAGGACAATGTCACTCATGATGGAGACATGTTCAAGCTCACAGCCAACAACTACTTATATTGGATACCAATAATGGAGGACCATCTATATTGCAAGGATTTGCATGAGCCCATCATCTACAAAGAAATGGTGGAAGGCAAGAGCAATTCTCAATGGGAGCTACTAAATTGGAAGGCCGTTGCAATGATCCATAAGTACATTGATTTGAGCATGTTTCTACTTACGAAAGTGCCTACGAACTATGGACAAAACTTGAATCCATGATTCAAAAGAAACGCCTCGTAACAAGATTAAATTTAGTTCAGGGATTGGTGAAATACGAGTAAAAGGATGGCAACAGTATGATTGAGCACCTGAATAATTTAAAGGGGCTCATTAATCAGCTTACAAAAGTTGATACGAATATTGATGATGAGCTGCAAGCCCTTCTACTCCTTAGCTCCTTGCCAGAAAGTTGAGATACACTTGTTGTTACTCTGAGTAACTCAGCTCCGGAAGGAAAGCTCACTATGGATATCGTCAATGAGTCTTCTTGGTGAAGAAGCAAAGACAATGGAACGAGGTGAGTCGACTTATCCCGTGGCCAATATCATTAAGAATCGGAGCAGAAATGGAACTCGTGGACAGAGCAAGAGCCGAGATACGCACCAATCTCAAGGGAGACCCAAGTCACGCTCCAAGATTACATGTTATTACTGTGGAAAGATAGGCCACAAGAAAACAGAATGCCAATCCCTAAAGAGAGATCAAAAGGATGTTAGTGTTGAACTAGAACCAGATCAGCCCAACAAAAAAGCAAGAAAAAACGAGTATTACCGCTCTAGCATCAAAAGAAGATTTGATCTATCTTGTTGGTGAAGGTAATATCCTAAACATTGCTTGTGATGAAAGCTCTTGGATTATCAATTCTGGTGCTTCCTTCCATGTTACCCCACATTGAAGTTTCTTTTCATCCTATCGATGCAGTGACTTCGATAGGTGCAAATGGGAAATCAAGACAGGAGCAATATTGTCGGGATAGGAAATATCATCCTAACTACAAGTACCAGATGCAACCTTGTCCTAAAAGATGTGAGGCACGTCCCAGCTATGCACCTCAATCTGATCTCTGCTGGAAAACTAGACGATGTTGGTCTGATGAATTACTTTGGTGAAGGAAAGTGGAAGCTCACCAAAGGAATAATTATGGCTCAAGGAAAGAAGGAAGGATCATTGTATGTGATGCAAGCCAAACTCTGCAAAGGATAGATAAATGTCACTACTGATGATTTGGAGATATGGCACAAATGACTTGGGCACATCAGTGAAAATGGTCTTCGTATGCTCGCTTGGAAATATCTCCTCCCTAATGTGAAAGGTAAACAACTTGATCCTTATGCTCATTGTTTAGCTGGAAAACAACACAGAGCTACTTTCCAAAGATCATCCCCACCCAAAAGGAGAAAGAACATCCTTGACCTCATACACACTGATGTGTGTTCAATGTCAAAGAAATTCAATGGCAGTGCATCACATTTTGTCACCTTCATTGATGATCATTCAAGAAAGGTATGGTTATACCTTCTAAATACAAAGGATCAAGCTCTCTATGCATTCAAGGAATTCCACGCTCTAGTAGAACGTGAGACATGACGAAAGATCAAGTGTGTACAATCTGATAATGGAAGAGCGTATAGAGGTCCCTTCGAAGCCTGTTGCAGGAGATATGGCATTAGGTTGGAAAAAAACTCCACCTAAGGCACCATAACTGAATGGGCTTGCTAAGAGGATGAATCAAACTATTTAAGAAAGAGTTAGATGTGTTCTCTCTCATGCCAAGTTACCCAAATCATTTTGGGGAGAAGCTGTGATGACTGTGGTTGATATTATCAATCTTAAACCGTCAGTTCCTTTAGAAGGTGCCCTCCCTGAAGAAGCTTGGACAGGCGAAAAGGCTTCATATAATCATATCAAGCTGTTCGGATGCACGGCATTTGTCCATATTCCGAAAAATGAGTGAGCTAAGCTTGATGCTAAAGCCAAGGAATGCATATACCTTCGTTCACCCAAGAATGAATTTGGATACAGGATTTGGTATCTAAATAACAAGAAAGTTGTTCGTAGTAGAGACATCGTATTCTTTGCAAACCAAACAATTGAAGACATCAAAAATTTAGAGAGGCAAAGATTGAGAAAGTTGCAAGAACACTAAACTCACTCTAGTCCAAAGTGAAGACAATAATAACAAAGCTAAATCAATGATGCTAAAGATCAGAGGCCTCTCTACAAGAAAAACAACGAGGAGACACATGATGAATCAGCACATGAAGAGCCTCAATCTAGCTCTCTGACAGCACCAGAGCCGAGATGATCCTCGAGGGGGAGAAGACAATCCACTCACTATAACACAGATGAATATATTATGCTCACCAATGAGGGGGTGCCTCAAAGCTACAACGAAACAATTAATAATGAACATAAAGAAGAGAGGATAAGAGCCATGCAAAAAGAAATACAATCCTTGCATGAGAATCACACTTATGAGCTAGTGGAGCTACCAAAAGGGAGAAGAGCCTTAAAGAATAAGTGGGTGTATCGGACCAAGACCGAAGATAATAACTTAAAGCCTCACTAAAAAGCTTGGTTGGTGTCAAAGGATTCAGACAAGAAAAAGGTATTGAATTTGAAGAAATTTTCTTTCCCGTGGTAAAGATGTCATCTATCCAAGTTGTCCATGACCTAGCAATAGTGCAAGACTTGGAGATCGAACATCTCAATGTCAAGACATTATTCCTTCATAGTGATCTGGAGGAAGAAATCTACATGGAGCAGCCTGAAGGATTCAAAGTTCCAAGGAAAGAAAAAACTCAACATTCCACTCCCACACAAAGCATACTAAAATAAGGTACCACTAGATTTGAGAAGTCCTCAAAGAAAAGAAAATACATGTTGACAAGGTTCACACAAATGAAAATTGGTCAGACATGATGACCAAGGTAATACCAACAAAGAAGTTTGATGACTATTGTCAAGGTGCAGGTTTGATTCCACGCCCCAAGTAAGGAGGGGGAGATTTATTGGGTTCCTTCCTTAATTGGAAAGACTCTAGAAAATTCTAGAAAAGTGTAGAATTTTCTAGAATGATCTGGAGAACTCTAGAGAACTGTAGAACTCTCTAAAATCGTATGGAAGCATATAGAAGAATGTGGAAGCCTCTGAAATATTCTCGAGACGTGTGAAACCTTATGGAAGAGTATGGAAATTGGAAGAGTGTAGAAAGGAGTGAAAGAGTATAGACTCTCTAGAATGTGTGGAACATTCTAGAGAAGTCTTCTCCACCATTCACTAAGGAGGTGGAGTAGTATAAATAGAGGTAGGGATTTCCATTCCTAACCGTCCATAATCCAAGAGCAATCCTAGCAATCCAAGTGAAGTAAGAATCCACTTGAGAGCTAGAGGTAGGAAATCCACGTGAATCCTAGCAATCCAAGTAAAGTAGTAATCCACTTGAGAGCAATCCCAGCCATCCAAGTGAAGTAAGAATCCATTTGAGAGCAATCCACTTTCAAAGTGAGAAAATCTATTAGTCATAATGTAAAGCTTAAGAAATCTTAATCCTTAAGCTTGAAAGTCACCTTAGAGTGATTAATTCATTTGTGAACATATTCTTATAATCCTAATATTCTTTGTATAGTGGAAGAATCTCCTATTTGGAGAATTATAAACTCTTGCATTTCTACCGCTACCTTAATTCCTAAAGTGGCTATCTTAACTTCACAAGCAGGGAAGAATCGAACTTTCCCAACAAGATGTTTGAATGTATTCTTTTCCGAATGTCATACACAAAGGTAATGATACATATGTGGCAGAACTAATGAGATAGCAGCAGATATAATGGGATCTTGATCAACAAAAAATGTTTGTGGTTTATCTGCAAACATAATCCTCAAGAATGCATTAAAAGCCCATTCAAATGATTTAGTAGATTCTTCATAAATAGTATAGTACCAAATATAATCATTTCCCTATGATTATATAAACCAACGAACCATCCCAAAAGTCAATGCTCTTTATTTGTTCTATATGTTGTATCAAATGACACGTCTCCAAAAATTTTAAAATCTCTCATCATCTTTGTGTCGGCCCAGAACACATTAATTCTCAAACCATCATCTTCTAATGGTAAAGAATACCTTAAAGCAGGATCTTCTGATGTCTTTTTCTAAAAATAATCAACCAAACTACGAGCCACTCCGTGTTTCAAACTATCTTTTCGTTTATTCCAAAGATAATTCTTTTGATCTCTTTTTGTGTATAATAGAAAAGATTGTCCCAACTTGACGAGCAACATAGTCAAATGAAGCATTAGGATGTATTCCAGAATCATCTAATAGGTCAATTTCATATGCTTGAGCAACTTTTATCTTTCTTTGTGTTGGTAAAGTATGAGCCAAAGAAGAAGGAACAAGAAGATGATTATGTTTCTCTTCAAATGAAGTGATACGAAACATTCAATTTGGTTGCCAACTAACAAGAATATTAGCTAAGCACCCTATCTTAATGTTTTTGAACTGGTGTGCGTTGTTTGTCTTTGTTTCTGTACCCTTCTTTATAACATGTCAGTTTAATTGAAGTCACATACCCTTGAACTTTATTTTTGTTATTTCTTATGCTAAAACCAATTACGCCAGTGTATTGATTATAATCTTCATATGCATGCTCATCCGAACTGAATTCCATCCTGAGGTGTATGGGCACATTACATTCACTTAGAGCCTTACTGTCACATCCCAAAATACCCCCTAGATGTGACTGGCACCCGCCAATACCATCTGTTGAGAGAACCAACATCTATACACACATCCAAATTATCAAAGCACAGAGATACAATATGTGCAACTCCAAAACTCATCAATACTCATAACAATAGAGTAACTATCAAACCAAAATTGCATATCAATTTATGAAAGGAAAAGGTCACTTAACAAAAATATCCCTAACCCAAATCCCACAATAAGATCATGGAGCATCTAATAGAGTGATATGAGTTTAACTATTGGGCATACAAACTACAAAAAGAAGAAAAATATAAACTATAATAGATAGAGCAAGTAGTAGCCTCCACAAACAATGCAAAGGCTCACCTCAGCAACAGAGTCCACGAAAAACGAACTCGTCAGCAACAAGACTCGCCCTTTGCAACAATATCTGAATTGACATGTAAGTAAGATGAGCTATATATAAATTTAACCCAGTAAGATCCTAGACTCGCTACTTTAATACCCCTAGAACAGGATTTATAAAATACATGTGCACAATGGATATACATAAATAATATACAGAAGAATATATAAATCATAATATAAGGCCCAATAAGTTCAAACAACGTTCAAAAGGTCGTATACAATGTCATCCAACAAGATGCTTGAATGTATTCTTTTCCGAATGTCATACATAAAGGTAATGATACGTCTGTGGCATCACGAATGAGATAGCAGCAGATATAGTGGAATCTTGATCAATAAAAAATGTTTGTGGTTTATTTTCAAACATAATCCTAAAGAATGCATTAAAAAGTCATTCAAATGATTTAGTATATTCTTTGTATAGAAGGGCAGTACCAAATATAATCATTTCCTTGTATTATCTAAACCAACAAACAATCCAAAAGGTCAATACTCTTTGTTTGTTCTATACGTTGTATCAAATGACACAACATCTCCAAAAAATTTAAAATCTCTCATCATCTTTGTGTCGGCCCAAAACACACTAGTTATCAAACTGCTACTTAGTATTGGCAATAGGTCTGAAAAAGTATCTAAAAATATCAAATTTAGATATTTGTACCTTGTCGAAGTATCATCTTCTAATTGTAAAGAATACCTAAAAGCAGCATCGTCTAGTGTCGTTTTCTTAAAATAATCAACCAAACGACGAGCCACTCCACGTTTCAGACTATCTTTTCTTTTATTTCGAAGATAATTCTTTTAATCTCTTTTGTGTATATTAGAAAAGATTGTCCCCCAACTTGACGAGCAACATAGTCAAATGAAACATTGGGGCGTATTCCTGAATAATCTAATAGGTCAATTTCATATGCTTGAGCAACTTTTATCTTTCTTTGTGTTGGTAACCTATGAGCCAAAGAAGAAGGAATAAGAGGATGATTATGTTTCTCTTTAAACGAAGTGATACAAAACATTCCATTTGGTTGACGACTAACAAGAATATGAGCTAAGCACCCTGTCCTAGTTTCATTTCTATGTTTTTGAACTGTTATGCCTTGTTTGTCTTTGTTTCTATACGCCTCTTTATAACATGTCAATTTTCTTGAAGTCGCGAACCCTTATATTCTCTTAAACGAAGGTATTCGCGCTTGAATGGCGGCTCAAAATCAGCCTCATGAAAACCTTATATTCCCTGAGGGCTATCGAAATCGTGAGCATCAGCATGTAGGTTCCAGATCCAAGTGGTAGTATCGGGCCCTTTAGCTATTGTTCTTGAGAAATGACCAGGTCTGGCCCATTCCGTTTCATATTTGATTTTTAAGCAGAACGATAGAGACTTCATTTAACTTAGGTTGAGTGTTCATCGATTGGGTGGATCTATATGCTTCGGGGTGGTGAGACGAGGTGTAGCGCAACGCAAATTGTTTACCTGTAACTATTTAATACCCCTACGAAAAATTGATCACATCGGAACGTTTCCGAGGCCGAATACACTTTGAATTTGATAAATGCACTTTGAATGATAAATCCCTTAACTCTTAATAATTAAAGGAATACCTTGGAACTCATAAGGGATTTACTTGTCTATATATTGTTCCATTCGATCGTTTAGGTCCCAACTTCACCTCGATGGTTAGGCCACCACACCCTTAAAGTCTATACGCGATAGATAGACTCCTGGAACCATGACATATTTGCGTACGACACTTGAGGAGGTCAATCTTAAGTGTTGGAAGCTACTGCTAAGGGACTCCCCCTCATCTAGAAAGGATAGGCAATTGAGAGAGAATAGGGCGATAGCGACAGACAAATTAGCCTCAGATATAGGAGAGCTATTGGATGACCCATCTACTTGCAAGGAGACTTGTTGGGAATCTTTTCTACCTGACTAATTATCGCCCAGATATTGCTTACACTTACAAGTTGCCATCGTTGAGTTTGGAACCCTGAAGAGACTGCCGGTGATAAGCCAGAGGAAGGTGAGGATGACGTCAAGTCATCATGCCCCTTATGCCCTGGGCGACACACGTGCTACAATGGCCGGAACAAAGAATCGTGATCCCGCGAGGGTGAGCTAACCCCAAAAACCCGTCCTCAGTTCGGATTGCAGGCTGCAACTCGCCTGCATGAAGCCGGAATCGCTAGTAATCGTCGGTCAGCCATACGGCGGTGAATTCGTTCCGGGGCCTTGTACACACCGCCGGCCACACTTTTCGGCCAATTGAACCTTCTCGAAATGTTTCTTTTTAAGAACCAAAAAGTGAGAGGGCTGAAAAGGAAGCTCGACCTATCCCCTCAAAAATGGATCTAATTGCACTTCACGCTCCAAATTTTGGATGATTCAATTTATCTTTCTTGGGAGAAACGGGGGATATCTCGATCGGGGGAGAGAACGGGAAAATACCATATGACCCAATATATCTGACAAGTCGCACTATATGTCAGTCCAAAGTCGACGTCGAAGTCCACGCCTAATTATTTTAACTTTTGGAACACCAATAGGCATTAAATGAAAGAAAGAATTAAATACTATATTTCACTTTGAGGTGGAAACGTAACAATTTTTTTATTGTCTTTATAATATTCATATTGGTTTTTATCGTATTTATTTTATCCATAGATTCTAAAAATTCATAAAGAAAGACAGATTTGCGGAGTTGATTATCCCTCTCGAAAACAAAGATTTGAAGTGGTCTATAATTTACTTTGTTTTTGTCCGAACATTCTTTTATTATGCTAAACCAATTACACTAGTGTATTGATTATAATATTCATATGCATGCTCATCCGAATTGAATTGCATTCGAAGGTGTATGAGCACATTACATTCACTTTGAGCTTCACTAGATCCAATCTCCATAAATCTAAATTACAAAGAATATAAACAAGATAAATAATCAATAATCTTAAAGTTAAAAGGAAATGCAGTCTTAAATTTTAAAAAATTGATTATAAAACAAGTTCAAATAATGATTTACAAACCTATGTATTGTCTAATTTCATGAGATGGTTACAGTGGATTCTGATTTTAAAGTGGCAAATAGAAAGCAAACTTAGGAATCATGTATTGTCTATACTTGTATGAATTTTCTTTTTTATTAGGAAGAAATATGGAGTGAACTAACTAAGAAAGATATCTAGAGAGAAAATCTTGCTGCTTCATTAGAGTATAAAAAAGAAGTGAAATAAACAACCAAAATTATACAACAGTAATTCTAAGTTAATTCAAAAACAAAGGTTATTTTCAGCAGTGATATACAACAATTTTAAGTGACATATTACTTTGATGTTTTTACAACTTCAAGGTATGACTGCAGACACCATTCATTATTCAATTTATGGCGTGTGCTTTAAGGATGATAAATGCTCATATGTTTGTTATTTTTACTTAATATTCTCTAAAGGTTTATTGAGGCATTTCATCAAACATATTGTAGATAATTTCAACAACGACAATTGCAATTATAAGAAGAGTCTACAAACTGATTTTCTTGTTCTTTGCGATATTTTGTTATTCTGGGTTGTTTGTGATTTAATTTTTTTTTGTTTGTTAAGTATTGCATGGTTTCTCGATTGAGAAAATATTTTTCATTGTAAGAAAATCTTTTTCAACCATAAGAAATTTTCACAATAAAATTTTTCTGATATTTCACAACTAGCCGAAAATCTTAGCGGCATTCTCCGAGTCTTCCTAATCTCGCCAAAATGATATTGAACAAGGAAGACAAGTTGGATAGTTCCCCTACTAGAGGGGAGCTGTGTCTCAAAAGGTGACTATGTAAACCATATCTCCCTAATTCAACCTCACTTTTGCATTTCATTGTTCGCATTTGCAGAGTTGTATTACCCATATAATTTAAAGTGGACAAAGTATATACTGATTAGCCTTTGTATTTTTTATAATGCGATTGAGACTGACTCAAGCGAGTGAGTGAAAGGCATAGTAAGTGAGTGAGTTTGACTCGCAATCCTAATTAAGATCAATTGAAAGAAAACAAAGATGACTTAAATGACACAAAAAAAATAATATGAAACACCAAATTTCTGTTTTTTAAGGGTTTAAACAGGGAAAAAAGCATTTGACAATTGAAGAATACATCGGGAGAAGAATCCTAGCTTTTTCTCTTCCTTTCTTCCCAAATTTCACCCCTTAGTTTCCCATAGTATTCATGTTAATATCTGTTTATAAATGATCATGGTCTTGTAATGAGTATTTAATCGCCACATCTCAAGCTCTTCAGATTGTTTATGGTAGAGAAGAGTATGTTGTTTAATGAGTAAATAATGATGGACTCAGTTTTGATGAATTGAGTGTAAAGCATTAAAAGTACTACTGCTGAATTTATTCACCCTTTATGTAATTAAAATATTACTATTTAATGGTTTATTGCAGCGCCAAAATAGCAAACTAACTTTACAGTTTAGGAGCTTCTAACTTTTAGTATAGACGATCACAGTTCATGTACCTTTTAGTCAATAGATTCATAAAAGATGGTGGAATGAAAAGGGGATTTGAGATTGGCTATGGAAGAAGAGGAAATATGGTCAAATCCTATCTATTGTTGACTCTGTTTATGTAATGTACATATATTCATCACTTAAAGCATGTTTGAATTGATTTATTTGAGGTGTTTATAAGCACGTATGTAGTGTTCAGGGAAGATTATGCACTTGTTTTTAACCAAAAATGAAAAAGAAATAGATTTGATCCTTCACCTGCCATAGTTTTACTTTCATGAGTAAATTGTTGGAAGAGTGCTTTCTTATATACCTTTGGTTTAAAAGACGAGTATTCATTTCTATAGATACTTGGGCTAATTTGGTATTGACAGTGTTGAGCTAGAGTTTCATTGCTAACACTTTCCGATTGAGAAATGATGATTCCCTTGCGTCTATGTTGTTGGTTTTGCTTAAACCAATATCATAGCCTGTTTTGAGATATGCAATCTTTAACTTGTTTGTACTATTGAATTTTAGGAAGTGGAAGCTAATGTTGAACACGAATCGGAGCTTGCTGACTACATGGATCAAAACGATGAAGCCTTGTATGATCTGTTTGCTTTATCCATATCTGTTGTATTTAGTACTAGACTTGCAGCTCTATCTTGTTACCAGATTTACAATTATCTTCTATAAATCTGAATCCTCATAACAATTGATTTGGTATAAACCTTTTGTTTATTCCGTATATAATTTGTTATTTGAAAGTTTTTGGAATATGAAGCGAATCTGATATTGTAGAGTATCGGAACGAAACAGGTCTAAATGAAGCAAATTGGTTATAGAATAGATCATACAAAGATTGTTAAGAGGCTACCTTGTGGATTGTTCCCCTGTTTTTCGGGGCGAAAGAGCATTTTGTCTAAATTTCATAAGGTGTCTCCTTTTTCCTGCAAAAATTCCAGAGCAGCGATGTTACCAATGTACACTATTCTATAATCAATTAGGCTTTTTTAACCAATCGCTTAAGCTGAAATTGGCTAATAAATAGCTTTCTTAACTCTTCCATAGTTGATTCAATTAACTTACAATTTCCCGACTATGGCAAACTTACAATCCTTGGAAACATTAACAAACTAATCTTTGGCACTGACGCAGACAGCCGGCTTTCCCAGATGAGTCTCATATTGAATATCAATAGTAGTTTGAAGCTGTTACCAGATTTTCTTGGACAGTAGCAGCAATGTGAGCTTTGGTGGAACAACGGGGTTTGATTTGCCACGAGGGACATTAGTCTTTGTTGCATATTTTGACTGTAGTCCTCTTTGGCAATATATATATTGTTGTTACTGGAGGAATTCAGATTTTGGGTTTTGTGCTACTTTTAGGGGTTTTGGTGGTAACTCAGGTGATCCTATACCCAAATTTGTTTGAGAATCAATATTTGAGAATACAAGGACTTTACCAATATCTGGCGAACAAGTAAAAGGTTGTGATAAAGTTCCATAGAGATGAAGATCCAATATTAGATTTCTTTTGCAAAAAAAAAAATTTAGAGTCTTAAAGAGATACATTATTTCAGTTTGGTTAAATTATGGAATGAAATCTAATAGAGATGGGGTTTACTTTATTCCACAAGAAAATGAAATATAATAAATAATCATATCATCATATCTATACTATATTAAATGTGTGAAAGCACTTAAAAATATTGTTCGAACTTTTGTCTTTCATTAAAATACTCTAATTTAGATAAAATTGTATTTTCACTATTTTTCTTAATTTATTATTTTATCTTTTATTTATTTAGTTTCATCAAATCTATACTATATTAAAAGCGTGAAAGCCCTTAAAAATATTGTTCGAACTTTTTGTCTTTCATTAAAATACTCTAATTTAGATAAAATTATATTTTCACTATTTTTCTTAATTTATTATTTTATCTTTTATTTATTTAGTTTCATCAAATCTATACTATATTAAAAGCGTGAAAGCCCTTAAAAATATTGTTCGAACTTTTTGTCTTTCATTAAAATACTCTAATTTAGATAAAATTGTATATTCACTATTTTTCTTAATTTATTATTTTATCTTTTATTTATTTAGTTTCATCAAATCTATACTATATTAAAAGCGTGAAAGCCCTTAAAAATATTGTTCGAACTTTTTGTCTTTCATTAAAATACTCTAATTTAGATAAAATTGTATTTTCACTTTTTTTCTTAATTTATTATTTTATCTTTTATTTATTTAGTTTTATGATTCACTTTTGGATTAAAAAATATTTATATTTAGAATTCACTTTTGATTTAGGACTATTGTATACAAATAATTGTTTAGGCTATGAAGGAAAGCAAAGAAAAAAAAAGTATTATTTCCCTAATATTTAAGACTATAAAATTAATTAAAATTTTGACTAAATTTTAATCAATTAATTATTTAACTTCTGACTATTCAATTATTACTTTATGCATTCACAAACTATTAACATATCTATATCATGAATAATTGAACTGAGTTTTCTCATCCTTGTGAATTCACAGTAGATTAAACTATTGCAGTAAACTAATAATATTTATTTAATTTTGTTTATATGAATATTATATTTATTTAATAATAAGTATTATTTATATACAATTTTTAAATTGAAATGACACCTATAACTAAAAGTGGGAACAATGTCAGGCAAAAGTTAAATTACCATTTTGCTCTTACACTTACATTAAACTTCTAATTAATTAATTAAATATCATAATGTAATAAAATTTATTTAAAAACTGAAAAATATAAAGAGTTGATAACATTTAATTTAGAAGATTTTTAATTGTCAAACTTTAATGATCATTTGCGGATGGGTAGTTACAACTCTTGGGCTCCTTCATTCAACTAAACAAATAAGTGTAAAGAGAATTAATTCCCTCAACCCATTAAATTAATTGAATTGTGTTCTTTAAGTGTGAAAGTACTATTATTTCACTTATAATTTATATTTTAATATTTAATTAAGCATTTTATAATATATTAATTTAGTATAAGGGTATAATTGTTATCCAATTTTGCACAATTTAATCACAAGTTGAATTACGGAAATATCTCTTAAGTTAAGCAATTATTTTATCCCTCAACTATTATGTTATCTCCCTGAAAGTATCCCAAAAAATTACTTTTCATTTAATATTTACTTTAGGATTTAGTTGAATATTGAGTATACACTTAATCTAAACATTTTTCAAATTCAAAAGTAATTATCCAATATTTTTACTAGTACTAGAAAACATGAAAATTGTACTAAATATTAGTCATACAATTAATGATCAGTTAATAGTAAGACACTGTATATATACATTAGAACCGTATTGCAATATAACTTTTGAAATATCAAGGTACATGCCTCGGATAATTTTTTGGGGTAAAATCTGATTTCCAGCAAGGTGCGCGACACCTTCGCGTTACGGGAGATGTTCCAAAATAGGTCATTCTCATACTTTACACATAAAACTCATTCGACAGGTGCAATTTATGTGTTACGTAAAAAAATGAACCAAGACGGAATAAGTTCATGACGCGAACTTGCTCCATCAAAGTTCAAATTTTTTTTGTCGGCTGAAATTTTACTAAAGGGCACTCCAGACTTTTATCCACCTCTCCTACATTTAATCTATGACCGATATAGGTCATTTTTCCCTTAAAAGGGTTCCTAAACCATCCCTAAGTGCCTTTACATGTTCTAACTAAAAAATTAGCTAAGAAGTGGAGAAAAGACTAGGGTTCAAGTAATTAGAGCAAAACTCTTGCGAATTTGGTTGTCATCCTTCATCTCAGGCATGTAAGGCAACTAAAGTATGAACCTTGTTCTTCCATGTGCCCCATGATTACGATAGGATGAATTGTGATGGAATGGAAGTCCCCATGATTGTGTTTTCTTGAAACTTCTTTAATATTTAACTTATTTTACTTATATTGTATAATTGATGATTACCATAAACTTTTTTCTTGAACGAATGATTTAAGCCTTTGATTTATGAACTCTATTTGTATTTATGAACTGGCTTAATGACTATGCCTAAGGATTAAGTCTAGATCCTTGAACTTGTGAATGCTTGATTGTGATTGAGATGTGAACATGATGACAGTCCCATAAACTTGATGGTTAAATGTGATCTTCATGATTGAACCCAAATGATTGAACCTAGCTGATTGTGATCATAAATGTGAATCTAAATTACTCTTGAAAGATGTGATTTGGAATTGATTGGTCTTGATAGTATTGTGATTAGCTTGGACATGATTGATCTTTGTCTAAACTATGTTCTTGCTTTAAACTTTTGATATCTGATTGAGTTTCTTATTTCTTGACTTGAATATTTGAGTTGATGTTAATCTACCTTGGTACCTATTTCATTCTGTCATTTTACATACTCATACATTCCACGTACCGACGTCCATTTGGGCATGGATCTTTTCAGGACACAGAGACAAGTGTTAGGTATTATACCCCATTTAACTTGAGATCAAACGGTGTACAACATATTGGTGATTCCTAAATTATTTAACTTAAGGAGTCGCCACCTAATTATTTTTAAGGTAAATTAGAATACCTATTTTTCCTAAAGTGATGGTAAATTAACTCTAACCAATGGTCTACTTAACTTATGTAATTCTAAGTACAAGTTCTTTGTGTGCATGTTAATTGTTTTATAGTATTACTTGTTTAATCATGTGGGGAAAACATAAAGAATTAATGTGAAATGATTACCATGTTTGGTACACGATATTCATTGATTGGCTCATATACCACATCTGGTATGTACTAATGATTGACTCGAGTACCACACACGATATAAGATATCATGTGTTGGCTTGGGTACTTGTCACACCCCGGGAGGGTACCCTTGGTGTGGCCAGCACATAAAGAACCAATGTCGATTCCCCAAGAGAACAACCTGGCCTCATTGTCATATCAACTCGACGGCAGAAGAAAGAACTCAAATAGAAAGACATCATATAGAATAGATATAGTTCTACGAAAACATAGTTTCCAATGAAGAAGTTTTGGAAATAACAATACTCAACAAATCCTCTACTCAATGTCTATTAAGCCTCTACTCAACAATCTAGATGGTGTAATGGCAGGCCATGGACACCCCCAATCAAAGAAATAAGCTACTCAATAAAAGTAAGAAGATGAAAAGGGCTCCTCCGGAAAGCAAGGAGGGGCTCACCAACTCTAGGGATGCACTAATCTAGACCTAAATGATGCGCGGGCTGAAGTACTCTATCACCTGTATCTGCATCATGAAATGATACAGGTCCAAATGGGTGTCAGTACATGGAATATACTAGTATGTAAAATAGCTCAAGAACGTAAAGCTCGACTCACTCACCTCAACTCAACAACTCATACTCAACTCAACAACTCATACTCAACTCAATAGATATGCAAGTTTAAAATAAAGCGTGCTCCAAAAATAGACTCATTAGAAAACTTAGTGTAGAAATATTATGCTTAATGGGTGTTTGCTTAGGAGTTTCTCTTGACCTACATCAAATTCCATCTCCTTTAGTTTGGTGATGCACAATAAAGGCGACGCCGTTTCCACGCTCGTCCTAAACTTGCCATGGTGAAGGACGATCAACTCTCTCATGGATCCATAATAAATGTCTATTTTTTGGGACATGAGTCACCAGAACATGTTGTACGACTATCCTACGCTAACAACGTAGTTCTGTGGGTTAGAGTAGATATTAATTCGCCTCCCAGCTGTGCTCGATACTCCTCCCAAGATTTAAACATGCTCAACTCATTAATCAACTTAATCCTCAATTCTCAGTTAATCACATCAAATCTCAACCTTATTAGGTTATTTTATCTCAAATTATCTCAGTTTCTCACCAACTCAGTCAATCAATAGAGACAAATCAAACTCAACTCAGATTCAAACGGTCGTTCAGACTCACTCAATGAGACTCATTATGTAATGCAAACAAGATATATAGTAGTAAATGTGACTAAATGCAACATGCTTCTCATGCTTGATAATATTCAAATTACTCAACTCATACAATCAACTCAAATCCAAACTCAATCCATGCATAGGTTTTATAAAGATCAATTAATTTAGGGTTCGTGATACCAAGTATAAAACATTCATGTTAATCGCATATCAGTAGTCATGCAACATGAAAATTATCTAATATGTTATCATAAGAACTCATAATAATTGCTGAAACTCGATAATTAGATGATGGAGATTTCAAAACTCAACTCTTGTTCTAAATTTTGACTCAAAGAGGTGAAAGGGGCATGTGAACGAACGTAATTCCACACTTTAGTAAGCCATACATAACTGGAAATAGAAGAACCAACAAACTCCTATCGGTCCTCCCATTTTGAATTGAAATCCTCGCTCTTCTCCCTCCTCTATTGTTCTCAAGAAATCCTTAAGCGTAATGAATAGTGAAAATACCCTTAGGATTTTGTTTTAGGACTTTAATTAAGTCTAAAATGTCCAAGGGTTCAATTTAAAAGGAATAGGAATAGACAAAAATACCCCTTTTAAAAACTGCCGACAGGGTCTATGAGACCTCGTCTAAGGGCCGTAGGCCAAACCTCTGGTAAATAAGGGGTCCAAAAAGCTGAGTTACTGGAATTTGACATGAAATCTCTTCTAAGAGCGGTAAAAACTTCTACGAGTCATCTGATAACTCATAACTCAATATACTGAAAAGTTGGTATCTGGACCACCAATTCACGAAACCAATCTATAGGAGACGCAAAACAGTGAGGATTCGCGACATAGTTGTGTCACGGACCCATCGTGGAGGGTGACTTATCTTTTTCCATAAAGTTTTGACAGGATTGAGAAAACTCATTCGGGAAGAGTTTTGCCAAAAATGAACTATAGGCGACAAGTCCGCGTCGCGGACTGAGTTATTTTGCGAGTGGAAAATTTCTAAAAAATTCGAGGGGCATTCTGCTCCATTCCTAACACCTTCTAGAACTCCATATATGACTAATATATGCCGTTTTCACAAAGAAAGGGTTCAAAAACCCATCCAAAATCCCCATCCTAGCAAAATTATCAAGTTAAGCCTTGAGGAGAGCAGAGATTGAAGAGTCATGAGGAAGTTCCCGAGAATTTGTTGTTAGCAAGCATCCCAGGTATGTAAGGCTAACTTAAAGCACATGATTGTTCTTCCATGTCCCCCTTTTTAGTAAATTGAGTCCATGATTCAAGATGATGAGTTATATGTGAAAATCCTTAAACATTTTACCGAGATTCTTCTTAATTCATATAAATTTTCTTAAAGGTCATCATAAACTTGTTTTACCGCATCAGGTTTTTCATGTATGGTTTTACAAAACTCTATGTATATTTTACTAAAGAATATAAGAATGAACTTAGGGGGATGAGTCTAGAGCCTTGATGATGATGATGTTTGTGATGTCGTGATTGTGGTCCAACTTCTGAGAGTCTTGATGATAATGTTGATGAGAATAATATTCATGAGTCTTAGAAACTTGAAAATAAATTCTAAAAGAATGTTTCAAGTCCATGATGTTGATGTTAATGAGATGAGTTGATGTTGATGATCCGATATTGATGTTGATGTACTATGTCTCTATGGGACCGATAATGAGAAATCTTGATGATGATGTTTTATGAGCATGTCGAGTTTCGGGAGGAGTATTGAGCACCGAAATGGGTGAGAGTGAGTCCCACTCGAACTCATTAACTACGTGGCCCGCATAGGAGAGGATCGTACCGCAATGCGAATGTTTTCTTTGTCCCAAAAGATTAGTGATGTTATTTCTTGTGGATTCACTAATGGTGATGTCCTTTACCCCTGGGCAAGGTACAGGATGGATGTCGCAACAGTATTGCTTCGTTGTATCATCACCAGCTCATAGGTGATGGTTGTCGGTTAGAGAAACTCTCAGGTAGGTTCCATACTGATAGAACTCTGATGTTGATGTTATGGAATGAGTCTTGATAGATGTTGATGTTTTACTACTTACTCTTTATCTTTGTCCTAGACGGGCATGAGTCCTTCAAGTTGAGTTGAGTTGAGTCGAATTTCCTCTGGATGAGTCTGATATATTGCTGAGATGTTGATGAGCCATTTTTCTACTATTTATTCTTGTTTTAGATAGATATTTGACATTCTAACGGAGTATGATGTTGAGTTGATGTTATCCCTATACTGCTCTATCCATACTATTATATTCAATCATCTTACATACCGTACATTCCACGTACTGACGCCACTCGGCGCTGCATTGTTTCAAGATGCAGATACAGGAGGTAGAGGACTTCAGTAGACACATCGTTGAGGTTTTGAGATTTTGATTTCAGTCATTGGTGAGTCGTCCTTGCTATTCGAAGGAGCCCTTTTTTTCCATTACCGTTATTTCATTTATTGAGTAGGTAGTTATGGCCTGTCATGGTACCCTCTTAGACAGTCTAGTTGAGTTAGAGGTTTCATAGACATGAGTTATGGTGTGATGTTGAGGTTTTTCCCTCTTCGAGTTGAGTTAGTAATACTGTTTACTTATCATTGATGTTGAGACTGAGTTTATTGGCCATTGACCCTTCTTATTGATGTAAAATGAATGACGTAGCTCACTGCTTATTTTATTATTTCCGCTATGCTTGATGTTGAATGACTGTCCTAAGATTGAGTGGTTCGCTTGGGGACTAGCAATATTCTTTGGGTGTCAACCACGCCTAGGGTACCCTCCCGGGGGTGATAGTTATCGTGGATGGAAGAAGAAGAAATTTCGGTAGAAATTGATGAATTTGAGATCCGATAAAATAACCCAACTGATGAAAAGTAGGTCATCGCCATTTTTTTAGTACAAACTTCTAGGGAAGGGATCGCTGGCGGTGGCGCCAAGGAAGTCGAAGAACGGAGCAGTTTCACCTCCTCTGAAAGTCGACGTTATTGATTGGTTTCTGGATCTGAGAAATTGAAATATTAAGAGACAAAGGAGAAGCTATTTCGATATGGTTTCTTCTGCCTCAAGAGAAAAATGTGCTAGAAGAATAGTTTTTTTGGTTAAAATATCAACGAAATAAAATGATCATTATACCCTTGAGATATTGCTACATTTATGATTATTCCTTTGGCTGGCCATTCATTGGCTTTTCTATATAGTTAAAAAAAAGCAGAGTACTCCTTTTTAAGCAAAAAAGGAGCTAAAATTGAAAAGCAAGAGAAAATATTACCATAGATGAAGAAGAAAAAGAAATTTTGGTAGAAATTGATGAATTTGAGATCCGGTGGAATAACCCAAGTGATGAAAAGTAGGCAGTCACCATTTTTTTTAGTAAAAACTTCTTGGGAAGGGATCGCCGGCGGTGGCGCCGAGGAAGTCGAAGAACGGAGAAGTTTCATCTCCGCTTAATGTTGACATTGCTGATCGAATTTTGGATCTGAGAAATTGAAAGATTAAGATACAAAGGAGAAGCTATTTTGATATGGTTTCTTCTGCCTCACGAAAATAATGTGCTGGAAGAATAGTTTTTTGGGTAAAATATCAATAGAATAATATGACCATTATACCCTTGAGATATTGCTATATTTATGACTATGCCATTGGTCGGCCATTCATTGGCTTTTCTATATAGTTAAAAAAATGCAAAGTGCTCCATTTTAAGCAGAAAAGGAACGAAAATTGAAAAGTAAGAGAAAATTTACCGTAGATGATGAAGAAGAAGAAGAAATTTTGGTAGAAATTGATGAATTTGAGATCCGATGGAATAACACAAGTGACGAAATGTAGGCAGTCGCCATTTTTTTAGTAAACTTCTAGGGAAGGGATCATTGACGGCAGCGCCGAGGAAGTCAAAGAATGGAGCAGTTTCATCTCTGCTGAAAGTCGACATTGCTGATCAAATTTTGGATCTGAGAAATTGAAAGATTAAGATACAAAGGAGAAGCTATTTTGATATGATTTCTTCTGCCTCAAGAAAATAATGTGCTACAAGAATAGTTCTTTTGGGCAAAATATCAACAGAATAAAATGACCATTATACCCTTGAGGTTTTGCTATATTTATGATTATGCCATTGGTCGGCCTTTCATTGGCTTTTCTATATAGTTAAAAAAATGCCAAGTACTCCATTTTAAGCAGAAAAAGAACGAAAATTGAAAAGTAAGAGAAAATGTTACCGTAGATGATGATGCAGAAGAAGAAGAAGCAATTTTGGTAGAAATTGATGAATTTGAGATCCGATGGAATAACCCAAGTGACGAAAAGTAGGCAGTCACCATTTTTTTTAGTAAACTTCTAGGGAAGGGATCATTGACGGCAACGCCGAGGAAGTCAAAGAATGGAGCAGTTTCATCTCCGCTGAAAGTTCACATTGCTGATCAAATTTTGGATATGAGAAATTGAAAGATTAAGATACAAAGGAGAGCTATTTTGATATGATTTCTTCTGCCTCAAGAAAATAATGTGCTACAAGAATAGTTCTTTTGGGTAAAATATCAACAGAATAAAATGACCATTATACCCTTGAGGTTTTGCTATATTTATGATTATGCGATTGGTCGGCCTTTCATTAGTTTTTCTATATAGTTGATACATACATACATACATACATATATACACACACATATATATATATATATAAAGTGGGAAGGTGCTAAGTCTAAAGTTTGGATTACCAAAATACCCTTCCAATTTCTTAATTATCATATCATATTATTATTATCATCTTTATTATTATTCTTATTATTTATCAAAAATTTAAATGAAAATCCCTAAAGTAAAAAAAGTTAAATAATTCTTTAAAAGTTGAATGACTTTTTTTTAACTCTTCAGGAAAACATTATATATAAGTTATATAGTAACGTTTTTGTAGGAAGTTTGTAACCTACATCTCTCCCTCTTCAATTACTGTCACTATTATACTCTTTTAAGCACATAATTTTCACAATAAATCAAATTCCAAATATGAAAGCAAGTGAAAAGACAATTATTTATTAACAATAATCTTTTAAAAGAAACTGACATCTCTTACGTTTCCAACTGTCCACATTCTTTTGATTACTCAGACGCATGATTTCTCTTTCATGTTTTCTTCTAATGAAATACTATGCATTTGGATCAGGTGTAGAAATCATAAAGCTCTTATCATAAGTTCTTCCAAGCATCTTATATTGAATTAGGTTCCATGTAGTTATCTTTTAAATCCAAATAATCTCTTTTTATAATCGTCTGATCATGTGTGATCTTTTTTCTATTGAACTTACTGCAATTATGCATGGGAAGATTTTAGTAAGTTAATATGTATTCTACAAAGTAAAACATCTTTGATACCTTTAGTTTGTCAATGGCTAAGTGGATGTAGATAAAGATAGGGACTCATCTAGATTTTGGTTCACTTTTTTTATATTTTTTCTTTTTTCTGATTGATTGCTTTTTATATTTTATGACAAGTTTTTGAAATTATGTTCTGTTTTATTCTCCTTGCTTTCGAGATAAAAAGGATAACTAATGTTCCTACCTTAGCAATATCGAGCAAAGGAAGCCAAGAAAATCACTGGAAAACTCATTCTAATAAATGAGGTATTTTATTTTAATTTAAATAATATTAAAATTTGTTGTTCTAGATATGAAAGAGGAATAAAAATCTTAAAGAGGAAAACATATAAATGAAATTCATGAATGTGTATACAACACACTATAAAAGAGATATATGTTGATTGTTACAAATTTTCATTTCACAAATATTACTATGTTATAACTCAAAACTATTAGATATATATAAATTTTATAATAATAATAATAATAATAATAATAATAATAATAATAATAATAATAATAATAATAATAATAATAATAATAATTAAAAAAAAAAAGAACAAACGTGCAACGCACGTTATCAGAAACTACTATAACTAAAAGTGGAAATATCCTAACCTCAAAGTTGGATTACCGCTTTGCCCTTATGCCTGTACTTATTTTCCCTTATGCCATATTTAAAGTTGGATTACTATTTTCCCCCCACATCATATTAAAATATAATAAAAATATCTAATTATCTATCACTATTCATGTAACATTTACATTGCAATCAAATTCATTGAATACTAATTATGTTAATAATCATTGTGTTACCATTTCTAAGATGTATGCCTTCTCATGTTTTCCCAAAAATTAATTAATTTCAATAAGTTTTTAAGCATGGATCATTACTTGAGATCAAACTTTTACAATTCCCATATATTTAATCTTCTTATTCTTCATTTCTTAATCTTGACCTTTCAAATTTTTCAAACAATAGAGAGAACTATTTCACCTTGTAAGATTTAAATATGGCCAAACATATCGTACAATATAAATAAATATAGTAGACCGAAAGGTCTGCATATATTCTACCATCCTCAGACCCCACTTGTTGGATTCCACTGGATATGTTGTTATTGTTGTATAGTAGACCAAAGGACTATTACATATAATAAATTTATTTCAAAATAACGGTTCATGATAAACATATTTAATCTATACCTTAATTCAATTCACTGCCTAAAGGATTGGTATATTTATATGAGTAAATTAAATTAAAAAAAACAGAATATAAATCAGTAATTATTCCTTAAAGAAAAGAAATTAAAGTAGATATGTGTATATTTTAAAGTTAATGTTTCATTTTTTTAAAAACTTTTGTTTTAATAGTATTTAACCTTTCAAATTTCTATATGATTCTTTCCTGTTACTGCAATCTTGTTCTATAAATTGAACTCTTTTAAAAAAGATTTTTATGTGATATTCTTACGATTCTTATTGTAGGAGCTATTAACTAGTTAATTAATGTCACAATTTGTGGCAAAAGTTGTAAGTCTCCCTTATATAGTAATGTGGATAGACAAAAATTGAATTAGTGGAACATGCATTTCTTCAAGTCTGATAATTTTGTTAAGAGTACTTACGTGCATTTATTCATTGTAGAGTAGAAAGTCATCAATATATTCCTATTGTTAGAGATTATATTATCTTGCTTAGCTTTATATACTTCTTGCTAGATTGAAAATCCACTATCGCATTGTCATAGTTTTTTATTAATAATATTTAGATGGTCAAATCAATTTTTTTTTTTTTGATTGTAGAATAATGATTACAGGACAAACATACAACACACGTTCCGAGAGACTAGTTCTAAAAAAATAATATCTAGCAAATAAACATAACATAGTAAATTATACCTTCAATTTTTAATTTTCCATGATGGGAGAAAAATGAGCTAAAGTGACACTTATTTTAAAATGGAGAAAGTAATAGTATATATTTCTGTCGTTTTTGGCACATTTCCACAACCAACCCCAGCATGTTCCCCCTCAGCTGGTATGCTGAATCACTTCTCTTTTTTCTTTTACAAATCAATTCCACACTATACACTCTCTCCCTTTATACATAGACACACCCCTCATAAGATAGGGTAAGATTAATGTACATCACTCTTTCTAGAGGAGAAATTCATCAATATATTCCTATCATTAGAGATTATATTATCTTGCTTAGCTTTACATACTTCTTGCTAGATTGAAAATACATTATCACATTGTCATAGTTTTTTATTAATAATATTTAAATGGTGAAATCAATATTTTTTTTATTGTAGCATAATGATTACGGGACAAACATACAACACACATTCCGAGAGACTAGTTCTAAAAAAATATTATCTAGCAAATAAACATAACATAGTAAATTATACCTTCAATTTATAATTTTCCTTAATGGGAGAAAAATGAGCTAAAGTGACACTTATTTTAAAACGGAGAAAGTAATAGTATATAGTTATGTCATTTTTGGTCAATGTTCATTTGCAACTACAAAAGCCAATTTATTCCCCCTCATGAATGTCTTCTCCTTGTTCACTACGCCCCACTTCTACCTATCCTCCCTTCTCTTGAATATACTACCTATAAATAAGGGAACTTAGTACTTGCCATGAGCCACAAACTAAATAGAGATATAATAAATATATATCTACAGAGAGAGATGGTTAACAGTAGCCATGTTGGTGGTTCAAGAAATGGAGAATTCCATAGTTATTGCAGATTTCCACAATCAACCCCAGCCTGTTCCCCCTCAGCTAGTATGCTAAATCACTTCTCTTTTACAAATAAATTCCACACTATACACTCTCTCTCTTTATACATAGACACAACCCTCATAAGATAGGGTAAGATTAATGTACATCACTCTTCCAAACTCCAATTTTGTATATCTGTGCAGCTTTATATATGCTAAATCATAGACATTACTAGCCCCTTATATTCCTTGACCAAAAAAAATGGCAAGAAATCTTGAAAATGGTGTTTATATATATATATATATAATTTAGTAAAAATGAAGAGTCGTAACTTGTGTATGTTTCCTAGCTTGTTATATCAACACCTGTTGGGTTTTAATATTGGTGAATGGGAAATGATCTGAATAGTTGCAAACATTCAGAATCAGTACCTCCAAAAGTGGTGACTGATCTGAATGGTTGCAAACATTCAGAATCAATACCTCCAAAAGTGGTGACTGATCTGAATGGTTGCAAACATTCAGAATCAGTACCTCCAACTCTATAAATTTCAGTTTGTTTCCAGAATTCAAGACAATTTTTTCTGCAATCAAACTTCCTCTCAAAATTCTCTCTTTCTTTATTCTGTGTGATATACAATTGTTGAGTGGTTCGCCGCTACTAGAATTTGGAGTACTACTATTCTGGTAAGATAATCGTTCTATCCTGGGAGGGGATATTCCATAAACCTCGAGTACTGTGAGGGGAATAATTTCCTTAAGGATACACTTTGAACTAAGTGGGCTCGATTATATTCTGAAAGTTTTCTTCTTGTCAACTTTATATTTTGATTTTCCTTACAGATTTTGTTTTCATAACTAGTTTTAGTTTCTCGTTTTGAAAACATGTTATAATCTTTGTGATTATTGTTTTCACAAAGTTTTGTTCTACAAAAAGTTTTGTTTACAAAATATTTTTTTTTTTACAAAAGTTTTGTTAACTGCAAAAGTTTTGTTCAACAAAAGTTTTTGTTCTAAGTATTATAATAATACATGTTCAACAACAATCTTAAGGAAATTAGATATATATTATTATAATCTGTATTCTGTTTTGGAGACTAAAACCTGTGTGGTTTTCTACTCCGTATGAATTTTTTTTATTCTGACTTGAAGATATAAAAACTTCGTTGGAATATTAAAGTTCATACTTGTACAACGATTTGAAGAACATAAAAACTTCAGTGTTGTTGATTTTTCTTTTTCTGATTATTAAGACAGTTTGTCAATTTTTGACAGTGAAAAGAAATGGAAATTGACTCTGCTACTCCTTCTGCGACTGCAACTCCTTCTATGAATGTTGTACCAGCGGTTACTCCTACAACCCGTACCGCTGTGCCACCGGCGGAGAAACCTGCTAAGTTTACCGGTACCAACTTTAAGGGATGGCAGCAAAGAATGTTCTTTTGGCTTACTACCCTTGGCATGCAGAAGTTCACCAACGAAGACCCTCCTGTGCATGCTGCTGATATGCCGACCAATGAAAAGTTTATGGTTGTTGAGGCATGGAAACAGGCTGATTTTTTGTGCAAAGGCTATATTTTGAGTGCCTTAGAAGATGACTTGTACAACGTCTACAGTGCAGTAGAGACCTCCAAAGAACTATGGAGTGCACTTGAAAAGAAGTACAAAACAGAAGATGCTTGCTTGAAGAAGTTTGTGGTTTCCAAATTTCTAGACTACAAAATGGTGGATGGAAAAACTGTTGGAACCCAAGTTCAAGAGCTTCAACTTATCTTCCATGATCTTATTGCTGAAGGTATGGTGGTTAATGAAGCATTCCAAGTGGCTGCAATGATTGAAAAGTTGCCACCCTCATGGAAAGATTTCAAGAATTATCTTAAGCACAAGAGAAAGGAAATGAAGTTGGAAGATCTTGTGATTCGTCTCAAGATCGAGGAAGATAACAAAATCGCTGAGAAGAAGTACCATAAGAGTTCACCGATTGAAGGGGCAAACGTCATTGAACATACTGCTCCGAACATGAACAAGAAAAGGAAGGGGTCTTCTGCAAAGGAGAAGAATCCTAAGAAAAAATTCAAGGGC
The DNA here is from genome assembly GCA_029948455.1 of Solanum rostratum. Lineage (NCBI taxonomy): Eukaryota > Viridiplantae > Streptophyta > Magnoliopsida > Solanales > Solanaceae > Solanum > Solanum rostratum. The sequence goes on along the minus strand of CM057046.1, from coordinate 17,393,313 downwards.
AACTGTTATAATTGTGGTAAAGCAGGCCATAAAGCTCCCGACTGTCGTGCCCCCAAGAAGAACAAAGAGAAAAACAAGGACCAGGCAAACATTGTGGAAGATGTTGATGACCTGTGTGCAATGTTGTCTGAGTGTAATCTGGTTGGTAACCCAAAGGAGTGGTGGCTTGATTCTGGCACCACTCGACATGTATGTACCTTAAAGGAAGCATTTACAACCTACACTCCCGCTGGACCCGAAGAGGAGCTATACATGGGAAATACTGCAACAGCCAAAGTTGAAGGATATGGAAAAGTTCTATTAAAGATGACATCCGAAAAAGTGTTGACTCTCAACAACGTCATGCACGTTCCAACAATTAGGAAGAATCTAGTTTCAGCCGCACTACTAGTGAAAAATGGATTTAAGTGTGTGCTAGTTAGTAATAAATTTGTACTCAGTAAGAATGATATGTTTGTAGGAAAGGGCTACCTCACCGAGGGCCTTTTCAAACTTAATGTAATGGTTGTTGACAGTATTAATGGAAAATCTGCTTCTTCTTACTTATTGGAGTCAAATAATTTGTGGCATGCTCGTTTAGGACATGTCAATTACAAAACCTTGCGAAAAATGGTTAACCTTGAAATATTGCCTAAATTTGAGTGTAATATATCTAAATGTCAAATATGTGTTGAATCAAAGTTTGTTAAGCAATCGTATAAGTCTGTTCAAAAGAATTCGAATCCTTTAGACTTAATCCACACTGACATTTGTGATATGAAGTCAATACCTTCTCGCGGTGGAAAAAAGTATTTCATAACTTTTTTTGACGATTGCACTCGATATTGCTATGTTTATTTGCTAAATAGTAAGGATGAAGCAATAGAATCATTTAAGCAATATAAGAATGAAGTCGAAAATCAATTGAATAAAAGGATTAAAATGATCAGAAGTGATAGGGGTGGAGAATATGAATCTCCTTTTGCAGAAATATGTTTAGAATATGGAATCATCCATCAAACCACTGCCCCCTACACACCACAATCCAATGGAGTTGCGGAAAGGAAAAATCGGACATTGAAAGAAATGATGAATGCTTTACTAATCAGTTCCGGTTTACCGCAGAATTTGTGGGGGGAAGCTATCCTTACAGCTAACCGAATACTCAACAGAGTACCCCAAAACAAAACACACTCTATTCCGTATGAAAAATGGAAAGGAAGGAAACCCAACTTGAAATATTTTAAAGTGTGGGGGTGTCTAGCAAAGGTACAAGTTCCTTTACCCAAAAGGGTGAAAATAGGATCAAAAACAGTGGACTGTGTCTTCATTGGATATGCAACAAACAGTAAAGCATGTAGATTTTTGGTTTATGATTCTGACAATCCCGAAATTCATAATAATACGGTAATTGAATCTGATAATGCTGAATTCTTTGAAAACATCTATCCGTACAAAATTGAATGCGAGTCGTTGAATGAAAGATTTAAACACCACGGGAAGAACCAAAGGAGAATGCCCCTAGCGAAGGAGATCCACGGCGTAGCAAACGCCAAAGGACGTCTACTTCCTTCGGTCCAGATTTTGTGACATTCTTGCTTGAAGACGAGCCTCAAACTTTCAAGGCCGCTATGTCATCTCCTGATTCAGCATTTTGGAAAGAGGCAGTCAACAGTGAGATTCAATCAATCTTAGATAACCACACATGGGAAGTGGTTGATCTTCCTCCTGGAAACAAGCCTTTAGGTTTTAAATGGATCTTTAAAAGGAAAATGAAAGTTGATGGCACCGTTGACAAATATAAGGCAAGGCTTGTGGTCAAAGGTTATAGACAAAAGGAAGGTCTTGATTATTTTGACACATACTCGCCTGTAACAAAAATAACGTCTATTCGGGTGTTGGTGGCTCTGGCAGCCTTGTATGGTCTTGAAATTCACCAAATGGATGTTAAAACAGCTTTCTTAAATGGAGATTTGGAGGAAGAAATTTACATGGAACAACCCGAGGGATTTGTTGTTCCTGGTAAAGAAAAGAAAGTGTGCAAACTTGTAAAGTCACTTTATGGACTTAAACAAGCACCCAAACAATGGCATGCTAAATTTGACCAAACCATGTCAGCAAATGGATTTAAAATCAATGAGTGTGACAAATGTGTTTACATTAAAAACACTCCAGGCCACGAAGTCATTGTTTGTTTATATGTTGATGACATGCTGATAATGAGCAAAGATCTGGCAGATATAAATGCTACAAAGCGCATGCTGGCAAGCAAATTTGACATGAAAGACTTAGGAGTCGCTGATGTAATCTTAGGAATCAGAATTCATAGAACTTCACAAGGTTTAGCATTATCACAGTCTCACTACATTGAGAAAATACTTGACAAGTTCAAGTACTTGGATTTCAAAATTGCCAGAACTCCAATTGATGTGAGTTATGCACTTCAAAAGAATAAAGGTGAAAGTAAATCACAAGGGGACTATGCGACAGTGTTGGGAAGTCTGATGTATATCATGAATTGTACACGACCAGATATAGCATGTGCTATTAGCAAACTGAGTCGGTTTACAAGTAATCCCGACCACACGCATTGGATGGCAATGAAACGAGTTTTGGGGTATCTGAAACATACTCAAGACTATGCTTTGCACTATAATAAATATCCCGAAGTCATTGAGGGATATAGTGATGCAAACTGGATCACTGGATCGTCTGAAGTTAAATCCACAAGTGGATATGTTTTCACAATTGGAAGTGGAGCAGTGTCTTGGAAATCATCCAAACAGACTTGCATAGCCCGTTCCACTATGGAATCTGAATTTATAGCTTTAGACAAGGCCGGTGAAGAAGCTGAATGGCTCCGGAATTTCCTAGAAGATATTCCATTCTGGCCCAAACCTCTGGCTCCTATTTGTATACATTGTGACAATCAAGCAGCAATAGGTAGGGCAGGGAGCGTAATGTATAACGGAAAATCTCGTCACATACGACGGAGACACAATACTGTTAGACAACTCCTCTCTAGTGGCGTTATCACGATTGACTATGTAAAGTCAAGAGATAACGTAGCGGATCCACTTACAAAAGTCTTAACTAGAGAAGGAGTTAGTAGATCATCAATGGGAATGGGATTAAGGCCGAGGACAAGTCATCATGGCGGTAACTCTACCTAGTAGACTGGAGATCCCAAGAGCTAGGTTCAAAGAGATCAAACAAAGTTGTGACTGACGGTTCAACATTGTCAAATAAATCAACCCATTCTCGGATGAAGACAATGTTCAGAAATAAGGATAAAACTTTATGGCTCGTTAATGAGTTAACAAAGCATTAAATTTTTTTTAATGATTATCTAAATCTGGCAGTGGATGACCAGATAATGTGGCTAAAGAACCACATGTTTAGAAATCACCTATGTGAGGGTTAAGTGTAAGCCGCTTTTAAGGGGAATGACAGTGAAGGCCCATTCTCTATGCTCTCATGAAACCAGGCGGTGTTCATGGCTGAAACGAACACAACCGTGAGAACCATAAACAATTGATGGTTGATTGTGTGACTTATGTTGTCTAGATATACAACAAAGTTCAACGGTTCAAAGATATCAAATCTACCGATTGATCGAGTATATTCGATATAAGTTCACTACGGAAAGTTCAAAGGGAAACCTACTTATCCAGATGCAGTCAATCTTCGCCAGTATATCACACTCGTCCGCGCATCCATTTATTTTATGGTCATTCCCCATTCATGTGGGGGATTGTTGGGTTTTAATATTGGTGAATGGGAAATGATCTGAATAGTTGCAAACATTCAGAATCAGTACCTCCAAAAGTGGTGACTGATCTGAATGGTTGCAAACATTCAGAATCAATACCTCCAAAAGTGGTGACTGATCTGAATGGTTGCAAACATTCAGAATCAGTACCTCCAACTCTATAAATTTCAGTTTGTTTCCAGAATTCAAGACAATTTTTTCTGCAATCAAACTTCCTCTCAAAATTCTCTCTTTCTTTATTCTGTGTGATATACAATTGTTGAGTGGTTCGCCGCTACTAGAATTTGGAGTACTACTATTCTGGTAAGATAATCGTTCTATCCTGGGAGGGGATATTCCATAAACCTCGAGTACTGTGAGGGGAATAATTTCCTTAAGGATACACTTTGAACTAAGTGAGCTCGATTATATTCTGAAAGTTTTCTTCTTGTCAACTTTATATTTTGATTTTCTTTACAGATTTTGTTTTCATAACTAGTTTTAGTTTCTCGTTTTGAAAACATGTTATAATCTTTGTGATTATTGTTTTCACAAAGTTTTGTTCTACAAAAAGTTTTGTTTACAAAATATTTTTTTTTTTACAAAAGTTTTGTTAACTGCAAAAGTTTTGTTCAACAAAAGTTTTTGTTCTAAGTATTATAATAATACATGTTCAACAACAACACCTTCTATGCATCCATTTTTAATTAGCTAGGGACTACATATACATATATTTTCCATATATATATGTATCAAAAGCTGGTTATCAAAGATCAATAGATCTTTTCATGGTAATGGTGGCCGACACGGCCATTTCTGATTTTCTTTTGGAACTTTAATTTAAAGAAAAAACCGGAAACAAGTGGCACACAAACAATCTTTTTTAACCTACAGTATGTCCTTTACCCTTTTTTTCTTTACTTGTGTCTCCCCTCCAAAAAGAAAAAGAAAAAGAGAGGGGGGGGGGGGGGGGGAACATCTAAAACCAGCAAGTGTGAAAACCAGTAGCTAGTTGTATTACACAATTTATTTCTCTGTCCATAGTCTACAAATACTTTTAAGAACAAAACTACTGCAAATACAGTATATATGAAAACGGTGGTTGGGGCAGTATCGGTTACAATAAAATAATGTTTTATTCCTACATCACACAATTATGTCAAGTTTGAATGGTTTGATAAATGCCAGGATTAGTTCAAGACACAGACAAAATAGAAAGATGATGAAAATAATTTGCGCTTTTGGTGTCAATTACAGAAATATTTTAAAATTTCATAGTGCCATCTTATAATAGTACTACTGTCATATCCAACTAATAAATAGTGAAACATGTGTATCCGCACGCAATTAGTTTTGTAATTTCTTCAATACTTGAAAAATTAGTTAATAAAAAATGAAACTTATTAATGTTTAATTGGACTAAAAAAGCCTAGTTAGTCGTGATGAAATTAGACGAATATTTTGATGATATATACCATACTTCTTTTTCATTCACTCTATGCTTTGTTGTTGTGTGAAATTAAGCTACTGGGATGAGCAGAGGACTGCCTGCTCATCTCAACCAGGCAACTGTTGTCACTGCAAAAGAATCAAAGTGCGCCATTCGGGAACAAGACCAATTCATGCCAACAACAAACGTGGTCAGAATCATATGCAAGATCCTTCCTCCCCAGGCCAAGATATCTGATGAGTCCAAAATGGCCATCCAAGAATGTATAACTGAGTTCATAACCTTTGTAACTGGTGAAGCTAATGATCGTTGCCGGCATGAGCAGCGCAAGACCATCACCGCTGAAGACTTGCTTTGGGCCATGGACAAGCTTGGTTTTGATGACTACGTTGAGACACTGGCTCTGTTTTTGCATAGATATAGTGAGTTTGATGGTCGTGGATCACTGGAAGGGGAGCAATTGGTTTTGAAGCGTCCAACGGTTGATTCAGCTTCAGGCTGCAACATAATGCCCTATCACCTACCTCCTAATTTTCCGATGGTTCATCATCATGGTTACTTTGGGTTTCCACCAACAATGACAAAATATATGCAGGCGGATACATCAAATGGAAACACTTCTCAAAGCACAGTGGCTGCTACGGATAGTGAAGTTGATTCTCCTGTGAAGAAGGGTTCGAGTGATTAGTTTCTCTGCTGAAGGAATTAAGTGAAGAATGTGTCTTTTCTCTATTGGCAATCTAGGATAGTTTTTTATTTACCAGAGCCCCTATAATTGGCTGTTTGAATATTTATTTTGCTATCTACCTATTTTGAGTATTCAATTGCTGATTGTTTGCGACTTTTATATATTTTGATGCAAAATCCTTGTAATCAATCGAATACCAAGTTTTCCATTCTGTGATGTAGGAATCAAAAATCAAATGGACTAATTAGAGTTGCGAAGAACCTAATCTATAATAGATTATATTCACAACATAAAATAGTAGCAAGATGAACACTTAGCTAAAAAAAAGACTATTTTGCCATCTCAAACAATTTGCTGAAGCATAACACAACAAAATAATGTCCTTCCAACATGCTTATATTTTTAACATTTTCTTTGGGGTATTCCCACATTTACTAGGTACATGCGCGTATTTGCTTTCTCAATATGTACAGATTTTTGGAAGTTAGCATAATAAATTATGTTAAAATTAGAGCAAGAAGAGTAAATGACACATCTAAATATTTTGATTTTTCGAATGTCATATTTGAATTATCGAATTTTCTACCTGAATTACTAATTTTACTATTATGCCACATGATAAAGTATGGATGAAACAATGTAAAATTAAATAATTTTTAGATTGCTAATTAGAGAATTTTAAGTTGCTTGTCGCAATTATATATTTTTTACTATAATCAGGTCTTTTACAGTTTTTTGTCTATACATATCTATATGCAATACATGTTATTTTATTTTTTCAATACAAAAGAGGTAATCAAAAAGTAAGAAACTCTTTAACAAACAAAGTCGACTCCTTATTCTTGCAGAAGAGAAGAGGGAAGATCGCAAATTAAAACATAAAAAAGTTAAATCATATTTATACAAAGTTGAAAGCAGATGCTACAGGCCAAAAACGAAACTACAACTTCCCTGACTAATCCTATACAATCAACAAAAGAGAATTGAAATTAACAAAACTATAAATATATATTGAGGAATAAAATCAAAGAGTAATTAAATTTGAAAAATCAAAAGCTCTCATACTCCCACAGTAAAATATGAGGTCCTATTGCTACTAACAATCCAAGACACTAAAGGCTTTGATAGTATTATCGAAGAGTTTTTTTTACCATCCCATTAAGAGTATTATACAATCAATATCAATGGAGATACAAATAGAAAAGCTAAAACGTGTATATACATAATAGAAACGTGTACATACATAATAGAAACATAAGATATTTGAAGAAATTAATCAAAGTACCAAAAAATTTATATAATAATAGCAAATTTAAAGGTAGACTGTTCCTAAGTGCCCATATCAATCAATAGACATAGAAAATCTTAAGGAAAGCTAGACTGTTCATTTTTATAGGATAAAATAAACATATAAAGATGTAATAGTTTTACTTATGCAGTGGAGGATAAAGAAGATAACAACAAATGTGTAACTAAAAATAGTTATGACTTAAGTAATAAATTTTTAAGTGATTATTAGGGGGAGATATAAGATAAAAACCGAAGTGTAAAATTTGAGATAAATTCCTATAACGTGGAAGATGGATGGATGTAAATTAATGACCCTTTAATTCGGTATTTCCACATCATTGTATTTTTAATTGAATTTTTTTCTTAATCTTACTACCTCTTAATTTCATTGTATTTTTCTGAATTTTTTTCTTAATCTTACCATCTCTTAATTTGATTTAATATTTTATTAATTAATTTTTTTTTAATATTTTATTGAGTATAGGGATAAAATGGTATTCTAGCTTTTCATCCTTGGACCTTCCCACTTTTATATATATATAGCGCTAAAATGCAAAGTCGGACTACCATTTTATCGCTATACTAAATCTTATTAAGCAGAAAAATGAGTATAAATATGATTAATTTTCTATAATTATTGCAACCTATTAATGTCTTAAAATTGTTTTTTCATCTTCCTAAAGCTGTCCAACATTCATCTTTTCAACTTCTATAACTCTTAACTTATTAAAATCTAATAAATTTTCAAATATCATTATTAAACCATTGCATATTCCTTGGTGTTGTCCTCTGATTCTGGGAGTTTTAATACGTCTTTTCGTCCTTGTTTTCATTACTACACATATACTAGGATACTTTCCCATAAATGCCTGCAATTCATTACAAATTTCCAATAATAGAGTTAAAGAAAGATTGTAAGATTAGTATTGTTAGTTTATCTTTGACGTACTCCTGCATTATAATATCTATGGGAAAGAGGTATGTGTGTATGCAGATTTATCTTCTTCTTTTTTCTAGCTTGATCTTCTTTTTTATTTTTTTATTTAAATTTGATGATCTTTGATATAGGATGAGATCGACTTGGAAGGGAAGATTTCTGGAGTCACAATTACTTGTGGAGTAGACAAAGGACATGGATAGCCTTAGTAAAGTTATTCTCCAAGTCCAGGGGCCTCGGCAGCACAAGGCATTTCTTGGCTGTTGTCATTTTTTCACCTTCAAGTTTAGTGGATAATGTGTAGATTCGCTGTTGCATTTTTTTTTTTCCATCCATATGATTGAATAATTAATTGGTCGCTCTTTACACGTTTTTAAAATTCTTGAATCTACTGATTTTATATGTATGTAAATTTTGTGGTTAAATGTATTTATTTTGTATTAGGAATACATAATTTTTTTCCTTCCATCACAAGTGATTTTGGGGTTTTATTTATTTTTTTTCCTTTATTCTATTTATTAGGAATCCATTTATTCTATTTATTGAACAGATGTCCCAATCAATTTTAATTAGAAAAAGATAGACTTTCCAGCAGTACAAAGCTGATAATGCAACACTACACAAATAGAATCTTTGTATGCGCAGAGGCAGATTGAAGAAGATTTGAGGGTTGACACGTCACACAGTTCCTTCGAAAAAATTAACTGAATAAGTACATATAATTAATAAAATATATTCTACGAGTGACACCCCCAAATCAAATTTGTGGGTAGCTAGGGTGGTTTGGTGCTGAAATTCCATAGGCCAGGTTGCCTCTGTTCATGCCTACATAGTTTCATTTATTAAAATATCCAAAATTATATTATTAATGAGGTTATTTTGAAAATTTTTTTTTTTTTTTAAAAAAGAGATAATCTATAACTAACCCCTAAACTTTGACCAAAATATCACGATTCAATCCCAGTCTTGATGGTGCCTATTAGGTCCCACCTATAGGCAAGCCAATTATCCAACCCCTGGGTACTTATCCTAGCTTTCTAATCGTAAACATAATCGACACAACAATATATATAACCACAACTTACGTAGAACCTAGAAGTCAACTGTACAAAGCTACAATAGACACAAGGACATAACCATATACATATATCAATAACAATAATATAATACAAAGCCCGGAGTGCTCTTACAAATACACGCCACTACTGCATAAGACCAGTGTCTGGGAATAAAAGACGATCATCAAAAGAAAGGAGACTGTGATGTAGCCAAAGTTGTCAGTGCTGTCTCTTGAGTGCTCCCAAATCCCCCAAACTCAACGTCCATAGCTAGAACCTAGACTCGCACCATGGGAAGATGCAGAAAGTAGGGGATGAGTACCAGAAAAAGGCACCCAGTAGGCATCATCCGCCAACTGAGTGAAATATAGTAAATCCAAAAAAGTCAAATATAAAGAACTGTAGCAGGTCTAGCCAAATCAAAACTCAAATCAAAGAATCCACATGTCTAGAAACCCTAAAACCACAACAGAGCCAACCAAGTGATGAACAACGATAACCGAAACAAACCCAAGTGATGAACTATGATAACTTGAACCATCCCAACTGATGAACAACGATAATGACTGCCAAGACTGCATAGGCCCATAACACACTATCCCCCAACTAAGACAGAGCATTGTACGCGGGTGCAAGGCCCTAGTATTTATGCCTATATGCCAATGGGGCCCCAAAAGCCTAAAAAGTACACTCGTGCACAATCTGATCAACCTAATCACAATGTAACCCAACTTCCCGTATCACATGATCGATCACTCGTCGGCTGTACGTGGGTGTAAGGCCGCCTTAGTGTCTAAGATGAATGCCCTCTGAGGCCCCAAAATCCCAAAGGTACACCCACACACAATTTGGGTATTTATAGGTGTGTGGATCCATGAAAAATTAGCCAGGTCCTCGACCCAAAGTACCATATATAAAATTGGGTCCTCAACCCTTCCAGGAACCAATATCAAACGGGGCCTCGAACCCCTAGTCCTCTGACCTAGCCTCTGGTCGGGTAGTCGCCAGGGCCAGATAGTTTGACAATAAATATAATGGCGAGATGTATCCCCCATGAGAGAAAGAATCCCCCCTAATATAAATAATAGTGTCTCCTCTCAAAATGTCAATCATAGGGCCTCGCCCCCAAGTAAAAACAATAGGGTCCTAGACCCAAATCTCAGCCGGCGCTCAATCTTAGAAATCAACATCCGAAGCTCGACACTCAATCACGGTCATTGGAACTTGGACCCCAGGATGCGTAACTTAGGGACTCGAGCGTGGATGCTAGTGCTCGAACAAAAATGGGGAGCGTTATCTAGGACTCGAGGTATCAAACAGTCACTCACTCAACCAATCTATCTGGATCTGAAACTCCAAAGTCATATCGTGCCCAGAGTGAACGTAGGCGATGATAATCATATTGTGCCAAGAGTAAACGTAGGCGACAACACTCACAAACTAGGTATTTCACAATCTCAATCCAACCCATTGTTGCTTACCAGCGCGCGCAAGTATACATAGTCTAAACAAGTAATATATTGGCTTGATAAAGGGGCCGGGATATCGAACCCAAAGGATTTAAAAAGAATTGGTAAGCAATCCAAGCTATTATGTTTAGAGTATTTTTGAGTAAAAATAGTGAACAGATGTGTGAAAAGAAATTAAATCACTAATTAAAATACTACACTAGACTGGTTTGTTGTTAACTATCAATTTAAGAGCAATTCCGAGATTGTAACCTTATCAACGCCGTTTTAGTCTTAACGTTCGCATATATTTTTGGGTTCCTGACTACTGATTCACAAGGTTAAAATTACCTAACCAGGGTTGCACGCCTCTTCCAGCCTACCGTTATTGACTTCCAAACTACATCATTGAGCTGGGATAGACAAATCAATAAAAATGCTTTAACATCATCTTCTTGTATTTTGAACCAAGCGAGGTGTAAGAGTAGTTATCACAGGTCTCCCTTACACGAATCAATCTAGTTCTCCTAGTTAAAAAAGCTTCCTATACTATTGTGTTCTATCTATTCCAACATCTTTGGAATCCAGAATAAACAACAAGTTTACCCCCTAGTTAGCCAGACTATGGAGTATAGATTTAAGTAATATCGGAGTAGTCAACAAAACTCATTCATATATATCAAAAATCAAGAACTAAAACATTGTTTATGCCTACAACCCTAGAATATGAGAGAATTAGCCACTCATAATAAGTTCATACATCAAGGATAAGCTAAAAATCATTAACAACCAAGAAAATAAAGACGAAAACTAACCAAACTAGCCCTAGAAAGAGTTTTTAGTCATCCCCTCTACGTTTTCTCTCTGACCAGATATGAAAAACCTAAAGCTTACAACAAAATATAACTTAAAATCCCGTAATTCAATTTTTCCCCATGCATCCTCGAAGTTAGCGACACGGATTGGCATGATTTGAGCAGGACTTTGCTTTATTTGTTGACTAGACTAATTTGCACTATTTTTTTGCATAAGTCTGTGATGTAGACTGTGCAATATTTCCTATTTTGCGCCTTTTACTTCTCCTTTTTAGCTCACACAACTTTTCCCCAGGTCTGCAACGCGCACTTGAGTACTTTTGCTAAGTTAACTGATTTTTCTCCTTCAATTCTGGGTTGTGTTCTTCCTACCGATCTGTGTTTGACTCCAGAATAGCATAATCAGATCAAACTTTGCAAAACCACAACCAAATCGATGGCCAAGCGGAAAGGACTATTCAAACTTTGGAGGATATGTTGAGAGCATATGTGTTGGAGTTTAAGGGAAATTGGGATGATCATCTTCCGCTCATCGAGTTTGCTTATAATAAAAGCTTCCATGCTAGCATTAGCATAGCACCGCTCGAGGCCTTGTATGGGAGGAGGTATAGATCCCCGGTGGGGTGGTTTGAATTGGGTGAGATGGCTTTAGTTGGCCCGGATTTGGTGTTGGATGCTATGGAAAAGGAAAAAGTGATTAAGGAGAGATTGAAAGCGGCCCGAAGTCGTCAAAAGTCTTATGCGGATAGTAGGAGAAGGGATCTCGAATTTCATGTCGGGGATTGGATTTATGTGAAAGTCTCTCCTATGAAGGGTGTGATACGTTTCGGCAAAAAGGGAAAGTTAAGCCCCCAGTATATTGGCCCTTATGAAATTATTGAGTGGGTTGGAGGTGTGGCTTACAAGTTGGAGTTACCTCCGGATTTTAGTTCCATTCATCTGGTCTTCCATGTTGAGAAAATTAGTGGGTGATCCTAGCGCCATTGTGCCTTTGGAAGGGATTGAGGTTGAGGAAAATTTGACTTTTGAGGAAGTGCCGGTGGCGATCTTGGATAGGCAAGTAAAGCGACTTTGCAACAAAGATGTGGCTTCGGTAAAGGTACTTTGGAGAAATCTACTAGTGGAGAGTGCTACTTGGGAGGTGGAGCTGGACATGAAGAAACGATACCCCCACCTTTTCCAATCTACTCAAGCCTAAGGTACTGGGGACTTTCCTTATCAATTATGTCATTTTCTTGCCCTCTTGAGTCTCATGGCATGACATGCATATGTGCACACTAAAAGACTTTCCTTTCTTTACAAATGAGTTGAATGCAATTTTGATATGAGTTTGGTCTTGAACTGTAATTGACTTGTGGCATAAAAAGCTTTTGTACAAACCTTGTAATTTGAGTTGAGTTGTGTATTGCGTCTTGCATCGGAACTATCTTGCTTAAACTCTAACTTTCCAAGCCTTGTTCTTGCACATTCGAGGACGAATGTTCCCAAGGGGAAGATGATGAAAGGCCCCGGATCATTGACATCACTTGAGGTCTACAAAACTTGCCCAGAAATTTTGCTAGGCATCACCTCACAGAGAGCCTACACGGCCCGTGTGAAGGCACACAGTCCGTGTGGCCTCCCGTGGAGTGACGCCTGGGATAGTGGAGGGTAGACGGGCCTCCACACAGTCTGTATAAGGGCTACACGATCCGTGTGGCCTCCCGTATAGTGGGTTGCGCAGGGCGACCTTCACACAGACCAAGTCACAGCCCGTGTGACTTTAAACGGTCCGTGTGGTCCTCCGTCTAACCTCGGTGTAGAAAGTCACCTATATACAGATGGGGTCACGGTCCGTGTGACCCCAGATGGTCCGTTTACCGGTCTGTGTTGTGATACTTAGTCTGAAAAATCTTGCCTCTGAAATTTCAAGTCTGGAACCATGTCATAGTAAATGGTCCGTGTGACACTACACGGACCGTATGCCCCAGATGGACCAATTTTTGGTTCGTTTCATTAATGGCATTTTTGTAATATTGAGTATTCCAAACGAAAATTTTTGTCATTTTTCACCCCTCCTAAGCCCCCTATATAAGTTAAAAAACCCCATTTTCAGCCACTTTACTTCATTTCACTCCTCTCTCTAAAACCCACTCCTCTCAAGCTCTCCAATATCTCTCTAGGATCATTCAAGCTAAGGTCCACAATTTGAAGTCTCTTTCTCCTCAATTGTTGTCTTCAACAGGTATGTGGGTGTTGATTCTTGGTTTTTTCCAACCAAGAAGACCCAAGTTCTTCTCAAACTATATTATACACTTGTTTACTTAAAATGTGAATATTTTACTACTTGATCTTGACATTTTGAACCATGCATGTGCTAGATAATATTCTAAATTTTGAGTTATGTTAAGCTTGGATATGATAAGTTACTAGGACTATGAAACTATGAAGCATGCATGTCCCTTTAAAGAGGTTGTTTTGCATGGGTGATTTATACTACATTTTTCATATGAACTTTATTATGGATTTTTCCTAGTCTTTACATTATATAGTTAATTTTGATATATACTCTACATTGCCCATGTCATCCCTATTATTTTTGCATCTCATCACATTCATGACCTTGGTGCATGGAAATCTTGAAAATATGGAATTATGATATGATTTTGGTAAGACATGGGATTTAACAAGAAGGTGATCACCGGTATGTCTATAATTATGGCTCTTTGGAGCATTCTTGGGTGTTTACACCATCTTGTATCTTAGCTCTTTGAGCATCTTGGATGCTTGCACCACCTTGTACTTATAGATGAGTTATTCCTTGCATTGGCATCTTGAATATGATCTTGTAATTTGGCGTCGAGCCTAAATATGCCTTGAACATTTTGAAGCTTGCACTTGACTCTCTTGAAAGCATATGTATGTATGTATATATATATATATATATATGTAAGTATTCTTGTGAGATGTATAAGACTTAGCACCGATGGATTGGGGGTTCTTCCCCTTTCCTTGAACTATGTGCCAACATAGGGACAAATATTATTCGTCTGCTTGTTTATGATATGACATGTCTTGATATGATTCATGTAAATCCTTCCGAAATGGGGGTCTCGTAAGGAAGGTGACCATCCACCGAAATGGGGAGGCCCGTAAGGTGTGATGTCCATTACCTTTGGCAAGTAATCTTCTCCCTACCGGTGGGAGGTCCCAATCGATCCAATTTATGTAATAGCTCGCATGGATTTGGTTTGTCGGTTATAGTCCATCCCCGCTATATGTATATAGGAGCACTATCGTATTTGCACGCACTTCGCATTACATGGCATCTTGTATATTAAATTTCCTTGCTTATATGATCCTTGTATATTATGTGCCCTTGTCATCTAACATTGATATGCAGGTCCGGTAAGTCATTTGCATTGCATACCCACATACTTAGTACATTCAAACGTACTAATGCATACTCTATGCCTACATGATTTTACCATGTAGGGACTGAGCAGTTTGAGTATCAGCCACAGGACGAATAGTCCCTCTTGAAGATATTTTCTGTGGTGAGCCCCGGCTTCCGAGGGCAAGGTTTTGCTTCTAATATTTCTATGTATATATATTTTGTTGAGGGTGAACTCAGAACTTGTCCCGACCCCCGTTCCTTGACTAGAGGCATATGTTGGCACTGTATAAACTTTTCTCATTTTGTTATCCATAAATGAATGGTTTTTCCCTCTTGACTTTTGATTCCGCTATATAATTATCCGTCTTATATGCCTTGAACCTACTATACGAACTCAGAAATTTTGAGGCTTGTTTGGGGACTTTTGGGTCCCCATTTGCCATGCCACATCTAGGCTCCGACCCCGGGTCGTGACATTAGATGACTCATATTAAATAGGGATAATTTGGTAAAATTATTTCTATCATTTACGGTTCCTTAATCTTTATGTCAAGTCAACAGGGGCCAAGTAAAGTTGGACGGAGGGAGAACTATTTAAGAAATGTAAAGTACTCCATTCATCTATCATTATTTATTCATTATACTAATTTGAGATGTTTTACCCTTTTGTGTCTATTTTACCTTTATTATTGAATAATACTTATTTTTCAATGGTTAGATCACTTATATTTAATAAAGGCGAGTTGGTAAAATTACTTCTATTATTTTCTACTTCTTAATTTTAATATCAAGTTAATAATGGACAACTATCGCCGGATAGAGAGAGTAGTTTTAAACTTCAGTTAATGAAAGAATAAATGGAGGGGGGGGGGGGATCCCAACAATTCTTTTGAACTTGAAAAAATTCATTTATTTTAGAATGGCCTAACGGGAGTACTATATGGGCATCTTCCTATAAATATTTATCTCATATTATATGGGCACTTACTAAATTAGGATAGAATTAATTATTTTTTTCCATTTTACCCCACCATTAATTAGTATATTAATGATTTTTTTCTAACTTAATTTAATGATCATTGATAAATAAAGAGTAAAATAGTAGAGTTCAATATATTATTTATAATTTTTAAATAATTATGTAAAAATAAAAAGTGCTCATATACTATGGGACAGAAAGAGTAACCGTCTTCATTCATGTCCCTAACCAAAAGTGGGATGACCTTATGTGACATTCTGGCTTATTGAATTTATGGTAAATTCCAGGAATTAATAGCCTTTAATATTTGGATCATTTAGCATCAATTAATATGAATAATTAAGGGCAAACTAGCAACGCCGTTATGAAGTTCGGTAATGTATCAACTTTAAGGAGATGAAAGGCCTTGGTGATGTTATTAAGTGAATAATTGGAGTATGGTATAGTATCTTTTTTAAAAAATATTTAAGGACTTATATTAAAAATTATTTTTAATATTATTCTTTATTTTAAGTTATGAAAAATAACCCAGCAATTCATTTGATATGGAGACTTGCTTAGATTTGGCTCCCTTCTATTACATTTTTCTTTCATTTCGTCAAGTACAATTATAGATGAAAGTTATGTATCTTATTCAATTTTAATACATTAACAAATATTATAATCATTAAATCAACAAATTTTAAAAACTGACTCTCCAAAGTTGGTAAGAACAAGATACTATCCACAAATATTCATTAATATTAAGAATTTCTTCTTATATTTTTATATTCAATTAAAATGTAGAACATGAATCTAACAACATATTTTATCTAGCACAATACACAACAAAAATATTTTGGCTTTAATGTTTTCAAAAACACATAACCTTTCCTTTTTTTCCTCCTTCACACACAATAGCATACATTGTCCTTTATAATTTTGATATTTCACATTTTTAATCTCAATAACCTCTCGTCTTTTTTTTTTAATTATTGTTTTTATTTCATATTCTTTTATTTTATGTTTTTTGTCAATATTGATAATTCTTACCTTCTATTTTATTTCTCTAACACAATATTTGAAGAATAAAATTTAAAGGGACAAAATAATTTAATCAATCCTCACATTAAATATCGTACAATTTAATTTTTAAATAATAAAATACATAAAAAATAATATTAATGAATATTAAAATTTTATGGGAAGTATCTTGTTCTTACCAAATTTGTAGAGTAATTTTCAAAAATTTATAGACTTCATTATGATTGTAATACTTGTTGATGTAATATAATTTTGACCTTGAAAAATTGAACAAGACACATCTCTCTCGTCTAAAAGTAAAATTGATGAAATGGAGTAAAAAATATAATGGAGGGGAGCCAAATCCGACTTGGCCAATATGTAAAAGCTACATTGAGGTCTTATTTCAGCTATATGTTACTTTTAACTGCAGGAATTTAATTTGAACTTCGTAAGTCTTTTCAGTCCAATAAGATTTCATTTATTTCCTTTTTTTTGTATATAAATTTATACCACTAGACATAGCGTCTAGAAGCTTTTTATTAAAAGAAGATAACCTCAGTAGGATAATTACAAGCAACGAGAGCTAGACCTTACCTTGTCTAACCAAATGAGGTAACAGACCTCAAATGATGATACTTAAATAAAATAAAAATATAAAAGCCAAGAAGAAGATTGAGTTATCAACCTCAAAACTTTCTTTAAAGATGCATTGAATTATAATAGATAGATAGCCATCTAAAATAATTTGAAGAAGTATTTTTCATGCCATGTTGTTCATTAACTTCCTATTATCAGCTCAATATAGGATATATTTTTTTGTAGAATTTTTGTAGAATTTTTGTTCTCATCAGAAATGATACTATATTGATCAATCATCAATTTAAAATTTGACTGCTCGTAAAATTCGATGAAGAAAATATAAACACAACTCTAGAAGTACCATACACCTACGCCTACAGATATCAACATTAAGTTTAAAAGTGAAACCAATATACTTGATCAACTAACAGTCTAAGTGTCCTTGATTTCTGCATTTGGTGATGCTCGAGGATAACTTACGAGTTCCTTCAAATGTTGATTATCATGTGTGGCATTACTTTGCTTGCACCGCTCAATGATCATTCTCTCAAGTTTTGGAGAACGAGCAAGCGTAACCTGCATCAAGTACATTTCAGTGGGTGTCCCTTTGAATTTCCTTAACCTCACGGTTCGAACCATCCTCAGAGCTTCACTCACTTCCTTTTCTGCCTTAGCCAAGATATCATACAGTTCCTCTGTGTGACGTATTGTTTCATTAACCTGAGGAGAAAATCATATTGTAAAACTTGGTCAAATCTTTCAAAACTCAGTGAAGCTTAAATACATTTGTACACATTCTATGAACAAGAAATTCAAGAGGGCCAACACCATAGGATTCAATACCATAACGTGCACCTAACCACTTGTGTGTACATACATATGGAATCACTCGTAATTGCTAGTCAAGGTGTCTCTTACCTTGACAACTCCATCTATTTCAAGTTCAATAAGGTTAGGTGAATTCCGTAATATGCAAAGTGCACAGGCAATACGTCTATCAGAAATCTTCAAGTCAAATTCTCAGGCTTTGCAAGTCCAGTGATACATCAAGCATATCTGGCACAGGCACTGGCCCTAAGTTCTGAGAGACGACAAAAACATTAGAGATTAGTTAGTACTTCACATTGCAAGTTAGAAAATATTACAAATAAAAAAAAATCAAGTCATTTTCTTGCCTTTAGGGATGAGCCATCCAAGCATAGGTTCTTGAGCCTTTTGAATATTGGGTTCACAATAAAACACTCAAATGTTACCGTATAGCTGCTAACAATAGATAAGTTCACAAGCTTTGGAGAAACCATATCAACAGAATCAACATCAATACAAAATTTCAACACTAAAGACTCTAGAATTGGCAGAATAAGACTAGTAATTTTTGATCCATCAGAACTGACAATTTCAGAATGTTCTAACTGAAGGTTAACAAGATTGGGGAATTGGCTAAAACCAGGCAGCCCAAATATGCACGTTGTTAGTGTTGGAGAGAAATAAACAGATATGGCTAAAGAAAGAAAAGCACAGATTTTTGGCTTTTAAAGTTACATCTTTATTGAAAATAATGACTGCCATATATACATGAAATCATAACTGGAAAAGCTAAAGTCAAGGAGTAAAATAAGCTTAAGATTATCTCTAATAACTAAAGCCTAAAAGTTAGGAACAAACTATTAGATTTCTGCACAACGTTGCAGCTGATTTATTTGAGCTTAATCCTACTTTTAAGTTGTTTTTTGAGATACAACTAATCTCCAGTTTTGAGGCACTACTTTCAACACTCCTCCTTGACTCAAGAGCACCAACACCAAGTCTTTTTCTGAGAAATCCAAATCTTGCTCTAGGTAGAGCCTTGGTTAAAATGTCAGCATTCTGAAAATCAGGTTTTACAGTGCACTAAGACTATGTCTCCATTCTGCTGTACCTCCCTCAAGAAATAAAGCTTGATCTTAAAATGTTTAGTCTTTCCATGTGAAACGGGATTATTTGCACTTGAAATTACAGCTTGATTATCAACAAAGATTTCAGTGCTCTTCTTTTGTTCCATGTACAAATCTGCCAGCAGCTTCCGAATCCAAAGGGCTTGATTCACAGCTGACGCAGCTGCAATGTACTCTGCTTCAGCTGTAGATTGAGCTACTGTATCTTTCTTCTTTGAACACCAAGAGAACATTCCAGAGCCAAAACTAAAACAGTAACCTGAGGTGCTTCTCATATCATCCGAGCTACCAGCCCAATCACTATCAGAAAATCCAAGAAACTGAAAATCTGATGTTTTTTGGAATATTATGCCAAAATTTGCAGTACCTTTAACATATCTAAGCACGCGTTTAGCTGCATGGAAATGAATTTCACTAGCACAATGCATATACCTTGAAAGTAAACTCACAGCATAAAGAATATCTGGTCTCGTTGCAGTCAAGTACATTAGGCAGCCTATCAGGCTCCTATAAAGTCCTTCATCAACCTTTTCAGCTCCATCTTCTTTGCAAAACTTCTCCTTTTGATTCATAGGAGTTGCTGTAGACTTGCATTCTTCCATTTTGAACTTCATGAGAATTTCTTTAGCATACTTCTGTTGGCATATAAAGATCTCTTGTCCTTTTTGCCGAATTTCCATTCCAAGGAAGTAGAACATTTCACCAAGATCTGTCATCTCAAAAACCTCCATCATTTCAGTCTTGAACAATATGATCAAGTCCAAATTGCTACCTGTAACTAGCAAGTCATCTACATACAAAGAGACAATGGTTAAATCAGATTCTTCTCTTCTAATATAGAGCGTAGACTCGCTGAGACTTTTTTGAAAGCCTAAGCTCAAAAGATGAGTATCAATTCTGCTATACCAAGCTCTAGGAGTCTGTTTTAAACCATACAATGCCTTCTTTAGAAGGTACACTTTGTCTTCTTTGCCTTTGATAGAATAACCTTCAGGTTGTTCTACAAAGATTTCTTCTTCAAGGTAGCCATTGAGGAAAGCTGATTTCACATCAAGCTGGTGGATTTTCCATCCTTGTTGAGCTGCTAAAGCTAACAACATTCTTATAGTATCCAAACGAGCGACAGGAGCAAAAGTCTCTGAAAAATCTACTCCAAATATATGTGAGTACCCTTTTGCAACCAACCTGGCCTTGTACTTGTTTATAGAACCATTAGGATTGAGCTTAGTTCTATAAACCCACATGACTCCAATAGCCTTCTTATGCAATGGTCTGTCAACCAGCTCCCATGTATTATTCTTTTCTATCATTTTGAGCTCCTCCTGCATTGCATATCTCCATTTTTCATCCTTAGTAGCTTCTATAAATCCTCCTGGTTCTAAAATTGCAACATTACACCTTTGATATATATCAGAAAGTGTTCTTGTGCCTCTAACGGGTATATCATCAACATCTTCATCTAGAAATTCTAGATTTTTTTGCTTTTCATCATCTTCCCAGCTCCAGGTGTCATTTTCCACAAACTTAACATCCCTGCTAACAACGATTTTGTCATTTTGAGGTTGATAGATCCTATAAGCTTTTGAGAAACTGTTGTATCCTACAAAAATTCTAGGTTCAGCCTTCTTATCCAGCTTATCTCTTTTCACCTGAGGTACATAAGAAAAACAAAGACAACCAAATATTTTCAGATTTGTTAGCAAAGGTTTGTAACCAAACCTAGCCTCAAATGGTGTCTTTATCTGCAAGGCCTTAGTTGGCAATCTATTTAGCAGAAAGACTGCAGTATTTGCAGCTTCAGCCCAAAATTTCTTTGGCAGTTCTTTCTCATGAAGCAAACACCTTGTCATCTCCATTAGCGTCCTATTTTTCCTTTCCACTACTCCATTTTGTTAAGGAGTATAAGGTGCTGTTAGCTGATGCTCAATTTCTGCTTCATTACAGAATTTGTTGAATTTTTCTGAAGTATACTCGGTGCCATTATCTGTTCTTATCACCTGAATTCTGCAACCACTCTGATTTTTCACAAAAGCCTTATATTTCCGGAATACATCGGCGACCTCAGATTTAAAATTCAGAAAATAAATCCAACAATATCTTGTACAGTCATCAATAAAGGCAATATAGTACTTACTACCCTTTAAAGATGGCATTTTTTGAGGTCCACCAACATTAGTGTGAATAAGCTGTAGTTTTTGCTTTGCCCTCCATGATGAATTCCGAAATGGAAGTCTTGTTTGCTTCCCATACTGACAAGCTTCACAAGCAGACATGTTCTTCTCAAGGCTTGGGAGACCTTCTGCTAGTTGATTTTCTTTCATGAAGAGTATAGCATCATGACGAAAATGTCCGAGTCTTTTGTGCCATAATTCTGAGTTATTTTCTAACTGGACAGCTGTTGCTTTCTTCTCATCCAACAGGTTCAAGTTGAAACTTCTTCGTTTCATCTTGATCTTGAACATCTCCTTATTATCAGCATCCTTAACGACACATGTTTTTTCTTCAAACAACTACTTCAAACCATTTTCAAGTAGTTGTCCAACACTTAAGAGATTTTGATCAAGATCAGGAACAAAAAGAACATCAGTTATAAGTTTCAAACCTGTAGGGCTATCAATTGCAAATGTTCCTCTTCCTCTTGCATCGAGATATTCTCCATTTCCAATTTTGACTTTGGAAATAAAAGATGTATCCAGATCTTTAAAGAGGTCTTGGTCGCTGGTCATATGATTTGTGCATCTGCTATCAATTAACCAACTTTCAGATGTTCTTTTACTGGCAAAACAGGTTGCTACAAACAATTGCTCTTCTTGATATTGATTTACAACTGTCTTAGCTTCTTCTTGTTGCGTTTGTGACTTGCATACCCTCTCCACATGACCTAGTTGACTACATTTGTTGCACTTGACATCTGGTCTCCATCAACATTTCTGTTGAGAGTGATTTGTCTTTTTGCAGTGAGGGCAGGGTGGCTGATTTCCTCCCTGTTTGTTGTAATTATTACTCGGCCTTAGGTTCTTCTTCTTTTTCCTTCCCTTATTTGACTCGTTCTCTGATTTGACTTGAAAAGCACCTTCAACAGAACCTTCTTTCCTCATTATTCACCTTTGCTCTAATGCATGCAAAGCTTTAACAAGTTCTGCCAAAGTAACACTGGACAGATCTTTAGAGTTCTCCAAAGAAGAAATTGTGGCTTCATATTTTTCAGGAAGTGTAACTAGAATCTTTTGAACAATTCTTTCATTAGTGAAATCCTTACCAAACAATCTCACCTTGTTGGCCAAGTCGAGTAGTTGGTCTGCATACTCTTTTATAGTTTCTGATTCTTTCATTCTCTTCATTTCAAATTCTCGAATCAGATTCATCACTTGCATATTCTGCACTCTTTCATTTCCTTGGTATTCCTTTTTTAGATACTCCCAAATTTCTGCAGCAGACTTCATTTGCATGATTCTGGTAAGAATCGAAGATGATACTGCAGAGAAAAGGCAAGCTTTAGCTTTGGCTTTCCTTGTCTTATTTTCCTTGTGAACTTTTATCTGATTCATTGTTGGATTATCACCGAGAGGAGTTACTTCATAGTCCTCTTCTACTGCTTCCCAGAGATCCAAATCTTCAAGATGAACCGTCATTCTAATTGCCCAAGCTTGATAATTCTCACCATTAAAGACTGGTGGAGTTAAGAAACTTGTTTCAGAATTCATTTTCTATAAACTATTGAAGATAATAGTTCAAAGAATGGTTTATATGGTTCAATCTCTTTTCACAGGTCCCTCAAGACAGCTGCTCTGATACCAATCTGTTGGAGAGAAATAAACAGATATGGCTGAAGAAAGAAAAACACAGAATTTTTGCTTTTAAAGTTACATCTTTATTGAAAATAATGACTGTCATATATACATGAAATCATAACTGGAAAAGCTAAAGTCAAGGAGTAAAAAATGCTTAAGATTATCTCTAATAACTAAAGCCTAAAAGTTAGGAACAAACTATAAAATTTCTGCACAGCATTGCAGCTGATTTATTTGAGCTTAATCGTACTTTTAAGTTGTTTTTTGAGATACAACTAATCTCTAGCTTTTGAGGCACTACTTTCAACAGTTAGCCTCAAATTTGTTAACGTTGCACAAGTAAATATGTTATCAGGCAACACATATTTTTGATCACTGGCCATATCTAGAGTGAGATTCTGCACACCATGATTCGATACGAAGATGATGCATTGATCCACATCTGACTGAGATAATCTGTGTGTTTCAGAGATAAGATGTGTTGGAGTAGTAAAATTTTGATGGCTGACAAAAGATAATGAAACAGGTTGGTCTACCAGGTTCTTTCAGCGTACTGTATCCATGGCAAACTGTATACGCTACACACAATAAAAATGGAATAAAGGGTGCTGGAAATAAGGGGTATAAAAACAACAACTGTCAAGAAGGATTTAAAGAGGAATACTACTCCAACTCAAACAGGATGCGTAAAAGAAGGAGAAAAGAGAAGTTCGATTAGAAGAAGGAGTTCTAAAGGAAAAAAAATTTCACTAATAACTGGTGTTATCCTTAAAGAGATGGAGAGCAATTAAATCTCCGATCAACAACTATAAAACTAGAGAGAATTCACAGAAGCAAGGGGGCGCAAAAAAAAAGAAAGAAGCAGAGAGAAAAAGAGAGATTCAGACACAGAAAAAGAGAGAGATGAAGAAGAAGAGAAACGCGGCAACATAGCATAGGGTTTAGGCAGTTTAATTTTGTTTTCTCTTTGTAATCCTGAACAATTGTGTAATCTCTCAGAGTCTATAACTGAGATTAGACTCTAGTCTTCAAGTTGGGGGCAACTCGAAGACGTTGGGAACATAAGCCTAGGGAGCTTTATGTGAAGTTAGGAAGTTGTTGAAGTAGTTTTGAAGGTTTGATTACTAGGAATTGTAATCGTTTGTTGAAGGATCTTTTGAAGTAGTGAAGTTGATGTTAAATCCTGTAGAGTACAGGTCGTGGTTTTTCACCCTTCTTGAGCCGGGGGTTTTCCACATAAAACTGCTGCGTCCTGTTTAGTTCTGCGTCATTGAAACACGTTCGATTAACCTGTTCCAACGATTAGGCAAATCCTTAGGGGGTGCAAAACCTAACAAGTGGTATCAGAGCAGGTTTTCTTATTAAAGGCTAGTACCTAAGAATTGATCCAGATGAATACTACACCACCTTTTGGACATGGAGAAGGACAATCATCTGTGAGACCTCCTCTTTTCAATGAAACACATTTCGGTTGGTGGAAGGCTAGGATGGAGGACTTCATTCAAGGAGAAGACTACGAACTCTGGGATAGAATTATTATAGGGCCTACTATTCCTATGAAAAAAGTGGAGAACCAACAAGTGCCGAAAGAGAGAAGGGAGTTCAACGCTAAGGATTTGGTAGCCATGAGGAAAAATGCCAAAGCTAAAAATATTTTGATTTGTGGTCTTGGTCCACAAGAGTATAACAGAATTTCAAATTGCTCCACTGCAAAAGAAATCTGGGATGCTCTTACAATTGCTCACGAGGGAACTGCTCAGGTCAGGAAGTTCAGGGTTGCCATGCTATTTACGGAATATGACACCTTCAAGATGAAAGAGAATGAGACATTGCAAGAGATGATGGCAAGGCTCACACTACTTATTAATGAACTGGCTTCTCTGGGAAAAGTGCTTACCTCTGAAGAACAGGTAGACAAGGTTCTGAGAATTTTACCAAAAGCTAAGTGGGATGTAAAAGTTACTGCCATTAGGGAAGCTAAGGATATTGAAACCATGACATTGAATGAGCTGGATAGAAATCTCAGAACATATGAGATGAACATGGAAGAGGAAAAGGAAGAAGTCGGAATGTATGAAAAATCACTCGCTCTTAGAGTAGTTTCTGATGATGAGGGATCAGATCTTGATAAAGATCAGATATTATTTTTAGCTAAAAAATTCAAAAAGTTTCTAAGGAACAGGAAAGGGAAGGATAAGAAAGAAACAGGTAACAGGAAGTGGTCCGACGACACTGGTACAGGAAGTGGTCCGATGACAAAAGCAACTCTGGATGTTACAAATGTGGAAAAACTGATCATCACATCAAATAGTGTCCTCTATGGGAGATTGAGTGGAGAAAAGAAATGGCTGAAAGAGAAATCAAAGAAAAAGCTGCTAAGCAAAAGGAAAAGGAAACCTATGTCATGATGGCCGCGTGGGGAATGGGATTGGAAGATTTTGATACAGAGGAGATTGATGAAACTGCGTTCATGGCTGCTGGAGATTTAGATCTAGAAGAAGATGATAGATCTGAGGTAAGTATCTCTGAATTGAAAGAAAAGTTGCATCTCTTTTCAAAAGGAAGCTAATCTTGCTAATGAATAGATTGATAGACGATTTTCAAGAAGTAGCAAATGGAAAGGATCAACTAATTAAAGATTTTTCAGATCAAAAATTTGAAAATCTTGAGATAAAAAACTGCCTGGATAAAGCAAAAGAAATAAATGACAAGTTGAAGAAACAGGTTAAACAACTTGATTCACTTGTGTTGAACCTAAAGTCAGAAATCCAAAAGTTAACTGCTGCTGATAAGGGTGAAAGTACGATGAATGAAGAGCTTCAGAAGGTAGAAACTGAGTTGAAAGAATGCAAAATTGAGTTTTTTTGTGGAAAGAAAAAGTGAAAAAATTGACCCAGGAAAACTCCATTTTAAAACTGGATTTAGAAAAGGCAAACAGATGGACTCAATCATCAAGAATAGTGAACCACCTAGGAAGCAGGAGTCACAATGAGAAAGCTGGAATAGGGTTCTTTCAGGAGAATGTTACTACTACTGATTTGTGCTACCTCTGTGGAAAAATTGGACATCCAACTACTGAGTGTCCAATTACAAACAATGTTAGGAGTAGAAACACATATCATGTGAACAAAAGTAGGCATGAAAATAATAAAAGAAACAGGTCAAGGAACATGTTGCCTACTTGGGCAAGAAGGGATCTCATTCATCCATTTTACAACTGGAAAGGACCCAAGCTAGTCTGGGTTCCTAAAACTAACCCTTGATCTGTCTTACAGGTTGCAGTGAAAGAAAGCAAGTATTGGTACATGGATAGCGCTTGCCCAAGACACATAACTGGTTATAAGCACAAGTTTCTTTCACTTGCACCTTTTAAAAAGGGGAGGACAGGATGACTATGAGCTGGATTAGAGGAACAAGTCAGACTACCTGGTCCATCCACTGGACAAGCACATGGCACACAGTAAGGGGGAACTATGGAAAGCTGAAAATAAATCAGAAAAGATGGATAGGCCTGACACTTAGATAGGTTGTCATCATCAAAAAGGGGGAATTCGTTGGAGCAGTAAAGTTTTGATGGCTGACAAAAGATAATGAAACAGGTTGGTCTACCAGGTTCTTTCAGCGTACTGTATCCATGGCAAACTGCACACGCTGCACACAATAAAAATGGAATAAAGGGTGCTAGAAATAAGGGGTATAAAAACAACAGCTGTCAAGAAGAAGGATTTAAAGAGGAATACTACTCCAACTCAAACATGATGCATAAAAGAAGGAGAAAAGAGAAGTTCGATTAGAAGAAGGAGTTCTAAAGGAAAAGAAATTCCACTAATAACTGGTGTTATCCTTAAAGTGATGGAGAGCAATTAAATCTTCGATCAACAACTATAAAACTAGAGAGAATTCACAGAAGCATGGGGGCGCAGAAAAAAAGAAAGAAGCGGAAAGAAAAAGAGAGATTCAGACACAGAAAAAGAGAGAGATGAAGAAGAAGAGAAACGCCGCGACATAGCATAGGGTTTAGGCAGTTTAATTTTGTTTTCTCTTTGTAATCCTTAACAATTGTGTAATCTCTCAGAGTCTATAACTGAGATTAGATTCTAGTCTTCAAGTTGGGGGCAACTCGAAGACGTTGAGAACATAAGCCTAGGGAGGTTTATGTGAAGTTAGGAAGTTGTTGAAGTAGTTTTGAAGGTTAGATTACTAGGAATTGTAATTGGTTGTTGAAGGCTCTTTTGAAGTAGTGAAGTTGAAGTTAAATCCTGTAGAGTACAGGTCGTGGTTTTTCACCCTTCTTGAGCCGGGGGTTTTCCACATAAAACTGCTGCGTCCTGTTTATTTCTGCGTCATTGAAACACGTTCGATTAACCTGTTCCAACGATTAGGCAAATCCATAGGGGGTGCAAAACCTAACAAGATGAAATCCCAAAATATTTCCAGTATGTTGCATTAGAATTTTATGAATTACGCTTGCAGCAGAAGTCCCCATATTAGATAGATACTGAAAAAACTGGGGATCAAACACAAGGTGTGGTAGTGTGGACCATAACTTTCTCCATTGTTTGGATAAGATGCTAGTTCTTGCAGCATATATGATGGGCATGAGCTCTAGTATTTTATGTAGTATATCAATTGTTAAGTCACAGATAATAAACTTGCTCACATCACTAGCTCCCTTCCTTCCAGCAGATTTGCTCATACTTTATTTTTTTATCTTACAAATATTTTACATTCAGATTTAGATATGTTCTTCAACATGAATTGAGGGTCTATATATACTTATCTTACAAGTAGCAGTGAGCATATATGAAACCAATGGGCACTTTCTTGAGTTCTTCAAAGGTCTTTTTCTTTGAACTTCCAAGTTTGTTCATTTTCCCATGGGATTTTTATTTATAAATCAAAGCTGGAATTAATATTTGAAACAGAGCATGTTAATAAGTGGATTCATATTAATTAATTGTTCAGAAATAAATGGGTACCCCAAATAACAAATTAATGAGGTACCTACATGTATCTTTATTTGAGACTTTCTGTTTCAATGGAATTTAATTTGCCTATCTAAATCTTATGGCGACGACATAAGTATGCTTCAATCCCAAACAAGTAGGGGTCACTACATTTTATTTACCATATTTTTTTTGTTACACCTTGATATAGCTAAAATACGAATTTTATTTAAGGAAAAAGGTCAAAATTATCCTTCAACTTTATTTTATTGTTTGACCTTACCCTCGCCATTAAAAATAAGTTAGTAAGCCGCTATCGTTAATAAACTTTTCACACATACCCCACAATTGGACGTAAAACCCCAAATAAATTAAGATTAATCCAATTTCAATTAAAATTATCGGTTTAAAATGAATTTTCAATTAGATCCGACCGCAACGTAACCCATTAAATTTGGTCTTTCCATACTCAATGCATGATGAAAAAATAATAAAATAAAATCTCCATGGTTGCTTGTTTGCTCGCATTGAAGGTGCCCACACATAAGAACATTATATTGAATAACATCAATGTCAGCAATTTCATCAATGCTTTGCAATTAGTGTAAAATCCAATTAATGCAGTCAGTACATGTGTGTTTGACACGGAGAAAGAATTCATGATTATCCAACTGTGTATTTGCTTACCATCCACTTCCAAAGGACCATTAGCGCAAGCAATGAGGAAGAAGGGAAATGTAAAGCTATCAGGAGTCGCAGCGGCTGTTTTGGGTGGTTTTTCCGGTGGAAATTTGATATCGTATTGTTGCTATTGGTTGATGTAGCCGGAGGTCGTGGTGGTGGTTTTTTGGTGGGTCTATGAAAGATTTGTCCACCCTCTGGATTTGCCTAATCGTAGGAACATGTTAGCCGACGTGTTTCAATGACGCAGAAATAAACTGGAACACAACAATTTTACGTGGAAACACTCGGCTCACAAAAGGTGAAAAACCACGACCTGTACCTCTACAGGATTTACTCCCAACTTCAATAAATCAATGTGAGCCTTCAACAAACGATTAGAATTTCTAGTAATCTAAACTTCAACTCAACTTTCCTAGCCTACTTGCTACACATAAACCTCCCAAGGCTTATGTTCCCAAAGTCTTCGAGTTGCCCTCAACTTGAAGACTTCAATCAGTTCTCAGTTTATACATACTGAGAGATTACACAGTGTTCAAGTATTAAGAAAGAGAAACAAAATTCCGTACACATAGATCTAACAACTTCGCTAGATTGCTTGTTGTATATCTGTCGTGTTTCTCTGTTTTTCCTGTTTCTGAATCTTTGATTTTGCTGTGATGTGCCCCTTGCATTATAGTTCTCAGTTCGAGTTCTATTTGCTCTAAAACTCTTCAGTGATAATCACCAGTAGAGTCCTTTTTCGCATCAAACTCCTTCTTCACATCAAACTCCTCTATTTAAGCGTCTTGTTGAGTTACAGTTGTATTTCAATTGGAATCCTTCTTCTCGCCAACTGATGCTTTATAGATCTTATCTCCAGAGCCTTTTTATCCACTTCGGATCGTGTGATGCGTGTGCAGCTTGCCATGGATACAGTATGCTAAAAGAACCTGGTAGACCAACCTGTTCCATTATCTTTTGTCAGTCATCAAAACTTTACTGCTCCAACAGTCTATGATGGGGTTTTGGTGTTACTAATTTGTAATAACTTTGTGGTGGTTTCGACGGCTTCTTGGTGATCATTTTGGTGGTCATTTTCATATGGATCTTATGGTATTTCGTGGTGGGGTTTTGGATGGTTCTGGAGGAGGTCATTTGGTGGTTGTTTGGTTGGATTTTGTTGGCTGTCTTGTGGTGGATTTGTGGGGTTTTAATAATTCTTTTAGCGGGGTTTTCGTGGTTTTCAGGCGTGGTGATGGTGGTTTTGGAGTGAAGAAGTGGTTGTTGGGTTGGGTTAAGTTATTTTAGTTAGACTGAGGCAGGTTAGATGGGTTGGTGGGTTATTTTCTTAAAAAGGGGTAATTTTATTTAATTTAGGTTTTCCATCGAATTGAGAGGCATGGGTGAAAAGTTTATTAACGACAGAGACATTACTAATTTACTTTTAATGGCGAGGGTAAGGTCAAATAATAAAACAAAGTTGAGATGTAATTTTGACCCTTTTCGCTTTTATTTATGCTTATGTGCTTTCCATAAATTACTTTACTTGAAGAATAATTCGTAACTGTGTCCCTTGACACTTTGTCTTAGCTTGAACTGCACTATTCTATGAACTGAAAAAAGTTTCTAATGAGTTTTCGTATTCAGTGAATTATTTTGGAATGATATTATTCCATTGACGACTGTTTTGTGCATATAAAATATTGTAATGACGCTTTAGGTTATAAGAGAATGTACCTTGCTACAAATGTTAATTCTTCTATTTGAAACAAGTATCAGCTCATATGAAATCGTTTTCCACTGCCTATATATGAGAAAGTGTAAGATGCATTGAGTTTCTCGCCAATAAATCTTCTATTGCCTTTCATATCTAAAATCCACAATAAACCAATAGATAAAAGACGTGTTTTTGCATACACTTATTAACCAATATTACGTGATGTTTGTTCTCACTTTTAACTAAGTGCTTAACTTATTTGATTTGGTTGAACATCTAATATGTTTCACATTCTTAGCTTTGATTTTAGTGAAAAGACTCAAATAAGTATAATACATAAATATGTCGCTTAATATTACATTGAACGCAAACTTTTATTATCTACAATGGAACCACTTACATATGTTTACCAAAGCAAACACAACATAAAAGAGACAATATTGAACATATAAAAATAAGTAGAATTTTGTAGAACAGATCAAACACCTTTGCTAGCTGAACGATTCACCACTTTAGTAAGTACTTTCTACTTCAGGTGACGCATGCCAAAATGCATTTACAACTAATTTGTGTTTGGAAGTGACTCAAGTAATTGCTACGGATCAAATGAGAAATCTACACAATTTTGCGGGGTAGCTTCATCATCCAAACAAAATTGTGTAATTAGTTTTGGTAAAAACTTATTGTTGTTGGGTAACCATAGAATAAAAACCTTTTTCACCCACAATGAAATAACTTACATATGCCAAAGCAAATCCAACTATAAATGGGACAATATTGAACACGCAAAATAAGTAATATTTTTGTTGAACAGATCAACTTCCAACTCCGTTTAAATATGATGTCAGCACACTTTATACCGAAAAGTAAAACTACACCACTGAGATTGACCGTTCCTTGATCTGTGGAAAACAGGTTGTAAATACTTAACCTCTACTGCTTTTAGTGATGCTCGACGAATGCCTCTTAGCAGTCCCCTCAACGGTTCCTTAAAGCTTGTGAGATTTCCTTTATCACACTGTTCAATAATCATCCTCTCCAATTGTTTAAAATGAGAAATGAGGACTCTTATCAAGTACATTTCTGTACTTTGTTCCCTTGAATTTCCTTAACCTCACTGTTTGAATCAATCTCAGAACTTCATTCATACAGTCTTTTTCTATTGTTAAGTAAGATAACAGTTCCACTGAGTCCCTCAATGTTTCATCAACCTGAAGAAAAAGACTCATAATAGTCAACTTACATTCACAAAAGATACATCTCAATTTAGGCAGCATAGTTAGACCGGACCCAAACTAACTGGAAAAAGGAACACATAAGAAATATGTGGTTTTAAATATTTCATGACTAGAAATAGTATATGCATAGAACTGTACTTATTACGCATTGTATGGCTTACCTTCACCACTTCATCTATTTCTATTTCATGAAGGTTAGGAGAACTGCAAAGCAGGCAAAACACACAAGAAATACTTTCAACTGAAATCTTGAAGTCACAAATTTTCAAGCTTTGTAGTTGTAATGGCCAGCAAAGCCTGTCTGACAGATAAACTGATCCTAGTATCTGAAACAAAAGATTGGCAGAAAAAGTGAAATTATTGAGTGTTAATATGTTAAAATACCTAGGAATAAAACACACACAAGGATAGACATGTTGTCAAAGTTTTCTTGGGTAGCTATTTTCTCACCTCTAGGGATGTTCCATTCAGGCAGAGGTGTTTAATCCTTGCAAAGATTGGGTTCACATTAGAACACTGAAATGTAATTGTATAGCTGCTAATAATAGACATGTTGTCAAGTTTTGGAGAAACCAAATTGATAAAATCAATATCAACACAAAATCTCAACTCCAAAGTCTCAAGCTTTGGCAGTTTAAGTGCCTTGGATCCTCGATCACCAGCAGTTGAAGCGTAAGGGTACACCTTGAAAGCTTCAAATGTGTCAGTGTTTCACAAGTAAATATTCTCTGAGGAAACACGTAATTTTCATCATTTCCATATCAAGAGTTAGCTTCCGGACGCCCTGTTTTGAGACAAAAATGATGCATTCATCCACATCTGATTGAGATAAGATGAATCCCCATAATATTTCCAGTGTGTTGCATGAGAATTTTATGGATTATGCTTGCAGCAGAAGCCTCGATATTGGATAGATACTGGAAAAACAGGGGATCAAACACAAGGTGAGGCAGTGTGGACCTTATATGTATCAATTTCTTTGATACAGCATCTTGGATGGGCATAAACTCTAGTATTGTATGTAGTAAGCCATTTGGTAAATCACCGATAGTGGCCGCCTTCCCCGCGTTACTAGCTAACTCACTCATACTTCTTCTCTGAAATATTTTATAGTTCTGTTTTGATTGAACATAAATCATGGGTCTATAAATAGCTGCCTCACCCATGCTTCTTCTCTAAAATGTTACTGCATAAAATTGTAAATAGGAAAGAAAGCCAATAGGCACTTTTATTCAGTTCTTCAAAGGACATTTTGTTGTCTGTTCATTCCAATTGAATTCATTTAACAAAATCAATGCTGGAACCCATTTGTACTTATCTACTTCCTCCATCTCATTTTAGTTATCAGCTATTCTCTCAGTTCACTATTAGACGTCAAAATTTTCCTAATTTGATTTTCATTTTTATTTCTCATTTTGGAAAAATCAAGATAGGATCGTGTTTTTTTTTTTACCTATTTTACCCCTAATTTAATAAAAAAGTTAATTTTTTTGAAAAATATAGAATTTCTTGAAAATGTTCAATGATTAATTCATCTTTAGATTACCTAGGGAATATTTCTTTAAAAAACATAAATATTATTAAATCAAGAAATACTTCTACTTGTCATTGTATTGATAATATTAAATGTATTAGAATTTAAGTGATGACTTTAATGAATATTTTTATCAATTAATAGGGTAAAATGATAATCTTACTATACTAATCATTATTTTCTTAATAGACAAAATTTGACATCTAATTTAGTGAACGGAGGGAGTATATTAAAATTATTTGTAAATTTAGATACTCAAGAGAGAATTATTATTTTTTTCAACTTTGTCATTAGCGTTAATTATTCTAGAATTAAAAGACACATAGAAATAAATGTTTAATTATCTGTAAGGAGGGATATTTTAGTCAATCAACACATGTAATTTTTTGTAATGAGTTGTATCAAATCTTATCACGACAATTAAAATGAGACAGATGGAGTAATATATTAACTTAGCTCACCTTTTAAGGAACAATAAATAAAAAAAATGGTAATTTAGAAAATAAGTGATAAATTATCTTTTGATTTTTCAAGTTAGACAAGTAGAAATGAACATCTATTTTGAGTATCATAGCCAAGTAAAAATAGATGGATAAGTAATTATTACTGCACCATCCATTTTTACTTATCCATGTTTGACTTGGCACACTTCTATTTAGAAGTATTCTCCCTGTTTACTTTTATGGTTCATGTTTCACTTTATCAGAATCAATTTAACTAATCTTTAGAGCGAAATTCAATTAGATTAATTTAATATTTCAAAATTCAGATGTTTATAAATTAGATGAAAAGTTCCTCAAGTTGTAATCCTTCTAGTATTATTACAAAGGAAAATACATTTTAAAATGATGGTTAAAATATTTATAGTTCGACTCTTGAGAAGCGAAATGTGACAAGTAAAAGTTAACAGTGGGAGTAATTAATAAAATGATAAGATTATGATATCACTTTTAGATAATGTATTCACTGTTTTGAAAAGGAAAAATTACAAGAATAGGCACTTTATGTGTAGGAATTACTAGAAATTTTTTATTTACCAAAATAACAAATTAATTACCAAACTATACCATGTAGTGCTGACTACACAGTACTTTTACCATAAATAATGCCGAAAATATTGTACTTCCAATTTTTTTTTTTAATAATGGTAATTCCCATTGGTCCCTTTCCAAACCATTTAATTGATTTGATATATCACATAACTTGATTGACGCCCCTCATTAGTCAGAAGGCGTGTCTCCCAATCCCCCACTGTCACCTCTTTCATTTTTTGAACCAAAAAGTGTTCTATGTAGCAAAACCCACTTTTCTTCAAAAAAATTATTTTTTGACTTTCGAGAAGCAAAATGTGACAAGTAAAAGTACAATATCAATAGTAAATTTAAACATGAAATGAATCCACTTGACCAACAGTCTTAAGTGTACTTGATTTCTGCATTTGGTGATGCTTGAGGATAGCTTGAGTTCCTTCAAATTTTGATTACCATATGTAACATTACTTTTCTTGCACCGTTCAATGATCATCCTCTCAAGTTTTGGAGAACGAGCAAGCATAACTTGCATCAAGTACATTTCAGTAGTTGTCCCTTTGAATTTCCTTAACCTCACTGTTCAAATCATCCTCAGAGCTTCACTCACTTCTTTTTCTGCCTTTGCCGAGAAATCATACAGTTCTTCTGTGACGTATTGTTTCATTGACCTGAGGAGAAAAATATATTGTACAATGTGGTCAAATATATCTTTGAAAATCTATTGTAGCTTAAATATATCCATACACATTTTATAAACAAGAAATTCAAGAGGGCCAACACCCAGAGGGTTCAATACCATGACATGAACAATCCAATACCGCAAGAGTGCCCCAGTCCTGTGTGTACATATAATTGCTAGTCAAGGTATGTCTTACCTTCACAACTCCATCTATCTCAAGTTCTATAAGGTTACGTGAATTTCGTAATATGCAAAGTGCACAGGTAATACGTTTAACAGAAATCTTCAAGTCACAAATTCTCAGGCTTTGCAAGTTTAGTGATACATCAAGCCTACCTGGCACAGGCACCGACCCTAAGTTCTGAGAGGCGGCAAAAACATTAGAGATTAGTTAGTACTTTGCACTGCAAATTAAAATACTACAAATAAAAAAGAGAATAAAAAAGAGAACAAGTCAAGTCATTTTCTTGCCATTAGGGATGAGCCATCCAAGAATAGGTGCTTATTCCTTCTGAATATTGGGTTCACATTAAAACACTCAAATGTTATGGTATAGCTGCTAACTATAGACAAGTTCATAAGTTTTGGCGGAACCATATCAACAGAATCAACATCAACACAAAATTTCAACTCTAATGTCTCAAGCATTGGCAGAACAACAGTAGTGTTTTTTTATCAGCAGGACTGACAATTTCAGAATGTTCTAACTGAAGGCTAACAAGATTGGGGAATTGGCTAAAAACAGCCAGCCCAAAGATGCACGTTGTCAGCTTCAAATTTGTTAACGTTGCACAAGTAAATATGTTATCAGGCAACACATATTTTTGATCACTGGCCATATCTAGAGTGAGATTTTGCACACCATGATTCGATACGAAGATGATGCATTGATCCACATTTGACTGAGATAATCTGTATGTTTCAGAGATAAGATGAAATCCCAGAATATTTCCAGTATGTTGCATTAGAATTCTATGAATTACGCTTGCAGGAGAAGCGCCAATACTAGATAGATACTCAAAAAACAGGGGATCAAACACAAGGTGTGGCAGTGTGGACCATAATTCTCCATTGTTTCGATAAGATGCTAGTTCTTGCAGCATATTTGATGGGCATGAGCTCTAGTATTTTATGTAGTATGTCATTTGGTAAGTCACAGATAATAAACTTGCTCACATCACTAGCTACCTTCCTTCTGCCTTCAGATTTAGATTTATATATACTTCGAACTTCCCAAGTTTGTTCATTTTCCTGTTTAACAAATCAAACATAGAATTAGTATTTGATTAAATGTTCAGAAATAAATGGGTACCCCAAATAACAAATGAATGAGGTATGTTCATTTTTATTTTAAATATTTTAAAATAAAAATATTTTTAACTAAAGATTGTAATTATTTTTGACAAGCGATCAGATGTGTAACTTTTCTGTTATAAAATCCAAATTTGTTTCAGAACTAGCCAAACCAATCATTTACATCCATAGCCCAATTAGTTCTGTTCCACTTTTCAGAAAGTAAAAAGAGGAATTTTCGGATATAGCCATTTAAAAATACCTTAATTATGCTGCATAACTAAAGTTGAGATAATTACATTTCCTAAATATAGTTATGACGACGTTGGTATGATTCGCATTGCATTTGTGTACGTTTGTATGATTCGTTATACAATTCGTAGTTTTTGTAAAGTGTTTGTATATTTCGCTATACAATTCGTGGATAATGTTTGTATAATTCGCTATATAATTCGCACTGTTTGTATATTTTGCTCTACAATTTGATTCCCGAACAATTATTGCAGTGTTTTTATATTTCACTATACAATTTGATTTACACACAACTTTTGTATAATCGTGCACAATGTTTGTTCAAATCGTATAAATTATACAAAACTCAAACTGTAGATGCAACTAGATGTTTGTCACAAACCGTAATTAATTAAAACTATACCTATATTAACTAATTAACTACGATGTATTTGCTTATCCGCGTATTTTTCTATGTAAGTAAGAATGGGCTCGCCCCAACAAAACTTGAGCTGTTAAATATTGAGTTGATATGAATTAATCGATTTTTAATCGGAGTATAGAAATATATGTAAATGATATTAAAATTGTAATACATTATGAATCCATTATTTCAAAAGTGTAAGGAGTACAATAAAAGTTGTTAAAGAATGAACTAATAAAAATCAATATCATGGATCCATTTTTGACCAAAGATCTTGATTCAAGCCCTAGAAATAGAAAAAATCTCGACAGACGACTTTTTGTTTCTCTAAAAAATCTCACGTGATGCAAAAATTAAATTCATCGAGACCTAAAACTAATAACGAATTTCTAGAGGTAAACCAAAAAGAACCAATAGAATACTAAACTTATCTAGTCAATCCTTGATTTACTGGTTTTTTGGCCAAACAATCAAAATATGATTTTTCTTATATTTTTTATATATGATGTTTGGTATTTATATTGAGGATCGAGTAAATTTGAAGTCACATAAAAAACATAATTTCTAAAAAAAGACGATTCTATACTTAGAATCTAACCTAAAATCTCTAATTAAATATAAAAAAGCACTTATCACTCCATGTCACGGCCAGGGAGGGTACCCTAGGCATGGCTGGTACCCAGAGAGTATTGCTAGTCCCTAAGCGAACCACTCAATTTCAGGACAATCATCCAACATCAAGCATAGCGGAAACAATATAATAAGGTCGTGAGCTACATCAATAAGAAGGGTTAATGGCCAATAAACTCAATCTCAACATTAATGATACGTAAATAGTATTACTAACTCAACTCTAAGAGAGAAAGATCACACATCAAATCTCAACTCATGTCTATGAAACCTCTAACTCAACTAGATAGTCTAAGAAGGTACCATGACAAGCCATGGCTACTCAGCTCAATAAACAAAATAACAAATAAAGAAAAAGGGCTCCTCCAGATAGCAAGGAGGGCTCACCAATGACTGAACTCAGAATCTCCGAACCTCAACGATGCATCTACTAAAGTCCTCTAACTCCTGAAATGATGCAATGCCGAGTGGCGTCAATACGTGAAATATATGGTATATAAGATGGCTGAATATAACAATACAGATAGAATAGTATAGGGATAGCATCAACTCAACATCATACTCCGCCAGAATGTCAAATGTCTATCTAAAGCGAGAAAAAAAGTAGACAAATGACGGTCAACATCTCATCAATACATCAGACTCATCTCAAGGAAACTTGACTCAACTCAAGTACTTATGCCCGTTTAGGACAAGGATAAAGAGTAGGTAATAGAACATCAACATCCATCAGACTCATACCATCACATCAATATCGTCTTACTATCAATGTAGGAACTAACCGGGAGTTTCTCTAACTGACAACCATCACCTATGAGTCAGTGATGATACAATGGAGCGATGTCGTTGCCACATCCATCCAGTACCCTGCCCAGGTAAAGGACATCACCATCAGTGGATCCACAAGAAAAAATATCAGTCCTCTTTTGGGACAAGGAAACATCCACATCGCGGTTCGATCCTCTCTCCTACGCGGGCCACATAGTTAATGAGTTTGAGTGGGACTCACTCTCACCAATTTCGGTGCTCAATACTCCTCCCAGAACTCGACATGCTCATAAAACATTATCATCATTGGTCTCCTAGGGGCACAGTACATCAACATCAACATCATCATCCTTGGTCCCATAGGGACAGTACATCAACATCAACTCATCAATATCAACATCAACATTGTGGACTCAAAATATTCTTTTAGAATTTAGTTTTAAGTTTTAAGACTCATGAACATCACTCTCATCAACATCATCATCAATACTTTCATCAATTTAGACCACGATCACAACATCACAAACATCATCATCGAGGCTCTAGACTCATCCCCTAAGCTCATTCTTGCATTCTTTAGTACAATAGACATAGAATTTTGTAAAATCATTCATGAAAACAAGTTATGCAGTAAAATAGTTTATGATGATAATCAATTTTAAGAAAAATACATGAATTAAGAAGAATCTCAATAGAATACTCAAGGATTTTTACATATATCTCATCATCTTCTATCATAGACTCAATTTACTCAAAGGGTGCACATCGAAGACCAATCCTACGCTTTAGCTTAGCCTTACATACCTGGGATGATTGCTATCAACACAATTCCCTTGGAACATCCTCTCAACTCCTCAATCTCGACTCTCCTCTACTCTTCTCAAGCCCTAGCGTATTAGCGTTGTTAGGAAGAGAATTTAGAATGGGGTTTTAGACACTTTCTTCGTGAAAATGACTTATATTGGTCGTGCATGGGTTTTAGAAGATGTTAGGAATGGACCAGAATGCCCCTCAAATTCTAAGAAATTTTCCAGCTGCGAAATAACCTAGTCCGATGCGGACTGGTCGCGTACAACTCATTTTTGGCAAAAATCTTCCTGAACGAGTTTTCTCAATTCCGTTGAAAATTTGTGGAAAAACATAAGTCATGCACCCTTCGCGATGGGTCTGTGATGCGACTCTGTCTACTATTTTGCGTCTCTCAACGAAAAATTATCTTTTGACTCGTTCACTCTAAAAATCGACCGAGACCCTTTCCGCACTCAATTTATTGCATTGATCACAAATTCAGCCTCGGATTTGCCATCCGAGCATCGGAAGATGCGTTATGCGCACCTCTCTTATCTAGGAGTATTTTGATAATTTTACCAGGTGTTACATCAACTCTTGGGATCTCTTATCATATTTCTTAGATCACTGAAACTTGACCTTTTTCTGGGTCAACTTGGTCAATGGTGGAGATAAGGAAGAGAATCTGTCAACAAATCTGCGGTAGTAGCCTGCCAACCCCAAGAAACTCTTTATGTCTGTTGGAGAGGTTGGTCTTGGCCAGTTCTTAACCGCTTCATTCTTCTGGGTATCTACTCGAATTCTGTCACCCGAAACCACATGGCCTAAGAAAGCCATTGATTTGAGCCAAAACTCACACTTTGAGAACTTCGCATACAATTCATTGTCCTTAAAAGTCTGAAGGACAATTCTAAGGTGTTTGGCATGCTCCTCCCCATTCTTCGAATACACCAAAATATCATCAATGAACATGATTACAAAAATGCCAAGGTAGGGTCTGAACACCCTATTCATCAAGTCCATGAAAGCCGCAGTGCATTCGTCAACCCAAAGGACATGACCAAGAACTTAAAGTGGACATATCTAGTCCTAAAAGCTGTCTTTGGAACGTAATATTCTCTCACTTTCAACTGGTGGTAACCCGATCTAATGTCTATCTTTGAAAAGCATGAGGCACCATAAAGTTGGTCAAATAGATCATCTATCCTGGGAAGAGGATATTTATTCTTGATCGCAACCTTGTTCAATTGCCTATAGTCTATGCACATCCTGAGAGATCATTCCTCTTCTGTACAAACAGAACGGGAGCACCCCAAGGAGAAACACTTGGCCTAATAAAGCCTTTCTCTAACAAATTCTTCAACCGCTCTTTCAACTCTTTGAACTCAGCGGGGGCCATTCTATATGGGGGAATTGAAATAGGCTGCATGTTGGGAAGAACATCAATCCCGAAGTCGATCTTCCTATCAGGAGGGACTGCAGGTAAACCCTCAAGGAACTCATTCACAAGCGAAACTAACTCAAGAGTAGGGGACTTATATCATCAGATTTAACTCGCACGTGGTGGTAAATACAACCTTTAGAATTTAGCTTTCTAGCCCTCAGGTAGGAAATAAACTTACCCTTGGGTGTAACAGTACTTCCCTTCCACTCTAGGACTGGTTCATTCGGAAATTGGAATTTGACAACTAAGGTCCTACAATCTATGGAGGAATAGCAGGCATAGAGTAATCCATACCAAGGATTACGTCAAAAGTTAACCATCTCCAACTCTACTAAGTCAGCCAAAGTATCCCTACGATAGATGGATACTACACAATCTATATAGACCCTCTCAGCTAGGATAGACATTTCAGCGAGAGTAGAAACAGTATAAAGCCCAAGCATACACTTTGGAAAACTCTCGAATTTATTGGCCACATAGGGAGTCACAAAAGATAAAGTGGCACCCGGGTCAAGTAATGCATAACAATTATGAGAAAAGACTCGGAGCATACCCATAACAACATCTGGTGCAACCTCTTGGTCTTGTCGATTACCCGTTGCATACAGATGGTTCGTCCCATCTCCCGCACTCATAGTAGTAGCCTTCTGATGACTGGCCCCTAAGGGCGCTGTAGAAGACTGAGTGTTGTTACTCCCATCACCTCATCTCCTCATCGGACACTCACCCTGAAAATGGCCATGTTGTCCACATGGATAATAAGCATTTGTGCCCTCACGGCATGCACCAAGGTGATGTTTTCCATATCTGCCACAAGGTGGCTTTCCTCTCGGGCGTTGGGTCACGCTAGCTTGGGATTGAGGACCCTGAGCTCTGAAATTCTGGTGACCATAAGATTTCTACTCACACATGTTTTGCTAAAAAAGCGCACTTGCCACCGAGGGTGCATAGCTAGAAGACCTCTTCTGAAGATAAGTTTTATCACCCTTATGCTACTTATGTTGGCTAGGCTCATGCCCTGCCGATTTGGCCTTCTTACTCTGCTGCTCTTCTCTGTACTCTTCTTGTCCTCCTCAGTTCATTGGGCATAAACCGTAAGTTTAGAAATGTCCATGCCTGGAATCAGCAATGCAGCCTCACACTCCCTCTTTACATGCCTGCCTAATCCAAACACGAAATTCCTCATCCTCACGCTCATATCAAGAACCATCTCTGGGGCATATCGAGACAACTGAATGAACTTGAGGTTGTACTCTTTGACAATCATCCCCTTTTGCTTCAGGTTCATGAACTCCTCAACCTTCGCCTCCCTCAACTCTTACGGAAAGAAGTGATCCAGGAAAGCACTCTCAAACTCCTTCCACTCAACAGGTTCAGCATCCTCACCTCTACCGTCTTCCCATTGGTTATACCAGACATTAGCAACATCCTTAAGCTGATATGAGACAAGCTCAACTCCCTCAACATCATTTGCATGCATAGTCTTCAAAATCTTGCACATCTCATCTATAAAGTTTAGCGGGTCTTCCTCAACCTTAGACCCCGTATAGACTGGCGGGTTCATCCTCAAGAAATCTCTGAGCCTGGTTACAGCTGTAGGCTCTTGGGAGCCGGAGTTAGGGGATTGGGGACCTCGGCTATTACTCTGGGAGGCCACTAACTGAGTGAGTATAGCAATGGCTCCCCTGAAGTCTGCTTCCGAAGTAGAGGCTGACTGAGCAAGTGGTGCCTGTGCGATCTCAGTAGCTCTAGCAGGTCGACCCCGTCTCCTAATCTCAGCCTGGGTAGGGACCTCTGGTGGGGAATTTTTAGCGTTTGGGGCTGAGGCATCTCTCTAG
Source organism: Solanum rostratum (assembly GCA_029948455.1). NCBI lineage: Eukaryota > Viridiplantae > Streptophyta > Magnoliopsida > Solanales > Solanaceae > Solanum > Solanum rostratum. The sequence continues at coordinate 17,351,008 of CM057046.1, read as the reverse complement.
GCAACAATGCATTGAAGAGGCATGATCTGCAAACGTGCAACACACGAATTAAAAGAGAATTTCATAGAGATAAACTCTATCTCACGAACTCAGAATGTCAAAGAAGTGTAACCATTCCTAATGTCTTATAGCATCCTTTTTATGAAATGTGGTGCACTACACACGCATAAACAAGACTCTACTAGACACTTCATAGACTCCTTAGGACTCTTGAACTCTATGCTCTGATACCATGTTTGTCACGCCCCGGGAGGGTACCCTAGGCGTGACTGGCACCAAGAGAATATTGTTAGTCCCCAAGCGAACCAGTCAATCTCAGGAAAGTCATCCAACATCAAGCATAACAGAAATAATATAATAAGGTAGTGAGCTACATCAATAAGAAGGGCCAATGGCCAATAAACTCTGTCTCAACATCAATGATAAGTAAATAGTATTACTAACTCAACTCTAAGAGGAAAAGACCTCACATCAACTCTCAACTCATGTCTATGAAGCCTCTAACTCAACTAGACAGTCCAAGAGGGTACCATGACAGGCCATGGCTACCCAACTCAATAAACAAAATAACAAATAAAGAAAAAGGGCTCCTCCGGATAGCAAAGAGGGCTCACCAATGACTGAACTAAGAACTTACAAACCTCGATGATGCGTCTGCTGAAGTCCTCTAACTCCTGTATCTGCATCAATGATGCAGCGCCGAGTGGCGTCAGTACGTGGAATGTATGACATGTAAGATGGCTGAATATAACAATACAGATAGAACAGTATAGGGATAACATCAACTCAATATCATACTCTGTCAGAATGTTAAATGTCTATCTAAAGCAAGAAAAATAGTAGACAAATGACCGTCAACATCTCATCAATACATCAGACTCATCTCAAGGAAACTCGACTCAACTCAAGGACTGTTGCCCCTTTAGGACAAGGATAAAGAGTAGGTAATAAAACATCAACATCCATCAAGGCTCATACCATCACATCAACATCGGAGCACTATCAATGTAGCACATAACTGGAGTTTCTCTAACCGACAACCATCACATATGAGCCGGTGATGATACAACAAAGCGATGTCGTTGCCACATCCATCCAATACCCTGCCCGGGGTAAAGGACATCACTGTAAGTGGATCCACAAGAAAAAACATCAGTCCTCTACTGGGACAAGGAAACGTCTATATTGTGGTTCGATCTTCTCTCCTACGCAGGCCACGTAGTTAATGAGTTCGAGTGGGACTCACCCTCACTCACTTCGGTGCTCAATACTCCTCCCAGAACTTGATATGCTCATAAAACATCATCATCATCGATCCCCTAGGGACATAGTATATCAACATCATCATCATCGATCCCATAGGGACATAGTACGTCAACATCAACATCGTCATCAACATCAACTCATCAATATCAACATCAACATCGTGGAATCGAAACATTCTTTTATAATTTTGTTTCAAGTTTTTAAGACTCATGAACATCACTCTCATCAACATCATCATCCAGGCTCTCATCAATTTAGAGCACAATCACAACATCACAAACATCATCATCGTAGTCGCTCTAGAGTCATCCCCTAAGCTTATTCTTGCATTCTTTAGTATAAAAGACATAATTTAATCATTCATGAAAACAAGTTATGTAGTAAAATAGTTTTTGATGACCATCAATTTAATAAAAATACACGAATTAAGAAGAATCTCAATAGAATACTCAAGGATTTTCACATATAACTCATCATCTTCAATCATAGACTCAATTTACTCAAAGGAGGCACAAGGAAGAACAATCCCATGCTTTAGGTTAGCCTTAGATACCTGGGATGATTGCTATCAACACAAATCCCTTGGAACTTCCTCTCAACTCCTCAATCTCGACTCTCATTTACTCTCCTCAAGCCCTAGCGTATTAGCGTTGCTAGGAAGAGGATATAGAATGGACTTTAAACCCTTTCTTTGTGAAAATGACTTATATTGGTCGTGCATGTGTTTTAGAAGATGTTAGGAATGGATGAGAATGCCCCTCGTATTTTTAAAAATTTTCCAGCCGTGAAATAACGCAGTCCGCGATGTGGACTAGTCGCGTACAACTCATTTTTGGCAAAAATCTTCCTGAATGAGTTTTCTTAACCCCGTCGAAAATCTATAGAAAAACATAAGTCAACCTTCGCAATGGGTTCGCGACGCGGCTCTGTCGCGCACCTCCACTGTTTTGTGCCTCGGAACGAAAAATTATCTATTGACTCGGTCGCCCTAAAACATCGACCAAGACCCTTCCCGCACTCAATTTATCACGGTGATCACAAATCTGGCCTTGGATTCGCCATCCGAGCATTGGAAGATGCATTATGCAGTCCTCTCTCCTCTCTCCTCTAGGGGTATTTTGGTAATTTTACCTGGCATTACACTCCACCCACGAAATTATCTATATCTATATCTATACTAAAAGCATGAAGGCCCTTAGAAATGTTATTTGAACTTTTTACCCTTTATTAGAATACTCAACTTTAAATAAAATTGTCATTTCACTATTTTTCTTTATTTATTATTTTATCTTTTATTTATTTAGTTTTGAGATTCACTTTTGGATTATAATTTCTTTATATTTAGAATTCTCTTTTGATTTAGGACTACTCTACATAAGTAATTGTCTAGGCTATGAAGAAAAGGAAAGAAAAATTATTATTATTATTCTAATATTTAAGACTTTGAAATTAATTAAATTTTGGTTATCAAATATTTTGTAATAAAAGTATGTAATATAACAAATATAAAAAGGAAATTTTTTAGTAAAATTACATTGGTAATATTAGACTACTCCTTTAAAATTTAGGAGTCTTTTTTCCATATAAAATTTTAATCAATTAATTATTTAACTTATAACAATTCAACTCCAAATTATTACTTTATATAATCATAAACTATTAACATATCTATATTATAAGTAATTAAATTGATTTTTTCATCCTTGCTAGTACACAATAGATTAAACTATTGTATTAATCTAATAATATTTATTTTATTTTGTTTACATAAATATCGTATTTATTTTAACAATTACTATTTATATATAATTTTTAAATTGACATGACTAATACGTGCAAAACATGTACACTTAACTATGAAATATGAATATTTAGCACTAGACCAACAAAGTAAGACTAGGCATAACACATTTTAATTAATTTATTTTATCCTTAAATAAAGTTTACTTTTTCCTATATTTACCCAACAAGAGGATGTGAAGTAAACATAGCAAAGAGGGCTCACCAATGACTGAACTAAGAATTTACAAACCTCGACGATGCGTCTGCTGAAGTCCTCTAACTCCTGTATCTGCATCAATGATGCAGCGCCGAGTGGCATCAGTACGTGGAATGTACGACATGTAAGAATGTTGAATATAACAATACAGATAGAACAATATATAGGGATAACATCAACTTAACATCATACTCTGTCAGAATGTCAAATGTCTATCTAAAGCAAGAAAAATAGTAGACAAATGACTGTCAACATCTCATCAATACATCAGACTCATCTCAAGGAAACTCGACTCAACTCAAGGACTCATACCCCTTTAGGACAAGGATAAAGAGTAGGTAATAGAACATCAACATCCATCAAGGCTCATACCATCATATAACATCGGAGCACTATCAATGTAGGACATAACTGGGAGTTTCTCTAACCGACAACCATCACATATGAGCCGGTGATGATACAACAAAGCGATGTTGTTGCCATATCCATCCAGTACCCTGTCGGGGTAAAGGACATTACCATAAGTGGATCCACAATAAAAAACATCAGTCCTCCTTTGGGACAAGGAAACATCTGCACTGTGGTTCGATCCTCTCTTCTACGCAGGCCACGTAGTTAATGAGTTCGAGTGGGACTCACCCTCAGTCACTTCGGTGCTCAATACTCCTCCCAGAACTCGACATGCTCATAAAACATCATCATCATTTGTCCCCTAGGAACATAGTATATCAACATCATCATCATCGGCCCTATAGGGGCATAGTACGTCAACATTAACATCGTCATCAACATCAACTCATCAATATCAACATCAACATCGTGGACTCGAAACATTCTTTTAGAATTTAGTTTCAAGTTTAGAGACTCATGAACATCACTCTCATCAACATTATCATCCAGACTCTCATCAATTTAGAGCACAATCACAACATCACAAACATCATCATTGTAGAGGCTCTAGACTCATCCCCTAAGCTCATTCTTGCATTCTTTAGTACAAAAAACATAGAATTTTGTAAAATCATACATGAAAAAAAGTTATGTAGTAAAATAGTTTTTGATGATCATCAATTATTTAAGAAAAACACACGAATTAAGAGGAATCTCAATAGAATACTCAAGGATTTTCACATATAACTCATCATCTTCAATCATAGACTCAATTAACTCAAAGGAGGTACAAGGAAGAACAATCCCATGCTTAAGGATAGCCTTAGATACCTGGGATGATTGCTATCAACACAAATCCCTTGGAACTTCCTCTCAACTCCTCAATCTCGACTCTCATTTACTCTCCTCAAGCCCTAGCGTATTAGCGTTGCTAGGAAGAGGATATAGAATGGAGTTTAAACCCTTTCTTTGTGAAAACGACTTATATTGGTCGTGCATGTGTTTTAGAAGATGTTAGGAATGGATGAGAATGCCCCTCGTATTTTTAAAAATTTTCCAGCCGTGAAATAACGCAGTCCGCGATGTGGACTAGTCGCGTACAACTTTTTTTTGGCAAAAATCTTCCTGAATGAGTTTTCTCAACCCCATCGAAAATCTATGGAAAAACATAAGTCAACCTTCGCAATGGGTTCGCGACGCGGCTCTGTCGCGCACCTCCACTGTTTTGTGCCTCGGAACGAAAAATTATCTATTGACTCGGTCGCCCTAAAACATCGACCAAGACCCTTCCCGCACTCAATTTATCACGGTGATCACAAATCTGGCCTTGGATTCGCCATCCGAGCATCGGAAGATGCATTATGCAGTCCTCTCTCCTCTCTCCTCTAGGGGTATTTTGGTAATTTTACCTGGCATTACACTCCACCCACGAAATTATCTATATCTATATCTATATCTATACTAAAAGCGTGAAGGACCTTAGAAATATTATTTGAACTTTTTGCCCTTCATTAAGATACTCAACTTTAGATAAAATTGTCGTTTCACTATTTTTCATTATTTATCATCTTATCTTTTATTTATTTAGTTTCGAGATTCACTTTTGGATTATAATTTCTTTATATTTAAAATTCACTTTTGATTTAGGACTACTCTACATAAGCAATTGTCTAGGCTATGAAGAAAAGGAAAGAAAACAATATTATTATTATTCTAATATTTAAGACTTTGAAATTAATTAAATTTTGGTTATCAAATATTTTGTTAGAAAAGTATGTAATATAACAAATATAAAAAGGAAATTTTTTAGTAATTTACATTGGTAATATTAGACTACTCCTTTAAAATTTAGGAGTCTTTTTTCCATATAAAATTTTAATCAATTAATTATTTAACTTATAACAATTCAACTCCAAATTATTACTTTATATAATCATAAACTATTAACATATCTATATTATAAGTAATTAAATTGATTTTTTCATCCTTGCCAGTACACAATAGATTAAACTATTGTATTAAACTAATAATATTTATTTTATTTTGTTTACATAATATCGTATTTATTTTAACAAGTACTATTTATATATAATTTTTAAATTGACATGACTAATACATGCAAAACATGTACACTTAACTATGAAATATGAATATTTAGCACTAGACCAACAAAGTAAGACCAGGCATAACACATTTTAATTAATTTATTTTATCCTTAAATAAAGTTTACTTTCTCCAATATTTACCCAACAAGAGGATGTGACGAAAAGTCAAAAAAAGATGTATGGTGATACAATGTTTATAGACCTGCTTTCAATTATTTCCAATTAAATGATTGTTACTCCAACAACAGAAACCATTAGTAAGGAATATTTTTTTAAGATTTTCTTTTAGTTCATGGGATTATATGATTTTCTTTTAGTTGCTAAGAATCATATATGCTTCGCTTTTTAGTTCTTGGGATAGTGTTTCCTTCAAGGTTCCATTTTCTGAGTCGATCGATACAAACTCCGTTCTACCGTTCGCCGATAATCCCCCGCCGCAATTTTCTGTCTCTCCAAGACATCCATTTTTGAATTCATCGTGATATTTTTCAGAAACTAAGAACTACCCATCTCTGGGAGCAAGAAATCCAAAAAAGACTTGAGTCTATTTGGTATCACAAATTGAATTACAGATCTTGATCGGTCAAGACTGCGCCGCTCTCGTTGAGGTCTACGCTCCTTGGATTTCTACTAATAAAGGATACAGAATTATGATTGTTCACTTAAATCGTCGCCGCATCGATGACGAAGCTGACGTGAGACACATTTTTTTCGGCGAATATTTCCTTTCTCCAGCAAAATCAGAAAACCAGATCTGTCGATCTAGGGTTTTCCGGCAAACTTTGCATCTCGCCGACGATCTCTCTCCCCACGGAATCAGATCTATCATGAGATTCCAGCATCCAGTAAGCAGGCCCTCCAGCGAGGACTAGTTTTCCAGCGACATCATCTCTGGTAATTTCAAGATTCTGGTCAGGCAACTGCACGTTCCTACGACGAGTTCAACAGTAAATTTGCCGGTTAGATTAATCAGGTGACATCCTTCATTTTCTCTTTCCTTCTGGTTCACTTTCTGTGTACATTTTTTCTCTTTCCTTTTTCTAATCAGATTTTCTGTTCTCTCCTGTTTTGGCATTATTTTCCGTCTGTGTATTTCTCTTTTTTTGTGCTCAATTTCTTGTTTCTGTCAATTTCTCTGCTCTCTTGTTTTGGCATTTAAGGTTTTGATGTTTTGCTCATTATTCTGTTCTATATACAATTTGTGCTTTTTGTTGTCTATTTGGTGTAGAAGTTATTTGCTAGGGAGTATTTTAGGTGCTCTTTGTTTATTTTGATTGTTCTACATACCTTTGGTTATTCGGTTAGTATACCTTTATCTATTGTTTTATAGTATAGTTGGTACCTTTTACTTGTTTATTATACTATGTTGGGCTGCATAGTTTAGTGGCGTCTGGATCGAATGATAGACTAGGGTCATGTCGTCGGTTGGGGTCGGGGTCGGAGGTAAGAGGCAGGGGTAGGGAGAGGGTCACGGGCTTTTGTATGTTAAGGATAGCATCGTGGAATATAGGATCTTTAACTGGAAAATCCATAGAGCTAGTAAAATATCGTAACAGGAGGCAAAATTAATATAACATATCTTCAGGAGACCAGGTCGGCAGGCACCAATGCTTGGGACGTGGATGGATTCAAGTTGTGGTACTCGGGTAGTTCTAGGGAAAGAAATGGTGTAGGTATCCTAGTAGCCGAGGACCTTAGGGATTACGTGGTTGTGGTTAGGAGGGTTAACGATAAGATGATGCTTATCAAACTCGTAGTTAGTAGGCACGTAGTGAACGTTGTTAGTGCTTATGCGCCCAGAGTAGGCCTATATAAGGAAGTTAAAAGGCTCTTTTGGGAAGATCTGGATGAGGTTGTGCGAGGCAATACCGGAGACAGAAAAAATCTTCATGGAGGGCCACTTTAATGGGCATATTGGGGCAACTAGTAGTGGGTTTGAGGATGTACATGGAGGTTTGGTTTTTGGGGAAAGGAATGGAGGGGGGGCGTCTTTCTTGAATTTTGCCAAAGCCTTTGAGTTAGTTATTGCTAACACATGCTTCCCGAAGAGGGAAAACCACTTGATTACCTTCCGTAGTTCGGTAGCTATGACTCAGATAGATTACCTGCTTCTATGGAAGGGCGATAGAAGTCTATTTAAGAATTTCAAGGTTATTCCGAGTGAAAATATTTCCACTCAACGTAGACTTCTAGTGATGGATCTAGAGATCGAGAGAGAAAAGAAGAAGAAGGTTATTTATGCCCAACCGAGGATTAGATGAGGATGCCTTACTCTTGCCCTTTCCCAAGAGATAGAAGACAAGTTGAGAGGCTTAGAGGCAGGGAGTAGTGGCGGAAATGTGAACAATATGTGGGACACTACTGCTGGTTGCATTAGAAAGGAACCTGCCGAGGTTCTAAGGGTTTCGAGAGGGGCCTTGTGTGGACGTCAAGGCGACTGGTGGTGGAATGAGGAAGTTCAGGCAAAAGTGAAAGATAAGAAGGTTGCTTATACGAAGTGGCTGGAGTGTAGGGATGAAGATGAAAAGTGAATGCTTAAGGAGACATATAAGACAGCTAAGTCAGAAGCAAAGATAACGGTGACGGGTGCTAAGATAGCATCTTTTGAGCGCTTATATGATGAGCTAAGTGATAAAGGCAGGGACAAGAGATTGTATAGGCTCGCTAAAGAGATAGAAAGGAAAGCTCGCGACCTGGACCAAGTAAAGTGCATCAAGGATGAAAAATGCAAACAATGTTAACAAAATAAGTTAAAGTAAATAATACTCAAAATATTATATCATCTTATATATACCTTGAATTCATTAAACATCGCTTGACAAATATTATTTGGAATCTCCCCCCTCCCCCAAGAGTGATATGCCTCCGTGTATAACCTCCTAATTTTCTCCTTTAGAGCATTCACAACCTATTTTGAAGGATGCCACCTGCAAGACACATAATAAACATGTTATTAGTTCATCTATAATTTGTTAAGATAGCAAAAATAAATTAATAAAAATACAAACTTACGATGTTCCATCAGACTCTATCATGACTCTCCCACATTTGTCCCTCTGTCTAGGAGCTAAGTCAGGGACAAATAAGTAGTGTTTCAATACATGGAGAGACAATTTAAAGTTCCAAATTAAATTTAAGTTCAGGTTAAACACTACTAAAGTTAAACGTAACAAATCCTAAGGTTCAAGTTCTACATTATATACAAGTTCAAAGTTCACAAATAAAGTTCAAGTTCTAAAATCCTAAATTCAAGTTGTAATGAAATTAAATCTAAGTTCTACTTTAATAAAAAAATCCTAATTAAAGTTCAAATTTCATATTACATTCAACTTCGAAGTTCACAACTTTTGGACTTTGAGAAAAGTGCACTAATTTCTTGGGCTTGGAAGATGCAACTTGAATGACTTAGGTAACGTGCACTGCCTTCCACCTTTTTGGTGGAGGCAGAGATGATGTAGACTAAAGGTGCTTGGACTTTCTCAGCAAATGAACGGATGGATCGGAGATGACATCCTCGAATCCAGTCATCTCTCAAATTTTCACATTACTGTACTGATGGGAAGATGCACTTTGAATACTGGATGAAGAAGGTTCATAAGTTGATAGATTAGTGATGGCTGACAAATCCAATGTTGTCAGTTCTTCGCCTGTTGGGACTATATTGGAGCAATCAACCTAAGAAAATATGGGATTTTTGTAAAACTTTTTATATGGTAGGAAATATTGAAGATTTTCATAAAATAAGTTGTGTGGTTGTGTAATTTTTAGAAGAAAATATAATAGACATAAGGTATATATGATTACCTTTTAAAGATCACTGATGGAACAAACTTTTATACTTCTTGGTATTCCTTCAGTAATATGGTAGTTTCCACCATTCTCGTCTTTTGTGAAAAGTCTTAAGCCATAATTGGTGTCATTTTCATTTATAACCCACTTGGAATTATTCGAAAGATTATCTTCACCTATGACTTTGTTGAGCTTAGGCACACCTTAAATATAATGCATAACAAAATGAGAAGGTATAAAACACATAGAACAAAATTATAAGTTCAAAAAATTATATTCGAGTTGAAATCTTATTTTGGAATGAACCTTAAGATACTACAGCTCTGTCATATGTAATTTAGGTTTAAATTTTCTATCCAAGGGAAAAAAAGTTGTTCCTTTTTCATGGATTGGAGGGACAATGAAAAGGAACAACTTTGTTTCCCTTGGATAGACAATCTGAACCTAAATGACATATGACAGAGCTGTAGTACCCTAAGGTGCATTCCAAAATGAGATTTCAACTAAAATATAATTTTTTGGACTTATAATTTTGTTCTATGTATTTTATACCTTCTCATTATATTATGCATTATATTTCAGGTGTGCCTAAGCTCAACAAAGTCATAGGTGAAGATAATCTTTCGAATAGTTCTAACTGTGTTATAAATGAAAATGACACCAATTATGGTTCTAGACTTTTGACAAAAGACGAAAAAAATGATGGAAAATACCATATCACCGAAGGAATACCGAAAGTATAAAAGTTTTCCATCAGTTTGATCTTTATAAGGTAATTCATATGTACCTTATATCTATTATATTTTCTTCTAATAGTTACTCAACTACACAACTTATTTTATCAAAATCTTCAATATTTCCTACCATATAAAAAAATTACAAAAATTCCATATCTTTTTTAGGTTGATTGCTCCAATTTAGTCCCAACTGCCGAAGAACTGAAAACATTGGATTTGCCAGCCATCGCTGATCTACCAGCTTATGAACCTTCTTTGTCTGGTATTCAGAGTGCATCTTCCCATCAACACAGTAATGTGAAAATTTGAGAGCCGATTGGATTCGAGGATTTCACCTCTGAACCATCTGTTCATTTGCTGAGAAAATCCAAGCACCTTGAGTCTACATCATCTTCGCCTCCACCAAAAGAGCTAAGGCAGTGCACGTTACCAAAGTCATTCTAGTTGCATCTTTCAAGCCCAATAAATTAGTGCACTTTTCTCAAAATTCAAAAGTTGTGAACTTTGAAGTTGAATGTAATATAAAATTTGAACTTTAATTAGGATTTCTTAAGTTTGAACTTTAGGATTTTTTATTTCAGTAGAATTTAGATTTAATTTCATTAGAACTTGAATTTAGGATTTTAGAACTTGATTTTTATTTATGAACTTTGAACTTGTATATAATGTAGAACTTGAACTTTAGGATTTGTTAAGTTTAACTTTAGTAGTGTTTAACTTGAACTTAGATTTAATTTGGAACTTTAGTAGTGGTGATCAAATTCAAACATTTAAAGTATTGTTAATAAGATGATTTGATAAGTAAATATTTTATTAACATTTCCTCCGAGGAGTGCAAAATGCAAGCTAGAAAAACAAAGAAGAACGAAGGAAGTAATTTGAAACATCTGTTCATAGAGGGAAAAGATGAAGATTATCACGTGCAACAAGGAAAACAAGAGAGTTGATATGAATACTTCAAACACCATTGGCCTCACCATTTCGGTAATTTTCATATCTTCTGTTTATCTAAAAGGTCACCATTTTAGTAATTTTCATATCTTCTATTTATCTAATAATTTTCTTTTCTTGCTTTATTTTTAATTTAGGGATCATCTCTTGTAAGGACCTGGATTTTTGAATGACTTTATCGGACTTTATAATGTCGCCCCATGAGAAAAATTGATCAAGTGTCACTTCATGGAGGCCCACACGGCTCGTGTGAGGTAGCACGCACCGTGTGGCCTCGAGTGAAGAGGTATGTGTCCTTATTTTCGATTATGGGGACTTGACAGGGATTTTCGGGCTAAGGTACATCACACCGGAACTCCACACGGACCGTATGATGCTTCACGGGCCGTGTGGTGAGCCATGTGATGGCCTTGCACCTAGAAAACCAAGATCAAGGCCAAGTGTGGTCACACGGCCACCCACACGGTTCGTGTTGTGTGTCACAGGCCTTGTGGCCCACCGTATGGCTCATGACGCAAAATTCTTCTATGTATGGAATCACCATCTCGTAACTTTGCATGGTAGAATTTTCCTAAGTATCATTTCACGATCCTTGACACGACGCATGTAGTGTCACACGGTCTGTGTGACCATCCGTGTGAACTTCCTCCGCATCGAAAATTCTAAGTATGGGATCTTCAAGCTCAAGCTAAGTTTCACTTTCACTTCTTCAATTCAAGCTTATTTATGTTGATTAAGGCCATCATAGGTCTCCTACATCAAGTCAAGTTCAAAAGAATTCCATTGGCTAAGTTTTTCACAAGTACTAATAAAAGGATCAACTTTAAATAGTCATATTTCTTAGCACAAAAAGTACTGGATGTCCCACAACCTATCAAATTGAAGCTCTTTGAATTATCATTCCAACACATCTAGTCTCACCTCATTCCGAGTTTGGAGCAAGAAGTTATGTCCTTTTTCGTAAAACCTGTCTGGGCCAGACGGAGGCCTTCACGGACCGTGAAGAGCTTCACGAGTCATGAAGCCAACTGTGTGAACTTCGGTTTAAAATTTAAGGGCGTTTTTTATTAGGGACCGAGGAGTATATCTATCCACCGCACGACGTTTAGCTCGAATCTCAAGTTTGCTTGTTGTGGTGAGTCCTATCTTCCAAGGACAAGCCACCTATCCTCTACCTATGGTGCTTTTTTTAGGTTATTTATAATTGAGGGGGAGCCCAGGGAATGTCTTTTCCTCGCCCTATCTTATGACTAGAGGCATTGTTGGACATCTTGTAAACTCCTTTACGTTTATAAGCTAAGTGTTATGTTGGAGATTATGTTATGGCTTTGTTACCCATTAAGTATTGTTATGTGTTGTGGTTATGAGTCTTATGACTTGATGGTATGATATGATGCGAAAGATCCTAAGTCTCGACTTGCCCCAATAGCGTGAGTCATACTTACCCGTCCCTTAATCTTTATGTGTACGTACTATGTGAATCTATGTTAATCCCCTTTCCCTATGATATCCCCATAGCGTGAGTCTTACTTTACCGTCCCTTAGAATTATGTTTTTATAATTTGAGTAAGCTTCCGAACCGACGATGTGAATTTGGATACTTTGAGGCTTATTTGAGGACTCTCGGGTCCCCATTCGCCATGTTACTCCTAGACCCTAGATCTGGGTCGTGACATATTTGTAGCCATGTGAAGGTTATATACACATTTCATTTAAAAATCTAATGGGCTAGAAAGATATGGGCCCGAATTGTGGGCCAATTGTACACAAGCGTATAATTATGTTTGAACAAGAAAAAAAAACGAATTATTATTCTGCGTTAAAATTTAAAATTACAATAATTAAAAATAAAAGCAATTATCAAAAATTAATTTAAAATCGCCCAAAATAGTATTTTAAACTATTTTAAAATATAAACATAAAAAGCAATACCCCTATTTTGAAAAATCAACGAATACCTTTATTTTGAAAAATCTGACATAAATGCAATAAACTTTTGGCGGGTGATTCCACTCAAGGCACATCTGAGTAACTGAGTTCAAGGAAACATATCAAAACCCAGAAACTTTTCATTGTGAAAAAACTTTGAAGCATATAGGGTAACCATTTGAATATTCATGTCTTGGATACATAACTATCTCATCTTTGTGTGAATATCCATTTAATCTTCTCGCATAAGGATGAAGAACGTCTTGATCTTTTTAGACAACATTATTGTGTTCTGAAACTGAGATTTTCCTCTGTGATCATTGTTTTGAGGTTTTTCTATGAAAGCTACTTTTCTCTTTGCATATTCTAGCAAAGCCAAGATTTGCATTTCATATTGTTGATTGCCATTCCACTTCTTCCAATTGTCACGACTCGGGGTTAGGGCCTAGGTGTGACATGGCGAATGGGGCCTAGAGAGTTCCCAAACAAGCCTCAAGTATCAATAACCACATCATCGGTTCGAGAATAACATTCAAACACATATACTTATATAGTCAAATCAGAGTTTCTCAGATTCATTCCAATAATACTAAGGCAATACACTAATCATAGCAAACAGATTTAAGAAGAGTTTACATAGTGCCCAACAAATGGCTCCAGCTAAAGAAATGGGGCCAGGACAAGTTCTGGGCTCACCCTCAATAAAGAAGAACATTCTGTCATAACAATAAAGAAAGATAGTTGGCTCAGCCTCGGAAGATGGGACTCACCACAGCAAACTCCGGGAATGGGCTATTCGTCAACCTGTGGATAATCACGGTGCTCGGCCCCTACATGGTAAAATTATATAGGCATAAAGGGTATGCAATGCATATGACTTAGCAACCCTGCATTTTAATGTTAGATGACAAAGGCACATACTATAGATATATATACGAGATGCCATGAAATTCATGATGCGTGAAATGCAATAATGCTCATATATAATAGGGATGGACTATAACCGACAAATCAAATCCATGCGAGCTATTACATGAATTAGTCCGATAAAGACCTCCCATTTGTAGGAGAAGATTACTTGCCAAAGGTAATCTACATCGCACCTTACGAAAATCACCATTTCGGTGGATGGTTACCTTCCTTATGGAACTCACCATTTCAGAAAGATTTTTCAGCATCTTTCTTTACATTACATATTAGATTTTCATATATGTATAACCATTCCTTACGACCCAGTCATTTTAGTAATGACTTACATTCCTATGTTGGCACATAGTTCAAGAAAAGGGAGAGAGCCCTTGAGGATAGCCCTAACACCCCCAATCCATCGGTGCTAAGTCAACGACATCCCACTTGAATACTTATACATATACATGCTTTCAGGAATTTATAAAGTTCATTTCAAACCATCCAATACACATTTAGGCTCAAATGCCAAATCATAGTTCATACTTGTGATGCTCATGCAGGGAATAGCTCATTCACATATACAGAATGGTGCAAGCACCCAGAATGCTCAAAGATCCAGAATCATAAACATACCGGTGATCACCTTTTTGTCATAGCCAATATTTTATCAGAATCATATTATAATTATTTCAGAAAACATAGTTGCGCTTAACCCACTTCATAATTTCCATGTATCAATGTTCATGAATGCAATGCAATGCATGATATAAGGATAGCATGGGTAACTTGGATTCACGTTAAAATCGACCATAAAAATGAACTTGAGGAAATCCATAATTGAAAACCACATGTAAATAGTAATATAGATCACCCATGCGTAAAACAACTTTAAAAAGGGACATGCATGTTCATACTTCACAACTCAATGTAAATCATCTTAATAGTGATCAAAGTGAATCGAAATCATGGGTAAAATACAACTCATGCATCAATTAGATTTAATAAATTCAAATAATGAAATCTCAATTTTAAAGTAACTAAAATTCATGAAATAGAATGAAAGATTTTTGGGTCTTCTTAGTTGAAAGGGACCAAGAATCAATCCCACATGCCTTGACTGAGGAACTATATTTGACGAATAAATTAGGCTTGAATTGGACTCCAATAGAACCCTAACTTTGATCCTAAAGAGGAGTGTAGAGAGGAATAAGGAGGTGATCTTGTGAAGGGTAGAAGGTTTTAGGAGAATGAATTAAGAGAGGAGGCATATCAGCTAAATTAGGGGTTTAGGATAGGTAAAAAGTCACAATTCATAATTAAAATAAACCAGAATTACATAAATACCATTAATGAAATGGACCTAAATTGGGACCGTCAGGTCCACACGGATGACTACATGGTCCGTGAAATGTCACACGGGCCGTGATAGTGGCCATGGTCCGATACTTAGAACTTGCAGAGGGAAGATCTCACGGAGCTAAGTGGTACCACACGGACGACTACATGGTCCGTGTAACTCCATACGGGTCGTGACTTCGATCGTGTAACTGTATTTGAAACAATTTTCGCACGACAAAGTTACGAGGCAGTACTACCATACTTAGAATATTTTTACGCAGTGAGTCATATAGATAGCCACACCGATCATGTTGCATCACACGGACCGTGTGAGTGGCCGTGTGCCCTCACTTGGCCAAAATTCCCTTTGTCTCACAGTTGTCCCAATCGTGAACTAGACCAAGCGCCTCTTCACGGGAGGCCTCACAGTCTGTGTGGCTTCACACGGCCCGTGTAGGCCCCTTCGTGGAGTGATGCCTGGTAGTTCACTTGGGAAAATTCCAAGATGTTTGGGGCAATGCCACTTGAAAAATTCGGGTCCTTACATCATCTCCCCCTTGGGAATATTCGTCCCCAAATGTGCTAGAATAAGGCTTGAAAGGCTTGACTTAGAGTATGAAATACCCAACACAAGATACAATGTATAGTTCATTATTGAAAAAAATCGTATCAAAAGTATCATTCAAAATCATTATTCAAAACCTTTAAGTTCATATTAAAATCGTAATTGAGTCACTCAAAACATTATAAAAATTCTTTTTCGTGCGTATCTATGCATGTCATGTCATGAGACTCAAGAGGGCAAGAAATGGCACCATTAGATAAGAAAGAATCCTAATACCTTAGGCTTGAGTAGATTGGAAAAGATGAGGGTATCGCTTCACCATGTCAAGCTCCGCCTCCCAAGTAGCACTCTCCACATGTTGATTCCTCCAAACCACCTTCACCGAAGCTATGTCCTTGTTACAAAGCCGCTTTACTTGCCTATCCAAGATTTCCACCGGCACTTCCTCATAAGACAAATTATTCCCAACCTCAAGCCCTTTCAAGGGCACAATGGTGCTAGGATCACTGACTAGCTTCCTCAACATAGATACATGAAAGACCGGGTGAATGGAACTCAAGTGCGGAGGCAACTCCAACTTATAGGCCACACCTACAACACGCTCAACAATCTCATAAGGGCCAACATACCGGAGGCTTAGTTTGTCCTTCTTACCAAAACGCGTCACACTCTTCATAGGCGAAACCTTGACATATACCCAATCACCGACATGAAACTCAAAATCCCTTCTTCTAACATCCGAATTGGATTTTTGATGACTTTGGGCCGTTTTCAACCTTTCCCTAATCACCTTCACCTTATCCATGGCCTCCAACACCAAATCTGGACCAACTAGTGCCATCTCTCCCAACTCAAACCACCCCATCGGTGATCTACGCCTTCTCCCATAAAAAGCTTTAAACGACACCATACCAATGCTAGCATGGAAGCTATTATTATAAGCAAACTCAATGAGGGGAAGATAGTCATCCCAATTGCCTTTAAACTCCAACACACAGGCCCTTAACATATCCTCCAAGGTTTGAATAGTCCTCTCTGCTTGGCCATCGATTTGAGGATCAAAAGTGGTGCTCAACTTAATCTTAGTTCCAAGTACCTTTTGAAAAGACCTCCAAAAGTGGGAAGTGAATTGGGTACCATGATCCGATATAATGGACCTAGGCATACCATGCAACCTCACCAACTCCTGGATATACAACCTTGCGGAATCCTCAATGCTGAAGGTAGTCTGACCGATAGGAAATGAGCCGACTTCGTCATTTGATCCACGACAACCCAAATGGAATCAAATTGCCTTGGAGCCTGAGGAAACTCGACCACAAAATCCATGTTCACATCTTCCCATTTCCATTTGGGAATCTCAATGTCTTGGGTCAAGCCACCAGGCCTTTGGTGCTCTACCTTCACCTGCTGACAACTCGGGCATTCGGATACGAACTTAGCAATGTCTTTCTTCATATCATGCCACCAATACACTTCTTTCAAATCTCGATACATTTTTGTAGACCCCGGGTGAATAGAATAATGAGAGTTGTGAGCCTCACTCATAATCACCCTTCTAAGACCATCCACATCCGGAACACAAAGCCGGTGTTGGTACTGGAGTACACCATCTCCCCCTTAGGAGAACACCTCATCTCCTTTTTAGCAACCAACCTCTTTAGTTCGAGTAATGATGGGTCTAAATCTTGCTTAGCCTTTATATCACTTACCACGGAAGATTCTGCCCCGTTTTGAACACTAATACCCCCATTGCTTGAATCAGTCAACCTGACACCCAACCTAGCTAAACGGTGAATATCTCTTGCCAACTTCTTGTTTTCATCCCCAACATGCACCACACTCCCCATAGACAACCTGCTGAGAGCATCGGCCACAACATTTGCCTTGCCGGGATGATATAAAACACTCATGTCGCAATCCTTTAGGAGTTCCAACCACCTCATTTGCGGTAAATTGAGATCTCTCTGAGTGAATACATATTGCAAGCTATTGTGATCGGTGAAAACATCGACATGAACCCCATACAAGTAATGCCTCCAAAACTTTAATGCAAAAACCACCGCCGCCAATTCCAAGTCGTGTGTTGGGTAATTACGTTCATGCACCTTCAACTGCCTTTGATGCATACACTATCTCCTTACCCTGTTGCATAAGCACACAACCCAATCCAATCCGCGAGGCATCACAATACACCACAAAGCCCTCCAAACTCTTTGGCCAAGTCAAGACAGGAGCCAATGTAAGTCATTCCTTTAAAGTCTAGGAACTCCGCTCATATTCGTCCAACCACACAAACTTAGCCTTCTTTTGTGTCAACTTAGTCAATGGAGATGCAATAGTTGAGAACCCTTCAACAAACCTTCTGTAATACCAGACCAACCCGAGGAAACGCAAATATCTGAAGGAGTCAATAGTCAGGGCCAATTCTTCACGGCCTCGGTCTTCTTTGGGTCCTCTTTGATACCATCACCGGACACTACATGACCAAGGAAAGCCACTTCACCCAACCAAAATTCACATTTGCTAAACTTGGCATACAATTTCTTCTGTCTCAAAGTTTGGAGGACCATTCTCAAGTGATCCCCATGCTCCTGCTCACTTCGGGAGTAAATGAGAATGTCGTCAATAAAGAACATCACAAAACTATCAAGGAAAGGCTTGGACACCCGATTTATTAGATCCATAAACACGGCCGGAGCATTGGTTAGGCCAAACGACATCACCACAAACTCAAAGTGCCCACACCTCGTCCGAAAAGTTGTTTTGGGAATATCACACTCCCTAACCTTCAACTGATGATAACCGGAACAAAGATCGATCTTTGAGAAATAAGTAGCTTTTTGAAGCTAATCAAACAAGTCATCAATCTTGGGATACAAGTACTTATTCTTAACGGTCACCTTATTCAGTTGCCTGTAACTAATGCACATCCGAAGAGTTCCATCCTTCTTTCTTACAAACAATACTAAAGCACCCCATGATAATATACTTAGCCAAATGAAACCCTTCTCCAACAAATCCTTTAACTTCTCCTTTAATTCTTTCAACTCTGCCGGTACCATACGATAAGGAGGGATAGAGATAGGCTGAGCATTCGAAATAAGATCTATGCTGAAGCCTACCTCTCTTTTAGGAGGGATGCCCGGTAAGTCTTTGGGGAACACATCCAAAAACTCATTCACCACAGGGACCGACTCAAGAGTAGGCACTTCAGACTCCACATCCTTGACCCTCACAATCTGATAAATGCACCTCTTAGAAATCATTCATCGCGCCTTGAGGTAGGAAATAAACCGACCTTTAATAGAGGAGTCACTACCCTTCCATTCAAGAACAGGTTCATCGGGAGGTTGGAACTTCACCTTCTGGGTTTTACAATCTATAGAGGCATATGATGCATGCACCCAATCCATCCCAAGAATTACGTCAAAGTCAAACATCTCAAGTTCTACAAGATCACACAGAAAAATTTTGTGCAATACCGAAACAGGGCAACCATGATAGAATCTATGTGCGACAACAAATCCACTCACGGGAGTATAAACTGAGAAAGGGTCCCTCAAAACCTTGGGACTCGAACCAAATTTAACAACCAACAGAGGATTCACAAAAGACAAATTTTTACCCAGATCAAGCAAGACATAAGCAGCAAAATGAAAGACTTTTAACATACCGATCATAACATCCGGAGCTTCCTCAACATCCTGGCAGGCGTGGAGTGCATAGAACCGATTGTTCCTTGGGGAAACACCTTGGGGAGCTCTTTGTTAGCCTTGCCAGCCTTAGGCCACCTGACCTTGGCCTCTACAGGCATTCCTAAGACAATCAGCCATCTTATGATCTTTATCACAACATCTGAAGCAAACAACCAAATCTCTCCAACAGACTCCCGTGTGGGGCTTCCCACACTTGTCGCATGCAGGATATCCCTGACCGCCACCAATCGGTGCCGTAGGAGGAGGAACCCGATCATTAGCGACCCGAGTATCGGAACCTTGGCCCTATTGGAAATGACCGAAACCACCACTTCGAGAACCAAAAAAATCCACCCTTAAAACAGGTCTTCTTGGAATCATGAACCTTTCTGTCCTTGAGCTTCTCCCCTTTGATCTGTTCAACATACACTATGAGTCTGGAAATATCCATATCCCGTATTAGCATAGCAGTACGACATTCCTTAACAAGTAAATCAGATATACCCAAAACGAACTTGTGCATCCTAGCATGGGGGTCAGCCACCAGTGATGGAGCATATTTGGAAAACTTCGTGAATTTGAGGGTATAATCCCTCACACTCATACTTCTTTGCTTGAGATTGATAAACTTAGTCATTCTAGCCTCTCTAAGCTCAAGTGGAAAGAAACGATCAAGGAAAGAAAATCTGAACTCTTTTCAGTTAACATCACCACTACAAACTCTTTCCATGGTCTATTGAGTATACCATACCTGAGGCATGTGTTTCAGTTGATAGGTAGCCAATTCAGCCTTCTCTTCAGAAGTGACACCCATGATGTTCAGTATTTTGGTAGGCTCATCAATGAACTCTTGGGCATCCTCATTGGCCTTTGATCCGTGGAACTCCGGAGGATTCATCCGGGTGAAATCCCTCTCCCTAGAGGCAGGTGCAGGATCCCGTGGCAAGTTAGCCTTCCTTGTCTGAGAAGTTACTACCTAAGCAAGCATGGAAAAGGCTATGCTAAACTCACCATTTTAGATGGGCTCCTCCATAGGCTCGTGGGGAGCCTGATCCTCGTCAGCCGGAGCTGACCTTGGTAGAGGAGGTCTTTCTCGAGGCATCTTCTGAAATGGATGAACGGCACCATCAAGATAAGGGAACTTAATGTACTAGCCATAAAACGACATAAGACATGAAGAAGTGAGGTAATACCTAAAATGTCTTCGTAGCCTCCCATTCATAGGTATGGTGCACTTCACACCTATGAATAGGACTCTATTCAACGCGGCATGTTAGGCTCCGAGGATAATTTATAAACCTGGTGCTCTGATACCATCTTTTATCATGACCCGGGGTTAGGGACTAGGTGTGACGCCGCGAATAGGGACCCCAGAGTTCCCGAACAAGCCTCAGGTATCTATAACTACATCATCGGTTCGAGAATAGCATTCAAACACATATACTTATATAGTAAAATTGGAGTTTCTCAGATTCATTCCAGCAATACAAAAGCAATACACTAGTCATAGCAAATGGATTTAAGAAGAGTTTACATAGTGCCCAACAAATGCCTCTAGCTAAAGGAACTGGGCCAGGACAAGTTCTGGGCTCACCCTCAATAAAGAAGAACATTTTGTAATAACAATGAAGAAAGATAGTTGGCTCGTCCTTGGAAAATGGGACTCACCAAAGTAAACTCCGGGATTGGGCTATTCATCAACTTGTGGATAATCACGGTGCTCAGCCCCTACATGGTAAAATCATGTAGGCATAAAGTATGTGTTAGTATGTTTGAATGTACTAAGTATGCGGGCATGCAATGCATATGACTTACTAACCTTGCATTTCAATGTTAGATGACAAAGGCACATACTATAGAAGAACTATATATTCAATGGAAAGATATATATATATATATATATATATATATATATATATATACGAGATGCCATAAATTTCATGATGCGTGAAATGCAACAATGCTCATATATAGTAAGGATGGACTATAATCGACAAATCAAATCCATGCGAGCTATTACATGAATTAGTCCAATAAAGACCTCCTATCGGTAGGAGAAGATTACTTGCCAAAGGTAATCTACATCACACCTTACGGTAATCACCATTTTAGTGGATACACCTTCCTTACGGAACTCATGATTTTGGAAGTATTTTTCAACATCTTTCTTTACATTTCATATTAGATTTTCATATACGTATAACCATTCCTTATGACCCGATCATTTCGGTAATGGACTACATTCCTATGTTGGCACATAGTTCAAAGAAAAGGAGAGGGCCCTTGGGGATAGCCCTAACACCCCCAATCCGTTGGTGCTAAGTCAATGAAATCCCACTTGAATACTTATACATATACATGCTTTCAGGAATTTACAAAGTTCATTTCAGACCATCCAATATACCTTTAGGCTCAAATGCCAAATCATAGTTCATACTTATGATGCTCATGCAGGGAATAACTCATTCACATATACAGAATGTTGTAAGCACCCAGAATGCTCAAAGAGCCAGAATCATAGACATACCGGTGATCACCTTTTTGTCGTAGCCAATATTTTATTAGAATCCTATAATAATCATTCAGAAAATATAGTTGGGCTTAACCCACTTCATAATTTCCATGTATCAATGTTCATGAATGCAATGTAATGCATGATATAAGGATAGCATGGGTAGCCTGGATTCATGTTAAATCATCCTTAAAAATGAACTTGAGGAAATCCATAATTAAAAACCACATGCAAGGGGACATGCATATTCATACTTCATAACTCAATGTAAATCATCATAATAGAGATCAAAGTGAATTGTAATCATAGGTAAAATACAACCCATACATCAATTAGAGTTAATAAATTCAAATAATGAAATCTCAATTTTCAAGTAACTAAAATTCATTAAATAGAATGAAAGATTTTTGGGTTTTCTTGGTTGATAGGGACCAAGAATCAATCCCACATACCATGATTGAGGAGCTGGATTTGAGGAATGAATTAGGGTTGAATTGGACTCCAATAGAACCCTAGCTTTGATCCTAGAGAGAGGAGTGTAGAGAGGAATAGGGAGGTGATTTTGTGAGAGTTTGAAGGTTTTAGGAGAATGAATCAAGAGGGGAGGGATATCAGCCGAATTAGGGGTTGATGATAGATAAAAAGTCACAATTCATAATTAAAATAAACCAGAATTACATAAACGTCATTAATGAAATGGATCTAAATTGGGACCGTTAGGTCCACATGGACGACTACACTGTCCGTGAAATATCACTTGGACTGTGAACAGTGGCCGTGGTCCTATACTTAGAACTCGTTGAGGAAGATCTCACGGAGCTATGTGGTACCACACGGATGACTCCACGGTTCGTGTGACTCCACACGGGTCGTGACATCCACCATGTAATGGTACTTAAAATAATTTTTGCACGATAAAGTTACGAGATGGTACTACCATACTTAGAATAAGTTTTACGCAGTGAGTCATACGGACAGCCACACAGACCGTGTGAGTGGCCGTGTGCCCTTACTTGGCAAAAAATCCCTTTCTTTCTCACAGTTGTCCCAACCGTGAACTGGACCAAGTGCCTCTTCACGGGAGGCCACACGGTCCGTGTGGCTTCACACAACCCGTGTAGGCCCCTTCATGGAGTGAAACTTGGCAGTTCACTTGTGAAAATTCCAAGACATTTGGGGCTGTGCCGCTCGAAAAATTCAGGTCCTTACACCAATGCATCTTCCAACGGATGTATTTCCACATTCAATTTTTTTTTCTTTCTATTGATCTCTCTTATTGATCTCCTCCTTTTTTAATCCCTCCTTCAAATTTGAGATGGAAGCATCAATTACAACAAGATGTTCTTTGAGTTCATTCTGTAGCATATATGGGAAGGGCCACTAAAATTGAATGGTTTTCGGAAGAACTTCTTGTAAATGCATCTTTAGTGGCTTTTGAACTTACGCTTTAGCTTTGTTAAATACTTCTGCTTAGTATCCAAACGATAAAGGGGTAACATCCTTGCAAAAGATTTTTAAAATTTTACCACCTGCATTTCATTTTTGTGCTATGTAAATTGTTTTTTTATTTGATCGATTTTGTTAGATATTTCCATGGTCAATTGGCTTCAATCTGAAAGAAGAGACATCAAGAGCTTTTTAATTTGTTTAGATATATTTTCCTAATTTACCTCCAAAGCTTTTTGCAAAACAATCCTTATTATCAGTTGCCTCAGCTGTTGACGGTTGATTAATAACCACCTGACTAAGTCTTAGACTTTGCTACCATAATTCTGTCACAACAATACGTAACTAACTGTTGAATCCTAACTGTTCTATCTTTTCTTATCCTGCTACACTTGTAACAACCTTATTCCTCAAATTAATGAGGTATTGCAGGAGAAATATTATATACCTTCTCCCGGTAATCAAATTAATATTTCAGTTGATCGTGTTGGTGATGAAGTGGAACATACTTGATTCCGGGCAACAACTAAATAGCGATGATGTTAGAAACAAAAGTGTCACTGGTGCAAGACTTGATGTTAAATAAATTAGACTTAACAACA
Source organism: Solanum rostratum (assembly GCA_029948455.1). Classification (NCBI taxonomy): domain Eukaryota; kingdom Viridiplantae; phylum Streptophyta; class Magnoliopsida; order Solanales; family Solanaceae; genus Solanum; species Solanum rostratum. Next base: position 17,326,772 of record CM057046.1, on the reverse strand, counting down.
ACTCAACAAGGGTGAATAAATAAAAAAAATGAGCTTCTTTTTTATTCCAGGAGAGTGATTTTTCGAAAAAAAAAAAATCTTCTTTGATTTCTTGGTATTGACTGTTTGCCTCAGTAAAAGCAAGTTTGAGTAGATAACTGAACATATTTATAAGTCCGTTATTTTTCATTGTAGTTTGCCCAACTTGTCTCTGCTTCAATAGTTAGAGAGTCAGCCCGATCTTTCATTGTCTTAAGAAATTCAGCTCCCAGTTCTTGCACTGCAACTTCCAGCGGAAGTATTTCCATTTACAATTTTATTTCTTGTTCTTCTATCGCTCTCTTATTCATCTCCGGCTTTTTAACCCCTCCTTCAAATTTGAGATGGAAGCATCAATTGCAACGAGATGTTCTCTGAGTTCAACCTGAAGCTCTTGCTTTGCATTAAGCTTATTGACCAAGTTTAGCTTCTCTACAGCCTTTTTGTTATATTCGTTCTGCTGCTTCTTTGCCTCCTGAAAATTTGTGAGTAGAGATGGAAGATTTTTTCTGAGTTCCTAGAAATGTCCTTTCTCAACCGAGGGATCGGGTGATGTAGCATATATGGGAAGTGCAACCACTAAAGTTGAATAATTTTTTGGAAGAAGTTCTTGTAAAGACATCTTTAGTAGTTCCTTAACTTCCGCTTTAGCTTTGTTAAGTACTTCTGCTGAGTATTCAGATGATAAAAGGGTAACATCCTAGCAAAAGATTTAAAACAAAAGGTCATAAATACTAATAAAAATATCTACTATAACAGAGGTTAATAATCATATATAATATATTTACAATCGAATACAGTTATAAGAGAAGTATGTATAAAATTCAAGCTTGACAGTAGAAATTGTGTTATCATAAGAATGTGTAATTACTTCACCAAAGAATGCATCATCTAAAACAACAACTTCAGCGGTAGACTTCTCTTCATTATTAACAGATGAGTGACTTGAGCCAGGGACACTAGGAGAATGTCTTGTAATATCATCCTGAAACAAGAAAGATATAAGATTAATATTAACTGACAATAGTTATATTTCTAAGCCAACAATTTGGCTTCAAGGATTTAACTTACTGCATGGAACAGTTCCCTCTTTGCATTTTTAGAAGACCTTTCATCTTTTTTTCGCCCTTCAAACTTCTGTTGTCGTGAAATAGGATCTTCAAAAAAGAAAAGAAAGGTATAGTGATTGATGTGTAAGTGTCATGTTACATGGTAAATTATATGCACTATAACGAGCTTCGGGTGGCTGAAGTGCATGCATCTGTTTTAACCAATTGCCCTTTTCTTTTTTCTTTTGCCTAATTTTGCTAAAATTGAGTGGTCAAAGAACTTCGCGGACAGTTGTGGCAGTCTAATACATATAGCAGAGTATGTTTCTTTTTTGTTACGAGCATCAAATTAGTAAGAGAATGTACATTTTAAAATCCAATGTGCTGTAACAAATTAAAGTAATAAACATGAGTTCAAAGTTCAAAACATATTTACATTCCCAAATGAGTTAATATTTGTTTGTAGTCTGCCCAATTTGTCTCTGCTTGAATAGTAAGAGAATCAGCTCCAACTTCTTTTGCCGCAACTTTCAAGGGAGATATTTTTGTTTTAAAAATCATATAACAATCAGATTACAACAACCTAAGTAGACAACATGGAACACATTTGGTGGGTTAAAGAGACTTGATCCTCAACCCAATCATGCCCTAACCAAAGTCTCAACCACCAACACCAGGCACGACAACACTGACTCGAGACTTAACCTTGAACAGAGATTAAAAACTCCATTATGAATCAGGACCTGACCTTATCATCGACTTAGGATCATTTCGAGGCAGGAGTTAGGTAGTTGGATCACAAGTCGGGGTTAGAGGTCAAGAGTTGGGTCTCTAACATGAGATTACGATCTACGATGACGGAGTCAAGAGCCATAGTTAGGATTGGAATTCGGTCTGGGGTTGGGAGTTGGGCTGTCCCTAGTTGAGATCATAGTTGGGAATCAAGTCTCAAGCCGAGGAAGGTTGTAACTATAATAGCATTCTACACTTAACTAGATATGAGGGTGAATCAAATAACAGAAATTTTTATCAAATTTCTCAAACTAGATGGATTCTTCATATATTAATTAATTAAAGAATTGAAATAAAGACAATAAGGAAAACTCAATTAGTGTTATGAGTTTTTTTTGGATTAGAAAATAGAGATTATAAAAAAGTTTAAGTTGAGATTTTTATAATTAAAAGTAAATGCAGAACTTGTTAAACATAGACAATAAAATAGGGCACATAATATGGGATCAGAGACTAAAATATACGGCATTAAGAAAAAATTTAATAGCTTATTTGGTTGAATACCTGAATTTTCTCCTTGTTGATAAGAGTTTGATTCTTGCTTTGTGATCTTCTCCTTTGTTCCCTTTTTCAAAAATATAAAAAAAATAAATCATACAAACATAAAAAGCAAATCAACAACATTTAGAGAGGAAATAGACGGCGTTACCCTATTAGTTACTAGTATTATTGTTTCATCCATGTTTCGTGATATCTTCATCTCCCTTTCTTTTTTGGACCAACTTTTTTTTATGAAAAGTCCTCTCAAATCTGTGTTTTTAATCCAAACTTCATAGAAAATGAAGACAAGGGAGAAAAGAGAAAGTGAAAAGGGTTTAGAAATGGAAAGAATTTATGGGTTTAAAGGCGAGATAATCAAAGCTTAAAGAAGATTATCAGGGTTTGTAGGATAAAAAGGGAGAGAAAGAGGAGAGTTGGAGGCGACTAGAGAAAATAGAAGTGGATCAGGGTTTAGAAAACAATCTTGAGGGTTAAATATGAAGGGGAGGTGCGTCGATGGTCTAGTTAAGTAAAATGAATGATGGAGTTTAAGTGGATTAAATATATTTGTTCTGGGTCATTTTGATGGGCCACAATCGGATCAATTTAGAGGTTGAAAATGAGTGTGAATTTTGGATGGAATTAACATAATTTGACTTTTTTAAGAGGGTTTTTCAAAAAGAGCAAACACTTGAAACATAATAAGGCAAAAATAGTTATAATTTGCTAAAATTATGATTTATAGCTACATGCAGGGAGTACAGAGATAAGCGAGACTAGGAGAGGGAGGAAAGAGGAGAGAGGAGAGAGAGAGAGGGGAAATAGAGAGAGAAGAGATGTGAATGGCATTTGTATATCTGTTGGATAACTATATATATGTATCAATGAAAACAATTGTAATAAGAATGCAACAATTTATATCTGAATACAATCCGTATCAATGAATAAATTGAATCAACAAATACAATTTGCATCCAAATACAATTTGTATCAATGAAAACAATTTGTATCCAACAACATATTACTGAAGAAGATTCGTTTAACTGAATCAACAAATACAATTTGTACCAATGAATATAATCCGTATCCAAATACATATGTCTTCGCATTTTGTATCATTGAAGACAATTTGTATAATTGATATTTATCATTTGCATTTGTATAAATGACTATTAACATTTGTATTTGTATAATTAATTATTAGAATTTGTATATGCGTCAAGAGAGAGGGGGACAAAATAGGGCGAGAGAGAGAATAAGCAGGGGGAGCAGAGAGGCAAGGGAGAGATGACAAGGAGATAGGCAAGCGAGATTGCAGAGGCAGAGGAAACAGGCGAATGAGGAAGAGAGGAGAGAGAAAATAACAACAAAATTCTAAATATATATCACATGTTTGCCTAGTTACATAGTGTATCTTTTTATTTAAAGGTATTGATATTGTATTCAAGATTATTTGTTAAATAAAAAAAAAAATGTTAGGTTATGGCTTCAAATTTTGTAGATATTCGAAGACAGTCTAAAATTTTACCCGTTCTCGAAACTAGTTTAGCGAGCTGTGTTAAGTTTTCAGTGTTTGTTTGTGTTACAAAATCTTGTAAAGATATTTTATTACCTTATATAGTTAGCTGAATCATAGGAGAGATATGTAGGAATCATTAGAGATATGTAGGATATTTTCTTACCTTAGATAAATCTTCTTCTAGTGTATATATACATGTTATTCTGAGATGATGAGATATATAAAGCATTTTGTAAACTTTCATGGTATCAGAGCCACTCGACTCAATCTTAGTTCTGAATTTTTGGATCTTTTCCTAACATCTTGGGAAAAGGTTTCAGCTACTTGGGTTTGGCAGGATACATCTAGGGTTGTTGTCCATCATCGTTTCATCAGTTTAAACGTTTCCAGATTGACTGCTCGTCTGAAATCTTTGTGTGGACAATAAGTTCTTCACTTCCAGGTCTGTTTTTTGCCTTTGCATCAGTGACAACAAATCTGAAAATCACGTTGTGCTTCTGTGGTTGCTCGATTCAGTTCTAGTGTCAGCTTATTGCTTTTTTCAACCAATTTGTTGTTAGTGTGTTGATCCTTTGCAATTCTTGGTCACTTTTTTGGTTAAACATGTCTGAGGAAAAATCCGTCATGACTGAAATTGTTCCAGCATTATCTAAAATTACAAATTATAAATTAAATGGGTCTAACTATTTAGATTGGAGTAGAAAAATCAGGGTCTACTTGCGTAGTGTTGAAAAGGATGACCATCTTATCCAAGATCCTCCAACTAATGATAATAGAAAAGCTTGGCTTAGAGATGATGCTAGACTACTCTTGCAAATCATAAACTCTATTGATAATGAAGTAGTTGGTTTGGTTAATCACTGTGAGTTTGTGAAAGAGCTAATGGATTATCTGGAGTACTTATATTCTTGCAAAGGTAATCTATCTCGAATTTATGAAGTTTGTAAGGCTTTCTATCGTTCTGAGAAAGAATCTAAGTCACTCACTACATACTTCATGGAGTTCAAGAAAACGTACGAGGAACTGGATGTACTTCTACCATTCAGTACTGATATCAAGGAGCAGCAAGCTCAGAGGGAACAAATGGCTATAATGAGTTTTTTAGCTGGACTTCCCTCTGATTTTGAGACTGCTAAATCACAAATTCTATCCTGTTCCGAGATCACCTCTCTTAAGGATGTTTTCAGTCTGGTGCTGCGTACAGAGAGTACTCCATCCATTCAACTGATGAATGTGCTTGTTGCAAAAGGGGGAGGAAAGACTAATGATGCAGGGAGATGGAACAATGATGCAGGAAAATGGAATCATAATAATGATGTAGGAAGGTGGAACAACAACAATAATGCTGGGAGATGGAATAATAACAAAGGAGGAGACATTGATTCTGGGAAATGGAACAATGACAATACTTGTCGCTACTGTAAGGAACCTGGTCACATGAAGCGAAACTGTAAGAAATTACAGATTCGCAACCAACGGATTCAAAGTTAGACTGCCACTGTTGCTGCTGCTTCTAGTTCATCCTCAACTGTTACAATTTCCGCCGATGAGTATGCAAGACTTACAAAGTATCAGGTATCAATGAATGAAACTACTCCAGCCCCTGCCCTTACTAAGTCAGGTAACAAATGTCTCATTTCCTCCTCAAGCAATTGGATTATTGATTCGGGTGCCACAGATCACATGACAGGTAATCCCAAAATAATCTCTGAATTCCGGTCACATAAAGTACCATCCTCTGTTTCTATAGCTGATGGGTCTAGTTATACCATAGAGGGATCTGGAATTGTTAACCCCACTTCATCTATTACTTTGTCCTCTGTGCTAGGCTTACCTAATCTTGCCTTTAATCTGATTTCAGTGAGTAAGCTTACCAAGGAACTACAATGTTTTGTCTCCTTATTTCCCGATTATTGCCTTTTTCAGGATCTTATGAAAAAGCAGATTATTGGTAAAGGACATTTATCAGACGGTCTCTACATTCTTGATGAATGGATGCCTCCATCGGTTGCTTGCTCCAGTATTGTTTCGTCATTTGAAGCACATTGTCGTTTGGGACATCCTTCTTTACCAGTTTTGAAGAAATTATGTCCTCAGTTTCATAATGTACCTTCAATAGATTGTGAGTCTTGTCATTTCGCAAAACACCATAGAAGCTCATTAAGTCCTAGAAATAATAAGCGAGCTGATTTTGCTTTCCAATTAGTTCATTCAGATGTTTGGGGACCATGTCCTATTGTGTCTAAAGTTGGATTCAGATATTTTGTTACTTTTGTGGATGATTTTTCGCGAATGACATGGATTTACTTTATGAAAAATCGTTTTGAAGTGTTATCCCATTTCTCCAATTTTTGTGCTGAGATTAAGACACAGTTTAATGCTTCTATACATATATTAAGGAGTGACAATGCTAAAGAATTCATGTCAGCATCATTTCAGAACTACATGAATCAATATGGTATTCTTCATCAATCTTCGTGTGTGGATACGCCCTCTCAAAATGGAATGGCTGAGAGAAAAAATAGACATTTGCTTGAGACTGCTCGTGCTTTGCTATTCCAAATGAAGGTACCTAAGCAATTTTGGGCGGATGCGGTATCTATAGCTAGTTTTTTGATTAATCGCATGCCATCCACAGTGCTTAATGGTGATATTCCCTATGGTGTTCTCTTTCCTAATAAGCCATTATTTCCATTAGAGCCAAGGGTGTTTGGGAGTACTTGTTATGTTCGTGATGTGCGACCCCATGTTACTAAACTAGATCCAAAAGCCTTGAAGTGTGTCTTTTTGGGATATTCTCGCTTGCAGAAGGGCTATCGGTGCTACTCTCCAACACTTAACAGATACATGGTGTCAATAGATGTGGTATTCTCTGAGAATGCTTCATTTTTTTCCTCTCCAGACACATCTCCTACTCAAAGGCAGGAAGAAGAAGCAGAATGGCTCATTTATAAGACCACTCAACCGAACTCAGAATGCCATAAAGAAGTTCCTGGTAAAGTTGAGCAGCCAACTGAAAATGTGTCTTCTGATGTTCAAACAAAGCCGCCAATAGTTCAAGTTTATTCTAGGCGACAAGCGACCAATGATACATGTCCTGCACCAACTCTTTCGTCATCAGATCCTCGTTCAGTCGATCCCTCTCCAATAGAAAATCTTGACATTCCCATTGCTCTTTGCAAAGGTAAGCGTTAATATCAATCAACATATTCCATTGCTAATTTTGTCTCATATGACCACTTGTCTCTTGCATCTTTTTCTTTCATTGCTTCTCTAGATTTTATCTTTGTACCCAAAACAGTCCAGGAAGCTTTGAGTCACCTTGGGTGGTATGATGCTATGCTTGAGGAGATACATGCGTTAGATGGAAATCATACTTGGGATTTGGTGGACTTACCAAAGGGGAAGAAGGCAGTGGGATGTAAATGGATTTTTACTGTCAAAGTAAATCCTGATGGTTCCGTGGCTAGGCTTAAAGCTACACTAGTGGCTAAAGGATATGCCCAAACTTATGGGGTAGATTATTCTGATACTTTTTCACCGGTGGCTAAACTCACTTCGGTTCGGTTGTTTATTTCTCTAGCTGCTTCTAAGAATTGGCCGCTACATCAGTTGGATATCAAGAATGCATTTCTTCATGGTGATCTCCAAGAAGAAGTGTATATGGAGCAACCACCTGGTTTTGTTGCTCAGGGGGAGAATGGAAAAGTCTGTCACTTGAAGAAATCCTTGTATGGACTAAAACAGAGTCCGCGTGCTTGGTTTGGGAAATTTAGTGAGGTAGTTCAGAAATTTGGGCTGACAAAGAGCAAATGTGATCATTCAGTCTTCTACAAACAATCAACAGTTGGTGTCATTCTGCTTGTTGTTTATGTTGATGACATTGTTATCACTGGGAGTGATTATGCAGGAATATCTTCTCTTAAATCATTCTTGCATTCAACATTTCACACAAAAGACTTGGGACAATTGAAATACTTCTTGGGAATAGAAGTAAGTAGGAGCAAGAAGGGAATATTTCTATCTCAAGAAAGTATATTCTTGATCTTCTCAAGGAAACTGGAAAGTCAGCAGCCAAGCCTTGTAGTACTCCAATGGTTCCTAATATGCAACTAACAAAAGATGATGGTGATCCCTTCGACGATCCAGAGAGATACAGAAGATTAGTTGGGAAATTGAACTATCTCACTGTAACTCGTCCAGATATTGCTTATCCAGTAAGTGTTGTTAGTCAGTTCATGTCCACGCCTACAGTCAAACATTGGGCAGCATTGGAGCAAATATTATGTTATTTGAAAAGCGCCCCTGGACTTGGCATAGTATATAGCAACCATGGACATAGTCGCATTGAGTGTTTTGCAGACGCTGATTGGGCTGGATCCAAGATTGATAGAAGGTCTACTACTGGCTATTGTGTCTTTGTGGGTGGAAATTTGGTGTCATGGAGAAGTAAGAAACAGAATGTTGTATCTCGATCTAGTGCAGAATCGGAGTATAGAGCTATGGCACAATCTACATGTGAGATTATGTGGGTACATCACCTCTTAAGTGAAGTTGGGTTAAAGTATCCCACACCCGCGCAACTTTGGTGTGATAATCAAGCTGCTCTTCATATTGCCTCAAATCCGGTGTATCATGAAAGAACTAAGCATATTGACGTGGACTGCCATTTTATTCGTGAAAAGATTCAAGAAAACTTGATTTCTACAAGCTATGTGAAGACAGGAGAGCAACTAGCTGACTTGTTCACAAAGGCATTGAATGGAGCTCGAGCTAACTATTTGTGTAACAAGCTGGGCATGATCAATATATATGCTCCAGCTTGAGGGGGAGTGTTACAAAATCTTGTAAAGATATTTTATTACCTTATATAGTTAGCTGAATCATAGGAGAGATATGTAGGAATCATTAGAGATATGTAGGATAATTTCTACAAAAAACCTTTTTTTTACCCTTGTTGTCAAGGCCAATTTCTCTGGTATCTTTAGCATCAAGTCTCGCACCAATGACACTTTAGTTTCCAACACCATCACGACACTATTTTTCACTTCATCTCCAACACGATCAACTGAATTATTAATTTGAATACTGGGAGAAGGTGTAACATTTTTCTGCTGCAATGCCTCATTAATTTGAGGAATTAAGATTAAACTTTAATCCCCTAAATCAGGTTCATGCGCAACTGTTTAGCCTAAGAGTTATTCAGAATTTTTGTAGTTTGGTGCCCAAATCTCGTGTCTCAACTACCTGATTGTGGACGCCACTTTTATCAGCTCTAAGGGATTTATTTCCAGCCTTCTTTGAATCTAATATCTCCCGAGCATCATCTTGATATTATTTAATCTCAGAAAGAGAACTTTCTGTGTTTCTCTTGGTTTCTTGTTTCCTAATAATAGTCGGCATTCACTTTCATTATGACCGAGGTGCTTACAGAAGTCGCAATAAAACAGCAGATTATCATACACAATCTTTTGAAATTGTTTCACAGTTTTTTTCCAGTTTTCTCATCGACATATTGAAATCTCATTTGCGGTGGCAAGTTCAACTTTAATTCTAGCCATGCTAGGTCAGGACTTCTCTTGAGTGGCTTTATCAACTATTGTTGGCTACCAAGGATTATTTTGCAAAAAGCTCTGGCGGAAAATTTGGAAAAGACATCCAAACAAATTATAAAGCTCTTGATGTATCTTCTTTCAGATTGAAGCCAGTTATCCATGGAAATATCTGAAAAAATCAATCAAATACAAAAAAATATGAAAAACCTCAGGTGGTAAAATGGGATATTCTTACAAAAGAAGGGCACAAGGGAGGCCTACCATTACAACAAAAAAACACTGAAAACTTAACACAGCTCGCTAAACTAGTTTTGAGAACCGGTAAAATTTTAGACTGTCTTCGAATATCTACAAAATTTGAAGCCACAGCCTAACATTTTTTTTCTTTATTTAACAAATAATCTTGAATACAATATCAATGTCTTTAGATAAAAAGATACACTATGTAACTAGGCAAACATGTGATATATATTTATAATATATCACTATAGTTTGAAATATTATAATTTATAGCTAGTGTTAGAAACGGATCACTGAAACGGATCATTGTTGTTACTTCAAGAAATACACTGAGTCTGTTGTTTTCTTACTCTTGTATGTGGATGATATCAAGAAAGTATCCGCCAGAGCTTTTTGCAAAATAATCCTTGGTAAGCCAACAATAGTTGATAAAGCCACTCAAGAGAAGTCCAGACCTAGCATGGCTAGAATTAAAGTTGAACTTGCCACCGCAAATGAGAATTCAATATGTCGATGAGAAAACTAGAAAAAAACTGTGAAACAATTTCAGAAGATTGTGTACGATAATCTGCTGTTTTATTGCAACTTCTGTAAGCACCTCGGTCATAATGAAAGTGAATGCCGACTATTACTGGGAAACAAGAAACCAAGAGAAGCACAGAAAGTTGTATCTAGGATTAAATAATATCAAGATGATGCTCGGGAGATATTAGATGCAAAGAAGGCTGGAAATAAATCCCTTAGAGCTGATAAAAGTGGCGTACACAATCAGGTAGTTGAGACACGAGATTTGGGCACCAAACTAAAAAAATTCTGAATAGCTCTTAGGCTAAACAGTTGCGCATGAACCTGATTTAGGAGATTAAAGTTTAATCTTAATTCCTCAAATTAATGAGGCATTGCAGCAGAAAATGGTTACACCTTCTCCCAGTATTCAAATTAATAATTCAGTTGATCGTGTTGGAGATGAAGTGAAAAATAGTGTCGTGATGGTGTTGGAAACTAAAGTGTCATTGGTGCGAGACTTGATGCTAAACATACTGGAGAAATTAGCCTTGACAACAAGGATAAAAAAAAGGTTTTTTTGTAGGTTTATTCTAAGGTTGTTGGTGATGTTCATTATATTCATCATGGGAAAAAGCTGAAATTTTGGAGAAAATTTTGAATGAAAATTAATGTTCTAGAGAGGATTTCCTTACATAAAATAAATATAAGAGAAATTACATTCACATTTGAATATTTTCCTTGCAATGAATGATAAATAAAAGCAAGTTTGAGTAGATGAAAAAACATATTTACTAGTCCATTATTTCTTGTTTGTAACCTGCCCAACTTGTCTCTACTTCAATAGCTAGAGAATCAGCCTGATCTTTCATAGTCTTGAGAAATTCAGCTCCCAATTCTTCCAACGCAGTTTCCAAGGAAGAAATTTTCGTTTTCAAATTCATTTCTTGTTCTTCTATCGCTCTCTTATTCATCTCTGCCTTTTTTAATGTCTCCTTCAAATTTGAGATGGAAGCCTCGATTGCAACAAAATGTTCTTTGAGTTCGTTGTGAAGCTCTTGGTCTGCAGTAAACTTATTGACCAAATTTACCTTCTGCGCAGCCTTTTGGTTATACTCGCCCTGCTGTTTCTTTGCCTCCTGAAAATTCGCAAGTACAGATGGAAGATTTTTTCTAAGTTACTCCAAGTCACATGCTTTTTCAACTGAGAGATCAGGTGATGTTGCATATATGGGAAGGGCAGCCACTAAATTTGAATAATGTTTCGGAAGAAGAAGTTCTTGTAAAGGCATCTTTAGTAGCTCCTGAACTTTTGCTTTCGCTTTGTTAAGTACTTCACTTGAGTATGCAGAGGTTAAAGGTGCAACATCCGAGCAAAGATTTAAAACAAAATGTCACTAATACGAATAAAGAAATCCACTACAACTGAATACAATTATAAGAGAAGTATGTATAAAACTCAAGCTTGCCAATAGAAATTGTATTTTCAAGCTTGGCAATAGAAATTGTGTTTTCATAAGAATATGTACTTGCAACCACTTCAGCGACAGATTTTTCTTGATGATTGATAGACAAGTGACTTGAGCTAGGAGAATGGTTGATATCCTGAAACAAGAAAGAGAGGAGATTAATATTAACCACAGAAATTGCATTTTTAAATGAGCAATTTGGCTTCAAGGATTTAACTTACAGCAAGGACTACTTCCCTCTTTGCATTTTTAGAAGACCTGCCAACTTTTTCATGCCCTTCAAACTTCTGTTGTTGTGAAATAGAGTCTTCAAAAAGAAAAACAAAAGGTATAGTGATTGATGAGTAAGTGTCATGCTACATAGTAAATTTTATGCATTATAACGAGCTTTGACTATATTATATATGAAGACAGAAATTTCGTAAAATACCTCTGTTCCTCCTTTTCTTGATTGCTTCTCCAGCAATAATCCTATCTAGGATCTCCTCAGCCGATTTAGTCCGAGTATTACGTATATAAGTCGACCACCAGGACTCAAAGGAAGAAGTACATTTTGGATTAGCATGAAATTGGACAACGGAAAAATTTCTCTTCAATCGAGCAAACTTTGAATACACTTCATGAATACAGTTCACTGAATCGAAGACAATTGTATTGAGTGGTGGAGCATTGACGGATTGATAAGGAGGAAGAGGCACTGTTTGTTCAAGCCAAACTGCCGCACAAATTGATTTGGAGAATAATACTCCACTCCAGCTTTGCCGACACTTGAATTTCCCAATGCAAGGCACATAACCAGATGTCGTTTAACACTTGGTAGTTACTAGATGAATGATGCAATGGAGATCTTAGCCATTCAGGAGAATATGGAGTGAACTGGCAGGAGTTATGGAGGAGCACGAGTAAAACAATTTGAAGGATTCCAGGAAGCTGTTAGGTTTTAACTTGCCCTGAGACAGGGCAATCCAAAAAGTTGGGCAGTTTGTTGAATTGTAAGGGAAAGGCTTGTATTCTGGAAAATAAGACTACAACCAGAGCTGTATGATCCAAAAGGGACCCCTGCAGTACCAAACTCTCCGGTTACTAAGTTTCTACAGCCTCGATATAGATGAGACAGTACAAAGGAAGCCAAGGCAATCATCCTGCCCGAAGCAAGAGCAACGGCTAATTTGCTATACTCCACTGTTACACTTAATGAACCATTGCAAAAGAGGAACTTACGAAGCCACATAGTAAGGAACACAACATGTTCATCCCCTGTTATATCCTCTCTTTCTATGTTGACCTTGATAAACTCCTCATAAGATATATTTTTTTGGTTTTCTCACTCTTTGCAAAGTAAGGGTTGAGTTTGGGATGTCAAGGATGGCACTAATCTCCTCACCGTGAGGTCTAATCCCTCTCAAAGCAGAAATGTCCAATACAGTTGGACCCATCATACCAAAATTGAAACGGAAGGAATTACCTGAGATGGACGAAAAGCATAATGCAACATACAGAAGATTGTGGTCACAGGGCATGTCGATTTTGGAAAACTTAATGGCATCGTATATACCAGCAGTTCTCCATATCTCCCCTTTCACCTTCTCCAGTCGATCAACCCAATTGATCCACCCCTCAGTGTTGGCCATGACCTGCATGTGTTGCTTTTGTGCCAACCAGGCTGCAGGGTGAGAAAAAGGAGCTTCTCCCCTTCTGCTAGTGGATAAAATGGCTGGAGCTCCGGAGGAAATCCATCCCTGAAGCATGACCCTAACATAAATTCCGATGAACTTGAAGGAGCAGGAACAAATACCTTAGAAACAATGATGCCACTATACAACTCCTTTATTTTTTGCTCCATGGTGGTTGTAAGTGATTGAGCTTCAAAATTCAACCAATAGCGGCGAGAAGCAAAGGTAGAAACCTGCATATAGTTAATCAAATTTTTACATCTCGCAATGCCTTAAAATTTAAAACAAAAATTAATCCAAAAGAAAATGGAAGAAAAGAGAAGAGGTCAGAATAGAAGCCTGTTAATAAGACAACATTTCCGAACACTACAAATGAAGAAGATTTGAAATAAAAGCCAGTGTAGAAAGACGAATGCAGCAGTTGCTACTGCTTTTGGTTCATAAGCTAAACAAACACTAGCGTTACCACAACATTATCTCCAAAACTGAGTTACAAAACTTCAAACATAAACCAACATATATCACACATAATCCAACATATATCACACAACTTCAAACCAAGTCTTCTACCAGGACTATCCAAAACTGAGTTGCAACCAATTAATTCTCAAATTTTCTTTAAGAAAATCAGATTTATAGAGTTGTGCAAGGTTATCCCGAGGCAACTTGATATTAAAAGACAATGTAACATTGGGCAACTGGAGTTTCGTCATCACTTGATCAAGTTTGATTTATGTAAAGACTTGTTTAAGTTTTGTCTAGAAATTTTCTGTGTACTGTATGGTTCAATCCTAAGGAAAAATATCTTAAGCAATTGGCACCAAATCTGCCACCAAATTTCTTTGCCAGAAAAGCCACTCAAGATCATACCAGGCCAAGTACTACTACAGTTAAGGTCATTTGTTCATTTATGATTATCTCCCAAGGTATTGTACTCATTGTAAACAAAAAGGGCATGGTGAAAATAGCTGTAGTTTATTTCTCGGCAAGGTTAGTGTTACAAGTCGGCATGATGCAGTGGATAAAGGTACGGTTGTGGAGCAATATCAAGGTGGTGCAAGGGAGATTCTAAATTCTAAATTGGTTCCTAAAGGCACATCCCGACCTGTAAGTAGTGTACTTCAGTTTGACAAAGGCATCAACAATTTGGTTTTGTTACTCGAGACTTGAATAAGCACAGTGATCATGTTGATCAAGAAGCTATTTTGAGTCCACATGAAATGATTTCATTGTTAAAACAGAGCATATAGCTGGTAAATAAATCAGTCCAAATACACCTATCATGTTTGGTTTGAACCCAGAGAAGGCTAAAAACGATTTCAACGTTTCTAAAGAAAAACAAGGGTAAATGAGTGTTTCCAAATAGGAAGATTCACTCGAGACTTGAATAAGCATAGTGATCACGAAAAGAACATTTCACCTCCTAGCTAGGAGTATGTTAAGCCCTCAACACCCGAATTTGTGCCTACAAGTAAGGCAAGCTCATCTATAGCAACGACGGGTAGTTCTTCGATATTGACTTGGAAAATAAGGTGTCTGATGAGGATGATGATATGCTTGAGATATGTTTCGATAAGATGGATAAGGAGGGGGATGTCTCACTTAAGCAACAAAGAAGACACATGGAAGGCCACATATTTGGGATGTCAAGGTGACTGTGAAATTTGTTCCAAGGCACCTACTATTTCGACTAGCAAAACAAACTCATATATGGCAGTATCAACAACTTTAACAAGATCCAAAAGAATTGATAAATTATCAAGTATTGTTGTACAAATTTGAAGAAGAAGAAGAAGTTAAGAGGAAAATACCTACTTTAGACAAACAAATTCCTTTTTAGTTCATATATATAAAAATTGAAGTTTGAGGTTGATAACTCAACCGTTATTCATTACTTTTACATTCTTGCATTACTTAAGTATCTTCGTTTTTTTTAACATCATTATAAAGAGTATTATAATTTCTAGCGCTTATTTTCTTCATGCTTATTAAGTAGTAAAGGGTTATTACCTCGTAAGGATGAGTAACGTAAGGCAGGCCTATTTGTCATTGTTTGTATTTTTCTCAAGATTTCTATTTTTATTTAATAATTAAAAAATATCACTTAGAGATTAAAAAAAGCAGGGGACGCAATACAATCAGTGGCTTAAAACCAAAATTTAGTAAGGTATATATTTTGTAAAATTCACTATTGTCACTTTTTTAGATGCATAGCTCTAAGTTATCATTTTATGAATTAATTCATTCAATTATTCCTTTTTAGGGAAAATAATCATTTTAAAAAAAATTGAATTTAAAGTATATAAACTCAATTTTGTGAACAACATCAGACTTACATTAATTTTGAATCCAAACACTATTACTTGCATAAAAAAACTAGTAGTTCTATCTTTTTATATCTTGACAAGATACCTTAAAGATTTCTTTTACTGTACTCTAATTTAGAATACTTTAAATATTCCTCTCTAACAAACGAGATAATCAAGTCATCATTCATGATCATCGTAAACTAATTTTATTAATTATAATGATATGAACTTTGAGAGGGGATTATTATCCAAGAATACATAAGGGTGTCTCATTAACACAATCTCATTAATATTGAATTCAAACACTACTACTTATATAGAAAAAAACTAGGAATTCATACAAATGTATTAACTAAGCACTTAGTCTTGATATAGTTATGAATACATCTTATTATGCATCTAATGGTCTATATATAGGAATTCAAGGTGTCATGGAGTATGTTGTTTGCAGACGAATTAAAACGAAGATGGAACTGCAAAGATATACCCTAGATTTTAAATGGTTAGTAGGACAAAACCAAAACAACATACTTAGAGTGCAAGTTTAAATAGATGGTATATGAGCTAGTGTGGAAGTAAAACTTGATCGACATGCAGTCCCAAACACAGAGAGTTTCAAGTATATATTTCTTAGATCTATTATCCAAGAAAATAGGAAGATTGAAAATAATGTTACACATTGTATTAGGGCTAGTTAGATGAGATCTATATTGCTCGGACTATTAAAAAATATCGACGGGTGCGTGTTAGATCCTCCAAAAATAGTGTACTTTGAAGGACCCGACATGGGTGCGACAACATTTTTTGATAGTCCGTGCAAGTGCAACATAGGATAAGATGGAGGCTTACATCCGCAGTGTGATAAGAAGGTGTCATCTAAACTTAATGAAAAGGAAAATTCTATGTAGTGGTAGTTAAACCTACTATACACACAGGATGGAGTATCGGTCAGTTTAGAAATCTCACGTTTAGAAGATGAAAGTCGCAAAAATGAAAATATTTTGTTGAATGCATGTGTGTCCATAGTAGGAGTAATAAGATTAAAAATGAAAATATCTAAGATAAGGTGAGATTAGCCTGGAGGTAACGGGGGAAGATTGACTGAGATGGTCAGATATATAAAGAGGAGATGCACAACTTCTCCAGTGACGACGCGTGAGAAGTTGGCAATAGATGGTTTCAAAAGTGGTAGAGGTAGGTCAAAAAATTATTAAGGAGAGATGATTAGATAGGACATGATGTAGTTTCCACTTACTCAAGACGTTACTTTACATAGGAGGTTGTGGATGACATGGCTTAACATAGAAAGTGAGTAGATAATAGAATGTTGTCTCACTTATTTTTCCATGCTAGTAGTCATAGTATTACTTATGGAGTTTCTTGTTCTCCGTTGCTTGTTTTTTTATTGTACTTCGGCTATCTTATTATTTTATTATAGTTATATTTATTTTCAGTATGCTTTGTCATTCTCTTTATAGTATTTTGCTATGATTTCTTCATACTTTTTGTTCGTTTTCTTCGTCTTCTTCTTTGAGCAAAGGGTCTATTAAAAACAACTTTTCTAGTTTCAGAATAAGAATAAAATCTATGTATACTCTATCTTCATCATACCTTACTTATGAAATCACACTAAATATATGATTATTGTATCAAATAGTCTATAGATAAAAGACTTAACCTTAAAAGCTATAGCATCCTTTGCAAGAAACTGTGTGAGACAAATAAATCAAACAAGAAAGAAATTCAGTAGGCATTTGACCTAAGAAAATGTTATACACAATACTCTAATCATTCCAATTTAGATGTCTTACTTTTTTTTTGATCTGTTCAAGAATATCTCTTTCTATATGTAGTAAATTTTCCAATTCCAATATCCTATATCGTAAATCTAAGACCACAAAATTGAAATCACTATATACTTCTTTAATTTAATACCAAGAAATTTAAAATCGATTAACTTCAAAAAATAAAATAAGATTGAATGTTGAAGTTATGTTCAGATGTATCTTCTACACATAATAAGAAAATCTAGAAGTTCGTGTGAGTGAAAAATGTTCCAAAACCATTCAAACTTGACAATTATTTTTTTTCCTTTTGGAGATTTAATAAGAAAAAAAATTAAAGATACAAGATAGATTGGTTAACTAACCTAGGATAGCACAACAAGAGGATTAGAGCAACTGAGAGAGAAAATGAAAAATGTCGTCAGAATTGATGTACTACAAAGCTGCACGAAATCAGGGTAAAAAAGAAGTGCTAGGTATCAAAATGAATAATCTGATTTGATTTAACACGAAATTTAAGGATGAAAAATCAATCTTGTGGTCCTAAATTAAAGTTATGTCAAATGTACAAAAATGTCGTTTAATCTTATGGCCTTAAATATGCCATGTAGAAAATTGAAATTAAAGTTTTGCCAAAAAAAATGGGTCATTATTTTTTAAACAGACTAAAAAGGAAATAAAGTCATTCTTTTTTAAACGAAAGAGGATATATATATAGGTGTAAACGTGTTATATAAACTAGTTTTGATGCACGTGCATTGCACATCAATGTGAAACCATATAATATACTATTTTTAAGATAATGCCAATATTATTAAATCATAAATTTAAATAAATGGTTATCAATGAAATAATAAAGTATAAGTTTCTAATATGATAGATTCATTTTTCTTATGATTACTAACTGTGTGCATAATGAAAGTTGTCAAATCAATATTCGAAAATATCTATATTTATTTATCATATAAAGCTATATATAGATAAGGTGATATGACATTTCTCTAGGGCCTATTTATCTTTTTCTCCCTTTTTTTTTTTTGAATTTTTTCTATTTTAAATTAATTATGATATGTAAAAATAAAAAAGTTATTCTTAAAATCTCTTAGTTATACCTCTTAAATATACTTTCTCCTCCCTCCCCTATAATTCATTGCTTAATTATTGTTGTATTGTTGGAGTTCCTAATATAATATAATATCAATACAATATAATATAATATAATATAATATAATATAATATAATATAATATAATATAATATAATATAATATAATATAATATAATATAATATAACATAATATAATATAATATAACATAATATAATATAATATAATATAATATAATATAATATAATATAATATAATATAATATAATATAATATAATATAATATAATATAATATAATATAATATAATATAATATAATATAATATAATATAATATAATATAATATAATATAATATAATATAATATAATATAATATAATATAATATAATATAATATAATATAATATAATATAATATAATATAATATAATATAATATAATATAATATAATATAATATAATATAATATAATATAATGTGATATAATGTGATATAATGTGATATAATATAATATAATATAATATAATACACAATGCAATAGAATATAATATAATGCAATACAATACAATATAATACAATACAATACAATATAATATAATATAATATAATATAATATAATATAATATAATATAATATAATATAATATAATATAATATAATATAATATAATATAATATAATATAATATAATATAATATAATATAATATAATATAATATAATATAATATAATATAATATAATATAATATAATATAATATAATATAATATAATATAATATAATATAATATAATATAATATAATATAATACAATATAATTATAATATAATACAATATAATATAATATAATACAATATAATATAATATAATATAATATAATACAATATAATTATAATATAATACAATATAATATAATATAATACAATATAATATAATATAATTATAATATAATATAATATAATATAATATAATATAATATAATATAATATAATATAATATAATATAATATAATATAATATAATATAATATAATATAATATAATACAATATAATACAATATAATACAATATAATAAAATATAATACAATATAATATAATATAATATAATATAATATAATATAATATAATATAATATAATATAATATAATATAATATAATATAATATTTTATAATATAATATAATATAATATTATATAATATTATATAATATAATATAATATAATATAATATAATATAATATAATATAATATAATATAATATAATATAATATAATATAATATAATATAATATAATATAATATAATATAATATAATATAATATAATATAATATAATATAATATAATATAATATAATATAATATAATATAATATAATATAATATAATATAATATAATATAATATAATATAATATAATATAAATATAACATAATATAACATAATATAATATAATATAATATAATATAATTAAATACAAAATATA
The DNA here is from genome assembly GCA_029948455.1 of Solanum rostratum. Classification (NCBI taxonomy): domain Eukaryota; kingdom Viridiplantae; phylum Streptophyta; class Magnoliopsida; order Solanales; family Solanaceae; genus Solanum; species Solanum rostratum. The sequence goes on along the minus strand of CM057046.1, from coordinate 17,306,807 downwards.
GAAGATATATTAAATTGAGTGTTTTTAGTCCGAAGTATAATTATAATGTTATATTCAAATTAGGAGGTGTTCAAAGTCCATTGAACTTCAAACTCATTTAACGGTTATAAATCACACTTCAGTTTTTTTAAGAAGAGAAGAATAAAAAACTTAGAAAATTCATAGTTTAAAAATGTGATGAAATCCCTCCATTTATAAACAACAAAAGGTAGTACGAACAAGTGCTATCATGCCTTAAGAAAGGAAAATTTACAAATATATGCACTTTAAGATTCTTAATTACTAAAAGTGAACAGAGGGAGTATTATTAAAAGTGAGAAGCTTCAAAGTGCAAAGTTGGTTACTATTTTATCGTTTCACTTATTTACCTTTCAATTAATGATATATTTTTTGCGACTTCCATTGCATGTTCTTCTTTAAAAAGTCTTAATTATTGGTATTTCAATATTTCATATTCCTTATTAAAGATGAAAACATGACTAAGCCTAAGAAAATTTATTTAATGATTAATAGTCTTGCCAAACTTTGTTTATAATGACGAGAAACGTAAAAAAAAAAGAAAGTGGGCTGGGTTATTGAGAGAAAAAATAGGGTCCTATAATCAGTTATCATAACACTCGAAGGCAAATTGTCTTCTAACAATAATTGTTTGAATTTTAATAAATCCAAAAGAATGATCACATTTAAAAAGTTAATACGATAAGTTACTAAATTTTAAAATATTAATTATACGAATCCAAGATTAAAAATTCTATAACCTAATTAAAAGTGAAGCTTCAAGATCAATTTATTATCCCAACCACAAAATAAAAAGAAGTAGAAAAACATACTCTTTAAAGTGGATTGTAAAGAAAATTAAATAAAGGTAATTGAATCAATATTAATTTGCTTAAGAATTAAAAAATTCAAGAAATATGGAGAAGATGAAAAGAATAATCATCATAGAGTTTATACGTAATCTTTTTACGAGTCGATAAGCAATGTGATCTTGAAAAAAAAACTAAATAGTTGAAACTGCTCCAATGCACTTTTCTAAAGCTAAACCATTTTGTGAGTAGTACAATGTTAATAGAAAATTTTAACATAACATTAATGCAAACATTTATTCAGACTAAATTACAACTTTCACATTTGCCTCAGAGTTATCATTTTCTTCTAAGAATGGGAGAAGTTCCTCTACCTTTATTGTGTATACAATGCATAGATATAAAAGTCAGATTAACTAATTTAAAATATTGAAAGATTTACACTAATGGTGTGGATTCGTCCAGCTACAATGAGAAAGATTCATATTGAAAAGCGAACTATTTTGTGGAGAGAATTCTGAATCTCATTAGCTCGAAATGATGAGTACATGAATGTACACTGTTTTGACATGTGTCAAGCCATGTGACTAACAACCCAACTAATTCTCTTAACCAACTTTGTAACTAATTAACTAACTTTGTAACTAATAAATTAGCATAACTACCTAGCTAATTAACCAATTCCAATAGTACTCTCCCTCAAGCTAGATGTATTGAAGAGATTCAATACTCCAAGCTTGCTAAGTAAAGACTTATGTTGTCCCTTTCCTAGTGCCTTCGTAAGCAGATCAACCTGCTGATCTTTGGTGCTGATGTAGATTGTCCTAATGAGGACCTTTTGAATCCTTTCCCTTATAAAGTGATAATCAATCTCAATGTGCTTAGTTCATTCATGAAACACTAGATTGACAACAATCTGTATGGCTACCTTTCTATCACAGTAGATAGAGACTGGTTCAATCAACTTTACACCCATCTCCTTGAATAAGCTTGCAACCCAGACTACCTCAGTTATTAGCGTGGCCAAACTCCTATATTCTGCTTCTGCAAAGCTCCTAGATACTGTATTTTGCTTCTTGAATTTCCAAGAAATTAGAGAATCACCAAGCTTCAATAGAAAACCAGTAACAAACCTTCTTGTGCTTGGGCAAGCAGCCTAGTTAGCATCACAATAATATGTCAAGTGAGGTTTGTGATCAGAACACATCAGTAGTCCCTTCCCTGGTTCCAACTTGATGTATTTAATCACCCTTAGAGCATCATTCCAGTGTGACATCTTTGGTTTCTCCATAAATTGGCTCAAGGATTGCACTGCAAAGGCTATAACTGGCCTTGTAATAGTGAGATAAAGTAGTTTTCCAACTAGTCTAGGATATCTACCTACATCTTCATATAAGACATCAGAGAATTGGGTACCTTGATCATATTCTGCACTAGTTAGCTTCACATTAGATTCTAGTGGTGTCATGACTGGCTTGGCATTTCCTAGTCCTACCTCAGCTATCTGCTCAAGGGCATACTCCCTTTGATTCATCACAATACCTCTATTGGATCTCATGAATTCAATACCTAGGAAGTACTTAAGTTCACCTAGATCTTTGATCTTGAAATGACTATACAGTACATGCTTGGTCTCTTCCATCAATCCTATGTCATTCCCTATGATTAACAAATCATCAACATACACCAATATAACTACCAGACTAGAACCTCTCCTCTTGGTGAATAAAGAGTAGTCCAGGTGACTTTGTGTGTATACTGAATTTAATAGGGGTTCTGTCAACTTAGCATTCTCTAGAAGCCTGCTTAAGTCCATATAGTGACTTAAAAAGCTTGCATACAACTTCTTTATCCTTCACTTAACTACAGAACCCCTTAGGTAGTTCTATGTAGACCTCTTCAAATAAGTCACCCTGTAGAAAAGCATCGAAAACATCCATCTGGTAGATGTTTCGATTTTCAGCAGTGGCTAAGGCTTTGATTGATCTTACTGTCACAACACAGGTGAAAAAGGTCTGTTGGTAGTCAATTCCCTCCGTTTGGCTGTAACCTTTAGCTACCAACCTAGCCTTAAATCTATCAATTTGACCATTGGCTTTGTACTTGATTTTGAATACCCACTTGCAACCAATAGCCGTTTTTCCTTTTGGCAAGTGAGCTATCTTCCAAGTCCCATTCTCTTTTAAGGCTTTGATTTCTTGCTGCATAGCATGTATCCATCTTTTATCCTTCACTGCTTCCTCCTAGTTCCTTGGCTCAATTTCTATAGAGAATTCAGTCAGATAGGTTTTATATTGAGTAGATATATTATCATATGATACATGAGTGCTCTAAGAGTATGCATGAGTTTTGGGCACTTGAGTGACATAGTCCTTCGTCCAAATGGGAGGATGAGATATCCTAGAAGATTGTCTAGGTCTCTCAACCTGAGTTCTTATGTGATCAATCACCTGAATATCACTACTATAAATATCATTTGTTGAACCTCTCTCAATTGCTGCAGATGGAACTACCAAATCACCCTCAGTGGTATGATCTATTGAAGTAGCATTTTCTTGACAAGAAATGGTTCCTGCTCCTGTTAGAGTCTCCTCTATGAGTGTATGATCAATATTTTCTTCAATAACATCAGATACAGGTAAGCTATCATCATACTCAATCATGACACCATCAGTTGGAAACAATGGCTTTTGTACATTGGTTGTATGTTGAAAAGGAAACACATCTTCCTTGAACACAACAACCCTGCTGACTATGAGCTTATGTTGTGATAAACTATACAATATATAACCTTTCTGAGTTGATGAATACCCCATTAAGACACATGCTTCAGCTCTTGGAGAAAATTTGTCAGGTTTTATTACCTTAGTTGCAAAACTCAGACATCCTATGGTCCTGAGGTGGTCAAGAACTGGTCTGTAGCCATGGAATTACTCATCAGGAGACTTCCCTTTTAAAACTTTAGTGGGAAACCTGTTGATCAAATATACAACAACTAACACAGATTCTCCCCAAAATCTAATGGGAATGTTGCCTTGAAATCTGAGTGTTCTTTCTACTTCAAGGATGTGCCTTTGCTTTAAAACTCCATTCTGTTGTGGTGTATGTAGACCTCTTATGAATGATACCAAGTGACTTGAACAAGTTCCTACACTCATTATTAAAGTATTCTGTGCCCTTATCAGATCTTATTCTTTTCACATGCTTGCTTAATTGAGTTTGCACTAGAGCAAAAATGGACTTCAAAATTGAGTTTGCAAAATTTAATTTATTTCATACCTATATTTATACCATATAATTGATCTTCATGCGTATCGCAAAATATGCATGGTTCACATCATTTTAACACCACCCATTGTACCACTTAAATGTTAACCAAAACAATAACTAATTTCATCCTATAGACAGTTAAGAAAAACCTTACATTTAGACATCAATAATCATGAAAGAAAAATTAAGAGCACCATTAACGAAACATTTAAAAGTATTCTTTTTACCACAAAAAAAAAACAAAAAAAAATTTCACCAATCTTTAATATTTTCTAACCAAAACTAAGATCATTTTTGCTACTATTACATACCTATTAGGTCCCATCTTCCATCGTATTGTACCAAAATCGACACAAAATTATTATTACCATGGATTTAATCTGAACGAACACCTCTCACACTCCCCAGCTCTTTCTTTTTGGTAACTTACTAATGTGCTTAGTATGTGAGTCAAAATTTTTATATACAGCCTTGGGTAACTACATCAACTTTTTTCTCCTAATAGTTATTTATGTACATGAAACAACGAAGACTTTTTCTATATGTACAAGGTAAAAAAGTAACCCCTCCATCTTAGTGGACACGCTTGCCAAAAAGGCTATCACAATGCAATCAAATCAAATAAATAGATTTGATTGCTTTTAGTAAAGGGAAAGCATTTTTCAAATATATTAAAAAAATAATATGGAAAGGATTTATAAGTGTAACGGCCGGTAAAATTATCAAAATATCACTAAAGGGGAGATGTGCATATAACACGTCTTCCGATGCTCGGATGGCAAATTCAAGGTCGGATTTGTGACCAACACGAAAAAATGAGTGGGGAGAAGGTCTCGATCAATTTTTAGAGCGACCGAGTCAAAAGATAATTTTTCATTCCGAAATAAAAAATAGTGAAGGTTCGTGACAGAGCCGCGTCGCGGACCTATCACGTAGAGGGACTTATGTTTCTCCAAAACTTTTCGATAAGATTGGGAAATCTCGTTCAGAAAAGTTTTGCAGAAAATGTGTTGTTTGCGACCAGTCCGCGTCGCGGACTGAGTCACTTCGAGTCTGAAAATTTTCTAATTTTTTCGAGTGGCATTCTGGTCCATTCCTAACACCTCTTAAACTCCGTATACGACTAATAAGTCGTTTCAATGTTAAAAGGGTCTAAAACCCCACTCTAAGCCCTTTTCAGACAAACCATCAAGACTAGGGCTTGTGGAAGGTAGAGAAAAGCTTGAGATTGTGGAGTTCAAGAGAAGATTTTCGAGGGAGATTGTTGTTAGCATTATACAAGGTATGTAAGACCACCTAAAGCATTGAACTATGTTCATTCACGTGCCCCTTCGTCTTCTTGAGTCAAGACCATGAGTGTAAATCACATGTTTTAAATCCTGTGATTCCTTGAGTTTTAAATTCTTGTATATGTTGTAGTTTTCATGAATTTACTTGAGTCAATTTATGAGTTGCATCATTATTATCTTGAAATATAAATTTTATTCGAATGTTCGATACTCTAGCCCTAAATTTAGTATTTTCTTACTTATGTACTAAATTGACAAGTATGAATTTAAATCTACTAAACCCATGAATTGAACCCGGAAAGTATATTTTCTTGTTTCACATATGTATACAGAGAATACCTATTTTATCTTATAAGTTAAGTCTGGAAAATATGATGTTGTTGACCGAAATCATTGGGAGTCTTGCATGGTATGAGTTAGAGTCATGAGTTGCATTGCATAAATGATGGCCTCGAGTTATTGAGTTATTGAGACACTGAGTTGAGTTATTGAGAGACGAGTTGGCTCATTGAGACGAGTTTGAGTTGATTTTCCATGAGCACATTTTAGTCTTGGAAGGAGTATTGAGCACCGAGCGGGTGATTGAGGGGCACCTTAAGAACTATGTTGCCAGCGTAGGATGGTCGCACAAGATAATTCTGGTGCCCACGTCCCAATAGATGGACATTCTCTTTGGATCCAGGAGAGAGAGAGTTAGAGGTTGACACCCTCCATGGCAAGTTTAGGGCGGGTGTGGAAACGATATTTTTTCGTTGTACACCACCCAAGCCCTCGGTGGTGGAGAGTTGTCGTTTAGAGAAACTTCCAAGAAACACTTGATTTGGGCCTATCATGATTTTCAATTCAAGTTGCATTAAACACTGAGTCAAATTTTAAAGCATGATTTTAAACTTTAAGCTTGCATCTTTTATTTGAGATGAGACATGAGATGAGGAGTTGAGCATTGAGTCGAGTCAGTTGATTGAGTCTAAGCGTTACTTGTTTTTCTTTGCCATCTTACATACTGTACATTCCATGCACTGACGTTGCTCAGCGCTGCATCATTTCATGATGCAGATAGAGGTGATAGAGGACTTTAGCAGGCGTACCATTAAAGTTCAAAGTTCCTGAGTTCCAAAGTTAGTGAGCCCTCCTTGCTACCCAGAGAAGCCTTTATTATTTTATTAGTTACTTCTATTTTTTTTGAGTTGGGTAGCCATGGCTTGTCATGGTACCATCTAGATGTTAGAGGTAGAGACTTTATAGACATTGCATAGAGGATGTTGAGTATTGTTTTTCCGAAACTCTTGTTTAGTAGAAATTTCCTTTTTATTTAAGACTTGGTTTACTTACTTTATAGTCTTTTCTTGAGCAGTATTCTTCCACTATCGAGTATGATGTGACGATGAGTCCAAGTGGTTCACTTGGGGACCAGCAATAGTCTCTAAGTGCCGGCCATGCCAAGAGTACCCTCTCAGGGTGTGACAAACTTGGTATCAGAGCACAAAGTTCAAGCATCCTAGGAAGTTTATGAAGTCGTGTCTAGTAGAGTCTTTTTTATGGGTGTATTATGCACCACACTACATTAGAAGGAGGCCATACGACAGTAGAAATAGTTACACGTCTTTGATATTCTGAGTTCGTGCGATAGAGTTTACCTCTATAAATCCCTATTTAATTCGTACGTTATGCGTTTGCAGAACATGCCTCCTTAGCGTACAACAGGCCAATGAGATGCTCAAGCCCCAAACGCTGAGAATCCTCAACTAGAGGTCCCTGCTCAGGTAGAAACGAGGAGACGGGGTCAACCTACCAGGACTACTGAATTTCCACAGGCACCTCTTGTTCAGCCAGCCTCCACCTCAAAGGTGAACTTCAGAGGAGCCATTGCTATGCTCACCTAACTAGTGGCCTCCCAGAGTAATAGCAGAGGTTCTCAGGCCCCTAGCTCAAACTCTCAAGAGCCCACTGCTGCAACTAGGCTCCGAGACTTTTTGAGAATGAACTCGCCAGTCTACACGGGGTTAAAAGTTAAGGAGGACCCACAAAATTTCATTGATGAGATATGCAAGGTGTTGAGGGCTATGCACACGATAGAGATTGAAGGAGTTAAGCTTGCCTCCTACCAACTTAAGGATGTGGTGAATGTCTGGTATAACCAATGGGAAGATGGTCGGGGTGAGGATATTGAGCCTGCTGAGTGGAGTGAGTTTAAGAGTGCCTTCCTTGACCACTTCTTTGCCCAAGAGTTGAGGGAGGAAAAAATTGAGGAGTTCGTGAACCTAAGAAAAGAGGGAATGATTGTCAAGGAGTATGACCTCAAGTTTATTAAGCTGTCCAAGTATGCTCTGGAGATGGTCCAGGACATGAGAGCAAGGATGAGAAAGTTCGTGTCTGGGTTGGGTAACCATATGAAGAGAGAGTGCAAAGCTGCATTACTGATCCCGGGCATGGATATTTCTAGAATCATGGTATATGCCGAACAAACTAAGGAAGACAAGAAGAAAGACAGAGAAGAGCACTTTAGTAAGAAGGCCAAGTCCATTGGGCATGATCCTAGCCAGCACAAACAGGACAAGAGAGATAGATCCTACTTTCAGAAGAGGCATTCGGGGTATGCACCATCATCAGCCAGTGCACCAACTCCAAACATCTGGTATGATCAAAGATCCCAAGTTCAGTCAAACTTTAAAGCACAGGGTTCGCAAGCAGTGTGACCCTTGGCTTGAAAGGGAAACCACCTTGTGGGATGTGTGGCAGGATGCATTTGGGAGAGTGAAAGGAAAGAGGAAATGCTTGCTACAAGTGTGGCCAGACAGGTCACTTCCTGAAAGAATGTCTATTTTGGGGTAATAAGGCATAGTCTTCTACTACGATGCCACCACCCAAGAGTAACTAGAGAGGTACTACACCAGGGACAGGTGGAGGGACGAACCATCTTTATGCAATGGGGAACCGACAAGACCGAGAGGTTGCACCAGATGTTGTGACGGGTATGCTTTGAGTCTTTACTTTCGATTGTTATGCTATGCTTGATGTAGGGGAAACAGTGTCCGTTGTGATGCCATATGTGGCCAAAAATTTGAGATTTCCCCGAGTGTTTACTTGAGCCTTTCCCTGTTTCCACTCCTGTTGGCGAGTCTATCATAGCCAAGAGAGTCTATAGAGATTGCGTAGTGTCTATCTATCATAGGGATACTCTTGTTGATTTGGTTGAGTTAGAGATGATTGACTTTAATGTAATCCTTGGCATGGACTGGCTCCATGCCTAATATGCCTCTATTGACTGTGGAACCTGAACTGTCAAGTTCCAATTTCCAAACGAGCCTATTATAAAATGGAGGGGAGATTCCGTTGCACCTAAGGGAAAATTTATTTTTTACCTTAGAGCTAGAAGGTTAATCTCTAAATAGTGTATCTACCATCTCATGCGAGTCAAGTCTGATGATATTGAGCCTCCTACTCTTGAGTCAGTCCCAATTGTGAGTGAGTTTCCAGAGGTGTTTCCCGAGGATCTACCTGGAGTCCGTCCTGATAGGGTGATTGACTTTGGGATTGATGTTCTTCTCGATACCTAGCCCATTTCAATTCATCCTTATAGGGTGGCCCCCGTTGAGTTGAAAGAATCAAAAGAGCAGTTGAAGGATTTCTTACAGAAGGGCTTTATTAGGCCACATATTTCTCCTTGAGGTGTTCATGTCCTATTTATGTGAAAGAAAGATGGGTCTCTAAGAATGTGCATAAACTATAGGCAACTGAATAAGGTCACGATAAAGAATAAATATCCTTTCCCCAGGATAGATGATCTGTTTGACCAACTTTAGGGTGCCTCATGCTTTTTAAAGATAGATCTTAGATCAGGTTACCATAAGTTGAAAGTGAGGGAGTGTGACATTCCGAAGACCGCCTTCAGGACTAGATAAGGCCACTTTGAGTTCTTGGTCATTTCCTTTGGGTTGACGAATGCACCTACAATCTTCATGGACTTGATGAATAGAGTATTCAAACAATTTATTGATATGTTTGTAATCGTTTTCATTGATAATATCTTGATTTATTCGAAGGATGAGGAGGAGCATGTCAATCACCTTAGAGTTGTCCTTCAGACTCTTAAGGACCATGAGTTGTATGCGAAGTTTTTGAAATATGACTTTTGGCTCTAGTCAGTGGCTTTCCTAGGCCATGTTGTTTTGGGTGATGGTATTTTAGTAGATGCCCAAAAGATTGAGGCAGTTAAGAAGTGGCCAAGACCGACCTCTCCAACTGACATAAGAAGTTTCTTGGGGTTGGCAGGCTACTACCGCAGGTTCGTTGACAAGTTTTCTTCCTAATCCGCACCATTGACCAAGATGACTTAGAAAAAGGTCAAGTTTCATTGGTTTGAGGAATATGAGAAGAGCTTCCAAGAGTTGAAGACTAGATTGACCACCCCTCCTATTTTGACTTTGCCCAACGGAATGGAAGATTTTGTGATATATTGTGATACGTCAAGAGGTAGGTTGGGTTGTGTGTTGATGCAGAGAGTTAAGGTGATAGCCTATGCTTCCATACAACTTAAGGTTCATGAGAGGAACTATCCGACCCATGATCTCAAGTTTGTGGCGGTGGTGTTCGCACTTAAACTCTGGCGCCACTACTTGTATGGAGTGCATGTAGATGTGTTCACTAACCATAAGAGCTTGCAGTATGTCTTCAACTAGAGAGAACTCAACCTACAACATAGGAGATGGTTGGAGTTGCTCAAGGATTATGACATGAGCATCCTATACCACCCAAGTAAAGCTAACATTGTTGTTGACGCTCTTAGTAGGTTGTCAATGGGTAGCACAACCCACGTTGAGGAAGGAAAAAAAGAGCTAGTAAAGAAAGTGCATAGATTGGCTCGATTGGGAGTTTAACTCGAGGAGAATGACAAGGGAGGAGTCAATGTTTAGAGTGGGTCCGCATCATCCCTAGTAGCAGAGATAAAAGAGAAGCAAGATCGAGATTCTATCATACTCCAATTGAAGGAGGCTGTCCACAAACAAAAGGTGATGGTCTTCTCCAAAGGCGGAGATGGGGTATTGAGACACCAGAGTAGGCTATGTGTTCCTGAAGTTGATGATGTCCGAGAGAGGATCATGGCTGAAGCCCACAACACTAGATACTCTATTCGTCCGTGCTCTACCAAGATATACCATGACTTAAGAGAAGTCTATTGGTGGAGTGGAATGAATAGGGATATTGCTGAGTTTGTTTCAAAGTGCCCGAATCGCCAGCAAGTGAAAGTTGAGCATCAAAGGCCTTGCGAATTGGCACAGAACTTTGAGATTCCAGAATGAAAGTGAGAGATGATTAACATGGATTTTATTACCGGTCTACCGAGATCCTGGAGATAGCATGATTCGATATGGGTTATTAAGGATAAGATGACTAAATCAGCACACTTCTTGCCAATCAAGACAACTAATACTATGGAGGAGTATGCCAAGATGTATATCGAAGAGATTATGAGGTGGCATGGAGTTCCCTTTATCATTTTGGATAGAGGGGCCCAGTTTACCTCTCACTTCTATAGATCTTTCCAGAAGGGATTGGGTACCAAGGTAAATCTGAGTACATCCTTTCATACATAGAAGGATGGTCAGAAAGAGCACACTATTCAGATATTAGAAGATTTGTTGAGAACCTGCGTCCTTGACTTCAAAGGGAATTGGGATGACCATCTACCATTGATTAAATTTGCATATAATAATAGTTATCATGCAAGCATTCAAATGGCTCTCTATGAAGCCTTGTATGGGAGGAGATGTAGATCACCTATTGGATGGTTTGAGGTTGGAGAAGCCGAGTTGATTGGACCCGACCTTGTTCATCAGTCCATGGAGAAGACGAAGTTTATTAGGGAGAGGTTGAAGACTGTACAAAGCCATCAGAAATCTTACACTGATGTGAGGAGAAGGAACTTATAGTTCGAAGTGAGTGATTGGGTATACTTGAAGGTGTCACCCATGAGGGGTATCATGAGGTTTTGGAAGAAGGGGAAATTAAGTCCTCGCTATATTAGCCCTTATCAAATTTTGAGGAGGATTGGGAAAGTTGCTTATGAGTTAGACGGGATCCATTCGGTCTTTCACATTTTTGTGTTGAAGAAGTGTTTGGGAGACCCCGCCTTGGTGATCCCAATAGAGAGCCCTTGAGTCAAAAGACAACTTGTCCTATGAGAAAATTCTAGTCTAAATCCTTGATCGACAGGTTCGCAGACTGAAAAACAAAGAGATAGCCTCCGTTAAAATTTTGTGGAGAAATCAATTTGTTAAGGAAGAAAAGACCCTTAGGAGAAGCCACAATTGCAAAAAAAAAAACTATTCATGAAGCGATATATATAACATTTCTTGCCAGGAGTCCCGTGAGGAGGTCTCACAATCTGTACAAGTTCTCATGCCCGTACAAACTTCCTGTGAGATCATACTTAGCCAAATCTCAGAAAACACTACACAGATAGGCTTTACAAAAACAGACATAACTTCTTGATCCTAACTCAGAATGAGGTGAAACTGCATGTGTTGGAAAGCAAATTCAAAGAGCCTAAATTTGGTAGTTTGTGGGCCAACCAGTTCGTTTTATGCTAAGAGATATGACCATTTGACGTTGACCCTTCTAACGTTTCTTGTAAAAAGCTTAGCTAATGGAATTCCTTTGAACTTGACTTGATGTAGAAGACCCATGATGACCCTAAACAATATAAATAAGCTTGAATTAAGGACTTGAAAATGAACTTAGCTTGAGCTTGAAGATTCCGTACTTAGAAAAATTCAACATAGGCATTCATACGGTTGGTTATAAGGGTTGTACCAAGCCATACGACCCGTGTATTCCTCCGTACCACTTCACTTTGAAAATTCTTCACGAAAAAGTTCCAAGACGGTAATCCAATACTAAGAAAACCTCCTCTCCAATACCTATACGGGGGACCTCATGGACCGTGAAGCACCATACGGTCCGTGAGAGGGGCTGTAGCACTTGCCTTAGGCCCAAAATTGCAAAGTCTCAAGTCCAAGACTACCATATGATCTACCACACAGTCCTTATGACCTTACACGGATCGTGTGGGGTCCAAGTGTGATATGCCTTGGTCCCAAACTCCATATAAAGGTCGTCACACCTCACACAAGGCCAAGGGCCACTTCAAGAAGGCTCTACACGGTTCGTATAGCACTGCACAAACTATGAAGGCTTTCAAGAAGCATCACCTTGGTCCAAAACTTTTCGGAACCAAATTTTCAAGCTTCATTGATGTCCTACAAAGTCCGAGTCTTCACAATTCACCTCACTTTCTCATTTACTCAGTCAATCAATAAAGACAATCAAACTCAACTCAGACTAAAACAGTCATTCAGACCCACTCAATAAGACTCATCATGTAATGTAAACAAGATATATAGTAGTAAATATGACTAAATGCAACAAGCTTCTCATGCTCAACAATGTTCAAGTTACTCAACTTATATAATCAACTCAAAACCCAACTCAATCCATACATAGGTTTTATAAAGATCAATCAATTTAGAGTTCGTGATACCAAGTATAAACATTCATGTTAGTCTCATATCAGTAGTCATGCAACATGATAAATATCTCATATGTTATCATAAGAACTCATAATAAATGCTGAAACTCGATAATTAGAAAATAGGAAATTCAAAACTCAACTCTTGTTCTAAATTTTGACTCAAACGGGTGAAAGGGGCATGTGAGCGAACATAGTTCTACACTTTAGTAAGACTTACATACCTGTAAATAGAAGAACCAACAAACTCCAATCGATCCTCCCATTTTGAATTGAAACCCTCGCTCTTCCTCCTCCTCTGGTGTTCTCAAGAAATCCTTAAGTGTAATGAATAGTGAAAATACTCTTAGGGTTTTGTTTTAGGACTTTAATTAAGTCTAAAACATCCTAGGGTTTGATTTAAAATAGATAGGAATAGACAAAAATACCCCTCTTAAAAACTACCGACAGGATCTACGAGACCCCGTCTACGGGTCGTAGACAATTCTACGAGCCGTAGATGACCTCTCGTAAATGAGGGATCCAGAAAGCTGCATTACTGGAATTTGGCACGCAACCTCTTCTACTTCTATGGACCGTCTGATAACTCGTAATGCAAAACTGAAAAGTTCGTATCTGGACCACAAATTCACGAAATCAATCTATGGATCATGGAATACTTTACGAGCCTCTGTTATTTCATATATAGGCCTCAGACTTAGAAAAATTTAACAAGTCATCTGGGGGGTTTACGAGGCCTCTTCTAGCCCGTAGATGGCCTCGTAGATTCTCTTTCAACAACTTTTCTCAATCATTTTCTTAGTTTTCTCTGCGTATCTACTATGCCTGGGTGGAACGAAATAGGAGGTTTTATAGTACTATGCCTAGTAAAGGTTATCAAAAAGTTGGCTTGGTACCACACCTGGTATAGGTTTTACATCATTGTGTTGGGATATACTATTAACCATTTAATTGTATTGTCATATTTTTTAGTCCCTTGTAAAGACTATTTATATTGTTATAATATTGTCTTGATTTTAATAGATCATTTTGCATATATGTGTGTCTGTTACTTATATTGTAGATGATTTTTGTGTATAGAGTGTTTTAACTCATACATAGAAGATTAAAATTATTGGTTCATATAAGTTATAAATATATTCACGATCAAATATGAAGTAGAACAAACATCTTGTGGATCGTAGCACAAGATTAGGTATAATTTGATCTTGATTATGGCAGTGGTTAAGCTCCAACTTCTTGTGCTAGTACATTTTGTATGTATTGAACGGACTAATCAGAGAAATTTATTTATGTTCTGATTTTTTATAAATAAATTCTCTAGTTCATTGCATGTACTTATACACTCAATCTTGAAATAATTATTATGATATATGTGATTTGACTTATTATTTTAATCTATTGAAAGGTGACAATTTGTTAATGAGTCGATAAAATCCTAGTAGATTGGATAATGGCAAATTACGTTAGTGAAATAATAATTAGTTAATAGAACCATGTCTCGGTCCCGAGTTGATGACACCCTTTTATGGTTACTCATAAATTTTCACATGAAAACCCTGCAGGTGGATTTTAATATCCGTCATGTGAGATAAGTTAAGTAAAGTGTTAAAGGATTGATTTAGTCAATAAATTAAATTATTTTCAGAAAATTTGATTTATTGATTGATGTCGGTAATTCTAACACGGAGAGTTAAAATAAGATGTGTTGATCGATTTTAAAATTAAATCGAGGAGTTTAATTACAAACTTTTAGTGGAATAGTTTGTAATTTATTATGATATGATAATTCTTTCAATTACAAATTATAATCATAATAGGAAGTATCTATCAATAAGCCCACAGTCCCTACTGCAGCTGGTTTATTGATCAATTCTCAAGAATAAAAAAAATATTCTGGAAGGAGTTTAAAAACTAACCTTCCATATATTTCATTTTCATGATAGAAATATTATTTATTTAAAATGGAATATTAACTCTTAATGGGGATAAAAACGTGTTGGACATATTTTGGGGGTTTTATGACGACTGATTTCAATAGTCATTAATTGGCTGTAATTAGCCAAAAAGATTTTAGCCCTTCAGCTTCTTCCCTATCCCTAAATATCTAAAAGATAAATAGGAGAGAAGTCTGGAGAGTTTAGATACAGTTCTTGAAAAAAAAACTTTCCCACATCAAGTCGAAATTGAGTGAGCAAACCAAAAAGCATTAGAAGGTCGTGTCCTGGATTCCTTCACAGAGAACGAATTGTCAAGAAGCTTCAAGAGGTATATTTTCTAGACTTCGTTGGTTTTACATTATCAGAATATGATGTGAGATTGTGATTCTGTGAATTATGCTTCCGCTGTGTGAATATTTTTCACTCTAACACATTGCACGTGTATGTTTATTTGTTTCTTGAGTGAACTAGGACTGATGGTGATCATGTGAGACATGTTTCAAGTGTTTCTTAAGTCAAAAGATTTGTGACTTGGAGTCTATTTTTGTTGATAATTTGTGATGTATGTGTTGTCTTGTATTAATGTGATTTGATTAAATATATTCATAGTTTTAAGCAGGCTGTATGATCCTATTACTAAATGGTGGTTTGTAGACTTATAACTACACTAGCTCTTTCTTTGTTGAGTACAAGCATATGTGGGCCGTTGTTACAAGATCCCAATAGTGATTCATGAGCAACTTGATTTCAATAGTGAGCTACTTTCTTGGGCTTCCTTTGCCCAGATAATTCCTTTGTCCATCTTATCTGGATCGGACCTTTAGATTGATGACTATTATTTAGGATTATATCGCTAAATACTCAATATTTTAATTTTGGTGGTATGACTTTCAGTTTTTATTCAGCAAATAATCATGATATTTGATTGAGTTTATGAAAATTCAATTATTACCGGGTTTTAAATTGTTATTTTAGGTGTACTACTTTATGAGTTTGTTTGTTAAATAGATTGGTGACTACGTTTGGGGGTAGTAATTAGTTATCCCACCATAGGATTAGTGTGGATACTACTCAGATCATAATGGGTAAGGATTATGACATACCTTACTATCACAAAAATCTAAATTGATTACATACCCGCTAGAGATTAAGAGATTAGAATAAATATTGGTCCAGTTTGGTTTACCTCCCCAAAAAAAGAGTAAATTGGTATTCATGGTAACTATCAAACAAAAATGAAAGTTATTGTCAAGCTTCATTAACTCGCCCGAGAAAACTTACTAATCACGCCAAAAAAATTTGTTTCAAAATTAGAATAACTTATCATGTTCCTTTTTATATCAAAGACACATATTTGATTCCCTCAAACAATAAGTACTTATTCCCAGCTAATAACGAATTTAGATATCATCCCTCTTTTCCATATATAAAAACAAAAAAGACACAATGCATAAATTAGCCCTTTAACTTGGCTTCAAATCATAAGTTGGAACTCGAACTTTCAAATTGCACAAAAAGGCACTCCAACTAACCCGTTTTTAATCATTTAAACAGACCTATCCTAGCGGGCAAAACACGTGTACTGCACGACAATTAAGCGTGTGGCTTCCTTTTTTATACCATATTAATAACTATCCTTTATATATATATATATATATATATATATATATATATATATATATATATATATATATATCCTTATATTTCAATTGAAAATATCATTTTATTTTCTTCTTTCTATCATTAATCTTCAAATATTTTTTTCTAGTTTCTTATATGAAAATATTTCATAATTTGAAATATTATTATAAAATGTTTATAATGATAAGCTTGAGAACACGTGCAACGCACGTGTCCAACACTAGTAATATTATCCATTTACATACATTAAACATAAGATAAAGAAACTCAAGTTAAATTATGATAAATTACAATTATTCACTCAATAAATTATTAGCTAGTCAGAGCAGGTCAATATAAGAAAACACAATTTATTCCCAAATCCTTGTTGGTCTGTGACCCTACTTCACCGTTTACTCTACTTCACTTGAGAGAAGAACATCTGGTCATGTTTTCATTTGTTTCTTTTTGTGATTCGATTTGTTAGGTAATTCAAATTGTTCTACTCAAATTGTTTTCATGATATGATTTCACTTTCACTCCAATTTCTACAACAACTATCATCGTAATCACAAATGAAATCATCATAGACATTCTGTAAAGGCTGCCCCCAAGTCTCTCTTGAAATGTATGTCCGTCTCGAAATCGTGGAATCAACTAATCTCTAGCCCGTGAAATCCCATCTCAGATTAAACAATCATCAACTTGTTCTATTCCCGAGCATCAATGGAAAATACAAGTTTTGTTCTCTCCCTCCCCTCTTTAACAGACAACAACTCACTCCGGAGTTAATTCAAATTGATCCTCCCACTTCAAAAGTTTTCTTTGTGGGTTCTGTTAATGGCCCCATTTGTCTCTCAAATCAACCAGGGGAGACATTACTTCATTCCAAATTGGGTATCCCTTTCTCTAACAACTATGGTTTTGGATACGATGACTCACACGATGATTATAAAGTTGTATTTTGTCGAATATTATCCGAATTCTTACAATGATGATTTGTCTAACATGAGAACTGTGATCAGTATCTACAGTTTGAGGACTGATTCTTCGACAACACTACACGACCAGCTTCAGGGCATCTTTCTACTGAATCATTCCGGTAAATTTGTCAATGGGAAGCTTTAGTTGGCTGCATCTACTCGTGTTGGTAATTACGATGTGCACAACGTCATTTCTTTTGATGATCAGACGAGAAATGGGGAAGCTTGGAGCTTCCCACTCGTGAAGAAGTCCATTCTAAGTTTAAGCTCAGAGTTTTGGGAAGTGAACTTTCTGCGCTTTACGCTTGTTATCTAGGTATCATTACTTCTGATGTGATTCTGGTGTATCATGGATGAAACTGTTTAACTTCGCAAATCCTCAAACTACTTTGCTATAAACGTTTTCTGCACCCATTTTCACATTTTCGATGCACCTTCGCCAGTCAGAGAAGCATGACATTTTACTGCGTGTATGAATCCCCTAGTGATATCTGGTAAGAATTCCACTTATTTTAGCTGGTATACTTGTTCTGCACCTTTTTTTCTGTCAAATAATGTGTCAAAACATTGAATATATATGAATAGATACAGCATATTTGCATTTATCCTAATTATAATTCTTCAACACTATACATGTTTCAAAAGCATTTGTCTGAATTACTGATTGCTCAAAAATGTAGAAAGATAATCCCTAATTTGAAGCAAGTTGATGTAATCCAAAGCAATTTATAGATAAGATATCATTCCTCTCAAAGTAATAATCCCTAATTTGAGTTTACTTTCCTCTTATTGACATACCATTCCGTTGTCTAATATTTTAATTTACACGAGTGAATTACATACATATTATGCATCTTCACTTTGAAAAAACAACAAACTCAGTGTAGTCCTATAAGCAAGGTCTAGGAAGGATAGAGTGTACAACAATCTTATTCCTATCTCGCGGAGATAGAAAGGTTATTTTTGGAAGATCCTCAACTTGAGTAACACACATCAAAAAAATTAAAAAGAAAACACTTACATAAAGAGGATATATAAAATAGTGAAAGGCAAAGCATAACATAGCATTTAAAACTACATATGTTAGTGGTGATCTTCACGATAAGGAATTGATGAATATATCCTGAAAGTTGAAGTCTCTAGTCAATCATCAATTATGTCAAGGTTAATTGTTGACTTAAATCAAACATTGGAAGCAAATGGAGTACATGAAGATCAAACAAACGAAGAAGTTGACCTTCAAGGCCAAATTTTAAGTGGAGAAACAGATGACATAATTATTGGAAGATCTAAAGCTAATAAATTGATTATTGAAGAGATAAAAGGAGAATCTAGTGGCGGATCCTATTATGATATGGAGACTTCACAAGAAATTGATGATCAAATAGTCACCAACTCAAACAAGGATGTTGATACAACTACAATCTCCTTTTGTCATGGAGTTGTGTCAGAAGGAGCAAGTTCTAGATTCTTGAACCCTCGAGCTCCGAACTTGCTCATCATAGAAATTTATCCAGATAGTACAATTGTTAACGAGCTGAGATAAAGGGGGAGTCCGAGAACTCAACAAGGACATAATTCATATGGATTGATTGATAATGCATAATCTTTATCATTGAAAGAAGCAACAAGAGTTCGAAAGAAATTGCTAAGAGTTTCACCGAGACATGGCTCAAAGCTTCGTTTGAATTCTTCCATAACAAATACAGGTTAGTTTTCAAAAAATCACTTTAAGGCAAAGTGTAAAAAAATGATTTTTTAGTAAAACAAAATATCTTAGTGTTAGGTTCATCCTACGGATTTGCTTAATCGTTGGAACAGGTTAACCGACGTGTTTCAATGATGCAGAAATAAACTGGAACGCAGCAATTTTACGTGAAAACACCCAGCTCACAAAAGGTTAAAAACCACGACCTGTACCTCTACAGGATTTACTCCAACTTCACTACTTCAATGTGAGCCTTCAACAAATGATTACAATTCCTAGTATTCTAAACTTCAAAACTACTACAACAACTTCCTAACTTCACATAAACCTCCCTAGGCTTATGTTCCCAACTTCTTCGAGTTACCCCCAACTTGAAGACTAGAATCTAATCTCAGTTATAGACTCTGAGAGATTACACAATTTGTTCAAAATTACAAAGAGAAAACAAATCTTCCTTAGTCCTATGCTATCACGCCGTGCTTCTCTTTTTCTTCGTCTATCTCTCTCTTTTTTCTGTGTGTCTTAATCTCTAATTTTTCTGTGATGTCCTTCCTTGCTTTATAGTTATCAGATCAAGTTCTATTTGTCCTAGAACTCTTTTAGTGATAATTCTCAGTAGAATCTTTTTCTGCATCAAACTCCTTCTTTACATAGAACTCCTCTTGCACTTCAAACTCCTTCTTTGCATAGAACTCCTTCTTTTCATAGAACTCCTTCTTCTAATAGAATTCCTCTTTTTAAGCACCCTATTTCATTATCTTTTGCCAATCATCAAAACTTCACTGCTCTAACAAATTCCCCCTTTTTAATGATGAAAAACTTTCTGAGTGTCAGGTCTATCCATCCAATCTGATTTATTTTCAGCTTTCCATAGTTCCCCCTGACTGTGTGCCCTCTGCTTGTCTAGTGGATGGACCAGGTAGCCTGACTTGTTCCTCTGATCCAGCTTTCCATAGTTCCCCCTGACTGTGTGCCCTCTGCTTGTCCAGTAGATGTACCAGGTAGCCTGACTTGTTCCTCTAATCCAGCTCATAGTCATCCTGTCCTCCCCTTTTTAAAAGGTGCAAGTAAAAGAAACTTGTTCTTATATCCAGTCATGTGCCTTGAGCAAGCGCTATCCTTATACCAATGCTTGGTTTCTTTCACTGCAACCTGTAAGACAGATCAAGGGTTAGTTTTAGGAACCCAGACTAGCTTGGGTCCTTTCCAGTTGTAAAAAGGATGAATGAGATCCCTTCTTGCCCAAGTAGGCAACATGTTCCTTGACCTGTTTCTTTTATCATTTTCATGCCTCCTTTTGTGCACATGATATGTGTTTCTACTCCTAACATTGTTTGCAATTAGACACTCCGTAGTTGGATGTCCAATTTTTCCACAGAGGTAGCACAAATCAGTAGTAGTAACATTCTCCTGAAAGAACCCTATTCTAGGTTTCTCAATGTGACTCCTGCTTCCTAGATGGTTCACTATTCTTGATGACTGAGTCCATCTGTTTGCCTTTTTTAAATCCAGTTTTAAAATGGAGTTTTCCTGGGTCAATTTTCTCACTTTTTCTTTCTCACACAAAAACTCAATTTTGCATTCTTTCAACTCAGCTTCTACCTTCTGATGCTCTTCACTCATCGTACTTTCACCCTTATCAGCAACAGTTAACTTTTGGATTTCTGACTTTAGGTTCAACACAAGTGAATCAAGTTGTTTAACCTGTTTCTTCAACTTGTCATTTATTTCTTTTGCTTTATTTCTTTTGCTTTATCCAGAAAGTTTTTTATCTCAAGATTTTCAAATTTTGATCTGAAAAATCTTTAATTAGTTGATCCTTTTCATTTGCTACTTCTTGAAAATCGTCTATCAATCCATTCATCAGCAAGATTAGCTTCCTTTTTGAAAAGAGATACAACTTTTCTTTCGATTCAGAAATACTTACCTCAGATCTGTCATCTTCTTCTATATCTGAATCTCTAGCAGCCATGAAAGCAGTTTCATCAATATTTTCAGTATCAGAATCTTCCAAACCTGATCCCCAAGCAGCCATCATGGCATAGTTTTCCTTTTCCTTTTGCTTAGTTGCTTTTTCATTGATTTCTCTTTCAGCCCTTTCCTTTCTCCACCCAATATCCCATAGAGGACACTGTTTGATGTGATGATCAGTTTTTCCACATTTGTAACATCCAAAGTTGCTTTTATCATCAGACCACTTCCTGTTACCAGTGTCATCGGACCACTTCCTGTTACCTGTTTCTTTCTTATCCTTCCCTTTCCTGTTCCTTAGAAACTTTTTGAATTTTTTAGCTAAAAATAATATCTGATCTTCATCAAGATCTGATCTCTCATCATCAGAAACTACTCTAAGAGCGAGTGATTTTTCATACATTCCCACTTCTTCCTTTTGCTCTTCCATGTTCATCTCATATGTTCTGAGATTTCCAACCAGCTCATTTAATGTCATGGTTTCAATATCCTTAGCTTCCCTAATGGCAGTAACTTTTACATCCCACTTAGCTTTTGGTAAAATTCTCAGAACCTTGTCTACCTGTTCTTCAGAGGTAAGCACTTTTCCCAGAGAAGCCAGTTCATTAATAAGTAGTGTGAGCCTTGCCATCATCTCTTGCAATGTCTCATTCTCTTTCATCTTGAAGGTCTCATATTCCGTAAATAGCATGGCAACCCTGAACTTCCTGACCTGATCAGTTCCCTCGTGAGCAATTGTAAGAGCATCCCAGATTTCTTTTGCAGTGGAGCAATTTGAAATTCTGTTATACTCTTGTGGACCAAGACCACAAATCAAAATATTTTAGCTTTGGCATTTTTCCTCATGGCTACCAAATCCTTAGCATTGAAATCCCTCCTCTCTTTCGGCACTTGTTGGTTCTCCACTTCTTTCATAGGAATAGTAGGCCCTATAATAATTCTATCCCAGAGTTCGTAGTCTTCTCCTTGAATGAAGTCCTCCATCCTAGCCTTCCACCAACCGAAATGTGTTCCATTGAAAAGAGGAGGCCTCACATATGATTGTCCTTCTCCATGTCCAAAAGGTGGTGCAGTATTCATCTGGACCAATTCTTAGGTACTAGACTTTAATAAGAAAACCCGCTCTGATACCAACTGTTAGGTTCACCCTACGTATTTGCCTAATCGTTGGAATAGGTTAACCGATGTGTTTCAATGATGCAGAAATAAACTAGAACGCAGCAATTTTATGTGGAAACACCCGGCTCACAAAAGGTGAAAAACCACGACCTGTACCTCTACAGGATTTACTCCAACTTCACTACTTTAATGTGAACCTTCAACAAACGATTACAATTCCTAGTAATCTAAACTTCAAAACTACTTCAACAACTTCCTAACTTCACATAAACCTCCCTAGGCTTATGTTCCCAACTTCTTCGAGTTACCCCCAACTTGAAGACTAGAATCTAATCTCAGTTATAGACTCTGAGAGATTACACAATTTGTTCAAAATTACAAAGAGAAAACAAATCTTCCTTAGTCCTATGCTATCACGCCGTGCTTCTCTTTTTCTTCGTCTATCTCTCTCTTTTTTCTGTGTGTCTTAATCTCTAATTTTTCTGTGATGTCCTTCCTTGCTTTATAGTTATCAGATCAAGTTCTATTTGTCCTAGAACTCTTTTAGTGATAATTCTCAGTAGAATCCTTTTCTGCATCAAACTCCTTCTTTACATAGAACTCCTCTTGCACTTCAAACTCCTTCTTTTCATAGAACTCCTTCTTCTAATAGAATTCCTCTTTTTAAGCACCCTGTTTTATTATCTTTTGTCAATCATCAAAACTTCACTTCTCTAATACTTAGATATTTAGTAGAACTCTCTAGAATTTTGTAGAGTAATATCTTTGATATTTGTACTTAGAAAAATCAAGATAGTAGATATTTGAGGAAGATATTTATAGAAGAGGTTAAGAAAAAATTCAGATTTTTCGTATCTAGAATCATCCCTACACAACTATAAATAGGGGTTGCATTAAGCATTTATAATCAATCAAAAAATTTAGATTCTTCGTATCTAGAATAATCCCTATGAAACTTTTATTAGGTCTTAGTGAAAGTTCTCTATGTATTGTTCTTCTCTTATCTTCTAGATTTTGTGTTGTTGACTAGAGTTAGTTGTGTTGTTGCTATTGTTGGAGTTTGTATCGACTAGAGCTAGTTGGTATATGTAGTATGAGAGCAATAGAGTTCTTGAGTGCATGTACTGCAATAGAGTAATTATACTAGAGTCTTGTAGTAGAGTTGTCACAAAGGGGAAGAAATTAAAAGTTCAATTCTTAGGTTGCTAGAGCTTGCAATCTAAACTTGGTTCGAGATTAGTGAAATCTTTTGCTGAAATCCTACGTGGCAATCATGGTTTTTTCCTTCTTAATGCAAGAAGTTTCCACCTAAACATATTATGTGTTCATAGTTGTTGATTAGTCAAGGACCTGATCCTGCCCCGCGTGATGGATTCATACAGGACAACAAAAGTCCTCATTACTATATAGAAGCAGTTAAAATTACTAAATAACCAACAACTAGTGTTAATCTGGTCATAAAAAGTTATTTCGTCAAAAAAAGAAAATAGAATCCAAAAGGTGGGCTCCGGCTCCCTTCCAGCAGGGGAATTATCCAATTTGTCCAATACACTTCTTATGTTCTTACAACTGTCCACTTAAAGATCCAAGGGTTAATAATTGTCTAACCAAAATAGACTCCTAAACCATTGTTGAGCTAAAGTACTGATTTTATATTTTATTTTTTCCTTATTAACAACTTTCGTGTTGGCGAGATTCTTGTCAACATAGGTTCTCTATTTTTCCTTATCTACAACAAAAATCAATGATATCTTATTTTCATGATTTATGAAACGACTACTACCGCTAACATACTAGCGAACCTGGTTCGATAGTAGTACCAGTTGAACAAGTAAGAACACAGTATCAAGGCAGACACAAAACATATAGTGGAAAATCACCTTGCTCAAGGGAGAAACAACCACTGCCTACACTTGTATGATTTCAACAACTTTATTACTTCAAAACTGAGCAACGTCAATTTACAAACTCGCAACTCTCTACTCAACAAACTTCACTCACCTAACTAGCACAAATGAGAGCCAAACCCACTCTCACAAGAAAAACACTAAAAGATAACAATCTCTGATAATTATTGTCACTAAACCATGATTCTAAAAGGATTGCAAAAATTTGAACAAACTAGAAAATCCTAACTCTAGATCTTGCTTGAATGGCCTGGTGCTAGTGCTCTTGCTTGAATGATTCTCCAATTTTTAAGATTGCAAAAGTTCCAACTGCTAGGGTTAAAGATTGTTTATATAGTTAACCCTAGAGTCGTTCCATTCTAGGACTCTTTCTTTGAGTAGGGCATAAATTCTTTTCCTTGTAGAAGTCCTATGTAGATGCTGCTTCCTTTTCCATCTCCTAGTGGGATTCCGCTCCGCGACTCTTGGTATAGCCACCTGAACCCGGTTCTGTTTTTCATCATCAAAATAGTATAGTTATACTTGCATATATCTAACAAATTGCCCCATTTTTGATGATGACAAACCTGTGTGTGTGATAATCATGCAAAGTTCCCCCTTTTGACATCTCAAAAAGAAGACAAGTAAGCACAAAAGAAATGACATGCATCAGAAGCATAAGCACAAGCACACAAATATTGATAATGCAGTGGGCATAACACATTAGAACTACTGATATTATCCATCCATAAGCGTAAGTAACACAAGCAATAAGGAGATAGCTAGACAATCAGTATTCAAGAATGAGGCTCAGAGCCAGCACACAAAATAAAATAAACTACCCCAGAAAATATTTAGCAATGGAGAAAATTAGCAATGGTGCAGATCTACAGAATGAGGTATACAATTTCATGAATATGAATAGCTAAACTTTTATATTCCTTATAATCTCTTGAGTATTATGTGATATTATCATTTTATTATACCGTTATAATGAATAAATCTTGAGTAAGTTTGCTATGTACGAGGCCAGTAAGCTGAGAGTAAGTAAGCCCAGACTATGCCATCCTAAGGTGGAAACCGGTGAGGCCAGGAGAGCCATTTTAGGGGAGTACACAAAGTTGAGGCGCTGTTAGGGTAACCAATCGAAGCTGAAAACGCATAGTAGTGACTAAAAAAGATTATTCAAAATAACGTTATAATAACCGGATAATTTCTATAATGCCTAAAGAGATTAGAGGGAATATTATGTTTAGAAAATATTCAAAAATGAATTCGTACCTACTAGATGGAAATCATGACTATAAAATACTTATCTTATATATACTCAGGACCCTTGATTTTGATATTAGAAGAAAAATTTATGATATACTGATCATAGAAGAAATAATGGAACTAAACTCAATAATGGACTTAATAGAACAAGACTGGACAGAAATGACTATAGCAGATATTATAGATCTATATGAACTAGATATATATTCTGACTAAATAATGATAAACTATGAATATATGGAATATTGGTTAAAAACTATGGAAAATATAAGACTATTAGTAATTTTGTTAAAAACTAATATAAGTAATTACGTGAGAGAAAGAAATCTAGAACATTTAGAATATGCACTAGAAAATGTAAAAGAAATACAAAGGTTAGAGCCACTAAAAGATAAATATTATAATAAAATGTTTACACAAGACTTCAATAACAAATAATGGATAACAAAAAATTACATAAACCAGAGAAAGAACATATTCACAAAAAGATTAGAAAATTGAAAAAACACCTAAAAATACTATATTCTGAATATAAGCAATTAAGCGCAAATAAAACAAATAATATTAGGCTTGAATACTTAATAGATCTAATTTCAAAAACAGAATATAATTATATAAAATATCTAAAAAAGAAAACATGAAAGACAATATCAATAATAATGAGGTATACAGACAACATCTACTTGATAAAATAAATGAAATAATAGACGAAATCAAATTTAGAAAAGAAAGATTAAACTATAACATAGTTGTGGGAGTATGCATAATATCAATTAAAGCACAAAGAAAACAAATATTTCATTTAGAAAGACAACTACAAAGCCTAGAATATAAATTACAACACGAATTACCATGAATAAAGAAGAATACGCCTTAGAAGAAGAAAAATATATGAATCAAAAAGGACAAGAAATAAAAATTATACACTCAAGTTTAGGAAGAAGATTTAAAAAAATAGGAGATCAATTATATTTAATGTTAGAAAAAGAATCGGCAAAACTAGAAGATAGCTTAACAGCAATGGTAAGAATTAATAAAGAAAATGAAGAGATAGATAGGAAAAAAGAAATAGAAAAAATTAAAAAACAAGCTCAAATAGAAGTACAACAAATTAAAGAAGAAAAAAATACGAGAATTCAAGAATTGGAAAAAGAATTGGAAAAACTTAAACAATTGTATGAAGAAAAATTAAAAGCTAGAGAAGAACAAAAGAAACAACGTGAAGAATTAAAACTAACAGAAGAAATAGAAAAATTTAAAACATTACTAGAAGAAACAAGTACACTTGAAGACCAACCTAGGATAGAAATAGATGAAATAAATGAACAAAATAATGAAAATTCAGAAACAGATTTAGATTCAGAAACTTCAGAAACATATACAAACCTAATAGAAAAAGAAAATAATATAGAAATCAATGTGGAAGATGTAGATGAAAAACCAAGTACGTCAGGAACTAAAAGCCCAAAAAGATTAGATACTAGCCCAATTTATTATGCTTACGAAAGGGAAAATAAAAGTAAAACGTCATGGGATAAAAGATTGAATAGGAACTGGACACCTAGACAAAACATAGAACAATATAACTTCTTAGATCTAGATTGTGTAGCAGATACAAATAAAACAATCCAATTATGGATAGGATATATTTCAAAACAACTAATAGATAATAAAATATCAATAGCAGATTCCCCTGGATATATTGAAAGAACACTTATAGGAACAACAAAAATATGGTTACAAAACTTATCAGCAGAAAGTTTAGAAACACTAAGAAATAATAAGAAACCCAATAATGAAGAGGCAGTAACATCTATAGATATATTAAACAAATATGAAATGGCAATAAGAAACGAATTTAGTAGCATGACGACTGAAATTGATGAACGACAAAAAGATAAGGCATTAAATAGGAACCTAATAAATAAATTGAGTATATGTAAAATGAGTTATATAGATGAATACACATGTGCATTTAAAGAATATTACTATAAAGGATTATATACGAATGAAGAAAGTAAAGAAATAAGAAAATTATATTATACAAAATTACCAGAACCATTTAGTTCGAAAATAACTAAAGAATGGCAAGAATCTGGATTAATAGATACACTAGGAGCTAGAATAAAATTCTTACAAAAATGGTTTACAGAATTATGTGAA
Source organism: Solanum rostratum (assembly GCA_029948455.1). Lineage (NCBI taxonomy): Eukaryota > Viridiplantae > Streptophyta > Magnoliopsida > Solanales > Solanaceae > Solanum > Solanum rostratum. The sequence goes on along the minus strand of CM057046.1, from coordinate 17,279,249 downwards.
AAACATAAGGAAGATATGAAAATGGAAAAAATTTTAATAAAAAACTTAGCATGTTGTACGACAAAAACAGCACCACAATTTGGATGTACAAACAAATATAAGTACAAGAAAAGAATCAAAAAATATAAAGATAGACCATTTAGAACGAAGTACAAATATAAGAAACCAAGAAAAAGATACTATATAAAAAATTACAAACAAAAAAGACCTCATAGGACTAAGAAAAATATAACAGAATGTAAATGCTACAACTGTGGCAAAATAGGACATTTAGCTAGAGATTGTAAGATACCTAGAAATTTAACTAAAAAACAAATATCAGAAGTAATGATAGAAAATGAAAAATACAAACAAATAGAATACATAGACTACGAATTAAACGATGATGATAGCATATACGAATTAGCAGAATATGAATTAACAGAAAGTGAAAGTGAGATAGGAGAATACGAAACAGATAATGACTGAAAAAGATATAAAAATAATAAGTAAGGAAGAATACCAAGACAGTGAATGTACAGAACAAAAAATAATATTTGACAACAATATGTTTGAACAAATAAAAGGAAAAGAATTAGACTTAAGCATAGATAAGATACTAGAAGTACCCAAATTAAGGAATTTCTTTAAGATAAAACAAGAAGAATACTATGTAGTAAGCCAAAAAGAACACATAATAGACTGTAAATATACCCAAGGAAAAGCTAAAATACCCATAATAAATAAAAAGATAATAAATAAAGAAATTCAAGAAATAAAGGCCAAGAATCCAATAAAATACGTACACCTAGGAGGAACAGAAATACTAATAAAAGCATGTTTTAGAGAAGGAATAGATACACCAATAGAAATATATTTAGCAGATGATAGAATAATTCATCCTATAGAGAAAAGTATATTGAGTGCAGTTAGAGGAAATCTAATATACCAAAAATTTAAATTTATAATAAGTGCAAATTACTCAGTAGCCATAGATGACAGAAATATAGATAAATCATTAGTATTATACTGGAAAATGTCAGGAATAGAATTAACACCAGGTAGTAAAGTATTTACAGCTAGATGTAAAAATTTATATGTACTAACGACGAAACATAAAATAATGGCTAGAAATAAGATTCAAAAAATTAAGATAGAAAACCCTTTTGACAAGATAGTTACTATCATTGATAATAATGATTATAGTTACAAAGAAATAGATATTGAAGAAGATTTAGAAATAGTAAAAGAAAGACTAAGTACATCAAAAAGAACAAATCAGGATTCACCAGCATCATCAAGAAGTAGTACGTCAAGAAGAATAGACTATGAATTACAACCAAAATTACTAGAACATAAAATAAACGAAATACAACCTTACCAATATTATATAACAGGAATACTAGATCAAAGAAAGTATTTAATAACAATAGACACAGGACAAATTGAAAACTACATTACAAGAGAATTAGTAAAAGAAGAAGAAATCAATAAAAATGAAAATATAAATGCAGAATTACCTAGAATACTGACAAACATAGAACATAGTACAGAACAAGAATTAATTATTGGAGGAGTACCAATAAAAATAAAATTCAAAATATATCAAGGAAAAGATAATATTACTTTAGGAATAAGATGGCTAGAAACAGTAAAACCTTATAATTTAGATGAAAAACAACTAATAATACATTATGATAATGGGAAGATAATTATTAAAAGAACTTTAATATAAAATAATGCCAAAAATCCATATACTAACAAAAATTATAGTGGAAGGATATTATAATAGATATTATACACCTATGATGGATATAGGAGCAGAGGCAAATATGTGTAAATATAACTGTTTACCAGACAGTAAATGGGAAAAATTAAAAACACCATTAATAGTTACCGGCTTTAATAATGAAGGAAGTATGATAACACATAAGGCAAAAAATATAAAAATACAAATATGGGATAAAATATTAACAATAGAAGAAATGTATAGTTATGAATTTACTAATAAGGACATACTATTAGGAATGCCCTTTTTGGAAAAATTATACCCACATACCATAACAAAAACACATTGGTGGTTTACTACCCCATGTAATAAGAAAGTAGGAGCAAAAAGAGTTAGTAACAAAGTGAGAAAAAATACACCATGGATAAAAGGAAGTGAAAAAATTACCCAAAAATTAGAGAATATAACGGCAAATGATTACAAAATAGAAATTATAATATTCACAATAGATAAGGTACAAGCATTACAAAATAAGTTAAATTCATTATATAATGAAAATCCGTTACAAGGATGGGAAAAACATAAAACAAAAATAAAAATCGAATTAATAGATGAAAATAGCATAATAACACAGAAACTACTGAGATATAATTTTGAAGACCAAAAAGAATTTCAAATGCATATAAAAGAATTGCTAGAAAACAATTATATACAAGAAAGTAATAGTAAACATAATAGTCCAGCATTTATAGTAAATAAGCATAATGAACAAAAAAGAGGAAAAAGTAGAATGGTTATAGACTATAGAAATTTAAATGCAAAAACTAAAACATATAACTACCCAATACCAAACAAAATATTAAAAGTAAGACAGATACAAGGATACAATTATTTTAGTAAATTTGACTGCAAGTCAGGATTTTATCATCTAAAGCTAGAAGAACAATCAAAACAATTAACAGCATTTACCGTACCACAAGGATTTTATGAATGGAATGTATTACCATTTGGATATAAAAACGCACCAGGTAGATACCAACATTTTATGGATACTTACTTTAATCAGCTAGAAAATTGCATAGTATATATAGACGACATTTTATTATATTCAAAGACAAAAGAAGAACATATAATGCTATTAGAAAAATTCATACATATAATAGAAATATCAGGAATAAGTCTAAGTAAAAAGAAGGCTGAAATATTAAAAAATCAAATAGAATTTTTAGGAATACAGATAGATAAGAATGGAATAAAGATGCAAACACATATAGTACAAAAAATAATTAATTCTAACGAATTATTGGACACTAAGAAAAAATTACAATCCTTTTTAGGACTAGTCAACCAAGTACGAGAATATGTACCAAAATTAGCAGAAAGCTTAAGACCATTACAGAAAAAATTAAAGAAAGACATAGAATACTGCTTTGATGACATAGATAAAATCCATATTAAGAAAATTAAAAATATGTGTAAAAATCTACCAAAGTTATACTTTCCAGATGAAAATAAAAATTTTACATAAATAGTAGAAACAGATTCAAGTGAACATAGTTATGGAGGAGTTTTAAAATACAGGTATGAAAATGAAAAAATAGAACATCATTGTAGATATTGTTCAGGAACATATACAGAACCACAATTAAGATGGGAAATAAATAGAAAAGAACTATTTGCTTTATATAAATGTTTATTAGCATTTGAACCATATATTGTATATAATAAATTTATTATTAGAACAGATAACACACAAGTTAAATGGTGGCTAACACGGAAGGTACAAGACTCAGTTACTACAAAAGAAATAAGGAGTTTAGTATTAAATATTTTAAATTTTTCATTTATTACTGAAGTGATTAAAACTGACAAGAATGTGATTGCAGACTACTTATCAAGACAAAGCCGTACAAACGGACTTTGAGGAAGAAATTACAAACACAATACTTATGAAAGAACTACTGGAACAAATTAAGATGCTCAACAATAGAGTATCAATTATGGAAACAAAATATGTGGAGGCGGACCACGGTAAAAAACCAGAGCTAGTAGTGCAGTCGGAGCACTCTAAAAAACCAGATCTAGAAGGTGACGTTGGGAAACACCTAAAAACCCAAGCTACTAACAGTTCAGATATTATTGCAGGTACATCAGAAGAATTTACACCAATTATGAAAAAGAAAAATTACAATTTGAATAAGGTATTTGAAAAACCATATACCCCATCTCACATACCAAAAAATGAATTATTTATACCACCTCAAATACATACATATGCCACATCACTAAAACAAGAAAAGAAAACATACAACCATATAACCCGTACCTACATCAACAACATAGAAAAAATCCAAAACCTATTAAATACCAAACCTATTGAAAATCCCGAAAAACTAAAAAATCACCAAGGATATATCACCAACAAACTACCAAATTATAATAAATTAATTGCTTTACCAGGAACCAAACCAAACTTAGTAGCAACTTGCTATACTTATGGACTTATTTCAACAGCATACACAGCTACGGGAGACGAAATTAGCCAAATACCAGAATTATACCAAGCATTTATGAATTATAAAAGAGTTACTAAAGGACAATTATTCTACATCAGATTTTATTCAGCACCAGCGGAGATATTATATGACGAAATTAAACCAGTTGTTACAGTTATAAAAATAGGAATGACAAAAGAATATATTATTCCAGAAGAAATTACGGAGCAACCAATTATTCCAAAACAAGAATTACCAGACTTTTATGCCAACAAAAGAATTATCGGACTCAGCACAATATTAGCAGAACTAGCTAACGTATATGACGAAACAAATTACATATGGAAGTATTATTCGAGGAATCACTTATTAATTTATTCAACAGCAAAAGAATATAGGCCCATGGACAAGTTAGAAGTAAAAAATTGGGCATTATCACTACTTAAACCGGAACAAGACCCAATAACCAATGCTATCAGAAAAGGATTTATTTCAGAAGACAGCTTAGACCAATATTGTAAAATAATTGGGAAAAAATATACGGAGCGCATATGCAGCAGATGCAGTGGAGTAAACAATTACATACCAGATGTCAGATTAGAATAAAGAAGACAAGTGGACGGACAAAATTAACCAAAAAATGACATATAGTAGAAAAGTGAAAGAAGAAAAGACTTAGCAAAAGACAAAAGAAGAAAAAATTATCAGAATGTAAATAAGTAGGGACTTGTTTTGTAAATTATTTTCTTATTTTGTACCTTTTGTTGTATAAAAAGTTGTAAAAGTAAGTGTCGGTTACTGTTTATGAATAGTGATACTACTGTTCATGAATAGTGACAAATAGTAGTAGTAAGTGTCGGTTACTGTAGTAAGTGTCGGTTACTGTTCATGAGCCCCCCGGTACTGTTCATGAATAGTAACACGTGTTTGTAAATTTTTGTCTATAAATAGAGACTCGGAGAGGACATTCTCCTCAATCCGAAATTTGCATATCTCTCTCTTCTCTTTATTCCGCAAAAGAAGAAAAGACTTAGCAAAAGACAAAAGAAGAAAAAATTATCAGAATGTAAATAAGTAGGGACTTGTTTTGTAAATTATTTTCTTATTTTGTACCTTTTGTTGTATAAAAAGTTGTAAAAGTAAGTGTCGGTTACTGTTTATGAATAGTGATACTACTGTTCATGAATAGTGACAAATAGTAGTAGTAAGTGTCGGTTACTGTAGTAAGTGTCGGTTACTGTTCATGAGCCCCCCGGTACTGTTCATGAATAGTAACACGTGTTTGTAAATTTTTGTCTATAAATAGAGACTCGGAGAGGACATTCTCCTCAATCCGAAATTTGCATATCTCTCTCTTCTCTTTATTCCGCAATTCCCCTTTTTGCTCGGTAACTATTAATGGTGTTTTTAATTTTTCCCATTTACTGTCTGGTAAACAGTTATATTTACACATATTTGCCTCTGCTCCTGTATCCATCATAGGTGTATAATATCTATTATAATATCCTTCCACTATAATTTTTGTTAGTATATGGATTTTTGGCATTATTTTATATTAAAGTTCTTTTTATAATTATCTTCCTATTATCATAATGTATTATTAGTTGTTTTTCATCTAAATTATAAGGTTTTACTGTTTCTAGCCATCTTATTCCTAAAGTAATATTATCTTTTCCTTGATATATTTTGAATTTTATTTTTATTGGTACTCCTCCAATAATTAATTCTTGTTCTGTACTATGTTCCATGTTTGTCAGTATTCTAGGTAATTCTGCATTTATATTTTCATTTTTATTGATTTCTTCTTCTTTTACTAATTCTCTTGTAATGTAGTTTTCAATTTGTCCTGTGTCTATTGTTATTAAATACTTTCTTTGATCTAGTATTCCTGTTATATAATATTGGTAAGGTTGTATTTCGTTTATTTTATGTTCTAGTAATTTTGGTTGTAATTCATAGTCTATTCTTCTTGACGTACTAGTAAATTTGGAGGTTAACATATAACCATCATCATCCTTCAAAACATATTCAGCTAGACCCATAGATGGAACCCACAATATCTCCCCCAACCTGACCTTGTCGAACACAATCTCAACTCTATGAACTAGGGAGGTGGCAACACTACCCTCAAACACAGACAAATTCTCATAGAAATCCACCACTTCCAGCTCAAATACCATATGCTTAGTATCCAAGAACAAGTACACCCAACCTTGATGGCAAGTTTTATAGTTTCTCAACTAGGGGGTATGTGCGTATCTCTGGATGAATTATCCTCCAACGCAGTATATACTTGGACACAAAATAGCTATACTTCCCTATGACTAGAAACTTTTCTACATGTTGGTTAGCCCTAGGGGGAGCGGAGGTAGTAGCTGGAGCATTAGGGGCAGGCATCCCTTAGGGAGAGGAAGGGACTCTAATAGAAGCAGAGGGGGTGCCGAAGACTTACCATTGTACTGACATTTCCAACTAGAGGATGCACCTGCGGAGCCGAAGGCCCTTCATTTGTTGCGAGTCAGTGGCCCCCTTAATCGATGAGCAGTGATCTTAGAAGGTGGAAGTGTCTAGGTGGACCTCTGCACAACCCCTCGAAACTTGTGCCAAGGGCACATCATCCATAGAGTCAGACTCAACAAGAGTGGAAATAGGTGAAGTCAGAAAGGGTAATGTGGCTAGAGGGACTAGGGAAGGCGGTGGGGTGGATATGGAAGGAGGAGGTTAGGATTTTGAGAAAAAGTGGGAAGCGGATGAATATCAGTTCAAGAGGTAAAAAAAGAGAGGGTTCGTCTATGAGGCGATGATGTGATGTGAGGGGTAGTTGGACATTGAACTAGTAGGGTTTTGAGAAAGTGAAGGGGGAGCGAGGCAGAGAGTGCGACAAGTCCAGTGAAGGTGAAGGAGAAAAGTAGGGTTGAGGGTGACTGGAGGTAGGTGGTGGAAAGGAGACGGTGGCTAGTGGGATGGTGGTGGTGATAGGAGTTGAGTGGAGGAGGGAGATGAAGGTAGTTCCCCAAGGATAGGGTTTATGGCGGTAAAGGGGCGGTGGCATTTGAGTCGAGATAGAGTATGAGACTAGGGCGGCCATATTCTTTCTTAAATTCTTGATGGGGACGTTCTTGCTTTGGACAAGAGAGATGAACTTTAATCATGTGCACGAATGGGTTTTAAAAGGAGTTCTTGGAAATCTAAAGGGGTGCCAGGAGTTTATTGAAAGGATGTCTTCTACAAAAACGGACACCATGAACCGACACTTGAGATCCCAAGGAAGGTGATCATTGGCCTTTTTAAGTTAGCAAGCTTCCCTCCAATAAGAGGTATGGGTTAGATTGAGACTAAGCAACCAAGTTCAGCTGTTGGAATTGTAGACATCTTCTCTAAATGCATATGAAACATATTACAGTATAGATTGATTATAGGAGGGCAAGGGAGTACTTGATGGTTGAATATTGAGAACTAGTTGCTCTTTACCTCAGTGTGATGGTCTATCTTGGGAAACTAAGGGTAATATCAATGGTTCCCAGTGAAGGAGTCCAAGTATAATCCGCTGGTTCAGGAGCCTGTGCAATAGAGACAAAGTCACTTATTCTATACAAACTTTAAATTACAATTGAAATTAGTCAAAGTATGACTCATGCCCCCTGATCAAATGTAGATGTAGTCGATTGAGTGCAAACTGTTCACATCCCAATGTTTGGTAAAGATATCGGCCACCTGGTCCTCAGCCTCACAGAAAACCATTTTGATAAACCCCTTTCTACATTATCCCGCAAGAAGTGGTGTCTAAGACCAATGTGCTTGGTATGTTTATGGTGAACTGGGTTCTTCGCTATGTTCACGGCACTCATGGTATCACACTTGATAGGAATGCAGTAAACTTTCACTCCAAAGTCCAGAAGTTGTTGTTTGATCTAGAGAAGTTGAGCACAATATGAGGCAGCAGCGACATATTATGCCACAACAGTAGACAAGGTAACTGAGTTTTGTTTCTTTGTGGCCCAGGAGACTAAGCAAGGTCACAAAAAGCGTGTCATTCCTGAGGTGCTCTTCCGATCAGCTAGGCACCTAGCGTAGTCAGCATCCGCAAATCCAACTAAGTCAAATGAGGATCCAATGGGGGTACCAGAGGACCAGATTCATATTTCCTTAGATATATCGTAGGATTCGTTTCACAGCCTTGAGATGACATTCCTTGGGATTGGATTGAAACTAGGTATACATACATATACTGAACACAATATTTGGTCTGCTAGTGGTAAGAAACAGAAGTGACCCGATCATCCCTCTATACTTGGTTTCGTCCACACCAATTCCTGCTTCGTCATTATCTAGCTTGGTTGTAGTCTCCATTGAGGTGTCACTTGTTTTACATCATGCATCCCACATTTTGTGAGCATCTCGATGTACTTCTGTTAATGGATGGAAGTACCCCCCCTTTGTCCGATGAATCTGTAGACCCAGGAAGAAGTTTAGTTCACCTGTCATGCTTATCTCAAACTCATTGCCCATGAGTTTTGCAAACTCTACTCCAAGGGCCTCATTAGTCCCTCCAAAGATGATATCATCGACATAGACCTAAACTATGAGGACATGAATACCTTCCTTCTTAAGGAACAACGTATAGTCAATTTTCCCCTTAATGTATCCATGACTTAGTAGAAAGCTAGAAAGTTTATCATACCAAGCTCTAGGTGCCTGCTTCAGTCCATAAAACGTTTTATCTAGCTTGTATACATAGTTAGGGTGTTCATGATTTCCAAAACCTGAAGGTTGCTTAACTTATGCCTCCTCCTACAGATACACATTGAGAAAATTGCTCTTAACGCCCATTTAGTACAGCTTGAACTCCATGTGGGTTGCAAAAGCTATGAGCATTCTAATGGCCTCAATACGTGCCACAAGAGCAAGGTCTCATCGTGGTCAATTCCTTCCTCTTGATTGTAACTTTGAACCATAAGCCTGGCTTTGTTCCTAGTGACTATACCTTGCTCATCTAGCTTGTTTCTGAAAACCCATTTAGTGCCAATAATGGAGTGGTGTTCAGGAGGGGGAATCAGGCGCCACACTTTCTTGTGCTCAAATTGAAGAAGTTCTTTTGCATTGTTGATATCTATTCATCATCCAACAGGGCCTCTTTGACATTCTTTTGGGCTCCACCAGAGACACATATGTAGAGAAGGCACATATATTTTTTTATTTTTGACCTGGTGGATATGCCTAAGTCTAGAGAAGTCAATAGATTTCTAATGAATGAGAACTTTTATGCTTCTAGCTATGACCTTGGTCCTCTGGCATTGGATCGGTACGTGTGGTAGTAGAGGGACCAGCTTCATTAGATGCTGATGTCCCTGAGATTCCTGCTCCATCAGATGAATTTTGCCCAGGTGCCTCCTTTCTTTCCTCAATATTTGGGGTTGAAGTGGAAGGTAGAGCGAGTTGAGTTGGAGGAGCAGGTGTACTGGGATTACACCTTCTTCATCATCAGAGTCTCTTCTGTGATTTGACATCCCCAATTCATGTACCTGTTCCTACAAAACTTTCTCGGCCACAGATCTGACCTCATCAAATATAATATATGTACTTCCTTCCACACATTTTGTTCTTTTGTTGAAAACTTTGTATGCTTTACCTTGCGCAGAATATCCTATGAAGATTTCCTCATCACTCTTAGCATCAAACTTCCCCAATGCATCCTTCCCATTTTTGTGCACATAACATACACAACCAAAGGAACGAAGGTGAGCTAGATTTGGTTTTCTTCCTTTAAGTAGTTCATAGGGTGTTTTATTTAAAATGGGTCTAATTATTCATCTATTGATGAGATAGCAGGTAGGGTTCACAACTTCAGCACAATAGCTCTGTGGAAGGTTGATGGCTATCAGTATAGTTCTATCTATGTCTTCCAGAGATCTATTCTTCCTTTTGACCACCCAATTTTGTTGAGGTGTTCTAGGGGCGGAGAAGTTCTGGACTACGCCATTTTCAGTGCAGAATCTTAAGAACTTAGAGCTATCAAATTCTGTACAATGATCTGTTCTCAAGCTCATCAGATGGAAGTTAAATTTCTATTGCACCATTTTCACAAACATAGTGAATACATCGAACGTTTCATCCTTGTATTTTAGAAAGAAAGTCCACATGAATCTTGAGCAATCATTTACAAGTATGAAAACATACCTCTTACCTCCTCGGTTTCACACTCGCATTGGTCCACAGATATCCATGTGAACCAGTTCTAGGGGTCTATGATTGCTCACCAGACCAACAGGATGAAAGCTGCTTCTGACATGTTTTCCTTAATCACATGCACCACAAACTTGATCCTTATTAATCTTGACTTCTACTAGACCCAGAACCAGTTCCTTGCATATCAGTTTGTGATTGTCGAGAAGCTAGCATGGCCCAGTCTCTTGTGCCATATGATGGATTCATCACTCATGGCACTGAGGCATTTTTGCGTATGCTTCTTTGGGCCACTAATATCAACCATGTACACATTTTTTTGCCTTTCCCCCCGAGTATGAGCCACCTAGAATAGAATTGTGTAACCTTGCACTCAGAGGTGGTAAAAAGGTTATCATTTCCCTTGTCGTACTTTTGGGAGAACTCAGCAGGTTTTGCTTTAGCCCCTTCACATAGTACATATTGTCAATACATTGGGACGGTGATGGCCCCACTTTTCCAAATCCCTTTATTTTCCCCTAGCTTTCCTTTTCCAAAGCCCATTTTTCCGCCTTGGAAATTATTCAGTAGAAAGAAGTTGTGTTTGTCTCCTGTCAAGTGTCTGGAGCATGCGTTGTCTAAGTACCACTGCTTTAGCTTTCCTTCTACTAGTTCCTAAACCAATTAGCAAGGGTTAGTTTTAGGTACCCAAATTTACTTGGTTCCTTTTTTATTAAAAAAGGATGAAGAATATCTTGTTTGGCCCAACTTGGTAGGTCCCTTTTGCCCCTACCAGTCCTTTTTACTTTTTCCCCATAAGGCTTACTCATATAGGTGAAGCTACTACTAAAAGCCTTTGTATTCTTGTTGCACCTATCCCTACTGTGACCTGCCTTACCATACAAGGTGTATGGAATGCCATAGTCAACTATGCTCTCTTTGGATTCCTTTATTTTGAACCCGATTCCATATTTGGTGGTAGACTGACGTTGCAGCATATCATCGAGCATGGCAGAGGACCTGCTCCACTTCATGTTATGCTCTAACTTCGCTTTGGTCTGGTCGAGTTCCTTGAGAAGAGCTTCATTTGTTTTAGACAAATTTATTAGATCATTCTCTAGCTTTTCTTCCTTCTCTTCCAGGGGCAATTGAGCCTGTCTCATCATATTTTTCTCTTTTATAGAGGACTTAGAGTTGTCAATCTCCGTTTGAAGTATCTGGTTGACATTTTCTAGGTTTACATTCCTAGTTCTCAATTGAGCATAATCCTCCAACAGATGTTCCTTAGTGTCACAAATGGTCATATAGGCATCAATTAGGACCTGTGACAAGGATTCAAGCTTTTACTTAGAGCAGGTATGAGTATTAATTTTGACTTGTTCGAAGCTTACCTTGGTGTCCAGCAGAGAACTATCAGAGTCATAAGCACTTGCTCCTGCCATCAGTGCCACATTCTCATCATCACACCCATCCTTGATGTCGGAGTCATCTAGTTCAGCATTATTCACAATCATCACCTGGTCCTTGCTAATTCCATTATCAGATTCTTCTACAACAACAAGTTCAAGGAAATCATACTTCTCAGGCCCCTCAATGGCCATGAAGGATTGATTTTCTGGAACTTCACCATCCGATTCCTCACTGGAGTTGTTCCGTAATGCCGTAAGAGCCCTTTCCACAGCTAGATCTGCCTCTTGATTTTTCATACTCCTATCCTTGAGAACATATGGCTCAGTTTTGGGTTCCTTGGGCTTTTCAAGGTTATTCTTCTTGTATTCAAGTGCCCAGAGAGGACATAACTTAATGAGTGATAAGGACTTCCGCACTTGTGATAGAGTTGTTCCCTAAGATCCTTTTCAGTGTTTCTCTGGGGAACCCTTCTCTGACCTCCATTTCCTTTTTGCATCACTCTTTGAAACCTCTTAGTGATTAGGGCGATGTTTTCTTCTTCATAATCCTCCTTGTCAGTTGCCTTGAGAACCAGGCTCTTCTCTTTTCTCTTGTTATGCAGCTCCTTCTCCTGGTTCTTCTTCAGCTCGTAAGTCACAAGTGTTCCCATCAACTCATCCATGGTTAGAGTGTTGAGATATCTTGCTTCATGGATGGCTTCCACCTTACTTTCCTACAGGCAAGGCAATCAGCAGCTTCCAGATGACCTTTCCAGTAGGAATAATTTCGCCCGGTGAGTTAATTTTATTCACTATTGCAGTGAATCTGGTGTGCATGTCCTGTATAGTTTCACCATCTAGCATTCTGAAAAGCTCATACTGTTGGTTGAGATTATCAATCTTCGCCTTCTTAACTTGAGTAGTTCCTTAATGAGTTATCCGAAATGTGTCCCAAATAGCTTTCGCATCCGGAAAGGCAGGGACTCTATTATACTCATCAGGACCAATGACACAAATCAACTTAGCATTGTTTTGGATTGCCAACTTGTCAGCAACAAGCCATTCAGTACGTTTCTTAGGCACTCGGGTGTTGGGCGTAGGACCATCCTTTATAGGGGTAGTTGGTCCATCCAGGATGACATTCCCCAGATCTAGGCTTTCTCCAATCAAGTGATCTAGCATACAATATTTCCACCAGCCGTAGTTGTTTCCATTAAACAGTGGAGTCTGCTTTGAGAAGCTCACTCTTGAGCAGTAGGTGGAGCCGTCATTGAACTTTCGAGGTGGGTATCTTTTATTCGAAAAGGCCTGCTCTGATACCAGTTGAAAAGACTGCTACTGCTAACGTACTAGCGAACCTGGTTCGATAGTAATACCAGTTGAACAAGTAAGAATGCAGTATCAAGGTAGACATACAACTTATAGTGGAAAAACTCCTTGCTCAAGGGAGAAACAACCACTATCTACACTTGTAGGATTCCAACAACCTTATTACGTCAAAACTGAGCAACATCAACTTACAAACTCGGAACTCTCCACTCAACAACCTTCACACACCTAACTAGCACAAACGAGAGCCAAACCCACTCTCACAAACAACTCACACAATGAATACAATCTCTTACAATTATTGTCACTAACCAATGAATCTAAGAGGATTGCAACAATTTTAGCAACCAAGAAAAACCTAACTCTAAATGTTGGTTGAATGCTCTTATGCCAGTGCTCTTGCTCGAATGAATCTCTGATTTTCAAGATTGCAAAAGATGTAACTACTAGGGTTAAAGATTGTTTATATAGTTAACCCTCGAGCCGTTCCATTCTAGGACTCTTTCTTTGAGTAGGGCACAAATTATTTTCCTTGTAGAAGTCCTATTTTGATGCTACTTTCTTTCGGTGTCCTTTCCTGCTTCTGTTTCCTTATTTGGCATTCCATCTTCTAGTGGTATTCTACTTCGTGATTCCTGGTACAACTACCTGAACCTAGTTATGTTTGTCATCATCAAAACAACATAGTTGTACCTACATATATCCTAACAATTTATTATTAATTCTTTAAGTAAGTTCTACTATTTTCATTTCCTCCATTATTTTTATAATTTGTTTTTCACAACTCTCTTAAAATTCCTTCATATATTTAATTTTGATTAGATTAAATGGGTGTTTGGGTTGGCTTATTTTATGGTTTTTTATCCTAAGTTATTTTTAAGTATTGAAAGTCTTTGGAAACAAAACAAAACCACTGAATAAACACCCTTTTTGATATGTATGTTCATGATAATGCCCCTCGAGCCAATCATCTAAATCACTCCAAAAGACAAACATGGTTTTCTAGTCAAAGCAACTTTGTTACTTTCGTGTACTTATCGACATAAGTCCTCTCGGGTTTCCTTAGGGACTTCAATTAGCATCAGTTGACTGAACATAGAAAATTTTATTCCCAAATCATTTTTTAATAAAGAAAAAACGAAAAAAAAAACTTTTAAAATAAAATTTAACCCTCATGCTACGAAATCGCATATCAAGAACGATGATTTGAATTATGCTCCAACCCTTGGGATAATCTGAACTACTCAGAATCAAAGATGTTTAAGAGCTTGAAATGTTAGTCAAGTTCCTTCCTATATTGCATTGGGTAGAAATGTTCCTCAATCATAAATTTCCTACTCAATAAGTATGCACGTCGAGAATCACAAGTAACCTATGGATTGGTATTTGTGGAATGCAGCATATCAAGGTGCAAGCTTTAATTCCATAGTTTTAGCCGATAGTAAGGGCAACAATGGACTACCATTTCCTTGATCGAACAATGTCATGATAAGCTGATCAGAATGTGGTACCCGGTTGGTGAATCATTGAAATGTATGACAAGTCCAGAGTAGCTAGAGTTTCATAAGGCTTAATTACTTGTGAGGAGAAATATTCATGACGAATAAAGCCAAAGGAGGATCAAGAAAAAGTAGTGATAACTTAAGATGTTGAACAATTCTTGAAGCTCCTCATCTTCGAGAGCGGAAGATCTCCTCAAGGTCTGATATGTCTATGAAATCCACCTTTCTTCAGGCTTTCCGAATCACTCTTAGTTTAGCACTCCGTCTTCGAAGGTTCAATGTTTCCTCCTTTTCAGATGGTGTTATGGGGCTTTTGGTAAGGATAGTTCCACTTTGTCCCTGTACCACCTGTTTAATCCATGCTACTTCTTTAACAGTATCCAGATTGATTTTCGTCAGCTCACGTAAGTGCTTCCCTTCTTCATCTTCAACCCCACCCCCATCAACTTCACTGCATTTCATAATATTGAGAAATGCCTGCTTTACTATTCTGTCCTCCAAACTGTGGAATGAAATCATGGCAAGCCTTCCACCAGAACTGAGATACTCGAAACAAGCACGGATGGAATCCTCCAAAGTCTTGAGTTCATCATTAACAGCTATCCGCAAAGCCTGAAAAACTCTTGTAGCTGTCTTAATCCAACATTGCCTTCCTGCTAAAGCAAGTAACCAAAGCATAATCACATTTCTCAATGCCACAGACAAAAATGTGCAGAAGATTATTAAGCATGAAAAATTACCTACTACACAAGATCAAATACCATTATTCCAGGAATGTTTTACTCCTGTATTATGTTGATTTTCAATACCTTGTACTTTTTTTACCTGTAGGCAGTAACAATAATTGAATGACTATGTTCATACACCTACATTCTACCTCTTGTTTTATGTGTCACCGTTGAAGTGTTATGCACAAGAGAAGCACGAAACATTGACATGTGTTCAAAATATTATCCTCCTTATTTCTGTCTGATATCTTAGAGGGTGTTTTTATTTCTCACTACTAGAAATTAGATGTACGGCCACGGTTATATGGCAACGGTTCTTTGACCGTAGCAATATATGTCGTATAGCTACGGTTTTAACCGTGGCAATATATGGTAAACATAAACCGTGCCATTAGAGTCAAAACCGTAGCTATAGATTTGATTTGGCAACGGTTCTTTTTACCCGTTGCAATAGAGACCTATGGCAACGGTTTCCCCAAAATAAATTAATAACCCGCGAAATATAATATATTTCTCTCCACTCCCAAAAGAAGCCGCCTATTCTGAAAATTAAGGTTTACTCTCTCTCTCAGTATAGTACTGTTCTCTTCCTCGATCTCCAGCGGCGGCATTCCTCATCTTCTTCGTTCTTAGGGCTTTAGTTCGTTCTTAGGGCTTTTTTGTCATACAAAGAAGATGAAGATGAAGAAGATGAAGCATCAATAGGGCATTCCTCGTCTTCGTCTCCGGCCAGTTCAGTAGACCCGAGGAAAGGTAACTTATTTCACACCTCATCTCAGGTTCAGGTTCGTTTGGGCATTTCATTATCGTTGTCTCAAACACCCAAAGCTCAAAATCTTCGTCTCTCAGGTGAACCAGGTTAAAGGTCGAGCTCCGGTGGGTTTATCGGAGGTACAACCTCGTTGAGCGGCAATCCCTCAAACATCTTCAAAATGCGTCTGAAGTTCTCAAGGTACGATTTCAAAGAGGTACGATTTCAAAAAATACTCTTCATTCTCTGCGTATTTCTTGATTTCTAAGTCCTCACAGTGTGTAATTTGTTGTGCATGTACTTTATTTTTTCAAATGCTGAAATTTCATTATAGGATTTTGAAAAATCATAAATATATGTGTTGTATTACTTTGTTTTTTTTGTTGAAAGTCTTTGTGTTTGTTGATTTTTATTTTTATGCTACAGATGATGTGAGGATTGTTTGCAGTTACTGACTGTAGTGTTTGTGTGTGCTCTATTTTTATGTTACTGACTGTTTGAAGGTTGTTGGAGGATTGTTGGATCCATTGTCGTATGTAACACGATTATCGATTTGCTCACTGTTTTGCTTTTAGAAACTGTTGATGTCTCAAACTCAAGTTGTCCATAAATGGTTTGGAAATGTTAAACATAGGCTTTTATGGACTGTTAGGGGTGAGGCATGACTAAGAGCAGATTCACAAACATAGTTATGAAAGTGATTGTTAGTAGTTTACCTCCTCAATGTTATGCTAGAAAATGTGAAGGTTTGGCTTCAGTTGTTGCATATAATAGTTTTGCTTACGTTTTTTACCCTACAAAATTTTCACTGACTGCTGTTAGGGTTTAGCAGTTTCTACTGGCTTGATTTAGCAGTTTCTGGACAGTAGTATCTTTTTAGTTTTACTACTGGCTTGATTTAGCAGTTTAGTATCTTTCTGGACAGTAATTTTCACTGACTGCTGTAAGTAAGTATACTAGCTGAGCTAGCCGGAAAGTTAATAGTACCCGACGACATCCAGGTATGGATGTAGACCCATCGAGCAGGGATAATTATTCTGAGACCTGTTTTCTCTAAGAAGTGATCCAAAGATCTGAAGTAATTCATTTTGTGTCTCAATCCACCACCTTTTTATTTCATCTTTGTGTTCAAACCCAAATCAGCACCAAAAGTGAAGGGATCATGAAAGAGAACAAAATAAAATGCATAAACTTCATGTACACGAATAGATGCATAGAGTTCAGGGACCATGAAAGAAAACAGAAGGAAAAGCAAAGCCCTCATTGCATGAACAGATGCAGGTCATAATTTGATTTCATATTGCATTAGAACTTTGGCACAGTAATGGGCAAAGTTTGTCACATTGTTCCTTTTTTGGTTTGTTAAAACCTTTTCCAGAGCATTCTCTACAGACCTTACCATGGGTATATATGAGACAATTGAGGTCAAACTTTAGTTCATCTGGAATTCGCCGATTCAGATGAATATATGTCTTTTTCACATCAGCTGCAGCAGGTACCCAATGAAGAGTCTTTGCAATCTGGAAAATCTGTAGCAAGTTTTGCATGTTAGCCAAGTAATTCTTTTTGAGAAGGATGTTAGCCAAGTACTTTGAACAGGCAATATGTCATAGAAGGTCTTTGTAGCGTGATGTATCATCCCAGCCTTCCCGTAGAGCATTATAATTCGGACAATGAAACCTTCACGGCGACCATTCTTAACATTTTTCTAGACGAATTAAGTGACATTTTTGGTTTAGCTTCTCTATCTTTCTGTTGGAATAGAAATAAATTATCGGTTTGCAAATATTTTTTGTACGCAGGTGATGGAATTGAAGGAGGGGATGAAAGTGCTGCATGATGAAATTGAAGAAGGGGAGGGATGAATTGCGGTTTTTTGTCCTGATGATGACTAACCGTGTGGACAATGTGTTTTGCAATCTTTCTAGGAAGTGCATGAAATGGCCGGGTGTTGATCACTTTAATTACCTATGTTGCAAATATCATTTATTTTTGAGTGGTGCACGTATTTAATTTTCACCTTTTTGTAATAGTTAAAACATACTTATATGTATGTATGTACATATGTTTTGCTTTTATCGCTATTAGTAACACTATGGATTGATCTTGTTGAATTATTATTTTAGTAATGTAAAGTTTCTTCTCAGGATCAATTTTTACATTTTCTATTATAAAATTATTGTGTAACTCATTATATTAACAGCGTTAGTCACAATAAGCTACAATTAGTCAAATTGAGATTACGGATCTGCCAGAAGAAGCTATGGCGACGGTTACTGCCACGGTTACAAAATTATGATCTATAGCGACGCTTATAACAACTGTGTTATAAGTCCTATTATCACAGTTGAAACTCGTGATAAAAACTGTGGCAAAAAACCTAAAGCAACAACCGTAGCAATATAAAACAACCGTAGCAATAGGGATATCTATTGCTACAGTTGGATAACCGTGGAAATAAATATTTGGAGACGGTTGCTAACCGTACTTATATATCATAAACCGTAGCCAATTAATTCTAACGGAAACCGTCGCCACAGATACCCTTTTACGATGGTTTTCTCAAGCGTTGGGAAAAACCGTGGCAATAGATCTATTGCCACGCAATCAGTTGTGGCGGCTCTTTGAACCGTGGCTATAACTTATGCCCACGCTTTTTTTGCCTATAACGACGGTTTTTGAACCGTGGCAATAGATCAAATTTCTAGTAGTGTCTCTTTTCCAAAGTTAATGATATTTTTTTTATCTTTTTTCATTTATATTAAATTCTTTCTGAAAATTTGCTATTCATTTTTATTATCATTTGCAGGCAATGAAGGTGAAAAAAGAGATGAAAACAATGAAGGTGTTGCTCCCTAGGGGGATTTGAATTGATATTTTTGGAACTTAACAAGTATTAATTATCTAGAAGTTTTTAATTATTTTTGGACTTAGAAAACTTGTGCTTGACCGCTTGAATGGTAAAAGATATTATGTATTTTGCTTTAATGGATATTGCATGACCTTGAATCTTAGATTGTATTTGATTAAAAATAGTTTCTTCTCGTAATTGAAATATATATCGAATGTATGTTATATTTATGTGATATTTTTGCCTATAATTGACACATTGTAGTAAAGAAAACTGTTCCAATAGTCCAATAAAACCGTTGCAATAACAAGAAAAAACTATTACAATCGATGTATAGAATAACTGTTGCATAAAACATTATAGGAACGGTTTAGGAAACATCCGAATAAGGGTGAGAACCATTGCTATACCTGAATGTCATAACCGTTGGAATAATAAAACAAGTGTTGCAGAAATTTTATAGGAACAAATTGAAAATCGTCCCAATAGGATGTAAGAACCGTTGTCATAGGTTGGAAGTGGAAACCGTTGCAATAGGAGCATCTATTGCAATAGTTTTAGTAGTGTTGCAATGTTTTGTTGCTATAGATCTATGGTTACGCGACCTGTTGAGAGGGTCATAAAACTATTGCAACAGATTTATGGCAACGAAAATTCTATCTACAACAACAGAAATGGAACTGTTGCCATAGGCCATATTTCTAGTAGTGTCGATTATGGTTATGACAAGTATGTGATCACATAAATATCTATTTTTATTGACTCTTTGAGCATATTGGGTGCTTACACCATATTATTAAGTGAATGAGCTATTCTTATGCATGAAAAGTATGGATTGAATTGTGATTTGGTTTTTTAGCCAAAGTATGAATGATTGTGAAGAATGTTTGGCTTTTTATGCCTAAATATGCATTGAAATGATTTGAATGACTATTTCCTATTTTGGAATCATGTATATGTATAAGTGTTCCTGTGGGATACCGACTTAGTACCGAATGGATTGGGGGTGTCAGAGCTATCACCAAGAGTCCTCTCTCTTTCCTTGAAACATGTGCCAGCATAGGAATGGTAACATTACCGAAATGACCGGTCGTAAGGAATGGTTTCACATTGATATGATATAAAATGAGATGAAATGGAAATCCTTCCGAAATGACCTGGTCATAAGGAAGGTGGCCATCACACCGAAATGACTGGGTTGTAAGTTTTGGTGTAGATTAACTTTGGCAAGTAATCTTCTCTTACCCGATGGGAGGTCAACATTACGTAAATTCATGTAATAGCTCGCATGAGTTTGAGATATCGGTTATGGTCCCATCCCCACCATTATGAGCTTTATTGCATTTCATGCATCATGGATTTCATGACATAGTTTTATATATTCTTCTTGGATATGAACTTCTTTCTATATTATGTACCCTTGTCATCTAACATTGAATCCAAATTTGATAAGTCATATGCATTGTATGCCTGCATACTTAGTACATTGAAACGTACTAACGCATACTTTTGCCTATATGATCTAACCATGTAGGGACCAGAAACTACCGTCATCCACCGTTTGATGGCTAGATCGGATTTGATAAAGTGTTATGGTGAGTCCTATCTTCCAAGGACTAGCCAACATCTATCTACCTTATGTTGTCCCCATTTTTCTATTTACTTTGAGGGTGAGCCTGAGACATGTCTTGGCCCCCGTCCTATTCTATGACTAAAGGCATTGTTGGACATCTTGTAGACTCTTGTCGGATCTATATATTATGTGCTTTATTTGGAGGTTATGATTATGGTTATCTATTCGATATGGCTATTATGGATTGATTATGGGAATTATGATATGCATATATGATTTGATGTGGAAAGGTGGAAGACCCTAAGTCCCGTATTTCCCCAAATTGAGTGGGTCATACTTACCCGCCCCTTAGTTCTTATGTGTTATGTGCTATGTGAATCCATGTTAATCCCTTATCCCTATGACATTCCCCATAGCATGAGTCCTACTTTTTTGTCCCTTAGAAATATGTGTTTACTATTTATATATGCACTTCCAAACCGATGATGTGAATATGGATACTTGAGGCTTGTTTAGGGACTCTCGGGTTCTATTCACCATGTCGCTCGTAGACCCTAGGTCTGGGTCGTGAAAAAAACTAGGCCATTTTAGTTGCAAGTGAGGAGTTGTACTCTTAGGACAATCCTATCCTACGCTGGGTAAGTAGTTTATGAGTTCGAGTTATTATTACTCTTACCCATATCGATGCTCAATACTACTCCCAAAATTATTAAGTATATGCTCACACTTAAAAGAATATATTTGCTCAAAGTACTACTCTTCTTCTTTTTGGGACTTAGCCCAACTTGGCATTCTCTTAATGTTTCTCAAAACCGTCTAAAATTATAGGCTTCATGCTTCACTATTCATAAAATACTAATGATAATACTTTTCTTGAGTTTAAAGCAAGATTTGGAATTTCATAGATTTTTATAGTAACTTTACGATTTACCTAGTTTAAAAATTAAAAGTAGTATCTCAACTTAGGACCTCAATATAGTAGAAACAATTTAGTAAATTCCATGTTTTTCTCAAAAAATAACACCAACAGGAACAATTACTCATAATGAAGAAATCTTGTTTTTAACTAATAACTTGATACTTGAAGAAACTAGTAGTTACATGATAATAAAATAATGTAGTAAGATTTTCATAGGCCTTACATACCTGTGGGGTAAGTTCTTCGAGAATTTTGAAGAAGGTACTTGAAAGCCCTAGATTTTTTCCTCTAGAAACTACATTCATATTTTGGAGAGTGTTTTGAGCGTTAATGAGTTGAAAAATCATGTTTTAGGGGTTTAATTAGGTGAAAACTGACAAGTTTAGGCTAAAAGGGTGAGAAAGAACGAGAACACCCCTGTTTAAAAAACATTGTTTAAGTCATCTATTGGACCATCTACGGCTTGTAGAAACTTCTACAGTCCGTAGAAACCCATTCATAAGTTCTTGGACGAATTTTGGGGTCACAAGATCGGTTCTATGAGCCCATACCACAGTCTGTAAAAGCATCTACGACATGTAGTTGGGTCCGTCAAGTTGGGGACTCAAAAATGGACTTTCTGAAGTTTCTTCACGAGTTACCAGGATGGGCCGTAAGTCAAACCACGGCCCGTAAGTCAGGTCATCGTTTTAACTCTGCCCTGGCAGTCCATAGTAAAACGGTCATAACATTTTACTCCAAGCTCAAACTAAGGAATAAATGGATGTGTTGGAAAACTAATTCAAAGACCTTTCGTTTGGTAGGTCATAGACCACCTAAATCCTTTTATGCTAAAAGTTATAATCATTTAAATTTGACCTTTGCATAATCTAATGTGAAAAATTTAATCGATAGGAAGGTTTTGAACTCAACTAAGTACTTGAGGTCTCTTATAACCCGAATTCACTTCCGACACATTTCCCACATATATTAATAATCCTTAAAATGTATGTACAGGTAAGGCATTACTAGGTTCAATCTTAACTATTTGCGACGATAAAGTCCAGATCCTAACAGTAAAAGTATGAGGTGTTACAATATCTTCCCCTTGGAATCATTCATACTCGAATAAAGATGAAACTGGAAATATTAAGCATGTTTACTATTCATAAACAAGAAGCTATCCAGATAACATTTTACTCATATTTAAGGATGTATATTATCTCAATGATAGGAATAAGGAGTATTACCTTTAGCCTTGTCATTTGAAGGCATGAATAAGTGAGGATATCTAGCTTTCTTGTCTGCCTCAGCTTCCCAAGTGGCTTCTTCAATGAACTGGTTCCTCCACAATACTTTAACAGAAGCAATTTTCTTGGTCCTTAATTTGCGAACCTGAGATCTAGTATCTGAACTTGGATCACTTTATATGACAAACTTTCTTTGACTCCGATACTCTCTATAGGAACAACTAGTATGGGGTCTCCCAAACTCTTCTTAAGCATAGAAATGAATAGCAGCTAACTCTTGTGAAAATTCCACTTCGTATGCCACATTACCAATCCTCCTAATAATCTTGTATGTGCCAATATATCGAGGACTGAGCTTCCCATTTTCCCCAAATCTCATAACTCCCTTCATCAGTGAAACCTTTAGGTACACCTAATTACCTATCTCAAATTCCAAGTCTATTCTTCTAACATTAGTATAAGATTTTTATCATCTTTGGTCTGTCTTTAGTCTGTCATGAATAACCTTCACCTTCTCCCTAGCTTGATGGACTAAATCAAGTCCTATCAATCCAGCCTCGCCAACTTTAAACCACCCAATAGGCGACCTACACTTCCTCCAATAAAGGACCTCATATGGCGCCATTTGTATGCTATCTTGGAAACTGTTATTATAAGAAAATTCAATCACGCTTAAGTGATCATCCCAGTTACCTTTAAAGTCTATAACACATGCCCTCAACATATCCTCAAGAGTATGTATAGTTCACTTTGCCTGCCCCTCTGTCTGAGGATGGAAGGTTGTACTAAGATTCACCTTTGTACCCAGCCCTTTCTGAAAAGACTTCCAAAATTGTGCTCTGAACTCGGCTCCTCTGTTTGAAATGATGGATAGGGGACCCCATACAATCTAACGATCTCCTTAATATAAAGTCAAGCATAGTCCTCAACTGTATCAGTTATCTTAACAGGTAGAAAGTGAGCTAACTTGATCATTCTGTCTACTATTACCTATGTTGAATCATGCTATCTACGAGACTGGCGTAAGCCTGTTATGAAGTCTATGTTAATCATTTCCCACTTCCACACTGGAATTTCAATATTCTGGGCTACACCACAAGGCCTTTGATGCTCCACCTTAACTTGCTGGCAATTCGGGCATCTAGACACGAACTCTGCAATGTCCTTCTTCATGCCACCCCACTAATAAAACACTGGCACGTCTCTATACATTTTTGTTGCACCTGGATGATAGAGTATCTAGCCTTGGTACAGTCTGCCATGGTATCTCAGAACTCCATCTCTCCTTTTTGCAAACACTAATACCTTCTGAACATTTTCTTTCATTTGGAGGAGGATGGGTTCTTTCTCTTGCTTTTCTTTCACCTCCACCACTAAGGAAGACTCTAACCCATTTTTGACAACCATACCACCGTCATCAGAATCCTCAATCTGCACTACCAAGCATGCCAATCTGTATACATCCTTAGCTAGTTCTTTCTTTCTTTCCATCCTCAATGTGTGCAGTGCTCCCTACATTCAACCTGCTAAGATTATCAGCAACTACATTCACTTTACCTAGGTGATTGAGGATTCTCATGTTATAGTCCTTCAACAGCTCCAACCACTCCTTTGCCTCAAGTTGAGTTCCTTCTGACTGAATACATATTGCAAGCTCTTGTGGTCAGTAAACACATCCACATGCCTACCATAAATATAGTGTCTCCAAATTTTGAGAGCAAACACCACATCAACAAGCTCAAGATCATGAGTTGGATAGTTCTTCTTATAAGTCTTAAGTTTTCTGAAGGCATATGTTATCACCTAGCCTCTTTGCATCATTACACACCCTGGACCAACTCTAGAAGCATCACAGTTACAACAAAGCCATCAGTTCCCTCGGGCTTCCAACATTAAGTCCATTGTTCCCTAGTAGCTCAGTGGTAGAGCAGTCGACTGGTAACCGATTAGTTGTAGGTCTGAATCCTACTTGGGGAGATTTTTGAGTTATCGTTGTTCTAACCTAGCGCTTGCCTCCGGTAGTGTCCTTCTCCTTTCTTTCTAAACTAGCAGAATCGTGGAACATCAAAAACGGTTAGGGATAAAACTAGATCGGTTATAGTCAGCCTAGTTTTCAACTCCTGGAAACTCTTCTCACAAGGTTTAGACCATATGAACTTAACCTTCTTTTGAGTTAGCTTAGTTAAGGGAGCTGAGATAGAAGAAAACCCCTCTAGGAAACACCTATAGTAACCTGCCAAACCCAAGAACCTACTTATCTCCGTTGGAATTGTGGGCCTTGGCCAGTTTTTTATAGCTTCAATCTTTTGAGAATTAACTTGAATGCCCTCGCCACAAAACATATGACCTAGAAATGCAGATGTTAACCAGAACTTATATTTAGAAAATTTGACATGCAATTGTTGGTCCTTAAGGGTCTGAAGGATAATTCTAAGATGCTTGGCATGATCCTCCTCATAAAGAGAGTAGATCAGGATGTCATCTATGAACATAATTACAAACATATCTAGGTACTACCTCAACACCCTATTCATAAGATCCATGAAAGTTGTTGGTGCATTAGTCAGTCCTAATGACATGACTAAGAATTCATAGTGACCATAGCGGGTTCTCAAAGATGTCTTAGGAATATCACTTTCTCTAACTTTGAGCTGATGGTACCTAGATCTAAGGTCTATTTTGGAGAAACAAGTAGAACCCTGGAGTTAGTGAAATAGGTCATCAATCCTAGGAAAAGGATACTCATTCTTTATGGCGACCTTGTTTAACTTGCAGTAATCTATGCACATTCTAAGAGAACCATCCTTCTTACACAAGAAGAGAACTAAAGCACCCTAAGGTGAGATTCTTGGCCTAATGTAACCATTATCTAGGAGGCTTTTTAGCTGCTTTTTCAACTCCTTTAACTCTAAAGAGCCATCCAATTTGGAGGAATAGATATGGGCTAAGTATCTTGGAGGGTGTCAATCCCAAAGTCTATCTCCCTGTCAGGAGGGACTCCAAGTATCCTGGAACTCATTCATGACTGGAACAGACTGGAGAGATAGTGTCTCGCCACTAGAATCTTTGACCCAGACAACAGAGTATATGCACCCTTTGAAAATTAACTTTCTAGCTTTGAGATATTAGATGAATTGACCCTTAGGCAAAGCGGAGCTATCCCTCCACTCTAAGACTGGATCAATAGGAAACTGAAACTTAACCACCCTAGTTCTGCAGTCTATGAAGGCATAACAAGCATGAAGTCAGTCCTGCCTAGAATGATATCAAAATCTACCATGTCTAACTCAACCAGATCAACTAAGGTATCTTTATGGTAGACTGACATTGACTACTCCCTATAGACTCTTTGGGCTAGAATAGATTCTCTAACAAAAGTGGAAATACTAAAAGGCTTAAGAAGAAATTCTGGACTGATCTCAAACTTCATAGCTACGTAGGTAGTCACAAGTGACAATGTAGTACCTGGGTCTAACAATAAATAGACATCATAAATAAAAACTTTGAGCATACTAGTAACCATATCTGGTGAGTTCGCCTACTCCTATTTGGTGGCCATGGCATATAGATGGTTTGTGCACCCGTCTGTTCTTGATGTATTACCCCTCTGAACTGGCTTACCCCATGGTGCTGAAGAAACTGACTGAGATTTGTTGTCCTCAATGTTTTGCCTCCCCATAGGACACTCATTCAAAAGGTGCCCCACCTGACCATATCTAAAACAACCATTTGTGCCCACGAGTCCAGGATGAGACCTGACACCATTAACCAAATAATGATTCAATCCCTGAGATACATGCCCCTATGGCTGGTTTCCCTAAACTCTGCAGCTCTGTGATCCCTGCGCATTCCTGACCCTTGGTGCAGGTGCACTAGCAGAAGAAGGTGTTGGTGCAGATGTCTTAGGCTGAAAGGATGAACGACTAGCACTTCCAGCCCCATTCTTACCTGTCTCCTGGCCGGATGTCTTGGCCTCTTGTTTCTGAACTCCTCTCTATCATGCATCTTCTCTTTCTCCCACTACAACATTTTTGGCTTTTAAGCACCCTGACTAAGTGTGGCCTAAGCTATGAAAAAGTGTTGTCTTTGATCAAAGCCAACACTTTTTGGCTTTAGGCAACACTTTTGTAGGGGTGGCCTAAAGAAGCGTTACCTTTGACTTTAGGCAACACTTTATAGGTGTCGCCTAAACAGCTACACTTTAAAAGTGTTGCCCGTGGGTTGCAAAAGCAACGCTTTGTAATAGCTATATAACAATACTTTTTCTACATACTACTACATTTTTAAGCGTTGCCTCTTCAGACTTATTGGCAACGCTTTCGAAGTGTAGCCACTTATAACATCTCTAAAACAACACTTTAAAGTGTATCCTTTGCTAATATCCATGCAATAATTAATGTTCAATTTTGAAGTTTTGTAATATTGACTAAAACAAATTTATATGCAAAAATTTTCTTATTGAATTTTTTATATATATATGTATCGCATAATTTTGCTTACAAATAATTAAATGTATAGATATGCAATAAACTTCAAATAATAATGTCTTACAAATTCTTATAAGAGTCTTTTAAAGATGTGCATACTCGCAATGAATTTCACAAAATCAAATGTATTTAAACTCTAAAAATAGTTCATAAACTCTTCTTATTCATTTCAATAAATCAAATTGACTTGTGGCCGCCATTCAAATTTGATCTCTCGCATTTTCCTACGTATTAAAAAAATAAAACAATTAGAGAGTTGAACAATTAGAGGGTAGAAATATTTAGAGATCATTGAAATAACCAAAGAAGCATTGCACTTTCAACAACAAAAGAAGCATTGCACTTTCAGAAACATTGAAAAAAAATGCAAAAAGTACACAAAAGAGGGAGTGCACTTTTTTGTGAACTGAAATGTTGCCAACTAAAACATAAACACTTGCAGTACCCTCTCCATTACAGTTGAATCCTCTAAACATAAACATTTGCAGTATCCTCTCCATTACAGTTGAATCCTCTAAACATAAACACTTCAACATTGCTACAACCTTAATTTAATTCTGAAACACATGAAGCAGACCTTTGAGGTGTTGAAAGCACATAACTTATTTGTTAAACTTAGAAAGTGCTCTTTAGGGAAGACTAAAGTGGATTATCTGGGTCATATCATTACACAACAGGGAGTGAATGCTGACCCACACAAAGTCAGAGTGAAAACAGCCATACCACCTAAACTAGACACACCTGTACTAGTTCGAATCTTCAAATATATCTCATCTCGGCTCTTAGATCTTGCTAAGTCTATCCAGTAAAGAATGGCGAAGAGCACCTTTGACAAAGAGTGAACAAGTATGATCAGAGTATGACCTATTTATAAGCCTTTACTGAAAATAGATTCATAGATAACTGTACATAATATGTACAGAGGATATTGCAGCTTTGGAAAAGGCCTCACTTGCAGAGACTTGTTGGGATTTAATGTCGATTTGCAAAATAATTGACTTGCTGCTTAAGGAACTATCCTTGTTAAGCATGAACAGAAATTTGCAGCAATATATCACCATATGAATCTATTTGTAGAAATTATCAATTAAAATAAAACGTTAAGTAGAAGAAACTAACCACCGTGCTATAGCTCTTAACCTAAACTCCTGTCCACGTCGTAGCTTCACAATTATGATTCCCCTGCAGAAAATAGAGCAAGATCGTAAATATCCTGTATGAATAGTTAGCGTGTGTAAACCAAGGCATTTCTGCACCACCAAATAAGCATATTAGAAATAACATTACTTTCTTATATTATCTGTGACCAAAAGGGTAGAGTAAGATAAACTAAGATCCTTCTTCACATGGTATTCATTAATCAACACCACCTTCAAGAGTACTGTTGTTTTATGAATAAAAAAGACCCCGTTTACTAAGTTCACGAGGAGCTTGATTGATATCTAATCGCTTTTTCTCAAATGCACAGCAAAATAATCCAATAAATTTATCGGATGCTCTTCTGCACTTGATGGAATGACATAGCAAAGGCACCTTAATGTACATCTGCAGAAAAAACAGATTCACCAATTAGAACCAGAATCATGTCAACCCTTTGTAATTTCATCCAAACAAAAAAAATTTTAATATCACCAAGACCGGTCCACAATCTTCGTTGAAAAAGATGCACACATAAGAAGAACTGACCCACAGCAGAATGATGCAATTCGTCATTGGCAATTATAGAGAAAAAACTACCCAGATACACAAAAGGCACAATAAATCAACAAATGACACATTCCAAATCCTAAAAATGGCGGCTTTATGACTTTGTCCCAACTTAACTATAATTTGTCACTATCGAAACTAAAACTTAATCATTCTTAGCATCTTGACCCTATTTTAACAAGTACCTTGTATCATTTCCCAATTTGAAAGAGTAAAAGTTTATAATACCTCTCTATAATTAGTTAAGGTTAAGGACAACTAAGAACAACCAGAGAATGTATTTCAATTGAATACTAAATGTCGGCATGCACAAAGATATTAGAGAACATGACAGCAATGGTAACAATAATAACAACCCCTCACTGGCAGCCTTGATGCTGGTTTTTGATATATACATATACAAGTTATTACTTTTCAAGAATAATACCAGCAATAGTGCCTCAAACCCAAACCAGTTCAAGTAAGCAAGATGAACAAACAAAGGACCATCTCTAGAGGAGTTACCATAACCCAACTAAGCTTAACACCCATATATATACATACGACTAAGCTTAACACTCATACACATAAAAATGCCTATATGCATATCCGAGGCAATGACAACGAAAACACCTAGAAAATCACTACAAGAAGATGTAAAGCATAAAATTGATCTGCCATGGTAAACCATGTCAAGCTGATAAATCCAGGAGATGATGAAAATATTGATCTGTTCAAACTACATTGGACGATCTACACGGTACTGGGATCAGAAAAAGGGCCATTTGGTTCAAATCAGAGATATCATGTGTAGAGTTCAGAATCAAGAAGGAAATCCTTATTCCGGCTTAATTTTGAAAATTCCTCCTCAAGATTCTTAATGTCAATATGCTTCACGCGGGAGAGGACATCCTTCAGCAGTAGGGACTTAACAAGTGATATTACTGAAAGACCGACTTCAGGCCATGAAACACACAGAGTTCCCCTTATCCTCTTTAACTAACATCGGCTCAATAAAGCTGGTGGTCTAGTCCGGGGAGTAGCTTATGAATACTATAACTATGGGAGCAAGTAAACCCAGAAGTAAAAGCTCTACAACTATTTATCCATCTTATATAAAACAGGATCAGTGGCAATCAAATTCCTAATGTCAAGTCATATGATTCTAAAGTACTCCTAAAAGAAAAAAGAAATGCCTTTCTCAAAAGAGAATTAACAAGTGAAAACATAAAAGAACGGATTCACAAAATAATAGTAGTAATAATAATAAAATGAAAAAAGAAGAAGAAATAAACATTTCTGAGACCAAAAGATAAATCAGCATGCCATTAAAAAAAAGAGAGAGAGAAGCAGCTCCAGGTCGAGTGTAAACTTGACAGGAACGCTTGTCCCCAAAGGGCCCTAAAGTTACTATGTGAATTTGCCAGTAGTTGATATCTATAGCAATTAATGATCCTTTTGTATTCCAAGATTACTAGCTGTAGTCCATAAGAGAATCCTAAATGAGTATTACGAAGTAAAGGAGTAATGCACAAAATAACAGAAGAAAGCCAGAGATCTTGCAGCGTGCCTCTTTGCTGAAACTCTATATCAGTTTTCATAAAACCCGCAACTAGTGCACGAGGAAGCGCTTGCAGCCACTCTTCCCTGCTAACTCCTTGAGGGATAGCACTCAAGACATTGTTTAATAGATTCTCTTTAGCAAAGATAGCAGCCGATATAACATTATGCCCATCAAAAATCTACTCAAGAGAAACCAAAATTCAGTAAATTCATACAAGAAAACAGATAATGTAGGTATACCACAGTCAATTAACAGATTCAGTTCAACATATGTGATTAAATTACCGCGAAAGAATACCATCAATATACTCTTTGCTATTGATGGCAAAGAATACCATCAATATACTCTTTGCTATACCTCACCAAATTCATCCAATCCTTGGATGGGAAATTTGGATTCCTAAAGATAAATATTGATATTAAATCTTTCAATAAACAATCATCAAGATATTAATTAATTTACAAATAACTTCTAAATGTCACAAGTAAGTTAGTGAAATCATGCGCTGACAATGATAAGAATTTCTTACCTAGTCATGGTTGAAGGACGAGTGTACTGTTTGCTAGCTGATGGACGAGATCGTACTGCACCTGATAAGTCTTGAACCTGATGGCATGATATATCCTTCTAAATCAGTCTATTCAGGTTTACTTGATCTTTCCCCTTACTTGAATGACTATATGTTTGTTGGATTTTCAGCTGCTACTGGTAACCATACACAAATCCACAACATCTTGTCCTGGAATTTCACTTCAATTAGTGAAGCTTCGCTTCGGATTCCTTCAGCAGAGACGTGCCAGAACAAAATCATGCTTCAAAATAGCACAGAATCTGAAATTGAACATCGTAAACTGCCGAGCAGTTTCTTCATTTTCCTTGTTGTGGTCATTCTTCTGGTAGTCGTTCTTTTTAACCTCTATTTCAGTAGCAACAAGCGAGATGACGATTCCACAGAAACAATCACTCTGCCCAAGAACGCGGCCACCAAACAAGGCGCGTCGCTTCCCAATAGCAGAGATCTCCATCGCAACTCGGAATTTCAGCGAGCTACAAATATTAGGCACTGATGAGAAGAGCATTACGTATAAGGCCACGATCCTGAATTGGTGCAACGTTGTTGTAAAACGATTGTTAACTCAGTTTTTCAACACCCACGGGTTTGAAAAGCGTCAATTTCATAAGGAAATCAAGGCCATCAGCAGAATTTGTCACCCGAATTCGGTCCCGATTAGGGGATGGTGCTATGAAAACCAAGATACTATAGTTGTGTATGATTTCATCCCCAATGGAAGCCTCGATAAATGGCTGTTTGGCATTGGTGTCCTGCCTTGGCTACTGCTGCTGCCGAGGAGCGAGGGTTTTCTGATGGAGCGATGGAGCGATAATGGAGAGCAATGTTGAGGACGGACTGAACTATGCTAATTTTAGGGTCTATTTTTTTTACCAATTAAAAATTGGAGGGAGAGTTAAATTTTTGGGGGATAGAATATTTTGGTAATAATTTTTGGGGGAATAGATTATTTTGGTAATAATATTATGAAAATCATAAGGCCACACCTTATAAAATGTTGTTCTTAAAATTATAAAATAGCACATTTTAAAAGTGTATTCATATGTGTAAATAAGTGTTGCTAATTACATCATGATATAGCGACATTTGTCAAGTATAGCCTATATAACTAAAGAGAACACTTTACAAACGTTGCTAGTAATAGTGTGGCCAAAAGCTAAAAACTAAGGCTACACTTTAAAAGCATTCCCTAAAATATTTTAGGCAACACTTTGCAAGCGTTGTCCGGATTTAGTGTGGCCTTAGGCCTGAAATGTTGTAGTGTCCATGTTTATATCCCCAATTAGCATAGAAGTTTTGCCCTCTCTCTTAGTCATCCTAGAGAGCCTTGATACAAACAAATCTATCCTAGTATGTATGTCTACCGCCATAGTCAGAGCATAACGGGACAACTGAATGAATTTACAGCTATACTCCCCCACACTCATATCTTCCTGCTCCAGATTCAGAAACCCCCTCACCTTAGCCTGCCTCAACTCTCTAGGAATGTATTTTCACAGAACGGCCTCCTCGAACACTTCCCAACTCTAAGTTGGTGCTCCTTCTGCTCTACCTCCATTCCACTGATCAAACTAGAGTCTAGCTACTCCCTTGAGTCAACTCAACTCGCTCTGTATCACCTATGTGAATAATTTGAAATACTTTTTGGAGCTCCTTAATGAAGTTCTCAAGATCCTCCTTCATATCAGACCATGAGAACTTAGGTGGGTTCATCCTCAGAAATTTACGAACCGTAGTGGTGTACGATCCATCATGTCTGCACTCTCCCTATTAACCTGCCTGTGTGGTGACTACCTATGCCAAAGTCTAGATGGACTGGCGGAGCTCAGCATTAGAGATATCCATCCTCCTGTGATGGTTGTTCAATAGGCACAACTGGACCTTTAGGTCCCTGTCGAATTGGTGGATTAGGCTGATTTGCATTTCACCCACCTGAGCATCCTCTACCCCTGGTTGGTTTGGCAGCTCTACGTGGAGGCATAATCTGAAAAGAAATGTGTGGATGAACGAATTAGAATAGATTAAACAGAGTTAAACTCTGAAGCACGAAATAGAATAACAACTGATAATGATTTTTCCTATTGCCTTGTAGCTTCTTCATTATGGATGTGGCGCGCTTCACACCAATAATACAGACTCTACTAGTCATGATTCCATAGATACCCTAGGACATTTGAACTCTATGCTCTAATACCAAATTTGTCACACCCCAAGTTTATACCTTAGACGTGGCTGGCACCCAGAACCATTTCTGGTCCTAAGAGAACCATTTAACCTGACTACTTTACTCAGCGAAATATTTAAATAATAAATGATAGGCTTAGATATATTGAGCTACAAAGATTGCAATAATCTGAACAAACTAAATAGAGGAAATATCTCAACAATAGTTGAAAGCAAGAAATAAGACTCATATCATTTGGTCTATAGAACCTCTAACCAGGTAATCTGAAACAACTACCATGACAGGCCCATAGTAACCACAACTAAAAATAAATACCGAAACATAAATAAATCCTCCAAAGCCTCTGACTGGTAAGGGGCCTCACCGATAGCTTAATGAAATATTGGTCCTCAACAAAACATCCGCTGAGGGACTATGTCTCCTGTGCCTTCATAAAACAATGCAGGTCAAAAAGACGTCAGTACATTTAATGTACGAGCATGTAAAATAGCCAAAACAGAGAACTCAGGATAAGGCACTCTACTCAGAAGTAACTAAAAGCATGTCTCAAAATATGATAGTAAAAATAATGAATCAAGTGTATGCTGAAGGTAATATCATACGCTGAAAAATCTGTATGCAAGAATTTGTTTACTATAGCTTGGGGAGTTTCTCTAACTGACAACGATCACTATGAGCCTCATGATGATACAACATCTAGCTCACAATGACAAAGTCATCTCATACTTTGCCAGCGCAAGGGACGAAAACTAGGGCAGTGGAATCATCCCAAAACTGGATCATCTTAGTGGCAAGTGATGAGCTGTACTCTTGGTACAATCCTATCCTACGTTGGTTACGTAGTTTATGAGTTCATGTTATTATTACTCTTACCCATGTCGGTACTCAATACTACTCCCAAAAGTATTAATTATATGCTCATACTTAAAAGAATATATTTGCTCAAAGTATTACTTTTCTTTTCTTTGGGACTTAGCCCAACTTGGCATTCTCTTAAGTTTTCTCAAAATTGTCCAAAATCATAGACTTCATGCTTCATTATTCATAAAATACTTATGATAATACTTTTCTTGAGTTTAAAGCAAGATTTGGATTTTCATAGATTTTCTAGTAACTTAGGGTTATTTAACTAGTTTAACAATTAAAGTAGTATCTCAACTTAGGACCTCAATATAGTAGAATTTTTTTTGCAAATTCCATGCTTTTCTTCAAAAATAACAGCAACAAGAAAAATTACTCATAATGAAAAAATCTTGTTCTCAACTGATAACTTGGTACATGAAAAGACTACTAGTACATGATGGTAAAATAATGTAGTAAGATTTTTCGTAGGCCTTACATACCTGTGGGAATCATGTTCTTGAAGAATTTTGAAGAAGGTGCTTGAAAGCCCTAGCTTTTGTCCTCTTGAAACTTCGTTCTAAGTTTGGAGGGTGTTTTGAGCATTAATGAGTTGAAGAATCACGTTTTAAGGGTTTAATTAGGTGAAAACTGACAAGTTTAGGCTGAAAGGGTGAGAAAGAATATGAATACCCCTCTTTCAAAAATATTGTTTAAGTCGTCTACGGACCATCTATGGCCCGTAGAAATCCCTATGGTCCGTAGAAACCTATCCATAAGTTTTTGGACAAATTTCAGGGTCACTAGATTGATTATACGAGCCCAAACCACAGCCCATAGAAGCTTCTATGACCCGTAGTTGGTCCGTCAAGTTAGCGACTATAAAATGGACCTTCTGAAGTTTTTTCATGAGTTACCAGGATAGGCCGTAACTTAAACCACGACCCATAAGTCAGGTCTTCATTTTCACTTTGCGCTGGCATTCCGTGGTAAAATGGTCATAACTTTTTACTCCGAACTACGATTAAGGAAAAATTGGATGAGTTGGAAAGCTAATTCAAAGATCTTTCATTTGGTGGTTCATGGACTACCTAATTCTTTGTTTGATAATAGCTACGGTCATTTAAAGTTGACCCTTGCATAATTCAATGTGAAAAAAAAATAATTGGCAGGAAGGTTTTGAACTCAACTAAGTACTAGAGGTCTCTCATGACCCGAATTTACTTCCGACACACTTCTCACATATATTAATGATCCTTAAAATACAGGTACAAGTAAGGCTTACCAGGTTCAATCTTATGTATTTGCGACGACAAATTCTAGATCCTAAGAGTAGAGTTAGAAGGTGTTATAGATTCATCTATTTCATACTATTTCATCCAGGATATGCATCAAGCATATGGATGGGGTTTTTAGACCAGGTGGAGTTGGCAGGGACTTCAGTTCTTCTATCATGATATTATAAGAGTAACTGCTGGCATCTTTTTAAAGATTTTCAACATCCATCCAAAGCAGATTTTTTAAACTTGGTCACCTTATTTGCTAGAATTTGAGGAGAAACTTAAGCAAATTAAATCGAAGCACAAATGTTTTATGTCAATTGTTTGGAAATAGGAGACACCTTTTGTCAACATCATGTTTGAATATTAATTTAGATAATGTTTAAAATCAATCAGCTCAAGTTACCATTATAATCTAGACAAACTTTATAACTTTTCCATAAGTTATGAGATTTGTCTATAAAGTGGTGGAAGTATCTTTTTTGCTAAGTCTATACCAAAATTATTGCGTTCTACCGAACCCAATTATGCATGTAAATGCTGGCTTCATGGGATCGTTGGATACGATATCAGGAAGAGAGATTCAGGACAGTCATGGAAAGCAAAAAAGAAACAAATAAGGCTAGGTCTTGGAACTTGTATCAGTATTTTTATTAATTTTATGTAGAATTTTGTGATAAATGGAGGGAAATTAAACAGATTGCGTAAAAAATATTTCTCACAATTGAAATTGCTTTCTTAAGTGTTACAATTACTATTTAGTGACATAATAAAGTAAAACTGATCCGATGGGAGTAAATTATGATACTTAAACACGATTCCTATAACAGTTAAACACTATTTCCCATTGTGGCTTTAAAATTTTTACATATTCACCAAAAGTGGAATTGCTAGTTCAACAAAGGCATCCATTCTGCGGGTGGATGCAAGAATGATCACAATGAGACTCGAGCTCAAGTGAAGAAGCAAAATCGTTAAAAAGTAGTCTAAAGCTTCACCTACACATTTTAAGACAGATAAAAGTGGTTGAATAACAAAAATAGATCAATATGAAGAGCAATGAGATGAGGTTGTTCAGAGCAACCAACTTTGAGGAGAGATTGCTCCGTAGTCTAAAGGAACAATTCGGAAGAAACGTAAATCATAGATATATAGCGCAACAAGGCTTGTGGATGATAATTGAAACTCATCTCACTTTAATTGGTTGTAGAAACTAACCAGCATATGCCGATACTATAATGGATAAGGTTAAGAAAGAGATAAGAAGTATCTAAAAGCAACTGTGAAGTTTTTGAATTGTAGAGATGCAAATAACTTAGGAATGTTAAAATGGACAATAGATACACCAGAATTCAAAAGCACCCATAAAATAGTTGAAGTTGCCAGGTTTTAAACTAAATAATATCATAAGCATAGAAGCAAAACATCATATCCCGGAGGAAATAAAATAAAACAAATACGTTAAACTTAGTCTTTGGGATACATATTTGTGACTTGAAAGTTGTCCCCCATGATAGTCTCGAGAGAGTAAAAGCTTGGAGTGTACCTAGTCGCTTTAGTAACATCATCGTAAACATCAAACACCCTGAACTTCTTCTTTTCTGGGTTGTAAGGAACTAGTTTTGTGTGACTTTGAATCAAGATTTCTCCATCTTTCCAAATAATTATTTCACCTTTATTTTATAAAGTCCAATCATGGCTTAACGAAAATGCACCAAACTTTGCAGATCAGTCCTATAATTGATACTGAAAATTTCAGAAGTTTTGGAATAATTTTCGATCGTTAAAACTAATAAAAAATTCTTTACTTGCCACAGTCTGCTGAAACAGCACCAAAGCATCTAAGAAGCTCGAAAACTCACCCAAAACTGATTTGACACTTTTTGAACACAACAAAATATTCTACTAACATGGAAACGATATTTTGGACTTAATAGAATAATCAGAACACGAATGTGAGGTCTTGTCAATTCAAAAATCTGTTTAGTCACAATTAAACCAACTAAATGTTCAAAAGGCCAAAATGCTCTTGAAACTCCCAAAAAGTATGATGAAGCCTCTTATATGCATAAAATCACCTCCGAAATCCAACAGAATTATTAGAGGTCTAATTCGAGCATCCGAACTCAAAATATTGACCAAAGTCAAACCTTGTTCTGTTTTAACTCAAACTTCTAACTTAAAAACTCAATTTCACAAAACAACCTCAAATCTGAAAACGACGATGCTCCTAGGCCAATTTTCATATTTTAGAATTGTTGGGGCTGACGAAATTCTATTTCGAGATTTGCAACTCTAATTGTTATCAAAAATTCCTTTTTGAACAACTTAAGCTTTTAAAACTCAAAAACTCATATATTACTCAACTTCTAATCGGAACTCCAAATAAATGGGTCTCCCTTCCCTAGAATTAATTGATAGACTACTCAAGAATTTTCTATTCTATTTGTTGGAATTGAATTTGAATAAATAAATAATTAATAGAAGACGGAATTACCGGCTACTATGAAATATTTACTCATGGATGGGGAATTGGAATAAATTTGGCAACGAATCGCGAAATCTTGGTTCGTTCGAAAAATTCCTACCTCTCTATCTAAATTGCACTAATTGATCAAATGTGACTTGAGGCAATTATTGAGAGGGGTAAAATGGTAATTTTTCAAAGATTTTGAAAATGACCTCCAAGATCATTATATTTAGGAGGATAATTAGCACCGATTTGAGTAAAAGTACAAACACTCAAAACGCAAATGTGATGCCACTTCCTAGAAAGAAGAGAAGTTGTTACTCTCTATTTCAGAGTTAGAGACAAAGGATTTTCACGTAAATATCATATGGAAAGAGTCGGCGGTACATTTCTTGTCTTATCACTTATTAAACAAGACAGTGGAAACCAAGACAGCATTTACTTGTTAAACTTAGATGCTCTCTGTTGGGGATCTCTCTCTCAATCGAATCCTTGTGCTTGTGATTTTCTAGGGTTATCACTCTTATTATGGCAGTGGAGAATCTTATAGATTTGAATCAGCCTATTGATGTTCGAAGCTACGGTTGTCCCTTTCATTCTATAGCATCGGACTAAGTGAGAACATTTTGCCATTTGCTCACAATTTCTGGTTATTGTATCTGATTTTTGTTTTAAATGATTTGAAACGACACTCACTTTGCTAATTGTTGACGTTCAGACTTGCGGTAACAAAATTTAGACGATATCAACCAACATGAGTACTAACTTACACTTAGCTTCTAAGTCTGGATATAACATAGTATCATTGAAAATGCAAGCTTACTAAGTACAAAAACTAAAAGTCCATTGATTTTCTCAAAGTTAGAACGGTTCCTTCTTTTTAGGTTTAACTCAACTCTCTTGAGCTTAACAATGCCACTCCACTAGTTAGTCCAGCTAACCCAAAATTTAACTGATTAGTCCACTAACAATGCCACTCCACTAGTTAGTCCACTAATTGTTGACGTTCAGACTTGCAGTTGCATGAGCATAGAACGCATGGATATTCTCATGTTAGAATAGCCAATGCATCCCTCTTGCAAATAGGGAAAGAGTTCTTGAGCTTGATCCATTCTTTAATACAATCAACATGGAATGCATGGCCACAATCGATTTCTGCAAGTTCATCCTTATCGCAGTAGTCATTCGAAGACAAACATGACCAAAAAAAGAGAAGTTCAGACTTAAATAATCTTTCAGACTCGGGGAGTGGGGTGTGGTGGGGTTTGAAATTACGTGCCACTTACCAAGCATATGGAGCAGCGGTCCTTGTTGTCAAGACACGTTGACTTGCGTAACTCATATATATGGAGCTTAATGCTTAAATAAAAAGCTCTAACTCTCAATCCAACATTTATATGCTTGTGGTGTTCCAATAAGGCCTAAAAGATAAAACACCATGTGACAGATATCATATCCATACAAATAAAAGATTACAATATCAAATGCTAAATTATTGTGGTTTGAAAGCATTACCTCTTAACATTCTGCTCATCATCCTCATCTTCTTCCAAGTCACCTTCTCTTTCCTGCAATGGTGAACTCACTTAAGAGCACGCTCATTGAACGACAAAAAATACATGACAAATATATGTGTAGGACTTGGTGCTTGTCAGCACTCATATACTAATTAATTCGCAACTACAAAACTAATCCCATAACCTGATGCATTTATCATTTTATATGGACATTAACTGAGAAGTCTCACTATTCTGATTCATTTTCTTACATACACCTGCTTTGAAAAGAAAAAATTGGCTTGGCTATCTAGTTTCTGAGCAAGTAGAATACCGATTTGTGTATTTCAGTTTAGTGATACTCAATAATTTTTTTGGAATAGTGTGAAATTTATGATATTGAAAACACAGAGAATTACTATTCAAATAAAAAAGGAAGTGCATAACCTAGTGGAAACACGCCCATGAAAAGTATAACAATTAATTTTTTCTTTAAAACTAATCATGCATAAATATCAAGTAAGGTAAAAATAAAAAAAACATCTAGAAAGGAAAAACCTACAAGTTCACAAGAATTTACGAACCATCAACTAATACATATGTTTATAATTAGTGCAGCTCAACAAGGATTTTTTTAGGAAGGTGATGCATTAAAAGCAACAAGAAAATGAAAATAAGTACAAGATAATCTTAGTTAACTCCTCATACAAAACGTTTCTAGTCCACAATAGGGAGTTAATCACGACCACAATAGGGAGTCATATATATTAAGGAAGTGAATAAAATTTGAAAAGGAAATAAATAATATCATTTAAAAAAAGGTTGATCCAACTGAAAAGACTCATCAAACACTTAGTAGATTTTAGGTTATAGTAGGAAGTAGAAATGCTATCAAAACATCTGGCGATTTTTGAAAATATTGCCAATTATATATAATTGGACATGGAATTATTGGAATATAATACTAAAAGAAAAAAATCTGAGTTGGCATATTTTTCTTTAAGCAACAAATACCTAAACTACTTATAAGCACATTTAACTTTAAAATCAAGTTGCAAACACAGTAAGACACGGCAAAGATAAACAAAGCAACTAAATGTGGTGTCCTTTGAAAACATTGGATGGGAAGGATGAGAGTTCTCAAACATAGGGGAGATTAGCAAGAAAATATTTATCTCTGTAAATCCTTTTCCAAAATCAATATCCTGAATGAGCCTAAAATTTGTTAAGCCATATATGGATAAACAAAATGGAACAA
The DNA here is from genome assembly GCA_029948455.1 of Solanum rostratum. Lineage (NCBI taxonomy): Eukaryota > Viridiplantae > Streptophyta > Magnoliopsida > Solanales > Solanaceae > Solanum > Solanum rostratum. The sequence continues at coordinate 17,238,777 of CM057046.1, read as the reverse complement.
CCTTAGTAAAGTGAAGAAACTTAACTGGAATCAGAGTTTGTCTAGATGAGCTGGCCACATTTGTCATTCTCTCCCCACTAGCAGTATAAGCAGAAAAAAGAGCATGATATCTATAATCAAGTTCATGGTAAACTGGTTGTCGTTCCTCAATTTGGGACGGGATACTACCAACAATACTTTCAATTGAGCTTCCATCTCTTGGCACATTAGCAAGGGATAAATTACTAGCAGTATTAAGAGTTTCACTGATGGTTGAATTGTCAGCGTTAGGTTTGTTGCTCTCCATCTAAGGTGCAACACAAAATAATTTATTGTGCATTAGAATAATTAGTTGAGATTTTGAAAAAGAATAAAATGTATAAAAAGCACATGAAAAAGACTCGAGCAGATAATGGTTGGCACAAATAAAAAACACTTTGTGTTATACAAAAAGATCTTTAAAGCAACATGTTGAAAACTCTAGTGTATATTAGCATTTATAGAGATAATAATTCTTACATGCTAACTTATTCCTCATTCCCATATGGAAAGTACTTCCATATTTCACAAGATTTCAAATGCTTTTAGAGTTGCTTGTATTGGTAGCGGATTAGAGTTATCTAATTAAAGAATTTATAATTTAATACTGAATCTTTTTATATCATATTCAAGTTATCTAATGGTAAAATCTACCCTTAAAGTTTTCAGCCACCGGAAGCCTACCTCACCCCTCAACCATACATACATGTAGAGCAAATGATCCCCCCACCAACCCCCCCCCCCCCCATTTCTAAGCCACCCCCACCACACACTAAAAAAGAAAAAACAAAGCTTTTTTTGTATTCTGTAAGGATCATTTATCATATTACGCAACCTTCCATATAACACAAAATTGCAAAAGGAAATGTTTTCAAGAAAATACAACTATCGGACAAATAGACAGAGGAATATTTACCTCAAGTGTTGTAAGTGTACCCTTAAATAGACTTTAGATAGAAAAACTGGAAAGAAAGTTTATCAGTATGTAAAAGTAATATGTAATGCTTGAATAAGGGGAAAACAAATCAAACTCTCTTACCCTAGAGAAGTATCTAGCCAATGGATTTTTTTTTAATTTGGAAGCTAGTGTTTTTCAAGAATGAAAGGAGTATCATTTGTATCGATGTAATCTGAACTAAAAGCTCAATAAATAATCACCTAAAAAAAAGTGTTACACATGTAACTTGTCAATTAATCAATTAACTTTGCTTCAGTCCCAAATTTCATAAGTCAGCTATATGACTCCCTTTGAATCTATTCCATTTAATTTAAGATCTTCCTCAAATTCAAAAAATATAGTTAAACCCCTTGCTTTTACACTATTCAGAAGGTTCATCATGGGTAGACTAATTTTATGTGATTCTACTAAAATTTAAAGGGACAAAAGGGGTAAGAACAAACTAAAACCAAATCTAATGATATAGAACCTGAAACTAGATTCATACACACTTTGAAAGAAAAAAAACATTGTTTAATTTAGGCAGAATAAAATGAAACCAAGGAAAAAAGATTAAGAAATATGATAAATACTATAGACAACTGTGATTTCCTAATACACGAATATTAATAAAACATTAGAGGGAGAAGGAAGCAGTGAGGGGTAATCAACGAGTAGAAATAAGTATAGAACTCCACTTTGCTATCCTTTGCACTTCTTATCCATCCTTTCCTCACCAAATCTCTAGATTCAAGAAAAAACTATTTTTAAAAGAAATGACACAGCGGTAAGAAATACTAATTAAGAGAAAAAATGTAGGACAACTTACATTAACAAATATTTAGATGAAGAAGAGTGTGAACTCACCCAAGTATGAATATGATAGTATGATTGAGGCAAAATATTTCTCCAGTCAAAGCAAATGACGGAGAGAAAGGGAGTGAATAGTAAATATTTAATAAACCACAGGTTACAACAATCACTACAAGAAAACAGTGAATTACTTGAAAATTTTATTTGGGATCTAGTCAGCATATTGTTTTAGTAAATTTTTATGGAACAATATGAAATTTCAAAATTATACTATTTTACAAGAGAAAAGTATATTCTTAATGAATCCACATCTAAATTTGGTCTATTTTGCACAAAAATATTACCTCGAAAATTATGTGAGAATTAAGTTCATAGAAATTTTTCTCATAGGTAAATTTGCAAGTAAATGTATGAAATAAATTTCTTTATTATTTTGCAGAAAAATCTCTAAGCAAAGCTACCTGCGAATTTAGCTAAGGATTGTTATGTAAGAATTTACCTGCGAATTTTCTTATCAAAGAATTTATCTGATGATTTTGATTCTACTGATTCAACTAGATATATCTTGTGGGGAATTTACCCGAGGATTACATTACTTGAAAAGTACTTGGGGATCTTTTTTTTTTTTTTGCAGATTTAGCTCAGAATTTCTTCTTGGAAATGTATATGAGAATTTTATTAAATGAGAAATTACTTCGAGATTTTTTCCCTTCGAATTTAACTTTAAAAGTTTCTTGAAATTTTACTAAGAATTTTATTACCTGAAAAATACTTGGAGATGTTGATCCTAGAGATTTAACTTAGTAATTAAGACTCATGAATAGTAACAAACGTAAAACAAGAAATTACAATATTTCTTTTCTATTGGGGAGGAAAATGTAAATAATGCATATGCAAGATGAGATAGTAAATGTGTAATTATAATTTTCCCCATTCCAATTGTACGCTAAAAACAAAAGGCATAATATATATCTAAATTGTACTAACTCATCTTTAGATAGAAGTTCACATCGGCAAAACACAAAAGAGATGTTGAGTGTATAAGTAAACATACCTTACCTAGAGATGCATTTTAAAACTGTTAGGGCCTAAAGGATAATATCACTAAGCTAGTCATTACAGGTGGTATCAGAGCCACTCTTGTGTCAGCCTTGTTCATGTGGCTAGAGTTCAACTGAATTTAGGCGAATCTCGGTGAGGCGGGACAAACCTCGATGCTGAGTTTGGACAAATTTCATACGGTTGGGCAAACCTCAGTGAGAAAGCTGAGTCCATAGAGGAGGTGTATGTAACAACCCATCTTTACATAGAAATCCAACATTAGCAAAATACAAGAGAGATGTTGGGTATATAAGTAAATAAGCCTTACCTTGTAACACCCGACAAAATTACCAAAATACATCTAGGAGAGAGAAGTATCCATAATGAATCTTCCAATGCTCGTATGAAAAATCTATGGCCGGATTTGTGATCAGCACGAAAAATTGAGTGAAAAAATGATCTTGGACGATTTTTAGAGCGACTCTTTCAAAAGATAATTTTTATATCCGAGACGCAAAAAAAGTGTTGGTGCGCGATAGGAGCGCATCGCGCCTCTGTCGCGGACCTGCACTTATGTTATTCTGAAAATTTTCAACGGGATTGGGACATTATAAAGTTTTTCAAAAAATACACAGTACGCGACTAGTCCGCGTCGGGGGCTGGGCTTTTCCGAGCTTAAAAAATTTCTCAATTTTGTGAGGGGCATTCCGGTCAATTCCTGAGCCCTCCTAAACTCTATACACGATCTAATTAGGTCGTTTAAGCGTAAAAAAAGGTTTCTAAACCTCATTCTAAGTCATTCTAAGTCCTTGACAAAGACTAAGGCTTGAGGAAAGAGGAGAAAAGCTTGAGATTGAGGAGTTCTTGAAGGTGATTGTTGATAGCTTCATCCCAGTATGTAAGGCTAAACTAAAAGCATGAGATTGTTCTCTCATGTGCCCTATAGATGGTCATAGATGAGTTTATGGTTTAAGGAGTATACATACATGATTCTTGATGGTTTTTCTTAAAAACTTATTTAAATTCATATATTTTTCTATGTCAATGATCATCATAAACTTGTTTTATTGAATTGAACATTTTCATGAGAAATTGCATAACCTAACATGACTATTTTGAAAGCATGCATGAATGAACTTAAGAATTAAGTCTAGCGCCTTGAGCTGAGAATGTCGCTTGTGATTGTGATTATGATGAGAGAATGATGATGAGTGGATAGAACATGATAGTCATGTGAGTCTCCATAAATGGACTCCACTGATTTATCTATTCGATTGTTCCCTTATGGTTGTTCTAAATCTTGAGTTGTTGATCGAGATGTTCCTTGATGAGAGCGTTAAGGTCCCTTTGAGATGTTGGTTGATGAAAGGGTTAAAAGTCCCTATGATTTGATTGGATTGATTCTCTTATGAGCATTGAGTCATGGGAGATGTATCGAGCACCGAAATGAGTAAGAGTAAAAGCAAGTCCAACTCGCACTCATTAACTACGTCGCCAAGCATAGGAGTGGACTAAGTCCATTAGAGTAAGAAAAGTTCCTATCTTGAGGGCTAAGTCTGTTAGAGTCGAACAAGTTCTCACTAAAGGGCTAAGTTCGTTAAAGTCGGACAAGTTCTCATCTTGAGGGCTAAGTCCATTAGATCGGAAAAGTTCTCATCCTATGGATTAAGTCCGTTAGAGTCGGACAGGTTCTCACCTCATTGTCCTAAAACAAAAGGACTTAATATGTTGATTGTTCGGACCCTTGTGGATCCGACGCATTCCTTACCTGGTAAGTATGGAACGGTTGTGGAAACATCAGTGGGATTCTTGTACATTCACTAGCTCATAAGTGATTGTTGTCGCATAAGAGAAACTCCCATAAATTTCCTATCTTGAGTACTATGAGTCGAGATGAGATGAGATTAGAGGAGGTGAGCTCCTTTGATATGAGTTTGATTTGATAGATGAGGTTGATTGGTTGATGGGTCACTTGTCTACTCTTTATTCTTGCATAGATAGACATTTGATGATTTGATTTGATGATGGTTTTGAGTTGATGTTGTTTCATATTATTCTACTTGTTTTTGTTTCACTTAACTATTTTACATATCAGTATATTCCACATACTGATGTTCCCTTTTGACTGCATCGTTTTATGATGCAGAGGCAGGTACTAGAGATCGTCAATAGGCGCTCCATTTAAGATTCGAGATTCTCAGCTGATTGGTGAGCCTCCCCTAATCCGGAGGATCCACTATTATTTATTTCATCTTGCTTTAGAGTTAGACTAGACAATTCTTTTATTTTGATTTGGGTAGCCATGGGTCTGTCATTAGTACAACTTCGTTGGTGATAGAGTCTTCATAGATGATAGTTGATGTTGAGATTGTGAGCTAGTTCTTTCTACTAGCCTTTATTTCTTATATATATAGTTTTGAGACATTAGATGAGATATACCCATTTACTTGTTTTATTTCCCTTTTCAATAGAGTTTATGTGATTGAATGATGTGATGAGGTTAAGTGGTTTGCTTGGGGACTAGCAATAGTCTCCGTGTGCCGGCCACGCCAAGCGTACCCTCCCGGGTGTGACATACCTACTAGTGATGAATTTTAAAATCATGCGGGCCTTGGCCTAAAGCGGATAATATCACTAGCGGGTTGGCCCGTTACAAAATATTGTATCAAAATACCAAGAGTCTCCACTCCTCATACTCAAATCATGCTTTCCGTTGTCTCTATGTGACTATTGTTAGTCAATGTTGTTTCTATCATCCATTTTTGAATCTTGAATTGTTGTAATCTCTTACTTGAAATTTATTAATATACTCAATTATTGAATCTTTATTTGTTACTATCCTCAAATTTGGATCTTTTACTGCTACATCATCTTGCTTAATGTTGTTCTTATCCTCAATTCTTGAATGTTGGGTTATTGTAATCTCTTATTTCAAATTTGTTACTATCCTCAATTATTGAACCTTGATTTGTTACTATCCATAATTCTTGACTTTTGACTGCTAAATTGTCTTCTTTTAAAGTTGTTCTTCTCCTCAATTCTTCAATCACAATTCCTCTAATCTCAATCTTCTATTAAATAGTCCATGACCTCCCCTTTCCCTCCATTTATATTTATTATAGCCAAAGAATTTCTCAGGATTCATATCAGGTTAGTATTAATCTCTACTTTTATAGGATTTGTTTTTAAAAAAAAGTCTTTCTTGGTGTAAACCTCCTTGCTTACTACATAAATATGAAGTGGAAGGGATGGATGTTTACATACCGGCTCTAGAGGTGTCTAAAAGCTTCATTTAATGTATTTGGTTCCTATTCATGACAAAATTATTTTAAAATACTATTCAAGAGATTTTTTCTTGTTATGTGTGAAGTATTTTAGATTATAATTGTTATAATCTATTCCTGAGAAGTCTTCCTCCGGTGACCTTGTGCTTTTATAGGGTTTACTAAATTCAAATCTTTTTAAAAATGCTTCTCTGTTTATTAATGCTTTTCTAGTTTTGCATCTTTGAGGTTAGTTTACTTTATAGATTTTAATACTTGATGCATGTGATGATGTGGAGTCCATACTTGTTTCTTCTGCCACCCTCTTCCCCCTAACCCTTTCTTGCTCCACTTAAGATCTGATTATGTAATTGTGAACAAGTTTCTATACTATTTACCTTCTGGCTGAACTACAAGTTTTGATTTTGTAGGAGACTGAAGATTTTCTATATGGTGTCTATTTAAGGAAATATTTACAACATTTGAGGTAAATATTGATTTTTCTATTCTTTGCTCTAAAATAGTTATATTCAATCTCGATTCAAGTAACTGTAGATGTATTTCACATCCTTGTTATACATGACAATTCTTTGTGCTATTCTTTCTTATTATAGTACCTTACATCAGATAGAAAGGTCAAGACCATAGATGCTTTCACAATATCCTTCAAATCTCTGAGGACTTTTGTGGTAGTCATATATGCTATTGGTGATGTTATCTTCTCAGATTGCTCATATGCTTTTGAACTTTTCTGATTGAAATTGCTCCTATCCAAGGAGTCACTCTTAGCCATTCTACATATGCTTTTGAACGTTTCAGATTGGAATGCTTTACTTTTCTGGATAATTACATAGTGGAACTAGTCCAGACTCGATGGCATGTACGTCTTCATTGAATATATTATAGTTATCCATGTTTTACTGTCTCGCAAGACTATCAATCTAAGATAATTTCTTTCAGAAGTCCCTACCTCAAGTATAACAATCTACTGATAAATATGGTAGAAGTACTTCCTGGAAAATTGCTTGATGTTATTGTAGATTATTATATATATAAATTGAAGGCGTGCAGACCATCGATTTTTGCCTTATGTCATTACCTAATTATCCAAAATTGCAAAGAAATTCAACAAGAAAAGTTCAAAAGCATATGTAGAATGGCGAATAGGGACTCTGTTTGTGCTCTTGAGTATCCTCTAGATGGTGTCCCCAGTCTCCTCCAATGTCCTTTATTCTCTACATCCAAGCTAATATTCTACTCCACAGATGCCTGGCATCATACAAATGTTCTCTTTTTTCCTGTACCTGTTGGTAGAAGCAGGGGTGGAGCAATCTTATGGTTAGGGGTTCATCTTAACCTCCTTTAGCAGAAAATTATGCTATTTATACATGGTTAAAATATTTTTTAATTTTTTTTTATATATAGAAGATGTTGAACCTCTGTAGTGAAAATCTGATATAGGTTTTCTTCCTCAATCGTTACTTCCTTGCTGCTATCTTCTTTCTGTACGTCTGCAGAAAGTCAATAACGTATTTTGAGTAAATATCATATTAAATTAATAAATGAATGAACCAATGATATGTTAAAAACGAATCACAACTCAACTAACAAGGATTGTAAATGAAAAAAAAAAGTAATACAAAACCAGTAAGTGACACCTGATTTGGGGGAGAGATATTCCCATGTGTTCCATTTCTTCATAATAGCCATTGTCTATTAAAGAATTCCCATAATGGCTATTATGAAGAACATGAAACACATAGGAATATCTCTCCCACACATCAGGTCCCACTTACAGGTTTTGTATTACTTTTTTTTTCATTTACGATCCTTGTAGATTGAGTTGTGATTCATTTTTAACGTATTATTGTTTCGTTCATTTATTAATTTAATATGATATTAACTCAAAATACGTTATTGATTTTCTGCAGACGTATAAAAAGAAGATAGCAGCAGGCAAGTAACGATTGAGGAAGAAAACCTATATCAGATTTTCACTAAAGAGGTTCGACATCTGCTATATACAAAAAAAATAAAAAAAGTATGTAATTCTTCGGATTTTGAACCTCTTTAGTGAAAATCCTTGCTCTGCCACGAGCAGAAGACACACATAGTCTCAGCTTTGTTAACCCACTTAACGAGCCTGTCTTTGGTGAGTAGTTTAGCCTACATTAGTAACCACATAAGTGAATATATCTATAGGCCTAGTAGGATTGTCTAACATTAAGCATTTTCGTGGTACGCTGGTCCTCTCCAGCTAAATAATCCTCCAAAAATACGAAACTGTAAGAGCAAACAACACTTTTAATTACACAAAATTGCACCAACAACTACACAAAACTACACAAAAATATGCAACTTTTACTTGCACAAAACTACACAAACAGCTGTACAAAAGAACTTGCATTTTATTTGCACAAACAAGTAAAAGTGCCCTGAATTTCAAAATTTACCTGTTTTTCTCTCAATTCAATTCAAGAAAAACTGGCACATGGACTTAATTTGCTGATTTTTGGCAGATTGGATGATACCGCTCGGCACATTGTAGACTTATATTTGTATTACATTGGTTTTTAGATTACAGATACCAGTTGTCTTCTTAAATATTGATGAAATGCCCCCCCAAAGAAAGACTCAGTGAAGTATCAATCACGAGAAAATTTTAAATTGCTATAACGACAAATCTCAGATGTAAAATCACTCTCTTTGCCCAAACATCTATGGGAAATGTGTGTGTATTTCCCTTTAGTATAATTTTTTATCGAATGAGGTTCAGATGAATGCAGATTTCTATTGCGAGGGAAAGTTTGGAAACTAAAAAGTAAATTTACCAAAGAAAAGGAAAACACATTTTTCAGCATTAACCTCCCAAATGAAAACAACAAATGCCAAGTGAAGTTTCAAGACACACATAACATAATGCAGGGGCAGAACTAGACTATAGCCTACAGGTTCAGCCAAATCTAGTACCTGTAGCTCAAACTTTATATTTTTGTTTATTTTGAAACCAAATTGACATCATAATCCACATGTTATCAAACTTTACAGAGTCAAAACTAAATTGAGGCAAAGGTGATTGATTGTCAGGTCCAGCGGGCTTGTATCTAATACTTACTGTCGCACAAGAGGCATGAACACCAGAAAATGAAAGGTTTCGCTAGCATTTACCTTAGGAAAACACAACCCTCATTTTAAGGACCAATAAGCTAAATGAATTCACCAGAAATCTGCAGTAAAGTTCTGGATACCTTATCCAATGACACAACCTCCTACGCTAAATGCAGATTCAGAGGCTACTGTAGAAATGGGCACACTCGAAACATCTCGTGCCGTTATTTAAAGTTCTGGATACCATAGTTTGTTATCCTTCCAAAAACCAAGTACATCTAAATTCGCATTTGTTTTGCGGTCGAGATTAGCTTCTTCCAAAGATAAGTCTAATTGGGTTTTACCTGTACTTAATTCTAATTCACTTTGAAACATATCAAACTACTCAAATGCATCAGTCAATTCATTTCTACCACTACAAGCATGCTCCTTTGATAACGAAGTTGATAACGAGGTTGTAGCAGGAGATATCAAATACTCTTTGAATAATAACTGTAAATTATCTTCGATAACCTTCACTTTTTGATCAATAGTACCAGAGTCAAGCTTTGAAAAACAAAACTTAACAAAAATCAACTTATATCGAGGGTCAAGAACCATCGCTATAAATAAAATGATACTATATGAAGTTAGACTACACTAGCACTATACCTTAAGGCTACACTAAGCCAATAAGGTGAACATCTCTTAAGAATATAAACAAAACAATGACCACGTTCCTTTATAGATTAGGAGTGATCTTATAGGTTACAACCAAACACATCAACTAAGAAACAAGGAAACTATAGAAGCCTTCTATTAAGTCCCCTGAACGCACTAGTTGTATCTTCATACTAGGAGCCAAGAGAGAGCTTTTGGAGAACAAGAATATTCAGTTGTGAGATTTTTCTAAAAGCTTTTTTTTTCATGGACAATCTCCTTTTATATTGCACAAGATGCGTCATATGGACAACTGGTCCTTCAGTACAAATGAAGGTGACATTTCACCGACCACAGCAGCTTTATCAGTTGTATCCCATATGCAAACAATACACGTTGATCTTATAGGCTACTTGGTCCTCGGGTCAGTTTGTTAATCATGAAAATATTCATTTAACATTTTCCTTCTTTTTGATGATGACAAACTGTGATCCCCTTTACACAGTTTCCCCTGAATATATGAACCCTTGTCGACCTGTTCCCCCTGAATGTATGCACCCCATTGCCTATTAACCTATCTTCCACCTTTTGGTATCATTAAAAACCTAAACAGTAAACTAAGATCATATCCACAACGAAGGAATTCTGGGTACTTGAGATAGCAAACACGAGCAAATACATAGAAAATAAAGAAAATGAACAATGTAAGAAAATTAGAACAGGTTATCATTTCATTAAAGTTAGCATTCCAAGCATAGAAAAAACACTATGCTATGCAAGGAATGCTAACCTCGTTCGGAACCCGGTCCCTGATGAGCAGATACTTGAATGAGTTTCCTTCAAGGCCAGATCTTCAAATCCTATGATACTTCCAAATTTGCAAACCTGCAATATACATTTAGGAATTCAACTTATTGTGAATAATTACGCAGATACCTGCATAGGAATTTTAGACAAAGAGAAGGAGGATATAACTTTTATAGGGACTCAGAGAGCTTCTGTTCCCGCACAAAGCTTATTTGTTGGTTTTGGGAACCCACTTCAGTCTGAGTTCCCAATAACGAGACAAATTAAAGGCCTAATCAGAATTTTCTTGGTCCAAGCTAGCAATTGTCTATTAATCTGTTTTGGTTTAGGACCTGGTCCCTCATTCACTCTTTCACTTTCAGAGTAATCAGAATGCTTCCTTTTCAAAGTACTTTTGAGAACTTCATGCCTGCCTTTAAAGTGACCATTTCTAGCACAGTATAAGCACAACAAGTTGTCAGCAACAGAAACATATTTGCTATGAGGATTACGGGGGGGATCAATTTTGTTCACATATCCTAGACCCCTTTTTTCATGTCACTTGTGGTTAGACATATCCCCAACAACTTTGATGAGGTAGTCCATTTCAAGGACTTTCTCAATTCATCCTTGACCTTGACCAGGTCCTTCTCCTGCACAACATTCCTTTCTAAGGAAAGAAACAACTTCAACTCAGCCTCCTTCCCTTTCTCTTCTAAAATAAGTTCATTTTCATCAATTTTACCTTTTAGTTAAGCATCTGATTTGGATTCAGTTTCCATCAACTTCAAAAGTTCATCTTTTTCAGCTTCTAAAGCCACAACTTTTACTTCCAAAAAATAATTCTTTCATCTTGTGAGACATCAACACTATTGTTTAACAAATCCTTTTTAGCAGTTAATTCACAAGTGGAATCAATGAGTACAAATGCAAGCTTGTTCAACTTTCTGGTAGAATAAAGATTTAAGTTCTCTTTTAAGTCTAGAAGTGTTACATGTTCCTCTTCTTCTTTACCATCATCTCATTGAGCCATGAATGCAAATAAATTGTCAAAGATTTTGTCATCATCTCTCTCGGCTAGCATAGATGAGTCCTCAAGTTGTATTTCATCTTCAAAATCACTGGAGGAGTTACCCCATACCCCAGAGCTTTCATTACAATCCGATCAGCAGCAACTTTTCTTCTAAATTTCTAAGGAGCCTGGTCCTTCCTTTTGTCTTTCAAGAACTTTGAAACATATTTGTAATTACCTTTTCCATGAGGACATTCTCTAACGAAGTGTCCGGGCTTCCCATGTCCATGACATAGTTCAACATTACCCAGAGAGCTACTAACATTTCCTTTTCTTGCAAAACCATGATTTTTCCTGACAATTGTTTTAATCTTTCGGAGAGATAGGCCATATTTAGACCATCAATCTCCTCGTCACTCTGAACAGTTTTCAAAGCCAATTTATTTTCCTTGTTTCTTTATCTTTTGGCAGTATCATGTTGCTTGTTTAGCTCATGTGTCTGAAGAGAACCAATGAGAACATCCATTGTTAACTTTTCCAGGTCCTGGGCTTCTGTAATAGCATCCACCTTGCTTTCCCAAGATTTTGTAAGAGCCCTGAGAATTTTTCTCACTTGCTTGCTCTAACTTATAGGTTCACCCAAACACTTTAATTCGTTGCTTATACCCGAGAACCTGGTCTGCATTTCATGTATGGATTCTCCTACCATCATGATAAAATCATCATATTGATAAGTGAGCATGCCCGCTTTTTATTCCTTTACCTGCTCAGTTCCTTCATGAGCATTTTTTAGGCAATCCCATATCTCCCTTGCAAATTCACAAGCTGAAATCCTATTATATTCCTCAGCTCCAATACCACACACTATAAGCTTTTGTGCTTTATAGTTCTTTTTAATCTTCTTGCGGTCTACCATAGAGTATTGGTGCCTGGTTCTAGGAACTAACCTGGTCGTCTCCCCTTGCTTCACTTCGGCAGTAGGGATGTATGGTCCATCAAGAACGATGTCCCACAACGCACTATCCTCAGCCATAAGGAAGTTATGCATACGATCCTTCCACCAACCATAAAACTATCCATTGAATCTGGGGGGTCTCATGGATGATTTTCCTTCTTTTAGATTTAGTGGAACAACTATATTTTTCAGAAAATCTCTAGGTGTGAACCGTTTAGAGATCCTTGCTCTGATACCACTTGTTGAATAAATATGTGTCTACCCTAGTAAGGGATCAGGTCCCTCGGAACACTATAAGTAAAAACAAAAAGAAGGTAAATAACAAGAGACAAACGCGCAAGGACTTAACATGGAAAAACTCCTTGCTTGAGGGAGGAACAACCACGACCTATCTAGACAAGATTTCCCAAAACCCAAAATCCACTAATGAATGAGCAAAGTAAAGAAATACAACACACACGATTTATTTTCCTCAATCCTCGTTATTCCTACTTGCAACCTAGTTACAAGCATTGAGCAGCAACAACTCTAACTAGTCTAAACTCTCACCACCTTGATAAAGTTAGACTACACTACCACTACACGTTTAGGCTACACTAAGCCAACAAGTTAAACATCTCTTAAGAGGATAAACAAAACAATGATCATGCTCCTTTATAGGTTATGAGTGATCTTACAGCTTACAACCAAACACAACAACTAAGAAACAAGGAAACTATAGAAGCCTTCTATCAGGTCCCTGAACACAGCAGCTGTATCTTCATGCTAGGAGTCAAGAGAGAGCTTTTGGAAAACAAGAATATTCAGTTGTGAGATTTTTCCAAAAGCCATTTTTGTCTCCTGGACAATCTCCTTTTATATTGCACAATATGCATCATATGGATCACCACTCCTTTAGTACAAATGAAGGTGACATTTCACCAACCACAGTAGCTTTAACAGTTGTATCCCATATGCAAACACTACACGCTTATCTGATAGACTACCTGGTCCTCGAGTCATCTTGTTAATCATCAAAACATTCACTTAACATCAAGCAAATTGGTCATATAACAGATCATACGAAGATTGTTAAGAGACTTTCTTGTGGATTGTTCCCCTGTTTTTCGAGGTGAAAGTGCATTTTTTTCTGAAATTCCAGTAGGTGTCTCATTTTTCTTGCATAAATTCCAGCGGAGCCGCTTTGAAAGGTGTTTCTAAAGTACACTGAATTAAGCTATTTTAACCAATCATTGTAGCAGAAATTGTTAATAAATAGCTTTCTTAACTCTTCCATAGTTGGTTCCCCTTTATGAATCAATTTCCCAATTATGGCATGCTTACAATCCTTGGAAAGATTAACAAACTAATCTTTGGCACAAACATAGACAGCCGGCTTACCCAGATGAGTCCCATATTTAATATCAACAGTAGTTTGAAGCTGTTGTAGCTACCAGATTTTCTTGGACAGTAGCAGCAAATGTGAGCTTTGATGGAACGACGGGGTTCGATTTCCTAGGAGGGACATAAGTTTTTGTTGCTTATTCTGACAGTAGTCTTCTTTGAGGATATATATTGTTGTTATTGGTATAAGTAGAAGGGGCTTCAGAGGAATTCAAATTTTGAGTTTGTACTGCTTTTAGAGGTTTTAGTGGTCCCATATTTATTTGAGAATCAGTATTTGGGAATACAATGACTATACCAATATATCGCGAATAAGTAAAGTTCTTAGCTAATATTATCAATATTCTAGGACTAATATAGTAAATGATTTGTAAAGAGTGTGCCAAGCCAAACATGAATAAATAAATATGCATGTCGAGAGAAGTAATTAAGCAATAAAATAGAGATGAAGATCCAATGGAACTTATTAAAGAATTTAATGGAAATATTTACCTCCCACACCTTTTAACATCTATTAAGGGGCAAAATCTATTAGCTAAATGACCCGAAAAAAAAAACAAGAGGAAAAATAGTTGCATTCTCTTGCTAAGATTTGATCATGGTTCAACCTTGATGATGACTGCAATAGTCCCTCACTTTTCCTAGGAAAAGTGACACCCTTTTGGAGTACGTGAACTCTTTAATAAAGCAATCATCTGAATCTAATGCATAGGCGTCTACCTTGATAATATTACTTTTAGTGGCATTTGTTTAGTAGCAAGCGTTGGGAATAAACCCATCACAAAAATAATATTTTCTGCACTAATAACAGGATAATAATGTAGTATAATGATATAGTAATCAACAAGAATTAAAAGAACAACAAGGACACAAGGATTTTACTGGAAAAACCTTTTGAATAAGAGAAAAAAACCACAGGCCTAATTGGAGCAAAGTAATCCACTTTTATGAGGAATTTTACATTAATATTTTAGAATAGTGTTTTCAAAAACGTTTTCTTGGCGAGTTCTGGAGCGAGTCTCAGGGCGGAACATACTAAAATCTTTTTATCATTACACTAAGTCTTTTTATCTTGCCCTTGTTTGAAGTATATAAACAATAATCAGTGACAATATTAGTTGAGGGCAAGAAGGAATGGTAAATGAGGAAATAAATGATGGTTTTATTTTAAAATTTTTAACTTGGCTATTATCATTTTTTTATGTTGAAATATTTTTCAAATAATAATACAATATTTTTTAGATAATTGTCAAAAAACACACCTAAATTATCTATTTTTTTAGTTTCATACCTAAATTATTGGGAGTGTGGATTTTATACATAAATTATTACTTATTAATCAGTTGATGTCTGTATAGACTCTCTTTTTATTAGAAAAAAACATTGCCACTTGACATGCCACATGCGTAAAATATTCTACCTCGACAAAAATTAAATAAAATAGGGAAAATTGTACACAAATGACTCTCGTCCACCTATTGGACCTAAAATGCCCTTCATGTCCAAAAATGCCTTTCATTCACCTTTTTGACTCACTTATAACCTTGAAATTAACAACCCTTTTTTTAATTATTATTATGTTTCATTTTCTTATGGAATAAAAGTAAACCCCCATCTCTATTAGATTTCTTTTCATAATTTATTCAAAATAATTTATCTCTGTAAGAGCATCAATTAATTTTTTCTTTTACAAAAAAAAAAATAGTTTTTAAATATATTTTTTTAAGTGTATTTTAGGGCTATAAATAAATCTATTATTTTGGCTTGGACACATTATGTGAAAACATCTATTAAAAAAATTAAATAAACTAGTAGTTTTATTGTATATTTTTTTTAAAAAGAAAATTAGGATCATAAATAGGGTATTTTTTTTGTATTTAATAAATTTAGGGATTTAACCCCAAAACAATTTTTTTTTTAAAAAAACTGTTAGATTTCTTTTGTTAAAAAAATTGAGAGTCTTAAAGAGATACATTATTCCAGTTTCGATAAATTATGGAAAGAAATCTTACTTTCCATAAAGAATTATTTGTAAATATTATATTGTATTGCTCATTGCATGCATATTTTTATAGAATCTTCATCATTCTAACAAATCTATAAAAACTCACATCGGACGCACATGTACAAAGCATGTGTCTAGAAACCAGTTAAACATAAGATAGAGAAACTCAAGTTAAATTATGATGAAATACGATTACACACTTGAATTCTTTTTGATAGGTTTAAATACTCACTCAATATATTATTAGCTAGTCAGAGCAGGTCAATTTAAGAAAACACAATTTATACCCAAATCCTTGTTGGTCTGTGACCCTACTTCACTTGAGAGAAGAACACCTATCCATGTTTTCATTTGTTCTTTTCGTGATTCGATTTGTCAGGTAATTCAGATTGTTCTGCTCAAATTGTTCTCATGGTATGATTTTGCTTTCACTCTGATTTCTACAACAACTATCATCACAATCCCAAATGAAATCATAACAGACATTCTGTTGAGGCTGCCCCCCAAGTGTCTCTTGAAATATATGTCCGTTTCGAAATCGTGGAATCAACTAATCTCTAGCCCTCATTTTGTGAAATCCCATATCAGATAAAACATTCATCAATTCAAGAAAACACAATTTATACCCAAATCCTTATTGGACCGTCACCCTACTTCACTGCTACTGCTCTGCTTCACTTGATAGAAGAACATCCGGCCATGTTATCATTTGTTTCTTTTCGGGATTGGATTTGTGAGGTGATTCACATTGTTTTGCTCAAATTGTTTTCATGGTATGATTTTGCTTTCACTCCAATTTCTACAACTGAAATCGTAATCCCAAATGAAATCATCATAGACATTCTGTTAAGGCTTCCCCCCAAGTCTCTCTTGAAGTATATGTCCGTTTCGAAATCATGGAATCAACTAATCTCTAGCCCTCATTTTGTGAAATCCCTTCTCAGATTAAACACTCATCAACTTGTTCTATTCCTGGGCATCAATGGACTATACAAGTTTTGTTCTCTCCCTCCCCTCTTTAAGAGACAACAACTCGCTCAGGAGTTAATTCAAATTGATCCTCCCACTTTAAAAGTTTTCTTTGTGGGTTCTGTTAATGGCCTCATTTGTCTCTCAAATCAACCCGGGGAGACATATATATGGAATCCTACCATTAAGAAGTCTAAGAAATTACTTCATTCCAAATTGGGTATCCCTTTCTCTAACAACTATGGTTTTGGATACGATGACTCACATGATGATTATAAAGTTGTATTTGTCGAGTACTATCCGAATTCTTACAATGATGATTTGTCCAACATGAAAACTGTGATCAGCATCTACAGTTTGAGGACTGGTTCTTGGACAACAGTTCACGACCAGCTTCAGGGCATCTTTCTACTGAATCATTCCGGTAAATTTGTCAATGGGAAGCTTTATTGGGCTGCATCTAATCGTGTTGGTAATTACAATGTGCACCACGTCATTTCTTTTGATGTATCAGACGAGAAATGGGGAAGCTTGGAGCTTCCCCCTCGTGAAGAAGTTCATTCTAAATTCAAACTCGGAGTTGTGGGAAGTGAACTTTCTGCAATTTATACTTGTTATCTAGATATCATTACTTCTGATGTCTGGATATTGAAAGATTGTGGTGTATCATGGATGAAGCTGTTCACCGTCGAATATCCTCAAAATACTGTACTACATATGTTTTCTGCACCCATTTTCACATTTTCGATGCACCTTTGCCAGTCAGAAAAGCATGACATTTTACTTTCACTTCCGGGAATAATCATGATATTTGACGGTTCAACTAAAAAACTAGAGCATACTGCTTTTGTTGAGGGATGCAAACCTGCAGAAGCCTATGTAGAAAGCATTGTGAATCCCCTAATGATATCTGGTAAGAATTCTGCTTATTTTAGCTGGTATGCTTGTTTTGCACTTCCTTTTCTGTCAAATAATGTGACAAAACATTGAATATATATGAATCGATGCAGCATATTTGCATTTATCCTCGTCATACTAGTTTCTGAACATGTGCATTGCATGTACCCCTCTATCGTCGATTATTATAGCATTTGTATTCTAAAGCAATAAATCTTTAACACTATACATGTTTCAAAAGCATTTGTTTGAATTACTGATTGCTCAAAAATGTACAAAGATAATATTTCATCAAGATATATCCTGATTTTTGAAACAAGTTGATGTGATCCAAAGCAATTTATAGATGAGATATCATTCCTCTCAAAGCAATAATCCATAATTTGAGTTTACTTTCTTCTTATTGACATACCATTTGGTTGCTAATATTTTAAACTACAAGACTGAATTACATCCATATTATGCGTCTTCACTTTGAAACAACAACTAACTCAGTGTAGTCCCATAAGCAAGGTCTAGGAAGTATAGAGTGTACAAAAATCTTATTCCTATCTCGTGGAGATAGAAAGGTTGTTTTTGGAAGATCCTCGACTTGATTAACACACATCAAAGAAATAAAAAAGAAAACACTTACATAAAGAGTATATATCAAATAATAGGGAAAGGATAACATAGCATTTAAAACAACATATGTTAGTGGTGATCTTCACGAAAAGGAATTGATGAAGATATCCTGAAAGTTGAAGTCGCTAGTCAATCATCAATTATGTCAAGGTTAATTGTTGACTTAAATCAAACATTGGAAGCAAATGGAGAACATGAAGATCAAACAAATGAAGAAGTTGACCTTCAAGGCCAAATTTTAAGTGGAGAAACAGATGACATAATTATTGGAAGATCTAAAGCTAATAAATTGATTATTGAAGAGATAAAAGGGGAATCTAGTGGCGGATCTTATTATGATACGGAGACTTCACAAGAAATTTATGATAAAATATTCACCAACTCAAATGAGGATATTGATACAACTACAATCTCCTTCTTCATGAAGTTGTGTTAGAAGGAGAAAGTTCTAGCTTCTTGAACCCTCGAGCTCCAAACTTGCTCATCACAGACATTTATCCAGATAGTACAATTATTAATGAGTTGAGATAAAGGGGGAGTCCGAGAACTCAACAAGGACATAATTCATATGGATTGATTGATAATGCAAAATCTTCATCATTGAAAGAAGCAACAAGAGTTCGAAAGAAATTGCTGAGAGTTTCACCGAGACATGGCTCTAAGCTTCGTTTGAATTCTTCCATAACAAGTACAAGGTAGTTTTCAAAAAATCACTTTAAGGGGAAGTGTGAAAAAATGATTGTTTAGTAGAATAAAATATCTTAGATATTTAGTAGAACTCTCTAAAATTTTGTAGAATAATATCTTTGATATTTGTACTTAGAAAAATCAAGATAGTAGATATTTGAGGAAGATATTTATAGAAGAGGTTAAGAAAAAATTTAGATTCTTCGTATCTGGAATCATCCCTACGCAACTATAAATAGGGGTTGCATTAGGCATTTATAATCAATCAATAAATTTGAAAGCAATTTTGTAGTATTTTTCCACAACCAAATTCTTCTTTCAAAAATTTTTCTTCTCCTTTCTAGTTTTCTCTTCTTCAGTTTAATCTCCTGATATTATTTAATGATCTTGGACTTGCACAGAATCTCCTGATTATACTTTTCTTCTTAGTTATATTTCTCTACCATAGTGTCCTTGTACACCTCGACCAATGAGAATATGTTAAGGTGTTTGCCCTTTTTCCCTCTCTCATTGATAAGATGACTTAACAAAGAGTAGAACCCAACTTTCACAATGTTAACATTGCTCTTGTCTCAATGGATAAGTTGTCTCAGTTTTCACAACCTGAAGATCCCCTTAACCACAAGGGAGCTTCTTTTATCAACCGAAACTGTTTGCTTGTTACTTGTTATTAGGTCTTAGTGAAACTTCTGTAAGTATTGTTCTTCTCTTATCTTCTAGATTTTGTGTTGTTGACTAGAGTTAGTTGTGTTGTTGTTATTGTTGGAGTTTGTATCGACTAGGGCTAGTTGGTATATGTAGTATGAGAGCAATAGAGTTATTGCCTGCATGTACTGCAATAGAGTAATTATACTAGAGTCTTGTAGTAGAGTTGTCACAAAGAGGAAGAAATTGAAAGTTCAATTCTTAGGTTGCTAGAGTTTGTAATCTAAACTTTGTTCGAGATTAGTGAAATTTTTTGGTGAAATTCTGCGTGGCAGTCGTGTTTTTTTCCTTCTTAATGCAAGAAGTTTCCACCTAAACATATTGTCTGCTTTACTTTCTACTGTGTAAATTGTCATTCCTTGTTCATAGTTGTTGATTAGTCAAGGACCTGATCCCGCCCCGCATGGTGGATTCATACAAGACAACAAAATCCCTCATTACTATATAGAAGAAGATAAAATTACTGAATGACCAACATCTAGTATTAATCTAGTTATATAAAAAGTTATTTCGTCGAAAAAGGAAAATAGAATCCAAAAGGTGGGCTCCGGCTCCCTTTCAGTAGGGGAACTATCCAGTTTGTCCAATACACTTCTTACGTTCTTACATCTGTCCACTTAAAGATCCAAGGGTTAATAATTGTCTAACGAAAATAGACTCGTAAACCAAAGTTGAGCTAAAGTACTGATTTTATATTTTATTTTTTCCTTATTAACAACTTTAGTGTTGGCGAGATTCTTGTCAAGATAGGTTCTCTGTTTTTCTTTATCTGCCACAAAAATCAATGCTATCTTATTTTCATGATTTATGAAAAGACTACTACCACTAACATACTAGCGACCCTGGTTCGATAGTAGTACCAGTTGAACAAGTAAGAACGCAGTATCAAGGCAGACACACAACTTATAGTGGAAAATCTCCTTGCTCAAGAGAGAAACAACCACTGCCTACATTTGTAGGATTTCATTAACTTTATTACTTCAAAACTGAGCAACGTCAATTTACAAACTCGCAACTCTGCACTCAATAAACTTCACTCACCTAACTAGCACAAACGAGAGCCAAACCCACTCTCAGAAAAAACTCACTAAAAGAAAACAATCTCTGACAATTATTGCCACTAAACTATAATTCTAAAAGAACTGCAAAAATTTGAAAAAACTAGGAAAACCTAACTTTAGATCTTGATTGAATGGCCTAGTGCTAGTGCTCTTGCTTGAATGATTCTCCGATCTTCAAGATTGCAAAAGCTACAACTGCTAGGGTTAAAGATTGTTTATGTAGTTAATCCTAGAGTCGTTCCATTTTAGGACTCTTTCTTTGAGTAGGGCACTAATTCTTTTCTTTGTAGAAGTTCCTATTTAAATGTTGCTTCCTTTTCCATCTCCTAGTGGGATTCTGCTCTGCGACTCCTGGTATAGCCACCTAAACCCGGTTTTGTTTGTCATTATCAAAATAGTATTGTTGTACTTGCACAGGTCTAACAAATTCCCCCTTTTGATAATGGCAAACCTGTGCGTGTGATAATCCTGCAAAGTTCCCCCTTTTGACATCTAAAAAAAAAACAAGTAAGCACAGAAAAAATGACATGCATCAAAAGCACAAGCACAAACACAAGCACACAAATACAGATAATGCAATGGCACAACACATTAGAACTACTGATATTAGCCATCCATAGGTGTAAGTAACACAAGCAATAAGGAGACAGCTAGACAATCAGTATTCAAGAACAAGGCATACACCTAGCCCGCTAATGTCAACCATAAAAAAAAATATACACAACCAAAGTGAAAAGATGTCTATAGGAGCAAAAAAGAGTAAGGATTATACAAAGCCAAAAAAAAGGACAGGGGAGCACTAAGGGTTAGGGGATGAGGAAGGGCCATATCCTAGTAGCTTGAGAAGCACATCCACCCGCGCATTATGGTCTAGTGGTTGTTGAAGGAGCTGGTCCTTTAGACAAAGCACCTCCACTTGTGAGTCACCCAACTGATCCTTAAACTCATCCACTTGATCTTGGAGACGAACTTGTTGTGTCCTGGCCTCCTGAAGATCCAACATCATCTGGACATTGGCCTGGCAGCCTTTGGAGGAGCAGGTGCAATAGCAGCAGCAGTAGGGGAAGGAAGGAAATCACACTCCCGAGCAGTGGTCTTATCAATCATGTCTTTCTTTGTTAGAGCCCTACCCGCTCCAAGGGGAACGTTATATGCTTTGAAGATATGGGTCAACAGGTTGCCAAATGCCAACTGGTGGGGACTTGGTATAGAATCAATCACATGTGCCATATGTCTTATGATCAAGGAGGGCCAGCCAACAGCTCCTGTAGATCAATGGCATGAGCGATTCCCATATCTCAAAAGGTTTTATCATGGCAACGTTCACCCATTGGAAGAATACAGTTGTGGACAAACTCAAACAACAACTTAAGAAAAGGAGAATTTTCCCCTTCAACACGTTCCTCAGCGCATCAGTAACCCTACCATTAGTGAATTTGGAGGTTAACATATAACCAACATAATCCTTCAAAACATATTCAGCTAGACCCATAGATGGAACCCACAATATCTCCCCCAACCTGACCTTGTCGAACACAATCTCAACTCTATGAACTGGGGAGGTGGCAGCACTACCCTCCAACACAGACAAATTCTCATTGAATTCCACCACTATCAGCTCAAATACCATAGGCTTAGTATCCAAGAACAAGTACACCCAACCTTGATGGCAAGTTTTGTGCATATTTTCTCAATTAGGGGGCATGTGCGTACCTCTGGATGAATCATCCTCCAATGCAGTATAGACTTGGACCCAAAATAGTGATACTTCCCTATGACTAGAAACTTTTCTACATGTTGGTTAACCCTAGGGGGAGCGGGGGTGGTAGCTGGAGCATTAGGGGCAGGCGTCCCTTGGGGAGAGGAAGGGACTCTAATAGGAGCAGAGGGGGTGCCGAAGACTTACCATGGTATGGACATTTTTGGCTAGAGGATGCACCTACGGAGCTGAAGGCCCTTCATTTGCTGTAAGTCAGTGGCCCCCTGGGTTGATGAGCAATGATCTTAGAGGGTGGAAGTGTCTAGGTAGACCTCTGCACAACCCCTTGGAAACCTGTGCCAAGGGCACGTCATCAATAGAGTTAGACTCGACAAGAATGGGAACAGGTAAAGTCGGAGGGGGTAAAGTGGCTAGAGAGACTAGGAAGGCGGTGGGGTGGATATGGAAGGAGGAGGTTAGGGTTTTGAGAAAAAGTGGGAAGCGGATGAGTATCAGTTTAAGAGGTAGAAGAAGACAAGGGTTCGTCGATGAGGGGACGATGTGATGGGAGGGGTAGTTGGACATTGGACTAGTAGGGTCTTGAGACAGTGAAGGGGGAGCGAGGTGGAGAGTGCGGCAGGTCCAATGAAGGTGAAGGAGAAACGTAGGGTTGAGGGTGACTGGAGGTAGATGGTGGAAAGGAGACGGTGGCTAGTAGGGATGGTGGTGGTGATAGGAGTTTAGTGGAGGAGGGAGATGAAGGTAGTTCCCCCAAAGACAGGGCTTGCGGTGGTAAAGGGGCGGTGGCATTTGAGTCGGAGATAGAGTATGAGACTAGGGCGGCCATTTTCTTTCTTATATTCTTGAGGGGGATGTTCTTGCTTTGGACAAGAGAGATGAACTTTAATCATGTGCACTAATGGGTTTTAAAAGGAGTTCTTGGAAATCTAAAAGGGTGCCAAGAGTTGATTGAAGGGATGTCTTCTAGAAAAATGAACACCATGAACCGACGCTTGAGATCCCAAAGAAGGTGATCATTGGCATTTTTGAGTTAGCAAGCTTCCCGCTAATAAGAGGTATGGGTTAGATTACGACTAAGTGACCAAGTTCAGCTGTTGGAACTACAGACATCTCCTCTTAAAGCATGTGAACATATTGCAGTATAGATTGATCATAAGAGGGCAAGGGAGTACTTGATGGTCAAATATTGAGAACCAGTTGCTCTTTACCTCAGTATGATGGTCTGTCTTGGGAAACTAAGGGTAATATCAGCAGTTCCCAGTGAGGGAGTCCAAGTATAATCCGCTGGTTCAGGATCCTGTGCAACAAAGATAAAGTCACTTATTTCTATACAAACTTTAAATTAAAATTGAAATTAGTCAAAGTATGACTCATGCCCCTTGATCAAACGTAGATGTAGTCGATTGAGTGCAAAGTGTTCTCAACCCAATGTTTGGTTAAGATATTGGCCACCTGGTCCTCAGTATCGCAGAAAACCATTTCGATAAACCCCTTATCTACATTATCCCGCAAGAAGTGGTGTCTAACATCAATGTGCTTGGTATGTTTATGGTGAACTGGGTTCTTTGATATGTTCACAGCACTCATGTTATCACACTTGATTGGAATGCAGTAAACTTTCACTCCAAAGTCTAAAAGTTGTTGTTTGATCTAGATAAGTTGAGCACAACATGAGGCTGTAGCGACATATTATGCCACAACAGTAGACAAGGTAACTGAGTTTTGTTTCTTTGTGGCCCAGGAGACTAATCAAGGTCACAAAAAGTGTGCCATTCCTTAGGTGCTCTTCCGATCAGCTAGGCACCCAGCGTAGTCAGCATCCGCAAATCCAACTAAGTCAAATGAGGATCCGATGGCATACCAGAGGACTAGATTCATAGTTCCTTTGAGATACCTAGGATTCATTTCACAGCCTTGAGATGAGATTCCTTGGGATTGGATCGACATAGACCTAAACTATAAGGACATGAATACGTTTCTTCTTAAGGAACAACATATAGTAAATTTTCCCCCTGATGTATCCATGACTTAGTAGAAAGCTAGGCAGTTTATCATACCAAGCTCTAGGTGCCTGCTTTAGTCCATAAAGCGTTTTATCTAGCTTGTATATATAGTCAGGGTGTTCATGATTTCCAAAACCTGAAGGTTGCTTAACTTATACCTCCTCCAACAGATACCAATTGAGAAAATTGCTCTTGACGCCCATTTAGTATACCTTGAACTCCATGTGGGCTGCAAAAGCTATGAGCTTTCTAATGGCCTCAATACGTGCCACAAGAGCAAGGTCTCATCGTAGTCAATTCCTTCCTCTTGATTCTACCTTTGAACCATAAGCTTAGCTTTGTTCCTAGTGACTATACCTTGCTCATCCAGCTTGTTTCTGAAAACCCATTTAGTGCTTATAATGGAGCGGTGTTCAGGAGGGGGAATTAGGTGCCACACTTTGCTGTGCTCAAATTAAAGAAGTTCTTTTGCATTGCGGATATCTATTCATCACCCAGCAGGGACTCTCTGACATTCTTTTGGGCTCAACTAGAGACACATACGTAGAGAAGCCACACATATTTTTTATTTTTGACCTGGTGGATATGCCTAAGTCTAGAGGAGTCAATAGATTTCTAATGAATGAGAACTTTTATGTTTCTAGCTATGACCTTGGTCCTCTGGCATTGGATCGGTATGTGTGGTAGTAGAGGGACCAGCTTCATCAGATGCTGATGTCCCTGAGATTCCTGCTCCATTAGATGAATTTGGCCCAGGTGCCTCCCTTCTTTCCTCACTATTTGAGGTTGAAGTGGAAGGTAGATCCAGTTGAGTTAGAGGAGCAGGTGCACTAGGATTACACCTTCCTCATCATCAGAGTCTCTTCTGTGATCTGACATCCCCAATTCATGTACCTGTTCCTACAAAACTTTCTACGCCACAGATCTGACCTCATCAAATATAACATGTGTACTTCCTTCCACCCATTTTTTTCTTTTGTTGAAAACTTTGTATGCTTTACTTTGTGCAGAATATCCTTGGAAGATTTCCTCATCACTCTTGGCGTCAAACTTCCCCAGTGCATCCTTCCCATTGTTGTCCAGATAACATACACAACCAAAGGAACGAAGGTGAGCTAGATTTAGCTTTCTTCCTTTAAGTAGTTCATAGGGTGTTTTATTTAAGATGGATCTAGTCATGCATCT
Organism: Solanum rostratum; assembly: GCA_029948455.1. Lineage (NCBI taxonomy): Eukaryota > Viridiplantae > Streptophyta > Magnoliopsida > Solanales > Solanaceae > Solanum > Solanum rostratum. The sequence continues at coordinate 17,212,966 of CM057046.1, read as the reverse complement.
ATTGATGAGATAGCAGGTAGTGTTCACAGCTTCAGCCCAATAACTCTGTAGAAGGTTGATGGCTATCAGCATAGTTCTATGTTTGTCTTCCAGAGATCCATTCTTCCTTTCGACCACCCCATTTTGTTGAGGTGTTTTAGGGGCGGAGAAGTTATGGACTACGCCATTTTTGGTGCAGAATCTTAAGAACTTAGAGCTCTCAAATTCTGTACCATGATCTGTTCTCAAGCTCATCAGATGGTAGTTCAATTTCTTTTGCACCATTTTAACGAACGCAGTGAATACATCAAACATTTCATCCTTGGATTTTAGAAAGAAAGTCCATATCAATCTGGAGTAATCATTTACAAGTATGAAAACATACCTTTTACCTCCTGGTTTCGCAGTCGCATTGGTCCACAAATAGTCATGTGAAGCAGTTCTAGGGGTCTGTGAGTGTTCAGCAGACCAACTAGATGAAAGCTGCTTCTGACATGTTTTCCTTGATCACATGCACCACAAACTTGATCCTTATTAATCTTGCCTTCTGGTAGACCCAGAACCAGTTCCTTGAATATCAATTTGTGATCGTCGAGAAGCTAGCATGACCCAGTCTCTTGTGCCACAAGATGGATTCATCACTCATGGCACTGAGGCATTTTTTCGTAGGCTTCTTTGGGCAACTAATGTCAACGACGTACACATTTTTGTGCCTTTTCCCCCCGAGTATGAGCAAACTAGAATAAGAGTTTGTCACCTTGCATTCAGAGGTGGTAAAGAGTTTTTCATTTCCCGAGCCGTACATTTGAGAGAACTCAGCAGGTTTTGCTTTAGTCCCTTCACATAGTACATATTGTCAATACATTGGGACGGTGATGGCCCCACTTTTCCAATTCCCTTTATTTCCCCTTGCTTTCCTTTTCCGAAGCCCATACTTCCGCCTTGGATATTATTCTATAGAAAGAAGTTGCATTTGTCTCCTGTCATATGTCTGGAGCATGCACTGTCTAAGTACCACTGCTTTCGCTTTCCTTCTACTAGTTCCTGCACCAATTAGCAAGGGTTAGTTTTAGGTATCCAAATCTACTTGGTTTCTTTTTTATTGTAGAAGGATAAATAAGATCTCGTTTGGCCCAACTTGGTAAGTCCCTTTTGCCTCTACCAGTCCCTTTTACTTTTTTTCCATAGGTCTTACTCAAATAGGTGAAGCTACTATTAAAAACCTTTGTATTCTTGTTGGACCAATCCCTACTGTAACATGTCTTACCACACAAGGTGTATGGAATGCCATAGTCAACTACCCGCTCTTTGGATTCCTTTATTTTGAACCCGATTCCATATTTGGTGGTAGACTGACCTTGCAGCATATCATCGAGCATTGCAGAGGACCTAGTCCACTTCATGTTATGCTCTAACTTAGATTTAGTCTGGTCGACTTCCTTGAGAAGAGCTTTATTTCTTTTATACAAATTCATTAGATTATTCTCTAGCTTTTTTGCCTTCTCTTCCAGGGCCAATTGAGCCTGTCTCATCATATTTTTCTCTTTTATAGAGGACTTAAAGTTGTCAATCTCCGTTTGGAGTATGTGGTTGACATTTTCTAGGTTTACATTCCTAGTTCTCAATTGAGCATAATCCTCCAGCAGATGTTCCTTAGTGTCACAAATGGTCATATAGGCATCAATTAGGACCTGTGACAAGGATTCAAGCTTTTTCTTAGAGTAGGTATGAGTACTAAATTTTGACTTGTTCGAAGCTTACCTTGGTGTCCAGCAGAGAACCATCCTCGTCATAAGAACTTGCTCCTGCCATCAGTGCCACGTTCTCATCATCACACCCAGCCTTGATGCTGGAGTCATCTAGTTCAGCATTAGTCACAATCATCGCCTTGTCCTTGCTACTTCCATTATCAGATTCTTCTACAGTAACAAGTTCAAGGAAATCATACTTCTCAGGCCCCTCAGTGGCTATGAAGGATTGATTTTCTGGAACTTCACCATCAGATTCCTCTCCGGAGTTGTTCCCTAATGCCACAAGAGCCCTTTTCATAGATAGATCTGCCTCTTAATTTGTCATCCTCCTATCCTTGAGAACATATGGCTCAGTTTTGGGTTCCTTGAGCTTTTCAAAGTTATTCTTCTTGTATTCAAGTGCCCAGAGAGGACATAACTTAATTAAGTGATCAGGACTTCCGCACTTGTGATAGAGTTGTTCCCTAAGATCCTTTTCAGTGTTTCTCTAGGGAATCCTTCTCCGACATCCAGTTCCTTTTTGCATCACTCTTTGAAACCTCTTAGTGATTAGGGCGATATTTTCTTCTTCATAATCCTCCTTCTCAGTTGCCTTGAGAACCAGGTTCTTGTCTTTCCTCTTGTTATTCAACTCCTTCTCTTGGTTCTTCTTCAGCTCGTAAGTCACAAGTGTTCCCATCAACTTATCCATGGTTAGAGTGTTGAGATCTCTTGCTTCAGTGATGGCTTCCACCTTACATTCCCAAGCATCAGGCAAGACAATCAGCAGCTTCCGGAAGGCCTTTCCAGTAGGAATAATTTCGCCCGGTGAGTTAATTTTGTTCACTATAGCAGTGAATCTGGTGTGCATGTCATGTATAGTTTCACCGTCTAGCATTCTGAAAAGCTCAAACTGTCAGTTGAGATTATCAATCTTAGCCTTCTTAACTTTAGTAGTTCCTTCGTGAGCTGTCCGAAGGGTGTCCCAAATTGCTTTCGCATCCAGACAGGCAAGGACTCTGTTGTACTCATCAGGACAAATTCCACAAATCAATATTAATTTTGCCTTGGCATTGTTTTGGATTGCCAACTTGACAGCAGCAACCCATTCAGTACGTTTCTTAGGCACTCGGGTGTTGGGCGTAGGACCATCCTTTATAGGGGTAGTTGGTCCATCCAGGATGACATTCCACAGATCTAGGCTTTATCCAATCAAGTGATCTAGCATACAATATTTCCACCAGCCATAGTAGTTTCCATTAAACAGTGGGGTCTGCTTTGAGAAGCTCACTTGCAGAAGGTGGAGCCGTCATTGAACTTTCGAGGTGGTTATCTTTTATTCAAAAAGACATACCAATTGAAAAGACTGCTACCGCTAACCTACTAGCGAACCTGGTTCGATTGTAATACCAGTTGAACAAATAAAAATGCAGTATCAAGGTAGACATACAATGTATAGTGGAAAAACTCCTTGCTCAAGGGAGAAACAACCACTACCTACACTTGTAGGATTTCAACAACCTTATTACTTCAAAACTGAGCAACGTCAACTTACAAACTCGGAACTCTCCACTCAACAAACTTCACACACCTAACTAGCATAAATGAGAGCCAAACCCACTCTCACAAACAACTCACACAATGAATACAATCTCTTACAATTATTATCACTAACCAATGATTTTAAGAGGATTGCAACAATTTTAACAAACAAGAAAAACCTAACTCTAAATGTTGGTTGAATGCTCTTATACCGGTGCTCTTGCTCAAATGATTCTCTGATTTTCTAGATTGCAAAAGCTTTAACTACTAGAGTTAAAGATTGTTTATATAGTTAACCCTCGAGCTGTTCCATTCTAGGACTCCTTCTTTGAGTAGGGCACAAGTTATTTTCCTTGTAGAAGTCTTATTTCGATGCTGCTTTCTTCCTGAGTCCTTTCCTGATTCTGTTTCCTTATTTGGCATTCCATCTTCTAGTGGGATTCTGCTTCGCGACTCCTGGTACAACTACGTGAACCTGGTTATGTTTGTCATCATCAAAACAACATAGTTGTACCTGCACATATCCTAACAATTTATTATTAATTCTTCAAGTATGTTCTACTATTTTAATTTCCTCCATTATTTTTATAATTTGTTTTTCATAAATCTCTTAAGATTCCTTCATATATTTAACTTTAATTTGATTAAATGGGTGTTTGGGTTGGCTTATTTTATCGTTTTGATGATTCTAAGTTATTTTTAAGTTTTGAAAGTCTTTGGAAACTAAACAAAACCACTAAATAAACACCCTTTTTGATATGTATGTTCATAATAATGCCCCTCGAGCCAATCATCTAAATCACTCCAAAAGACAAACATGGTTTTCTAGTCAAAGCAACTTTGTTACTTTCGTGTACTCATCAACATAAGTCCTCTCGGGGTTTCCTTAGGGACTTCAATTAGCATCAGTTGATTGAACGTAGAAAATTTTATTCCCAAATCATTTTTTAATAAAGAAAAAACAAAAAAAAAACTATTAAAATAAAATTTGAGCTTGAGAGAAATTTGTACTATGAACTTTATATTAGATAATGTACAATTCAAACCAGCAAAGGAAAAAAAAATTTCCCTTCACCACTGTCTATCTCCCAGGCTGTATATACCTTCTTTGCTTATTTAATTTATTCTCATTTCATATCCATTTTAAGGTTTAACAATCAACATAAATAGAGCCAAATGTTGTTATAGAATCAAATAAACATCACACATTGTATTATTTTAATGGGTTAGTTTTAAAGTTGAAGATCATTGATATCTTCAATATAATGTTAAAGAAAATTGGAATTCAGAAATGAAAATCAAACATACTTCTATAAAGTAAAGATGAAATCAATTTTTTCTCCATTATTGCCTCGAGGAACAATATCAGACCATCAGCCAGATAAAAAATTGTCATAACTCATACTAAATTATCGTTGGAAAAAAAATATTTATTGGACAAACAAATTTCAAAATATCCACAGTTGGGCTATAGTCTTGATGCCAATAAATGATAAAAGCTAGATTAACATAAGTGAATGCCAATTGCGCAAAGCCTACAAATTGAACCAAGCTAGTATTCCAGACAATAACCACCATGTAACCTTGAGAATACTTATTTAAATCATGAAATGAAACATCTTTCAATTGATATAAAAGACAACTTGTGATGAATAACATTACTTATTAGAAAAATATGTGAAGTTTTGTCACTAACTCTTAAGAGTTGAGTCATATGATCCTTGAGATAATTGTGTAGGTCACCATAAATTTTCTTCTGTCACACCCTATTATTTAAAATATAAAATTAATTTTTACATCATAATAATAAATCAAGAAAATAAGATCTCATGACATACCATAGTGTTTGATGTGTCTGATAAAGGTGGATATGGGACTTGATCGCATGGTAAGTTTGGTATTGGATAGATATAGGCAATGGAGTCCTACTTTTCTTGTTGGACTTCTCCGTGAAACTCTTTGGTCGAGTATTAGAACGACGAGTCGGTTCCTTTCTTTTTAGCCAAGTCACCTTTGTGAAATTTGCATTGTAGATAAATATGATTTCACTCGGTTCATTCTGAATGCTATTTCTTGGAACCAACTTTTCAGGTGATTCATTTCTCTTATTTATATCCTTTAACTTTGCAATTATATCATTTGCACCTTTTGCAGCCAATTCGTACCCTTCTTTTTGTAGCTTCACTTGAAATTTGACAAAACATGATATAAATGTCAATATCTTGTAGTAAATTCAACTTTTGGATTCATGTCTTTTTCTATCGGATTGACATCTATCTCAGTTATCTGTGTGACATCTTTTGTCCGCCTCATTAATACGTAATGTGCCGGAATCAGGTCCTTTATATTTAATATGTCCAGAAATCTTGAAAGCATGCCTACATAGTATAGCCCAAAATTTAAATAATTTACAGCTGCAAGATACTTGGGTTATTGATCACTTAACAGTCACGACATGTTTCTTACCACTTCCAAGAGTGCTAGCATTGTAAGTACATAATTCTCCTTCATCATAACAGTCCTTTATCGAAACCAGTAACGACTTTTTTCATTCATTTTGAAACTTTCCTAGCATGAGCCAGTAAATGAAGTTTAACCTATAAAATAGGTATTCTTTTGGTCATGTGAAAAGTTGACATATTCTTATTGGCACATTTATCATCAACTGGTCATTAAAAATATTTAAAAAATTGAACAATATCCAAATTAGATTTCAAATATCCTCTTAAAGATCCATTAATACTCTCACCTAATTGAGTGTGTTGCATACTTGCTGAGAATGTATTTCTTCCATATATCATGGACCATTTCTCCCTTGTAGAAAATGTATTTTTCAATCAATTATTTTCCTCAAGATCATATTTCTCAAGCATTTCATGCCATGCACTTAGAAAATCCTCCTCATACTAATAATCATATAACAATTTGCTAAAACCTCTCGAAAATGATGCATTAGCTCTAAAGATATGATTAAGATATTTGAATGCACTCTTTTCTTAATGTCATACACAAAGGCAATGATACTGTAAGGACCCAGAATTTTGTACGACCTCAAAGAAGCATGAAAATTTGGTTTTGGAAAAGTTTTGGACCAAGGTGACACTTCATGGGAACCATCAAGATCTGTGTGAGGTGACACGGCCCGTGTGGAGCCTCCACAGAGTGGCCCTTGGCCAATGGAGGATGTTTGACGCTTAAATGTGGTGTTTTAAACTAAGGCACACCACACTTGGACCCCTCATGGTCCGTGTGACACTTCACAGACCATGTAGTGGGCCGTGTGATGGCCTTGGCTTGAAATCCCACATCTTTGGGACCAAGTATGGTTACACGACTAAGTACATGGCCTGTGTGGGGTGGCACGGCCCATTAGGCCATCCGTAAAGCTTCCAGAGTGAAATTGTTCTAAGATTGGAATCACTGTCTGGTAACTTGATCGTGAAATATTTCTAAGGAGTGGGGTACGGGCAATGTCACGGCCCGTCTGATGCTACACGGTCCGTGTACCCTCCCGTGAAGGTGACTTTGTTGAAAAATTTTAAGTATGGGATCTTATGCTCAAGCTAAGTTCACTTTCAAGCCTTCAATTTGATCTTATTAATGTTGTTTAAGGCCATCATGGCTCTCCTACATCAAGTCAAGTTCAAAAGAATTCCATTGGCGAAGTTTTCGCAAGTACCGATAGGAGGGTCGACTTTAAATTGGCATATCTATTAGCACAATAAGAACTGGGTGGACTACGACCTATCAAATTCAAGCTCTTTGAATTATCTTTCCAACGCATTTGGTCTGACCTCATTCCGAGTTCCAAGCAAGAAGTTAAGCCTTTTTGCATAAAACCTGTCTGGGGTAGATGGGAGGCCTTCACGGGCTGTGAAGAGCTTCACGGGCCGTGAAGAGCTTCACGGACCGTGAAGCCAACCGTGAGAACTTCAGTTTAAAATATAAAGGGGCATTTTATTGACACATTTTTTATATTTTGACCCATCCCCAAGGCTTTTAAGACCTTTTTACCCCTCCCCCCCCTATATTCCTAAACTTCTCCTACACTAATTCGAAACCCTCATTCAAGACTAACACCTAGTTTTTAGAATTAGGCTCTAAAAATTCTCTCCAAGTCTCATCCTCAAGATTCAAGCTAGGATTCAATTGGGGTTTCAAATTCAAGCTAAATTCTTCTCAAATTCATCTTCCTAATCGAGCTATGTGGGATTGATTCTTTGTCCCTTTCAACCAAGAAGACCCGAAAAATCTTTAAATCTATTTCATGAATTTTAGTCACTTTAAATATGAAATTTCATGATTTGATTTTATTAAATCTAATTACTGTGTGGGTTGTATTTTACCTATTATTTCAATTCATTTTGATTTCTATTATGATGATTTACATTGAGTTATGAAATAATGAACATGCATGTCCCCTTTAAAGTTGATTTATGCATGGGTGACTATTACTATGATTTAAATGTTGATGTAATTATGGATTTATTCAATTTCATATTATGGTGTTGATTTTAACTTGATTCCATGTTACCCATGCTATCCTCACATCATGCATTGCATTACATTCATGAGCATTGATATGTGGAAATTATGAAGTGGGTTAAGCCCAATGATATTTTATGAAATGATTATGATATGATTTTGGTAAGACATTGGTTATGACAAAAAGGTGATCACCGGTATTTCTATGATTCTAGCTCATTGAGCATTCTGGGTGTTTGCACCATTCTGTATATGTGAATGAGCTATTCCCTGCATGAACATTACAAGTATGAATTATGATTTGGCATTTGAGCCTAAATGTATATTAAATGGTTTGGTATGAACAATGCATTTTTTGAAAGCATGTATATGTATAAGTATTCAAGTGGGATGTTAATGACTTAGCACCGATAGATTTGGGGTGTTAGGTCTATCCCCAAGGGCCCTCTCCCTTTCCTTGAAGTATGTGCTAACATAGGAATGTAAGTCATTAACGAAATGACCGGGTCGAAAGGGGATGGTTATACATTTATGATTTTAAAAATCCTTTCGAAATGGTGATTCCCGTAAGAAAGGTGACCATCCACCAAAATAGTGAGTTTCGTAAGTTGTGATATAGATTACCTTTGGCAAGTAGTCTTCTCCCTAGCGGTGGAAGGTCCTAATCAGTTTTATTTATGTAATAGCTCACATGAATTTGATTTGTCGATTATAGTCCATACCCACTATATATGAGCATTATTGCATTTCATGCATCATAAATTTCATGGCATCTTGTATATCTATTTCCATTGAATATACAATTATATGTCTTTGTCATCTAACATTGAAATGCAGGTTTGGAAAGTCATAAGCATTGCATGTCCGCATACTTAGTACATTCAAACGTACTAACGAATACTCATGCCTACATGATTTTACAATGTAGGGACCGTGTGTTACGATCATCCACCACTTGATGGGTAGCTCGAATTCAGAAAGTTGATATTGTGTTGAGTCCTATCTACCAAGGAGAAACCACCTTCCTTCTACCTATGTTGTTTTCCATTTATCTTCTTAATTGAGGGTGAGCCCAGGACATGTCTTGGCCCGCATCTCATCTTATGACTAAAGGCATTGTTAGACATCTTGTAGACTTTCGTAGATCCTATATGTTATGTGTTGTATTTGAATCTTATGAATTAGTTATCTATTGAATCTGACTATCATGGATTGATTATGGGAATTATGATATGTATGTATGATTGATGTGGAAATGTGGAAGATCCTAAGTCCTGTATTGCCCCCTTAGAGTGAGTCATACTTACCCGCCCCTTAGTTTTTATGTGCTATGTGCTTTGTGTACCTATGTAAATCCCTTTCCCTTCGATATCCCCATAGCGTGAGTCCTACTTTCCCATGCCTTAGAACTACGTGTATACTATTTGAATGTGCTTCCGAACCAATAATGTGGATTTGGATACTTTGAGATTTGTTTGGGGACTCTCGGGTTCCCATTCGTTACGTCACATCTAGGCCCTAGGTCTGGTCGTGACAGATATGTTTATGGCGTTACTAATGAGATAGCAGCAGATATAGTGGGATCTTGATCAATAAAAATGTTTGTGGTTTATCTGCAAACATAATCCTCAAGAATGCATTAAAAAACCATTCAAATGATTTAGTAGATTCTTCATAAATTGTAGAGAAGGGTTTTACCAAATATAATCATTTCCCTATGATTATTTAAACCCACAAACCATCCCAAAGGTCAATGCTCTTTATTTGTTCTATATGTTGTATCAAATGACACAATATCTCCAAAAAATTTAAAATCTCTCATCATCTTTTTGTCGGCCCAGAACACATTAGTTATCAAACCATCATCTTCTAATTGTAAAGAATACCTAAAAGCAGGATCTTGTAATGTCTTTTTCTTAAAATAATCAACCAAATTACGAGCCACTCCATGTTTCAAACTATCTTTTCTTTATAATTCTTTTGATCTCTTTTTGTGTTTATTAGAAAAGATTGTCCCAACTTGATGAGCAACATAGTCAAATGAAGCGTTAGGACGTATTCCTGAATCATCTAATAGGTCAATTTCATATACTTGAGCAACTTTTATCCTTCTTTGTGATGGTAAAATATGAGCCAAAGAAGAAGAAACAAGAAGATGATTATGTTTCTCTTCAAATGAAGTGATACAAAACATTCCACTTGGTTGAGTACTAACAAGAATATAAGCTAAGCACCCTGTCTTAATGTTTTTGAACTGTTATGCCTTGTTTGTCTTTGTTTCTGTACCCTTCTTTATAACATGTCAGTTTTCTTGAAGTCACGTACCCTTGAACTTTATTTTTGTTAGCATATTATCTTCTTATGCTAAAACCAATTACGCCAGTGTATTGATTATAATATTCACATGCATGCTCATCCGAATTGAATTCCATCCCGAGGTGTATGGGCACATTACATTCACTTTGATCCTGACTGTCACAACCCAAAATATCCCCTAGATGTGACTGACACCCGCCAATACCATCTGTCGAGAGAACCAACATCCATACACGCATCCAAATTATCAAAGTACAAAAATACAATATGTGCAACTCAAGAACTCATCAATACTCATAACAATAAAGTAACTATCAAACCAAAATTGCATATCAATTTATGAAAGGAAAAGGTCACCTAACAAAGATATCTTTAATCCAAATCCCACAATAAGATCATGGAGCATCTAATAGAGTGATATGAGTTTAACTATTGGGCATACAAACCCCAAAAAGAAGAAAAATATAAACTATAATATATAGAGTTGAAGTAGTAGCCTTCACAAACAATGCAAAGGCTCATCTCAGCAGCAGAGTCCACGGAAAACAGACTCATCAGCCACAAGACTCACCCTCTGCAACAGTATCTACATTGACATCAAGTAAGGAGTGAGCTATATATATATTAATATAACCTAGTAAGATCCTCGACTCGCTACTTTAATACCCGTGGAAGAAGATTTATAAAATACATGTGCACAACGAATATGCATAAATAATATACACAAGAATATATACCATAATATAAGGCCCAATAACTTTAAACAATGTCCAAAAAGGTCACTACATATCTCAATTCAATCAGCACTCAAAACGTATCATAAACGACAGTGAAAGAGGTCAACCCATCATCCCGACAAGTCCATGGCAGCATGTACAATGCTCTAATAGTATACTACGAGAGCGTGTACAAAGCCCTAACACATTACGGCAACATGGGTATCCCCCTAACATATTACAATAGCTATATATGCCCCTAGTAACCACATCACAGTAATAAAGAAAGGTATCTGGCATCACAACACATATAACTTATTAAAGTATTCGATATTCTTCTAAAAAATAGCATCTCTAGGGTTGATTAAAGAACAATAACTTTGTTGAGCACATGCTTGTCCCAAAGCATGCACTAGATAGAGAAAAGTATATTTTTCAAAGCATGTTTGAAAAGCGAGCACTAAAGCTTAAAGTCTCACTTACCTTATTAATGACAAGTTCCACAACCTTGCATGCGTAGAACACCCACCAAAACAGCCCCTACTTTCCTCAATCTATGAAAAACAATATTGATTATCGATATCAATTATGTTGCCAAACTCAAGTCTCAATATCCCTAGCCTTTATGTTTAGGCTTAAACCCTTATACCTAATACCATAGACTATAAATTGAAATTAAAGGTATTCTTAATCTCATTGTTACAACTTAATTGGTAAAATATTTGGTAAATATGTTTTCAACTAAAAAGAGCACACAACAATAAGAAAATACCTGCACTTTATCACCCAAATTGTGGTTCAAAGATCATGTTAATTCTGTGTATGCATTTCCTGAATCACCTTGTGAGTAGTATGTTTTCTTCCAAAGAAAAACTATCCCAGTCTTTTTTTTTTCTATGTTGCGTGCAGCGGACTAGAAAAATAAGGATTTGGCTGATTTTTCATTTTTTATTATTAATAAAATTATTGGTCAAAATTACCTATTAATCCTTCATTAAAAAAATATAAGTCTTATTACATTCTCCCCTAACTAACGTTTGTCCTCGAACGAGTATAAAATCATACCTGAAGTGTCAAATATGTTAGGATATCTCTCTCGCATGTTCGCCTCGGACTCCTAAGTAGCCTCTTCAGTTGGATGATTACGCCATAACACTTTCACTAAAGTTTTCTTCTTAGACCTCAATTGTCTCACTTGCCTATCCAGAATAGACATTGGACCTTCCTCATACGCTAAATCCTCATCAAGCTCCACATCTTCTGGATTAATATTATTGCTATCATCATGACCATACCGTCGAAGCATGGACACGTCACGGAACTTTTTCCCTTCATGAACTCCATGTCACGGAACTTTTTATCTGCATAAGATTTCTGTCTACTTTGTGTTGTTCGAAGTCGTTCTTGTATCACTACAACTTTCTCTAAGGCTTGTTGAACTAAATCTAGACCTAGTAATTGTGGTTCGTCAGGTTCAAACCATCTAATTGGTGATTTGTAACCATATAGAACCCTATCGGTGCTATCTGTATACTCGAGTGGTGGTTATTATTATAAGCAAACTCTACCAACGGCAACTGATCATCCCAATATCCACCTAAATCAATCACACAAGAGCACATCCTCCAAGATCTAAATAATCCACTCGGATTATCTATCAGGTTGGGATGAAAAGATGTACTCAACTAAACCTATGATCCTAACGACTTCCAAAACTCAGCAGTGAATTATATACCTCGATCTAATATTATTGAAATAGGTACTCCATGAAGCTGAACTATCTCTTGAAGGTAAATGTCTGTTAGTTGGTTTGCAGTATAAGTAACATGAATGGTATGAAATATGCAGATTTTGTGAGTCTGCCCACAATCACCCAAACTGAGTCATATTTCTTAAATGTATTCGGCAACCCAATAACAAAGTCTATAGTAAACCTTTCCCACTTCCTCTCTGGGATAATCAAGTTTTACCTTACTCCACTAGGTTTTTGATGTTCATATTTGGCCTGTTGGCAATTCAAACAACTATTCACATGCTTCAAAATATCAGCCTTCGTACCTTTTTACCAAGTACAAACCACACAAGTCTTGATACATCCTTGCAGCACCTGGATGGATGAAGTATCACGAGCTATGAGCCTCTTTAAGTATTAGCCGTTTTACCTCACCCACTATGGGTATACACAATCTACCATGTTGATACAAAAAGCCCTCGCCATCAATTGAGAATGCCTTTACACCTCCACTCTGCACTCGATCTCGTAATCTAGCTAGTTGGGGATTGTCATATTGGCAATCCTTGGCTTCTCTAACTAAGGATGATTGCACCACCATACCTGTAAGAAACCTGCCAAATGTATGATCAATTCGAACTTCCTGATTGGCTAAATACTGAATGTCCCTTGCCGTAGGTTGCTTTTCAATAGCAATCTAGGCCAAGCTGCCCACAGGCATCCTACTCAAGGCATCTGCTACCATATTTGCCTTTTCAGGATGATATAAAACAATAAGATCATAATCATTAAGAAGCTCCAACCATCATCGTTGCCTCAAATTGAAATCCCTTTGCTTGAATATGTATTGCAAACTCTTATGATCAGTATAGACTTCACACGGCTTGCCATAAAGATAGTTACACCATATTTTGAGTGCAAATATAATAGACGCCAACTCTAAGTCATGTGTCGGATAATTCTTCTCATGAATCTTTAGTTGTCGAGAAGCATAAGCTACTACTTTACAATTCTACATGAAGACACAACCCAATCCGATTTTAGATGCATCACAGTAAATGGTCAAACCACCCTCTGCAGTAGGTAAGGTCAAAATAGGAGCTCCAATCAATGTAGTCTTTAATTTCTGGATACTTTCCTCACATTCATGTGACCACTAAAAAATCACACCTTTTTTAGTTAAACGCGTCAATGAAGGGGATATCCTTGAGAAACCCTCCACAAACTCTTGTGATATCCGGCTAACCCTAAGAAACTGCGTATCTCCGTAGGAGTATTAGATTGAGGCCAATCTTGAATAGATTCTACCTTTCTTAGATCAACTTGAATCCCATCTCATGACACCACGTGTCCTAAAAAGGAAACTATTCCAACCTAAACTCACATTTTGAGAACTTAGCAAAAAGCTTTCGTTCCCTAAGTATCTGCAATACAACTCTCAAAATGATGTGCATGCTCAAAATATCATAAATGAATACAATCACAAAATAGTCTAAGTATGGCTTGAATACCCTATTCATGAGGTCCATAAATAGTTTAGGTGCATTAGTCAATCTAAAAGACATCACTAAAAATTCAAAGTGCCCATACCTGGTTCGAAACGTTGTTTTTGAGATATCTTCGGTCTTTATTCTCAGCTGATGATATCCTGATCTCTAACCAATTTTGAAAACGTGAGTAACACCCTACAACTGATCAAATAGATCACCAATACGAGGCAACATATATTTATTCTTGGTTATTACCTTAGTCAATTGCCCGTAGTCGATACACATTCTCATTGTGCCATCTTTCTTTTTCACAAATAACATGGCACCCAAATCTCTCAACTCAGCTGGATATACGAAGTGTATTAACTATTGGCAGCTGAATAGGGTGACTTTTAAGAATAAGTACCTGTTGCCCAGGATTGATGACTTGTTTGACCAGCTTCAAGGTGCTACTCATTTCTCAAAGTTTGATCTCTGTTCTAGGTATCATCAGTTGAAGGTTAGGGAATGTGATATTCCCAAAACAGCTTTTCGGACGAGGTATGGGCATTTCGAATTTGTGGTGATGTGGTTTGGCCTAACCAATGCTCTGGCCGTATTTATGGATTTGATGAACCGAGTGTCTAAGCCATTCCTAGACAGCTTTGTGGTGGTCTTCATCGATGATATTCTCATTTACTCTCAAAGTGAGCAAGAGCACGAGAATCACTTGAGGATGGTTTTCCAAACTTTGACGGAAAAGTAATTGTATGCTAAGTTTAGCAAGTATGAATTCTGGTTAGACGAAGTGGCTTTCCTTGGTAATGTAGTGTCCGGTAGAGGTATCAAGGTGGATCCGAAGAAAATCAAGGCCGTAAAGAATTGGCCTAGACCATTGACTCCTGCGGATATTCCTAGTTTCCTTGGGTTGGCGGGGTATTACAGAAGGTTTGTGGAAGGGTTCTCATTTATTGCATCTTCATTGACCAAGTTGACCCAAAAGCAGGCTAAGTTTGTATGGTCGGATGAATACGAGAAGAGTTTTCAAACTTTAAAGGATCAGCTTACGTCGGCTCCTGCCTTGACTCTACCAATTGGTTTAGAGGGAGTTGTCGTATATTGTAATGTCTCATGGATTGAATTTGATTGTGTGCTTATGCAGAATGGTAAGGTGATAGCGTATGCATCAAGGCAGTTGAAGGTGCATGAACGTAACTACCCCATGCATGATCTTGAATTGGCAGCGGTGGTTTTTGCTTTGATGTTTTGGAGACATTATATGTATGGGGTTCATGTTGATGTGTTCACCGATAACAAGAGCTTGCAATATGTTTTCACCCAGAGGGATCTCAATCTGAGCTAAAGGAGGTGGTTGGAGCTCTTAAAGGATTACGACATGAGTGTTCAATATCATCCGAGAAAGGCCAATGTTGTGGCCGACGTTCTCAGCAGTTTGTTTATGGGAAGCGTGGCACATGTTGGGGAGGAAAGGAAGGAGTTGGCAAGAGATGTTCATCGATTGGCTAGGTTGGGTTTTAGGTTGGCTGATGTGAGCGATGGTGGTGTTCGGGTTCAAAATGGGGCAGAGTCTTTCATGGTGAATGATGTAAAGGCTAAGCAAGATCTGGACCCATCGTTGCTTGAATTGAAGAAGTTGGTTGCTAAAAGGAGATCGAGGTGTTCTCTCAAGGGGGAGATAGTGTACTCTGGTACCAAGACCTGTTTTGTGTTCCGGATTTGGATGGTCTTAGAAAGGTGATTATAAGTGAGGCTCACAACTCTCGTTACTATATTCACTCGGGGTCTACCAAGATGTATCGGGATTTGAAGGAAGTGTATTGGTGGCATGGTATGAAGAAGGATATTGCTAGGTTTGTGTCTGATTGCCCGAGTTGTCAACAGGTGAAATAGAACACCAAAGGCCTGGTGGTTTGGCTCAGGACATAGAGATTCCCACATGGAAATGGGAAGATGTGAACATGGACTTTGTAGTTGGGCTGTCTCAGACCTGAAGGAAATTTAACTCTATTTGGGTTGTCGTGGATCGGATGATGAAGTCGGCCCATTTTCTACCGGTTAAGACTATGCGTCGAAGATTACACAAGGTTGTATATCCAAGAGATGGTGAGGTTGCATGGTGTACCTAGGTCCATTATATCGGATAAAGGTACCCAATTGACTTCCCATTTTTGGAGGTCATTTCAAAAGGGGCTTGGGACCAAGATTAAATTGAGCACCGCTTTCCATCCTCAAACTGATGGCCAAGTGGAAAGGACTAGTCAAACCTTGAAGGATATGTTGAGGGCTTGTGTGTTGGATTTTAAGGGAAATTGGGATAACCATCTTTTACTCATTGAGTTTGCTTATAATAACAGCATCCATGCTAGCATTGGTATGGCACCATTTGAAGCTTCGTATGGTAGAAGGTGTAGATCGCCGGTGGGGTGGTTTGTGTTGGGAGAGATGGCTTTAGATGGCCTAGATTTGGTGATGGAGGCCATGGATAAGGTGAAGGTGATTAGGGAGAGATTAAAAGCGGCCCAAAGTCATCAAAAGTCCTATTCGGATGTTAGGAGGAAGCACCTTGAATTTCATGTCGGTGATTGGGTATATATGAAGGTTTCTTCTATGATGGGTGTGATGCATTTTGGTAAAAAGGGAAAGCTAAGCCCCCGGTATGTCGGCCCTTATAAAATTGTTGAGCGGATTGGAGGTGTGACTTATAGGGTGAAGTTACCTCCGGAGCTGAGTTCTATTCATCCGGTATTCCATGTGTCTATGTTGAGGATGCTAGTTGGTAATTTTAGCACCATTATGCCTTTGGAGGGAATGGAGGTTGACGAGAACTTGTCTTATGAGGAAGTGCCGGTGGCAATTTTGGATTGGCAAGTAAAGCGACTTCGTAACAAGTATGTGGCTTCGGTGAAGGTACTATGGAGAAATCAACAAGTGGAAAGTGCTACTTGCGAGGTGGAACTAGACATGGTGAAACGATACCCTTATCTTTTCCAATCCACTCAAGCCTAAGGTACTAGGATTCTTCCTTGTCTAATGTGGCTACTCCTTGCCCTCTTTGAGTGTCATGATTGTTTTGAGCGATTTGGGATACCATTTTGAAATGAATTTAATAGTCACGAACAATGATTTTGCATAACGCTTTTGGTACAAATTTTTGGTAATGAATTATGCATTGTATCTTGTGTGGTATGTGTCTTGCTCAAGTTCTAACCTTTCAAGCCTTGTTCTTGCACATTCAGGGACGAATTCTCCCAAGGGGGAGATGATGTAAGGACCCAGAATTTTCGTAATGGAATTGCCTAGATGTCCTAAGATTTTTCCCCAGGAAACTGTCAGACATCACTCCACGGAGCAGCCTACACGGCCCGTGTGAAGTCACATGGTCTGTGTGGCTGCCCGTGAAGTGACACGTTGGTCAGTTCACGGTTGGGCAAACTTAGGACAAGGAGAAATTTGCCAAGTGAAGGCACACGGGCATTCACACGGTCCGTGTGACACCACATGGTCCGTGTGGCCTTTTGTGTGTCTTACTATGTGGAAAATTTTCTAAGTACAAAAATTACCATCTCGTAACTTTTCTGTGCAAAATTTATTTCAAGTACCTTTACACGAATGATGGCATGGAGCGTGTGGCATCAGATGATCCGTGAACCCCTCCGTGTGGTGCCACTAGTTATGTGGAATTTTCCTTCTGCAAATTCTAAGTCCTTGGCCACGACACTGTTCACAGTCCGTGTGATGGTACACGGACCGTATATTGAACTGTGTGACCCAGACGGATCAAATTCAAGTCCGTTTCATTAATGGCACTTATGAGATTTCAGTTTGTTTTAAATGTGAATTATGACGTTTTACCTATCCTAGACCCTTAATCCACCTGAAAACCCTCCCCTCTTCACTCCTTTACCTAAATCACACTACCCCTCTTAAGATCACTTCCCCGTTCCTCCTAACTTTCATCTCTCAAGTATTCAATCTAGAGTTCTAATTGGGGTCAATTCAAGTCTGATTTCTGCTCCTCAAGTCAAGTATATGGGATTGATTCTTGGTCCCTTTCAACCAAGAAGACCCAAATTTCCTTTCAATCTATTTTCATGAATTTTAGTTACTTTGAATATGATATTTCATGATTTGATTTTATTAAATCTAATTAGTGTATGGGCTGCATTACACCTATTATTTCAATTTATTTTGGCCTACTATTATGATGATTTACATTGGGTTGTTAAGTTATGTCCCCTTTAAAATTGATTTATGCATGGGTGACTATTAATATGATTTAAATGTTGATTTAAATTATGGATTTATTCAACCTCATATTATGGTGTTGATTTTAACTTGAATCTATGTTACCCATGTTGTCCTCACATCATACGTTGCATTATATTCATGAGCATTGATATATGAAAATTATGAAGTGGGTTAAGCCCAATTATGTTTTATGAAATGATTATGATATGATTTTGGTAAGGCATTGGTTATGACAAAAAGGTGATCGTCGGTATGTCTATGATTATGGCTCTTTGAGCATTATGGGTGCTTGCGCCATCATGTATATGTGTAGATGAGTTATTCCTTGCATGAGCATTTTAGTTATGATTTTATGATTTGGTATTTGAGCCTAAATGTGCATTGAAAGTTTTGAAATAGATATTGACTCTTTGAAAGCACACACATATATATATATATATAAGTATTCATGTGGGATGTTATTGACTTAACACCGATGGATTGGGGGCATCAGGGATATCCCCAAGGTCCCTCTACCTTTCCTTGAGCTATGTGCCAATATAGGGGCGATCTTCATTACCAAAAAGACCGGGTCGTAAGGGATGGATATTCATCTATATGTGCATGCTATGGCATGATTATGTAAATCCTTCTGAAAAGCGTGATCGTAAGGAAGGTGACCATCTCCGAAAAGCATGGTCGTAAGGTGTGATGTAGATTACCTTTGGCAAGTAATCTTCTCCCTGCCAGTGGGAGGTCCCAATCGGTCTAATTCATGTAATAGCTCGCATAGATTTGGTTTGTCGGTTATAGTCCATCCCCACTATATTGGAGCATTATCACATTGCACGCATCATGAATTTCATGGTATCTTGTATACAAATTTCCATTAATTACATGATTCTTCCTATATTATGTGCCCTTTTTCATCTAACATTGAAATGCAGGTTTGGTAATTCATATGCATTGCATGCCCACATACTTAGTACATTCAAACATACTAACACATACTCTATGCCTACATGATTTTACCATTTAGGGACCGAGCACTTTGAGTATCAGCCCTTTGACAAATAGTCCACTCTTGGAATCTTGGTGGTGAGTCCCGTATCCCGAGGGTGAACTAGCTACTTTCTTTCTATTACTATTCTGGATGTCCTCTTTATTGAGGGTGAGCCTGGAACTTGTCCTGGCCCCATTCCTTCAATTAGAGGCAATGTTGGGCACTTTTATGACTAATGTATTGATTTCATATTCTATATATATGGCTCCTGGATTTAGACTTGGCTAAATTCATATGTGTTTATATGCTAATCTTGAACCGATGATGTGGTTAGGGATATTTGAGGATTGTTTGGGGGCTCTTGGGTCCCCAATCGTCGTGTCACGTCTAGGCCCCTACCCCTAGTCGTGATAGTGCCTTAGCCTGTAACTCCACGCCAAGGGCCAAACAACGTTCCATAGGCCACGGGCCACTTCAAGGGACCCTTACGCAGGTCATGTGACCCTACACGGACCGTGCGGTCTCCATTGAGGTGTTCGCTTGGTCATAAGTTAGTCCGAAATGAATTTTTCAAGTTCTAACGAGGTCGTACAATGCCCAGATCATTCAAATTAAATAGCTACACTTTAAAAATCATCAAAATACCCCTAGACGAGAGATTGCTCTCATAATGCATCATTTCAAACTTTTTTAACAAATCCTCTATGTACCTTCGATAAGAGGTAATTTAATTTCAGTTTAAAAAATAATGGATGTTGGTTATTTGGTTTATTTTAATACTAATTGTGTTGTTATTAAGTGTAATAACCATTTTATCCATAGTGCTCCAAGAATACATGATTTATTTATGTGTACAATTTCACATAACATGCGATAAAAAAAATGAACTAAATAAAGTTAATGTTTCAGACAAAAAAAGTGTATTTCTAAACTGGGTCCTACTTACTCATGGCATTTATGTCTTTGTCATATTAATATAAATAGGATTTCAAGGTTGGTTTCAGATGGACTTTTGAGTTCGTTGAAAGTTGAGGCACTATCAACTTGTGAATCCTGTTTAGAAGGCAAAATTACAAAGAGACCTTTCCCTTCTAAAGGAAATAGAGCCATTAATAAGTTAGAATTAATTCATTTTGATTTGTATGGCCCAATGAATATACAAGCAAGAGGTGATTTTGAGCATTTTGTACCTTTTAGTGATGATTACTCAAAATGTGGATAGGTTTATTTGTTATGCCGCAAATCTGAATGCTTTGAAAAATTCAATGAGTTTAAGTTGAAACGAAAAAACGACTTGGTAAATATATCCAAACATTACAATATAATCGTGGTGGTGAATACCTTTCTGCTACATTCATTGAGTACTTATCAGAACAAGGAATTATCTCTCATTATTCTGCCCCAGGAACACATCAACAAAATGGTGTAGCAGAATGCAGGAATAGAACCCTTTTGGAAATGGTTCGATCATTGTTAAGTTATTCTAATTTATCTTTTAGATTTTAGGGCTATGCCTTGGAAACTGGGAATTATATTCGGAATTTCGTTCCTTCCAAATCTGTTCCGTTAACCCCACTTGAATTGAGGAATTGGTGCAAGCCTAGTTTACGACATATTGGAGTTTGGGGCTATCCAACACATGTGCTAAAAGGTAAAATGGATAAGCTGGAATCTAGAATAGAAGTATGCATTTTCATTACATATCCAAAAGGCACTAAAGGGGGTTTATTTTACTGTCCTAAGGAACAAAAGGTGATTATTTCTACAAATGCCAAGTTTCTAGAATAGGACTATTTAATGAACCATCTTCCTAGAAGTAAACTTGTGTTACAGGAACTGTCCAAAAGAATAACTAGCCATGAATCGGTAGAAGAAGTTCCACAATCAGTTGTTGACATTCCATTACGACCACGTAGTGATATCATGTCAATAGGCATGAATATGCGGCTGAGGCGATGCAAGAAGATACTCTAGAGCCAACTCCCAACATTCACTACCACAAAGTAGTGGGAGTAATGTCAGGAAGTCGGTCGTTGTGGAGGAACCTATTCAGGAGGATATTTCAAGGTGTACCAAACTTAGTTCAAGAAGTAGGAGGTCCTGTAGTGGCTAGTCGTCATAGTGGTAGAGTTGTTAGAAAGCCTGAAAGGCTTACACTCTTGGGAGAATCATATGATAAAATTCTTGAAGAGCCTAATACAGAACCATTAAATTATGCCGAAGCACTACATGATATAGATGTTGAAATGTGGATTGTTGCTATGAAATCTGAAATGGAGTCTATGTACTCTAATCAACTCAGGGATCTTGTAGAACCACCTGTGGTGTTAAACCTACTAGATATAAGTGGACTTTCAAGAAAAAGAGAGGTGTGGATGGAAATGAAAACTTTTAAAGCTAGGCTTGTTGCAAAATGATTCACTCAAAAGGAAGGAATTGATTATGAGGAAATCTTTTCGCCAGTATCCATGCTTAAATCCATTGGAATTCTCTTATCCCTAGCGGCCCACTACAATTATGAGATCTGGCAAATGGATGTCAAGATGTCTTTTCTAAATGGAAGTCTTGATGAGTGCATCTATATGGCACAACCAGAAGGTTTCATAGAAAGTGGCAACGAACACATGGTTTGTGAGCTTAAAAGATCCATTTATGGATTGAAACAAGCATCAAAAGCATGGAATATTTGTTTTGACAAGTCAATTAGGACTTTTGGTTTTGATCAACTTGAAAATGAATCATGCATTTATAAGAAGTGGGAGTGAAACGGAGTAACATTTTTTATTCTGTACGTAGATGACATTTTGCTCATAGGAAACAATGTGAGCCTACTGAATTCGATTAAGGAATGGTTGTCGGCTCATTTCGATATGAAAGATTTGAGAGAAGCGGCCCATATCCTTGGGATCAAGCTTATGTTAGATCATAAACAAAGGATATTAGGCTTGTCTCAAGCACTTTATATAGACACTATTCTACAAGGTTTAACATGCAAAATTCCAAAATGGGATTTCTTTCTTCTAGACATGAAAGTACTTTATCAAAGGATCAGTCACCCAAAATGACTGATGAGATAGAGAGAATCAAGACAGTCCCTTATGCTTCTTCTGTGGGGAGTCTCATGTATGCTATGTTATGTACTAGACCAAATATTTGTTTCGTTGTAGGCATGGTTAGCAGATTTCAGTCTAATCCTTGACTAGAACATTAGACTTGACTAGAACATTAGACAATAGTCAAACATATAGTCAAATATATGAAAAGGACTAGGTATTACATTCTTGTTTTTCATCTGGGAATACAGATTCAGATTTCCTGTCAGATAGAGATTCAAGAAAATCAACCTCAGGATATGTATTTATTTTTGGAGGAGGAGCCGTAATATGGAGGAGTATCAAGCAATCTTGTGCTGCTGATTCCACCATGGAAGCTGAATATGTGGTTGCCTCTGAGGTAGCTAAAGAGGTTGGTTGGCTCAGAAACTTCCTAAACGAGCTTGGAATAGTCCTTTGGTTGAAGCACCAATGACACTCTATTGTGATAACAGTGGAGCAGTTGCGAACTCGAAGGAACCACGTAGCCACCAAAGAAGTAAAACATTTAGAGGAAATATCACTTGATTCGTGATATAACTTAGAGAGGTGATGTGAGAGTTTTGAAGATTGATTCGAAGAACAATTTGGCGGACCCATTTACAAAAGGCCTACCTCAGAAAGTTTTTGATAATCACGTAGAAGAAATGGGTGTTAAAATTGTGGCTGCATGAATATGTGTCTAAGTGGGAGATTGTTGGGATATACTATTAACCATGTAATTTTATTGTAGTACTTTTGAGTCCCTTGTAAAGACTATTTATATTGTTATAATAAGGTCTTGTTTGAAATAGATCATTTTTTCTATATCTGTGTCCATTACTTATGTTGTAGATGATTTTATGTATGGATTGTTTTAACTCATACGTGGAAGATTAAAATTGTCAGTTAATATAAATTATAAATTAATATTTGCGATAAAAAATGAAGTAGGACAAACAACTTGTTGATCGTAGCACAAGATTAGATATAATTTGATCTTGATTATTGGAGTGGTTAAGCTCCAACTTCTTGTGCTAGTACATTTTGTATGTATTGAACGGACCAATCAGAGTAATTTATTTATGTTCTTAATATTTATAAATAAATTCTCTAGTTCATTGCATGTATTTATACTCTTAATCTTGATATAATTGTTATGATCTATGTAATTTGATTTATTATTTTAATCTACTGAAAGGTGAAACTTTTTCAATGAGTCGATAAAATCCTAGTAGATTGGACAATGACAAATTGCTTTAGTGAAATAATAATTAGTTGATAAAACCGTGTCTCGGTCCCGAGTTGAAGACACCCCTTTATGGTTACTTATAAGTTTTCACATAAAAATCCTGCAGGTGGATTTTAATATCCGTCATGTGAGATAAATTAAGTGGTCAAGGATTGATTTAGCCAATAAATTAAATTATTTTTTGAAAATTTGATTTATTGATTGGTGTCGGTAATTCTAACGGAGTTAAAATGAGATATGATGATAAATTTCAAAAGTTAAATCGAGGAGTTCAATTACAAACTTTTAGTGGAATAGTTTGTAATTTATTCTGATATGAATTATTATCATAATAGAAAGCCTCTGTTAATAAGTCCACTGTCCCTACTGCGTATGGTTTATTGATCAATACTCAAGAATACAAAGAATATTCTAAAAGGAGTTTAAAAACTGACCTTCCCTGTATTTCGTTTTAATGATAAAAATATTATTTATTTAAAATGAAATGTTAACTCTTAATGGGGATAAAAACGTTTTGGGCATATTTTGGGATTTATGACTATTTATTTCAATAGTCATTAATTGGCTATATAGCCAAAAATGTTTTAGCCCTTCACCTTCTTCTCTGTCCCTGAATATACAACAACAACAATAACATACTCAGTGGGATCCCACAAGTGGGATCTGGGGAGGGTAGAATGTATGCAGATCTTACTTCTACCTCATATAAGTAGAGAGGTTATTTCCTGGGAACCCTCGTCTTCTCTATCCCTGAATATGTAAAAGATAAATAGGGGAGATGTTTGCAGAGTTTAGATACAGATCTTGAAAAGACTACTTGCCCGCACAAGTCGAAATTGAGTGAGTAAACCAGAAAGCATTAGAAGGTCATGGTCCTAGATTCCTTCACAGAGAACGAATTATCAAGAAGCTTCAAGAGGTATGTTTTTCAGACTTAGTTGGTTTTACATTATCAGAATTCTATATGAGATTGTGATCCTGTGAATTGTGCTTCCGCTGCGTGAATATTTTTCACTATAACACATTGCACGTGTATGTTTATTGGTTTCTTGAGTGAACTAGGATTGATGGTGATCGTGTGAGACATGTTTCAAGTGTTTGTTAAGTCAAAAGATTTGTGACTTGAGTCTATTTTTGTTGATAATTTCTGATGTATGTGTTGTCTTGTATTGATATGATTTGATTAAATATATGCATAGTTTTGGACAGACTGTATGATCCTATTAGTAAATGGTGCTTTGTAGACTTATTCCCAGCTAATAACGAATTTAGATATCGTCCTCTTTTCTATATAGAAATAAAAAGGCACAATACATAAATTAGCCCTTTAACTTGGCTTCAAATCAAAAGCTGGAACTCCAACTTTCAAAATGCAAAAATAGGCACTCCAACTGACCCATTTCTAATCATTTAAACATACTGGTCCTAGCTGGCAAAACGCATGTAGTGCATGACAATTAAGCGTGTGGCTGCCCTTTTTAGGCCAAAAATGGTAATAAAAAAAAGGACGAAATGACTATTTTATCCTTAATAACTATCCTTTATATATATATATATATATATATATATATATATATATATATATCCAATTGAAAATATCATTTTTCTTCTTTCTATCACTAATCTTCAAGAACTTTTTTCTGTTTTTGATATGAAAGTATTTCATCATTTGAAATATTATTTGAAAATGCTTATAATGATAAGCTTGAGGACATGCGCAACGTGTGCAACACTAGTAATATTATACATTTACATACATTAAACATAAGACAGAGAAACTCAAGTTCAATTATGATAAATTACAATTACACGCTTAAATTCTTTTTGATCCGTGTAAATACTTACTCAACAAATTATTAGCTAGTCAGAACAGGTCAATTTAGAAAAAAAAAACCGCGATTTATACCCAAATCCTTGGTTGTCCGTCACCCGACATCACTGTTTATTCTGCTACTGCTCTGCTTCACTTGAGAGAAGAACATTCTGCCATGTTTTCATTTGTTTCTTTTCGTGATTCGTGGTATCACAACAGACATTCTGTTAACGCGGCCCCCCAAGTCTCTCTTGAAATGTATGTCCGTTTCGAAATCGTGGAATCAATTAATCTCTAGTCCTCATTTTGTGAAATCCCATCTCAGATTAAACACTCATCAACGTGTTCTATTCCCAGGCATCAATGGGTATCCCTTTCTCTAACAACTATGGTTTTGGATACGATGACTCACATGATGATTATAAAGTTGTATTTGTCGAGTATTATCCGAATTCTTACAATGATGATTTTTCCAACATGAGAACTGTGATCAGCATCTACAGTTTGAGGACTGATCCTTGGACAACACTCCACGACCAGTATCTACTCGATGGGAAGCTTTACTGGGCTGCATCTACTCGTGTTGGTAATTACGATGTGCACAACGTCATTTCTTTTGATGTAACAAACGAGAAATGGGGAAGCTTGGAGCTTCCAAATTCAAACTCGGAGTTGTGGGAAGTGAACTTTCTGCACTTTATACTTGTTATCTAGGTATCATTACTTCTGATGTCTGGATATTGAAAGATTGCAGTGTATCATGGATGAAACTGTTCACCATCGAATATCCTCAAAATACTGTGCTATATATGTTTTCTGCACCCATTTTCACATTTTCGATGCACCTTCGCCAGTCAGAGAAGTGTGACATTTTATTTTCACTTCCAGGAGTAATCATGATATTTGATGGTTCAACTAAAAAACTAGAGCATACTGCAGAAGCCTATGTAGAAAGCAGTGTGAATCCCCTAATGATATCTGGTAAGAATTATGCTTATTTTAGCTTTTTTTGGAATTCTTTTTCTGTCAAATAATGCGACAAAACATTGAATATGTATGAACTGATGCATCATATTTGCATTTATCCTAATTATACTAGTTTCTGGACACGTGCATTGTATGTAGTCCTCTATCATCAATTATTATAGCATTTGTATTCTAAAATAATAAATCTTTAACACTATACATGTTTCAAAAGCATTTGTTTGAATTACTGATTGCTCAAAAATGTACAAGGATAATTTTTCATCGAGATATTTCCAGATTTTGGAACAAGTTGATGTGATCCAAAGCAATTTATAGATGAGATATCATTCCTCTCAAAGTAATAATCCCTAATTTGAGTTTAATTTCCTCTTATTGACATACCATTTGGTTGTCTAATATTTTAAGCTACAAGAGTGAATTACATCCATATTATGCATCTTCACTTCGAAACAACAACAAACTCAGTATAGTCCAATAAGCAAGGTATAGGAAAAATAGAATGTATGAAAATATATGTCGAGGAGATAGAAAAGTTGTTTTTGGAACATCCTCAACTTGAGTAACACATATCAAAGAAATTAAAAAGAAAACACTTAAGTAAAGAGGATATATCAAATAATAGGGAAAGCATAACGTAGAATTTAAAACAATATATGTTAGTGGTGATCTTCACGAAAAAGAATTGATGAAGATATACTGAAAGCTGAAGTCTCTAGTCAAACATCAAGATGAAATAAAACATTGGAAGCAAATGAAGAAGATGGCCATCAAGGCTAAATTTCAAGTGGAGAGACAGATGACATAATTATTGGAAGATCTAAAGTTAAAAAATTGATTATTAAAGAAATAAAAGGATAATTTAGTGGCGGATCCTTTTATGATACGGAGACTTCACAAGAAATTGATGATCTAATAGTCACCAACTTAAATGAGGATGTTGATATAACTAGAATATCCTTCTGCCATGGAGTTGTGTTTGAAGGAGCAAGTTCTAGATTCTTGAACCGTCGAGATCAAACTTGCTCATCACAGACATTTATCTAGATATTACAAATATTAATGAGCTTAGATAAAGGGGGAGTCCGAGAACTCAACAAGGAAACAATTCATATGGATTAATTGATAATGCAGAATCTTCATCATTTAAAGAAGCAACAAGAGTTTGAAAGAGATTGCTGAGAATTTCACTGAGACATGGCTCAAAGCTTCGTTTGAATTCTTCCATAACAAGTACGGGGCAGTTTTCAAAAAATCACTTTAAGGGGAAGTGTGAAAAAATGTTTTTTTTTGGTAAAACAAAAGATCTTAGATAGTGAATAGAACTCTCTAGAATTTTGTAGAGTAATATCATTGATATTTGTACTTAGAAAAATCTAGATAGTAGATATTTGAGGAAGACATTTATAGTATACACAACTATAAATAGGAGTTGCATTAGGCATTTGTAATCAATCAAAAAATTTAAAGTAATTTTGTAGTCTTCTTCCATACCCAAATTCTTCATTCAAAAATATTTCTTCTCCGTTCTAGTTTTCTCTTCTTCAGTTGAATCTTTTGGTCTTATTTAATGATCTTAGGCTTGCACAAGGTCTCTTGATTATACTTTTCTTTACTATATTTCTCTACAATAGTGTCCTTATACACCTCGACCAATGAGAAAATGCTAAGGTGTTTGCCCTTTTTCCCTCTCTCATTGATAAGATGACTTAACAAAGAGTAGAACTGAAACATTCACAATGTTTGAAAAACATTGCTCTTGTCTCAATGCATAAGTTCTCTCGGACACTTTAATCCTACACTTCTTAGTGAAACTTGTGTAAGTATTGTTCTTCTCTTATCTTCTAGATTTTGAGTTGTTGACTACAGTTAGCCATGTTGTTGTTATTGTTGGAGTTTGTATTGACTAGAGCTAGTTGGTGTACGTAGTATGAGAGCAATACAGTTATTGCGTGTATGTACTGCAATAGAGTAATTATAATAGAGTCTTGTAGTAGAGTTGTCACGAGGGGGAAGAAATCAAAAGTTCAATTCTTAGATTGCAAGAGTTTGTAATGTAAACTTGGTTCGTGATTAGTGAGATTGTTTGGTGAAATCCTACATGGCAGTCGTGGTTTTTTCCTTCTTAATGCAAGAAGGTTTCCACCTAAACATGTTGTGTGCTTTACTTTCTACTGTGTAAATTGTCATTCCTTGTTCATAGTTGTTGATTAGTCCCGCCCCCTATGGTGAATTCATACAAGACAACCACTACTGGAAATTAGGTCTATGACAATGCAAGTAAAACCGTGTCTATAGATACAAAGACCGTTGTCATAGACATATGGCAACGGTTAATAAGTTGTTGCATCAGCTCGTGGCTACAGAGCTATAGCAACGGTTTGTGCCACGGTTGTCACAAAGTGTTGGCATAGACCATCCTGTGACGACGATGAAAATGTGTGGGAATGGCAACACTTTATAGCCATTGCCATAGACATTCATAGTCTATGGCAACGCTTTATAGCCATTGTCATAGGCATTAAAGTCTATTGCAAAAGTATTGTAACGTTAATCTAACAATAATTAGGATTTGTATTATAAAAGGAAATTACTTTTGTAATGCTGATCCTTTTGTGTTCAATAAGTATCAAAGTATTTGATACGAAACAATTAGAATTTTCATCAAAAAATGAAAAATCATCTTAAGTAAGATCAAGATTATCATCGTCACTGCCTTCATCCCTTTCTTCATTTTCAACACCTACAAAAGAAAATAAATAATATCATTCATCGTCTCATAAAGAGAAAAAAAATTCATGAAATAAAAAGCTCAAGGCTCAGTTTTATCATAAAAAACCAAAAGCAGATAATACGAATATTACAGAGTGAGATAAATTAAACCACACTAACATTTACATGGAAACCCCCATTGAAGGTTACAACCTAGCTAAAGGAGGAGAAAGTCTAGTTATATGTCATAGTGTACTCTGGAAAAGTTCAGCAACAATAGAGAAAATCTCAAAGTACTAAACCAGTCTACCGAATCAGCATATAGAAATAGGACAAACAACGAGGTCATCATGACTGACCAATCGCTCAACCACCAAAAAATCTTAAAGAAAAAATTCATGATCCATATTTTATACTATCATTCTTAGCTCAAGTCAACTAGAATTTAGGCTACGAAAAACAAGTAAACAGAATGAACAGTTTTTTTTTTCAATTGTACAACCAGTAATGTAGACGACAACAAGTACAATTAATAGGTAAATTCATGCTGATGAGTGCCAACAGATAATGCCTTTAACATGCTGCCAGCATGACAACATATTTGTTATGATGTAGAATTTTACCGCATGCAGCCAACATATTTAATAGGTAAATTCACGCTGATGAGTGCAGCAGGGGGGCAAGTAATCCTCAAAATATCAGGACAATACAACACATTCATCAAATTCCTCAATGAAACACAAGTTGAAAACCAAATCAACAACCAAGTCAACAATTCCAACCAAGGCATGACAGTTTTTGACCCATCAGACAATGCCTTTAACAACCTCCCAAGTGGCACACTCAATAGACTTAATGGCAAACAAAAAGTACAACTCATTCTGTACCATGTCATTACAAAATTCTACACATTTGAGGCATTGCAAACAGTACGCAACCAAGAAGAAAGACGAAGCAGAAGATGAAATATAAAAAAGAGAGTAGGTTAAGTATGACCTTTATCATTACTGCGAGCAGATGGACGATTGATAAGTTGATTAGCAGCCACTTCTCTCGATGAATGAACATTAAATCTTAGCATATTCGGATCAATTGTTAATCCTGGGTTAAGATTCTGAAGTTGAGCAATAATGTTCATTGTAATATCTCGTTCTATGCTATCTTTTTGCGCTTCAAACTTTTCTTGCATTTTTTGTTGAATCCACTCTTCTAGCTCCACCATTTTTTTCTACATCCTTTAATCATCAGCAATACTTGACAAAGTTTCAAAATTTGCTGCTTTGCATTTCAAAGGAGTCTTGGTAACTCCACATCCGTACAACCTTACTCGACCAGGATGTTCAAGTGCCATAACTTTTGAATAAGCATCAACTGATTGGCTACCATCTTCACTTTCTTGAGTTTCTATCATTTCCATTTCAGCCTACAAATAAGATTTAAAAGCAAGAAAAAGAGTTAAAGTATATAAAAACTGATGTAATATTTAAGAACAAATAAATGATCAAGAGAAACTTTGAACAAGAAACTTTCATACTATTATGTTGGTTGTATCCTTATATGAGTCCTTGTATAATCGGCTTGGTTTTCTTCTTCTAGTAGCCACAAAAATTTCTTTACTGGAAACACCATTTGGACTTTCCTTTTTTTTTCTAGTTATACAAAAGTAGACATCAATATCTTCACAATAATGTATAAGTTCATCGTTAGATTACGACAAAATATCAAACCTCGTGGTTTATGGAAAAACTTGTTTTGCCAACAGTGTGGGGATACCTCAGCTTTTTGCCTTTCTCCTTTTTAGTTTTTCGCATATTCTACAAAAAAAAAAAAGCTGATGTTTCAACCATACTCACAAAAAACCTAATAACTGTCACTTAAAGTAATTATATAGAGAATAAAATGTATATGCTGAGTAATATTCACAAGATTAGATATACAAAATTGTCTTACCTCAGTTTCATCAGAAATCCAATATCGAAGGAGATCCTTAAATACAGATTCTGGACCATTTTTAGGTCTGTTAGCCATTCGAATTTCATCATTGTCATAGGCATAAAAGTATTTTTTTGCTTAATCCTACACTTATACCCTCTCCAAGCAAGTTCTATTGCATTCAAAGCGCAATCTTTTCCAACATTAGGAATGTCATATTTCTCCTACAAATTGTGCAATTGGGTTAATGCAAAAAATAAGAAATAGTTTCAACTAACATTAAAAGCATTGAGAACTTCTAACCTTGCTATAGTTCCACATATCATCATGCATCTTTAACTTTTTCCAGCTAAGTATATTATATTAAGAGGAAAAAATGTCCCATTCCTTGCCAATATGCCAAGGAAGCCACCCAACTCCTTTACCTCCACTTCAGTAGGACCAATAGGTTGGTGCAACTCATTTAGCATGAGTAGTTTGCGCTCACTACGTCCATGTACAACTGACATTTGTGTACCACCTCTTTTTCTTTTATTTGTGGAATGACCTACAATAATATGATCAAAAGATATGAACAAGCATGAATATAAAATATGTTTGTAACAGGCTATCTTCACCCAACTAAGATACATCACTATATACTCATTCTTTTGATCCTAAGCTCTTTCCCTGGCATTCCAAACAAGGGAAATATCTCATACCACAGAGATGTTTCTTTGATCACAAAATCAACAATATAAAAAGATTACATTTAATGAGGGTGCCAACTGCCCGCTGCTTAGATTCTCAACTTTTTCGCTGTTCTCAACTATACAATTTATACCAGGAAACCGGATGTTGGAGATTATGATAGATTTATTCTTTAATCTTGGCCAAAAGCTTCTATTCCCAAAGCAACTTCTTGCACTTAAGTACTTTTCTGTCAAACAAGTTTTCAGAAATGAAACTATAGTCAATATAGCTAGCAGCATTTCGAACAGCTTCATGTTGCACAAGTGCAACATGACTTACAGTGTCAATGGCATGCGATCATGAAAACGAATTGAACTGCTGATATTTTTGCATACTCTGATTCAACCTTTAGCCAGTTGGGATAAATTGCACGCCATGAGTTGAACTAGCCCCAGTGCAGTAACTCTATTAAATGCATCAAGAATGTGATCCTTAACAGAAACTAGATCATTGGAAAATTGTTTCAAACAAGCTAAGTATAAACTCCAATGAGCCTTGCAGGCACAAACAGTAATATTAAGTTACATTAACTAGTCCTATCTCTATCCAAAGAAGACAAGTTCAAATCCCAATCGTAATTGACCAGAAACACGCCATTTATGTCGATCTCACCCTCTAAGTCTTTTTTTTTCAGTGGAAATGCAGCACAACAAATGTCAATAACTAACCGATTGCTACATTTCACCAGACTGAATATATGAGCACAACAAATGGACTAGGCATTTCATTAAACAGTTTTGAACCAAAAGATATGTAGACGTATATATATTCTTCCAAATACACATGAGATATCAATTCTAGATCATTTCTCCAACTTCCCTCATCTTCACCTATCACTCTCCTCTGCAAGTGTACCATGTGAACTCAAATGCAAATTTAATACATATTTGCTACTGGGCACTTTTCCAGGAACACTTAGGAGTTCTTTGTTGGTTTTATTGGTACGAAGAGGAGTTGCAATTATCAAAACAAAAATATAAGAAAAATCAGAATTTTACCGGTGAAGTTGTGATGCTCTTTAGTGATTCACTGTCTTTCTTCAATTAGATTTTAAAAATTCTACAAAAAAGTGTAGAATTTTAGATTAAAAATACAAATGAAATGATTGATAAGATATGAACAAGCATGAATATAAAATATATTTGTAACAGGCTATCTTCACCCACAAAATTGAAACTCAAAACGACAATGTGAATATATTTAAAAGAACTTCAGAACATCCTTGACTAATCGTCTTCATCCAATCCCAATCAGTACCATCAAACGCATCCTCCTCTTCCGATATTTCGACACCTATATCTTCTGAATGTTGTTCATTATATGGAAGATCAACAACATCAATGGCCACATCTTCTCTTGAGCATCTAAAGTCACCCTCATCAAATCTAGCTGAAGGACTAATGTCATCATTAGACTCCCTCCAAAATGTGTCTCTTATATTAGGACAATTCTCTTCCTCAAGATCTCGTATAAATCAACTGGCATTTTATTTCTTGCATAATAAACATCTTCCTCAATTGCATCTGTGACATAAAAAACTTGATAAACCTGTAATGTCAACACAAAAGGATCATCTTTACTACATAACTTGTTAAAGTATACCCGGGTCAACCCATACTCATCAACTTCATTCTGAAACTAATCACATCTAAATAATACAACACTAAAATAACCATAAGAATCAATCTCTATGATATCTCGAATAACTCCATAATAAACAACCTCTCCATCGATGGGATTTTGGTCCCTAACACTCGCAAAACTATCAGTTGTCGCTGATAAAGTCACTCCACTATTTTGAGTCTTAAGTGGAGCATCGCGACTTTTTGTATGAAAACGATATCCATTAATAAAGTATGTGGTATATCTCTTGGCTACCACATTAGGCCCTTTAGATAACCATCTTATATGATGAGGTACTTCAACATTTTGAACTTTCTCTTCAAACCAATTGATGAATTCACGACTGTGGCTCCTTGCTCTTGCCCATGCATTAGATAGAATATGATTACCCACCAAGTCTTATGTTCCCTACAATGACACATATGACAAAATTTAATTAATAGACATTTATAAATGAATAATGCTTAAAATATATAGAATTATTGTATAATTTATCTTACTCAATAAATTTTTCCACTTGGGCATCTCCCATATTTAAAAGAGCATATCGATGTGCCTCATAACGTAATTGTGAATCCATCAAAAAAGTACAATCCTTTCTCTTCTCACGTCCAATTGGATGCCCTATCCTAGGAAATATAGTGAATGATTTTGATTAGATTCCTTATCCTCAATTTGATATCTACTAAATCTTGTCTTCACACCATCATGTAAGTATCTCGAAGAAAAAGTCAACTGCTCTCGACTTACAAAACCTTCTACCATTGATGCTTCTGGACAATACTGATTACGAACCAGCCCCTTCAAGTCGCATAGCTCTCTCTCAATGGAATACATACCATGAAGATGAGTCGGGCCCCCAAGCCTAATCTCATTCACTAAATGAACACTTAAATATACCATTATATCAAAAAATGATGGATGAAAAATCATCTCAAGATTGGATAATATTTCACCAATTTCAGATTCAAGTTTTACAAGATCTCTTTGCCTTATTACCTTACCACATATGGCTTTAAAGAAATTTCCTAACCTAATTAATGTCAATGCAACATTTTTAGGCAGGGCTTTCGTAGCAGCAATCTGAAGTAGGTGATGCATCATAAAATGAGCATCATGACTCTTGTACCCACATATCTTCATCTTCTTCATATGCACATGATTTGAAATATTTGAGGCACATCCTTTAGGTAATTTGGCCTTTTTGAAGACGCTGCAAAATAACTTTTTCTTTTTGCGATTCATGTAGAAAGAAGATTGACCAAAACATATATTTTCATTATCATCTTCTATTGGATGTAGCTCCGTACGTATTCCCATTTCTTGTAAGTCATATCGAGAAGAAATATGATCCTTTGACTTTCCATCTATCTCCAATAAAGTTCCAAGAAAACTATCACATATATTCTTCTTTATGTGCATCACATCAAGATTATGCCTCAATTTGTTATGTACCCAGTATCGCAATTCAAAAAAGATTGATCTTTTTTTCCACGGACCATTATTATCTCGAGGCCTTTTTTTCCACGGACCATTATTTCCAAAAGTAATATTGAATCCATTAAGCTCTTCAAGCACTTCGATACCTGACAAAGTAGTAGGTGTGGGTCTATGTTCCTCTTTACTATCAAATGACTTCTTATCTTTTAGCAATGAATGATCATGAGGAAAAAATCTTCGATGACCCAAGTAACACATTTTACGACTATGTTTGAGATATTGAGAGAATGTGTCATAATTAAAAGTAGGACATGCCAATTTTCCCTTAGTGCTCCCACCCGAAAGCATTGCTAATGCAGGAAAGTCACTAACTTTTCCACATTAAGGCTGCCCGCATTTGGAATGTTTTCTTGGTCAGAACATCATATGTTTCTACCCCAGGTTCCAATAATTCCTTCAATTCTTCAATCAGTGGTTGTAGGTACACATCTATATCATTTCCCAAAGATGTTGGACCTGAAATAATCATTGACAACATGATATACTCTGGCTTCATGCAAATCCATGGTGATAAATTATAATTCATTAACATAACGGGCCACGTGCTATGAGAAATACTCATGGTTCGAAATGGATTGAAAACATCACTTGAGAGTCCCAACCAAACATTACGAGGATCATTAGAGATGAGTGACTGTAAATGGTCAAAACTCTTCCATGCTTCCCCTTCAACAGGATGCCTTAAATTTCAATCATTGGGTTGTTCATTAGCATGCCATCTCATTGCAACAGCAGTTTCATGACACATGAATAATCTCTGAAGCTAGGCTTTAAAGGGAAGTATCTTAAAACCTTTGCAGGAATTTTAGAGCTTTTATTTAGTTAAGGCACCATCAGCACTTCCATCTAGAACACCCAAAAATAGAGCAATTATCAAATTTTTCATTATCCTTCCAGAATAGCATGCAATCTGGTCAGATAAAAAGTTACTTCATCAGAAAAAGAAAAAGAATCCAAAAGGTGGACTCCGGCTCCCTTCTAGTAGGGGAACTGTCCAGTTTGTCCAATAAACTTCTTATGTTCTTACATATGTCCACTTAAAGATCAAAGGGTTTAATAATCATCTAACCAAAATAGACTACTAAACCATGGTTGAGCTAAAGTACTAATTTTATATTTTATTTTTTCCTCATTGGTGCAAAGCATTCTTGTCGACGGCTCTCAGGTTGGCGTGAACTCTACCCTGGACCTAACTGAATATAACGATCAAATCGCTGGCCCTGTATCTGTGGCGGGGAACTACCCACTGACGAAGGTGGATATCGGTGAAAATGAGGCCTAAAATCACCCTGTGGCTCCCTATAAGACCCCATAATATGAGCCCTCTTATTCTTCTCCCTATCTCTATGGGTATCCTGAATCCGACGAGAAAGATCCTCTGTAGTCTGAGTAAAAGCCTGAATACGGGAAATATCCACACCATCCTGTAAAGAGGTTATCCTGCAATATCTGATCAAATGATCCCCCAAACCATCCACATAACGATGAACTCTGGCACTCATAGTACATACAATATCTGGTGCATACCTAGCAAAAGAATTGAACCTCAGGCTATACTTCCTTACACTCATATCACCCTGCCTCAAACTGATAAATTGGTCAAGACGAGCCTCCCGTACCTCCCGTGGTAAGTAATGGGATAAAAAAGCCTCAAAGAAGTCCTCCCACTCTGTTGGCGGGGCATCAGGCCCTTTGGATCTCTCCCACGCCTCGTACCACAAGAAGGCGACATCGGGTAGTCGAAAAGAAGTCAACTCCACTGCCGTAGTGACATAGGCATGCATCACCTTTAATACTCTACACCTATGGTCTAAAGTCTTGTGGATCCTCAATGGGACTTGATCATATGAATACTGGAGGGGCCAAGTGAAGAAACTCTCGTACCTTTGAGCTTTCTATTTGATCCCTTCTGGTGTCTTCTCTCACCTCTAGTTGTCTTTTATGAATAGAAACCATCCTAGGTAGTAGCTGAACAACCTCTCTCATACCTTGCTCCCCAATCTCTGGTAGGATTGGGGGTACTGGACCTCTATAGATGTTGGTGAATTTGGTACTATGGATACTGGAGGCTCTTTGCGTGCCTCAACAGGGAGTGTATCTGCCCTACCTGGTAAAGAACAACTGGTACCTTCTCTCAGATCCATATCTACCCCATGGTGTGCCATCTCCTGAATATATATAGCCTGACAAATAGAACAAACCACAAAGCACGATTAAGATTTCATATGTCCCTATAACATTGCTTTATAGCATGATCTATTAAGTGAAAGAAAGGTAACCAATCCTAAATGCCTTATAGCCTCCTGATTATAAGTGTGGTGCACAACACACCCATAAGCAAGACTCTACTCGACATGGCATTATGAACTCCCTAGGATACGACCTGCTCTAATACCATGTTTGTCACGCCCCAAAGATAGGGAAGGCGCGACTGGCACCCGATACTGTTATTAGCAGGGTAAGCCATTGAATATTCTAGTTAACTAGACTAGGGATCTGAAGAAAATCGGGCAGCATAATGTTTAGAAAAAAACTAAGCTTGGACCGTTTAGGTCATGACCTGGTCAACAAAAAATCATGTACATCAAGATAAGTAAACCAAAATGATAAAATACTAGCTAGCCAAGAAGGCTTCCACAATAGAGCTATATGCACACACTATATATAAATGCCAATCTTATGATTGGAGACTGAAAGGCAGAAAAGGACCAACCCACAATAACATGTCCACAATAGCCTCTAAGAGAACCACTAATACTGTTGGGGCAGGGCCCGGACTATACCCAACTGTGCAACAAAAAGTGAGCATCTCGTGAAAGCTCCAGAAAGAGGTAGAGCTTACCAACTAACAACTGAACTGGGCTCTTAGTGGAGGGGTCGATCAGAGTCCCTACCTGAACCTGCACACACAAAATAAAATGCAGCGTCCCCGGGCAATGGGACGTCAATACAAATAAACATGTACCGGTATGTAAGGCATAATGTGAAACCATAGATAAAAGTAGTAAAAAGGGTAATAGAAATACCACCTATAACCAAAACTTAAATAACTTTAATGGCCAATAATCAACCTCCTAGTGATCAAATATGCATGGTAAGTTCGAGTATTGCATTTCGTGAATATATATATATAGATGCAAATGCATACCCAACCAAATGCTAGCAATGGCTAGTAGGCCATAGCATAAATTTAGCAAATCTTGGCTCATTGGTAAACTTATTCTCATAGCATCATAATCATTGTGATTTAGCCAATCATGGCTCATTGGTAAACTTATTCTCATAACATCATAATCGTTGTCATAGCATATACACATGACTCGTGGGATCTTATATGTCTTTTTAACAAGTTTGGGAATTTGACCCAACATTATATTTAGATATTGAATGTCCAGTTTAAGCGAACGAATGGAATTTCAACCTAGAAAATAACTCAGTTGCAATCCCACTGCCTTTAACAGAAGGTCTTTCTAGCAACAGAATAGTAAGATATCGCATTTGACTTTTTGGGAAACTTCCCAGATTTCGTGCTAAAAGGAGGGAAAAAGCTTAGCCTTAACATACCTTCGCAACGGACGTCCTATTGCCCAAAGTTTCTTCATGAGAGTTGTCCCTTACGTCCTAAGATTTGCAACAACTATATATATGCAGCTTAAAGACACCTATAAGTAGTCTAAAATTTAGCATTAATGACCATATTCGGCGAAGAGTATTTACGCGAGAAAATGTCCGTAAAACTTCGTAAAAGTGACCGTAAAAGAGTCCAAAAATTATTACTTGAACACACCAGCTGCAAACCAACAATAGCAGCAAGAACACCTTTTTAACAGCCCAAAAAAGCCCAAACTTAGCTGACAAGAGGGGGAAACGATTGCAAAGCATAAGGCACGCATTTCTAGGCACGAAAAAATTTTAACGGTAAAAATTTGAAAACTTGGCTCAAATCCTTTTGGTACCTTGAGGGAGCTTTTCCTTCAGTTTATAAATTGTTTGGGGATGAAATGGCTTTGATTTGAGCTTTAAAAAGCTCAAATTAGCCGACATTAAAGTGGGTCGACCTGCCCCGACCCATGACCCGGTTTCCTGCTCTAGCAGTCTCGGTACAACTGTCATAACTTTTTATTCTGAGGCCGATTTGATGTGCGGTTTTCTGCATTGCAATCTACACTCATAGATCTTCAATTTAATAGGTCATAGACCTTCTAATTCCTTATATTTTTGGAGATATGTCCTGTTAAATTTGATTCAAATTTAAGAAGGATTTCTTAGAGAAACTTACGTTAACCTTGGCCAACCTTTATCTTGCAACTTTATTGATTCCAAAACTTAATGTATGACCTTTGTGCTATCAAAATGACCTTTGAAAAAATTCATTATTAGCAAATTATAAACTTTTAGTCCCATTCGAAAAGTGAAGCCCAGTTTAAACCTTCCGAAAAGGGCGAGGTGCCACTTGGGTCATTTCTTTAATCCTGAATGTGTATTTAGGGTATTCCTTTGGCTTAAAACTTTAGGTCCTTGACATTACCACTTATTGGCAGCCTTATTATCCTTAAGTTCTATTCAAAGTCATATATGTCCTATAAAACATGCCACCCTATATATATGGAAGACGAGGAACACGGGGTTTCACATCACCTTTGTGAAATTTGTATTGTCGATAAATATTATTTCACATGGTTCATTTTGAATGCTATTTCTTGGAATAAACTTTTGAGGTGATCCATTTCTCTTCTTTATATCCTTTAACTTGGCAATTATAACATTTGCACCTTTTGCAGCCAATTCGTTCTTTAGATTGTGTAGCTTCTCTTGAAATTTGGACAAAAATATGACATAAATGTCAGTATCTTGTAGTAAATTCAACTTTTGGATTCACGTCTTTTTCTATCGGACTGACATCTATCTCATTTCTCTGTGTAACATATTTTGTCCGCCTCTTTAATGTATAATGTGCCGAAATCAGGTCCTTTATATTCCATGTGTCCAGAATCTTTAAAGCATGCCTACATAATATACCCAGCAATTCAAATGATTTACAGCTGCAAGATACTTGGGTTATTGATCACTTAATAGTCACGACACGTTTCTTACCACTTCCAAGAGTGCTAACTTTGTAAGTACATAATTCTCCTTCATCATAGCAGTCCTTTATCGAAACCAGTAATGACTTTTTTCATTCATTTGAAACATGTCAAATATAGTTGGAGTGTATACCTCCCTAGCATGAGCCAGTAAAGGAAGTTTCACCTTTAAAATATGTATTCTTTGAGTCATGCGAAAAATTAGCATATTCTCATTGACGCATTTATCATCGACTGATCGCCAAAAATGTTAAAAAATTGAACAATATCCAAATCAGATTTCAAAGATCCATTATTACTCTCACTTAATTGTGTGTGTCGCACACCTGCTGAGAATGTATTTCTTCCATATATCATGGACCATTTCTCCCTTATAGCAAACGTATTTTTCAACCAATTATTATCTTCAAGATCATATTTCTCAAGCATCTCTCGGAAATGATGCATTAGCACTAAAGATATGATTAAGATGTGTTGGGTTCCTTCCTTAATTGGAAAAATTCAAGAAAATTCTACAAGTTTCTAGAATGATCCGGAGAACTCTAGAGAAGTATAGAACTCTCTAGAATCTTATGGAAGCATGTGGAAGCCTCTAGAATATTCTGGAGACTTGTGGAACCTTATGGAAGAGTATGGAAGAAATTGGAAGAGTGTAGAATGGAATGGAAGAGTAGAGACTCTCTAGAATGTGTGGAGCATTCTAGAGAAATTTTCTCCATCATTCACTAAGGAGGTGGAGTAATATAAATAGAGGTAGGAGTTTTCTTTCCTAACCATCCACATCCACAATCCAAGAGCAATCCTAGCAATCCAAGTGAAGTAAGAATCCACTTGAGAGCTAGAGGTAGGAAATTCAAGTGAATCCTAGCAATCCAAGTGAAGTAAGAATCCACTTTAGAGCAAATCCAGTCATCCAAGTAAAGTAATAATCCACTTGAGAGCAATTCATTTCCAAAGTGAGAAAATCTGTTAGTCAAAGTGTAAAGCTTAAGAAGTCTTAATCCTTAAGTTTGAAAGCCTACTTAGAGTGAGGAAATCATTTGTCAACATATGCTTGTAATCTTGCTATTCTTTTGTATAGTGGAAGAATCTCCTTTTTGGAGAATTATAAACTCTTGTATTCCTAGCACTACCTTAATTCCTAAAGTACCTATCTTAACTTCATAAGTAGGGATGGATCAAACTTTCCCAAAAGTGGTATCCAAGCTTGGTTCATTCAAAGTCGTCATTAGCTTATGCAGTTCAAGATGGAGGACAATGTCACTCATGATGGAGACATGTTCAAGCTTACAGCCAACAACTACTTATATTGGATACCAATAATGGAGGGCCATCTACATTGTAAGGATTTGCATGAGCCCATCATCTACAAAGAAAAGGTGGAAGGCAAGAGCAATTCTCAATGGGAGCTACTAAATTGGAAGGCCGTTGCAATGATCCATAAGTACATTGATAAAACACTCTTTGAGCATGTTTCTACTTCCGAAAATGCCTACGAACTATGGACAAAACTTGAATCCATGATTCAAAAGAAACGCCTCGTAACAAGATTAAATTTAGTTCAGCGGTTGGTGAAATTGGAGTAAAAGGATGGCAACAGTATGATTGAGCACTTGAATAATTTCAAGGGGCTCATTAATCAGCTAACAAAAGTTGATACAAATATTGATCATGAGCTGCAAGCCCTTCTACTCCTTAGCTCCTTGCCAGAAAGTTGAGATACACTTGTTGTTACTCTGAGTAACTTAGCTCTGGAAGGAAAGCTCACTATGGATATCGTCAGTGATAGTCTTCTTGGTGAAGAAGCAAAGAGAATGGAACGAGGCGATTCGACTTATCCCGTGGCCAATATCATTAAGAATCGGAGAAGAAATGGAACTCGTGGACATAGCAAGAGCTGAGATACGCACCAATCTCAAGGGAGACCCAAGTCACGCTCCAAGATTACATGTTATTACTGTGGAAAGATGGGCCACAAGAAAACTGAATGCCGATCCCTAAAGAGAGATCAAAAGGATGTTAGTGTTGAACTAGAACCAGATCAGCCCAACAAAAAAGCAAGAAAAAACGAGTATTACCGCTCTAGCATCAAAAGAAGATTTGATCTATCTTGTTGGTGAAGGTAATATCCTAAACATTGGTTGTGATGAAAGCTCTTAGATATCGATTCTGGTGCTTCCTTCCATGTTACCCCACATTGAAGTTTCTTTTCATCCTATCGATGCAGTGACTTCAATAGGTGCAAATGGGAAATCAAGACAGAAGCAATATTTTCGGGATAGGAAATATCATCGTCCTAACTACAAGTACCAGATGCAACCTTGTCCTAAAAGATGTGAGGCACGTCCCAGATATGAACCTCAATCTTATCTCTGCTGGAAAACTAGACGATGTTGGTCTGATGAATTACTTTGGTGAAGGAAAGTGGAAGCTCACCAAAGGAATAATTATGGCTCGAGGAAAGAAAGAAGGATCATTGTATGTGATGCAAGCCAAACTCTGCAAAGGATAGATAAATGTCACTACTGATGATTTGGAGATATGGCACATTTGACTTGGGCACATCAGTGAAAATGGTCTTCGTATGCTCGCTTGGAAATATCTCCTCCCTAATGTGAAAGCTAAACACCTTGATCCTTATGCTCATTGTTTAGCTGGAAAACAAGACAGAGCTACTTTCCAAAGATCATCCCCGCA
This sequence comes from Solanum rostratum, assembly GCA_029948455.1. Classification (NCBI taxonomy): domain Eukaryota; kingdom Viridiplantae; phylum Streptophyta; class Magnoliopsida; order Solanales; family Solanaceae; genus Solanum; species Solanum rostratum. The sequence continues at coordinate 17,170,346 of CM057046.1, read as the reverse complement.
CAAAAGGAGAAAGAACATCCTTGACCTCATACACACTGATGTGTGTTCAATGTCAAAGAAATCCAATGGCAGTGCATCACATTTTGTCACCTTCATTGATGATCATTCAAGAAAGGTATGGTTATACCTTCTAAAGACAAAGGATCAAGCTCTCTATGCATTCAAGGAATTCCACGCTCTAGTAGAATGTGAGACATGACGAAAGATCAAGTGTGTACAATCTGATAATGGAAGAGCGTATAGAGGTCCCTTCGAAGCCTATTGCAGAAGATATGGCATTAGGTTGGAAAAAAACTCCACCTAAGGCACCACAACTGAATGGGCTTGCTAAGAGGATGAATCGAACTATTTAAGAAAGAGTTAGATGCGTTCTCTCTCATGCCAAGTTACCCAAATCATTTTGGGGAGAAGCTGTGATGACTGTGGTTGATATTATCAATCTTAAACCGTCAGATCCTTTAGAAGGTGCCCTCCCTGAAGAAGCTTGGACAGGCTTCATATAATCATATCAGGCTGTCCGGATGCACGGCATTTGTCCATATTCCGAAAAATGAGTGAGCTAAGCTTGATGCTAAAGCGAAGGAATGCATATACCTTCGTTCACCCAAGAATGAATTTGGATACATGATTTGGGATCTAAACAACAAGAAAGTTGTTCGCAGCAGAGACGTCGTATTCTTTGCAAACCAAACAATTGAAGACATCAAAAATTTAGAGAGGCAAAGATTGAGAAGTTGCAAGAAAACTAAACTCGCTCTAGTCCAAAGTGAAGACAATAATAACAAACCTAAATCAATGATGCTAAAGATCAGAGACCTCTCTACAAGAAAAACAACGAGGAGACACATGATGAATCAGCACATAAAGAGCCTCAATCTAGCTCTCTGACAGCACCAGAGCCGAGATGATCCTCGAGGGGGAGAAGACAATTCACTCACTATAACACAGATGAATATATTATGCTCACCGATGAGGGGGTGCCTCAAAGCTACAATGAAACAATTAATAATGAACATAAAGAAGAGCAGATAAGAGCCATGCAAAAAGAAATACAATCCTTGCATGAGAATCACACTTATGAGCTAGTGGAGCTACCAAAAGGGATAAGAGCCTTAAAGAATAAGTGGGTGTATCGGACCAAGACCGAGGATAATAACTTAAAGCCTCGATACAAAGCTCGGTTGGCGTCAAAGGATTCAGACAAGAAAAAGGTATTGAATTTGAAGAAATTTTCTTTCCCGTGGTAAAGATGTCATCTATCCAAGTTGTCCATGACCTAGCAATAGTGAAAGACTTGGAGATCGAACATCTCAATGTCAAGACATCATTCCTTCATAGTGATCTGGAGAAAGAAATCTACATGGAGCAGCCTGAAGGATTCAAAGTTCCAAGGAAAGAAAAAACTCAACATTCCACTCCCACACAAAGCATACTAAAATAAGGTACCACTAGATTCGAGAAGTCCTCAAAGAAAAGAAAATACATGTTGACAAGGTTCACACAAATGAAAATTGGTCATACATGATGACCAAGGTAATACCAACAAAAAAGTTTGATGACTATTGTCAAGGTGCAGGTTTGATTCCATACCCCAAGTAAGGAGGGGGAGATTTATTGGGTTCCTAACTTAATTGGAAAGATTCTAGAAAATTCTAGAAAAGTGTAGAATTTTCTAGAATGATCTGGAGAACTCTAGAGAACTATAGAACTCTCTAAAATCGTATAGAAGCATATAGAAGAATGTGGAAGCCTCTGAAATATTCTCGAGACGTGTGAAACCTTATGGAAGAGTATGGAAGAAATTGGAAGAGTGTACAAAGGAGTGAAAGAGTATAGACTCTCTAGAATGTGTGGAACATTCTAGAGAAGTCTTCTCCACCATTCACTAAGGAGGTGGAGTAGTATAAATAGAGGTAGGAATTTGCATTCCTAACCGTCCATAATCCAAGAGCAATCCTAGCAATCCAAGTGAAGTAAGAATCCATTTGAGAGCTAGAGGTAGGAAATCCACGTGAATCCTAGCAATCCAAGTAAAGTAGGAATTTGTGTCTATTTTACCTTTATTATTAAATAATAATTATTTTTCAATGTTTAGATCACTTATATTTAATAAAGGTGAGTTGGTAAAATTACTTCTATTATTTTCTACTTCTTAATTTTTATATCAAGTTAATAATGGACAACTATCGCCGGATACAGAGAGTAGTTTCAAACTTCAGTTAATGAAAGAATAAATGGAGGGGGGGGGGGGGGGGCAACAATTCTTTTGAACTTGAAAAAATTCATTTATTTTAGAATGGATTAACGGGAGTACTATATGGGCATCTTCCTATAAATATTTATCTCATATTATATGCGCACTTACTAAATTTGGATAGAATTAATTATTTTTTTCCATTTTACCCCACCATTAATTAGTATATTAATTTTTTTTCTAACTTAATTTAATGATCACTGATAAATAAAGGGTAAAACGGTAGAGTTCAATATATTATTTATGATTTTTAAATAATCAAGTAAGAATGAAAAATGCTCATATAATATGGGACAGAAAGAGTAATGTCTTCATTCATTTCCCTAACCAAAACTGGGATGACCTTATGTGACATTCAGGCTTATTGAATTTATGGTAAATTCCTGGAATTAATAGCCTTTGATATTTGGATCACTTAGCATCAATTAATATGAATAATTAAGTGCAACGCGTTATGAAGTTCGGCAATGTATCAAGTTTAAGGAGATGAAAGGCCTTGGTGATGTTACTAAGTGAATAATTGTAGTATGATATATTATCTTTTTTAAAAAATATTTAAGGACTTATATTAAAAATTATTTTTAATATTATTCTTTATTTTAAATTATGAAAAATAACTCAGCAATTCATTTGATATGAGAAGACTTGCTTAGATTTGGCTCCCTTTTATTATATTTTTCTTTCAATTCGTCAAGTACAATTATAGATGAGAGTTATGTATCTTATTCAATTTTAAAGGTCAAAATTGTTAAATCATTAAATCAACAAATTTTAAAAACTGACTCTCCAAAGTTGATAAGAACAAGATACTATCCACAAATATTCATTAATATTACGAATTTCTTCTTATATTTTTATATTCAATTAATTAAGAACATGAATCTAACAACATATTTTATCTAGCACAATAAACAACAAACATATTTTGGCTTTAAAATAATGTTTTCAAAATTCAAAAAAAAAAAAAAACATATAACTTTTCCTTTTTTTCCTCCTTCACACACAATAGCATACTTTGTCCTTTATAATTTTGATATTTCACATTTTTAATCTCAATAACCTCTCGTCTTTTTTTTTAATTATTGTTTTTATTTCATATTCTTTTATTTTATGTTTTTTGTCAATGTTGATAATTCTTACCTTCTATTTTATTTCTCTAACATAATATTTGAAGAATAAAATTTAAAGGGACAAAATAATTTAATCAATCCTCACATTAAATATCGTACAATTTAATATTTAAATAATAAAATACATAAAAAATAATATTAATGAATATTAAAATTTTATGGGGAGTATCTTGTTCTTACCAAATTTCGAGAGTAATTTTAAAAAATTTATAGACTTCAATATGATTGTAATACTTGTTGACATAATATAATTTTGACCTTGAAAAATTGAACAAGACACATCTCTCTCATCTAAAAGTAAAATTGATGAAATGGAGGAAAAAATATAATGGAGGGAGCCAAATCCGACTTGGCCAATATATAAAAGCTACATTGAGGTCTTATTTCAGCTATATGTTACTTTTAACTGCAGGAATTTAATTTGAACTTCGTAAGTCTTTTCAGTCCAATAAAATTTCATTTATTTCCTTTTTTTTTTTTTATATAAATTTATACCACTAGATATAGCGTCTAGAAGCTTTTTATTAATAGGAAGATAACCTCAGTAGGATAATTACAAGCAAGGAGAGCTAGACCTTACCTTGTCTAACCAAATGAGGTAACAGACCTCAAATGATGATACTTAAATAAAGTAAAAATATAAAAGCCAAGAAGAAGATTGAGCTGTCAACCTCAAAACTTCTCTTTAAAGATGCATTGAATTATAAGAGATAGATAGCCATCTAAAATAATTTGAAGAAGTATTTTTTTCATGCCATGTTGTTCATTAACTTCCTATTATCAGCTCAATATAGGATATAATTTTTTGTAGAATTTTTGTTGTCCTACTTTGAAGGTTAGAGCTTCCATCTAAGCCGTCTTATTTGATCCAATTCCATGATTTAACAAAGAACGATATCAAAGTTAACCTTCTATTATAACAAGCTATGTTTGTTTTTCTTCTGAATACTCATCTGGTATCATATTAGGTTATGGAAATTTAATCATCATCAGAAATGATACTATATTGATCAATCATCAATTTAAAATTTGACTGCTCGTAAAATTCGATGAAGAAAATATAAACACAACTCTAGAAGTACCATAGACCTACGCCTACAGATATCAACATTAAGTTTAAAAGTGAAACCAATATACTTGATCAACTAACAGTCTAAGTGTCCTTGATTTCTGCATTTGGTGATGCTCGAGGATAACTTACGAGTTCCTTTAAATGTTGATTATCATGTGTGGCATTACTTTGCTTGCACCGCTCAATGATCATCCTCTCAAGTTTTGGAGAACGAGCAAGCGTAACCTGCATCAAGTACATTTCAGTGGGTGTCCCTTTGAATTTCCTTAACCTCACGGTTCGAATCATCCTCAGAGCTTCACTCACTTCCTTTTCTGCCTTAGCCAAGAAATCATACAGTTCCTCTGTGTGATGTATTGTTTCATTAACCTGAGGAGAAAATCATATTGTAAAACTTGGTCAAATCTTTCAAAACTCAGTGAAGCTTAAATACATTCGTACACATTCTATGAACAAGAAATTCAAGAGGGCCAACACCATAGGATTCAATACCATAACGTGCACCTAACCACTTGTGTGTACACACATATGGAATCACTCGTAATTGCTAGTCAAGGTGTCTCTTACCTTGACAACTCCATCTATCTCAAGTTCAATAAGGTTAGGTGAATTCCGTAATATGCAAAGTGCACAGGCAATATGTCTATCAGAAATCTTCAAGTCAAATTCTCAGGCTTTGCAAGTCCAGTGATACATCAAGCATATCTGGCACAGGCACTGACCCTAAGTTCTGAGAGACGACAAAAACATTAGAGATTAGTTAGTACTTCACATTGCAAGTTAGAAAATATTACAAATAAAAAAAATCAAGTCATTTTCTTGCCTTTAGGGATGAGCCATCCAAGCATAGGTGCTTGAGCCTTTTGAATATTGGGTTCACATTAAAACACTCAAATGTTACCGTATAGCTGCTAACAATAGATAAGTTCACAAGCTTTGGAGAAACCATATCAACAGAATCAACATCAATACAAAGTTTCAACACTAACGACTCTAGCATTGGCAGAATAAGACTAGTGACTTTTGATCCATCAGAATTGACAATTTTAGAATGTTCTAACTGAAGGTTAACAAGATTGGGGAAATTGTCTAAAACCAGGCAGCCCAAATATGCACGTTGTTAGTGTTGGAGAGAAATAAACAGATATGGTTGAAGAAAGAAAAGCACAGATTTTTGGCTTTTAAAGTTACATCTTTATTGAAAACAGGTTGTAAATACTTAACCTCTACTGCTTTTAGTGATGCTCGACGAATGCCTCTTAGCAGTTCCCTCAACGGTTCCTTAAAGCTTGTGAGATTTCATTTATCATGCTGTTCAATAATCATCCTCTCCAATTTTTTAGAATGAGAAATGAGGACTCTTACATTCACAAAAGATACATCTCAATTTAGGCAGCATAGTTAGACCGGACCCAAACTAACCGGAAAAAGGAACACATAAGAAATATGTGGTTTTAAATATTTCATGAGTAGAAATAGTATATGCATAGAACTGTACTTATTATGCATTGTATGGCTTACCTTCACCACTTCATCTATTTCTATTTCATGAAGGTTAGGAGAACTGCAAAGCAGGCAAAATGCACAAGAAATACTTTTAACTGAAATCTTGAAGTCACAAATTTTCAAGCGTTGTAGTTGTAATGTGGCCAGCAAAGCCTGTCTGACAAATAAACTGATCCTAGTATCTGAAACAACAGATTGGCAGAAAAAGTGAAATTATTGAGTGTTAATATGTTAAAATACCTAGGAATAAAACACACACAAGGATAGACATGTTGTCGATGTTTTCTTGGTAACTATTTTCTAACCTCTAGGGATGTTCCATTCAGGCAGAGGTGTTTAATCCTTGCAAAGATTGGGTTCACATTAGAACACTGAAATGTAATTGTATAGCTGCTAATAATTGACATGTTGTCATGTTTTGGAGAAACCAAATTGATAAAGTCTCAAGCTTTGGCAGTTTAAGTGCCTTAGATCCTCGACCACCAGCAGTTTAAGCGTAAGGGTACACCTTGAAACCTTCAAATGTGTCAGTGTTTCACAAGTAAATATTCTCTCAGGCAACACGTAATTTTCATCATTTTCCATATCAAGAGTAAGCTTCCGGACGCCCTGTTTTGAGATAAAAATGATGCATTCATCCACATCTGATTGAGATAAGATGAATCCCCATAATATTTCCAGTGTGTTGCATGAGAATTTTATGGATTATGCTTGCAGCAGAAGCCTCGATATTGGATAGATACTGAAAAAACAGGGGATCAAACACAAGGTGAGGCAGTGTGGACCTTATATGTATCAATTTCTTTGATACAGCATCTTGGATGGGCATAAACTCTAGTATTGTTATGTAGTAAGCCATTTGGTAAATCACCGATAGTGGCTGCCTTCCTCGCGTTACTAGCTAACTCACTCATACTTCTTCTATGAAATATTTTGTAGTTCTGTTTTGATTGAACATAAATCATGGGTCTATAAATAGCTGCCTCACCCATGCTTCTTCTCTAAAATCTTATCACGACAATCAAAATGAGACAGATGGAGTAATATATTAACTTAGCTCACCTTTTAAAGAACAATAAATAAAAAATAATAATTTAGAAAATAAGTGATAAAATTATCTTTTGATTTTTCAAGTTAGACAAGTAGAAATGAACATCTATTTTGAGTATCATAGCCAAGTAAAAATATATGGATAAGTAATTATTACCACACCATCCATTTTTACTTATTCATGTTTGACCTGACACACTTCTATTAAGAAGTATTCTCCCTGTTTATTTTTACGTTTCATGTTTCATTTTATCAGAGTCAATTTAACTAATCTTTAGAGCGAAATTCAATTAGATTAATTTAATATTTCAAAATTCAGATGTTTAAAAATTAGATGAATAATTCCTTAAGTTGTAATCCTTCTAGTATTAATACAAAGGAAAATACGCTTAAAAATGATGGTTAAAATATTTATAGTTTGACTTTCGAGAAGTGAAATGTGACAAGTAAAAGTTAACAGGGGGAGTAATTAATAAAATGATAAGATTATGGTATCACTTTTAAATAATGTATTCACTGTTTTGAAAAGGAAAAATTATAAGAACAGGCACTTTATGTGTAGGAATTACCAGAAATTTTTTATTTACCAAAATAACAAATTAATCACCAGACTATACCATATAGTACTGACTACACAGTACTTTTACCATAAATAGTGCCGAAAATATTGTATTTCCATTTTTTTTAATAATGGTAATTCCCATTGGTCCTTTACCAAACCATTTAATTGATTTGATATATCACATAACTTGACTGACGCCCCTCATTAGTCAGAAGGCGCGTCTCCCAATCCCCCCCCCATCGTCACCTCTTTCATTTTTTGAACCAAAAAGTCTTCTATGTAGCAAAATCCACTTTTCTTCAAAAACAATTATTTTTTGACTTTTGAGAAGCGAAATGTAACAAGTAAAAGTACAATATCAATAGTAAATTTAAACATGAAATGAATCCACTTGACCAACAGTCTTAAGTATACTTGATTTCGGCATTTGGTGATGCTCGAGGATAGCCTATGAGTTCCTTCAAATTTTGATTAACATATGTAACATTACTTTTCTTGCACTGTTCAATGATCATCCTCTCAAGTTTTGGAGAATGAGCAAGCATAACTTGCATCAAGTACATTTCAGTAGTTGTCCCTTTGAATTTCCTTAACCTCACTGTTCGAATCATCCTCAGAGCTTCACTCACTTCTTTTTCTGCCTTAGCCGAGAAATCATACAGTTCCTCTGTGACGTATTGTTTCATTGACCTGAGGAGAAAAACATATTGTACAATGTGGTCAAATATATCTTTGGAAATCTAGTGTAGCTTAAATATATCCATACACATTTTATAAACAAGAAATTCAAGAGGGCCAACACCAGAGGGTTCAATACCATGACATGAACAATCCAATACCGCAAGAGTGCCCCAGTCCTGTGTGTACATATAATTGCTAGTCAAGGTATGTCTTACCTTCACAACTCCATCTATGTCAAGTTCTATAAGGTTACGTGAATTTCGTAATATGCAAAGTGCACAGGTAATACGTTTAACAGAAATCTTCAAGTCACAAATTCTCAGGCTTTGCAAGTTTAGTGATACATCAAGCCTACCTGGCACAGGCACCGACCCTAAGTTCTGAGAGACGGCAAAAACATTAGAGATTAGTTAGTACTTTGCACTGCAAATTAAAATACTACAAATAAAAAGAGGATAAAAAAGAGAACAAGTCAAGTCAAGTCATTTTCTTGCCATTAGGGGTGAGCCATCCAAGAATAGGTGCTTAATCCTTCTGAATATTGGGTTCACATTAAAACACTCAAATGTTATGGTATAGCTGCTAACTATAGACAAGTTCATAACTTTTGGCGAAACCATATCAACAGAATCAACATCAACACAAAATTTCAACTCTAATGTCTCAAGCATTGGCAGAACAACAGTAGTGTTTTTTTATCAGCAGGACTGACAATTTCAGAATGTTCTAACTGAAGGCTAACAAGATTGGGGAATTGGCTAAAAACAGCCAGCCCAAAGATGCACGTTGTCGGCTTCAAATTTGTTAACGTTGCACAAGTAAATATGTTATCAGGTAACACATATTTTTGATCACCGGCCATATCTAGAGTTAGATTCTGCACACCATGATTTGATACGAAGATGATGCATCAATCCACATCTGACTGAGATAATCTGTGTGTTTCAGAGATAAGATGAAATCCCAGAATATTTCCAGTATGTTGCATTAGAATTCTATGAATTACTCTTGCAGGAGAAGCGCCAATACTAGATAGATACTCAAAAAACAGGGAATCAAACACAAGGTGTGGCAGTGTGGACCATAACTTTCTCCATTGTTTCGATAAGATGCTAGTTCTTGCAGCATATTTGATGGGCATGAGCTCTAGTATTTTATGTAGTATGTCATTTGGTAAGTCACAGATAATAAACTTGCTCACATCACTAGCTACCTTCCTTCTGCCTTCAGATTTAGATTTATATATACTTCGAACTTCCCAAGTTTGTTCATTTTCCCGTTTAACAAATCAAAGCTAGAAATAGTATTTGATTAAATGTTCAGAAATAAATGGGTACCCCAAATAACAAATAAATGAGGTATGTACATGTATCTTAATTTTTTTTTTTAAATAAAAATATTTTCAACTAAAGATTGTAATTATTTTTGACAAGCGATCAGATGTGTAACTTTTCTGTTATAAAATCCAAATTTGTTTCAGAACTAGCCAAACCGATCATTTACATCCATAGCCCAATTAGTTCTGTTCCACTTTTCAGAAAGTAAAAAGAGGAATTTTCGGATATAGCCATTCAAAAATACCTTAATTATGTTGCATAACTATAGTTGAGATAATTACATTTCCTAAATATAGTTATGACAACGTTGGTATGATTCGCATTGCATTTGTGTACGTTTGTATGATTCGTTATACAATTCGTAGGTTTGGTAAAGTGTTTGTATATTTCTCTATACAATTCGTGGATAATGTTTGTATAATTCGCTATATAATTCGTACTGTTTGTATATTTTGCTCTACAATTTGATTCCCGAACAATTATTGCAGTGTTTATATATTTCACTATACAATTTCATTTACACACAACTTTTGTACAATCGTGCACAATGTTTGTTCAAATTGTGTAAATTATACAAACTCAAACTGTAAATACAGCTAGATATTTGCCACAAACCGTAATTAATTCAAACTATACCTATGTTAACTACTTAACTACAATGTATTTGCTTATCCGCGCAATTTTTCTAAGTAAGTAAGAATGGGCTTGGCCCAGCAAAATTTGAGCTGTTAAATATTGAGTTGATATGAATCAATCGATTTTGAATCAGAGTATAAAAATATATGTAAATGATATTAAAATTGTAATACATTTGTAAATCCATTGTTTCAAAAGTGTAAGGAGTCCAATAAAAGTTCTTAAAGAATGAACTAATAAAAATCAATATCATGGATCCATTTTTGACCAAAGATCTTGATTCAAGCCCTAGAAATAGAAAAAAATCTCGACATACGACTTTTTGTTTCTTTAAAAATTCTCACGTGATGCAAAAATTAAATTCATCGAGACCTAAAACTAATAACGAATTTCTAGAGGTAAAACAAAAAGAACCAATAGAATACTAAACTTATCTTGTCAATCCTTGATTTACTGGTTTTTTGGCCAAACAATCAAAATATGATTTTTCTTATACTTTTTATTATGATGTTTGGTATTTATATTGAGGATCGAGTAAATTTGAAGTCACATAAAAAACATAATTTCTAAAAAAGACGATTCTATATTTAGAATCTAACCTAAAATCTCTAATTAAATATAAAAATAACACTTACCACTCCATGTCACGGCCATGGAGGGTACCCTAGGCATGGCTGGTACCCAGAGACTATTGCTAGTCTCCAAACGAACCACTCAATTTCAAGACAGTCATCCAACATCAAGCATAGCGGAAACAATATAATAAGGTCGTGAGCTACATCAATAAGAAGGGTCAATGGCCAATAAAATCAGTCTCAACATCAATGATAAGTAAATAGTATTACTAACTCAACTCTAAGAGGGAAAGATCACACATCCAATCTCAACTCATGTCTATGAAGCCTCTAACTCAACTAAATAGTCTAAGAAGGTACCATGACAAGCCATGGCTACCCAGCTCAATAAACAAGATAACAAATAAAGAAAACGGGCTCCTCCAGATAGCAAGGAGGGCTCAACAATGACTAAACTCAGAATCTCCGAACCTCAATGATGCATCTACTGAAATCCTCTAACTCATGTATCTGTATCATGAAACGATGCAACGCCGAGTGGCGTCAATATGTGGAATGTACGGTATGTAAGATGGCTGAATATAACAATACAGATAGAACAGTATAGGGATAACATTAATTCAACATCATACTCCGCCAGAATGTCAAATGTCTATCTAAAGCAAGAAACAATGTAGACAAATGACCGTCAACATCTCATCAATACGTCAGACTCATCTCAAGAAAACTTGACTCAACTCAAGGACTTATGCCCGTTTAGGACAAGGATAAAGAGTAGGTAATAGAACATCAACATCCATCAGGCTCATACCATCACATCAATATCGTCTTACTATCAATGTAGCACCTAATCAGGAGTTTCTCTAGGCTCATGCCCTGCCGATTTGGCCTTCTTACACTGCTGCTCTTCTCTGTCCTCTTCTTGTCCTCCTTAGTTCAATGGGCATAAACTGTAAGTCTAGAAATGTCCATGCCTGGAATCAGCAATGCGGCCTCACACTCCCTCTTTACATGTCTGCCTAATCCAAACACGAACTTCCTCATCCTCACGCTCATATCAAGAACCATCTCTGGGGCATATCGAGACAACTGAATGAACTTGGGTTGTACTCCTTGACAATCATCCCCTCTTGCTTCAGGTTCATGAACTCCTCAACCTTCGCCTCCCTCAACTCCTAGGAAAAAGGTGATCGAGGAAAACACTCTCAAACTCCTTCCACTCAGCAGGTTCAACATCCTCACCTCTACCGTCTTCCCATTGGTTATACCAGACATTAGCAACATTCTTAAGCTGATATGAGACAAGCTCAACTCCCTCGACATCATTCGCATGCATAGCCCTCAAAATCTTGCACATCTCATCAATAAAGTTTAGCAGGTCTTCCTCAACCTTAGACCCCGTATAGAGTGGCGGGTTCATCCTCAAGAAATCTTTGAGCCTGGTTACAGCTATAGGCCCTTAGGAGCCGGAGCTAGGGGACTGGGGACCTCGGCTATTACTCTGGGAGGCCACTAACTGAGTGAGCATAGCAATGGTTCCCCTGAAGTCTGCTTCCGAAGTAGAGGCTGACTGAGCAAGTGGTGCTTGTGCGATCTCTGTAGCCCTAGCAGGTCGACCCCGTCTCCTCATCTCAGGTTGGGTAGGGACCTCTGGTGGGGAATTTTCAGTGTTTGGGGCTGAGGCATATCTCTGGGCAGCAGTGTATTTAAGAGGCATGATCTGCAAACGTGCAACACACGAATTAGAAGAGAGTTTCATAGAGATAAACTCTATCTCACGAACTCAGAATGTCAAAGAAGTGTAACTATTCCTAATGTATTATAGCATCCTGTTTATGAAATGTGGTGCACTACACACACATAAACAAGATTCTACTAGACACGGCTTCATAGACTCCTTAGGACTCTTGAACTCTATGCTCTGATACCAAGTTTGTCACGTCTCGGGAGGGTACCCTAGGCGTGGATGGCACCCAGAGACTATTGCTAGTCCACAAGCGAACCAGTCAATCTCAGGAAAGTCATCCAACATCAAGCATACCAGAAAGAATATAATAAGGTAGTGAGCTACATCAATAAGAAGGACCAATGGCCAATAAACTCTGTCTCAACATCGATGATAAGTAAATAGTATTACTAACTCAACTCTAAGAGGGAAAGACGTCACATCAAATCTCAACTCATGTATATGAAGCCTCTAAATCAACTAGGCAATCCAACAGGGTACCATGACAGGCCATGGCTACCCAACTCAATAAACAAAATAACAAATAAAGAAAAAGGGCTCCTCCGGATAACAAAGAGGGCTCACCAATGACTGAACTAAGAATTTACAAACCTCGATGATGCGTCTGCTGAAGTCCTCTAACTCCTGTATCTGCATTAATGATGCAGCGTCGAGTGGCGTCAGTACGTGAAATTTACGACATGCAAGATGGCTGAATATAACAATACAGATAGAACAGTATAGGGATAACATCAACTCAACATCATACTCTGTCAGAATGTCAAATGTCTATCTAAAGCAAGAAAAAGAGTAGACAAATGACCGTCAACATCTCATCAATACATCAGACTCATCTCAAGGAAACTTGACTCAACTCAAGGACTCATGCCCTTTTAGGACAAGGATATCAACATCCATCAAGGCTCATACCATCACATCAACATTGGAGCACTATCAATGTAGGACATAACTGGGAGTTTCTCTAACCGATAACCATCACATATGAGCCGGTGATGATACAACGAAGCGATGTCGTTGCCACATCCATCCAGTACCCTACCCGGGGTAAAGGACATCACCATAAGTGGATCCACAAGAGAAAACATCAGTCCTCTTTTGGGACAAGGAAACATCTGCATTGTGGTTTGATCTTCTCTCCTACGCAGGCCACGTAGTTAATGAGTTCGAGTGGGACTCACCCTCACTCACTTCGGTGCTCAATACTCCTCCCTGAACTCGACATGCTCATAAATCATCATCATCATCGGTCCCCTAGGGACATAGTATATCAACATCATCATCATCGGCCCCGTAGGGACATAGTACGTCAACATCAACATCGTCACCAACATCAACTCATCAATATCAACATCAACATCGTGGACTCGAAACATTCTTTTAGAATTTAGTTTCAAGTTTTAAGACTCATGAACATCATTCTCATCAACATTATCATCCAGACTCTCATCAATTTAGAGCACAATCATAACATCACAAACATCATCATCGTAGAGGCTCTAGACTCATCTCCTAAGCTCATTCTTGCATTCTTTAGTACAAAAGACATAGAATTTTGTAAAATCATTCATGAAAACAAGTTAAGTAGTAAAATTGTTTTTGATGATCATCAATTAAAGAAAAATACACGAATTAAGAAGAATCTCAATAGAATACTCAAGGATTTTCACATATAACTCATCATCTTCAATCATAGGCTCAATTTACTCAAAGGAGGTCCCATGCTTTAGGTTAGCCTTAGATACCTGGGATGATTGCTATCAACACAAATCCCTTGGAACTTCCTCTCAACTCCTCAATCTCGACTCTCCTTTACTCTCCTCAAGCCCTAGCGTATTAGCGTTGTTAGGAAGAGGATTTAGAATGGGGTTTAGACCCTTTCTTTGTGAAAGTGACTTATATTGGTCGTGCATGTGTTTTAGAAGATGTTAAGAATGGACCAAAATGCCCCTCGAATTTTTAAAAAATTTTCAGCCGTAAAATAACGCAGTCCGCGACGTGGACTAGTCACGTACAACTCAGTTTTTGCAAAAATCTTCCTGAATGAGTTTTCTCAACCCCGTCGAAAATTTATGGAAAAGCATAATTCACCCTTCGCAATGGGTTCGCGATGCGGCTCTGTCGCACACCTCCACTGTTTTGTGCCTCGGAACGAAAAATTATCTATTGACTCGGTCGCCCTAAAACATCGACCAAGACCCTTCCCGCACTAAATTTATCACGCTGATCACAAATCTGGCCTTGGATTCGCCATCCCAGCATCGAAAGATGCGTTATGCAGTCCTCTCTCCTCTCTCCTCTAGGGGTATTTTGGTAATTTTACCTGGCATTACACTCTATCCACGAAATTATCTATATCTATATCTATACTAAAAGCGTGAAGGCCCTTAGAAATGTTATTTGAACTTTTTGCCCTTCATTAGAATACTCAACTTTAGATAAAATTGTCGTTTTACTAATTTTCTTTATTTATTATTTTATCTTTTATTTATTTAGTTTCGAGATTCACTTTTGGATTATAATTTCTTTATATTTAGAATTCACTTTTGATTTAGGACTACTCTACATAAGTAATTGTCTAGGCTATGAAGAAAAGGAAAGAAAAAATATTATTATTATTCTAATATTTAAGACTTTGAAATTAATTAAATTTTGGTTATCAAATATTTTGTAATAAAAGTATGTAATATAACAAATAAAAAAAGGAATTATTTTTAGTAAAATTACATTGGTAATATTAGACTACTCCTTTAAAATTTAGGAGTCTTTTTTCCATATAAATTTTAATCAATTAATTATTTAACTTATAACAATTCAACTCCAAATTATTACTTTATATAATCACAAACTATTAGCATATCTATATTATAAGTAAATAAATTGATTTTTTCATCCTTGCCAGTACACAATAGATTAAACTATTGTATTAAACTAATAATATTTATTTTATTTTGTTTACATAAATATCGTATTTATTTTAACAAGTACTATTTATATATAATTTTTAAATTGACATGACTAATACGTGCAAAACATGTACACTTAACTATGATATATGAATATTTAGCACTAGACCAACAAAGTAAGACTAGGCATAACACATTTTAATTAATCTATTTTATCCTTGATTAAAGTTTACTTTCTCCTATATTTAACCAACAAGAGGATGTGAAGAAAAGTCAAAAAAAGATTTATGGTGATACAATGCTTATAGACCCGCTTTCAATTATTTCCAATTACAAGATTGTTACTCCAACAACAGAAACCACTAGTAAGGAACATTCTTTTTAAGATTTTCTTTTAGTTCGTAGGATTATATGATTTTCTTTTAGTTGCTAAGAATCATATATGCCTCGCTTTTTAGTTCTTGGGATAGTGTTTCCTTCAAGGTTCCATTTTATGAGTCGATCGATACAAACTCCGTTCTGCCGTTCGCCGATAATCCGACGTAGAATCGCTCGCCGCAATTTTCTGTCTCTCCGAGACATCCATTTTGGAATTCATCGTGATATTTTTCAGAAACTAAGAACTACCCTTCTCTGGGAGCAAGAAATCCAAAAAAGACCTGAGTCTATTTGGTATCAGAAATTGAATTACAGATCTTTATCGGTCAAGATCCCGCCGCTCACGTCGAGGTCTACGCTCTTTGGATTTCTACTAATAAAGGATACAGACTTTTGATTGTTCACATAAATCGTGGCCACATCGATGACGAAGCTGACGTGAGACACATTCTTTTCGGCGAATATTTCCTTTCTCCAGCAAAATCAGAAAACCAAATCTGTCGATCTAGGTTTTTCCGGAAAACTTTGCATCTCGCCGACGATCTCTCTACCCGCAGAATCAGATCTGTCGTGAGATTCCAGCAACCAATAAGCAGGCCCTCCAGCGAGGACTAGTTTTCCAGTGACATCATCTCTGGCAATTTCAAGATTCTGGTCAGGCAACTGCACGTTCCTACGACGAGTTCAACAGTAAATTTGCCGGTTAGATTAATAAGGTGACATCCTCTATTTTCTCTTTCCTTCTTGTTCACTTTCTATGTACATTTTTTCTCTTTCCTTTTTTTAGTCAGATTTTCTATTCTCTCCTGTTTTGGCATTATTTCTTGTCTGTGTATTTCTCTTTTTTTGTGTTCAATTTCTTGTTTCGGTCAACTTCTCTGCTCTCTTGTTTTGGCATTTAAGGTTCTGATTTTTTGCTCATTATTCTGTTCTATATACAGTTTGTGCTTTCTGTTGTCTATTTGGTGTAGAAGTTATTTGCTAGGGAGTATTTTAGGTGCTCTTTGTTTACTTTGATTGTTCTATATACCTTTGGTAATCCGGTTAGTATACCTTTATCTATTATTTTATAATATAGTTGGTACTTTTTACTTATTTATTATACTGTGTTGGGCTGCATAGTTTAGTGGCGTCTGGATCGAATGATAGACTAGGGTCATGTCGTCGGTTGGGTTTGGGGTCGGGGGTAAGAGGCAGGGGTGGGGAGAGGGTCACGAGCTTTTGTAAGTTAAGGATAGCATCGTGGAATATAGGATCTTTAACTGGAAAATCCATAGAGCTAGTAAAATATCGTAAGAGGAGGCAAAATTAGTATAACATATCTTCAGGAGACCAGGTGGGCAGGCACCAATGCTCGAGACGTGGATGGGTTTAAGTTGTGGTACTCGGGTGGTTCTAGGGATAGAAATGGTATAGGTATCCTAGTAGCCGAGGACCTTAGGGATTATGTGGTTGAGGTTAGGATGGTTAACGATAGGATGATGCTTATCAAACTCGTGGTTAGTAGGCACGTAGGGAACGTTGTTAGTACTTATGCGCCCAAAGTAGGCCTAGATGAAGAAGTTAAAAGGCTCTTTTTGGAAGATCTGGATGAGGTTGTGCGAGGCACAACGGAGACAGAAAAAATCTTCATAGAGGGCGACATTAATGGGCATATCGGGGCAACTAGTAGCGGGTTTGGGAATGTACATGGAGGTTTGGTTTTGGGGAAAGGAATGGAGGGGTGACGTCTCTCTTAGATTTTGCCAAAACCTTTGAGTTAGTTATTGCTAACTCATGCTTTCCAAAGAGGGAAAACCACTTGATTACCTTCCGTAGTATAGTAGCTATAACTCAGATGGATTACCTGCTTCTATGGAAGGGCGATAGAAGTCTATGCAAGAATTTCAAGGTTATTCCGAGTGAAAATATTTCCACTCAACATAGACTTCTAGTGATGGATTTAGAGATCAAGAGAGAAAAGAAGAAGAAGGTTATTTATGCCCAACCGAGGATTAGATGGGGATGCCTTACTCCTTCCCTTTCCCAAGAGATGGAAGACATGTTGAGAGGCTTAGAGGCAGGGAGTAGTGGCGGAAATGTGAACAATATGTGGGACACTACTGCTGGTAGCATTAGAAAGGTACCTTCGAGGTTCTAAGGGTTTCGAGAGGGGCTTTGTGTGGACGTCAAGGCGACTGGTGGTGGAATGAGGAAGTTCAGGCCAAAGTGAAAGATAAGAAGGTTGCTTATACGAAGTGGCTGGAGTGTAGGGATGAAGATGAAAAGTGAATGCTTAAGGAGACATATAAGACA
This sequence comes from Solanum rostratum, assembly GCA_029948455.1. Classification (NCBI taxonomy): domain Eukaryota; kingdom Viridiplantae; phylum Streptophyta; class Magnoliopsida; order Solanales; family Solanaceae; genus Solanum; species Solanum rostratum. Next base: position 17,152,220 of record CM057046.1, on the reverse strand, counting down.
GCTAAGTCAGAAGCAAAGATAACGGTGACGGATGCTAAGATAGCAGCATTTGAGCGCTTATATGAGGAGCTAAGTGATAAAGGCAGGGACAAGAGATTGTACATCTCGCTAAAGAGATAGAAAGGAAAGCTCGCGACCTGGACCAAGTGAAGTGCATCAAGGATGAAAAATGCAAAAAGGTTAAAAAAATAAGTTAAAGTAAATAATACTCAAAATATTATGTCATCTTATATATACCTTGAATTCATTAAACATCGCTTGACAAATATTATTTGGAATCTCCCCCCTCCCCCCAAGAGTGATATGCCTCCGTGTATAACCTCGTAATATTCTCCTTTAGAGCATTCACAATCTATTTTGAAGGATGCCACCTGCAAGACACATAATAAACATGTTATTAGTTCATCTATAATTTGTTAAGATAGCAAAAATAAATTAATAAAAATACAAACTTACGATGTTCCATCAGACTCTATCATGACTCTCCCACGTTTGTCCCTCTGTCTAGGAGCTAAGTCAGGGACAAATAAGAAGTGTTTCGATACATGGAGAGACAATTTAAAGTTCCAAATTAAATCTAAGTTCAAGTTAAACACTACTAAAGTTAAACATAACAAATCCCAAGGTTCAAGTTCTACATTATATACAAATTCAAAGTTCACAAATAAAGTTCAAGTTCTAAAATCCTAAATTCAAGTTGTAATGAAATTAAATCTAAGTTCTACATAAATAAAAAATCCTAATTAAAGTTCAAATTTTATATTACATTCAACTTCGAAGTTCACAACTTTTGGACTTTGAGAAAAGTGCACTAATTTCTTGTGCTTGGAAGATACAACTCGAATGACTTTGGTAACGTGCACTGCCTTCCGCTTTTTTGGTGGAGGCAGAGATGATGTAGACTAAAGGTGCTTGGACTTTCTCAGCAAATGAACAGATGGTTCGGAAATGACATCCTCGAATCCAGTCATCTCTCAAATTTTCACATTACTATACTGATGGGAAGATGCACTTTGAATACTGGATGAAGAAGGTTCATAAGTTGATAGATTAGCGATGGCTGACAAATCCAATGTTGTCAGTTCTTCGTCTGTTAGGACTATATTGGAGCAATCAACCTAAAAAAATATGGGATTTATGTAAAAAAATTTACATGGTAGGAAATATTGAAGATTTTCATAAAATAAGTTGTTTGGTTGTGTAATTTTTAGAAGAAAATATAATAGACATAAGGTACATATGAATTACCTTTTAAAGATCACTGATGGAACAAACTTTTATACTTCTTGGTATTCCTTCGGTAATATGGTAGTTTCCACCATTCTCGTCTTTTGTGAAAAGTCTTAAGCCATAATTGATGTCATTTTCATTTATAACACACTTGGAATTATTCGAAAGATTATCTTCACCTATGACTTTGTTGAGCTTAGGCAAACCTGAAATATAATGCATAACATAATGAGAAGGTGTAAAACATATAGAACAAAATTATAAGTTCAAAAAATTATATTCGAGTTGAAATCTTATTTTGGAATGAACCTTAGGATACTACAGCTCTGTCATATGTAATTTAGGTTCAAATTTTCTATCCAAGGGAAAAAGAGTTGTTCCTTTTTCATGGATTGGAGGGATAATGAAAAGGAACAACTTTTTTTTCCCTTGGATAGAAAATCTAAACCTAAATGACATATGATAGAGCTGTAGTACCATAAGGTGCATTCCAAAATGAGATTTCAACTAGAATATAATTTTTTGAACTTACAATTTTGTTCTATGTATTTTATACCTTCTCATTATATTATGCATTATATTTCAGGTGTGCCTAAGCTCAACAAAGTCATAGGTAAAGATAATCTTTCGAATAGTTCTAACTGTGTTATAAATGAAAATGACACCAATTATGGTTCTAGACTTTTGACAAAAGACGAAAATGATGGAAAATACCATATCACCGATGGAATACCGAAAGTATAAAAGTTGCCATCAGTTTGATCTTTATACGGTAATTTATATATACCTTATGTCTATTATATTTTCTTTTAAAAGTTACTTAACTACACAACTTATTTTATGAAAATCTTCAATATTTCCTACCATATAAAAAAATTACAAAAATTCCATATTTATTTTAGGTTGATTGCTCCAATTTAGTCCCAACTCCCGAAGAACTGAACACATTGGATTTGCCAGCCATCACTGATCTACCAGCTTATAAACCTTCTTTGCTGTTTGTTGAAGGCTCATATTGATTTAGTGAAGTTGGGAGAAAATCCTGCGAAGGTACAGGTCGTGGCTTTTCACCTTTTGTGAGCCGGGTGTTTCCACATAAAAACACTGCGGTCTCGTTTATTTCTACTTTACTGAAACATGTCTGCAAACCTGTTCCTTCGATTAGGTAAATCCATAGGGTGTGCAAATCTAACATAGACTCTCACCACCTTCATGAAGTTAGACTACACTACCACTACACGTTTAGGCTACACTAAGCCAACAACGTAAACATCTCATAAGAAGATAAACAAAACAATGATCACGTTCCTTTATAGGTTAGGAGTGATCTTACAGCTTACAACCAAACACAACAACTAAGAAACAAGGAAACTATAGAAGCCTTCTATCAGGTACCCTGAACACAATAGTTGTATCTTCATACTAGGAGTCAAGAGAGAGCTTTTGGAGAACAAGAATATTCAGTTGTGAGATTTTTCCAAAAGCTATTTTTGTCTCTTGGACAATCTCCTTTTATATTGCACAAGATGAATCATATGGACCACCGCTCCTTCAGTACAAATGAAGGTGACATTTCACCAACCACAGTAGCTTTAACTGTTGTATCCCGTATGCAAACACTACACACTGATCTGATAGACTACTTGTTCCTCGAGTCAATTTGTTAATCATCAAAACATTTACTTAACATCAAGTAAATTGGTCATATAACGGATCATACGAAGATTGTTAAGAGACTTTCTTGTGGATTGTTCCCCTACTTTTCGAGGTGAAAGAGCATTTTTGTCTGAAATTCCAGTAAGTGTCTCCTTTTTCATGCATAAATTCCAGCGGAGCCGCTTTGAAAGTTGTTTCTAAAGTACACTGTTCTATGATCAATTAAGCTATTTTAACCAATCCCTGTAGCCGAAATTGTTAATAAATAGCTTTCTTAACTCTTCCATAGTTGGTTCCCCTTTATGAATCAATTTCCCAACAATGGCATGCTTACAATCCTTGGAAAGATTAACAAACTAATCTTTGGCACAAACATAGACAGCCAGCTTACCCAGATGAGTCCCATATTGAATATCAACAGTAGTTTGAAGCTGTTGTAGCTACCAGATTTCCTTGGACAGTAGCAGCAAATGTGAGCTTTCATGGAACGACGGGGTTTGATTTCCCAGGAGGGACATAAGTTTTTGTTGCTTATTCTGACAGCAGTCCTCTTTCAGGATATATATTGTTGTTATTGGTATAAGTAGAAGGGGCTTCTGTGGAATTCAGATTTTGGGTTTGTACGGCTTTTAGAGGTTTTGGTGGTAACTCAGGTGATCCTGTACCCACATATATTTGAGAATCGGTATTTGGGAATACAATGACTATACCAATATATCGCGAATAAGTAAATTTCTTTAGCTAATATTATCAATATTCTAGGACTAATATAGTAAATATTTTGTAAAGAGTGTACCAAGTCAAACATGAATAAATAAATATGCATGTAGAGAGAAGTAATTAAGCAATAAAATAGAGATGAAGATCCAATGGAACTAATTAAAGAACTTAATGGAAATATTTACCTCCCACCCCTTTTAACATCTGTTAAGGGGCAAAATCTACTAGCTAAATGACCCAAAAAAGAAAAATAGGAAAAATAATTGCATTCTCTTGCTAAGATTTGATCATGGTTCAACCTTGATGATGATTGCAATAGTTCCTCACTTTTCCTAGGAAAAATGGTACCCTTTTGGAGTACGTGAACTCTTTATTAAAGCAATCATCTGAATCTAATGCACAAAGTGCTGCTACAAATATTACTTTTAGTGGCATTTGTTTAGTAGCAAGCGTTGGGAATAAACCCATCACAAAAATAACCTTTTCTGCACTAATAACAGGATAATAATGTAGTATAATGATACAGTAATCAACAAGAATTAAAAGAACAACAACGACACAAGGATTTTACTGGAAGAACCTTTTGAATAAGAGAAAAAAACCACAGGCCCGATCGGAGCAAAGTTATCCACTTTTATGAGGAATTTTATATTGATAGTATAGAGTAGTGTTTTCAAAAACGTTTTCTTGGCGAGTTCTGGAGCGAGTCTCATGGTGGAACATACGAAAAATGCTTTCGAGCGTAAATTGAGGGCGCAGATCCATAGGGTATAATCCCAGGACGTAAGAGTACATTATGGGCATCGATTTTTATTATTTTTTAAGTATTTTTACTATAACTCATATTTTTTTAAATTATGAATGTTATGATATTAAAATTTATGCCATCATACTTTTCAGGTTATATAATATTTTCTAAAATAAATAAGAAAATAAAGGAATTCTCATAAATATTTTATTAGATAATAGTGTCTTAAGCAAGTTATTCATTTTTTGTCATTACACTAAATCTTTTTATCTTGTCCTTGTTTGAAGTATATAAACAATAATCAGTGACAATATTATTTGAGGGCAAGAAGGAATGGTAAATGAGGAAAGGAATGATGGTTTTATTTTAAAATTTTTAACTTGGCTATTATCATTAGAAAAAACCTTTCCACTTGACATGCCACATGGGTAAAATATTCCACCTGAAATGCATGTGTCTAGAAACTAGTTAAACATAAGACAGAGAAACTCAAGTTAAATTATGATGAATTACGATTACACACTTGAGTTCTTTTTGATAGGTCTAAATACTCACTCAATAAATTATTAGCTAGTTAGAGAAGGTCAATTTAAGAAAACACAATTTATACCCAAATCCTTGTTGGTCTGTGACCCTACTTCACTGTTCATTCTGCTTCACTTGAGAGTAGAACATCCGTCCATATTTTCATTTGTTCTTTTCGTTATTCGATTTATCAGGTAATTCTGGTTGTTCTGCTCAAATTGTTCTCATGGTATGATTTTGCTTTCACTCTGATTTCTACAACAACTATAATCACAATCCCAAATGAAATTATAACAGACATTCTGTTAAGGCTGCCCCCCCAAGTCTCTCTTGAAATATATGTCCGTTTCGAAATTGTGGAATCAACTAATCTCTAGCCCTCATTTTGTGAAATCGTATATCAGATTAAACACTCATCAATTCAAGAAAACACAATTTATACCGAAATCCTTATTGGTCTGTCCCCCTACTTCACTGCTACTGCTCTACTTCACTTGATAGAAGAACATCCGACCATGCTTTCATTTGATTCTTTTCGGGATTGCATTTGTTAGGTGATTCAGACTGTTTTGCTCAAATTGTTTTCATGGTATGATTTTGCTTTCACTACAATTTCTACAACTGAAATCGTAATCCCAAATGAAATCATCATAGACTTGCTGTTAAGGCTTCCCCCCAAGTCTCTCTTGAAGTGTATGTCCGTTTCGAAATTGTGGAATCAACTAATCTCTAGCCCTCATTTTGTGAAATCCCTTCTCAAATTAAACACTCATCAACTTGTTCTATTCCCGGGCATCAATGGACAATACAAGTTTTGTTCTCTCCCTCCCCTTTTTAACAGACAACAACTCGCTCAGGAGTTAATTAAAATTGATCCTCCCACTTTAAAAGTTTTCTTTGTGGGTTCTTGTTAGGTTTTGCACCCCTACGGTTTTGCCTAATCGTTGGAACAGGTTAACCGATGTGTTTCAATGATGCAGAAATAAACTGGAACGCAACAATTTTATGTGGAAACACCCGGCTCACAAAAGGTGAAAAACCACGACCTGTACCTCTACAGGATTTACTCCAACTTCACTACTTCAATATGAGCCTTCAACAAACGATTACAATTCCAAGTAATCTAAACTTCAAAACTACTTCAACAACTTCCTAACTTCACATAAACCTCCCTAGGCTTATGTTCCCAACGTCTTCGAGTTGCCCCCAACTTGAAGACTAGATTCTAATCTCAGTTATAAACTCTGAGAGATTACACAATTGTTCAGAATTACAAAGAGAAAACAAAACTGCCTAAGCCCTATGCAATGTCGCCGCGTTTCTCTTCTTCTTCTTCTCTCTCTTTTTTCTCTCTGCTTCTTTCTTTTTTCTGGGCCACTCTTTCTGCTGTCATGTCCTCTAGCTTTATAGTTATCAATTGGAGTTTTATTTTCTCTAGACCTCTTTTAATGATAACCACCAGTGGAGTCCTTTTTCACATAGAACTTCTTCTTCACATAGAATTCCTTTTTTTAAGCATCCTGTTGAATTAGAACTCCTTCTTCTTATTAAACTCCTTCTTCTCATAGAATTCCTCTTTTTAAGCATCCTGTTGAATTAGAACTCCTTCTTCTTATTAAACTCCTTAGACTCATAGAATTCCTCTTTTTAAGCATACTGTTGAATTATCTTTTGTCAACCATCAAAACTTTACTGCTCTAACAAATTCCCCCTTTTTGATGATGACAAACTTTCTGATTTCTGAGTGTCAGGTCTATCCATCTAATCTGATTTATTTTCAGCTTTCCATAGTTCCCGCTGACTGTGTGCCCTCTGCTTGTCCAGTTGATGGACCAGGTAGCCTGACTTCCATAGTTCCCCCTGACGGTGTGCCCTCTGCTTGTCCAGTAGATGGACCAGATAGCCTGACTTGTTCCTCTAATCCAGCTCATAGTCATCCTGTCCTCCCCTTTTTAAAAGGTGCAAGTGAAAGAACCTTGTGTTTATATCCAGTCATGTGCCTTGAGCAAGCGCTATCCTTGTACCAATGCTTGCTTTTTTTTACTGCAACCTGTAAGACAGATCAAGGGTTAGTTTTAGGAACCCAGACTAGCTTGGGTCCTTTCCAGTTGTAAAACGGATGAATAAGATCCCTTCTTGCCCAAGTAGGCAACATGTTCCTTGACCTATTTCTTTTATCATTTTCATGCCTCCTTTTGTGCACATGATATGTGTTTCTACTCATAACATTGTCTGCAATTGTACACTCAGTAGTTGGATGTCCAATTTTTCCACAGAGGTAGCACAAATCAGTAGTAGTAACATTCTCCTGAAAGAACCCTATTCCAACTTTCTCAATGTGACTCCTGCTTCCTAGATGGTTCACTATTCTTGATGACTGAGTCCATCTGTTTGCCTTTTCTAAATCCAGTTTTAAAATGGAGTTTTCCTGGGTCAATTTTCTCACTTTTTCTTTCTCACACAAAAACTCAATTTTGCATTCTTTCAACCCAGCTTCTACCTTCTGATGCTCTTCACTCATTGTACTTTCACCCTTATCAGCAGCAGTTAACTTTTGGATTTCTGACATTAGGTTCAACACAAGTGAATCAAGTTGTTTAACCTATTTCTTCAACTTGTCATTTATTCTTTTGCTTTATCCAGACAATTTTTTATCTCAAGATTTTCAAATTTTTGATCTGAAAAATCTTTAATTAGTTGATCCTTTCCATTTGCTACTTCTTGAAAATCGTCTATCAATACATTCATCAGCAAGATTAGCTTACTTTTTGAAAAGAGATACAACTTTTCTTTCAATTTAGAAATACTTACCTCAGATCTTTCATCTTCTTCTATATCTGAATCTCCAGCAGCCATGAAAGCAGTTTCATCAATATTTTCAGTATCAGAATCTTCCAGACCTGATCCCCAAGCGGCCATCATGGCATAGTTTTCCTTTTCCTTTTGCTTAGTTGCTTTTTCTTTGATTTCTCTTTCAGCCCTTTCCTTTCTCCACTCAATCTCCCATAGAGGACACTGTTTGATGTGATGATCAGTTTTTCCACATTTGTAACATCCAGAGTTGCTTTTGTCATCGGACCACTTCCTGTTACCAGTGTCATCGGACCACCTCCTGTTACCTGTTTCTTTCTTATCCTTCCCTTTCCTGTTCCTTAGAAACTTTTAGAAGTTTTTAGCTAAAAATAATATCTGATCTTCATCAAGATCTGATCCCTCATCATCAGAAACTACTCTAAGAGCGAGTGATTTTTCATACATTCCCACTTCTTCCTTTTGCTCTTCCATGTTCATCTCATATGTTCTGAGATTTCCAACCAGCTCATTCAATGTCATGGTTTCAATATCCTTAGCTTCCCTAATGGCAGTAACTTTTACATCCCACTTAGCTTTTGGTAAAATTCTCAGAACCTTGTCTACCTGTTCTTCAGAGGTAAGCACTTTTCCCAGAGAAGCCAGTTCATTAATAAGTAGTGTGAGCCTTGCCATCATCTCTTACAATGTCTCATTCTCTTTCATCTTGAAGGTCTCATATTCCGTAAATAGCATGGCAACCCTGAACTTCCTGACCTGATCAGTTCCCTCGTGAGCAATTGTAAGAGCGTCCCAGATTTCTTTTGTAGTGAAGCAATTTGAAATTCTGTTATACTCTTGTGGACCAAGACCACAAATCAAGATATTTTTAGCTTTGGCATTTTTCCTCATGGCCACCAAATCCTTAGCGTTGAACTCCCTTCTCTCTTTCGGCACTTGTTGGTTCTCCACTTCTTTCATAGGAATAGTAGGCCCTATAATAATTCTATCCCAGAGTTCGTAGTCTTCTCCTTGAATGAAGTCCTCCATCCTAGCCTTCCACCAACCGAAATGTGTTCCACTGAAAAGAGGAGGCCTCACAGATGATTGTCCTTCGCCGTGTCCAAAAGGTGGTGCAGTATTCATCTAGATCAAATCTTAGGTACTAGCCTTTAATAAGAAAACCTGCTCTGATACCAACTATTAGGTTTTGCACCCCCTACGATTTTCCCTAATTGTTGGAACAGGTTAACCGACGTGTTTTAATGATGCAGAAATAAACTGGAACGCAGCAATTTTACATGGAAACACCCGGCTTACAAAAGGTGAAAAACCACGACCTGTACCTCTACAGGATTTACTCCAATTTCACTACTTCAATATGAGCCTTCAACAAACGATTATAATTCCTAGTAATCTAAACTTCAAAACTACTTCAACAACTTCCTAACTTCACATAAACCTCCCTAGGCTTATATTCTCAACGTCTTCGAGTTGCCCCCAACTTGAAGACTAGAATGTAATCTCAGTTATAGACTCTGAGAGATTACACAATTGTTCAAAATTACAAAGAGAAAACAAAACTGCCTAAGCCCTATGCTATGTCGCCGCGTTTCTCTTCTTCTTCGTCTCTCTCTTTTTTCTCTCCGTTTCTTTCTTTTTTGTGCGCCACTCTTTCTACTGTCATGTCCTCTAGCTTTATAATAATCAATTGGAGTTTTATTTGCTCTAGACCTCTTTTAATGATAACCACCAGTGGAGTCCTTTTTCACATAGAACTTCTTCTTCACATAGAATTCCTCTTTTTAAGCGTCCTGTTGAATTAGAACTCCTTCTTCTTATTAAACTCCTTTTTCTCATAGAATTCCTCTTTTTAAGCATCCTGTTGAATTAGAACTCCTTCTTCTTATTAAACTCCTTCTTCTCATAGAACTCCTCTTTTTAAGCATCCTGTTGAATTATCTTTTGTCAGCCATCAAAACTTTACTGCTCTAACAGTTCTGTTAATGGCCTCATTTGTCTGTCAAATCAACCAGGGGAGATATATATATGGAATCCTACCATTAAGAAGTCTAAGAAATTACTTCATTCCAAATTGGGTATCCCTTTCTCTAACAACTATGGTTTTGGATACGATGACTCACATGATGATTATTGTTACAAAATGTATATAGACATCATTCTTAGCAATATACATAGTCATAATTAGCTAGAAGATCTTTAGGAATCCTTTGTAATTACTAGTTGATCTTTAGGAATCTCTCTTTATTTTCATTCCTAAATTAGCACCTAATGTATTGTATATATATCATGCTTACCTATTGAAATAAAGCATCAACTTCTATTCGATTACATGGTATCAGAGCCTATAGGCTCCTTGATCCTGTTTTGGCTTTGTTTGAAAAAAAAGGCAGCTCGATCTTGTTTTGCTGTCTTTCGGGATTCAACATCTAGTGTCATCTAGTCAGTTACTACCTCGAGTTTCATTTGGTTTGATACATTGTTTGGAGAACACTTCATCACTTTCCAGGTTCCTAGGTTTCTAAAAAAAAAAACTACTTCTAGGATCATATTTTTCTTTGTAGCTTCAGCAATTCAGATCTAGTTTTCTGCTTGGTGCTGCTGCTATTATCAAGTTCTGTCCAATATTAGTGTTTTGTGGATGTTCTTGATTTTGAGCATCGGCTACAATTATTTTGCTGGGTGAATTGGCTTCTACTTTTTCTTGGAATCTAATATTATTGGGGACCTTTTGAAGCTTGCTTATTCTTAAGTTCTTCATTGAGAAGGAAGTATGGCTACAAATCAGAAGGCTGAGAAAATTTTGATTTCGGCGGATGAGTTCGCACAATTCTCTAAGTATCAGAATTCCATTAAAGAATTCAATTCAGTTACTACCCTTGTTGATTCAAGAAAAGCATCTTTGGTCTCCTCTCCGAACAACTGGGTGATTGATTCAGGTGCTACAGATCATATGACAGGTAATCCTAATATATTTTCTACCTTTCGATCACACAAAGCACCCTCTCCTGTCACAGTAGCCAATGGGTCAACATGTAACATTGTGGGATCTGGGACAGTCAAAGCAACCTCCTCCATTACCCTGTCATCTATATTAAATTTACCGAAGTTGGCCTTCAATTTGATTTCTGTGAGTAAACTTACCAGAGATCTTAACTGTTATATTTCCTTCTTTCCTGATCATTGCTTGTTTCGTGATCTTGCGACGCATAAGGTTATTGGTAAAGGACATGTAATTGATGATCTATATATCCTTGATGAATATGAGCCTCGATTTGTTGCCTGCTCAAGTGTCATCTCTCCATTTGAAGCACACTATCGATTGGGACATCCTTCTTTACCTTTGTTAAAGAAGCTTTGTCCCCAGTTTCAAAATGTTCATTCTTTGGAGTGTGAATCATGCCGATTTGCAAAACATCACCGCATCACATTAGCTCCAAGGGTTAATAAGCGAGTTGGGCTTTTGAGTTAATTCATTCTGATGTTTGGGGACCATGTCCTGTTGTTTCTAAAAATGGATATAAGTATTTTGTCACTTTTGTGGATGATTTCTCTCGGATGACTTGGATTTATTTTATGAAAAGTCGCTCTGAAGTGTTTACTCACTTTTGTGCCTTTTGTGCTGAAGTTAAAACTCAATTCAATGCTTCAGTGCGTATTTTAAGGAGTGATAATGCAAAAGAATACATGTCAGAGTTGTTTCAATCCTACATGAGACAAAATGGTATTCTCCATCTGTCATCATGTGTTGATACACCATCTCAAAATGGAGTTGCTGAGAGGAAGAATAGGCATCTACTTGAGACAGCCCGAGCACTTTTGTTCCAAATGAAAGTTCCTAAACAATTTTGGGTCGATGCAGTCTCTATCGCTTGTTTTCTGATTAATCGCATGCCATCGGCAGTGCTTATTAGTAATACACCTTATAATGTTCTTTTTCCAAACAAGACATTATTCCCAGTGGAACCAAAAGTATTCGGAAGCACTTGTTATATTCGAGATGTACGGCCATCTGTTACCAAGTTGGACCCTAAGGCATTGAAGTGTGTTTTCTTGGGTTATTCTCGTCTTCAAAAGGGGTATCGATGTTATTCTACTGAACTTGGCAAATATCTAGTGTCAAATGATGTGATATTTTTCAGAGAGTACACCTTTCTTTTATAAACCTCCTAATTATACAAGTCAGAGGGAGGAAGATGAGTGGTTAGTTTATCAGGTTACTCGTGTTGAGCAATCAAGTGATGCTACTCTTCCATCTCCTAGTTACTCTATTGAGCACCACTCAACTACTGCGCCTTCAACACATGTTCCAGTAAGACCACCTATTGTTCAAGTTTATTCGAGGAGACAAGAGACTAATGCTACATGTCCTGCACCAATTCCTCTTTTATCTGATCCTCCTCCTTCAGACCCTCCAGAAAATCTTGACCTTCCTATTGCTCTCCGTAAAGGTACACGGACTTGCAAATCCACATATTCTATTGCTAACTTTGTTTCCTATGATCGCTTGTCTCCTGCATCTAGATCCTTGATTGCTTCTTTAGACTTTGTTTCTACGCCCAGAAGTGTGAAAGAGGCTTTGCATCATCCCGGATGGTCGAATGCGATGCTTGAGGAAATACATGCATTAGAGGAAAATCACACATGGGATTTGGTGGATTTACCAGACGGGAAGAAACCAGTAGGATGTAAGTGGGTGTTCACAGTGAAAGTTAATCCAAATGGTTCCGTGGCAAGACTTAAGGCCAGGCTTGTGGCTAAAGGATATGCTCAGACTTATGGAGTGGACTATTCAGACACCTTTTCCTGTTGCCAAACTCACTTCTGTGCGTTTGTTCATTTCTTTAGCTGCTTCTGAGAATTGTCCTTTACATCAACTAGATATCAAGAATGCACTTCTTCATGGTGATCTTTAAGAGGAAGTATATATGGAGCAACCACCCGGTTTTATTGCTCAGGGGGAGTATAGAAAAGTCTGTCATTTGAAGAAATCCTTGTATGGATTGAAGCAGAGTCCACGGGCTTGGTTTGGCAAGTTTAGTGAGGTAGTTCAGGAGTTTGGGCTGAAAATGAGCAAATGTGATCACTCGGTCTTCTACCGACTATCTGCAGCTGGCAGTATCCTTGTTGTTGTATATGTTGATGATATTGTCATCACAGGAGGTGATTCTGAGGGGATATCTTCCCTTAAGTCTTTCTTGCATTCTAGGTTCCATACAAAGGACTTAGGCCAGTTGAAATACTTTTTGGGAGTAGAAGTAAATAGAAGCAAGAGGGGAATTCTTCTATCTCAAAGAAAGTATATTCTTGACCTACTTGCAGAAACTGGAAAATTGGCAGCTAAACCTTGCAGTACTCCAATGGTTCCCGGTGTACATCTTATGAAAGATGATAGCGAGCCTTTTGATAACCCAGAGAGATATAGGAGGATAGTTTGAAAGTTAAACTACCTCACAGTGACTCGTCCAGATATTGCGTTTGCGGTAAGTGTCGTTAGTCAATTCATGTCTACACCTGCGGTGAAGCATTGGGCAGCTTTGGAACAGATCCTATGTTACTTGAAAGGAGCTCCTGGACTTGGCATACTGTATAGCAATCACAACCATACTCGTATCGAGTGTTTTGCAGATGCCGATTGGGCTGGTTCCAAAATTGACAGAAGATCTACTATAGGCTATTGTGTCTTTGTTGGAGGAAACTTAGTATCATGGAGGAGTAAGAAGCAAAGTGTTGTATCTCGATCCAGTGCAGAATCTGAGTATAGAGCTATGTCACAGTCTACGAGTGAAATCATGTGGATACATCATCTTTTAACTGAAATTGGGTTGAAGCATCATATGCCGGCAAAACTTTGGTGTGATAATCAAGCTGCTATTCATATTGCCTCAAACCCAGTGTATCATGAAAGAACTAAACATATTGAAGTTGACTGCCACTTTATTCGTGAGAAGATTCAAGAAAACTTGATTTCTACTAGTTATGTGAAGACAGGAGAGCAGGTAGCTGATTTGCTTACAAAGGCAGTGAATGGAACTCAGGTTGATTACCTTTGCATCAAGTTGGGCATGATCAATATCTATGCTCCAACTTGAGGGGGAGTGTTACAAAATGTATATAGACATCATTCTTAGCAATATACATAGTCATAATTAGCGAGAAGATCTTTAGGAATCCTTTGTAATTACTAGTTGATCTTTAGGAATCTCTCTTTATTTTCATTCCTAAATTAGCACCTAATGTATTGTATATATATCTTGCTTACCTATTGAAATAAAGCATCAACTTCTATTCGATTACAATTATAAAGTTGTATTTGTCAAGTACTATCCGAATTCTTACAATGATGATTTGTCCAACATGAAAACTGTGATCAGCATCTACAGTTTGAGGACTGATTCTTGGACAACAGTCCACGACCAGCTTCAGGGCATCTTTTTACAGAATCATTCCGGTAAATTTGTCAATGGGAAGCTTTATTGGGCTGCATCTAATCGTGTTGGTAATTACGATGTGCACCACGTTATTTCTTTTGATGTATCAGACGAGAAATGGGGAAGCTTGGAGCTTCCCACTCGTGAAGAAGTCCATTCTAAATTCAAACTCGGAGTTGTGGGAAGTGAACTTTCTGCATTTTATACTTATTATCTAGATATCATTACTTCTGATGTCTGGATATTGAAAGATTGTGGTGTATCATGGATGAAACTGTTCACCATCGAATATCCTCAAAATACTGTGCTATATATGTTTTTAGCACCCATTTTCACATTTTCGATGCACCTTTGCCAGTAAGATAAGCGTGACATTTTACTTTCACTTCCGGGAGTAATCATGATATTTGACGGTTCAACTAAAAAACTAGAGCATACTGCTTTTGTTGAGGGATGCAAACCTGCAGAAGCCTATGTAGAAAGCATTGTGAATCCCCTAATGATATCTGGTAAGAATTCTGCTTATTTTAGCTGGTATGCTTGTTTTGCACTTCTTTTTCTGTCAAATAATGCGACAAAACATTGCATTTATCCTCGTCATACTAGTTTCTGAACATGGGCATTGCATGTACCCCTCTACCGTCGATTATTATAGCATTTGTGAAGCAATAAATCTTTAACACTATACATTTTTCAAAAGCATTTGTTTGAATTACTGATTGCTAAAAAATGTACAAAGATAATATTTCATCAAGATATATCCTGGTTTTTGAAAGAAGTTGATGTGATCCAAAGCAATTTATAGATGAGATATCATTCCTCTCAAAGCAATAATCCATATTTAAGTTTACTTTCTTCTTATTGACATACCATTTGGTTGCTAATATTTTAAGCTACAAGAGTGAATTACATCCATATTATACATCTTCACTTTGAAACAACAAACAAACTCAGTGTACTCCCATAAGCAAGGTCTAGGAAGGATAGAGTGTACAAAAATCTTATACCTATCTCGTGGAGATAGAAAGGATGTTTTTGGAAGATCCTCAACTTGAGTAACACATATCAAAGAAATTAAAAAGAAAACGCTTACGTAAAGAGGATATATCAAATAATAGGGAAAGCATAACATAGCATTTAAAACTACATATGTTAGTGGTGATCTTCACGAAAAGGACTTGATGAAGATATCCTGAAAGTTGAAGTCTCTAGTCAATCATCAATTATGTCAAGGTTAATTGTTGACTTAAATCAAACATTGGAAGAAAATGGAGAACTTGAAGATCAAACAAATGAAGAAGTTGACCTTTAAGGCCAAATAATAAGCGGACGAATAGATGACATAATTATTGGAAGATCTAAAGCTAATAAATTGATTATTGAAGAGATAAAAGGAGAATCTAGTGGCGGATCCTATTATGATACGGAGACTTCATAAGAAATTTATGATAAATATTCACCAACTCAAATGAGGATATTGATACAACTACAATCTCCTTCTTCATGAAGTTGTGTTAGAAGGAGCAAGTTCTAGCTTCTTGAACCCTCGAGCTCCAAATTTGCTCATCACAACATTTATCCAGATAGTACAATTATTAACGAGTTGAGATAAAGGGGGAGTCCGAGAACTCAACAAGGACATAATTCATATGGATTGATTGATAATGCAGAATCTTCATCATTGAAAGAAGCAACAAGAGTTTGAAAGAAATTGCTGAGACTTTCACCGAGACATGGCTCAAAGCTTCATTTGAATTCTTCCATAACAAGTACAGGGTAGTTTTCAAAAAATCACTTTAAGGAAAAGCGTGAAAAAAATGATTTTTTTGTAAAACAAAATATCTTAGGTATTTAGTAGAACTTTCTAGAATTTTGTAGAGTAATATCTTTGATATTTGTACTTAGAAAAATCAAGATAGTACATATTTGAGGAAGATATTTATAGAAGAGGTTAAGAAAAAATTTAGATTCTTCATATCTAGAATCATCCCTACACAACTATAAATAGGGGTTGCATTAGGCATTTATAATCAATCAAAAAATTGAAAGCAATTTGTAGTATTCATCCACAATCAAATTCTTCTTTCAAAAATATTTCTTCTCCTTTCTAGTTTTCTATTATTCAGTCAAATCTCCTGATCTTATTTAATGATCTTGGACTTGCACAGGATCTCCTGATTATACTTTTCTTCTATTATATTTCTCTTCGATAGTGTCCTTGTGCACCTCGACCAACAAGAATATGTTAAGGTGTTTTCCCTTTTTCCCTCTCTCATTGATAAGATGACTTAACAAAGAGTAGAACCCAACTTTCACAATGTTTAACATTGCTCTTGTCTCAATGGATAAGTTGTATCAGTTTTCACAACCTGAAGATCCCCTTAACCAAAAGGGAGCTTCTTTTATCAACCGAAACTGTTCACTTATTATTTGTTATTAGGTCTTAGTGAAACTTGTGTAAGTATTGTTCTTCTCTTATCTTCTAGATTTTGTGTTGTTGACTAGAGTTAGTTATGTTGTTTTTATTGTTGGAGTTTCTATCGACTAGAGCTAGTTGGTATATGTAGTATGAGAGCAATAGAGTTACTGCGTGCATGTACTGCAATAGAGTAATTATAATAGTGTCTTGTCGTAGAGTTGTCACAAAGGGGAAGAAATTAAAAGTTCATTTCTTAGGTTGCTAGAGTTTGTAATCTAAACTTGGTTCAAGATTAGTGAAATATTTTGGTGAAATCCAACGTGGCAGTCATGGTTTTTTCCTTCTTAATTTAAGAAGTTTCCACCTAAACATATTGTGTGCTTTACTTTCTACTGTGTAAATTGTCATTCCTTGTTCATAGTTTTTGATTAGACAAGGACCTGATCCCGCTCCGCATGGTGGATTCATACAAGACAACAAAAGTCCTCATTACTATAAAACTACTGAATGACCAACATCTAGTTTTAATCTGGTCATATAAAAAGTTACTTCATCGAAAAAAGAAAATAGAATCCAAAAAGATTAGTGCCGGCTGCCTTCCGGTAGGGGAACTATCCAGTTTGTCCAATACACTTCTTACGTTCTTACATCTATCCACTTAAAGATCCAAGGGTTAATAATTGTCTAACCAAAATAGACTCCTAAACCATGGTTGAGCTAAAGTACTGATTTTATATTTTATTTTTTCCTTATTAACAACTTTTGTGTTGGCGAGATTCTTGTCAAGATAGGTTTTCTGTTTTTACTTATCTACAACAAAAATCAATGCTATCTTAGTTTCATGATTTATGAAAAGACTACAATCGCTAACATACTAGCGAACCTGGTTTGATAGTAGTACCACTTCAACAAGTAAGAACGCAGTATCAAGGAAGACACACAACTTATAGTGGAAATTCTCCTTGCTCAAGAAAGAAACAACCACTGCCTACACTTGTAGGATTTCAATAACTTTATTACTTTAAAACTGAGCAACGTCAATTTACAAACTCGCAACTCTCCACACAACAAACTTCACTCACCTAACAAGCACAAACGAGAGCCAAACCCACTTTCACAAAAAACTCACTAAAAGAAAACAATCTCTAACAGTTATTAACACTAAACTATGATTCTAAAAGGATTTCAACAATTTGAACAAACTAGAAAAACCTAACTCTAGATCTTGCTTGAATGGCCTGATGCTAGTGCTCTTGCTTGAATGATTCTCCGATTTTCAAGATTTCAAAAGCTACAACTGCTAGGGTTAAATATTGTTTATATAGTTAACCCTAGAGCCGTTCCATTCTAGGACTCTTTCTTTGAGTAGGACACAAATTCTTTTCCTTGTAGAAGTCCTATTTAGATGTTGCTTCCTTTTCCATCTCCTAGTGGGATTCTGCTTCGCGGCTCCTGGCATAGCCACCTGAACCCGATTCTGTTTGTCATCATCAAAATAGTATAGTTGTACTTGCACAGGTCTAAGAAATTCCCCCTTTTTGATGATGGCAAACCTGTGCATGTGATAATCCTGCAAAGTTACCCTTTTTGACATCTCAAAAAGAAGACAAGTAAGCACAAAACAAAATGACATGCATCAGAAGCACAAGCACAAGCAAACAAATACAGATAATGCAACGGGCACAACACATTAGAACTACTGATATTAGCCAACCATAAGCGTAAGTAAAGCAATAAGGAGACAGCTAGACAATCAGTATTCAAGAACAAGGCATACACCTAGCCTGCTAATGTCGACAAAGCAAAAAAATATACACAACCGAAGTGAAAAGATGTCTATAGGAGCACATAAGAGTAAGGATTATACAAAGCCAATAAAAAGGACAGGGGAGCACTAAGGGTTAGGGGATGAGGAGAAAGGGCCAAATCCAAGCAGCTTGAGAAGCACATCACCCACGCATTATGGTCTAGTTGTTGTTGAAGGAGCTGGTCCTTTAGGCAAAGCACATCACCCACGCATTATGGTCTAGTTGTTGTTGAAGGAGCTGGTCCTTTAGGCAAAGCACATCACCCACGCATTATGGTCTAGTTGTTGTTGAAGGAGCTCATCCACTTGATCTTAGAGATGAACTTGTTCTGTCCTGGCCTCTTGAAGATCCAACATCATCTGGGATATAAGCCTTGCAGCCTTGGGAGGAGCAGGTGCAGTAGTAGCAGCAGTGGGGGAAGGAAGGAAATCACACTCCAGGGCAGGGGTCTTATCAATAATATCTTTCTTTGTTAGAGCCCTACCCACTCCAAGGGGAACCTTGTATGCTTTAAAGATATGGGTTAACAGGTTGCCAAATGCCAATTGGACTAGGTATAGAATCAACCACATGCGCCATATGTCTTATTATCAAGGAGGGCCAGTCAACTGCTCCTGTAGATCAATGGCATAAGCGATTCCCATATCTAAAAAGTTTTCCTCATGGCAACGCTCACCCCTTGGAAGAATACAGTTGTGGACAACCTCAAACAACAATTTAAGAAAAGGAGAATTTCCCCCTTCAACACCTTCCTCAGTGCATCAGTAACCCTACCGTTAATGAATTTGGATTTTAACATATATCCATCATCATCCTTCAAAACATATTCAGCTAGACCCATAGATGGAACCCGCAATATCTCCCGCAACCTGACCTTGTCGAACACAATCTCAAATCTATGAACTGGGGAGGTGGCAACACTACCCTCCAATACAGACAAATTCTCATAGAAATCCACCACTTCTAGCTCAAATACCATAGGCTTAGTGTCCAAGAACAAGTACATCCGACCTTGATGGTAAGTTGTGTGCATACTTTCTCAACTTGGGGGTATGTACATACCTCTGGATGAATCACCCTCCCACGCAGTATAGACTTGGACCCAAAATAGTGATACTTCCCTATGACGAGAAACTTTTCTATATGTTGGTCAACCCCGGGGGAGCGAGGATGGTAGCTGGAGCATTAGGGGAAGGCGTCCCTTAGGGAGAGGAAAGGACTCTAATAGGAGTAGAAGGGGTGCCGAAGACTTACCATGGTATGGACATTTCCAGCTAGAGGATACACCTGCGGAGCCGAAGGCTCTTCATTTGCTGCGAGTCAATGGCCCCCTGGGTCGATGAGTAGGGATCTTAGAGGGTGGAAGTGTCTAGGTTGACCTCTGCACAACCCCTTGGAAACCTGTGCCAAGGGCATGTCATCCATAGAGCCAGCCTCGACAAGAGTGGGAACAGGTGAAGTCGAAGGGGGTAAAGTGGCTAGAGGGACTAGGGAAGGCGGTGGGGTGGATATGGAAGGAGGAGGTTAGGGTGTTGAGAAAAAGTGGGAAGAGGATGAGTATCATTTGAAGGGGTAGAGGAAGATGAGGGTTCGTTGATGAGGCGACGACGTGATGAGAGGGGTAGTTAGACATTGGACTATTGGGGTTTTGAGAAAGTGAAGGGGGAGCGAGGCAGAGAGTGCGGCAGGTCCAGTGAAGGTGAAGGAGAAAAGTATGGTTGAGGGTGACTGGAGGTAGGTGGTAGAAAGGAGACAGTGGCTAGTGGTATGGTGGTGGTGATAGGAGTTGCGTGGAGGAGGGAGATGAAGGTAGTTTCCCCAAGGACAGGGCTTGCGGTGGTAAAGGGGCGGTGGCATTTGAGTCGAGATAGAGTATAAGACTAGGGCAACCATTTTCTTTCTTAAAGTCTTGAGGGGGATGTTCTTGCTTTGGACAAGAGAGATGAACTTTAATCATGTGGGCGAATGGGTTTTAAAAGGGGTTCTTGGAAATCCAAAGGTGTGCCAGGAGTTGATTAAAAGGATGTCTTCTACAAAAATGGACACCATGAACTGACGCTTGAGATCCCAAGGAAGGTGATCATTGGCCTTTTTGAGTTAGCAAGCTTCCCGCCAATAAGAGGTATGGGTCAGATTGAGACTAAGCGACCAAGTTCAGCTGTTGGAACTCTGGACATCTACTCTTAAAGCATGTGAACATATTGCAGTGTAGATTGATCATAGGAGGGCAAGGGAGTACTTGATGGTCGAATATTGAGAACCAGTTGCACTTTACCTCAGTGTGATGGCCTATCTTGGGAAACTAAGGGTAATGTCAGCAGTTCCCAGTGAGGGAGTCCAAGTATAATCCGCTGGTTCAGGAGCATGTGCAACAGAGACAAAGTCACTTATTCAGTACAAACTTTAAATTAAAATTAAAATTAGTCAAAGTATGACTCATGCCCCCTGATCAAACGTAGATGTAGTCGATTGAGTGCAAAGTGTTCTCAACCCAATGTTTGGTAAAGATATCGGCCACCTGGTCCTCAGTCTCGCAGAAAACCATTTCGATAAACCCCTTTTCTACATTATCCTGCAAGACGTGGTGTCTAACATAAATGTGCTTGGTATGTTTATGGTGAACTGAGTTCTTTTCTATGTTCACGGCACTCATGTTATCACACTTGATTGGAATGCAGTAAACTTTCACTCCAAAGTCCAGAAGTTGTTGTTTGATCTAGAGAAGTTGAGCACAACATGAGGCAGCAGCGACATATTATACCACAATAGTAGACAAGGTAACTGAGTTTTGTTTCTTTGTGGCCCAGGAGACTAAGCAAGGTCACAAAAAGTGTGCCATTCCTGAGGTGCTCTTCCGATCAGCTAAGCACCCAGCGTAGTCAGCATCCGCAAATCCAACTAAGTCAAATGAGGATTCGATAGGGTTCCAGAGGACCAGATTCATAGTTCCTTTGAGATATCGTAGGATTTGTTTCACAACCTTGAGATGAGATTCCTTGGGATTGGATTGGAACTGGGCATACATACCTATACTGAACACAATATTTGGTCTGCTAGCAGTACGGTATAGAAGTGACCCGATCATCCCTCTATACTTGGTTTCATCGACACCAACTCTTGCTTCATCAATATCTAGCTTGGTTGTAGTCGCCATTGAGGTGTCACTTGTTTTACATCATGGTCAGCATCTCTTTGATGTACTTCAGTTAATGGATGGAAGTACCCTATTTTGTCCGATGAATCCGTAGACCCAAGAAGAAGTTTAGTTCACCTATCATGCTCATCTCAAACTCATTGCCCATGAGTTTTGCAAACTCTACTCTAAGGGCCTCATCTGCCCTCCAAAGATGATATCATCGACATAAACCTAAACTATGAGGACATAGATACCTTTCTTCTTAAGGAATAGCGTATAGTCAGTTCCCCCCCCCCCCCCCCCCCGATGTATCCATGACTTAGTAGAAAGCTAGAAAGTTTATCATACGAAGCTCTAGGTGCCTGGTTCAGTCCATAAAGCGTTTTATTTAGCTTGTATACATAGACAGAGTGTTCATGATTTCCAAAACCTGAAGGTTGATTAACTTATACCTTCTCCTATAGATACCCATTCAGAAAATTACTCTTGACTGGGATGCAAAAGCTATGAGCATTCTAATGGCCTCAATACGTGCCACAAGAGCAAGGTCTCATCGTAGTCAATTCCTTCCTCTTGATTGTACCTTTGAACCATAAGCCATAGCTTGTTTCTAGTGACTATACCTTGCTCATCCAGCTTGATTCTGAAAACCCATTTAGTGCCAATAATGGAGCGGTGTTCAGGAGGGGGAATCAGGTGCCACACTTTCCTGTGCTCAAATTGAAGAAGTTCTTTTGCATTGCAGATATCTATTCATCATCCAGTAGGGCCTCTTTGACATTCTTTTGGGCTCCACCGGAGACACCTATGTAGAGAAGACACACATTTGTTTTTGTATTTTTGACCTGGTGGATATGCCTAAGTCTAGAGGAGTCAGTAGATTTCTAATGAGTGAGAACTTTTATGCTTCTAGCTATGACCTTGGTCCTCTGGCACTGGATCGGTCTGTGTGGTAGTAGAGGGACCAGCTTCATCAGATGCTGATGTCCCTGAGGTTCTTGCTCCATCAGATGAATTTGGCCTAGGTGCCTCCCTTCTTTCCTCACTATTTGGGGTTGAAGTAGAAGGTAGAGCCAGTTGAGTTGGAGGAGCAGGTGCACTGGGATTACACCTTCTTCATCATCAGAGACTCTTCTGTGATTTGACATCCCCAATTCATGTACATGTTCCTACAAAACCTTCTCGGCCACAGATTTGACCTCATCAAATATAACATGTGTAGTTCCTTCCAGACATTTTGTTCTTTTGTTGAAAACTTTGTATGTTTTACTTTGTGCAGAATATCCTAGGAATATTTCCTCATCACTCTTGGCATCAAACTTCCCCAGCACATCCTTCCCATTGTTGCGCACAAAACATACACAACCAAAGGAACGAAGGTGAGCTAGATTTGGTTTTCTTCATTTAAGTAGTTCATAGGGTATTTTATTTAAAATGGGTCTAATCATGCATCTATTGATGAGATAGCAGGTAGTGTTCACAGCTTCAGCCCAGTAGCTCTGTGGAAGGGTGATGGCTATCAGCATAGTTCTATCTATGTCTTCCAGAAATCTATTCTTCCTTTTGACCACCCCATTTTATTAAGGTGTTTTAGGGGCGGAGAAGTTATGGACTACGCCATTTTCAGTGCAGAATCTTAAGAACTTAGAGCTCTCAAATTTTGTACCATGATCTGTTCTCAAGCTCATCAGATGGAAGTTCAATTTCTTTTGCACCATTTTAACGAACACAGTGAATACATGGAACGTTTCATCCTTGGATTTTAGAAAGAAAGTCCCCAGGAATCTGGAGTAATATTTACAACACGAAAACATACCTATTACCTCCTCGGTTTCGCACTCGCATTGGTCCACAGATATCCATGTAAACCAGTTCTAAGGGTCTGTGAATGCTCACCAGACCAACTGGAGGAAAGCTGCTTTTGTCATGTTTTCCTTGATCACATGCACCACAAACTTGATCCTTATTAATCTTGCCTTCTGGTAGACCTAGAACCAGTTCCTTGTATATCATTTTGTGATCGTCGAGAAGCTAGCATGACCCAGTCTCTTGTGCCACATGATGGATTCATCACTCATGTCACTGAGGCATTTTTGCGTGGGCTTCTTTGGGCCCCTAATATCAACCATGTACACATTTTTGTGCCTTTTCCCCAGAGTATAAGCCACCTAGAATAGGAGGTTGTCACCTTGCACTCAGAGGTGGTAAAGAGGTTATCATTTCCCTTGTCGTACATTTGAGAGAACTCATCAGGTTTTGCTTTAGTCCCTTCACATAGTACATATTGTCAATACATTGGGACGGTGAGGGCTCCAATTTTCCAATTCCCTTTATTTCCCCTTGCTTTCCTTTTCCAAATCCCATGCTTCCGCCTTGGAAATTATTCAGTAGAAAGAAGTTGCGTTTGTCTCCTTTCATGTATCTGGAGTCTCCGCTGTCTAAGTACCACTGTTTTAGCTTTCCTTCTACTAGTTCCTGCGCCAATTAGCAAGGGTTAGTTTAGGTAACCAAATCTACTTGGTTCCTTTTTTATTGTAAAAGGATGGATAAGATCTCATTTGGCCCAACTTGGTAAGTCCCTTTTGCCTCTACCAGTCCCTTTTACTTTTTTTCCATAGGTCTTACTCAAATAGGTGAAGCTACTATTAAAAGCCTTTGTATTCTTGTCGCACCTATCCCTACTGTGACCTGTCAGGCCACACAAGGTGTATGGATTGCCATAGTCAACTACGCTCTCTTTGGTTTCCTTTATTTTGAACCCGATTTCTATATTTGGTGGTAGACTGACCTTGCAGCATATCATCGAGCATGGCAGAGGACCTGGTCCACTTAATGTTATGCTCTAACTTAGCTTTGGTCTGGTCGAGTTCCTTGAAAAGAGCTTCATTACTTTTAGACAAATTCCTTGAGAAGGGCCAATTGAGACTGTCTCATCACATTTTTCTCTTTTATAGAGGACTTAAAGTTGTCAATCTCCGTTTGGAGTATCTGGTTGACATTTTCTAGGTTTACATTCCTAGTTCTCAATTGAGCATAATCCTCCAACAGATGTTCCTTAGTTTCACAAATGGTCATATAGGCATCAATTAGGACTTGTGAAAAGGATTCAAGCTTTTTCTTAGAGTAGGTATGAGTATTAATTTTGACTTGTTCGAAGCTTACCTTAGTGTCCAGCAGAGAACTATCCTCATCATAAGAACTTGCTCCTGCCATCAGTGCCACTTTCTGATCATCACACCCAGCCTTGATGTCAGAGTCGTCTAGTTCAACATTAGCCACAATCATCGCTTTGTCCTTGCTACTTCCATTATCAGATTCTTCTACAGCAACAAGTTCAAGGAAATCATACTTCTCAGCCCCCTCAATGTCCATGAAGGATTGATTTTCTGGAACTTCACAATCAAATTCCTCTCCGGAGTTGTTCCCTAATGCCGCAAGAGCCCTATTCACAGATAGATCTGCCTCTTGATTTGTCATCCTCCTATCCTTGAGAACATATGACTAAGTTTTGGGTTCCTTGGGCTTTTCAAGGTTATTCTTCTTGTATTCAAGTGCCCAGAGAGGACATAACTTAATGAAGTGATCAGGACTTCCGCACTTGTGATAGAGTTGTTCCCTAAGATCCTTTTTAGTGTTTCTCTGGGGAACCCTTCTCTGACCTCTAGTTCCTTTTTGCATCACACTTTGAAACCTCTTAGTGATTAGGGCGATGTTTTCTTCTTCATAATCCTCATTCTCCGTTGCCTTGAGAACCAGGTTCTTGTCTTTCCTCTTGTTATTCAGCTCCTTCTCCTAGTTCTTCTTCAGCTCGTAAGTCACAAGTGTTCCCATCAACTCATTTATGGTTAGAGTGTTGAGATCTCTTGCTTCAGTGATGGCTTCCACTTTACTTTGCCTGAATTCAGGCAAGACAATCAGCAACTTCCGGAAGGCCTTTCCAGTTGGAATAATTTCGCCCGGTGAGTTAATTTTATTCACTACAGCAATGAATCTGGTGTGTATATCCTGTATAGTTTCACCATCTAGCATTCTGAAAAGCTCATACTGTCGGTTGAGATTATCAATCTTAGCCTTCTCAACTTGAGTAGTTCCTTCATGAGCTGTCCGAAGGGTGTCCCAAATAGCTTTCGCATCCGGATCGGCAGGGACTCTATTATACTCATCAGGACCAATGCCACAAATCAACTTGGCATTGTTTTGGATTGCCAACTTGTCAGGAGTAGCCCATTCAGTACGTCTTAGGCACTCGGGTGTTGGGCGTAGGACCATCCTTTATAAGGGTAGTTGGTCCATCCAGGATGACATTCCAGAGATTTAGGCTTTCTCCAATCAAGTGATCTAGCATACAATATTTCCACCAGTCGTAGTAGTTTCTGTTAAACAGTGGGGTCTGCTTTGAGAAGCTCACTCTAGAGCAGTAGGTGGAGCCGTCATTGAACTTTCGAGGTGGTTAGCTTTAATTCGAGAGACCTGCTCTGATACCAATTGAAAAGACTGCTACCACTAACCTACTAAAGAACCTAGTTCGATAGTAATACCAGTTGAACAAGTAAGAATGCAGTATCAAGGTAGACATACAACTTATAGTGGAAAAACTCCTTTCTCAAGCGAGAAACAACCACTACCTACACTTGTAGGATTTCAACAACCTTATTACTTCAAAACTGAGCAAAGCCAACTTACAAACTCGGAACTCTCCACTCAACAAACTTAACACACCTAACTAGCACAAATGAGAGCCACACCCACTCTCACAAACAACTCACACAATGAATACAATCTCTTACAATTATTGTCACTAACCAATGATTCTAAGAGGATTGCAACAATTTTAGCAAACAAGAAAAACCTAACTCTAAATGTTGGTTGAATGCTCTTATGTCAGTGCTCTTGCTCGAATGATTCTCTGATTTTCAAGATTACAAAAGCTGCAACTACTAGGGTTAAAGATTGTTTATATAGTTAACCCTCGAGTCGTTCCATTCTAGGACTCCTTCTTTGAGTAGGGCACAAATTATTTTCCTTGTAGAAGTCCTATTTCGATGTTGCTTTCTTTCTGAGTCCTTTCCTGATTCTATTTCCTTATTTGGCATTCCATCTTCTAGTGGGATTCTGCTTCGCGACTCTTGGTACAACTACCTGAACCTTATGTTTGTCAACATCAAAACAACATAGCTGTACCTGCACATATCCTAACAATTTATTATTAATTCTTTAAGTAAGTTCTACTATTTTCATTTTCTCCATTATTTGTATAATTTGTTTTTCACAACTCTCTTAAGATTCCTTCATATATTTAACTTTAATTAGATTAAATGGGTGTTTGGGTTGGCTTATTTTATGGTTTTTGATTCTAAGTTATTTTTAAGTTTTGAAAGTCTTTGGAAACAAAACAAAAACCACTAAATAAACACCCTTTTTGGTATGTATGTTCATAATAATGCCCCTCAAGCCAATCATCTAAATTACTCCAAAAGATAAACATGGTTTTCTAGTCAAAGCAACTTTGTTACTTTCGTGTACTCATCGACGTAAGTCCTCTCGGGGTTTCCTTAGGGACTTCAATTAGCACCGGTCTCCCAGGCTGTATATACCTTCTCTGCTTATTTAATTTATTCTCATTTCATATCCATTTTAAGGTTTAACAATCAACATAAATAGAGCCAAATGCTGTTATAGAATCAAATAAACATCACACATTATATTATTTTAATGGGTTAGTTTTAAAGTTGAAGATCATTGATATCTTCAATATAATGTAAAAGAAAATTGGAATTCAGAAATGAAAATCAAACATACTTCTATATAGTTAAGATGAAATCAATTTTTTCTCCATTATTGCTTCGAGGAACAATAATCAGACCCTCAGCCAGATAAAAGATTGTCATAACTCACACTTAATTATCGTGGGAAAAAAATATTTACTGGACAAACAAATTTCAATATCCACAGTTGGGCTATAGTCTTGATGCCAATAAATGATAAAAGCTCAATTAACATTAGTGAATGCCAATTGCGCAAAGCCTACAAATTGAACCAAGCTAGTATTCCAGACAATAACCACCATGTAACCTTTGCTTTCTCGAATTTGCCACCATTAATCTTGAGAATACTTATTTAAAACATGAAATGAAACATCTTTCAATTGATATAAAAGACAACTTGTGATGAATAACATTACTTATTAGAAAAATATGTGAAGTAGTAGAAGTTCTGTCACTAACTCTTATGAGTTGAGTCGGACTTCTCTCATATGATCCTTGAGATAATTGTGTAGGGCACCATAAAGTTTCTTCTGTCACACCCTATTATTTAAAATATAAAATTAATTTTTACATCATAATAATAAGATTTCATGACATACCATGTTAGTATTTCAGACAATAACCACCATGTATATAAATGTTGACAAAAACATCTTTTGTCAACATTTTGTAACTTCACTTGAAATTTTGACAAAAACATGATATAAATGTCAATATCTTGTAGTAAATTCAACTTTTGGGTTCATGTCTTTTTCTATCGGACTGACATCTATCTCAGTTATCAGTGTAACATCTTTTGTCCGCCTCTTTAATACGAAATGTGCCGGAATCAGGTCCTTTATATTCAATATGTCCAGAAATCTTGAAAGCATGCCTACATAGTATACCCCGAAATTCAAATAATTTACAGCTGCAAGATACTTGGGTTATTGATCACTTAACAATCACGACATGTTTCTTACCACTTCCAAGAGTGCTAGCATTGTAAGTACATAATTCTCCTTCATCATAACAGTCCTTTATCGAAACCAGTAACGACTTTTCTCATTCATTTTGAAACTTTCCTAGCATGAGCCAGTAAAGGAAGTTTAACCTATAAAATAAGTATTCTTTGGGTCATGTGAAAAGTTGACATATTCTTATTGTCACATTTATCATCGACTGGTCATTAAAAATATTTAAAAAATGGAACAATATCCAAATTAGATTTCAAATATCCTCTTAAAGATCCATTAATACTCTCACCTAATTGAGTGTGTCGCATACTTGCTGAGAATGTGTTTCTTCCATATATCATGGACCATTTCTCCCTTGTAGAAAATGTATTTTTCAATCAATTATTTTCCTCAAGATCATATTTCTCAAGTATTTCATGTCACGCACTTAGAAAATCCTCCTCATACTCATAATCATATAACAATTTGCTAAAACCTCTTGAAAATGATGCATTAGCTCTAAAGATACGATTAAGATGTTTAAATGCACTCTTTTCCAATGTCATACACAAAGGCAATGATACTGTAAGGACTTGGAATTTTTTACGACCTCAATGAAGTATGAAAATTTGGTTTAGGAAAAGTTTTGGACCAAGGTGACACTTCATGGGAGCCATCACGGTCCGTGTGAGGTGACACGGCCCGTGTGGAGCCTCCACGGAGTGGCCCTTGGCCCATGGAGGATGTTGGCCCTTAAACATGGTGTTTAAACTAAGGCACACCACACATGGATCCCTCACGGTCCGTGTGACACTTCACAAACCGTGTGGTAGGCCGTGTGATGGCCTTGGCTTGAAATCCCACATCTTTGGGACCAGTATGGTTACACGACCAAGTGCACAGCCTGTGAGGCCATCCGTAAAGCTTCGAGAGTGAAATATTTCAAAGCATGAAATTACCGTCTCGTAACTTGATCGTGAAATATTTCTAAAGAGAGGGGTAGGGGCAGTGTCACGGCCCATGTGATGCTACACGGTCTGAGTACCCTCCCATGAAGGTGACTTTGTTGAAAAATTCTAAGTATGGGATCTCATGCTCAAGCTAAGTTCACTTTCAAGCCTTTAATTCAGGCTTATTAATGTTGTTTAAGGCCATCATAGGTCTCCTTCATCAAGTCAAGTTCAAAGGAATTCAATTGGCTAAGTTTTCACAAGTACCGATAGGAGGATTGATTTTAAATTGGCATATCACTTAGCACAAAGGAACTGGGTGGACCATGACCTATCAAATTGAAGCTCTTTGAATTATCTTTCCAACGCATCTGGTCTCACATCATTCCGAGTTCCGAGCAAGAAATTATGCCTTTTGTTCCTAAAACCTGTCTGGATTGAATTTCCTACTCAATAAGTATGCACGTCAAGAATCACAAGTAACCTACGCATTAGTATTTTTGGAATGTGGCATATCAAGGTGCAAGCTTTAATTCCATAGTCTTAGCCGATAGTAAGGGCAACAATGGACCACCATTTCCTTGATCGAACAATGTCATGATAAGCTGATCAGAATGTGGTACCTGATTGGTGAATCATTGAAATGTATGACAAGTCCAGAGAAGCTAGAGCTTCATAAGGCCTAATTACTTGTGAGGAGAAATATTCATGATGAATAAAGCCAAAGGAGGATCAAGAAAAAGTAGTGATAACTTAAGATGTTGAACAATTCTTGAAGCTCCTCATCTTCGAGAGGGGAAGATCTCCTCAAGGTCTGATATGTCTATGAAATCCACCGTTCTTCAGGCTTTCTGAATCACTCTTGGTTTAGCACTCCGACTTCGAAGGTTCAATGTTTCCTCCTTTTCAGATGGTGTTATGGGTCTTTTTGTAAGGATAGTTCCACTTTGTCCCTGTACCACCTGTTTAATTCATGCTTCTTCTTTAACAGTATCCAGATTAATTTTCCTCAGCTCACATAAGCGCTTCCCTTCTTCATCTTCAACACCACCCCCATCAACTTCACTGCAGTTCTTAATATTGAGAAATGCCTGCTTTACTATTTTGTCCTCCAAACTGTGGAATGAAATCATGGCAAGCCTTCCACCAGAACTGAGATACTCGAAACAAGCACGGATGGAATCCTCCAAAGTCTTGAGTTCATCATTAACAGCTATCCGCAAAGCCTGAAAAATTCTTGTAGCTGTTTTAATCCAACCTTGCCTTCCTGCTTAAGCAAGTAACCAAAGCATAATCACATTTCTCAATTCCACGGACAAAAATGTACAGAAGATTATTAAGCATGAAAAACTACCTACTAGACCAGATCGAATACCATTATTCCAGGAATGTTTTACTTCTGTATTATGTTGATTTTAAATACCTTGTCTTTTTTTTACCTGTGGGCAGTAACATTAATTGAATGACTATGTTCATATACCTACATTTTACCTCTTGTTTCATGTGTCACTGTTGAAGTGTTATGCACAAGAGAAGCACGAAATATAGACATGTGTTCAAAATATTATCCTCCTTATTTCTGTCTGATATCTTAGAGGGTGTTTTTATTTCTCTTTTCCAAAGTTAATGATATATTTGATGTTTTTTCATTTATATTAAATTCTTTCTGGAAATTTGCTAATTCATTTTTTATTATCATTTGCAGGCAATGAAGGTGAAAAAAGAGATAAAAACAATGAAGGTGTTGCTCCCTAGGGGGATTTGAATTGATATTTTTGGAACTTAACAAGTATTAATTATCTAGAAGTGTTTTGTTATTTTTGGACTTAGAAAACCTGTGCTTGACCGCTTGAATGGTAAAACATATTATGTATTTTGCTTTAATGGATATTGCATGACCTTGAATCTTAGATTGTATTTGATTAAAAATAGTTTCTTCTCGTAATTGAAATATATATCGAATGTATGTTATATTTATGTGATATTTTTGCCTATAATTGACACATTATAGTGAAGAAAAGTGTTCTAATAGTCCAATAAAACCGTTGCAATAACAAGAAAAAAATTCTTACAATCGATGTATAGAATAACTGTTGCATTAGACATTATAGGAACGGTTTAGGAAACGTCCCAACAAGGGTGAGAACCATTGCTATACCTGAATGTGATAACCGTTGCAATAATAAAAAAAGTGTTGCAGAAATTTTATAGGAACAATTTGGAAATCATCCCAATAGGATGTAAGAACCATTGCCATAGGTTGGAAGTGGAAACCGTTGCAATAGGAGCGTCTATTGCAACAGTTTTAGTAACGTTGCAATGTTCTGTTGCTATAGATCTATGGTTACGTGACCTGTTGGGAGGGTCACTAAAACCATTGCAACAGATTTATGGCAACAGAAATTCTATCTACAGCAACAGAAATGGAACTGTTGCCATAGGCCATATTTCTAGTAGTGGATTATGGTTATGACATGTATGTGATCACATAAATGTCTATTGTTATTGGCTCTTTGAGCATATTTGGTGCTTACACCATATTATTAAGTGGATGAGCTATTCCTATGCATGAAAAATATGGATTGAATTGTGATTTGGCTTTTCAGCCCAAGTATGAATGATTGTGAAGAATGTTTGGTTTTTATGCCTAAATGTGCATTGAAATGATTTGAAATGACTATTGCCTATTTTGAAAACATGTATATATATAAGTGTTCCTGCGGGATACCGACTTAGCACCGAACGGATTGGGGGCGTCAGGGGTATCCCCAAGAGTTCTCTCCTTTTCGTTGAAACATGTGCCAACATTGGGATGGTAGCATTACCAAAATGACCGGTCGTAAGGAATGGTTACACATTGATATGATATGAAATGGAAATCCTTTCGAAATGACCGGGTCATAAGGAAGGTGGCCATCACACCAAAATGACTGGGTTGTAAGGTGTGGTATAGTTATCTTTGGCAAGTAATCTTCTCTCACCCGATGGGGGGCCAATGTTGGGTAAATTCATGTAATAGCTCGCATGAGTTTGAGATATCGGTTATGGTCCTATCCCCACTATATATTAGCATTATTGTATTTCATGCATCATGGATTTCATGACATATCATTATATACTCTTCTTGGATATGAACTTCTTTCTATATTATGTACCCTTGTCATCTAACATTGAATGCAGGTTTGTTAAGTCATATGCATTGCATGACCGCATACTTAGTATATTGAAACGTACTAACGCATACTTTTGCCTACATGATCTAACCATGTAGGGACCAGAGACTACCTTCATCCACCATTTGACGGCTAGATCGAATTTGAGAAAGTGTTATGGTGAATCCTATCTTCAAAGGACCAGCCAACATCTATCTACCTTATGTTGTCCCTATTTTTCTATTTACTTTGAGGGTGAGCCGGGGACATGACTTGACCCCGGTCCTATTCTATGACTAGAGGCATTGTTGGACATCTTGTAGACTCTTGTCAGATCTATGTGTTTTATTTGGAGCTTACGATTATGGTTATCTATTCGATATGGCTACTATGGATTAATTATGGGAATTATGATATGCATGTATGATTTTTGATGTGGAAAGGTTGAAGATCCTAAGTCCCGCATTGCCCCCATAGAGTGAGTCATACTTACCCGCCCCTTAGTTCTTATGTGTTATGTGCTATGTGAATCTATGTTAATCCCTTATCCCTATGACATCCCCATAGCATGAGTCCTACTTTCTGTCCTTTAGAACTGTGTGTTTACTATTTATATATACGCTTCCAAACCGATGATGTGAATATAGATATTTGAGGCTTGTTTGGGGACTCTCGGGTTCCATTCGCCATGTCACTCCTAGACCCTAGGTCTGGGTCATGACAAAAACTAGGTCATCTTAGTGACAAGTGAGAAGTTGTACTCTTAGTACAATCCTATCCTACGCTGGCTAAGTAATTTATGAGTTCGAGTTATTATTACTCTTACCCATATCGGTGCTCAATACTACTCCCAAAATTATTAATTATATGCTCATACTTAAAAGACTATATTTGCTCAAAGTACTGCTTTTCTTATCTTTGGGACTTAGCCCAACTTGGCATTCTCCTAACTTTTCTCAAAACTGTCTAAAATCATAGGCTTCATGCTTCACTATTCATAAAATACTTATGATAATACTTTTCTTGAGTTTAAAGCAAGATTTGGAATTTCATAGATTTTCATAGTAACTTTAGGATTTACCTAGTTTAAAAAGTAAAAGCAATATCTCAACTTAGGACCTCAATATAGTAGAAACAATTTAGTAAACCATGATTTTTTTTAAAAATAACACCAACAGGAACAATTACTCATAATGAAGAAATCTTGTTCTTAACTAATAACTTCACCCTGAAGAAACTAGTAGTTACATGATGGTAAAATAATGTATTAAGTTCTTCAAGAATTTTGAAGAAGGTACTTGAAAGCCCTAGATGTTTTCCTCTGGAAACTACATTCATAGTTTGGAGAGTGTTTTGAGTGTTAATGAGTTGAAGAATCATATTTTAGGGGTTTAATATATGTAAAATGGCAAGTTTAGGCTAAAAGGGTGAGAAAGAACGAGAATACCCCTGTTTAAAAAACATTGTTTAAGTTGTCTATTGGACCATCTACAACAGAAACTTCTACGGTCCGTAGAATCCCATCCGTAAGTTTTGGATGAATTTTCGGGTCACCAGTTCGGTTCTATGAGCCCAAACGACATTCTGTAGAAGCATCTACGACATGTAGTTGGGTCCATCAAATTGGGGACTTAAAAATGGACTTTCTGAAGTTTTTTCACGAGTTACCAGGATGGGCTGTGGCTCAAACCATGGCCCATAAGTCAGGTCGTCATTTTCACTCTGCACTAGCAGTCCATAGTAAAACAGTCATAACATTTTACTCCGAGCTCCAACTAAGGATGTGTTGGAAAGCTAATTAAAAGACCTTTAGTTTGGTAGGTCATAGACCACCTAATCCTTTTGTGCTAAAAGTTATGGTCACTTAAATTTGACCTTTGCATAATCTAATGTGAAAAATTTAATCGGTAGGAAGGTTTTGAACTCAACTAAGTACTTGAGGTCTCTCATAACCCGAATTCACTTCCGACACACTTCCCACATATATTAATAATCCTTAAAACATAGGTACAGGTAAGGCATTACTAGGTTCAATCTTATGTATTTGCGATGATAAATTCCAGATCCTAACAGTAGAATTATGAGGTGTTACAATATCTCCCCCTTGGAATCAATCGTACTCGAATAAAGATGAAACTGGGAATATTAAGCATGTTTGCTATTCATAAACTAGTTTATCAACAAGAAGCTATACAGATAACTTATTACTCATATTTAAGGATGTATCTCAACTCAATTATTGGAATAAGGAATATTACCTTTAGGCTTGTCATTTGAAGGCATGAATAAGTGAGGATATCTAGCTTTCTTGTCTGCCTCAGCTTCCCAAGTGGCTTCTTCAACGAACCGGTTCCTCCACAATACTTTAACAGAAGCAATTTTCTTAGTCCTTAATTTGCGAACCTGAGTTCTAGTATCTGAACTTGGATCTCTTAATATGACAAGCTGTGTTTGACTCCCATACTCTCTATAGGAACAACCAGTATGGGGTCTCCCAAACACTTCTTAAGCATAGAAATAAATAGCAGCTAACTCTGGTGAAAATGCCAATTCGTATGCCACATTACCAATCCTCCTAATAATCTTTTATGTGCCAGTATATCGAGGATTGAGCTTCTCATTTTTCCCAAATCTCATAACTCCCTTCATCTGTGAACCCTTTAGGTACACCTAATCACCTATCTCAACTTCCAAGTTTGTTCTTCTAACATTAGTATAAGATTTTTATCATCTTTGGGCTGTCTTTAATCTCTCATGAATAACCTTTACCTTCTCCATAGCTTGATGGACTAAATCAAGGCTTATCAATCCAGCCTCGCCAACTTTAAACCACCCAATAGGCGACCTACACTTCCTCCCATAAAGGACCTCATATGGTGCCATTTGTATGCTATCTTGGAAACTGTTATCATAAGAAAAATCAATCACGCTTAAGTGATCATCCCAGTTACCTTTAAAGTCTATAACACATGCCCTTGACATATCCTCAAGAGCATGTATAGTTCACTTTTCCTACCCCACTATTTGAGGATGGAAGGTTTTACTAAGATTCACCTTTGTACCAAGCCCTTTCTGAAAGGACTTCCAAAATTGTGCTCTGAACTCGGCTCCTTTGTTTGAAATGATGGATAGGGTACCCCATACAATCTAACGATCTCCTTAATATAAAGTCAATCATAGTACTCAACTGTATCAGTTGTCTTAACAGGTAGAAAGTGAGCTGACTTGGTCATTATCTAATATTACCCATGTTGAATCATTCTATCTACGACACTGGGGTAAGCCTGTTTGAAGTCTATGTTAATCATTTCCCGCTTCCACACTGGAATTTCAATATTCTGGGCTATACCACAATTCCTTTGATTGTAGGAAATTCGGGCATCTAGACATGAACTCTGCAATGTTCTTCTTCATGCCACCCCACTAATAAACCTCTCGCACGTCTCTATACATTTTTGTTGCACCTGGATGAATAGAATATCTGGCCTTATGAGCCTCAACTAGAATCCTGTCTCTAAACTCATCAATACTTGGTACAGATAGTCTGCCTTGGTATCTCAGAACTCCATCTCTCCCTTTTGCAAACACTAATACCTTCTGAACATCTTCTTTCGTTTGGAAGAGGATGAGTTCTTGCTCTTGCTTTTCTTTCACCTCCACCACTAAGGAAGACTCTACCCCATTTTTGACAATCACACCACCTTCGTCAGAATCCTCAATCTGCACTCCCAAGCAAGCCAGTTTGTATACTTCCTTAGCTAGTTCTTTCTTTCTTTCCATCCTCAATGTGTGTAGTGCTCCCCACGCTCAACTTGCTAAGATCATCAGAAACTAGATTCGCTTTACCTGGGTGATAGAGGATGCTCATGTTATAGTCCTTCAACAGCTCCAACCATCTCCTTTGCTTCAAGTTGAGTTCCTTCTAACTGAATGCATATTGCAAGATCTTGTGGTCAGTAAACACATCCACATGCCTACCATAAAGATAGTGTCTCCAAATTTTGAGAGCGAACACCACAGCAACAAGCTCAAGATCATGAGTTGGATAGTTCTTCTTATGATTCTTAAGCTGCCTGAAGGCATATGCTATCACCTAGCCTCTTTGCATTATTACACACCCTGGACCAACTCTAGAAACATTACAGTATACAACAAAGCCATCAGTTCCCTCGGGCTTCCAACATTAAGTCTGTTGTTCCTTAGTAGCTTAGTGGTAGAGCAGTCGGCTGTTAACCGATTGGTTGTAGGTACGAATCCTACTAGGGGAGATTTTTGAGTTATTGTTGTTCTGACCTAGCGCTTGCCTACGGTGGTGTCCTTCTCCTTTTTTTCTAAACTAGAAGAATTGTGGGACATCAAAAGCGGTTAGGGATAAAACTAGATCGGTTATAGTTAGCCTAGTTTTCAACTCTTGGAAACTCTTCTCACAAGGTTTAGACCATATGAACTTAACCTTCTTTTGAGCTTGCTTAGTTAACGGAGATGAGATAGAAGAAAACCCCTCTAGAAAACACCTGTAGTAACATTCCAAACCCAAGAAACTCCTCATCTCTTTTGGAATTGTGGGCCTTGGCCAATTTTTTATAGCTTCAATCATTTGAGAATTAACTTGAATGCCCTCGCCATAAACAATATGACCAAGAAATGCAGATGTTAACCAGAACTTATATTTAGAAAATTTGGCATGCAAATGTTGGTCCTTAAGGGTCTGAAGGATAATTCTAAGATGGCTGGCATGATCCTCCTCATTACGAGAGTAGATCAGAATGTCATCTATGAACACAATGACAAACATATCTAGGTACTGCCTCAACACCCTATTCATAAGATCCATAAAAGTTGTTAGTGCATTAGTCAGTCCTAATGATATGACTAAGAATTCATAATGACCATAGCGGGTTCTGAAAGATGTCTTAGGAATATCACTTTCTCTAACTTTGAGCTGATGGTACCTAGATCTAAGGTCTATTTTGGAGAAACAAGTAGAACCCTGGAGTTAGTGAAATAGGTCATCAATCCTAGGAAGAGGATACTTATTCTTTATAGGAACCTTGTTTAACTTGCAGTAATCTATACACATTCTAAGAGAACCATCCTTCTTACGAATGAAGAGAACTAGAGCACCCTAAGGTGAGATGCTTGGCCTAATGTAACCATTATCTAGGAGGTTTTTTAGCTGCGTTTTCAACTCCTTTAACTCTAAAAGAGCCATCCAATATAGAGGAATAGATATGGGCTAAGTATCTAAGAGGGTGTCAATCCACAAGTCTATCTCCCTGTCAGGAGGGACTCCAAGTAGATCATCACGAAATACTTCTGGGAACTCATTCATGACTTGAACAGACAAGAGAGATAGTGTCTCGGCACTGGTATCTTTTATCCAGACAATATACTATTAACCATATCTGGTGAGTTCTCCTGCTTCTATCTGGTGCCCATGGCATATAGATGGTTTGTGCCCCCGTCTGACCTTGATGCAGCACCCTTCTGAACTGGCTTACCCTGTGGTGCTGAAGAAATTGACTAAGATTTATGGTCCTCAATGTTTTGCCTCCGCATAGGACACTCATTCAAAAGGTGTCCCACCTGATCATATCTAAAACAACCATTTGTGCCCACGAGGTACTCTCTAGGATGAGACCTACACAGCATAAACCAAATAATGATTCAATTCCTGAGCTACACTCCCCAATGGCTGGTTGCCTTAAACTCTGCAGCTTTGTGATCCTTGCGTAATCTTGACCCTCGGTGCAGGTGCACTAGCAGAAGAAGGTGTTGGTCCAGATGTCTTAGGCTGAAAGGATGAACGACTAGCACTTCCAACCCCATTCTTAAATGTCTCCTGGCCGGATGTCTTGGCCCTCTTCTTTCTGAACTCCTCCTTATCATGCATCTTCTCTTTCTCCATGTCTATATCCCTAATTTGCATAGAAGTTTTGTCCTTTCTCTTAGTCATCCGAGAGAACTCTGATATACACAAATCCATCCTAGTATGCATGTCTACCACCATAGTCAGAGCATAACAGGACAACTGATTGAATTCAAGGCTATACTCCCCCACACTCATAACTTCCTGCTTCAGATTCAGAAACCCCCTCACCTTAGCCTACCTCAACTCTTTAGGAATGTATTGTCCCAGAATGGCCTCCTCGAACACTGCCCAACTCAAAGTTGGTGCTCCTTCTGCTCTACCTCCCTTCCACTAATCAAACTAGACTCTGGCTACTCCCTTGAGTCAACTCAACTCGCTCTGTATCGCCTGTGTGAATAATTTGAAATACTTTCTAGAGCTCCTCAACAAAGTTCTCAGGATCCTCCTTCGTATTAGACCATGAGAACTCAGGTGGGTTCATCCTAAAAAATTTATGAACCCTAGTGGTGTACGAACTATCATGTCTGCACTCTCCCTATTGACCTTCCTATGTGGTGACTGCCTGTGCTAAAGTCTAGATGGACTGGCGGAGCTCAACATTAGAGATATCTGCCTATGATGGCTGTTTAACAGGCACAACTGGACCTTTAGGTCCCTGTAGAACTGGTGGATTAGGCTAGTTTGCATTTCACCCACCTGAGCATCCTCTACCCCTAGCTGATTTGGCGGCTCTTCGTGGAGGCATAATTTGAAAAGAAACGTGTGGTCGAACGAGTTAGAGTAGATTAAATAGAGTTAAACTCTGAAGCGCAAAATAGAATAACAACTGATAATGACTTTTCCTATTGCCTTGTGGCCTCCTCATTATGGATGTGGCGCGCTTCACACCAATAATACAAACTCCACTAGACACGATTCCATAGATACCCTAGGACATTTGAACTCTATGCTCTGATACCAAATTTGTCACGCCCCAAGTTTATACCCTGGACGTGGCCGGCATCCAGAACCATTTCTGGTTTAAAGCGAACCATTTAACCTGGCTACTTTACTTAGAAGATACTTAAATAATAAATGATGGGCGTAGATATATTGAGCTAAAGAGATTGCAATAACCTGAACAAACTAAATAGAGGAAATATCTCAACAATAGTTGAAAGCAAGAACTAAGGCTCATATCATCTGGTCTATGGAACCTCTAACCAGATAATCTGAAACAACTACGATGACAGGCCCACAGTAACCACAACTGAAAATAAATACCGAAACAGAAATAAATCCTTCAAAGCCTTTGACTAGTAAGGGGCCTCAGCTATAGCTGAATGAAATGTTGGTCCTCAACAGAACATCTGCTAAGGGACTCAGTCTCCTGTGCATGCATCATAAAACAATGCAGATCCAAAGGATGTCAGTACATTTAATGTATGAGCATGCAAAATAGCCAAAACAGAGAACTCGGGATAAGGCACTCTACTCAGAAGTAACTAAAAGCATGTCTCAAAATATGATAGTAAAAATAATGAATCAAGTGTATGCTGAAAGTAATATCATAGGCTGAAAACTCTGTATGGAAGAATTTGATTACTTTAGCTTGGGGAGTTCTCTAACTGAAAACGATCACTATGAGCCTCGTGATTATACAACATCTAGCCCACACTGCCAAAGTCATCCCATACTTTGCCAGGGGAAGGGACGAAAACTAGGGCAGTGGAACCATCCCAAAATTGGATCATCTCAGTGGCAAGTGATGAGCTGTACTCTTGGTACAATTCTATCCTACGTTGGCTACGTAGTTTATGAGTTCAAGTTATTATTACTCTTACCCATATCGATACTCAATACTACTCCCAAAAGTATTAATTATATGCTCATACTTAAAAGAATATATTTGCTCAAAGTATTACTTTTCTTTTCTTTGGGACTTAGCCCAACTTGGCATGCTCTTAACATTTCTAAAAATTGTACAAAATCATAGGCTTCATGCTTCACTATTCATAACATACTTATGATAATACTTTTCTTGAGTTTAAAGCAAGATTTGGATTTTCATAGATTTTCTAGTAACTTAGGGTTATTTAACTAGTTTAACAATTAAAGTAGTATCTCAACATAGGACCTCAATATAGTAGAATTTTTTTTGCAAATTCCATGCTTTTCTTCAACAATAACAGCAACAAGAACAATTACTCATAATGAAGAAATCTTGTTCTCAACTAATAACTTGATACATGAAGAAACTACTAGTACATGATGGTAAAATAATGTAGTAAGATTTTTATAGGCCTTACATACCTGTGGGAATCAGGTTCTTGAAGAATTTTGAAGAAGGTGCTCGAAAGCCCTAGCTTTGTCCTCTTGAAACTACGTTCTAAGTTTGGAGGGTGTTTTGAGCATTAATGAGTTGAAGTATCACGTTTTATGGGTTTAATTAGGTGAAAATTGACAGGTTTAGACTTAAAGGGTGAGAAAGGATGCGAATACCCCTCTTTGAAAAATATTGTTTAGGTCGTCTACGGACCATCTATGGCCCGTAGAACTCTCTCCCGTCCGTAGAAATCTATCTGTAAGTTTTTGGACAAATTTCAGGTTCACTGGATCGATTATACGAGCCCAAACCGCGGCTCGTAGAAGTTTCTATGACCCGTAGTTGTTCGTCAAGTTAGCGACTCTAAAATGGACCTTCTGAAGTTTTTTCACGAGTTACCAGAATAGGCCGTAACTCAAACCACGACCCATAAGCCAGGTCTTCATTTTCACTCGGCGCTGGCATTCCGTGGTAAAATGGTCATAACGTTTTTACTTCGAACTCCGATTAAGGTGAAATTGGATGAGTTGGAAACCTAATTCAAAGATCTTTCGTTTGGTCGTTCATAGACCACCTAATTCTTTGTGTGATAATAGTTATGATCGTTTAAAGTTGGCCCTTGCATAATTCAATGTGAAAAGAACATAATTGGCAGGAAGGTTTTGAACTCAACTAAGTACTAGAGATCTCTCATGACCCGAATTCACTTCCGACACACTTCCCACATATATTAATGATCCCAAAAATACAAGTACAAGTAAGGCTTACTAGGTTCATTCTTATGTATTTGCGACGACAAATTCTAGATCCTAAGAGTAGAATTATGAGGTGTTATAAATTCAGCTATTTCATACTGTTTCATCCACGATATATCAATATGCTGAAAAGAGCTAGCATCAAGCATATGGATGGGGTTTTTAGACCAGGTGGAGCTAGCAGGGACTTCAGTTCTTCTATCATGATATTATAAGAGTAAATGCTGGCATCTTTTTGAAGATTTTCAACATCCATCCAAAGCAGATTTTTTAAACTAGGTCACCTTATTTGCTAGAATTTGAGGAGAAACTTAAGCAAATTAAATCGAAGAACAAATGTTTTATGTCAATTGTTTGGAAATAGGAGACACCTTTTGTCAACATCATGTTAGAATATTTCTAGACAAACTTTATAACTTATCCATAAGTACGAGATTTGTCTATAAAGTTGCAGAAGTAGCTTTTTTGCTAAGTCTATACCAAAATTATTGCGTTCTACTGAACCCAATTATGCATGTAAACGCTGGCTTCATGGGATAGTTGGATACAATATGAGGAAGAGAGATTCCGGACAGTCGTGGAAAGCAACAAAGAAACAAAT
The DNA here is from genome assembly GCA_029948455.1 of Solanum rostratum. NCBI lineage: Eukaryota > Viridiplantae > Streptophyta > Magnoliopsida > Solanales > Solanaceae > Solanum > Solanum rostratum. The sequence continues at coordinate 17,110,401 of CM057046.1, read as the reverse complement.
AAGGCTAGGTCTTGGAACTTGTATCAGTATTTTTATTAATTTTATGTAGCCTTTTGTGATAAATGGAGGGAAATTAAACAGATTGCGTAAAAAATATTTCTCACAATTGAAATTGGTTTCTTAAGTGTTACAATTACTATTTAGTGACATAATAAATTAAAACTGATCCGATGTGAGTAAAGAATGATACTTAAACACGATTCCTATAACAGTTAAACACTATTTCCCATTGTGGCTTTAAATTTTTTACATATTCACCAAAAGTAGAATTGCTAGTTCAACAAAGGCATCCATTCTGCGGGTAGATGCAAGAATGATCACAATGAGACTCGAGCTCAAGTGAAGAAGCAAAATCGTTTAAAAATAGTCTAAAGCTTCACATGCACATTTTAAGACAGATAGAAGAGGTTGAATAACAAACATAGATCAACATGAAGAGCAATGAGATGAGGTCGTTCAGAGCAAGCAACAATGAGTAGAGATTGCTCCGTAGTCTAAAGGAACAATTCGGAAGAAACGTAAATCATAGATATATAGCTCAACAAGGCATGTGGATGATAATTGAAACTCATCTCACTTTAATTGGTTGTAGAAACTAACCCACCAAGACATACCGATACTATAATGGATAAGGTTAAGAAAGAGATAAGAAGTATCTAAGAAGCAACAGTGAAGTTTTTGAATTGTAGAGATGCAAATAACATAGGAATGTTAAAATGGACAATAGATACACCAGAATTCAAAAGCACCTATAAAATAGTTGAAGTTGCCAGGTTTTAAACTAAATAATATCATAAGCACAGAAGCAAATCATCATATTCCGGAGGAAATAAAATAAAACAAATACTTTAAACTATCTTAGTCTTTGGGATGCATATTTGTGACTTGAAAGTTGTCCCCCATGATAGTCTTGAGAGAGTAAAAGCTTGGAGTGTATCTGGTCGCTTTAGTAACATCGTCGTAAACATCAACCACCCTGGACTTCTTCTTTTCTGGGTTGTAAGAAACTAGTTTTGTGTTATTTGAATCAAGATTTCTCCATCTTTCCGAATAATTATTTCACTTTTTTTTTATAAAGTCCAATCTTGGCTTAACGAAAATGCACCAAACATTGCAGATCAGTCCTGTAATTGATACTCAAAATTTCAAATGTTTTGGAATAATTTTTGAACGTTAAAACTAATAATAAATTCTTTACTTGCCACAATCTGCTGAAACAGCACCAAAGCATCCAAGAAGCTCGAAAACTCACCCAAAACTGATTTGACACTTTTTGAACACAACAATATATTCTACTAACTTGGAAATGATATTTCGGACTTAATAAAATCATCAGAACACGAATATGAGGTCTTCTCAATTCAAAAATCCGTTTAGTCACAATTAAACCAACTAAATGCTCAAAAGGCCAAAATGTTCTCGAAACTCCCAAAAAGTATGATGAAGCCTCTTCTAGGCGTAAAATCACCTTCGAGATCCAACGGAATTACCAGAAGTCTAATTCGAGCATCCGAACTCAAAATATTGACCAAAGTCAAATCTTGTTCTGTTTTAACTCAAGCTTCTAACTTAGGACCTCAATTTCACAAAACAACCTCAAATTTGAAAGCGACAATGCTCCTAGGCAAATTTTCATATTTTAGAATTGTTGGGACTGATGAAATTCTATTTCAAGATCTGTAATTCTAATTGGTATCAAAAATCACTTTTTGAACAACTCAAGCTTTTATAATTCAAAAACTCATATATTACTCAACTTTTAATCAAACTCCAAAAAAAATGGGTGTCCCTTCCCTAGAATTAATTGATAGACTACTCAAGAATTTTCTGTTTTATTTGTTGGAATTGAATTTGAATAAATAAATAATTAATAGAAGACGGAATCACCAGCTACTATGAAATATTTATTCATGGGTGGGGAATTGGAATAAATTTGGCAGTGAATCGCGAAATCTTGGTTCGTTCGAAAAATTCCTACCTCTCTATCTAAATCGCACTAATTGATCAAATGTTACCAGATGCAACTATTGAGAGGGGTAATATTGTAATTTTCTAAAGAAATTTGAAAATGACCTCCAAGATCATTATATCTAGGAGGATAATTAGCACCAATTTGAGTAAAAGTACAAACACTCAAAACGCAAATGTGATGCCACTTCCTAGAAAGAACAGAAGTTGTTTCTCTCTGTTTCAGAGTTAGAGACAAAGGATTTTCACGCAGATATCATACGGAGAGAGTTGGCAGTACCTTTCTTGTCGTATCACTTATTAAACAAGACAGTGGGAACCAAGACAAGATTTACTTATTAAACTTTGATGCTCTCTGCTGGGGATCTCTCTCTCAATCGCATCCTTGTGTTTGTGATTTTCTAGGGTTATCACTCTTATTATGGTGGTGGAGAATCTTATAGATTTGTATCAGCCTGTTGATGTTCGAAGCTACGGTCGTCCCTTTCATTCTATAGCATCGGACTAAGTGAGAACATTTTGCCATTTGCTCACAATTTCTGGTTATTTTATCTGATTTTTTTTCATTGATTTGAAACAACACTCACTTTCCTAATTGTTGACGTTCAAACTTGCGGTAACAAAATTTAGACGATATCAACCAACATGACTACTAACTTACACTTAGCTTCAAAGTCTGGATATAACATAGTATCACTGAAAAAGCAAGCTTACTAAGTACAAAAACTAAAAGTCCATTGATTTTCTCAAAGTTAGAACGGTTCCTTCTTTTTAGGTTTAACTCAACTATAATGCCACTCCACTTGTTTGTCCAGCTAACCCAAAATTTAATTGATTGTTGCAGTTGCATGAGCATAGAATGCATAGATTCTCATGTTGGAATAGCCAATGCATCCCTCTTGCAAATAGGGCAAGAGTTCTTGAGCTTGATCCATTCTTTAATACAACCAACATGGAATGCATGGCCACAATCGATTTCTGCAAGTTCATCCTTGTCGCAGTAGTCATTCTAATACAAACATGACCAAAAAAAGAGAAGTTCAGATTTAGGCTTAAGTAATCTTTCAGACTCAGGGAGTGGGGTGGGGTGGGGTGGGGTTTGAAATTAGGTGCCACTTACCAAGCATATGGAGCAGCGGTCCTTGTTATCAAGACATGTTGACTTGGGCGAGTCATATATATGGAGCTTAATGCTTAAATAAAAAGCTCTAACTCTCAATCCAACATTTATACGTTTGTGGTGTTCCAATAAGGCCTAAACGATAAAACACCATGTGACAGATATCATATCCATACAAACAAAAGATTACAATATCAAACGCTAAATTATTGTGGTTTGAAAGCATTACCTCTTGAGACATGTTCTCCCTATTAACATTCTCCTCATCATCCTCATCTTCTTCCAAGTCACCTTCTCTTTCCTGCAATGGTGAACTCACATAAGAGCACTCTCATTGAACGACAAAAAATACATGACAAATATATAAGTGTAGGACTTGGTGCTTGTAAGCATTCATATACTAATTAATTCGCAACTACAAAACTAATCCCATAACCTGATGCATTTATCATTTTATATGGACATTAACTGAGAAGTCTAACTATTCTGATTCATATTCTTACATACACCTTCTTTGAAAAGAAAAGATTGGCTCTGTAATTTTTTGTGTATTTCAGTTTCTGAGCAAGTAGTGATACTCAGTAATTTTTTTGGAATAGTGTGAAATTTATGATATTGAAAACACAGAGAATTACTATTCAAATAAAAAAGGAAGTGCATAACCTGGTGGAAACATGCCGATGAAAAGTATAGCAATTAATATTTTTCTTTAAAATTAACCATACATAAATATCAAGTAAGGTAAAAATAGAAAAAACATCTGGAAAGGAAAAACTTACAAGATCACAAGAATTTACGAACCATCAACTAATACATATGTTTATAATTAGTGCAACTCAACAAAGATTTTTTTAGGAAGGTGTTGCATTAAAAGCAACAAGAAAATGAAAATAAGTACAAAATAATCTTAGTTAACTCCTCATACAAAATGTTTCTATATCTATATTAAGGAAGTCAATAAAATATTAAAAGGAAATAAATAATATCATTTAAAAAAAGGTTGATCCAACTGAAAAGACTCATCAAACACTTAGTAGATTTTAGGTTACAGTAGGAAGTAGAAATGCTATCAAAACATCTGGCGATTTTTGAAAATATTGCCAATCGTATATAATTCGACATATAATTATTGGACAATAATACTAAAAACAAAATTCTGAGTTGGCATATTTTTCTTTAAGCAACAAATACCTAAACTACTTATAAGCACATTTAACTTTAAAATCAAGTTGCAAACACAGTAAGACACGGCGAAGATAAACAAAGCAACTAAATATGGTGTCCTTTGAAAACATTGGATGGGGAGGACGAGAGTTCTCAAACATAGGGGAGATTAGCAAGAAAATATTTATCTCTGTAAATCCTTTTCCAAAATCAATATCCCGAATGAGCCTAAAATTTGTTAATCCATATATGGATAAACAATATGGAACAACCTTAGTAAAGTGATGAAACTTTACTGGAATCGGAGTTTGTCTAGATGAGCTGACCACATTTGTCATTCTCTCTCCATTAGCAGTATAAGCAGAAAAAAGAGCACGATATCTATTATCAAGTTCATGGTAGACTGGCTGTCGTTCCTCAATTTGGGACGGGATACTACCAACAATACTTTCAGTTGAGCTTCCATCTCTTGGCACATTAGGAAGGGTTAAATTACTAGCACTATTAAGAGTTTCACTGATGGTTGAATTGTCAGCATTAGGTTTGTTGCTCTCCATCTAAGGTGCAACACAAAATAATTTATTGTGCATTAGAATAATTAGTTGAGATTTTGAAAAAGAATAAAATGTATAAAAAGCACATGAAAAAGACTCGAGCAGATAATGGTTGCCACAAATAAAAAACACTTTGTGTTATACAAAAAGATCTTTAAAGCAACACGTTGAAAACTCTAGTGTACATTAGCATTTATAGAGATAATAATTTTTACATGTTAACTTATTCCTCCTTCCCATATGGAAAGTACTTCCATATTTCACAAGATGTTAAATGCTTCTACAGTTATTTGTATTGGTAGTGGATTAGAGTTATTTTATAGATTTCACAGAAATTAAATAACTTATAATTTAATACTGAATCTTTTTATATCATATTTAAGTTATCTAAAGGTAAAATCTACCCTTAAAGTTTTCAGCCACCGGAAGCCTCCCTCACCCCAAAACCATACATACATGTAGAGCAAATGATCCCCCCACCAACCCCCCATTTCAAAGCCACCCCCACTACACACCAAAAAAGAAAAAACAATGTTTTTTTGGAATTCTGTAAGGATCATTTATCACATCACGCAACCTTCCATAGAACACAAAATTGTGAAAGGAAATGTTTTCATTCAAATGTTTTCAAGAAAATACAACTATCGAACAAACAGACAGAGGAATATTTACCTCAAGTGTTGTAAGTGTACCCTTAAATAGACTTTAGATAGAAAAACTGCAAAGAAAGTATGCAAAAGCAACATGTAATGCTTGAATAAGGGGGAAACAAATCAAACTCTCTTGCCCTAGAGAAGTATCTAGCCAATGGATTTTTTTTAAATTTGGAAGCTAGTGCTTTTCAAGAATGAAAGGAGTATCATTTGTATCGAATTGATCTGAACTAAAAGCTCAATAAATAATCACCTGAAAAAATATTGTTACACATGTAACTTGTCAATTAATCAATTAACGTTGCTTCAGTCCCAAATTTCATAGGTCAGCTATATGACTCCCTTTGAATCTATTCCGTTTTATTTAAGATCTTCCTCAAATTCAAAAAATATAGTTAAACTTCTTGCTTTTACACTATTAGGAAGGTTCATCATGGGTAGACTAATTTTATGTGATTCTACTAATATTTAAAGGGACAAAAGGGGTAAGAACAAACTAAAACAAAATCTAATGACTTTGAACCTGAAACTAGATTCATACACACTTTGAAAGAAAAAAAATTGTTTAATTTAGGCAGAATAAAATGAAACCAAGGAAAAAAAGATTAAGAAATATGATAAATACTATAGACAATTGTGATTCCCTAATATACGAATATTAATAAAACATTAAAGGGAGAAGGAAGCAGTGAGGGTAATCAACGAGTAGAAATAAGTATAGAACTCCACTTAGCTATCCTTTGCACTTCTTATCCATCCTTTCCTCACCAAATCTCTAGATTTTAGAAAAAAAAATTTAAAAGAAATGACACAACGGTAAGAAATAATAACTAAGCGAAAAAATGTAGGACAACTTACATTAACAAATACTTAGATGAAGAAGAGTGTGAACTCACCCAAGTATGAATATGATAGTATGATTGAGGCAAAATATTTCTCCAGTCAAAGCAAATGATGGAGAGAAAAAGGGGGTGAATAGTAAATATTTAATAAACCACAGGTTACAACAATCATGACAAGAAAACAGTGAATTACTTGAAAATTTTATTTGGGATCTAGTCAGTAGATTCTTTTTTTTTTTTTTGCAATATTTTTATGGAACAATATGAAATTCCAAAATTATGCAATTTTACAAGAGAAAAGTATATTCTTAATGAATCCACATCTAAATTTTGTCTATTTTGCACAAAAATATTGCCTATATAATTATGTGAGAATTTTGTTCATAGAAATTGTTCTCATATGTAAATTTGCAAGTAAATGAATGAAATAAATTTCTTTATTATTTTGCAGAAAAATCTCTAGGCAACGCTACCTGCGAATTTAGCTAAGGATTGTTATATAAGAATTTACCTGAGAATTTTCTTACCAAAGAATTTATCTGATGATTTTGATTCTAATTATTTAGCTAGAAATATCTTGTTGGGAATTTACCCGAGGTAATTACATTACTTGAAAAGTACTTGGGGATTTTTTTTTTGCAGATTTAGCTCAGAATTTCTTCTTGGGAATGTATATGAGAATTTTATTAAATAGGGAATTACTTCGAGATTTTTTCCCCTCGAATTTAACTTTAAAAGTTTCTTGAAAATTTACTGAGAATTTTATTACCTGAAAAATACTTGGGGATGTTGATCCTAGAGATTTAACTTAGCAATTAAGACTCATGAATAGTAACAAACATAAAACAAGATAGTACAATATTTCTTTTCTTTTGGGGAGGAAAATGTAGATAATGCATATGCCAGGTGAGATAGTAAATATGCAATTATAGTTTTCCCCATTCCAATTGTACGCTAAAAACAAAAGGCATAATATATATGTAAACTGTACCAAATCATCTTTAGATAGAAGTTCACATCGGCAAAACACAAAAAGAGATGTTGAGTGTATAAGTAAACATACCTTCCCTAGTGATGCATTTTTAAACGTTGAGGGCCTAAAGGATAATATCACTAAGCTAGTCATTACAGATGGTATCAGAGCAACTCTTGTGTCAGCCTTGTTGATGTGGCCAGAGTTCAACTGAATTTGGGCGAATTTTGGTGAGGCCGGACAAACCTCGATGCTGAGTTTAGACGAATTTCATACGGTAGAGCAAACCTCAGTGAGGAAGCAGAGTCCATAGAGGAGGTGTATGTAACAACCCATCTTTACATAAAAATCTGTCATTAGCAAAATACAAGAGAGATGTTAGGTATATAAGTAAATAAGCCTTACATTGTAACACCAGAAAAATTACCAAAATACTCCTAGAAGAGAGAAGTGCACATAATGCATCTTCCAATGCTCGTATGGAAAGTTTGAGGCTGGATTTGTGATCAGCACAAAAAATTGAGTGGGAAATTGGTCTTAGACAATTTTTACAGTGACCCAATCAAAAGATAATTTTTCGATCCGAGACGAAGAAACAGTGTTGGTGCGTGACAGGAGCGCGTCGCGCCTCTGCTGCAGAACTGCACATATGTTTTTCTGAAATCTTTTGATGGGATTGGAACATCATAAACTTTTTCAGAAAATACATAGTACGCGATTAGTCCGCATCGCGGACTAGGCTTTTCCGAGCTAAAAAATTTCTCAATTTTGTGAGGGGGATTCCGATCAATTCCCAAACCCTCCTAAACTCTATACACGATCTAATTAGGTCATTTAAGTGTAAAAAAGGGTTTTTAAACCCCATTCTAAGTCCTTGACAAAGACTAGGGCTTGAGGAAAGAGGAGAATAGCTTGAGATTGAGGAATTCAAGAGGAATTCGTTAAGGTGATTGTTGATAGCTTCATCCCAGGTATGTAAGGCTAAACTAAAAGCATGAGATTGTTTTCTCATGTGTCCTATAGATGTTCATAAATGGGTTGATGGTTTAAGGAGTAGACATACATGATTCTTGATGGTTTTTCTTGAAAACTTATTTAAATTCATATATTTTTCTATGTCGATGATCATCATAAACTTGTTTTATTGAATTGAACATTTTCATTAGAAATTGCATAACCGAACATGACTATTTTGAAAGCATGCATGAATGAACTTAAGAATTGAGTCTAGAGACTTGGGTTGAGAATGTCGATTGTGATTGTGATTGTGCTGAGAGAATGATGATGAGTTGATGAAACTTGATAGTCTTGTGAGTCTCAATAAATGAACTCCACTGATTTATCTATTCGATTGTCCTCTTATGATTGTTCTAAATCTTGAGTCGTTGATTGAGATATTCCTTAATGAGAGGGTTAAGGTCCCTATGAGATGTTGGTTGATGAAAGGGTTAAAAGTCCCTATGATTTGATTGGATTGATTGTCTCATGAGAATTCAGTCATGGGAGAAGTATCGAGCACCGAAATAAGTAAGAGTAAGAGCAAGTCCAACTCACACTCATTAAGTACGTCCCCTAGCGTAGGAGTGGACTAAGTCCATTAGAGTCAGACAAGTTCCTATCTTGAGGGCTAAGTCCGTTAGAGTTGAACAAGTTCACACTAAACGGCTAAGTTCGTTAAAGTTGGACAAATTCTCATCTTGAGGGCTAAGTCCGTTAGATCGGACAAGTTCTCATCCTATGAATTAAGTTCATTAGAGTCGGACAGGTTCTCACCTTATTGTCCAGAAACAAAAGGACTTAATATGTTGATTGTTCTGACCATTGTGGATCCTAAGCGTTCCTTACCTGGTAAGTATGGAATGGCTATGGAAACATTAGTTGGGTTGTTGTACATTCACTGCCTCATAAGTGATTATTGCCGAATAAGAGAAACTCCCTTAAATTTTCGATCTTGAGTACTATAAGTCGAAATGAGATGAGATTAGAGGAGGTGAGCTCCTTTGAGATGAGTTTGATTTGATTGATGAGGTTGATCGGTTGATGGGTCACTTGTCTACTCTTTATTCTTGCATAGATAGATATTCGATGATTTGATTTGATTTGATGATGGTTTTGAGTCGATGTTGTTTCATATTATTCTACCTATTTCTGTTTCACTTAGCTATTTTATATATCAGTACATTCCACATACTAATATCCCCTTTGGACATCATCGTTTTATGATGGAGAGGCAGATACTAGAGATCGTCAACAGGTGCTCCATTGAAGATCCGAGATTCTCAGCTGATTGGTGAGCCTCCCCTACTCCCGAGGATCCACTATTATTTATTTCATCTTTCATTAGAGTTAGACTAGACAATTCTTTTATTTTGATTTGGGTAGCCATGAGTCTGTCATTAGCACAACTTGATTGGTGATAGAGTCTTCATAGACGATGGTTGAACGTTGATGTTGAGATTGTGAGCTAGTTCATTCTTCTAGCCTTTATTTCTTATATATATAGTTTTGAGATATTAGATGAGATGTACCCATTTACTTGTTTTATTTCCGCTTTTCAATAGAGTTTATGTGATTGAATGAATGTGATGAGGCTAAGTGGTTTGCTTGGGGACTAGCAATAACCTCTGAGTGCCGGCCACACCAAGGGTACCCTCCCGGGGCGACATACCTACTAGCGATGAATTTTAAAATCGTGAGGGCCTTTGTCTAAAGCGGATAATATCAATAGCGGGTTGGGCCGTTACAAAATATTGTATCAAAATACTAAAAGGCTCCACTCCTCATACTCGGATCATGCTTTCCGCCGTCTCTATGTGAGTATTGTTAGTTAATGTTGTTTCTATCATCAATTTTTAAATCTTGAATTGTTGTAATCTCTTACTTGAAATTTATTAATATACTCAATTATTGAATTTTTATTTGTTACTATCCTCAAATTTGGATCTTTTACTGCTACATCATCATGCTTAATGTTGTTCTTATCCTCAATTCTTGAATGTTGGGTTATTGTAATCTCTTATTTCAAATTTGTTTCTATCCTCAATTATTGAACCTTGATTTGTTACTATCCATAATTCTTGACTTTTGACTGCTAAATTGTCTTATTTTAAAGTTGTTCTTCTCCTCAATTCTTCAATCACAATTCCTCTAATCTCAATCTTCTATTAAATAGTCCATGACCTCCCCTTTCCCTCATCCATTTATATTTATTATAGCCAAAGAATTTCTCATGATTCATATTAGGTTAGTATTAATCTCTACTTTTATAGGATTCTTTTTTTAAAAAAGTATTTCTTGGTGTAAACCTCCTTGCTTACTACATAAATATGGAGTGAAGGAATGCATGTTGAGTGAAGAGGGTATGAAGTAGGTTAACATACCGACTCTAGAGGTGTTTAAAAGCTTCATTTACTGTATTTGGTTCCTATTCGTGGCAAAATTATTTTAAAATACTATTCAAGAGATTTTTTTCTTGTTATGTGTGAAGTATTTTAGATTATAATTATTATAATCTATTCCTTAGATGTCTTCCTCCGGTGACCTTGTGCTTTCATAGGGTTTACTAAATTCAAATCTTTCTAAAGATGCTTCTCTGTGTATTAATGTTTTTCTAGTTTTGCATCTTTGAGGTTAGTTTACTTTATAGATTTTAATACTTGATACATGTGGTGATGTGGAGTCCATATTTGTTTCTTCTGCCACCTTCTTCCCCCAACCCTTTCTTGCTCCACTTAAGATCTGATTATATAATTGTGAACAAGTTTCTATACTATTTACCTTCTAGTTGAGTTACAAGTTTTGATTTTGTAGGAGACTGAAGATTTTCTCTATGGTGTCTATTTAAGGAAACATTTGAAACACTTGAGGTAAATATTGATTTTTCTATTCTTTTCTCTAAAATAGTTATATTCAATCTCGATACAAGTACCTATTAATGTATTTCACATCCTTGTTATATATGACAATTCTTTGTGCTCTTCTTTCTTATTACAGAACCTTACATCAGATAGAATGGTCAAGACCATAGATGCTTTCACAATAAGCTTCATATCTCTGGGGACTTTTGTCGTAGTCATATATGCTATTGGTGATGTTATCTGCTCAACTTGCTCATATGCTTTTGAACTTTTCTGATTGAAATTGCTCCTATCCAAGGAGTCACTCTTAGCCATTCCGCATATGTAGAATGGCGAATAGGGACTCTGTTTGTGCTCTTGAGTATCCTCTAGATGGTGTCCCCAGTCTCCTCCAATGTCCTTTATTATGTACATCCAAGCAAATATTCTACTCCACAGATGCCTGACATCATACAAATGTTCTCTTTTTTCCTGTACCTGTTGGTAGAAGCAGGGGTGGAGCAATTTTATGGTTCGGGGTTTATCTGAACCTCCTTTAGCAGAAAATTATGGTATTTATACATGGTTAAAATATTTTTTAATTTTTTTGTATATATAGAAGATGTTGAACCTCTTTAGTGAAAATCTAATATAGGTTTTCTTCCTCAATCGTTACTTGCTTGCTGCTACCTTCTTTCTGTACGTCTGCGGAAAGTCAATAACGTATTTTGAGTAAATATCATATTAAATTAATAAATGAATGAACCAATGATATGTTAAAAACAAATCACAACTCAACCAACAAGGATTGGAAATGAAAAAAAAAAAAAGAATACAAAACTTGTAAGTGAGATCTGATTTGGGGGAGAGATATTCCCATGTGTTCCATTTCTTCATAATAGCCACTGGAAGGAATTAAAATTTAGAAGAAGAATATACCACTAATTAAAATGTTAATAAAAGATTTTCTTTTATTCACGGAGAACAAAAGATTTGTCATTTAACTAAAATTACTCATATGAGTAATTTTAAATAAATTATATTTTAGGTAAATGACAAATCTTTTATTCTCCGTGAATAAAAGAAAAACTCTTATTTTTTTCATAACATTTCAATTAGTGATATATTCTTCTTCTAAATTTTAATTCCTTCGCAGCGGCTAAGCCAATGACTATTATGAAGAAAATGAAACACATAGGAATATCTCTTCCCCAAAGGGTCCCACTTACAAGCTTTATATTACCTTTTTTTTCCATTTACAATCCTTGTAGGTTGAGTTGTGATTCGTTTTAACGTATTATTGTTTCGTTCATTTATTAATTTAATATGATATTTACTCAAAATATGTTATTGGTTTTCTGCAGACTTATAGAAAGAAGATAGCAGCAGGAAAGTAACAATTGAGGAAGAAAACCTATATCAGATTTTCACTAAAGAGGTTCACCATCTGCTATATATAAAAATAAAAATAAAAAAGTATGTAATTCTTCAGATTTTGAACCTCTTTAGTGAAAATCCTTGCTCTGCCACGAGCAGAAGACACAATAGTCTCAGCTTTAATGACCCACTTAATGAGCCTGTCTGTAGTGAGTAGTTTAGCCTTCATTAGAAACCACATATGTGAATATATCATTAGACCTAGTAGGATTGTCTAACATTAAGCATTTTCGTGGTACGCTGATCTTCTCCAGCTAAATAATCCTCCAAAAATACGAAACTGTAAGAGCAAACAACGCTTTTAATTACACAAAATTGCACCAACAACTACACAAAAATATGCAACTTTTACTTGCACAAAACTACAAAAACAGCTGCACAAAAGAACTTGCATTTTATTTGCACAAACAAGTAAAAGTGCCTTGAATTTAAAAATTTACCTGTTTTTCTCTCAATTCAATTCAAGAAAAACCGGCCCATGGACTTAATTTGCTGATTTTTGGCAGATTGGATGATATCGCTCGGCACATTATAGACTTATATTTTTATTACATAAGTTTTCACACTACAAATAACCTTTGTCTTCTTAAATATTGATGAAATGTCCCCCAAAGAAACACTCAGTGAAGTATCAATCACGAGAAACTTCTAAATTGTTATAAGGACAAATCTCAGATGTAAAATCACTCTCTTTGCCCAAACATCTATAGGAAATATGTGTGTATTTCCCTTTAGTATAATTTTTTGTCGAATAAGGTTCAGATGAATGCAGATTTCTGTTGCGAGGGGAAATTTGGAAACCAAAAAGTAAATTTACCAAAGAAAAGGAAAACACATTTTTCAGCATTAACCTCCCAAATGAAAACAACAAACGAAAAGTGAAGTTTTTCTAGACATGAACTCTGCAATGTCCTTCTTCATGCCACCCCACTAATAAACCTCTCGCATCTCTTTACATTTTTGTTGAACCTGGATGAATAGAATATCTAGCCTTATGAGCCTCAACTAGAATCCTGTCTCTAAAATAATCAGTACTTGGTACAGATAGTCTGCCTTGGTATCTTAGAACTCCATCTCTCCCTTTTGCCAACACTAATACCTTCTGAATATCTTCTTTCATTTGGAGGAGGATGAGTTCTTGCTCTGGCTTTTCTTTCACCTCCACCACTAAGGAAGACTCAACCCCATTTTTGACAATCACACCACCTTCGTCAGAATCCTCAATCTGCACTCCCAAGCACGCCAGTTTGCATACTTCCTTAGCTAGTCCTTTCTTTCTTTCCATCCTCAATGTGTGCAGTGCTCCCCACGCTCAACTTGCTAAGATCATCAGAAACTAGATTCGCTTTACCTGGGTGATAGAGGATGCTCATGTTATAGTCCTTCAACAGCTCCAACCATCTCATTTGCTTCAAGTTGAGTTCCTTCTGACCGAAATACATACTGCAAGATCTTGTGGTCAATAAACACATCCACATGCCTACCATAAAGATAGTGTCTCCAAATTTTGAGAGCGAACACCACAGCAACAAGCTCAACATCATGAGTTGGATAGTTCTTCTTATGATTCATAAGCTGTCTGAAGGCATATGCTATCACCTAGCCTCTTTGCATCATTACACACCCTGGACCAACTCTAGAAGCATTACAGTATACAACAAAGCCATCAGTTCCCTCGGGCTTCCAACATTAAGTCTGTTGTTCCTCAGTAGCTCAGTGGTAGAGCAGTCGGCTATTAACCGATTGGTTGTAGGTTCGAATCCTACTAGGGGAGATTTTTGAGTTATTTTTGTTCTGACCTAGCGCTTGCCTCCGGTGGTGTCCTTCTCCTTTTTTTCTACACAAGAAGAATTGTGGGACATCAAAAGCGGTTAGGGATAAAACTAGATCGGTTATAGTCAGCCTAGTTTTCAACTCTTGGAAACTCTTCTCACAAGGTTTAGACCATATAATCTTAAACTTCTTTTGAGCTTGCTTAGTTAAGGGAGCTGAGGTAGAAGAAAATACCTGTAGTAACCTGCCAAACCCAAGAAACTCCTTATCTCTATTGGAACTGTGGGCCTTGGCCAATTTTTTATTGCTTCAATCTTTTGAGAATTAACTTGAATGCCCTCGCCATAAACAATATGACCCAGAAATGCAGATGTTAACCAGAACTTATATTTAGAAAATTTGGCATGCAACTGTTGGTCCTTAAGGATCTGAAGGATAATTCTAAGATGATAGGCATGATCCTCCTCATTACGAGAGTAGATCAGGATGTCATCTATGAACACAATGACAAACATATCTATGTACTGCCTCAACACCCTATTCATAAGATCCATGAAAGCTGCTAGTGCATTAGTCAGTCCTAATGACATGACTAAGAATTCATAATGACCATCGTCAGTTCTGAAAGATGTCTTAGGAATATCACTTTCTCTAACTTTGAGCTGATGGTACCTAGATCTAAGGTCTATTTTGGAGAAACAAGTAGAACCCTGGAGTTAGTGAAATAGGTCATCAATCCTAGGAAGAAGATACTTATTCTTTATAGCAACCTTGTTTAACTTGCAGTAATCTATGCACATTCTAAGAGAATCATCCTTCTTACGAATGAAGAGAACTAGAGCACCCTAAGGTGAGATGCTTGGCCTAATGTAACCATTATCTAGGAGGTTTTTTAGCTGTGTTTTCAACTCCTTTAACTCTAAAAGAGCCATCCAATATGGAGGAATAGATGTGGGCTAAGTATCTAGGAGGGTGTCAATCCACAAGTCTATCTCCCTGTCAGGAGGGACTCCAAGTAGATCATCAGGAAATACTTCTGGGAACTCATTCATGACTTTAACAGACAGGAGAGATAGTGTCTCGGCACTGGAATCTTTGATCCAGACAATATACTAGTAACCATATCTGGTGAGTTCTCCTGCTCCTATCTGGTGACCATGGCATATAGATGGTTTGTGCCTCTGTCTGTCCTTGATGCAGCACCCTTCTGAACTGGCTTATCCTGTGGTGCTGAAGAAACTGACTGAGATTTGTGGTCCTCAATGTTTTGCCTCCCCATAGGACACTCATTCAAAAGGTGTCCCACCTGACCATATCTAAAAAAACCATTTGTGCCCACGAGGTACTCTCTAGGATGAGACCTACCACACCATAAACCAAATAATGATTCAATCCCTGAGCTACACTCCCCTATGGCTGGCTGCCTTAAACTCTGCAGCTCTGTGATCCTTGCGTATTCCTGACCCTCGGTGCAGGTGCACTAGCAGAAGAAGGTGTTGGTCCAAATGTCTTAGGCTGAAAGGATGAACGACTAGCACTTCCAACCCTATTCTTACCTGTCTCCTGGCCGGATGTCTTGACTCTCTTGTTTCTGAACTCCTCCTTATCATGCATCTTCTCTTTCTCCATGTCTATTTCCCTAATCTGCATAGAAGTTTTGACCTCTCTCTTAGTCATCCGAGAGAGCCCTGATACAAATAAATCCATCCTAGTATGCATGTTTACCACCATAGTCAGAGCATAACGGGACAACTGATTGAATTCAAGGCTATACTCCCCCACACTCATAGCTTCCTGCTCCAGATTCAGAAACCCCCTCACCTTAGCCTGCCTCAACTCTCTAGGAAAGTATTGTCCCAGAAAGGCCTCCTCGAACACTGCCCAACTTGAAGTTGGTGCTCCTTCTGCTCTACCTCCCTTCCACTGATCAAACTAGACCCTAGCTACTCCCTTGAGTCAACTCAACTCGCTCTGTATCGCCTGTGTGATTAATTAGATATACTTTCTAGAGCTCCTCAACAAAGTTCTCAGGATCCTTCTTCATATCAGACCATGAGAACTCAGGTGGGTTCATCCTCAGAAATTTATGAACCCTAGTGTTGTACGAACTATCATGTCTGCACTCTCCCTATTAACCTTCCTATGTGGTGACTGCCTGTGCTAAAGTCTTGATGGACTGGCGGAGCTCAACATTAGAGATATCCGCCTGTGATGGTTGTTTAACAGGCACAACTGGACCTTTAGGTCCCTGTCGAACTGGTGGATTAGGCTAATTTGCATTTCACCCACTTGAGCATCCTCTACCCCTGGCTGGTTTGGCGGCTCTACGTGGAGGCATAATCTGAAAAGAAGCGTGTGGACGAACGAGTAAGAGTAGATTAAACAAAGTTAAACTCTGAAGCGCGAAATAGAATAACAACTGATAATGACTTTTCCTATTGCTTTGTTGCCTCCTCATTATGGATGTGGCGTGCTTCACACAAATAATACAGACTCCTAGACACGATTCCATAGATACCCTAGAACATTTGAACTCTATGCTCTAATACCAAATTTGTCATGCCCTAAGTTTATACCCTGGACGTGGCCGACATCCAGAACCATTTCTGGTTTAAAGCGAACCATTTAACCTGGATACTTTACTTAGAGGAATACTTAAATAATAAATGATAGGCTTAGATATATTGAGCTAAAGAGATTGCAATAACCTGAACAAACTAAATAGAGGAAATATCTCAAAAATAGTTGAAAGCAAGAACTAAGACTCATATCATCTGGTCTATGGAATCTCTAACCAGATAATCTGAAACAACTACGATGACAGGCCCACAGTAACCACACCTGAAAATAAATACCGAAACAGAAATAAATCCTCCAAAGCCTTTGACTGGTAAGGGGCCTCAGCAATAGCTGAATGAAATGATGGTCCTCAACAGAACATTTGCTGGGGGACTCTATCTCCTGTGCCTGCATCATAAAACAATGCAGGTCCAAAGGATGTCAGTACAAATGTACGAGCATGCAAAATAGCTAAAACAGAGAACTCGGGATAAGGCACTCTACTCAGAAGTAACTAAAAGCATGTCTCAAAATATGATAGTAAAAATAATGAATCAAGTGTATGCTACAAGTAATATCATACGCTGAAAACTCTGTATGCAAGAATTTTTTTACTTTAGCTTGGGGAGTTTCTCTAACTGAAAACGATCACTATGAGCCTCGTGATGATACAATATCTAGCCTACACTGCCAAAGTCATCCCATACTTTGCCAGGGCAAGGGACGAAAACTAGGCAGTGGAACCATCCCAAAACTGGATCATCTCAGTGGCAAGTGATGAGCTGTACTCTTGGTGCAATCCTATCCTACGTTGGCTACGTAGTTTATGAGTTCGAGTTATTATTACTCTTACCCATATCGATACTCAATACTACTCCCAAAAGTATTAATTATATGCTCATCCTTAAAAGAATATATTTGCTCAAAGTATTACTTTTCTTTTCTTTGGGACTTAGCCCAACTTGGCATGCTCTTAACATTTCTGAAAATTGTCCAAAATCACAGGCTTCATGCTTCACTATTCATAACATACTTATGATAATACTTTTCTTGAGTTTAAAGCAAGATTTGGATTTTCATAGATTTTCTAGTAACTTAGGGTTATTTAACTAGTTTAACAATTAAAGTAGTATCTCAACTTAGGACCTCAATATAGTAGAATTTTTTTGCAAATTCCATGCTTTTCTTCAACAATAACAGCAACAAGAACAATTACTCATAATGAAGAAATCTTGTTCTCAACTAATAACTTGATAAATGAAGAAACTACTAGTACATGATGGTAAAATAATGTAGTAAGATTTTCATAGGCCTTACATACCTGTGGGAATCAGGTTCTTGAAGAATTTTGAAGAAGGTGCTTGAAAGCCCTAGCTTTTGTCCTCTTGAAACTACGTTCTAAGTTTGGAGGATGTTTTGAGCATTAATGAGTTGAAAAATCACGTTTTAAGGGTTTAATTAGGTGAAAACTGACAAGTTTAGGCTTAAAGGGTGAGAAAGGATGCGAATACCCCTCTTTGAAAAATATTGTTTAAGTCGTCTACGGACCATATATGGCCCGTAGAAATCTCTACAGTCCATAGAAATCTATCTGTAAGTTTTTGGAAAAATTTCAGGTTCACTGGATCGATTATACGAGCCCAAACCATGGCTCGCAGAAGTTTCTATGACCCGTAGTTGTCCGTCAAGTTAGCGACTCTAAAATGGATCTTCTGAAGTTTTTGCACAAGTTACCAGGATAGGCCGTAACTCAAACCACGACCCATAAGTCAGGTCTTCATTTTCACTCTGCGCTGGCATTTCGTGGTAAAATGGTCATAACGTTTTTACTCCGAACTCCGATTAAGGAGAAATTGGATGAGTTGGAAAGCTAATTCAAAGATCTTTCATTTGGTAGTTCATAGACCACCTAATTCTTTGTGTGATAATATTTACGATCGTTTAAAGTTGACCCTTGCATAATTCAATGTGAAAAGAACATAATTGGCAGGAAGGTTTTGAACTCAACTAAGTACTAGAGGTCTCTCATGACCCGAATTCACTTCCGACACACTTCCCACATATATTAATGATCCATAAAATACAAGTACAAGTAAGGCTTACTAGGTTCATTCTTATGTATTTGCGACGACAAATTCTAGATCCTAAGAGAATTATGAGGAGTTATAGATTCAGCTATTTCATACTGTTTCATCCACGATATATCAATATGCTGAAAAGAGCTAGCATCAAGCATATGGATGGGGTTTTTAGACCAGGTGGAGCTGGCAGGGACTTCAGTTCTTCTATCATGATATTATAAGAGTAAATGCTGGCATCTTTTCGAAGATTTTCAACATCCATCTAAAGCAGATTTTTTAAACTTGGTCAACTTATTTGCTAGAATTTGAGGAAAAACTTAAGCAAATTAAATCGAAGCACAAATGTTTTATGTCAATTGTTTGGAAATAGGAGACACCTTTTGTCAACATCATGTTTGAATATTTCTAGACAAACTTTATAACTTATCCATAAGTTACGAGATTTGTCTATAAAGTTGCAGAAGTATCTTTTTTGCTAAGTCTATACCAAAATTATTGCATTCTACCGAACCCAATTATGCATGTAAACGCTGGCTTCATGGGATAGTTGGATAGGATATGAGGAAGAGAGATTCAGGACAGTCGTGGAAAGCAACAAAGAAACAAATAAGGCTAGGTCTTGGAACTTGTATCAGTATTTTTATTATTTTTATGTAGAATTTTGTGATAAATGGAGGAACATTAAACAGATTGCGTAAAAAATATTTCTCACAATTGAAATTGCTTTCTTAAGTGTTACAATTACTATTTAGTGACATAATAAATTAAAACTGATCTGATGTGAGTAAAGTATGATACTTAAACACGATTCCTATAACAGTTAAACACTATTTCCCATTGTGGCTTTAAGTTTTTTACATATTCACCAAAAGTAGAATTGCTAGTTCAACAAAGGCATCCATTCTGCGGGTAGATGCAAGAATGATCACAATGAGACTTGAGATCAAGTGAAGAAGCAAAATCGTTAAAAAATAGTCTAAAGCTTCACCTGCACATTTTACGACAGATAAAAGAGGTTGAATAACAAACATATATCAATATGAAGAGCAATGAGATGAGCTCGTTCAGAGCAAGCAACTATGAGTAGAGATTGCTCCGTAGTCTAAAGGAACAATTCGGAAGAAACGTAAATCATAGATATATAGCTCAACAAGGCTTGTGGATGATAATTGAAACTCATCTCACTTTAATTGGTTGTAGAAACTAACCAACACATACCGATACTATAATGGATAAGGTTAAGAAAGAGATAAGAAGTATCTAAGAAGCAACTGTGAAGTTTTTGAATTGTGGAGATGCAATAACATAGGAATGTTAAAATGGACAATAGATACACCAGAATTCAAAAGCACCCATAAAATAGTTGAAGTTGCCAGGTTTTAAACTAAATAATATCATAAGCATAGAAGCAAATCATCATATTCCGGAGGAAATAAAATAAAACAAATACTTTAAACTATCTTAGTTTTGTGTGACTTTGAATCAAGATTTCTCCATCTTTCCAAATAATTATTTCACTTTTTTTTATAAAGTCCAATCATGACTTAACGAAAATGCACCAAACTTTGCAGATCAGTCCTATAATTGATACTCAAAATTTCAAAAGTTTTGGAATAATTTTCGAACGTTAAAACTAATAATAAATTCTTTACTTGCCACAATCTGTTGAAACAGCACCAAAGCATCTAAGAGGTTCGAAAACTCACCTAAAACTTATTTGACACTTTTTGAACACAAGAAAATATTCTACTAACTTGGAAATGATATTTCAGACTTAATATAATCATCAGAACACGAATATGAGGTCTTCTCAATTCAAAAATTCGTTTAGTCACAATTAAACTAACTAAATGCTCAAAAGGCCAAAATGCTATCGAAACTCCCAAAAAGTATGATGAAGCCTCTTCTAGGCGTAAAATCACCTCTGAGATCCAACGGAATTACGAGAAATCTAATTTGAGCATCCGAACTCATCAAATATTGACCAAAGTCAAATCTTGTTCTGTTTAACTCAAACTTCTAACTTAGGGCCTCAATTTCACAAAACAACCTCAAATTTGTAAACGACGATGCTCCTAGGCCAATTTTCATATTTTAGAATTGTTGGGACTGACGAAATTCTATTTTGAGATTTGTAACTCTAATTGATATCAAAAATCACTTTTTGAACAACTTAAGCTTTTAAAACTCAAAAACTCATATATTACTCAACTTTTAATCAAAACTCCAAAAAAAAAATGGGTTTCCCT
This sequence comes from Solanum rostratum, assembly GCA_029948455.1. Taxonomy (NCBI): domain Eukaryota; kingdom Viridiplantae; phylum Streptophyta; class Magnoliopsida; order Solanales; family Solanaceae; genus Solanum; species Solanum rostratum. Next base: position 17,089,192 of record CM057046.1, on the reverse strand, counting down.
TCCCTAGAATTAATTGATAGATTACTCAAGAATTTTCTATTTTATTTGTTTTAATTGAAATTGAATAAATAAATAATTAATAGAAGATGGAATCACCGGCTACTATGAAATATTTACTCATGGGTGGGGAATTGGAATAAATTTGGCAGTGAATCGCGAAATCTTGGTTCGTTCGAAAAACTCCCACCTCTCATATCTCTGGGGACTTTTGTCGTAGTCATATATGCTATTGGTGATGTTATCTGCTCAACTTGCTCATATGCTTTTGAACTTTTCTGATTGAAATTGCTCCTATCCAAGGAGTCACTCTTAGCCATTCTACATATGCTTTTGAACGTTTCAGATTGGAATGCTTTGCTTTTCTGGATACTTGCATAGTGGAACGAGTCCAGACTCGATAGCATGTACGTCTTCATTGAATATATTATAGTTATACATGTTATCATCAACAAATTTCCTAGGAAATGCTTTTCAATCCTCGTCAATAGGTTGTTATCCTTAAAGTTGATTGCTAGGGTATTCTCAAAGATTTTATCCGAGATTGATAGCGACAAAAGAGGGTGAATGGCTATTTTTCACATTTTGCACTCTTTTGTCTATGTCATTTACAATTTAAACTATTTAATATTTTTGAATGATTTATTAGGATATGGTTCCCTCTTATATTATTGCCTATTAGGAGTAGTAGTAGTTATGTATGCATACATTCTTGGATGATTGATTGATTATCAAGTGTTAGCTTTGATGCCTTTCCATCGATCTTCACTTTACAAAAGCTTTCATTTGATAGTTGATCAATCTTCCTAGCATGTATATATGAATGCATCTACAGAGAATACACATTCCCAAAATATTCAAAGCTGAAATACTATATCAGAATCACTACTTGTGATAGGCAATAAGGTAAGAGGGAACCATATCTTAATTTACTGAATGGAAAAGGTGAGCATATGCAATAGATCATTAAAAACGTTAAACAATTTAAAATATCAATGACATGGACAAAAGAGTACAAAATGTGAAAATCGCAAGACTATCAATCTAAGATAATGTCTTTGAGAAGTCCCTACCTCAAGTGTAACAATCTACTGATAGATATGGTAGAAGCACTTCCTGGAAAATTGCTTGATGTTATTGTAGATTATTATATATAAAAATTGAAGGCGTGCAGACCATCGAGTTTTGCCTTATGTCATTACCTAATTATCCAAAAATGCAAAGAAATTCAACAAGAAAAGTTCAAAAGCATATGTAGAATGGCGAATAGGGACTCTGTTTGTGCTCTTGAGTATCCTATGGATGGTGTCCCCAGTCTCCTCTAATGTCCTTTATTCTCTACATCCAAGCTAATATTCTACTCCACTGATGCCTGACATCATACAAATGTCAGGGGTGGAGCAATCTTATGGTTAGGGGTTCATCTAAACCTCATTTAGCAGAAAATTATGGTATTTATACATGTAAAATATTTTTTAATTTTTTTTTGTATATATAGAAGATGTTGAACCTCTTTAGTGAAAATCTGATATAGGTTTTCTTCCTCAATCTTTACTTGCTTGCTGCTATCTTCTTTCTGTACGTCTGCAGAAAGTCAATAACGTATTTTGAGTAAATATCATATTAAATTAATAAATGAATGAACCAATGATATGTTAAAAACGAATAACAACTCAACCAACAAGGATTGTAAATGAAAAAAAAAAGGAATACAAAACCTGTAAGTGAGACCTGATTTGGGGGAGAGATATTCCCATGTGTTCCATTTCTTCATAATAGCCATTGGCTTAGCTGCTGCGAAGGAATTAAAATTTAGAAGAAGAATATACCACTAATTAAAATGTTAATAAAAGATTTTCTTTTATTCACGGAGAACAAAAGATTTGTCATTTAACTAAAATTACTCATATGAGTAATTTTAAATAAATTATATTTTAGTTAAATGACTAATCTTTTATTCTCCGTGAATAAAAGAAAAACTCTTATTTATTTCATAACATTTCAATTAGTGATATATTCTAAATTTTAATTCCTTCGCAGCGGCTAAGCCAATGGCTATTATGAAGAACATGAAACACATAGGAATATCTCTCCCCCAAAGGGTCCCACTTACAGGCTTTGTATTACCTTTTTTTTTTCATTTACAATCCTTGTAGGTTGAGTTGTGATTCGTTTTTAACATATTATTGTTTCATTAATATGATATTTACTCAAAATACGTTATTGGTTTTCTGCAGACGTACAGAAAGAAGCTAGCAGCAGGCAAGTAACGATTGAGGAAGAAAACCTATATCAGATTTTCACTAAAGAGGTTCGACATCTGCTATATATAAAAAAAAATAAAGAAGTATGTAATTCTTCTGATTTTGAACCTCTTTACTGAAAATCCTTGCTCTGCCACGAGCAGAAGACACACATAGTCTCAGCTTTAATGACCCACTTAATGAGCCTGTCTGTAGTGAGTAGTTTAGCCTACATTAGTAACCACATAAGTGAATATATCATTAGACCTAGTAGGATTGTCTAACATTAAGCATTTTCGTGGTACGCTGATCCTCTCCAGCTAAATAATCCTCCAAAAATATGAAACTGTAAGAGCAAACAACACTTTTAATTACACAAAATTGCACCAACAACTACACAAAACTACACAAAAATATGCAACTTTTACTTCCACAAAACTACAAAACAGCTGCACAAAAGAACTTGTATTTTATTTGCACAAACATGTAAAAGTGCCTTGAATTTCAAAATTTACCTGTTTTTCTTTCAATTCAATTTAGGAAAAACCGACACACGGACTTAATTTGCTGATTTTTGGCAGACTGGATGATACCGCTCGGCACATTGTAGACTTATATTTGAATTACATAGGTTTTCAGATTACAGATAACCTTTGTCTTCTTAAATATTGATGAAATGCCCCCCAAAGAAACACCCAGTGAAGTATCAATCACGAGAAATTTCTAAATTGCTATAAGGACAAATCTCAGATGTAAAATCACTCTCTTTGCCCAAACATCTATAGGAAATATGTGTGTATTTTCCTTTGGTATAATTTTTTGTCGAATGAGGTTCAGATGAATGCAGATTTCTGTTGCGAGGGGGAATTCGGAAACCAAAGAGTAAATTTACCAAAGAAAAGGAAAACACATTTTTCAGCATTAACCTCCCAAATGAAAACAACAAATGCCAAGTGAAGTTTTTCTAGACATGAACTCTGCAATGTCCTTCTTCATGCCACTCATCTTATAAACCTCTCGCATCTCTTTACATTTTTGTTGCACCTGGATGAATAGAATATCTGGCCTTGTGAGCCTCAACTAGAATCCTGTCCCTAAAATAATCAATACCTGGTAACAGATAGTCTGCCTTGGTATCTCAGAACTCCATCTCTCCCTTTTGCAAACACTAATACCTTCTGAACATCTTCTTTCATTTGGAGGAGGATGAGTTCTTGCTCTTGGTTTTCTTTCACCTCCACCACTAAGGAAGACTTTACCCAGTTTTTGACAATCACACCACCTTCGTTAGAATCCTCAATCTGCACTCCCAAGCATGCCAGTTTGCATACTTCCTTAGCTAGTTCTTTCTTTCTTTCCATCCTCAATGTGTGCAGTGCTCCCCACGCTCAACTTGGTAAGATCATCAGAAACTAGATTCGCTTTACCTAGGTGATAGAGGATGCTCATGCTATAGTCCTTCAACAGCTCCAACCATCTCCTTTGCTTCAAGTTGAGTTCCTTCTGACTGAATACATACTGCAAGATCTTGTGGTCAGTAAACACTTCCACATGCCTACCATAAAGATAGTGTCTCCAAATTTTGAGAGCGAACACCACAACAACAAGCTCAAGATCATGAGTTGGATAGTTCTTCTTATGATTCATAAGTTGTCTGAAGGCATATACTATCACCTAGCCTCTTTGCATCTTTACACACACTGGACCAACTCTAGAAGCATTACAGTATACAACAAAGCCATCAGTTCCCTCGGGCTTCCAACATTAAGTCTGTTGTTCCTCAGTAGCTCAGTGGTAGAGCAGTCGGCTATTAACCGATTGGTTGTAGGTTCGAATCCTACTAGGGGAGATTTTTGAGTTATTTTTGTTCTGACCTAGCGCTTGCCTCCGGTGGTGTCCTTCTCCTTTTTTCTGCACTAGAAGAATTGTGGGACATCAAAAGCGGTTAGGGATAATAAAAGCGGTTAGGGATGAAGCCTCTTCTAGGCGTAAAATCACAATTAAACCAACTAAATTCTCAAAAGGCCAAAATGCTCTCGAAACTCCCAAAAAGTATGATGAAGCCTCTTCTAGGCGTAAAATCACCTCCGAGATCCAACGGAATTACCAGAAGTCTAATTCGAGCATCCGAACTCATCAAAATATTGACCAAAGTCAAATCATGTTCTGTTTTAACTCAAACCTCTAACTTAGGACCTCAATTTCACAAAACAACCTCAAATTTGAAAACGACGATGCTCCTAGGCCAATTTTCATATTTTAGAATTATTGGGACTGACGAAATTCTATTTCGAGATTTGTAACTCTAATTGGTATCAAAAGTCACTTTTTGAACAACTTAAGCTTTTAAAACTCAAAAACTCATATATTACTCAACTTTTAATCAAAACTCCAAAAAAAATTGGGTGTCCCTTCCCTAGAATTAATTGATAGACTACTCAAGAATTTCTATTTTATTTGTTGGAATTGAATTTGAATAAATAAATAATTAATAGAAGACGGAATCACCGGCTACTATGAAAGATTTACTCATGGGTGGGGAATTGGAATAAATTTGGCAGTGAATCGCGAAATCTTGGTTCGTTCGAAAAATTCCTACCTCTCTATCTAAATCGCACTAATTGATCAAATGTTACCTAAGGCAACTATTGAGAGGGGTAAAATGGTAATTTTCTAAAGAATTTTGAAAATGACCTCCAAGATCATTATATCTAGGAGGATAATTAGCACCGATTTGAGTAAAAGTACAAACACTCAAAATGCAAATGTGATGCCACTTCCTAGAAAGAAGAGAAGTTGTTTCTCTCTATTTCAGAGTTAGAGACAAAGGATTTTCACGCAGATATCATACGGAGAGAGTTGGCAGTACATTTCTTGTCGTATCACTTATTAAACAAGACAGTGGGAACCAAGACAGGATTTACTTATTAAACTTAGATGCTCTCTGCTGGGGATCTCTCTCTCAATCGCATCCTTATGTTTGTGATTTTCTAGGGTTATCACTCTTATTATGGTGGTGGAGAATCTTATAGATTTGAATCAGCCTTGTTGATGTTCGAAGCTACGGTTGTCTCTTTCATTCTATAGCATCGGACTAAGTGAGAACATTTTGCCATTTGCTCACAATTTCTTGTTATTTTATCTGATATTTTTTCAATGATTTGAAACAACACTCACTTTCCTAATTGTTGACGTTCAGACTTGCGGTAACAAAATTTAGACGATGTCAACCAACATGAGTACTAACTTACGCTTAGCTTCAAAGTCTGGATATAACATAGTATCATTGAAAAAGCAAGCTTACTAAGTACAAAAACTAAAAGTCCATTGATTTTCTCAAAGTTAGAACGGCTCCTTCTTTTTAGGTTTAACTCAACTCTGTTGAGCTTAACAATGCCACTCCACTTGTTAGTCCAGCTAACCCAAAATTTAATTGATTGTTGCAGTTGCATGAGCATAGAATGCATAGATTCTCATGTTAGAATAGCCAATGCATCCCTCTTGCAAATAGGGCAAGAGTTCTTGAGCTTGATCCATTCTTTAATACAACCAACATGGAATGCATGGCCACAATCGATTTCTGCAAGTTCATCCTTGTCGCAGTAGTCATTCTAATACAAACATGACCAAAAAAAGAGAAGTTCAGATTTAGGCTTAAATAATCTTTCAGACTCGGGGAGTGGGGTGGGGTGGGGTGGGGTTTGAAATTAGGTGCCACTTACCAAGCATATGGAGCAGTGGTCCTTGTTGTCAAGACACGTTGACTTGGGCGAGTCATATATATGGAGCTTAATGCTTAAATAAAAAGCTCTAACTCTCAATCCAACATTTATACGCTTGTGGTGTTCCAATAAGGCCTAAAAAATAAAACACCATGTGACATATATCATATCCATAAAAACAAAAGATTACAATATCAAACGCTAAATTATTGTGGTTTGAAAGCATTACCTCTTGAAACATGTTCTCCCTATTAACATTCTGCTCATCATCCTCATCTTCTTCCAAGTCACCTTCTCTTTCCTGCAATGGTGATCTCACATAAGAGCACGCTCATTGAACGACAAAAAATACATGACAAATATATAAGTGTAGGACTTGGTGCTTGTCAGCATTCATATACTAATTAATTCGCAACTACAAAACTAATCCCATAACCTGATGCATTTATCATTTTATATGGACATTAACTGAGAAGTCTAACTATTCTGATTCATATTCTTATATACACCTTCTTTGAAAAGAAAAAATTGGCTCAGTAATGTTTTGTGTATTTCAGTTTCTGAGCAAGTAGTGATACTCAGTAATGTTTTTGGAATAGTGTGAAATATATGATATTGAAAACACAGAGAATTACTATTCAAATAAAAAAGGAAGTGCATAACCTGGTGCAAACATGCCCATGAAAAGTATAGCAATTAATTTTTTCTTTAAAACTAATCATCAAGTAAGGTAAAAACTTACAAGTTCACAAGAATTTACGAACCATCAACTAATACATATGTTTATAATTAGTGCAATTCAACAAGGATTTTTTTAGGAAGGTGTGCATTAAAAGCAACAAGAAAATGAAAATAAGTACAAAATAATCTTAGTTAACTCCTCATACAAAAAGTTTCTAGTCCACAATAGGGAGTTAATCACGACCAAAAAGGATGGCTGCTATGTCATATATATATTAAGGAAGTCAATAAAATTTGAAAAGGAAATAAATAATATCATTTAAAAAAAGGTTGATCCAACTGAAAAGACTCATCAAACACTTAGTAGATTTTAGGTTACAGTAGGAAGTAGAAATGCTATCAAAACATCTGGCTATTTTTGAAAATATTGCCAATCGTATATAATTCGACATGGAATTATTGGACAATAATACTAAAAAAAATTCTGAGTTGGCATATTTTTCGTTGAGCAACAAATACCTAAACTACTTATAAGCACATTTAACTTTAAAATCAAGTTGCAAACACAGTAAGACACGGCGAAGATAAACAAAGCAACTAAATATGGTATCCTTTGAAAACATTGTATGGGGAGGACGAGAATTCTCAAACGTAGGGAGATTAGCAAGAAAATATTTATCTCTGTAAATCCTTTTCCAAAATCAATATCTCGAATGAGCCTAAAATTTGTTAAGCCATATATGGATAAACAAAATGGAACAACCTTAGTAAAGTGATGAAACTTAACTGGAATCGGAGTTTGTCTAGGTGAGCTGACCACATTTGTCATTCTCTCTCCACTAGCAGTATAAGCAGAAAAAAGAGCACGATATCTATTATCAGGTTAATGGTAGACTGGCTGTCGTTCCTCAATTTGGGACGGGATACTACCAACAATACTTTCAGTTGAACTTCCATCTCTTGGCACATTAGCAAGGGTTAAATTACTAGCAGTATTAAGAGTTTCACTGATGGTTGAATTGTCAGCGTTAGGTTTGTTGCTCTCCATCTAAGGTGCAACTCAAAGTAATTTATTGTGCATTAGAATAATTAGTTGAGATTTTGAAAAAGAATAAAATGTATAAAAAGCACATGAAAAAGACTCGAGCAGATAATGGTTGCCACAAATAAAAAACACTTTGTCTTATACAAAAAGATCTTTAAAGCAACACGTTGAAAACTCTAGTGTATATTAGCATTTATAGAGATAATAATATTTACATGTTAACTTATTCCTCCTTCCCATATGGAAAGTACTTCCATATTTCACAAGATTTCAAATGCTTCTAGAGTTACTTGTATTGGTAGTGGATTAAAGTTATTTTATAGATTTCACAGAAATTAAATAACTTATAATTTAATACTGAATCTTTTTATATCATATTCAAGTTATCTAAAGGAAAAAACTACCCTTAAAGTTTTCAGCCACTGGAAGCCTCCGTCACCTCACAACCACACATACATGTAGAGCAAATGATCCCCCCACCAACCCCCCATTTCCAAGCCACCCCCACCACACACCAAAAAAGAAAAAAAAAAGCTTTTTTGGAATTCTGTAAGGATCATTTCTCACATCACGCAACCTTTCATAGAACTCAATATTGTGAAAGGAAATATTTTCATTAAAATGTTTTCAAGAAAATACAATTATCGAACAAACAGACAGAGGAATATTTACCTCAAGTGTTGTAAGTGTACCCCTAAATAGAATTTAGATAGAAAAATTGCAAGGAATGTTCATCAGTATGTAAAAGCAACATGTAATGCTTGAATAAGGGGGAAACAAATCAAAATCTCTTGCCCTAGAGAAGTATCTAGCCAATGGATTTTTTTTTTAATTTGGAAGCTAGTGTTTTCAAGAATGAAAGGAGTATCATTTGTATCAAATTGATCTGAACTAAAAGCTCAATAAATAATCACCTAAAAAAATATTGTTACACATGTAACTTGTCAATTAATCAATTAACTTTGCTTCAGTCCCAAATTTCATTGGTCAGCTATATGACTCCCTTTGAATCTATTCCGTTTTATTTAAGATCTTCCTCAAGTTCAAAAAATATAGTTAAACCCCTTGTTTTTACACCATTCGGAAGGTTCATCATGAGTAGACTAATTTTATGTGATTCTACTAAAATTTAAAGGGACAAATGGGGTAAGAACAAACTAAAAAAAATCTAAAGAAAAAAATTTGTTTAATTTAGGCAGAATAAAATGAAACCAAGGAAAAAAGATTAAGAAATATGATTGATGAGGTTGATTGGTTGATGGGTCACTTGTCTACTCTTTATTCTTGCATAGATAGATATTTGGATGATTTGATTTGATTTGATGATGGTGTTGAGTCGATGTTGTTTCATATTATTCTACCTATTTCTGTTTCACTTAGTTATTTTACATATCAGTACATTCCACATACTGATGTCCCCTTTGAACTTCATCATTTTATGATGCAGAGGCAGGTACTAGAGATCGTCAATAGGCGCTCCATTGAAGATCCGAGATTCTCAACTGATTAGTGAGCCTCCCCTACTCCGGAGGATCCACTATTATTTATTTCATCTTGCTTTAGAGTTAGACTAGACAATTCTTTTATTTTGATTTGGGTAGCCATGGGTCTGTCATTAGCAATTGATTGGTGATAGAGTCTTCATAGACGATGGTTGAATGTTGATGTTGAGATTGTGAGCTAGTTCTTTCTTCTAGCCTTTATTTCTTATATATATAATTTTCAGATCTTAGATGAGATGCACCCATTTACTTGTTTTATTTCCGCTTTTCAATAGATTTTATGTGATTGAATGAATGTGATGAGGCTAAGTGGTCTGCTTGGGGACTAGCAATAGTCTCTGAGTGCCGGCCACACCAAGGGTACCCTCCCGAGGCGTGACATACCTACTAGCGATGAATTTAAAAATCGTGAGGGCCTTTGCCTAAAGCGGATAATATCAATAGCGGGTTGGGCCGTTACAAAATATTGTATCAACATACTAAGAGGCTCCACTCCTCATACTCAGATCATGCTTTCCGCTGTCTCTATGTGAGTATTGTTAGTTAATGTTGTTTCTATCATCAATTTTTAAATCTTAAATTGTTGTAATCTCTTGCTTGAAATTTATTAATATACTCAATTATTGAATTTTTATTTGTTACTATCCTCAAATTTGGATCTTTTACTGCTACATCATCTTGCTTAATGTTGTTCTTATCCTCAATTCTTGAATGTTGGGTTATTGTAATCTCTTATTTTAAATTTGTTACTATCCTCAATTATTGAACTTTGATTTGTTACTATCCATAATTCTTGACTTTTGACTGCTAGATTGTCTTATTTTAAAGTTGTTCTTCTCCTCAATTCTTCAATCACAATTCCTCTTATCTCAATCTTCTATTAAATAGTCCATGACCTCCCCTTTCCCTCCTCCATTTATATTTACTATAGCCAAAGAATTTCTCATGATTCATATTAGGTTAGTATTAATCTCTACTTTTATAGGATTTTTTTTAAAAAAAGTCTTTCTTGGTGTAAACCTCCTTGCTACATAAATATGGAGTGAAGGGATGGATGTTGAGTGAAGAGGGTATGAAGTAGGTTTACATACCGACTCTAGAGGTGTTTAAAAGCTTCATTTACTGTATTTGGTTCGTATTCATGGCAAAATTATTTTAAAATACTATTCAAGAGATTTTTTTCTTGTTATGTGTGAAGTATTTTAGATTATAATTGTTATAATCTATTCCTGAGATGTCTTCCTCCGGTGACCTTGTGCTTTTATAAGGTTTATTAATTCAAATCTTTCTAAAGACGTTTCTCTGTGTATTAATGTTTTTCTAGTTTTGCATCTTTGAGGTTAGTTTACTCTATAGATTTTAATACTTGATAAATGTGGTGATGTGGAGTCCATACTTGTTTCTTCTGCCACCCTCTTCCCCCTAACCCTTTCTTGCTCCACTTAAGATCTGATTATATAATTGTGAACAAGTTTCTACACTATTTACTTTCTAGTTGAATTACAAGTTTTGATTTTGTAGGAGACTGAAGATTTTCTCTATGGTTTCTATTTAAGGAAACATTTGAAACACTTGAGGTAATTATTGATTTTTCTATTCTTTTCTCTAAAATAGTTATATTCTATCTCGATACAAGTACCTAGTAATGTATTTAACATCCTTGTTATATATGACAATTCTTTGTGCTCTTCTTTCTTATTATAGAACCTTACACCAGAGAGAAAGGTCAAGGCCATAGATGCTTTCACAATATGCTTCATATCTCTGGGGACTTTTGTCGTAGTCATATATGTTATTGGTGATGTTATCTGCTCAACTTGTTCATATGCTTTTGAACTTTTCTGATTGAAATTGCTCCTATCCAAGGAGTCACTCTTAGCCATTCTACATATGCTTTTGAACGTTTCAGATTGGAATGCTTTGCTTTTCTGGATAATTGCATAGTGGAACGAGTCCAGACTCGATAGCATGTACGTCTTCATTGAATGTATTATAGTTATACATGTTATCATCAACAAATTTCCTAGGAAATGCTTTTCAATCCTCGTCAATAGGTTGTTATCCTTAAAGTTGATTGCTAGGGTATTCTCAAAGATTTTATCCGAGATTGATGGCGACAAAAGAGGGTGAATGGCTATTTTTCACATTTCGCACTCTTTTGTCTATGTCATTTACAATTTAAACTATTTAATATTTTTGTATGATTTACTAGGATATGGTTCCCTCTTATATTATTGCCTATTAGGAGTAGTAGTAGTAGTTATGTATGCATACATTCTTGGATGATTGATTGATTATCAAGTGTTAGCTTTGATGCCTTTCCATCGATCTTCACTTTACAAAAGCTTTCATTTGATAGTTGATCAATCTTCCTAGCATGTATATATGAATGCATCTACAGAGAATACACATTCCCAAAATATTCAAAGCTGAAATACTATATCAGAATCACTACTTGTGATAGGCAATAAGGTAAGAGGGAACCATATCTTAATTTGCTGAATGGAAAAGGTGAGCATATGCAATAGATCATTCAAAATGGTTAAACAATTTAAAATGTCAATGACATGGACAATAGAGTACAAAATGTGAAAATACCATTTTACTGTCTCGCAAGACTATCAATCTAAGATAAAGTCTTTGAGAAGTCCCTACCTCAAGTATAACAATCTACTGATAATGTCACGACCCGAAAATGGGCGTGATGGCACTCGTCTTAACCCATCAAGACAAGTCAGCCTAAACCCAACAAGAATATCGAAATAACGTGCGGAAGTACTAAATAAAATAGATAACTTAAATAGAGAAATCTTCACAAAACTTAAATACCACCCAAGGATTGGTTGTCACGTGTACAAGCCACTAGTCATACAGAAATCCAAAGAATTACAAAGTCTGAAACTGTCTTTCTTCTCAAATAGAACAAAGCAGAAAGGAAACAGGATAAGAGAGTCAGCTAGATGACAGCAGCTACCTCTCTAAATCTCCTGAGAAGCCTCGGATGATCAAGGAAAATACTACTCACACTCCGGGCTCAAAACCTACAAAAATAAAATTGTGGTAGCAAGGGGTGAGTACCAAACACACGGTACCCAACAAGTGAACTACTAAACGCAAAATCAAGCAATACAGAATACAAGTACTCCTAACTCCACGCCAGAACCTCTACAACTGCAACACACATAACATCGGTCCAACAAATTAGTTCATAATGTATATAACATGTAACTCAGTAACCACACCAATATTCATAGATCAGCAACACAGGAATCGGTTCACCTATCACCAGTTTCACAAATAGGCACCGACAAGCTCATAAATGATAAGAATGTGTAATGCAATGCAATGTTAAGTAGAATGATGCATGTCTGACCTAGTGATACACACCCGCTGCCTCTCAGTCTGGGACCCATGGGGGACTCTTAGTCCGTGCATCCGTCGCGGCGTGCGACCCGACCCTCAAATCATATATATATCTGTCGCGGCGTGCGACCCGTCCCTCGATTTATAATATCTGTCGCGGCGTGCGACCCGTCCCTCGATTTATAATATCTGTCGCGGCGTGCGACCCGTCCCTCGAATGGTACATCTTTTTTTTTGGTCTTATTCTTTCTCAGTTCACATAACATTTGCCACAAAATCAATGTAATAGACAGGTTTACACTATGATGAGGAGATGACCGAATTTTTAATACAATGCACCTTTCACAACAACATAGCTTTAAAATAACATCAACACCAAGTTCATATTTCAAAATCACTATCAACACCTCACATAGGAAGCACAAGATTCTATATGCTTAACAAAGGTTAAGAAATTCACTTGCCTTATATAAAGTCTCCAATCATGTCAATTCCGAAGCTTTTCCCTCTCTACAATACTCCAAATCACCAAAATCTATTCAAGTATAACATCACAATCACATAACGAATCTAAGGACACTAAAATCAATTAATTTGGTGAAAAGGGCAAAATGGTCCAAAAATTTCGTCACCAAAAAAAAGTCATCAGAAATCTGGAAATTTATACATAAAAATGTTCTCCCAGTAATAAGGAATTCAATGGAGAAAACCGTTTAAAAAACGGAGCTAAAATGAGGTAGAAATCTCATATTTAAAGTTTCCAAAAAAAGACATCCGAACCAGCGAAAAACAGCAAATTTTACCTCGAACGGCACACCAAAATTAATTTCTGAAACTCCCATGGTGTTCCTCTCGGAAAAATACGCGATTTAGCCTTTTGAATCGCCCAAATCGGACCAAAATCGAGGGAGAAATCGTGGATTAAAGTTTGGGAGAAACCCAGAAAATTTTGAGAAGAAATCTGCATTTATTTTTTTTTTATATATTGCGTCTGCCACGTGGCAGCGCCTAATTGGGCCACGTTTTCCCCGCTTCAGCATCTTCAGCAAACTCTCAAACTTAAATTCAATGCTCCGGCCTCATCCGGAGTCGGAAAAATACATTCCATATATGAAATTTGATCCGAAACAATGTTTCGAACTCAACGGTGTAGTCGAAATTCCCATCGGAGGTTATTTTATTCCAATGTAGGTCCCAATTCCCAGTATCAAAAATAATCAAAAGGTCCAAAACACACCTGGAAGCTTTGAAAATTGAATGAAGGGTCCTTCTAGACCAAAATCGATATTTCTGATCCAACGGAATCATCAGAATTTTCAATTTAAATTTACGAAAAAATCTTTTATAAAAGAGAGAGTGTTTATTTTTAAAATGACCTAACGGGTCATTACATTATCCACCACTAAAAATCATGTTCGTCCTCGAACATAAGAAGGAGAAGGAAGAATAATTGATATTACTAAAATTCTAAGTTATGATCTTCCAAAGTCAGTATTTATCTCTCCAAGTAAGCTCCTCCTTAAGACCATGCCACCAAAATTCACTATTAAGAACTGGTTTTTTTTTTTTGAATCTATCCTTGATAGATTTACAATTCGGTGGTGATTTTCAAGCCATAGGCTAACTCATGAATTCGATATGAATAACCACCCACTAGTCCATAACTCAATAAATCTTTTCTTACATAATCATGATAAAATTCTAAATAAATACCAGCCATAATCAAAAGCAAACCAAAATCAACCATCTCACACTTCTAATGCACCACCCTCATAGATTTGTTAAGATTTCATTCCCACAGTTAAATCTTTCCACGATCTTAAGTTATAAAATTCGACCTTTAGACATTGAACACTCACCATAGAGAATCGGATTTTTCTGACTCAATGGAGAAAATGGTTTAAGTAACCACTTAGCGAACAATTCACCAAAATAAACAGATTCTCTAACAACACTATCGAAAATACTATATCAATAGTCGTGACTATAAATAACCCTTAAGAGTGATAGAGCTAGACCCAACAGGCCTCATATCCAATCATGCATAGCCAGAACATAACCTCAACGATAAGATGAGCCTTAAAACTACTGGACAACTATAAATATTTATGGTAGCTCTTTTATAATTCACCTAACCAAAGTTTTGTGTGTAGAATCACTTGTATATTTCAACTGTCCCAAATAATACTAAATATGTCGAAATTGAAATAATCGAGTCCGCACAAGCATCCTATCTTACTAAGAGAAAATTGCAGGATCGGTTCACCCGATCCACCACTAAGGATCCATCTACCAAAGTGAAGACACGGTGGAAATAGGCAGGTATTCCCATGATAAAGTAGGTAGCCACACCAAAATGCACGGAATGAAGGTCGAATAACACAAGATACTCCTTTCATAGTGCCCTTATCAAACTTTTTCATTCATCTGACCCTATCTTTTTTTTTTTAATTCCATCTTTAGCTGCACATAATCAACTTGTCTGGTCTCATACAATCGTACACATACTTAATTATCAGACTCTACATATTCCTCACAACACTGCATCAAAAGCAATGCTCTCAATACTAACATATATAATATCATAGCCATCATTGTCATTTACCATTCTCTCAAATTGTTACTAGTATTAAAGTCTTCTTAGCTACACATTATCGCCTTCAAATATTTCATATTATGATTTTCTCTCTTTTTATATAAGTATTTTTTTTACACAAACCACACACAAAGCTGATAACGTAAATTTTAAATTTGATAGTACTTTCCTCATCGAGGTAAGGTTACTTAATTCTAAAGTCAATTTCATGCAATTTTTCACATCCCGAATTTCAGCTACCATTCAAATCATCATATACCTCATTCCAAAACTTAGAGAAATTCAATCACCTTGATCATTCTGCATACCATAAGTACATAACCTCTAGTCAACATCAAATGTCTATGTAACGCCTCACAATAATCTATGTAGTCCCATTAATAACATAATTTCAACCCCCTCAATATCTTCAATAAGCGTGTAGAGCTATAGGGTTATATCGCAACGCCCTCATAAGCCATTTATCATAGTTGGACAATCTAGACTAATATAAAAATGTAGCATACTTCAAACAACATTATTTGTCACTCGAATTCGAAACATAGTCTTCATAAAAGTCACGAGTATATCCTGGAAAATCTGTGGTGAACAAGTACGCATTGCGTTATCACGTTTGAGCTCAAAGGCAAAATAAGTAAAACCTTTAATTTCGAACCAAGGGTCCATACATGAGATCTTATTCCTTCACTTCCTTAAATTCTTCTTATGACATAAATTCCAGATATCTTGAACTCTTCAATATATTAAATTCTCATTCTTTCACTAACTCACTTATCAACTTTACTCTCTGACCAACAACACATGACATTTTCCCTCATGTCCTAAGCTAAAATTTTAAGTGGAGCACTTCTTTAGGTCCTTCAACAATTAAAAAAATAACTAAATTTATGACCCAAATCACATGCAGGTTCTTCCAAATGTTGATCACTCATTGCTATCCATTAGTTCTTATCTTATCAATAAATATCTTGGCAGAATATATATACTACCAAAAATATACTAACAATTAAAAACTTGAATCTTTATTCTAACTTGTACTCCAATTTCTTTATCTGTCGGTATTAGCTCGTAGCTTGAGATCTTTATGAATTCATATATCTTAACTTATGATTGATCCCCTCTTTATCTAACCTACCATATCCTTTATAAAAAAATTCAATATACTAATTACCATACTCAAAATTACAAAAGAGATTATCACCATATTCAAGCCCAACATTGTAGATTTTTTTTTCCTCAAACAATAGTTTCCTAGCCAAGACCAATGATACTTAATACCATCACCATAACTAAAGCAAAATAAATAAAACTGGGTGGTTTTAAATTCAACTCTCTACTCTCTCGAAAGTTTTTTTTTTTTTTTTGCCTTTACCATCAAAGTGAATATCCCTACATCTCACTAATTTATTCATTTATGACTCTAGCTCATTTCAATTCTATCGAAGCAGTATCTCCACACATTTTACATCTTTCTTATGATTACGTTACTCATCAAATAGTAGCAAACGTAACTTTTGATACCTGCGGATTGTGTGTGCCATACTGAATTCACTCAATCAAAAATTCTCATCATATGATTGCATTTTGATCATAATCCTTCACTAACTTTTATTACCATTATGCTCTATAGCCATTGCCATCTCCTCAAGGTTATCCTCATCATTGATATGACACCAAAACTATATCGGTCAAATATAAAGAACTAACTCCCTTGGATCTTATTATGGAGTAATAGTCCTCATTTGGAATCCCCCGAATACTCCTCACAACTTAAATACATTAATTATACCAAAGATTCACCACTAAATTTTTGTTTATAATTAATACTTAACGCAAGCATCCAGAGTAGCAAACTAGTTGATTTCTTGAATATGAATACGACATTAAACCTTATTAAATGAGTTCATGATACACTAATAATTTCTAAAATAGTTTGTATTCACGCTTGACAATTGACATATCCGTTTTCATATACCACTAATACTATATTGTGAAAGTCCATTAGATCCACCACTAGAACACATCATACCTATCAGAAAAGTAGTACCAAACTCGCCTGCATATTTCTACCCATCAAGCAGCTGCAAAATATTATCCAATCCATCATGACTCTATCCTAAGTACTGCACATTTCTTTCATAAATTCAATCGCTAGAAAAAGTAACACACTCCATAACTCTAACCAAGTAAGCATTGGTATCGTGGTGATAGTCGTATCATGACCCTCCTTGATATCCACTCGATTTATGAAACCATAATAGAGATTCTGACCTCAATTGGCACATGATCATTCTTATCATTATCTAAGCAATCCATACATATTATGACAATTTTTTTTTTGTAATATTAATTTACTGAACAAAATTTGTGATCCACCTATCCTTTTAGCCTTCACCTTAAATTGTTGAACCATTTTTGATATTATATACACCACATTAATACTGTTTGGGTTTCTGGATAACTAACCCCGAAAATCATAACACATTCATAAAATCCCTCAATCCATTGTTTGACCTTATCACTCAAATATCCTCAAGTGTATTATTGAGTCATCACCTTACTCACCCTCTTCTAATAATTGAATCTTTTAAATCTAACC
This sequence comes from Solanum rostratum, assembly GCA_029948455.1. Classification (NCBI taxonomy): domain Eukaryota; kingdom Viridiplantae; phylum Streptophyta; class Magnoliopsida; order Solanales; family Solanaceae; genus Solanum; species Solanum rostratum. The sequence continues at coordinate 17,071,444 of CM057046.1, read as the reverse complement.
ACACATCATTTTTACAAGTATGTCACTTAGACATTAATACTAGATCTAACATTCAAGTCATGTATAACGCACTAACTACTCATTTAAAGAACCAAGCACGAATCATCTCTATAGATGAGAGAATGAATAAAATGACAAGAATCACACTGAATCAGGGACGCACGATGGAGAAGGAATAAACAAAAGGAAGTTTCCTAACAGTCTTCATAGCCTCTCGAAGATAAGTATAGACGTCTCCATACCGATCCTCGAGACTCTACTAGACTCGGCTTGTACACACGTGAGACCTATGAACCTGGGGCTCTGATACCATCTGTCACGACCCGAAAATGGGCGTGATGGCACTCGTCTTAACCCATCAAGACAAGTCAGCCTAAACCCAACAAGAATATCGAAATAACGTGCGGAAGTACTAAATAAAATAGATAACTTAAATAGAGAAATCTTCACAAAACTTAAATACCACCCAAGGATTGGTTGTCACGTGTACAAGCCACTATTCATACAGAAATCCAAAGAATTACAAAGTCTGAAACTGTCTTTCTTCTCAAATAGAACAAAGCAGAAAGGAAACAGGATAAGAGAGTCAGCTAGATGACAGCAGCTACCTCTCTAAATCTCCTGAGAAGCCTCGGATGATCAAGGAAAATACTACTCACAGTCCGGGCTCAAAACCTACAAAAATAAAATTGTGGTAGCAAGGGGTGAGTACCAAACACACGGCACTCAACAAGTGAACTACTAAACGCAAAATCAAGCAATACAGAATACAAGTACTCCTAACTCCACGCCAGAACCTCTACAACTGCAACACACATATCATCGGTCCAACAAATTAGTTCATAATGTATATAACATGTAACTCAGTAACCACACCAATATTCATAGATCAACAACACAGGAATCGGTTCACCTATCACCAGTTTCACAAATAGGCACCGACAAGCTCATAAATGATAAGAATGTGTAATGCAATGCAATGTTAAGTAGAATGATGCATGTCTGACCTAGTGATACACACCCACTGCCTCTCAGTCTGGGACCCATGGGGGACTCTTAGTCCGTGCATCCGTCGCGGCGTGCAACCCGACCCTCAAATCATATATATATCTGTCGCGGCGTGCGACCCGTCCCTCGATTTATAATATCTGTCGCGGCGTGCGACCCGTCCCTCGAATGGTACATCTTTTTTTTTTGTCTTAATTCTTTCTCAGTTCACATAACATTTGCCACAAAATCAATGTAATAGACAGGTTTACACTATGATGAGGAGATGACCGAATTTTTAATACAATGCACCTTTCACAACAACATAGCTTTAAAATAACATCAACACCAAGTTCATATTTCAAAATCACTATCAACACCTCACATAGGAAGCACAAGATTCTATATGCTTAACAAAGGTTAAGAAATTCACTTGCCTTATATAAAGTCTCCAATCATGTCAATTCCGAAGCTTTTCCCTCTCTACAATACTCCAAATCACCAAAATCTATTCAAGTATAACATCACAATCACATAACGAATCTAAGGACACTAAAATCAATTAATTCGGTGAAAAGGGCAAAATGGTCCAAAAATTTCGTCACCAAAAAAAAGTCATCAGAAATCTGGAAATTTATACATAAAAATGTTCTCCCAGTAATAAGGAATTCAATGGAGAAAACCGTTTAAAAAACGGAGCTAAAACGAGGTAGAAATCTCATATTTAAAGTTTCCAAAAAAAGACATCCGAACCAGCAAAAAACAGCAAATTTTACCTCGAACGGCGCACCAAAATTAATTTCTGAAACTCCCATGGTGTTCCTCTCGGAAAAATACGCGATTTAGCCTTTTGAATCGCCCAAATCGGACCAAATTCGAGGGAGAAATCGTGGATTAAAGTTTGGGAGAAACCCAGAAAATTTTGAGAAGAAATCTGCATTTTTTTTTTATATATTGCGTCTGCCACGTGGCAGCGCCTAATTGAGCCACGTTATCCCCGCTTCAGCATCTTCAGCAAACTCTCAAACTTAAATTCAATGCTCCGGCCTCATCCGGAGTCGGAAAAATACATTCCATATATGAAATTTGATCGGAAATAATGTTTCGAACTCAACGGTGTAGTCGAAATTCCCATCGGAGGTTATTTTATTCCAATGTAGGTCCCAATTCCCAGTATCAAAAATAATCAAAAGGGCCAAAACACACCTGGAAGCTTTGAAAATTGAATGAAGGGTCCTTCTAGACCAAAATCAATATTTCTGATCCAACGGAATCATCAGAATTTTCAATTTAAATTTACGAAAAAATCTTTTATAAAAGAGAGAGTGTTTATTTTTAAAATGACCTAACGGGTCATTACAGATAAATATGGTAGAAGCACTTCCTGGAAAATTGCTTGATGTTATTGTAGGTTATTATATATACATAAATTGAAGGCGTGCAGACCATCGAGTTTTGCCTTATGTCATTACCTAATTATCCAAAAATGCAAAGATATTCAACAAGAAAAGTTCAAAAGCATATGTAGAATATCCTGTACCTGTTGGTAGAAGCAGGGGTGGAGCAATTTTATGGTTAGGGGTTCATCTGAACCTCCTTTAGCAGAAAATTATGGTATTTATACATGGTTAAAATATTTTTTAATTTTTTTGTATATATAGAAGATGTTGAAGCTCTTTAGTGAAAATCGGATATAGGTAGTCTTCCTCAATCGTTACTTGCTTGCTGCTACCTTCTTTCTGTATGTCTGCGGAAAGTCAATAACGTATTTTGAGTAAATATCATATTAAATTAATAAATGAATGAACCAATGATATGTTAAAAACGAATCACAACTCAACCAACAAGGATTGTAAATGAAAAAAAAAAGGAATACAAAACTTGTAAGTGAGATCTGATTTGGGGGAGAGATATTCCCATGTGTTCCATTTCTTCATAATAGCCATTGGAAGGAATTAAAATTTAGAAGAAGAATATACCACTAATTAAAATGTTAATAAATTTTTTTTTTATTCACGGAGAACAAAAGATCTTTCATTTAACTAAAATTACTCATATGAGTAATTTTAAATAAATTATATTTTAGTTAAATGACAAATCTTTTGTTCTCCGTGAATAAAAGATAAACTCTTATTTATTTCATAACATTTCAATTAGTGATATATTCTTCTTCTAAATTTTAATTCTTTCGCAGCGGCTAAGCCAATGGCTATTATGAAGAACATGAAACACATTGGAATATCTCTTCCCCAAAGGGTCCCACTTACAGGCTTTGTATTACCTTTTTTTTTTCATTTACAATCCTTGTAGGTTGAGTTGTGATTCGTTTTTAACGTATTATTGTTTCGTTCATTTATTAATTTAATATGATATTAACTCAAAATACGTTATTGATTTTTTGCAGACGTACAGAAAGAAGATAGCAGCAGGCAAGTAACTATTGAGGAAGAAAACTTATACCAAATTTTCACTAAAGGGGTTCGACATCTGCTATATATAAAAAAAATAAAAAAGTATGTAATTCTTCAGATTTTGAACCTCTTTAGTGAAAATCCTTGCTCTGCCACGAGCAGAAGACACACATAGTCTCAGCTTTAATAACCCACTTAATGAGCGTGTCTGTAGTGAGTAGTTTAGCCTACATTAGTAACCACATAAGTGAATATATCATTAGACCTAGTAGGATTGTCTAACATTAAGCATTTTCGTGGTACGCTGATCCTCTCCAGCTAAATAATCCTCCAAAAATACGAAATTGTAAGAGCAAACAACACTTTTAATTACACAAAATTGCACCAACAACTACATAAAACTACACAAAAATATGCAACTTTTACTTGCACAAAACTACCAAAACAGCTGCACAAAAGAACTTGCATTTTATTTGCACAAACAAGTAAAAGTGCCTTGAATTTCAAAATTTACTGTTTTTCTGTCAATTCAATTCAAGAAAAACCGGCACATGGACTTAATTTGCTGATTTTTGGCAGATTGGATGATACCGCTCGGCACATTGTAGACTTATATTTGTATAACATTGTTTTCAGATTACAGATAACCTTTGTCTTCTTAAATATTTATGAAATGCCCCCCAAAGAAACACTCAGTGAAGTATCAATCACGAGAAACTTCTAAATTTCTATAAGGACAAATCTCAAATGTAAAATCACTCTCTTTGCCCAAACATCTATAGGAAATGTGTGTGTATTTCTCGTTAGTATAATTTTTTGTCGAATGAGGTCCAGATGAATGCAGATTTCTGTTGCGAGGGGAAATTTGGAAACCAAAAAGTAAATTTACCAAAGAAAAGGAAAACACATTTTTCAGCATTAACCTCCCAAATGAAAACAACAAATGCCAAGTGAAGTTTCAATACACACATAACATAATGCAGGGGCAGAACTAGACTATAGCCTACAGGTTCAGCCATATCTAGTACCTGTAGCTCAAACTCTATCTTTTTGTTTATTTGGAAACCAAATTGACATCATAATCCACATGTTATCAAACTTTACAGAGTCAAAACTAAATTGAGGCAAAGGTGATTGATTGTCAGGTCCAGTGGGCTTGTATGTAATACTTACAGTCGCACAAGAGGCATGAACACCAGAAAATGAAAGGTTTCTCTAGCATTTACCTTAGGAAAACACAACCCTCATTTTAAGGACCAATAAGCTAAATGAAATCACCAGAAATCTGCAGTAAAGATCTGGATACCTTAGTTTGTTATTTTTCCAAAAACCAAGTAAATCTAGATTCACATTTGTTTGGCGGTCAAGATTAGCTTCTTCCAAAGATAAGTCTAATTGGGTTTTACCTCTACTTAATTCTAATTGACTTTGAAACATATCAAACTACTCAAATGCATCAGTCAATTCATTTCTACTACTACAAGCATGCTACTTTGATAACGAAGTTGATAACGAGGTTGTAGCAGGAGATATCAAATACTCTTTGAATAATAACTGTAAATTATCTTCGATAACCATCACTTTTTGATCAACAGTACCAGAGTCAAGCTTTGAAAAACAAAACTTAACAAAAATTAACTTATATCGAGGGTTAAGAACCATCGCTATAGATAAAATGATACTATATGAAGTTAGACTACACTACCACTATACCTTAAGGCTACACTAAGCCAATAAGGTGAACATCTCTTAAGAAGATAAACAAAACAATGACCACGTTCCTTTATAGATTAGGAGTGATCTTATAGGTTACAACCAAACACATCAACTAAGAAACAAGGAAACTATAGAAGCCTTCTATCAGGTCCCCTGAACGCACTTGTTGTATCTTCACGCTAGGAGCCAAGAGAGAGCTTTTGGAGAACAAGAATATTCAGTTGTGAGATTTTTCCAAAAGCTATTTTTGTTCTGTGGACAATCTCCTTTTATATTGCACAAGATACGTCATATGGACCACTGGTCCTTCAGTACAAATGAAGGTGACATTTCACCAACCACAACAGCTTTATCAGCTGTATCCCATATGTAAACACTAAACATTAATCTTATAGGCTACTTGGTCCTCGAGTCAGTTCGATAATCATGAAAACATTCATTTAACATTTTCCTTCTTTTCGATGATGACAAACTGTGATCCCATAGGACAGTCATTCAAAAGGTGCCCCACCTGACCATATCTAAAACAACCATTTGTGCCCACGAGGTACTCTCCAGGATGAGACCTGACACCATAAACCAAATAATGATTCAATCCCTGAGATTCACGCCTCTACGGCTGGTTGCCCTAAACTCTGCAGCTCTGTGATCCCTGTGCATTCCTGACCCTCTGAGCAGGTCCACTAGCCGAAGAAGGTGTTGGTCCAGATGTCTTAGGATGAAAGGATGAACGACTAGCACTTCCGGCCCCATTCTTACCTGTCTCTTGGCCGGATGTCTTGGCCCTCTTGTTTCTAAACTCCTCCCTATCATGCATCTTCTCTTTCTCCATTTCTCTATCCCCAGTTAGCATAGAAGTTTTGCCCTCTCTCGTAGTCATCCGAGAGAGCCCTGATACAAACAAATCCATCCTAGTATGCATGTCTACCACCATAGTCAGAGTATAACGGGACAACAGAATGAATTTAAGGCTATACTCCCCCACACTCATAGCTTCCTGCTCCAGATTCAGAAAACCCCTCACCTTAGCCTGCTTAAACTCTCTAGGAAAGTATTGTCCCAGAAAGTTATGATCAGCATAAAAAATTAAGTGGAAAAATGGTCTCGATCAATTTTTAGAGCGATCGATCAAAAGTTAATTTTGCGACTCCGAAACTAAAACAGTGTCGGTGTGCAACAGAGGCGCGTCGCACCCCTGTAGCGGACCCACACTTATATTTTTTCAAAAAAATTTGATATGATTGGAAAAACTCGTTCAAAAACATTTCGGAAAAAAATACAGTCCGACTAGTCCACGTCGCAGAATGAGTTATTTTGAAGTTGAAAAGTTTCTAAATTTTGTGAGGGGCATTCCGGTCAATTTCCAACCCCTCCTAAATTCAATACATGATCTAATTAGGTCGTTTGACGTAAAAAATGTCTAAAACCTCATTCTAAGTCCTTTTCTAACAATCTAACTAGACTAGGGCTTGATGAAAGAGGAGAAGAGCTTGAGATTGAGGAATTCAGAGAAAGATCCTTGAAGTTATTATTGAGAGCTCCATCGCAGGTATGTAAGTCTAAACTAAAAGCATGAGATTGTCCTCTCATGTTCCCCATGAGAACTAAAATAAAGAAAACTAAAATAATAAATATTCACCAAAAAAAAGAAGAAGAAGAAGAGGAGGAAAGCATTAAAAAAATAAAAGTAATAGATTTCACTAATTTTTACTTTAATAATTATGGGTCAAATGATACATGATATTAAATAAATTAATAATTTAGTCCACTAATTAAATTAATTATCTAAAATTACCCATCAATTAAATAATCATAATTATCGAATAGTTTAAAATTTTTAATTTAAATTTACAAAAAGGATCTTTTATTCAAAAGTGAGTATTCGATCTCAAAATAACCTAATGGGTCATTACATGGCTCCTCCTAACACTAGCTTCTTGGGTGTAAGGGATTTATTAAGAACGAACCCTCTCGAGTTCCATGGCTATAAGGTGGATGAATATCTATAAGATTTCATTATGAGCTCCACGAGATGGTTGCCATTATGGGGGTGTCATCAGAAGAAAAACGAGAGTTGTTAGCCTACAACTCAAGGGTGTCACACAAGTATGGTATAAGAGTGAGCAGGTTGAAGAGGTCCCATAGGATTGGGGGTTTTCAAGCTTGCATATCTTGATCGTTTCTTCCCACTTGAATTGAGGGAGCCCAAGATGATGTAGTTTATTAACCTCAAACAAGGGAATATGCCCTCAAGTTCACCAAGTTGTCCAATTATGCTCCTTCTTTGCTAGCCAACTGTCATGCTCGAATAAGTAAGTTTATTTTGGGAGTGTCCAATTTGGTAGAGAAAGAGTGTCGAACCACTATGTTATGAAGGAGATGGACATTTCTAGACTTATGATGTATGCCAAACAAATTAAAGGTGAAAAACTCAAAGAAAGAAAGGTGAGAGAGTCCAAGAGGGCTCGATTTGGAGGTGAGTTTTTTAATTCAAAATCTGATCGTGGCAATGACCATTTTCAACAAGACCAAAGGTTTCAAGACCAAGGTTCATCTCAAGCTTCCGGCCAAAGATTTGATAAAGAAAAGGTGCCCAACCCTAAGGCCCAAGGTGGAAGTGCTAATGTTGGTGCACCTATTTTCCCAAAGTGGCCCAAGTGTGGGAGAAATCATGGAGCAGATTTCTAGTTGGATGCTTACTTTGGATGTGATAAGTTGGGGCATAAGCTTTTTGAATGCCTTAGTATTGCAAACAAAGGAAGAGAGGGTTGTCCTCAAGGTCAAACTACTCAAGGTGGACAAGTTCTACAAAGTGCTTTTAGGTCAGGTGGTGGTGGTTTATGCAATATTGGGTTTCATTCACTCCATGTAAGTTAAGATGTTGAGGAGTCTCCCAATGTGGTTATGGGTATGTTGAGGGTCTTTGAATTTGATGTGTATGCTTTACTTAATTTAGGTGCCAATTTGTCTTTTGCTACTCCTTATCTTGTTATATGATTTGATGTGTCTCTTGAAACCTTGTTAGAGCCTTTTTTTGTACAACCTTGTTGGTGATTTGGCTTTAGCCAAGAGAGTATATAGAAATTATCCCATGTTGGCCTTGCATAAAGTAGTCCCATGTGATCTTATTCAACTTGACATGATTGATTTTGACTTCACTCTTGGCATGGACTAGCTTTATGCTTCCTATGCAGCTATTGACTGTAGAACCCCTATGGTCAAATTTTAATTTTCTAATGAGCCAATTCTTGAATAGAAGGGTAGTAATTCAGTGTTTAAGGGTCGATTTATTTAATATCTAAAAGGCGAAAAAAATCTCTAAAGAATGTATCTATCATATAGTACGGGTTAGGGATGTAAATTCTGAAGCCCCTACTCTTGAATTGGTCCCTATTATTAATGAATTCCTAGATATATTTTTCATGATTTTCCTGACATTCCTCTCAAAAGAGAAATTAATTTGGACATAGATCTCTTTTTCGATACCTAACCTATCTCTATTCCTCCTTACTATATTGTCTCAATAGAATTCAAGGATTTCAAAGGAAAAATTAAAAGACTAGTTGGAGAAGGATTTCATAAGGCCAAGAATATCTCCACGGATGTCTACCATGTTATTTGTTACAAAGAAGGATAGGTCACTCTAGATGTGTATAGACTACCACCAATTGGCTAAGGTTACTAGAAAGAACAAGACCTAATTTAAAGGATAGATGATTTATTTGATCAACTCCAAGGTGCAAGTTATTTTTCTAAAATTGATCTCCAGTCAGGCTATCACCAATTTAGGATTATGGAGTGTGATATTCCCAAGATAACATTTCAAACGAGGTATGGTCATTTTGAGGTTTTTGGTTATGTCATTTGGGTTAACCAATGCTTCAGCTATCTTCATGGACTTAATAAATCAGATTTTCAAACTGTATTTGGACATATTTGTAGTGGTGTTTGTTGATAATATATTGGTTTATTCTTGAAGTGAAGAAGAGTACATGAGTCACTTAAGAGTGGTATTACAAACTTTGAGGTACAAGAAACTATTTTTCAAATTTAGCAAGTGCAGATTGAGAGATATGGCCTTTCTTAGTTACTTATGTCTGGTAATAGTATTTCAATCAATGCAAAAAAATAGAAGCAGTGAAAAACTAGCCTAGACTGTTATCTTTTTGGATATTCGAAACTTTTTGGGTTTGATCGATTATTATAGGAGATTTTAGAAGGATTTTCATCCATTGCATCGCCTTTGACCAAGTTGACCTAAAAGAAGCTGAAGTTTCAATGATCTAATAATATGAAAGAAGTTTCCAAACATTGAAAGATTGTCTCACTTTATCCCCTATTTTGACATTATCAAAAGTTTCAGATAGATTGTTGTTTATTATGATGCCTTACGGGTGGAATTGGGTTGTGTATTGAGGCAACATACTAAGGTCATAGATTATGACTCTAGACAACTAAATGTTCATGAAAGAAGCTACCCCACTCTTGATCTTGAACTGGCGGTGATTGTGTTTGTTTGAAGATTTGGCATCACCATCTTTATAGGGTGCATGTTAATATTTTCATCGATCATTTGCAATATATGTTTAGCCAAAGGAACTTGAACCTTAGGCAAAGAAGGTGGCTTGAGCTCTTAAAGGAATATGAATTGAGTGTGTTTTACCATCCGAGCAAGGCGAATGTTGTGACTGGTGCACTTAATAGAATGCCCATGGGTAGCATGGCTCATGTAGTAGATAGGAGAAAGAGTTGGTTAAATATGTTCATCAATTAGCCCATCTGTGTGTGAGGTTGACTGACTCCAATAAGGGCGATATTTTTGTTCAAAATGGCATAAAGTCATCTTTGGTGGTGGATGTAAAAGTGAAGCTACGCATGGATCCAACCTCAGTTGAGTTGGTGAGGTTGGTGATTTATAAGAAGATAGAGGTTTTCACCCAAGGGAAAGATGGAGTACTTCATTACGAAAGTCGTCTATGTGTTCCAAATGTTGATGGCCTTAGGGAGATGATATTGAATGAAGCTGATAACTCTCCGTATTCTATCCATCCGGGATCCACAAAAATGTATAGACACTTAAGTGAAGTGTATTGGTAGAATGGTATGAAGAAGGATATAGCAAAGTTCATGGTGAGATGTCCAAATTGCCAACAAATGAAGGCTGAGCACCAAAGGCCGGAAGGTTTAGCCTAAGACATTGAGATTCCTACTTAAAAGTGAGAAGATGAGAACATGAACAACATAACGGGTTTGCCCGTACCCATAAGCAGCATGACTCAAGTTGAGTGGTAGTGGATAGGATGACTAAATTAACCTATTTTCTATCGAATAAGACTTTCTGGTAGCTCCAAGATTATGCAAATATGTTGATGCTATGATATTTTGATGATTTAACAAACCATGGGAACAGATGAGGGATCTGATCCTATGAGTGGTGTGAACCTAAAAATGACACCCAACAAACACTGACAGTTTGTTATTTGTTGGTACGCATCTTCCTGCTCTACAGAAATTGTCTAGCCAACAAATATTCTCCAAATGTTGTTGATGTTGGATATATATATCCAACACTTCTTGAGAAGAAAGCTTGAGCCTCTCTATACATATTGAGTGAGTGTTCTTGGTGAGGCTCTCAAGTAGTACACTAGGAAGATCAAAATTATTATTTCTTTGTGTACTTCATTTGTTCTTAATGAGTGCTTGCATCTTTTGAATCGATTCCTATTTTATTAAGGGATACAATATTAAGCAAGATTTTTCTCTTCATTGCTAAAGCTAGCTATGGCTAGTCTTGAAGTCTAAGTTGGATAGAGTTAGTCGATTTAGTGGTAGCGCAATAACTACTTAATTTGCTCAAACTAGTGATATAATTATCATAGTGTGGGGGAAGGTCTTTAGAGTTAAATTCCTTGATTTCAATAGTTTGTAATCTAAATCTTTGCTTCTTTGAGTTAATGGAGTTGGGTTGAAATCGTGTGAGTACAGGTCGTGGTTTTCTTCTATCTTTAGCAAGGGGGTTTCTACGTAAAATAGCTTGTGCACTTTTACTTTGCCGCTTTACCATTTTAGCTGGTTTCATTAACTGTTGTTCTGACGAGGGACCTAGTCCCTATACACTTAGTGGACGCTACGTTCCATCAAATGTATATTCGAGTATTGATGAAACTTTATGGTGTGCCCTTGTCTATCATTCTAGATTGCGATGCTCAATTTACTTCACATTTTTGGAAATCCTTTTAAAGAAATCATGGTACTAAGGTTAAGCTAAGTACTACTTTCCATCCTCAAACTGATGGTCAAGCCGAGAGAACGACTGAAACCTTGGAAGATATGTTGAGGACATGTGAACTTGATTTTAAGGGTAATTAGGATGATGACTTATCGTTGATTAAATTTGTATATAACAATATCTATCACTCGAGAATTATAATGACACCCTTTGAGTCTTCGTATGGAGGAAGGTGTAAGTCCCCAGTAGGGTGGTTTGAAATAGATGAAGTAGCCTTGATAAGACCCGAACTGATATTTGATGTTGTGGAGAAGTGGAACTTGTACAAAAAAGGTTGAAGGTTGTCCAAAGTCATAAAAAGTCCTACTTCGATGTAAGAAGAAGGGGAATTGAATTTGAATTTGGTGATTAAGTCTACTTGAAGATTTTAATCATGAAGAGGATGTTGCATTTTGACAAGAAAGGAAAGCTTAATCCCTAGTATGTGGGCCCATATAGGATCCTAAGGTGTATAGGTAAGGTGGTCTATGAGTTAGATTTGCCATTAAAGTTAGTCTCAATTCATCTACTGTTTAATTTGTCAATGTTGAGGAAGAGTGTGGTGTGGGTGATTCATATTCCATTGTTTCACTGGAAGGTATGGGTGTTGAAGAAATCTTGACTTGTTAAAAGGTTCTAACTGAAATCCTAGGTCGGCACGTGAATAGGATGAGAAACGAAGAGATTGCATCCGTTAAGGTACTATGGAGGAACAACAAGTTAAAAGTGCTACATGAAAAGCAGAAGTGGACATGATGAAAGAATATTCTTACCTCTTTTCTTTCGCTCAAGCCTAAGATAATTAATAATCATGCTCAAATCCTTCAAATTCTTACATTTCAGCCTTTTCATGTCATATCGTATGTATTCACACTCATGGAATTGATTTAGAATGATATTTTATGCAAAGGTTTGAAAATTTCATTAATTGATGTTTTAAATTGCATTATTGTATCCATGATGGGTTGTTGATGTCTATTTTACTCTACTCAAGCTAGCATTTATCTCATTCTATTTTCAAGGAGGAGATATTGTAATACTCCTAAGTTGGAAGGCCGAATTATGAAAGAAAATGCAAAAAAAAGAAAAAAAAAATCTGGTGCAGGAACTCTGAGCCCAGTTCACAAGCCTTAGTCACTTCTACAAGTTGTAGATTGGGTCTCGTAGATGACCTTGACACTTGGAATTTTTTTTGAGAACATGAGTCATTGTACCAGACCTGACCACAATCCATAATAGGAACCATAACTCGTGGATGGAAATTAGAGACTATGAAAAGTTGGTTCAACAAATGAAGGCTCTTTATGAGTCATAGAATAATCCATGACTCATAGATACTAGTCGTGGATAGGGTCAGTGTAATATAAAAATTTGACCTAGGATGGAGGAAACCATGAGGGTGTTCTATGGTCTGTAGAAGACAAGTCGAGCCCATAGAGTTGGTCGTATTTAGAGATTTAGAAGGGATGATTTTAGTCCAGTTCATACGAGAGGTAACTACGATCCATAAAAGGAACTATGCATCATAGACATGGGTTTTTGTTAATTAGATCCTGCAACATTGAAAATTGACCCTGACTTTCCTGAACGGACTCTACGGCCAGTGAATGGATCTATGGACCATAGAAGGGTCTCGTAGACTCTATTCGTCAGATGTTAATGAAGCACAATTTTGGTAAATCCTTTCTTTCTAACTCCTAAACTATGTTATTTTGACGCTATAGTTATCCATAACCGTCCCAACCTATGCCTTATTTACCTTATTTTCACCCAACTCTTAAATTACTCCAATTTCTCTTTCAAGCTAGGGTTTCAAGCTTCACCATTCAATTCGAGATTTTTCCTAGTAATTTCATCTAAGCTATGTGGGTATTCATCCATAAGTCCCTTTCACCCATGGAACTCAAATAATTCCCATCTTTTACATAAAATTCAAGTATGTATTTCAAGAGTTTTCATATTTTTTATTCCAATTGTATAAATTAATTATCATTTATATTATGGTTATCTTCTTAATTATACATGAATTGTTGTAAATTGCATAAATTACATGATATATGAGTAATTCCTTCTACATGCCATTTAAGGTTCATAAAATTATGTTTGGGCTCTCAATTTTTATTCAATTATTCTTATTTCACGTGATTATGTATGAATTTACCTCAATTATATGATTTTAAGTTTATTGATTATGAACCCATACTTTGTCCTAAATTCATCTCAAGTCATGATTATACAAATTCAAGTGTTCAAGCAAGTTTATGAAAAGGATGACTTAAGGCCTAAATGGTGACTTAAGACCCTATTATACTCAAATTGAATTACGTTTTGTAATTATGGAAGGCCTACACCCACATTACATGAATTACATGATAATAAGCTACTCTATGAGTATGGTTTTTTATGAATTAGATTGGTTGATTTGATTGGCCTTTCCAACATGATAAGCTGATGAATATTATAAACAATGAATTGTTACAAGTCTTATAAATCTATGATAAGTATGATTTTATAATATGTATTTTGTGAAATTTGACTTAGCATCGAATGGGGCTTGAGGTAGGGAATCGACCTAAGAGGTCCTTAGTAGAATCTTCTAGTCTCATAACTCATCGCCATTATAGGAATTATTGTCAATATGTCCTGGCTAGTCGATCCACGTATAGCACATGTTTATGACACCCGCTTGGCGAGGTAGAGTTTTACCTTAGTAAGTAGACTTTCGTTTTGCACTGTACTAGAAGACATCGAAATTTCATGTTATAGCTCGCATCGTCTTATTGTCAATTATCTCCCACATATATATATGAGTCTTTATGATACTTTACATGACTATCCTTATGCCTTACTTATGCATTGGCCATTAACGTATTTACTTGTGCTTTTAACTTCTCTTCATATCATGATGTTTTACTTGGTCACTTGCACTACATAATTTACTTTACATTGCATTTCCTACATACTTAGTAAAATGTGCTAATACATATTCTTTGCCTATACTAAATCACAATGTAGGGATGAACGATCTTCCATCACCTTACTTTTATGGCTAGTTCTGACATCAACTTGAAGACTTGGTGGTGAGTCCTCATACTCCAAGAGCAAATTCGATGCTATTCTACCTTGTCGCTTATTTTGATGTTTGGAGACCATTTCTTTCATTATTTCTCTTTCCTTGAGGGTGAGTTAGGAACATGTCTTAGCCCCAACTATATTAGACTATATTAAAGACATGCCGGATAAGCAAGAGGCTATATTGTCTAATCACTTCCCTAGTGGTATTATGGTTTAGTTCCTTTATATAATCTTCCGCATTATGATTGTTTATTTGATTGCCTATGAATGCTTATGATATGCTAAGAAGGCTTGATTGGGGTTTCCCTTGGGAATCCCAATTGTCGTATCACATCTAGAGCCTATATTGGATTGTGACATATTACTTCTTTTTTACATTGATTGACATAATTTAAACTAAGTAGATAATAGTCTTCTTTCACTAAAATTAAGTAGTCAACAATCAAACTAATTATACAAGAACATCTAAGAAAATATGTGCTTAAAAAAACTTACAACTAGAATAGCTTAGCGGATGTTCAGATTCAAGTGCAAAAGAAAAAGAGGTCAACTTCATATTAATCATCAAGAATGCTACTAATAGCTAAATCTACAAAGATTTATGTTAATTAGTCAGAAAAATGTAAATGACTATTTAAATGGTAATTAAAAATTAATATGATTAATATATTCCTATCTTGTTCAAGCTATTAGAGAACATCTATATCTTCTTCAACATTAACAAACCGTGATTCACTCTGAATTAAATCTTGAATAGACACTAGACTTTGCACTAATTCTAAAAGTTAATGAACTTCTAAATGAATCCAAGATATGTCCACCAGCGAATGAATATTTAAATGTCACACTTGAAATACGAATAACTAAACATTACGAGCCATCTCAATAAGAATAGAAAATCTACTCAAGTTTATTTTTTACCAATACAAAATATTAAATTTCTTGATTTTAACTTTATTTTTCATCAAGGTATTTTGCAATTCTGTTCTAACAGTTGTTGTATTTTCAACTTTATGTTTCATTAGATCATTCATGTTCGACCCTAAAAATTTTTTCAATTGAACAGTAATACATAAACTTGAAAGCGGTAAAGTAGAATATTCAAATGAGAACCAGATAAAAATGAAGAGTATTAACTATCTGTACCTTTTAGAAGAGACTTTACATATTCACCAAACATCACATCAATATAGTTTCTAACTCCCTTCTCTATAATTAGTCTTTTTTCTTTTCCAAACTCATTTGAAGTGCAAGGTCAATCGAAATAAACTTGTGCTGAAGATTCAAAACACAAGAAATAAAAATCATCTTATTCATTTCGTTCGGAGTATTCCAATTCTTATGTTTTTTCTTATATTATAAGTAATTTTACCCAAAAAATAATCATTGTCATCTTCACTCGATATCAATTGCTTCAAATAATAAAAAATCTCATAAATTTTTAAAAGTATCAATTTTTAGTGTTGTAGTGTGATCCACATACTTCTTTGATAAGAACATAAAAGATTTGAAGAAAATTAGTAATTTTTTTGTACATAATCCCAATTTCTAACCTATTGACACAGCAAACATCTTCAAATCATCTTTAACAATAAAATTAATACTATACACCATACACTTCACATGAAGGAGTTCTTCATTCATGAAATTGATCCCCCATTTAGTAAATATCTTAGACTATTCTTTCACAGTCACATTATTCGAACTAACATTATTGATTGAGATAGTTAAAATTTTATCTAAATTCTAATCACGTAAATAATCATTAGTTATATTTTCACTGCTATGATTAAAAATTATACAAAATCTAATTATCCTCTTATGCATAATTTATTCATTATCGATTCAATGTGCAAGTGATACACATGTAATTAATTTTAAAAATGACATATTAAGATGGATGGTAACAATCTGATGGCTCGACATGAATTAGCAATTTTTTATCTCCTCAACTTTTGCTTCTCTTCATGAGATAATATTTTTGTTGTGCTTCTTTGAAAGATCTCCTCAACTTTTGCTTCTCTTCATGCATTGTAGTGGTATGAGAAGTCCAAACTTTGGCTAATGACTTTACGAGGCTAGATGTAACTAAGAAAGGAGGATTCTTGGCCAGTATAGAGGCAAAATCTTCATTTTTTGACAAGATTAAAGAAAAGCACTTTGATGATGAGAATCTGAGCCAAATTCATGATATGATCTTGCAAGAAGAGGCCAAGGAAGCTGTGATTGGTGAGAAAGGCATTCTGAGAATTAAGGGGCAGATATGTGTGACCCGTGTTGATGATTCAATTCAGACTATTCTTGTAAAAGTTCATAGTAGGAGGTACTCCATACATCCTTATGCAATCAAGATGTATTGTGATATGAGACAACATTATTAGTGGAGTAGAATTAAGCATGACACTGTTGATTTTGTTGCCTAGCGTCCCAATTGTGAGCAAGTAAAGTATGAGCACCAGAGGCCTATAGAAAATCTTCAAAAAATATCCTTTCCTGAATGGAAGAGGGAAAGAATTTTCATGGACATTATGATTGATCTTCCATAGACATTGGGTAAGTTTGATTTGATATGAGTGATTGTTGACAAGTTAACCAAGACTGCACACTTAATTTCGGTGATGTGACTTATAATGCAGAGAAGTTAGCCAAATTCTATATCAGCGAGCACTACTAGAAAATAGGTCTTTAGCGATAATTATTTTGTTGCAGTAAGCTAATTGCCAATAATTTATACACACGAGGCAAAAGATCAACGTCTAATGTTTAATAGCCAGCAATAATTATATTTTTGGTAGCAATTAAAAATAATAGCCATAAAAAAGCCTCTTTTTCTTGAAAATAAAAGTTCCCGCCATTAATAACATTTCCCTATCAAATAAGGAAATGTTCCCTCCAACTTTCCCACTCCCATCAAATAAGGATTATTAACCTCACTAATACTCTCCCATTTTCATAAGGAAATCTTTTCTTAAAAATCTCTCACGTACAGAAGGAGTGGCACTAACCTAATTCATCACATAGCACGTCTGCCAGCGGCATACAGTTCCCTCGCAACAACGGCGATCAGTAACAACGACGTTTTCAGGTATGTACTTCACATTTCTTCACTCCTTTGTTTCTATATGTTCCAGCATCGTCCTTACTTTGTAAACCTTCATTGAAAATTTACCCCTGTTATTTATATTCTATCATGTTCATTGATCAGTTTTAGGCGAAGAAAACATAAAATATGTTGATGAACTAATCATTATTTAGGAATCAATTGTGATTTTCTAGTGATTTGATATTTGTAAAAGTAATGTTTTCTGAGTTTGTGATCTCTGGCTATTGTATTTTTTTTATTGTACTTGATCGTATTGATTTCTTAATTAATATATAATAAAGTGTGTCACCTATGTGCTCTGTTTCTGTTAACTTGATCAATTTCTTAATTACATAGACGCATACAGGTGCTCTGTTTCTATTAACTTAATCGATTTCTTAATTATATAGATGCATATAGGTGCTCTGTTTTTGTTAACTTGAGAAGAGATTTTCTAATCACATCGGAATGATCAGGAGGTTTTTTAATCCTTTGAGTTTCCTTCTTCTAAAGCTAGCCATCTCAATTTTATCAAGGTCCAAATATACTCTAGCTTTATTTAGGAGTTGATGCCTGAACACTTAGAACTGGCCGATGATGAGTTGAAGTCTGTCTAGTAGAGTAGGATCTCACTATCTCGGGGAAAAATGCAAAAAGAGCTAGGTTCAGCCAATCTAAGAACACTGTAGGTTATGGTGTTGGATGTTCATTAAGTTCTTGAATTATGAATAGAGTGCCTGATGTAGGTAGTTTGCCTCACTGGCTTAAGGAAGCGGTTGCTATCCCACCCAGCCTCCTGGATATGCCCCAGATTCTTGTTGGATTTTCTAGCCATAGATTGCTCCACCATTTTCTGAACCTAACAGAAATCATTGTGATTCAAGGAACAGATTATCAGTGCCCTCACCCATAGGTGCTGCATAAGCAAATATAAGACCTCCCAGATTATCTCTTGAGAGTTCCACAAGCTCCAATATTACCAGGTGTTATGTACTCTGTTGGAGTTTATGCTTAAATGTTTGTGTGTCACTCTTATATTAAGGAACGTCATCGTTATATTAAGACGCATGACTATTAATACATTAAGTACGTAATGATAGAACTCCTCTCGATACAAAGAAATCAGGTTCAGTCATTTCTTAGTCATACTCCACTATTTTTGAAGTCTTCTCTTTTGTAGCCTGAGCTGCTCAAGTTGCCTCCTCTTTAGTAGCTTGATCTTCTTAAGATACCTTATTCATACTAGCAAATAGTACCAGCAACATAACTTAATTCACTGCTTCAAGATCAGCTTTGGATGAAGCAGGAAAACCAGCCTCTATTATATCAACATCCAGCTTAGCTAACTGCCGTGCAACGTCAACTTTCTTCGTAGCTGTCATTGTAGTCCCCTGGGGATTGCTCTCCATCACAGAGAGTAGTGTTGATTAAGTTTTGCAAGTTCTCTTAGACGAGATTCAGCATTCCAAAGCTAAAGGATACAACAGAATCGAATTTCGACGCTCAGAACTCAAAACGGCTAGAAAACTCAAAATTTTCAACTTTAAAGAACTAAAAAACAACTTTGGACCTAAAATCTCCATTTTAACTCCATATTACGTTCTGCAGGTTCTCTTAGATGAGATTCAACATTCTGGAGCTAATGGATTTGACATAATCGAATTTCGACGCTCAGAACTCAAAACGACTGGAAAACTTAAATTTTCAACTTTAAAGAACTAAAAATGCAACTATGGACCTAAAATCTCCAATTTAACTCCATATTCAGTTTTGCAAGTTCTTCTAGACTAGATTCAGCATTTTGGAGCAGATGGATTCGACAAAATTGAATTTCGACGCTCAGAACTCAAAACGGCCAGAAAACTCAAAATTTTCAACTTTAAAAAATTAAAAAAAACAACTTTAAACCTAAAATCTCAATTTTAACTCCATATCCAGTTCTGAAAGTTCTCTTCGACGAGATTCAACATTCCAGAGCTAATGGATTCGACGGAATCGAATTCCGACGCTCAGAACTCAAACCGGCTAGAAAACTTAAAATTTTCAACTTTAAAGAACTAAAAATGCAACTATGGACCTGAAATCTAAAATTTAACTCCATATTCATTTCTGCAAGTTCTCCTAGCCTAGATTCAGCATTTCGGAGCTGATGGATTTGACAAAATCAAATTCCGGTGGTCAGAACTCAAAAGGTCTAGAGAACTCGAAATTTTCAACTTTATTGAACTAAAAATGCAATTATGGACCTAAAATCTCAACTTTAACTCCATATTAAGTTCTGCAAGTTCTCCTAGCCTAGAGTCAGTATTTCGGAGCTGATGGATTTGACAAAATCGAATTCCGATGCTCAGAACTCAAAACGGCTGGAGAACTCGAAATTCTCAACTTTGAAGAACTAAACTTTCAACTTTGCAAGTTCTCCAAAGTTGTTTTTTTAGTTCTTTAAAGTTGAAAATTTTGAGTTTTCTAGCCGTTTTGAGTTCTGAGCGTCGAAATTCAATTCGTTCAAATCCATTAGCTCCAAAATGCTGAATCTAGGATAGGAGAACTTGCAGAACTGAACATGGAGTTAAATTGGAGATTTTAGGTCCATAGTTGCATTTTTAGTTCTTTAAAGTTTAAAATTTTGAGTTCTCTAGCCGTTTTGAGTTCTGAGCGTCGGAATTCAATTTTGTCGAATCCATCAGCTCCGAAATGTTTAATCTAGGCTAGGAGAACTTGCAGAACTGAATATGCAGTTAAATTGAAGATTTTAGGTCCATAGTTGCATTTTTAGTTCTTTAAAGTTGAAAATTTTGAGTTCTTCAGCCGTTTTGAGTTCTGAGTGTCGGAATCCAATTATGTCAAATCCATCAGCTCCGAAATGCTGAATCTAGGCTAGGAGAACTTGCAGAACTGAATATGAAGTTAAAATGGAGATTTTAGGTCCATTGCATTAGTAGTTCTTTAAAATTGAAAATTTCTAGTTCTCTAACCATTTTGAGTTCTGAGCGTAAATCGATTCTGTCAAATCCATCAACTCCGAAATGTTGAATCTAGGCTAGGAGAACTTGCAGAATTGAATATGGAGTTAAATTGGAGATTTTAGGTTTATAGTTGCATTTTTGGTTCTTTAAAGTTGAAAATTTCGAGTTCGCTAGCCGTTTTGAGTTTATAGCATCGGAATTTGATTCTGTCGAATCCATCAGCTTCGAAATGCTGAATCTAGGCTAGGAAAACTTGCAGAAATGAATATGGAGTTAAATTGGAGGTTTTAGGTCCATAGTTGCATTTTTAGTTCTTTAAAGTTGAAAATTTTAAGTTTGCTAGCCGTTTTCAGTTCTGAGCGTCAGAATTCAATTCTGTTGAATCCATTAGCTCCGAAATGCTGAATCTCGTCTTAGAGAACTTACAGAACTGAATATGGAGTTAAAATGGAGATTTTAGGTCCAAAGTTGTTTTTTTAGTTTTTTGAAGTTGAAAATTTTGAGTTTTCTAGCCGTTTTGAGTTCTGAGCGTCGGAATTCAATTCTGTCGAATTCATCAGCTCCAAAATGCTAAATCTAGTCCAGGAGAACTTGCAGCACTGAATATGGAGTTTAATTGGAGATTTTAGGTCTATAGTTGGATTTTTAGTTCTTTAAAGTTTAAAATTTTAAGTTTTTAGCCTTTTTGAGTTCTGAGCGTCGAAATTCGATTCTATCGAATCTATTAGCTTTAGAATGTCGAATCTCGTCTAAGAGAACTTGCAAAACCAAAGATAGAGTTAAAATGACGATTTTAGGTCCAAAGTTATTTTTTAGTTCTTTAAAGTTGAAAATTTTGAGTTTTTTAGCCGTTTTGAGTTCTGAGCGTCGGAATTCGATTCTGTCGAATCCATTAGCTTTAGAATTCTGAATCTCGTCTAAGAGAACTTACAGAACTAAATCAACACTACTCTCCGTGATGGAAAGCAATCCCCAGGGGGCTACAATGACAACTACGGAGAAACTTGACGTTGCACGGTAGTTAGCTAAGCTGGGTGTTGATATAATTAAGGTTGGTTTTCCTGTTTTATCCAAAGCTGATCTTGAAGCTGTGAAACTAATAGCTATGGAAGTTGGTAATGGGGTTTATGAAGATGGACATTTTACAGCATCAGTTACAGGAATGGTACTACTGACCACACAAGCCATAGTGGTCAAGAAACCAAAGCCAAAGGTGGCTTCACCTGCTGCTCCACAAGAACTTGCAGAGGGATCAATTTATATTTCTTTCGCTAGGAAATTTTGTTGGTGTTGAGATGAACATGGCGCAGGAGCGAACCAATATATATGCGCGCCTATAAAGAGTACACTAGGCCTAAAGTTGAGAAAAAAGATGCTCCTATATTTTTCTCTGTTTCCTGCTAAGACATTCTCCTACAATTTCATCGCAGCAGTGACTCGAGAGCTAATAAAGATAGACCCTGCCCTGGTAATCAGTCCAAATAACATCATCCGGAAAAGGATTACTCATGACAATCTCATTTTTGGAGAGCTGCGGATTTCATTCTTCGAGACGTTTGAGCACATTCTTCCATATTAGAAGTTGGAGCTGGCAAGAAGTTTGTTGGACGGGAACGTGGTGCATGTTGGAAATTTTACTTTTAGGAAGCTGCCTAATGATGACTATGCTCTATCGATCAAGAGATTGTTCAACATTCACGAATTGGGTGTTGGTGATGAAATTATGCTACATTGGCATCCTAGGCTTCAAACGTTTATGTTCAAACTACTTTCCAAGTTTTGAGATTAAGGAACTAGGCCTGTAATGACTCATTTGTGATTAGGGGCTTGTAAAAATTGAGATATCTTCAAGTTTTTCAGCAAGCACATTCTTTCTCAGTTTGTATGTTTCTTTTGATCCAACGTAAGAATCACTTCTGCGTTTTTACTAGAATTTGCTGATATCAACATCTTCACATCTCATCTGAGTTTGCTTTTTACTTAAATTCTAGTAACCAAGTGTTTGCTCTAGCATTAATAATTGTAGTTCACTAAGGAAACTTATGACGCTAGCCTGACCGAGGATAAGCTGCGGACGAGGAATTAAGTTATGTTGCTGGTACTATTTGCTGGTATGAATAAGGTATCTTAATAAGATCAAGCTACTAAATAGGAGGAAACTTGAGCAGCTCAAGCTACAAAAGAGAAGACTTCAAAAATAGTGGAGTATGACTAAGAAATGACTGAACCTGATTTCTTTGTGTCGAGAGGAGTTCTATCATTACGTACTTAATGTATTAATAGTCATGCGTCTTAATATAATGATGACGATCCTTAATATAAGAGTGATACACAAACTTTTAAGCATAAACTCCCAACAGAGTACATAACACCTGGTAATATTGGAGCTTGTGGAACTCTCAAGAGATAATCTGGGAGGTCTTATATTTGCTTATGCAACACCTATGGGTGAGGGCACTAATAATCTGTTCCTTGAATCACAATAAGTTCTGTTAGGTTCAGAATATGGTGGAGCAATCTATTGCTGGAAAATCCAACAAGAATCTGGGGCATATCCAGGAGGCTGGGGTGGGATAGCAACCGCTTCCTTAAGCCAGTGAGGCAAATTACCTACATCAGGCACTCTATTAATATTTCAAGAACTGAATACATCCAACACCTGAACCTGCAGTGTTCTTAGATTGGCTGGACCTAGCTCTTTTGCATTTTTCCCCGAGATAGTGAGATCCTACTCTACTAGACAGACTTCAACTCATCATCGGCCAATTCTAAGTGTTTAGGCATCGGCTCCTAAATAAAGCTAGATTATTTTTGGACCTAGATAAAATTGAGATTACTACCTTTAGAAGAAGGAAACTCAAAGGATTAAGAAACCTCCTGATCATTCTGATGAGATTAGGAAATCTCTTCTCAAGTTAACAGAAACAGAGCACCTGTATGCCTCTATGTAATTAAGAAATCGATTAAGTTAACAGAAACAGAGCACCTGTATGCATCGATGTAATTAAGAAATCGATCAAGCTTACAGAATCAGAGCACATAGGTGACACACTTTATTATATATTAATTAAGAAATCGATACAATCAAGTATAATAAAAAAATATAATAGCCAGAGATCACAAACTCAGAAAAGATTACTTTTACAAATATCAAATCACTAGAAAATCACAATTGATTCCTAAATACTGATTAGTTCATCAACATATTTTCTGTTTTCTTCGCCTAAAACTGATCAATGAACATGATAGAAAAAACATTACAGGGGTAAATTTTCAATGAATGTTTACAAAGTAAGGACGATGCTAGAACACGTAGAAACAAAGGAGTGAAGAAATGTGAAGTACATACCTGAAAACTTCGTTGTTTCTGATCGCTGTTGTTGTGAGGGAACTGTATGCCGCTGCCAGACGTGCTATGTGATGAATTAGGTTAGCGCCACTCCTTTTGTACGTGAGAGATTTTTAAGAAAAGATTTCCTTATGAACATGGGAGAGTTTTAATGAGGTTAATTTTCCTTATTTGATGGGAGTGGGAAAGTTGGAGGGAACTTTTCCTTATTTGATAGGCCAAAGTTATTAATGGCGGGAACTTTTATTTTCAAGAAAAGGAGGTTTTTTTTATGGCTATTTTTTTTAATTGCTACCAAAAATATACTTATTGCTGGCTATTAAACATTAGCCGTTGATCTTTTGCCTCGTGTATATACATTAGTGGCAATTAGCTTATTGCCACAAAATAATTGTTGTTAAAGACCTATTTTCTAGTAGTGTATCCTCGAACACTGCCCAACTCAAAGTTGGCGCTCCTTATGCTCTTCCTTCCTTCCACTGATCAAACTAAAGTATAGCTACTCCCTTGAGTTAACTCAACTCGCTCAGTATCACCTGTGTGTATAATTTGAAATACTTTCTAGAGCTCGTAAACGAAGTTCTCAGGATCCTCCTTCATATCAGACCATGAGAACTCAGGTCGATTCATCCTAAAAAATTTACGAACCCTAGTGGTGTACGAACCATCATGTCTGCACTCTCCTTATTAACCTTCCTGTGTGGTGACTGCTTGTGCCAAAGTCTTGATGGACTGGCAGAGCTCAGCATTAGAGATATCTGCCTGTGATGGTTGTTCAACAGGCACAACTGTCCCTGTCGAATTGGTGGATTAGGCTGGTTTGCATTTCACCCACCTGAGCATCCTCTACCCCTGGCTGGTTTTGCGGCTCTACGTGGAGGCATAATCTGAAAAGAAACATGTGGACGAATGAGTTAGAATAGATTAAACAAAGTTAAACTCTGAAGCACGAAATAGAATAACAACTGATAATGACTTTTCCTATTGCCTTGT
This sequence comes from Solanum rostratum, assembly GCA_029948455.1. NCBI lineage: Eukaryota > Viridiplantae > Streptophyta > Magnoliopsida > Solanales > Solanaceae > Solanum > Solanum rostratum. The sequence continues at coordinate 17,046,597 of CM057046.1, read as the reverse complement.
AGCCTCCTCATTATGGAAGTGGCGCGCTTCACACCAGTAATACAGACTCTACTAGACACGATTCCATAGATACCCTAGGACATTTGAACTCTATGCTTAGATACCTAATTTGTCACGCCCCAAGTTTATACCCTGGACGTGGCCGGCTCCCAGAACCATTTCTGGTCCTAAGCGAACCATTTAACCTAGCTACTCTACTCAGCGGAATACTTAAATAATAAATGATAGGCTTAGATATATTAAGCTAAAGAGATTGCAATAATTTGAACAGACTAAATAGAGGAAATATCTTAACAATAGTTGAAAGCAAGAACTAAGACTCATATCGTATGTTCTATGGAACCTCTAACCAGGTAATCTGAAACAACTACCATGACAGGCCCACCAACCCCCCATTTCAAAGCCACCCCCACCACACACCAAAAAAGAAAAAACAAAGCTTTTTTTGTATTATGTAAGGATCAATTATCACATTACGCAACCTTCCATAGAACACAAAAATTGTGAAAGGAAATGTTTTCAAGAAAATACAACTATCGAACAAACAGACAGAGAAATATTTACCTCAAGTGTTGTAAGTGTACCCTTAAATAGACTTTAGATAGAAAAACTGCAAAGAAAGTTCACCAGTATGTAAAAGCAACATGTAATGCTTGAATAAGGGGGAAACAATTCAAACTCTCTTGCCCTAGAGAAGTATCTAGCCAATGTTTTTTTTTTAATTTGGAAGCTAGTGTTTTTCAAGAATGAAAGGAGTATCATTTGTATCGAATTGATCTGAACTAAAAGCTCAATAAATAATCACCTGAAAAAAAATTGTTACACATGTAACTTGTCAATTAATCAATTAACTTTGCTTCAATCCCAAATTTCATAGGTCAGCTATATGACTCCCTTAGAATTTATTCCGTTTTATTTAAGATCTTCCTTAAATTCAAAAAATATAGTTAAACCCCTTGCTTTTACACTATTCAGAAGGTTCATCATGGGTAGACTAATTTTATGTGATTCTACTAAAATTTAAAGGGACAAAAGGGGTAAGAACAAACTAAAACCAAATCTAATGACATAGAACCTGAAACTAGATTCATACACTTTAAAAGAAAAAACTTTGTATAATTTAGGCAGAATAAATTGAAACCAAGGAAAAAAGATTAAGAAATATGATAAATACTATAGACAACTATGATTCCCTAATACACGAATATTAATAAAACATTAGAGGGAGAAGGAAGCAGTGAGGGGTAATCAACGAGTAGAAATAAGTATCGAACTCCACTTAGCTATCCTTTGCACTTCTTATCCATCCTTTCCTCACCAAATCTCTAGATTTAAGAAAAAAATATTTTTAAAAGAAATGACACAACGGTAAGAAATAATAATTAAGCGAAAAAATGTAGGACAACTTACATTAACAAATACTTAGATGAAGAAGAGTGTGAACTCACCCAAGTATGAATATGATAGTATGATTGAGGCAAAATATTTCTCCAGTCAAAGCAAATGACGGAGATAAAAAGGGAGTGAATAGTAAATATTTAATAAATCACCGGTTACAACAATCACGACAAGAAAACAGTGAATTACTTGAAAATTTTATTTGGGATCTAGTCAGCAGATTCTTTTAGCAAATTTTTATGGAAAAATATGAAATTCCAAAATTATACTATTTTACAAGCGAAAAGTATATTCTTAATGAATCCACATCTAAATTTTGTCTATTTTGCACAAAAATATTACCTATATAATTATGTGAGAATTTAGTTCATAGAAATCGTTCTCATAGGTAAATTTGCAAGTCAATGAATGAAATAAATTTCTTTATTATTTTGCAAAAAAATTTCTAGACAAAGCTACCAGCGAATTTAGCTAAGGATTGTTATATAAGAATTTACCTGAGAATTTTCCTACCAAAGAATTTATCTGATGATTTCGATTCTAATTATTCAGCTAGAAATATCTTGTTGGGAATTTACCCGAGGTAATTACATTACATGAAAAGTACTTGGGGATCTTTTTTTTTTTGCAGATTTAGATCAGAATTTCTTCTTTGGAATGTATATGAGAATTTTATTAAATGGGGAATTACTTCGAGATTTTTTCCCCTCGAATTTAACTTTAAAAGTTGCTTGAAAATTTACTGAGAATTTTATTACCTGAAAAATACTTGGGGATGTTGATCCTAGAGATTTAACTTAGCAATTAAGACTCATGAATAGTAACAAACGTAAAACAAGATATTACAATATTTCTTTTTTTTTTGGGAGGAAAATGTAAATAATGCATATGCAAGATGAGATAGTAAATGTGTAATTATAGTTTTCCCCATTCCAATTGTACGCTAAAAACAAAAGGCATAATATATATGTAAACTGTACCAACTCATCTTTAGATAGAATTCACATCGGCAAAACACAAAAAGAGATGTTGAGTGTATAAGTAAACATACTTTACCTAGTGATGCATTTTAAGACATTGAGGGCCTAAAGGATAATATCACTAAGCTAGTCATTACAGATGGTATCAGAGCAACTCTTGTGTCAGCCTTGTTGATGTGGCCAGGGTTCAACTGAATTTAGGCAAATTTCGGTGAGGCCGGACAAACCTCGATGCTGAGTTCAGAATAATTTCATATGGTAGGGCAAACCTCAGTGAGGAAGCAGAGTCCATAGAGGGGGTGTATGTAACAACCCATTTTTACATAAAAATCTGACATTAGCAAAATACAAGAGAGATGTTGGGTAGACAAGTAAACAAGCCTTACCTTGTAACACCCGACAAAATTACCAAAATACTCCTAGAAGAGAGAAGTGTACATAATGGATTTTCCAATGCTCGTATGAAAATCTTACGCCAGATTTGTGATCAGCACAAAAAATCGAGTGGGAAAATGGTCTCAGACGATTTTTAGAGCGACCCGATCAAAAGATAATTTTTCGATCCGAGACGCAGAAACAGTGTTGGTGCGCGACAGGAGCGCGTCGCGCCTCTGCCACGAACCTGCACATATGTTTTTCTGAAAATTTTTGACGGGATTGGGACATCGTAAACTTTTTCAGAAAATACATAGTACGTGATTAGTCCACATCGCGGGCTAGGCTTTTCCGAGCTGAAAAATTTCTCAATCTTGTGAGGGGGAGTCCGATCAATTCCCAACCCCTCCTAAACTCTATACACTATCTAATTAGGTCATTTAAGCGTAAAAAAGGGTTTTTAAACCCCATTCTAAGTCATTCTAAGTCCTTGACAAAGACTAGGGCTTGAGGAAAGAGGAGAATAGCTTGAGATTGAGGAATTCAAGAGGAATTCGTTAAGGTGATTGTTGATAGCTTCATCCCAGGTATGCAAGGCTAAACTAAAAGTATGAGATTGTTTTCTCATGTGTCCTATAGATGGTCATAAATGAGTTGATGGTTTAAGTAGTATACATACATGATTCTTGATGGTTTTTCTTGAAAACTTATTTAAATTCATATATATTTCTTTGTCGATGATCATCATAAACTTGTTTTATTGAATTGAACATTTTCATGAGAAATTGCATAACCAAACATGACTATTTTGAAAGCATGCATGAATGAACTTAAGAATTGAGTCTAGAGCCTTGAGTTGAAATGTCGATTGTGATTGTGATTGTGCTGAGAGAATGATGATGAGTTGATAGAACTTGATAGTCCTGTGAGTCTCGATAAATGAACTCCACTGATTTATCTATTCGATTGTTCTCTTATGATTGTTCTAAATCTTGTGTCGTTGATTGAGACGTTCCTTAATGAGAGGGTTAAGGTCCCTATGAGATGTTGGTTGATGAAAGGGTTAAAAGTCCCTATGATTTGATTGGATTGATTGTCTCATGAGAATTGAGTCATGGGAGAAGTATCAAGCACTGAAATAAGTAAGAGTAAGAGCAAGTCCAACTCGCACTCATTAAGTACGTCCCCTAGCGTAGGAGTGGACGAAGTCCATTAGAGTCAGACAAGTTCCTATCTTGAGGGCTAAGTCCGTTAGAGTCGAATAAGTTCTCACTAAACGGCTAAGTTCGTTAAAGTCGGACAAGTTCTCATCTTAAGGGCTAAGTCTGTTAGATCGGACAAGTTCTCATCCTATGAATTAAGTTCGTTAGAGTCGGACAGGTTCTCACCTTATTGTCCTGAAACAAAAGGACTTAATATGTTGATTGTTCTGACCTTTGTGGATCCTAAGCGTTCCTTACCTGGTAAGTATGGAACGGCTATGGCAACATTAGTTGGATTGTTGTACATTCACTGGCTCATAAGTGATATTTGCCGCATAAGAGAAACTCCCATAAATTTTCTATCTTTAGTACTATGAGTCAAGATGAGATGAGATTAGAGGAGGTGAGCTCCTTTGAGATGAGTTTGATTTGATAGATGAGGTTGATTGGTTGATGGGTCACTTGTCTACTCTTTATTCTTGCATAGATAGATATTTGATGATTTGATTTGATTTGATGATGGTTTTGATTCGATGTTGTTTCATATTATTCTACATGTTTCTGTTTCACTTAGCTATTTTACATATCAGTACATTCCACATACTGATGTCCCCTTTGGACTTCATCGTTTTATGATGCAGAGGAAGGTACTAGAGCTCGTCAACAGGCACTCCATTGCAGATCCGAGATTCTCAGCTGATTGGTGAGCCTCCCCTACTCCGGAGGACCCACTATTATTTATTTCATCTTGCTTTAGAGTTAGACTAGACAATTCTTTTATTTTGATTTGGGTAGCCATGGGTCTGTCATTAGCACAACTTGATTGGTGATAGAGTCTTCATAGACGATGGTTGAACGTTGATGTTGAGATTGTGAGCTAGTTCTTTCTTCTAGCCTTTATTTCTTATATATATAATTTTGAGATATTAGATGAGATATACCCATTTACTTGTTTTATTTCCGTTTTTCAATAGAGTTTATGTGATTGAATGAATGTGATGAGGCTAAGTGGTTTGCTTGGGGACTAGCAATAGTCTCTAAGTGCCGGCCACACCAAAGGTACCCTCCCGGGGCGTGACATACCTACTAGCGATGAATTTTAAAATCGTCAGGGCCTTTGTCTAAAGTGGAAAATATCAATAGCGGGTTGGGCCGTTACAAAATATTGTATCAAAATACTAAGATGCTCCATTCCTCATACTCAGATCATACTTTCCGCTGTCTCTATGTGAGTATTGTTAGTTAATGTTGTTTCTATCATCAATTTTTAAATCTTGAATTGTTGTAATCTCTTACTTAAAATCTATTAATATACTCAATTATTGAAATTTTATTTGTTACTATCCTCAAATTTGGATCTTTTACTGCTACATCATCTTGCTTAATGTTGTTCTTATCCTCAATTCTTGAATGTTGGGTTATTGTAATCTCTTATTTTAAATTTTTTACTATCCTCAATTATTGAACCTTGATTTGTTACTATCCATAATTCTTTACTTTTGACTGCTAAATTGTCTTATTTTAAAGTTGTTCTTCTCCTCAATTCTTCAATCACAATTCCTCTAATCTCAATCTTCTATTAAATAGTCCATGACCTCCCCTTTCCCTCCTCCATTTATATTTATTATAGCCAAAGAATTTCTCATGATTCATATTAGGTTAGTATTAATCTCTACTTTTATAGGATTTTTTTTAAAAAAAGTCTTTCTTGGTGTAAACCTTCTTGCTTACTACATAAATATGGAGTGAAGGGATGGATGTTGAGTGAAGAGGGTATGAAGTAAGTTTACATACCGACTCTAGAGGTGTTTAAAAGCTTCATTTACTGTATTTGGTTCCTATTCATGGCAAAATTATTTTAAAATACTATTCAAGAGATTTTTTTCTTGTTATGTGTGAAGTATTTTAGATTATAATTGTTATAATCTATTCCTGAGATGTCTTCCTCCGGTGACCTTGTGCTTTTATAGGGTTTACTAAATTCAAATCTTTCTAAAGATGCTTCTCTGTGAATTAATGTTTTTCTAGTTTTGCATCTTTGAGGTTAGTTTACTTTATAGATTCTAATACTTGATACATGTGGTGATGTAGAGTCCATACTTGTTTCTTCTGCCACCCTCTTTCCCCTAACCCTTTCTTTTTCCACTTAAGATCTGATTATATAATTGTGAACAAGTTTCTATACTATTTACCTTCTAGTTGAGTTACAAGTTTTGATTTTGTAGGAGACTGAAGATTTTCTCTATGGTGTCTATTTAAGGAAACATTTGAAACACTTGAGGTAAATATTGATTTTTCTATTCTTTTCACTAAAATAGTTATATTCAATCTCGATACAAGTACCTATTAATGTATTTCACATCCTTGTTATATATGACAATTCTTTGTGCTCTTCTTTCTTATTACAGAACCTTACATCAGATAGAATGGTCAAGACCATAGATGCTTTCACAATAAGCTTCATATCTCTGGGGACTTTTGTCGTAGTCATATATGCTATTGGTGATGTTATCTGCTCAACTTGCTCATATGCTTTTGAACTTTTCTGATTGAAATTGCTCCTATCCAAGGAGTCACTCTTAGCCATTCTGCATATGCTTTTGAACGTTTCAGATTGGAATGCTTTGCTTTTCTGGATAATTGCATAGTGGAACGAGTCCAGACTCGATGGCATGTACGTCTTCATTGAATATATTATAGTTATACATGTTATCATCAACAAATTTCCTAGGGAATGCTTTTCAATCCTCGTCAATAGGTTGTTATCCTTAAAGTTGATTGCTAGGGTATTCTCAAAGATTTTATCCTAGATTGATAGCGACAAAAGAGGGTGAATGGCTATTTGTCACATTTTGCACTCTTTTGTCTATGTCATTTACAATTTAAACTATTTAATATTTTTGAATGATTTATTAGGATATGGTTCCCTCTTATATTATTGCGTATTAGGAGTAGTAGTAGTTATGTATGCATACATTCTTTGATGCCTTTCCGTCGATCTTCACTTTACAAAAGCTTTCATTTGATAGTTGATCAATCATCCTAGCATGTATATATGAATGCATCTACAGAGAATACACATTCCCAAAATATTCAAAGCTGAAATACTATATCAGAATCAATACTTGTGATAGGCAATAAGGTAAGAGGGAACCATATCTTAATTTGCTGAATGGAAAAGGTGAGCATATGCAATAGATCATTCAAAAACGTTAAACAATTTAAAATGTCAATGACATGGACAATAGAGTACAAAATGTGAAAATACCATTTTACTGTCTCGCAAGACTATCAATCTAAGATAATTTCTTTATGAAGTCCCTACCTCAAGTATAACAATCTACTGATAAAAATGGTAGAAGCACTTCTTGGAAAATTTCTTGATGTTATTGTAGATTATTATATATATAAATTGAAGGCGTGCAGACCATCGAGTTTTGCCTTATGTCATTACCTAATTATCGAAAATTGCAAAGAAATTCAACAAGAAAAGTTCAAAAGCATATGTAGAATGGCGAATAGGGACTCTGTTTGTGCTCTTGAGTATCCTCTGGATGGTGTCCCCAGTCTCCTCCAATGTCCTTTATTCTCTACATCTAAGCTAATATTCTACTCCACAGATGCCTGACATCATACAAATGTTCCTTTTTTTCCTGTACCTGTTGGTAGAAGCAGGGGTGGAGCAATTTTATGGTTAGGGGTTCATCTGAACCTCCTTTAGCAGAAAATTATGGTATTTATACATGGTTAAAATATTTTTTAATTTTTTTGTATATATAAAAGATGTTGAACCTCTTTAGTGAAAATCTGATATAGGTTTTCTTCCTCAATCGTTACTTGCTTGCTGCTACCTTCTTTCTTTCTGTACGTCTGCAGAAAGTCAATAACGTATTTTGAGTAAATATCATATTAAATTAATAAATGAATGAACCAATGATATGTTAAACACGAATCACAACTCAACCAACATGGATTGTAACTGAAAAAAAAAAGGAATACAAAACTTGTAAGTGAGACCTGATTTGGGGGAGAGATATTCCCATGTGTTCCATTTCTTCATAATAGCCATTGGAAGGAATTAAAATTTAGAAGAAGAATATACCACTAATTAAAATGTTAATAAAAGTTTTTCTTTTATTCACGGAGAACAAAAGATTTTTCATTTAACTAAAATTACTCATAAAATTACTCATATGAGTAATTTTAAATAAATTATATTTTAGTTAAATGACAAATCTTTTGTTCTCCGTGAATAAAAGAAAAACTCTTATTTATTTCATAACATTTCAATTAGTGATATATTCTTCTTCTAAATTTTAATTCCTTCGCAGCGGCTAAGTCAATGGCTATTATGAAGAACATGAAACACGTAGGAATATCTCTCCCCCAACGGGTCCCACTTACAGGATTTGTATTATCTTTTTTTTTCCATTTACAATCCTTGTAGGTTGAGTTGTGATTCGTTTTTAACGTATTATTGTTACGTTCATTTATTAATAATATGATATTTACTCAAAATACTTTATTGATTTTTTGCAGACGTACAGAAAGAAGATAGCAACAGACAAGTAACGATTGAGAAAGAAAACCTATACCAAATTTTCACTAAAGGGGTTCGACATCTGCTATATATAAAAAAAATAAAAAAGTATGTAATTCTTCATATTTTGAACCTCTTTAGTGAAAATCCTTGCTCTGCCACGAGCAGAAGACACACATAGTCTCAGCTTTAATAACCCGCTTAATGAGCCTGTCTGTAGTGAGTAGTTTAGCCTACATTAGTAACCACATAAGTGAATATATCATTAGACCTAGTAGGATTGTCTAACATTAAGCATTTTCGTGGTACGCTGATCCTCTCCAACTAAATAATCCTCCAAAAATACGAAACTGTAAGAGCAAACAACACTTTTAATTACACAAAATTGCACCAACAACTACACAAAACTACACAAAAATATGCAACTTTTACTTGCACAAAACTACAAAAACAGCTGCACAAAAGAACTTGCATTTTATTTGCACAAACAAGTAAAAGTGCCCTGAATTTCAAAATTTACCTGTTTTTCTCTCAATTCAATTCAAGAAAAACCAGCCCATGGACTTAATTTGCTGATTTTTGGCAGATAGGATGATACTGCTCGGCACATTGTAGACTTGTATTTGTATTACATTGGTTTTCAGATGACAGATAACCTTTGTCTTCTTAAATATTGATGAAATGCCCCCCAAAGAAAGACTCAGTGAAGTATCAATCATGAGAAACATCTAAATTTCTATAAGGACATATTTCAAATGTAAAATCACTCTCTTTGCCCAAACATCTATAGGAAATGTGTGTGTATTTCCCTTTAGTATAATTTTTTGTCGAATGAGGTTAAGATGAATGCAGATTTCTGTTGCGAGGGGAAATTTGGAAACCAAAAAGTAAATTTAACAAAGAAAAGGAAAACACATTTTTCAGCATTAACCTCCCAAATGAAAACAACAAATGCCAAGTGAAGTTTCAATACACACATAACATAATGCAGGGGCAGAACTAGACTATAGCCTACAGGTTCAGCCAAATCTAGTACGTGTAGCTCAAACTCTATCTTTTTGTTTATTTGGAAACCAAATTGACATCATAATCCACATGTTATCAAACTTTACAGAGTCAAAACTAAATTGAGGCAAAGGTGATTGATTGTCAGGTCCAGCGGGCTTGTATGTAATACTTACAGTCGCACAAGAGGCATGAACACCAGAAAATGAAAGGTTTCGCTAGCATTTACCTTAGGAAAACACAACCCTCATTTTAAGGACCAATAAGCTAAATGAATTCACCAGAAATCTGCAGTAAAGTTCTGGATACCTTATCCAATGACACAACCTCCTACGCTAAATGCAGATTCAGAGGCTACTGTAGTGATGGGCACACTCAAAACATCTCGTGCCATTATTTAAAGTTCTGGATACCTTAGTTTGTTATCCTTTCCAAAACCAAGTACATCTAGATTCGCATTTGGTTTGCGGTCGAGATTAGTTTCTTCCAAAGATTAGTCTAATTGGGTTTTACCTGTACTTAATTCTATTGAAACATATCAAACTACTCAAATGCATCAGTTAATTCATTTCTACTACTACAAGCATGCTCCTTTGATAACGAAGTTGATAACGAGGTTGTAGCAGGAGACACCAAATACTCTTTGAATATAAACTGTAAATTATCTTTGATAACCTTCACTTTTTGATCAACAGTACCAGAGTCAAGCTTTGAAAAACAAAACTTAACAAAAATCAACTTATATTGAGGGTCAAGAACCATCGCAATAAATAAAATGATACTATATGAAGTTAGACTACACTACCACTATAACTTACGGCTACACTAAGCCAATAAGGTGAACATCTCATAAGAAGATAAACAAAACAATGACCACGTTCCTTTATAGCTTAGGAGTGATCTTATAGGTTACAACCAAACACATCAACTAAGAAACAAAGAAACTATAGAAGCCTTCTATCAGTTCCCCTGAACGCACTAGTTGTATCTTCATACTAGGAGCCAAGAGAGTGCTTTTGGAGAACAAGAATATTCAGTTGTGAGATTTTTCCAAAAGCTATTTTTTTCGTGGACAATCTCCTTTTATATTGCACAAGATGCGTCATATGGACCACTGGTCCTTCAGTACAAATGAAGGTGATATTTCACCGACCACATCAGCTTTATTAGCTGTATCCCATATGCAAACACTACACATTGATCTTATAGGCTACTTGGTCCTCGTGTTAGTTTGTTAATCATGAAAACGTTCATTTAACACTTTCCTTCTTTTTGATGATGACAAACTGTGATCCCCTTTACACAGTTCCCCGTGAATATATGAACCCTTGTCGACCTGTACCCCCTGAATGTATGCACCCCATTGCCTATTAACCTATCTTCCCTCTTTTGGTATCATTAAAAGGCTAAACAGTAAAGTAAGATAATACCCACAACGAAGGAATTCTGGGTACTTGAGATAGCAAATACATAGAAAATAAAGATAACGAACAATGTAAGAAAATTAGAACAGGTTATCATTTCATTAAAGTTAGCATTCCAAGCATTGAAAAAACACTATGCTATGCAAGGAATGCTAACCTCGTTCGGAACCCGGTCCCTGATGAGCAAATACTTGAATGAGTTTCATTCAAGGCCAGATCTTCAAATCCTATGAGACTTCCATTTGCAAACTTGCAATATACATTTCGGAATTCAACTTATTGTGAATAATACCTGCATAGGAATTTTAGCCAAAGAGAAGGAGGATATAACTTTTATAGGGACTCAGAGAGCTTTTGTTCCCGCACAAAGCTTATTTGTTGTTTTTGGGAACCCACTTCATTCTGAGTTCCCAGTAACGAGACAAAGGCCTAATTAGAATTTTCTTGGTCCAACCTGGCAATTGTATATTACTCTGTTTTGGTTTAGGACCTGGTCCTTCATTCACTCTTTCACTTTCAGAGTAATCAGAATGCTTCCTTTTCAGAGTACTTTAGAAAACTTCATGCCTGCCTTTTAAGTGACCATTTCTAGCACAGTATAAGCACAACAAGTTGACAGCAACAAAAACATATTTGCTATGATGATTACGGGGGGGGGGGGGGGGGGGGGGGGGGAATCAATTTTGTTCACATATCCTAGACCCCTTTTTTCATGTCGCCTGTGGTTAGACATATCCCCACAACAACTTTGGATGAGGTAGTCCATTTCAAGGACTTTCTCAAGTCATCCTTGACCTTGACCAGGTCCTTCTCCTGCACAACATGCCTTTCTAAGGAAGCAATTTCAACTCAGCCTCCTTCAGTTTCACTTCTAAAATAAGTTCATTTTTCATTAATTTTACCTTTTAGTTAAGCATCAGATTTGGATTCAGTTTCCATAAACTTCAAAAGTTCATCTTTTTCGGCTTCTAAAGCCACAACTTTTACTTCCAATCAGACACATGATTTGTTAAAATTATTTTTTCATCTTGTGAGACATCAACACTATTGTTTAACAAATCCTTTTTAGCAGTTAATTCACAAATGGAATCAATGAGTACAAATGCAAGCTTGTTCAACTTTCTGGTAGAATAAAGATTTAAGTTCTCTTTTAAGTCTAGAAGTGTTACATGTTCCTCTTCTTCTTCACCATCATCTCATTGAGCCATGAATGCAAATAAATTGTCAAAGATTTTGTCATCATCTTTCTCGGCTAGCATAGATGAGTCCTCAGGTTGTTTTTCATCTTCAAAATAACTGGAGGAGTTACCCCATACCCCCAGAGCTTTCATTACAATCCGATCAGGAGCAACTTTTCTTCTAAATTTCTCAGGAGCCTGATCCTTCCTTTTGTCTTTCAAGAACTTTGAAACATATTTGTAATCACCTTTTCCATGAGGACATTCTCTAACGAAGTGTCCCGGCATCCCATGTCCATGACATAGTTCAACATTACCCAGAGAGCTACCAACATTTCCTTTTCTTGCAAAACCATGATTCTTCTTGACAATATTTTTAATCTTTCGGTGAGATAGGCCATATTTACACCATAAATCTCCTCGTCACTCTGAGAAGTTTTCAAAGTTAATGTCTTTTCCTTGTTTCCTTCTCTTTTGGCAGTATCATGTTGCTTGTTTAGCTCATGTGTCTGAAGATTGCCAATGAGAACATCCATTGTTAACTTTTCCCGGCCCTGGGCTTCTGTAATAGCATCCACCTTGCTTTCCCAAGATTTTGTAAGAGCCCTGAGAATTTTTTCTCACTTGCTTGCTCTAACTTATAGGTTCACCCAAACACTTTAATTCGTTGATTATAACCGAGAACCTGGTCGGCATTTCATGTATGGATTCTCCTACCATCATGATAAAATCATCATATTGAGAAGTGAACATGCCCGCTTTTGATTCCTTTACCTGCTCAGTTCCTTCATGATCATTTTTTAGGCAATCCCATATCACCCTTGCAAATTCACAAGTTGAAATCCTATTATATTCCTCAGCTTCAATACCACACACTATAAGCTTTTGTGCTTTATAGTTCTTTTTAATCTTCTTGCGGTCTACCTAAGAGTATTGGTGCCTGGTTCTAGGAACTAACCTGGTCGTCTCCCCTTCCTTCACTTTGGCAGTAGGGATGTATGGTCCATCAAGAACGATGTCCCACGACTCACTATCCTCAGCCATATGGAAGTCATGCATACGACCCTTCCATCAACCATAAAACTGTCTATTGAATCTCGGGGTCTCATGGATGATTTTCCTTCTTCTAGGTTTAGTGGAACAACCATATTTTTCAGAAAATCTCTAGGTGTGAACCGTTTAGAGATCCTTGCTCTGATACCACTTGTTGAATAAATATGTGTCTACCCTAGTAAGGGATCAGGTCCCTCGGACACTATAAGTAAAAACAAAAAGAAGGTAAACAAGAGACAAACACACAAGGACTTAACATGGAAAAACTCCTTGCTTAAGGGAGGAACAACCACGACCTATTTAGACAAGATTTCCCAAAACCCAAAATCCACTAATGAATGAGCAAAGTAAAGAAATACAACACACAAGATTTATTTTCCTCACTTCCTCACTATTCCTAGTTGCAACCTAGTTACAAGCATTGAGCAGCAACAACTCTAACTAGTCTAGACTCTCACCACCTTGATAAAGTTAGACTACACTACCACTACACATTTAGGCTACACTAAGCCAACAAGGTAAACATCTCTTAAGAGGATAAACAAAACAATTATCACGTTCTTTTATAGGTTAGGAGTGATCTTACAGCTTACAACCAAACACAACAACTAAGAAACAAGCTATAGAAGCCTTCTATCAGGTCCCCTGAACACAGCAGCTGTATCTTTATACTAGGAGTCAAGAGAGAGCTTTTGGAAAAACAAGAATATTCAGTTGTGAGATTTTTCCAAAAGCCATTTTTGTCTCCTGGACAATCTCCTTTTATATTGCACAAGATGCATCATATGTACCACCGCTCCTTTAGTACAAATGAAGGTGACATTTCACCAACCATAGTAGCTTTAACAGTTGTATCCCATATGCAAACGCTACACGCTTATCTGATAGACTACTTGGTCCTTGAGTCATTTTGTTAATCATCAAAACATTCACTTAACATCAAGCAAATTGGTTATATAACAGATCATACGAAGATTGTTAAGAGACTTTCTTGTGGATTGTTCCCTGTTTTTCGAGGTGAAAGAGCATTTTTGTCTGAAATTCCAGTAGGTGTCTCCTTTTTCTTGCATAAATTCCAGCGGAGCCGCTTTGAAAGGTGTTTCTAAAGTACACTGTTCTATGATCAATTAAGCTATTTTAACCAATCATTGTAGCCGAAATTGTTAATAAATAGCTTTCTTAAATCTTCCATAGTTGGTTCCCCTTTATGAATCAATTTCCCAATTATGGCATGCTTACAATCCTTGGAAAGATTAACAAACTAATCTTTGGCACAGACATAGACAGCCGGCTTACCCAAATGAGTCCCATATTGAATATCAACAGTAGTTTGAGCTGTTGTAGCTACCAAATTTTCTTGGACAGTAGCAGCAAATGTGAGCTTTGATGGAACGACGGGGTTCGATTTCCCAGGAGGGACATAAGTTTTTGTTGCTTATTGTGACAGTAGTCCTCTTTGAGGATATATATTGTTGTTATTGGTATAAGTAGAAGGGGCTTCAGAGGAATTCAAATTTTGGATTTATACTGCTTATAGAGGTTTTAGAGGTCCCAAATTTATTTGAAAATCAGTATTTGGGAATACAATGACTATACCAATATATCGCGAAAATACAATGACTATACCAATATATCGCAAATAAGTAAAGTTCTTTAGCTAATATTATCAATATTCTAGGACTAATATAGTAAAATGATTTGTAAAGAGTGTGCCAAGCCAAACATGAATAAATAAATATGCATGTAGGGAGAAATAATTAAGCAATAAAATAGAGATGAAGATCCAATGGAACTTATTAAAGAACTTAATGGAAATATTTACCTCCCACCCCTTTTAACATCTGTTAAGGGGCAAAATCTATTAGCTAAATGACCCGAAAAAAAACAAGAGGAAAAATAGTTGCATTATCTTGCCAAGATTTGATTATGGTTCAACCTTGATGATGACTACAATAGTTCCTCACTTTTCCTAGGAAAAGTGTTTGGAGTACGTGAACTCTTTAATAAAGCAAGCATCTGAATCTAATGCACAAGCATCTACCTTGATACAAGTGCTGCTACAAATATTACTTTTAGTGGCATTTGTTTAGTAGCAAGCGTTGGGAATAAACCCATCACAAAAATAATATTTTCTGCACTAATAACACGATAATAATGTAGTATAGTGATACAGTAATCAACAAGAATTAAAAGAACAACAAGGACACAAGGATTTTACTGGAAAAACCTTTTGAATAAGTAAAAAAAACCACAGGCCCAATTGGAGCAAAGTAATCCACTTTTATGAGGAATTTTACATTGATAGTTTAGAGTAGTTTTTCATTCTTGGCGAGTTCTGGAGCGAGTCACAGGGCGGAACATACTAAAATCTTTTTATCATTACACTAAGTCTTTTTATCTTGCCTTGTTTGAAGTATATAAACAATAATCAATGACAATATTAGTTGAGGGCAAGAAGGTATGGTAAATTAGGAAATGAATGATGGTTTTATTTTAAAATTTTTAACTTGGCTATTATCATTTTTTTATGTTGAAATTTTTTTCAAATAACAATACAATATTTTTGAGATAATTGTCAAAAAACACATCTAAATTGTCCATTTTTTTAGTTTCATACCAAAATTATTGGGAGTGTGGGTCTCATACCTAAATTATTACTTATTAATCAGTTGATGTGTGTATAGACTCTCTTTTATTAGAAAAAAACTTGCCACTTGACATGCCACATGGGTAAAATATTCTACCTCGACAAAAATTAAATAAAATAGGAAAAATGGTACACAAATGACTCTCATCCACCTATTGGACCTAAAATGCCCTTCATGTCCAAAAATGCCCTTCATTCACCTTTTTGACTCACTTATAACCTTGAAACTAACAACTCTTTTTTTTTAATTATTATTATGTTTCATTTTCTTATGGAATAAAAGTAAACCCCCATCTCTATTAGATTTCTTTTCATAATTTATTCATAATGAAATAATTTATCTCTGTAAGAGCATTAATTTTTTCTTTTACAAAAAAAAAATAGTTTTTAAATATATTTTTTTAAGTGTATTTTAGGACTATAAATAAATCTATTATTTTGGCTTGGACACACTATGTGAAAACATCTATTAAAAAAATTAAATAAACTAGTAGTTTTATTGTATATTTTTTTTTTAAAAAAAAAGGATCATAAATAGGGTATTTTTTTTGTATTTGATAAATTTAGGGATTTAACCCCAAAACAATTTTTTGGGGTTAAAAAAAAACTGTTTAGATTTCTTTTGTTAAAAAAATTGAGAGTCTTAAAGAGATACATTATTCCAGTTTCGATAAATTATGGAAAGAAATCTTACTTTCCATAAAGAATTATATGTACATATTATATTTTATTGCTCATTGTATGCATATTTTTATAGAATTTTCATCATTCTAGCAAATCTATAAAAAATCACATTGGACGCACATGTGCAAAGCACGTGTCTAGAAACTAGTTAAACATAAGACAGAGAAACTCAAGTTAAATTCTTTTTGATAGGTCTAAATATTCACTCAATAAATTATTAACTAGTCAGAGCAGGTCAATTTAAGAAAACACAATTTATATCCAAATCCTTGTTGGTCTGTGACCCTACTTCACTGTTCATTCTGCTTCACTTGAGAGAAGAACATCCGTCCATGTTTTCATTTGTTCTTTTCGTTATTCGATTTGTCAGGTAATTCAGGTTGCTCTGCTCAAATTGTTCTCATGGTATGATTTTGCTTTCACTCTGATTTCTACAACTATCATAACAATCCCAAATGAAATCAAAACAGACATTCTGTTAAGGCTGCCCCCCCCCCCCTCCCCGCCGCATCCCAAGTCTCTCTTGAAATGTATGTCCGTTTCAAAATCGGGGAATCAACTAATCTCTAGCCCTCATTTTGTAGAATCCCATATCAGATTAAACAATCATCAATTCAAGAAAAAACACAATTTATACCCAAATCCTTATTGGTCCGTCAGGCTAGTTCACCGCTACAACTCTGCTTCACTTGATAGAAGAACATCCGGCCATGTTTTCATTCGTTTCTTTTCGGGATTGGATTTGTCAGGTGATTCAGACTGTTTTGCTCAAATTGTTTTCATGGTATGATTTCGCTTTCACTCCAATTTCTACAACTGAAATTGTAATCCCAAATGAAATCATCATAGACATTCTGTTAAGGCTTCCCCCCAAGACTCTCTTGAAATGTATGTCCGTTTCGAAATCGTGGAATCAACTAATCTCTAGTCCTCATTTTGTGAAATCCCTTCTCAGATTAAACACTCATCAACTTGTTCTATTCCCGGGCATCAATGGACAATACAAGTTTTGTTCTCTCCCTCCCCTCTTTAACAGACAACAACTCGCTCAGGAGTTAATTCAAATTGATCCTCCCACTTTAAAAGTTTTCTTTGTCGGTTCTGTTAATGGCCTCATTTGTCTCTCAAATCAACCAGGGGAGACATATATATGGAATCCTACCATTAAGAAGTCTAAGAAATTACTTCATTCCAAATTGGGTATCCCTTTCTCTAACAACTATGGTTTTGGATACGATGACTCACATGATGATTATAAAGTTGTATTTGTCGAGTATTATCCGAATTCTTACAATGATGACTTGTCCAACATGAAAACTGTGATCAGCATCTACAGTTTGAGGACTGATTCTTGGGCAACAGTCCACGACCAGCTTCAGGGCATCTTTCTACTGAATCATTCCGGTAAATTTGTCAACGGGAAGCTTTATTGGGCTGCATCTAATCGTGTTGGTAATTACGATGTGCAGCACGTCATTTCTTTTGATGTATCAGACGAGAAGTGGGGAAGCTTGGAGCTTCCCACTCGTGAAGAAGTTCATTCTAAATTCAAACTCGGAGTTGTGGGAAGTGAACTTTCTGCATTTTATACTTGTTATCTAGATATCATTACTTCTGATGTCTGGATATTGAAAGATTGTGGTGTATCGTGGATGAAACTGTTCACCATCGAATATCCTCAAAATACTGTGCTATATATGTTTTCTGCACCCATTTTCACATTTTCGATGCACCTTTGCCAGTCAGAAAAGCATGACATTTTACTTTCACTTCCGGGAGTTATCATGATATTTGACGGTTCAACTAAAAAGCTTGAGCATACTGCTTTTGTTGAGGGATACAAACCTGCAGAAGCCTATGTAGAAAGCATTGTGAATCCCCTAATGATATCTGGTAAGAATTCTGCTTATTTTAGCTGGTATGCTTTTTTTTTGCACTTCTTTTTCTATCAACAAAAGTCCTCATTACTATATAGAAGCAGATAAAATTACTGAATGACCAACATCTACTATTAATCTAGTCATATAAAAAGTTATTTCGTCGAAAAAAGAAAATAGAATCCAAAAGGTGGGCTCCGGCTCCCTTTCAGTAGGGGAACTATCCAGTTTGTCCAATACACTTCTTACGTTCTTACATCTGTCCACTTAAATATCCAAGGGTTAATAATTGTCTAACCAAAATAGACTCCTAAACCATAGTTGAGCTAAAGTACTGATTTTATATTTTATTTTTTCCTTATTAACAACTTTTGTGTTGGCGAGATTCTTGTCAAGATAGGTTCTCTGTTTTTATTTATCTGCAACAAAAATCAATGCTATCTTATTTTCATGATTTATGAAAGGACTACTACTGCTAACATACTAGCGACCCTGGTTCGATATTAGTACCAGTTGAACAAGTAACAACGCAGTATCAAGGCAGACACACAACTTATAGTAGAAAATCTCCTTGCTCAAGGGAGAAACAACCACTGCCTACACTTGTAGGATTTCAACAACTTTATTACTTCAAAACTGAGCAACGTCAATTTACAAACTCGCAAGTCTCCACTCAATAAACTTCACTCACCTAACTAGCACAAACGAGAACCAAACCCACTCTCACAAAAAACTCACTAAAAGAAAACAATCTCTGACAATTATTGTCACTAAACTATGATTCTAAAAGGATTGCAACAATCTAAAAAAACTAGAAAAACCTAACTCTAGATTTGCTTGAATGGCCTAGTGCTAGTGCTCTTGCTTGAATGATTCTCCGATCTTTAAGATTGCAAAAGCTACAACTGCTAGGGTTAAAGATTGTTTATGTAGTTAACCCTAGTAGAGTCATTCCATTCTAGGACTCTTTCTTTGAGTAGGGCACAAATTCTTTTCCTGGTAGAATTCCTATTTAAATGTTGCTTCCTTTTCCATCTCCTAGTGGGATTCTGCTCCGCAACTCCTGGTATAGCCACCTGAACCCGATTCTGTTTGTCATCATCAAAATAGTATAGTTGTACTTGCACAGGTCTAACAAATTCACCCTTTTTGATGATGGCAAACCTGTGCGTGTGATAATCCTGCAAAGTTCTCCCTTTTGACATCTCAAAAAAAACGACAAGTAAGCACAGAAAAAAATGACATGCATCAGAAGCACAAGCACAAACACAAGAACACAAATACAGATAATGCAATGGGCACAACACATTAGAACTACTGATATTAGCCATCCATAAGTGTAAGTAACACAAGCAATAAGGTGACAGCTAGACAATCAGTATTCAAGAACAAGGCATACACCTAGCCCGCTAATGTCAACCATAGAAAAACAATATACACAACCAAAGTGAAAAGATGTCTATAGGAGCAAAAAAGAGTAAGGATTATACAAAGCCAAAAAAAGGACAGGGGAGCACTAAGGGTTTGGGGATGAGGAAGGGCCAGATCCTAGCAGCTTGAGAAGCACATCCACCCGCGCATTATGGTCTAGTGGTTGTTGAAGGAGCTGGTCCTTTAGACAAAGCACCTCCACTTTTGAGTCACCCAACTGATCCTTAAACTCATCCACTTGATCTTGGAGACGAACTTGTTGTGTCCTGGCCTCCTGAAGATCCAACATCATCTGGGACATTGGCCTGGCAGCCTTTGGAGGAGCAGGTGCAGTAGCAGCAGCAGTAGGGGAAGGAAGGAAATCACACTCTCGGGCAGTGGTCTTATCAATCATGTCTTTCTTTGTTAGAGCCCTACCCGCTCCAAGGGGAACCTTATATGCTTTGAAGATATGGGTCAACAGGTTGCCAAATGCCAACTGGTGGGGAGTAGGTTATAATCAATCACATGCGCCATATGTCTTATGATCAAGGAGGGCCACTCAACTGCTCCCGTAGATCAATGGCATGAGCGATTCCCATATCTCAAAAGGTTTCCTCATGGCAACGCTCACCCGTTGGAAGAATACAGTTGTGGACAACCTCAAACAACAACTTAAGAAAAGGAGAATTTCCGCCTTCAACACCTTCCTCAGCGCATCAGTAACCCTACCATTAGTGAATTTGGAGGTTAACATATAACCATCATCATCCTTCAAAACATATTCAGCTACACCCATAGATGGAACCCGCAATACCTCCCCCAACCTGACCTTGTCGAGCACAATCTCAACTCTATGAACTGGGGAGGTGGCAACACTACCCTCCAACACAGACAAATTTTCATAGAAATCCACCACTTCCAGCTCAAATACCATAGGCTTAGTATCCAAGAACAAGTACACCCAACCTTGATGGCAAGTTTTGTGCATAGTTTCTCAACTAGGGGGTATGTGCATACCTCTGGATGAATCACCCTCCAATGCAGTATAGACTTGGACCCAAAATAGTGATATTTCCCTATGACTAGAAACTTTTCTACACGTTGGTTAACCCTAGGGGGAGCGAGGGTGGTAGATGGAGCATTAGGGACAGGCGTCCCTTAGGGAGGGGAAGGGACTCTAATAGGAGCAGAGGGGGTGCCGAAGACTTACAATGGTATAGATATTTTTGGCTAGAGGATGCACCTACGGAGCTGAAGGCCCTTCATTTGCTGCGAGTCAGTAGCCTCCTGGGTCGATGAGCAGTGATCTTAGAGGGTGGAAGTGTCTAGGTAGACCTCTGCACAACCCCTTGGAAACCTATGCCAAGGGCACGTCATCCATAGAGTTAGACTCGACAAGAGTGGGAACAGGTTAAGTCGGAGGGGGTAAAGTGGCTAGAGAGACTGGGGAAGGCGGTGGGGTGGATATGGAAGGAGGAGGTTAGGGTTTTGAGAAAAAGTAGGAAGAGGATAAGTATCAGTTGAAGAGGTAGAAGAAGACGAGGGTTCATCGATGAGGGGACGATGTGATGGGAGGGGTAGTTGGACATTGGACTAATAGGGTTTTGAGACTGTGAAGGGGGAGTGAGGCGGAGAGTGCGGCAGGTCCAATGAAGGTGAAGGAGAAAAGTAGGGTTGAGGGTGACTGGAGGTAGGTGGTGGAAAGGAGACGGTGGCTAGTGGGGATGGTGGTGGTGATAGGAGTTTAGTGGAGGAGGGAGATGAAGGTAGTTCCCCCAAAGACAGGGCTTGCGATGGTAAAAGGGCGATGGCATTTGAGTCGTAGATAAAGTATGAGACTAGGGCCATTTTCTTTCTTATGTTCTTGAGGGGGATGTTCTTGCTTTGGACAAGAGAGATGAACTTTAATCATGTGCATGAATGGGTTTTAAAAGGAGTTCTTGGAAATCTAAAGGGGTGCCAGGAGTTGATTGAAAGGACGTCTTCTAGAAAAATGAACACCATAAACCGACGCTTGAGATCCCAAGGAAGGTGATCATTGGCATTTTTGAGTTAGCAAGCTTCCCGCCAATAAGAGTTATGGGTTAGATTGAGACTAAGTGACCAAGTTCAGCTGTTGGAACTACAGACATCTCCTATTAAAGCATGTGAACATATTGCAGTATAGATTGATCATAAGAGGGCAAGGGAGTACTTGATGGTCAAATATTGACAACCAGTTGCTCTTTACCTCAGTGTGATAGTCTATCTTGGGAAACTAAGGGTAATATCAGCAGTTCCTAGTGAGGGAGTCCAAGTATAATCCGCTGGTTCAGGAGCCTGTGCATCAAAGACAAAGTCACTTATTTCTAGACAAACGTTAAATTAAAATTGAAATTAGTCAAAGCATGACTCATGCCCCCTGATCAAACGTAGATGTAGTCGATTGAGTGCAAAGTGTTCTCAACCCGATGTTTGGTTACGATATCGGACACCTGGTCCTCAGTCTCGCAGAAAACCATTTCGATAAACCCCTTTTCTACATTATCCCTCAAGAAGTGGTGTCTAACATCAATGTGCTTGGTATGTTTATGGTGAACTGGGTTCTTTGATATGTTCACGGAACTCATGTTATCACACTTGATTGGAATGCAGTAAACTTTCACTCCAAAGTCTAAAAGTTGTTGTTTGATCTAGATAAGTTGAGCACAACATGAGGCAGTAGCGACATATTATGCCACAACAGTAGACAAGGTAACTGAGTTTTGTTTCTTTGTGGCCCAGGAGACTAATAAAGGTCACAAAAAGTGTGCCATTCCTGAGGTGCTCTTCCGATCAGCTAGGCACCCAGTGTGGTCAGCATCCGCAAATCCAACTAAGTCAAATGAGGATCCGATGGCATACCAGAGGACTAGATTCATAGTTCCTTTGAGATATCCTAGGACTCGTTTCACAGCCTTGAGATGAGATTCCTTAGGATTTGATTGAAACTGAGCATACATACCTATACTGAACAAAGTACTTGGTCTGCTAGCGGTAAGATACAGAAGTGACCCGAACATCCTTCTATACTTGGTTTCGTCTACACCAACTTCTGCTTCGTCATTATCTAGCTTGGTTGTAGTCGCCATTGAGGTGTCACTTGTTTTACATCATGCATCACAAATTTTGTGAGCATCTCTTTCATGTACTTCTGTTAATGGATGGAAGTACCCTCCTTTGTCCGATGAATCTGTAGACCCAGGAAGAAGTTTAGTTCACCTATCATGCTCGGCAGCATCTCTTTAATGTACTTCTGTTAATGGATGGAAGTACCCTCCTTTGTCCGATGAATCTGTAGACCCAGGAAGAAGTTTAGTTCACCTATCATGCTCATCTCAAACTCATTGCTCATGAGTTTTGCAAACTCTACTCCTAGGGCCTCATTAATCCCTCCAAAGATGATATCATCGGCATAGACCTAAACTATGAGGACATGAATACCTTTCTTCTTAAGGAACAACGCATAGTCAATTTCCCCCCTGATGTATCCATGACTTAGTAGAAAGCTAGACAGTTTATCATGCCAAGCTCTAGGTGCCTGCTTCATTCCATAAAGCGTTTTATCCAGCTTGTATACATAGTCAGGGTATTCATGATTTCCAAAACCTGACGGTTGCTTAACTTATACCTCCTTCTACAGATACCAATTGAGAAAATTGCTCTTGACGCCTATTTAGTACACCTTGAACTCCATGTGGGCTGCAAAGGCTATGAGCATTCTAATGGCCTCAATACGTGCCACAAGAGCAAGGTCTCATCGTAGTCAATTCCTTCCTCTTGATTGTACCTTTTAAACATAAGCCTAGCTTTGTTCCTAGTGACTATACCTTGCTCATCTAGCTTGTTTTTGAAAACCCATTTAGTGCCAATAATGAAGCGGTGTTCAGGAGGGGGAATTAGGTGCCACACTTTGCTGTGCTCAAATTGAAGAAGTTCTTTTGCATTGCCGATATCTATTCATCATCCAGCAGGGACTCTTTGACATTCTTTTGGGCTCCACTAGAGACACATATCTAGAGAAGGCACACATATTTTTTATTTTTGACCTGGTGGATATGCCTAAGTCTAGAGGAGTCAATAGATTTCTAATGAATGAGAACTTTTATGTTTCTAGCTATGACCTTGGTCCTCTGGCATTGGATCGGTATGTGTGGTAGTAGAGGGACCAGCTTCATCAGATGCTAATGTCCCTGAGATTCCTGCTCCATTAGATGAATTTGGCCCAGGTGCCTCCCTACTTTCCTCACTATTTGAGGTCAAAGTGGAAGGTAGATCCAGTTGAGTTAGAGAAGCAGGTGCACTGGGATTACACCTTCTTCATCATCAGAGTCTCTTATATGATTTGACATCCCCAATTCATGTACCTGTTCCTACAAAACTTTCTAGGCCACAGATCTAACCTCGTCAAATATAACATGTGTACTTCCTTCCACACATTTTGTTCTTTTGTTGAAAACTTTGTATGCTTTACTTTTTGTAGAATATCCTAGGAAGATTTCCTCATCACTCTTGGCATCAAACTTCCCTAGTGCATCCTTCCCATTGTTGTCCAGATAACATACACAACCAAAGGAACGAAGGTGAGCTAGATGTAGTTTTCTTCCTTTAAGTAATTCATAGGGTGTTTTATTTAAGATGGATCTAATCATGCATCTATTGATGAGATAGCAGCTAGTGTTCACAGCTTCAGCCCAATAACTCTGTGGAAGGTTGATGGCTATCAGCATAGTTCTATCTATGTCTTCCAGAGATCTATTCTTCCTTTTGACCACCCCATTTTGTTGAGGTGTTCTAGGGGCGGAGAAGTTATGGAGTACGCCATTTTCGGTGCAGAATCTTAAGAACTTAGAGCTCTCAAATTCTGTACCATGATCTGTTCTCAAGCTCATCAGATGGAAGTTCAATTTCTTTTGCACCATTTTAACAAATGCAGTGAATACATTGAACATTTCATCCTTGGATTTTAGAAAGAAAGTCCACATCAATCTGGAGTAATCATTTACAAGTATGAAAACATACCTTTTACCTCCTTATTTCGCACTCGCATTGGTCCACAAATATTCATGTGAACCAGTTCTAGGGTCTGTGAGTGCTCAGCAGACCAACTGGATGAAAGCTGCTTCTGATATGTTTTCCTTGATCACATGCACCACAAACTTGATCCTTATTAATCTTGCCTTCTTGTAGACCCAGAACCAGTTCCTTGTATATCAGTTTGTGATCGTCGAGAAGCTAGCATGACCCAGTCTCTTGTGCCACAATATGGATTCATCACTCATGGCACTGAGGCATTTTTGCATAGGCTTCTTTGGGCCACTAATATCAACGATGTACACATTTTTGTGCCTTTTCCCCCGAGTATGAGCAATCTAGAATAAGGGTTTGTCACCTTGCACTCAGAGGTGGTAAAGAGGTTATCATTTCCCTTGTCGTACATTTGAGAGAACTCAGCAGGTTTTGCTTTAGTCCCTTCACATAGTACATATTGTCAATACATTGGGATGGTGAAGGCCCCACTTTTCCAATTCCCTTTATTTCCCCTTGCTTTCCTTTTCCAAAGCCCATACTTCCGCCTTGGATATTATTCTATAGAAAGAAGTTGCATTTATCTCCTGTCATATGTCTGGAGCATGCGCTGTCTAAGTACCACTGCTTTAGCTTTCCTTCTACTAGTTCCTGCACCAATTAGCAAGGGTTAGTTTTAGGTATCCAAATCTACTTGGTTCCTTTTTTATTGTAAAAGGATAAATAAGATCTCGTTTGGCCCAACTTAGTAGGTCCCTTTTGCCTCTACCAGTCCCTTTTACTTTTTTTTCATAGGTCTTACTCAAATAGGTGAAGCTACTATTAAAAGCCTTTGTATTCTTGTTGCACCAATCCCTACTGTAACCTATCTTACCACACAAGGTGTATGGAATGCCATAGTCTACTACGCTCTCTTTGGATTCCTTTATTTTGAACCGGATTCCATATTTGGTGGTAGATTGACCTTGCAGCATATCATCGAGCATGGCAGAGGACCTGGTCCACTTCGTGTTATTCTCTAACTTAGCTTTAGTCTGGTTGAGTTCCTTGAGAAGAGCTTTATTTCTTTTATACAAATTTATTAGATTACTCTCTAGCTTTTTTGCCTTCTCTTCCAGGGCCAATTGAGCCTGTCTCATCATATTTTTCTCTTTTATAGAGGACTTAAAGTTGTCAATCTCCTTTTGGAGTATGTGGTTGACATTTTCTAGGTTTACATTCCTAGTTCTCAATTGAGCATAATCCTCCAACAGATGTTCCTTAGTGTCACAAATGGTCATATAGGCATCAATTAGGACCTGTGACAAGGATTCAAGCTTTTTCTTAGAGTAGGTATGAGTACTAAATTTTGACTTGTTCGAAGCTTACCTTGGTGTCCAGCAGAGAACCATCCTCGTCATAAGAACTTGCTCCTGCCATCAATGCCACGTTCTCATCATCACACCCAGCCGTGATGCTGGAGTCATCTAGTTCAGCATTAGTCACAATCATCGCCTTGTCCTTGCTACTTCCATTATCAGATTCTTCTACAGTAACAAGTTCAAGGAAATCATACTTCTCAGGCCCCTCAATGGCTATGAAGGATTGATTTTCTGGAACTTCACCATCAGATTCCTCTCCGGAGTTGTTCCCTAATGCCACAAGAGCCCTTTTCATAGATAGATTTGCCCCTTAATTTGTCATCCTCCTACCCTTGAGAACATATGGCTCAGTTTTGGGTTCCTCGGGCTTTTCAAGTTTATTCTTCTTGTATTCAAGTGCCTAGAGAGGACATAACTTAATGAAGTGATCAGGACTTCCGCAGTTGTGATAGAGTTGTTCCCTAAGATCCTTTTCAGTGTTTCTCTAGGGAACCCTTCTCCGACCTCCAGTTCCTTTTTGCATCACTCTTTGAAACCTCTTAGTGATTAGGGCGACGTTTTCTTCTTCATAATCCTCCTTCTCAGTTGCCTTGAGAACCAGGTTCTTGTCTTTCCTCTTGTTATTCAACTCCTTCTCCTGGTTCTTCTTCAACTTGTAAGTCACAAGTGTTCCCATCAACTTATCCATGGTTAGAGTGTTGAGATCTCTTGCTTCAGTGATGGCTTCCACCTTACTTTCCCAAGCATCAGGCAAGACAATCAGCAGCTTCCGGAAGGCCTTTCCAGTAGGAATAATTTCGCCCGGTGAGTTAATTTTATTCACTATAGCAGTGAATCTGGTGTGCATGTCATGTATAGTTTCACCGTCTAGCATTCTGAAAAGGTCAAACTGTCAGTTGAGATTATCAATCTTAGCTTTCTTAACTTCAATAGTTCCTTCATGAGCTGTCCGAAGGGTGTCCCAAATAGCTTTCGCATCCAGACAGGCACGGACTCTATTGTACTCATCAGGACCAATGCCACAAATCAATATCTTTTTTGCCTTCTGGTAAGTTTGGTATTGGATAGATATAGGCAATAAGTCCTACTTTTCTTGTTGGACTTCTCCGTGAAACTCTTTGGTCG
Organism: Solanum rostratum; assembly: GCA_029948455.1. Classification (NCBI taxonomy): domain Eukaryota; kingdom Viridiplantae; phylum Streptophyta; class Magnoliopsida; order Solanales; family Solanaceae; genus Solanum; species Solanum rostratum. The sequence goes on along the minus strand of CM057046.1, from coordinate 17,019,289 downwards.
AGTATTAGAACGACGAGTCGGTTCCTTTCTTTTTAGCCGTCACCTTTGTGAAATTTGCATTGTCGATAAATATGATTTCACTCGGTTCATTTTGAATGCTATTTCTTGGAACCAACTTTCAGGTGATTCATTTCTCTTATTTATATCCTTTAACTTTTCAATTATATCATTTGCACCTTTTGCAGCCAATTCGTACCCTTCTTTAGATTTTGTAACTTCACTTGAAATTTTGACAAAAACATGATATAAATGTCAATATCTTGTAGTAAATTCAACTTTTGTATTCATGTCTTTTTCTATCGGACTGACATCTATCTCAGTTATCTATGTAACATCTTTTGTTCGCCTCTTTAATACGTAATGTGCCGGAATCAGGTCCTTTATATTCAATATGTCCAGAAATCTTGAAAGCATGCCTACATAGTATACCCCGAAATTCAAATAATTTATAGCTGCAAGATACTTGGGTTATTGATCACTTAACAGTCACGACATGTTTCTTACCACTTCCAAGAGTGCTAGCATTGTAAGTACATAATTCTCCTTCATCATAACAGTCCTTTATCAAAACCAATAACAACTTTTTTCATTCATTTTGACACTTTTCAAATATAGTTGGAGTGTATACCTCCCTAGCATGAGCCAGTAAAGGAAGTTTAACCTATAAAATAGGTATTCTTTGGGTCATGTGAAAAGTTCACATATTCTTCTTGGCACATTTATCATCAACTGGTCATTAAAAATATTTAAAAAATTGAACAATATCCCAATTAGTTTTCAAATATCCTCTTAAAGAACCATTAATACTCTCACCTAATTGAGTGTGTTGCATACTTGCTGAGAATGTATTTCTTCCGTGTATCATGGACCATTTCTCCCTTGTAGAAAATGTATTTTTCAATCAATTATTTTCCTCAAGATGCCATGCACTTAGAAAATCCTCCTCATACTCATACTCATATAACAATTTGCTAAAACCTCTCGAAAATGATGCATTAGCTCTAAAGATATGATTAAGATATTTGAATGCACTCTTTTCTGAATGTCATACACAAAGGCAATGATACTGTAAGGACCCAGAATTTTGTACGACCTCAAAGAAGCATGAAAATTTGGTTTCGAAAAAGTTTTGGACCAAGGTGACACTTCATGGGAACCATCACGGTCCGTGTGAGGTGACACGGCCCGTGTGGAGCCTCCACAGAGTGGCCCTTGTCCCATAGAGGATGTTTGACCCTTAATGTGGTGTTTTAAACTAAGGCACACCACACTTGGACCCCTCATGGTACGTGTGACACTTCACGGACCAGGTGGTGGGCCGTGTGATGGCCTTGGCTTGAAATCCCACATCTTTGGGACCAAGTATGGTTACACGACTAAGTACACGGCCCGTGTGGGGTGGCACGGCCCGTTAGGCCATCCGTAAAGCTACCAGAGTGAAATTTTTCTAAGTATGGAATCACCATTTGGTAACTTGATTGTGAAATATTTCTAAGGAGAGAGGTACGGGCAATGTCACGGCCCGTCTGATGCTACACGGTCCGTGTACCCTCCTGTGAAGGTGACTTTGTTGAAAAATTCTAAGTATGGGATCTTATGCTCAAGCTAAGTTCACTTTCAAGCCTTCAATTCAAGCTTATTAATGTTGTTTAAGGTCATCATGGCTCTCCTACATCAAGTCAAGTTCAAAAGAATTCCATTGGCTAAGTTTTCGCAAGTACCGATAGGAGGGTCGACTTTAAATTGGCATATCTATTAGCACAAAAGGAACTGGGTGGACTACGGCCTATCAAATTCAAGCTCTTTGGATTATCTTTCAAACGCATCTGGTTTGAACTCATTCCGAGTTCCAAGTAAGAAGTTAAGACTTTTTCATAAACCTGTCTGGGGTAGATGGGAGGCCTTCATGGGCCGTGAAGAGCTTCACGGACCGTGAAGCCAACCGTGTGAACTTCGGTTAAAAATATAATGGGGCGTTTTATTGACCTATTTTTTATATTTTGACCCATCCCAAGGCTTTTAAGACCTTTTTAACCCCCCATTATATTCCTAAACTTCTCCTACACTAATTCGAAACCCTCATTCAAGACTAACACCTAGTTTTTAGAATTAGGCTCTAAAAATTCTCTCCAAGTCTCATCCTCAAGATTCAAGCTAGGATTCAATTGGGGTTTCAAATTCAAGCTAAATTCTTCTCAAATTCATCCTCCTAATCAAGGTATGTGGGATTGATTCTTGGTCCCTTTCAACCAAGAAGACCCGAAAAATCTTTAAATCTATTTCATGAATTTTGGTCACTTTAAATATGAAATTTCATGATTTGATTTTATTAAATCTAATTACTGTGTGGGCTGTATGTTACCTATTATTTCAATTCATTTTGATTTCTATTATGATTAACATTGAGTTATGAAATAACGAACATGCATGTCCCCTTTAAAGTTGATTTAGGCATGGGTGACTATTACTATGATTTAAATGTTGATGTAATTATAGATTTATTCAATTTCATATTATGGTGTTGATTTTAACTTGATTCTATGTTACCCATGCTATCCTCACATCATGCATTGCATTATATTCATGAGCATTGATATGTGGAAATTATGAAGTGGGTTATGCCCAATAATATTTTATGAAATGATTACGATATGATTTTGGTAAGACATTGGTTATGACAAAAAGGTGATCACCGGTATTTCTATGATTCTAGCTCATTGAGCATTCTGGGTGCTTGCACCATTCTGTATATGTGAATGAGCTATTCCCTGCATGAATATTACAAGTATGAACTATGATTTGACATTTGAGCCTAAATGTATATTAAATGGTTTGGTGCGAACAATGCATTTTTTGAAAGCATATATATATATAAGTATTCAAGTGGGATGTTATTGACTTAGCACCGATAGATTAGGGGTGTTAGATCTATCCCCAAGGGCCCTCTCCCTTTCCTTGAACTATGTGCCAACATAGGAATGTAAGCCATTACCGAAATGACCGGGTCGAAAGGGATGGTTATACATTTATGATTTTAAAAATCCTTTCGAAATGGTGATTCCCGTAAGGAAGGTGACCATCCACCAAAATTGTGAGTTCCCTAAGTGGGATGTAGATTACCTTTGGCAATTAGTCTTCTCCCTAGCGGTAGGAGGTCCTAATCAGTTTAATTCATGTAATAGCTCACATGAATTTGATTTGTCGGTTATAGTTCATACGCACTATATATGAGCATTATTGCATTTCATGCATCATAAATTTCATAACATCTTGTATATCTATTTCCATTGAATATACAGTTATATGTCTTTGTAATCTAACATTGAAATGCAGGTTTAGAAAGTCATAAGCATTGCATGTCCGCATACTTAGTACATTCAAACGTACTAACGCATACTCATGCCTACATGATTTTACAATGTAGGGACCGTGTGTTACGATCATCCACCGCTTGATGGGTAGCTTGAATTCAGAAAGTTGATATTGTGTTGAGTCCTATCTACCAAGGACAAACCACCTTCCTTCTACCTATGTTGTTTTCCATTTATCTTCTTAATTGAGGGTGAGCCCAGGACATGTCTTGGCCCCCATCTCATCTTATGACTAGAGGCATTGTTGGACATCTTGTAGACTTTCGTAGATCTTATATGTTATGTGTTGTATTTGAAGCTTATAATTTAGTTATCTATTGAATCTGACTATCATGGATTGATTATGGGAATTATGATATCTATGTATGATTAATGTGGAAATGTGGAAGATCCTAAGTCCTGTATTGCCCCCTTAGAGTGAGTCATACTTATCCGCCCCCTAGTTTTTATGTGCTATGTGCTTTGTGTACCTATGTAAATCCCTTTCCCTTCGATATCCCCATAGCGTGAGTCCTACTTTCCCATCCCTTAGAACTACGTGTTTACTATTTGAATGTGCTTCCGAACCGATGATGTGGATTTGGATACTTTGAGGCTTGTTTGAGGACTCTCGGGTTCCCATTCGCTGCGTCAAATCTAGGCCCTAGGTCTGGTCGTGACAGATATGTTTATGGCATTACTAATGAGATAGCAGCAGATATAGTGGGATCTTGATCAATAAAAAATGTTTGTGGTTTATCTGCAAACATAATCCTCAAGAATGCATTAAAAAACCATTCAAATGATTTAGTAGATTCTTCATAAATTGTAGAGAAGGGTTTTACCAAATATAATCATTTCCCTATGATTATTTAAACCCACAAACCATCCCAAAGGTCAATGCTCTTTATTTGTTCTATATGTTGTATCAAATGACACAATATCTCCAAAAAATTTAAAATCTCTCATCATCTTTTTGTCGGTCCAGAACACATTAGTTATCAAACCATCATCTTCTAATTGTAAAGAATACCTAAAAGCAGGATCTTGTAATGTCTTTTTCTTAAAATAATCAACCAAATTACGAGCCACTCCATGTTTCAAACTATCTTTTCTTTATAATTCTTTTGATCTCTTTTTGTGTTTATTAGAAATGATTGTCCCAACTTGATGAGCAACATAGTCAAATGAAGCATTAGGACATATTCCTGAATCATCTAATAGGTCAATTTCATATACTTGAGCAACTTTTATCTTTCTTTGTGATGGTAAAATATGATCGAAAGACGAAGAAACAAGAAGATGATTATATTTCTCTTCAAATGAAGTGATATGAAACATTCTATTTGGTTGACGACTAACAAGAATATGAGATAAGCACCCTGCCTTAATGTTTTTGAACTGTTATGCCTTGTTTGTCTTTGTTTCTGTACCCTTGTTTATAACATGTCAGTTTTCTTGAAGTCATGTACCCTTGAACGTTATTTTTGTTAGCATATTCTCTTCCTATGCTAAAACCAATTACGCCAGTGTATTGATTATAATATTCATATGCATGCTCATCCGAATTGAATTCCATCCCGAGGTGTATGGGCACATTACATTCACTTTGATCCTTACTGTCACATCCCAAAATACCCCCTAGATGTGACTGACACCCGCCAATACCATCTATCGAGAGAACCAACATCCATACACGCATCCAAATTATCAAAGCACAGAAATACAATATGTGCAACTCAAGAACTCATCAATACTCATAACAATAAAGTAACTATCAGACCAAAATCGCATATCAATATATGAAAGGAAAAGGTCACCTAACAAAGATATCTTTAATCCAAATCCCATAATAAGATCATGGAGCATCTAATAGAGTGATATGAGTTTAACTATTGGGCATACAAACCCCAAAAAGAAGAAAAATATAAACTATAATAGATAGAGTTGAAGTAGTAGCCTTCACAAACAATGCAAAGACTCATCAGCCACAAGACTCACCCTCTGCAACAATATCTACATTGACATCAAGTAAGGAGTGAGCTATATATATTAATATAACCTAGTAAGATCCTCGACTCGGTACTTTAATACCCGTGGAAGAAGATTTATAAAATACATGTGCACAACGGATATGCATAAATAATATACACAAGAATATATATCATAATATAAGGCCCAATAACTTTAAACAATGTCCAAAAAGGTCACTACATATCTCAATTCAATCAGCACTCAAAACGTATCATAAACGACAGTGAAAGAGGTCAACCAATCATACCGACAAGTCCATGGCAACATGTATAATACTCTAATAGTATACTACGACAGCGTGTACAAAGCCCTAACACATTACGGCAACATGGGTATCCCCCTAACATATTAAAATAGCTATATATGCCCCTAGTAACAACATCACAGTAAAAAAGAAAGGTATCTGGCATCACAACACATATAACTTATTAAAGTTTTCGATATTCTTCTAAAAAATAGCATCTCTAGGGTTGATTAAAGAACAATAACTTTGTCGAGCACATGCTTGCCCCAAAGCATGCACTAGATAGAGAAAAGTATATTTTTCAAAGCATGTTTGAAAAGCAAGCACTAAAGCTTAAAGTCTCACTTGCCTTATTAATGACAAGTTCCACAACCTTGCATTCGTAGAACACCCACCAAAAAAGCCCCTACTTTCCTCAATCTATGAAAAATAATATTGATTATCGATATCAATTATGTTGCCAAACTCAAGTCTCAATATCCCTAGCCTTTAAGTTTAGGCTTAAACCCTCATACCTAATACCATAGACTATAAATTGAAATTAAAGGTATTCTTAATCTCATTGTTACAACTTAATTGGTAAAATATTTGGTAAATATGTTTTCAACTAAAAAGAGCACACAACAACAAGAAAATACCTGCACTTTATCACGCAAACAGTGGTTCAAAGATCAAGTTAATTCTGTGTATGCATTTCCTGAATCACCTTGTGAGTTGTGTGTTTTCTTCCAAAGAAAAGACACGAGCAAAACTATCCCAGTCTTTTTTTTTCTCTGTTGCATGCAGCGGACTAGAAAAATAAGGGTTTGGCTGATTTTTCATTTTTTATTATTAATAAAATTATTGGTTAAAATTACCTATTAACCCTTCATTAAAAAAATATAAGTGTTATTACATTCTCCCCTAACTATCGTTTGTCCTCGAACGAGTATAAAATCATACCTGAAGTGTCAAATAAGTTAGGATATCTCTCTCGCATGTCCGCCTCGGACTCCTAAGTAGCCTCTTCAGTTGGATGATTATGCCATAACACTTTCACTAAAGTTTTATTCTTAGACCTCAATTGTCTCACTTGCCTATCCATAATAGACATCGGACCTTCCTCATACGGTAAATCCTCATCAAGCTCCACATCTTCTGGATTAATATTAATGCTATCATCATGACCATACCGTCGAAGCATGGACACGTCACGGAACTTTTTCCCTTCATGAACTCTATGTCACGGAACTTTTTATCTGCATAAGATTTCTGTCTACTTTGTGTTGTTCGAAGTCGTTCTTGTATCACTACAACTTTCTCTAAGGCTTGTTGAACCAAATTTGGACCTAGTAATTGTGGTTCGTCAGGTTCAAACCATCTAATTGGTGATTAACATTTGTAACCATATAGAACCCTATCGGTGCTATCTGTATACTTGAGTGGTGGTTATTATTATAAGCAAACTCTACCAACGGCAACTGATCATCCCAATATCCACATAAATCAATCACACAAGAGCACATCCTCCAAGATCTAAATAATCCACTCGGATTGTCTATCAGGTTGGGGATGAAAAGATGTACTCAACTCAACCTATGATCCTAACGACTTCCAAAACTCAGCAGTGAACTATATACCTCGATCTAATATTATTGAAATAGGTACTCCATGAAGCTGAACTATCTCTTGAAGGTAAATGTTTGTTAGTTGTTTTGCAGTATAAGTAACAGGAATGGTATGAAATAGGCAGATTTTGTGAGTCTGCCCACAATCACCCAAACTGAGTCGTATTTCTTAAAAGTATTCAGCAACCTAATAACAAAGTCCATAGTAAACCTTTCCCACTTCCACTCTGGGATAATCAAGTTTTACATTACTCCACCAGGTTTTTGGTAGTCATATTTGACCTGTTGGCACTTCAAGCAACTATTCACATGCTTCAAATTATCAGCCTTCGTACCTTTTCACCAGTACAAACCACACAAGTCTTGATACATCCTTGCAGCACCTGGATGGATGGAGTAACACGAGCTATGAGCCTCTTCAAGTATTAGTTGTTTTACCTCACCCACTATGGGTATACACAATCTACCATGTTGATACAAAACGCCCTTGCCATCAATTGAGAATGCCTTTACACCTCCACTCTGCACTTGATCTCGTAATCTAGCTAGTTGGGGATTGTCATATTGACAAGCCTTGGCTTCTCCAACTAAGGATGATTGCACCACCATACCTGTAAGAAACCTGCCAGGCAATGTATGATCAATTCGAACTTCCTGATTGGCTAAATAATGAATGTCCCTTGCCGTAGTTTGCTTTTCAACAGCAATCTAGGCCAAGCTGCCCACAGGCATCCTACTCAAGGCATCTGCTACCATATTCTCCTTTTCAGGAAGATATAAAATATTAAGATCATAATCATTAAGAAGCTCCAACCATCATCGTTGCCTCAAATTCAAATCCCTTTGCTTGAATATGTATTGCAAACTCTTAGATCAGTATAGACTTCACACGGCTTGCCATAAAGATAGTTACGCCAGATTTTGAGTGCAAATATAATGGAGGCCAACTATAAGTCATGTGTCGGATAATTCTTCTCATGAATCTTTAGTTGTCGAGAAGCATAAGCTACTACTTTACCATTCTACATTAAGACACATTCCAATCTGATTTTAGATGCATCACAGTATATGGTCAAACCACCCTCTGCAGTAGGTAAGGTCAAAATAGGAGCTCCAATCAATGTAGTCTTTAATTTCTGGAAACTTTCCTCACATTCATGTGACCACGAAAAAATCACACCTTTTTTAGTTAAATGCGTCAATGAAGCGGATATCCTTGAGAAACCCTCCACAAACATTTGTAATATCCGGCTAACCCTAAGAAACTGCGTATCTCCGTAGGAGTATTAGATTGAGGTCAATCTTGAATAGCTTCTACCTTTCTTAGATCAACTTGAATCCCATCTCATGACACCACGTGTCCTAAAAAGGAAACTATTCCAACCTAAACTCACATTTTGAGAACTAAGCAAAAAGCTTTTGTTCCCTAAGTATCTGCAATACAACTCTCAAAATGATGTGCATGCTCAAAATATCATAAATGAATACAATCAAAAAATAGTCTAAGTATGGCTTGAATACCCTATTCATGAGGTCCATAAATGTTTTTGGTGCATTAGTCAATCTAAAAGACATCACTAAAATTTCAAAGTGCCCATACCTGGTTCGAAACACCGTTTTTGAGATATCTTCGGTCTTTATTTTCAGCTGATGATAACCTGATCTCAAATCAATTTTGAAAAAGTGAGTAACACCCTACAACTGATCAAATAGATCACCAATACGAGGCAACATGTATTTATTCTTGGTTATTGCCTTAGTCAATTGCCCGTAGTCGATACACATTCACATTGTGCCATCTTTCTTTTTCACAAATAACATGGCACCCAAATCTCTCAATTCAGCTAGATATACGAACTGTATTGACTACCGGCAGCTGAATAGGGTGACTTTTAAGAATAAGTACCTGTTGCCCAGGATTGATGACTCGTTTGACTAGCTTCAAGGTGCTACTCATTTCTCAAAGTTTGATCTCTATTCTGGGTATCATCAGTTGAAGGTTAGGAAATGTGATATTCCCAAAACAGCTTTTCGGACGAGGTATGGGCATTTCGAATTTGTGGTGATGTCGTTTGGCCTAACCAATGCTCTGGCCGTATTTATGGATTTGATGAACCGAGTGTCTAAGCTATTCCTAGACAGCTTTGTGGTGGTCTTCATTGATGATATTCTCATTTACTCTCGAAGTGAGCAAGAGCACGAGAATCACTTGAGGATGGTTTTCCAAACTTTGACGGAAAAGAAATTATATGCCAAGTTTAGCAAGTGTGAATTCTAGTTAGACGAAGTGGCTTTCCTTGGTAATGTAGTGTCCTGTATAGGTATCAAGGTCGATCCGAAGAAAATCAAGGCCGTGAAGAATTGGCATAGACCGTTGACTCCTTCGGATATTCCCAGTTTCCTTGGGTTGGCGGGGTATTACAGAAGGTTTGTGGAAGGGTTCTCATCTATTGCATCTTCATTGACGAAGTTGACCCAAAAGCAGGCTAAGTTTGTATGGTCGGATGAATACGAGAAGAGTTTTCAAACTTTAAAGGATCAGCTTACGTCGGCTCTTGTCTTGACTCTACCAATTGGTTTAGAGGGATTTGTGGTATATTGTAACCTCGCGGATTGGATTGGATTGTGTGCTTATGCAGAATGGTAAGGTGATAGCGTATGCATCAAGACAGTTGAAGGTGCATGAACGTAACTACCCCATGCATGATCTTGAATTGGCAGCGGTGGTTTTTGCTTTGAAGATTTGGAGACATTATGTGTATGGGGTTCATGTTGATGTGTTCACCGATAACAAGAGTTTGCAATATGTTTTCACCCAGAGGGATCTCAATTTGAGCTAAAGGAGGTGGTTGGAGCTCCTAAAGGATTACGACATGAGTGTTCAATATCATCCGAGAAAGGCCAATGTTGTGGCCAACGTTCTCAGCAGTTTGTTTATGGGAAGCGTGGCACATGTTGGGGAGGAAAGGAAGGAGTTGGCAAGAGATGTTCATCGGTTGGCTAGGTTGGGTTTTAGGTTGGCTGATGTGAGTGATGGTGGTGTTCGGGTTCAAAATGGGGCAGAGTCTTCCATGGTGAATGATGTAAAGGCTAAGCAAGATCTGGACCCATCGTTGCTTGAATTGAAGAAGTTGGTTGCTACAAAGGAGATCGAGGTGTTCTCTCAAGGGGGAGATGGTGTACTCTGGTACCAAGACCAGCTTTCTGTTCCGGATTTGGATGGTCTTAGAAGGGTGATTATAAGTGAGGCTCACAACCCTCGTTACTCTATTCACTCGGGTTCTACCAAGATGTATCGAGATTTGAAGGAAGTGTATTGGTGGCATGGTATGAAGAAGGATATTGCTAGGTTTGTGTCTGAATGCCCGAGTTGCCAATAGGTGAAGGTTGAACACCAAAGGCCTGGTGCTTTGGCTCAGGACATAGAGATTCCCACATGGAAATGGGAAGATGTGAACATGGACTTTGTAGTTGGGCTGTCTCGGACGCGAAGGAAATTTGACTCTATTTGGGTTGTCATGGATCGGATGATGAAGTCGGCCCATTTTCTACCGGTTAAGACTATGCACCGAAGATTACACAAGGTTTTATATCCAAGAGATGGTGAGGCTGCATGGTGTACCTAGGTCCATTATATTGGATAAAGGTACCCAATTCACTTCCCATTTTTGGAGGTCATTTCAGAAGGGGATTGGGACCAAGATTAAATTGAGCACCGCTTTCCATCCTCAAACTGATGGCCAAGTGGAAAGGACTAGTCAAATCTTGAAGGATATATTGAGGGCTTGTGTGTTGGATTTTAAGGGAAATTGGGATAACCATCTTTTACTCATTGAGTTTGCTTATAATAATAGCTTCCACGCTAGCATTGGTATGGGACCGTTTGAAGCTTTGTATGGTAGAAGGTGTAGATCGTCGGTGGGGTGGTTTGTGTTGGGAGAGATGGCTTTAGTTGGCCTAGATTTGGTGATGGAGGCCATGGATAAGGTGAAGGTGACTAGGGAGAGATTGAAAGCGGCCCAAAGTCATCAAAAGTCCTATTCGGATGTTAGGAGGAAGGACCTTGAATTTCATGTCGGTGATTGGGTATATGTGAAGGTTTCTCCTATGAAGGATGTGATATATTTTGGTAAGAAGGGAAAGCTAAGCCCCCGGTATGTCGGCCCTTATAAAATTTTTGAGCGAATTGGAGGTATGGCTTATAGGGTGAAGTTACCTCCGGAGCTGAGTTCTATTCATCCGGTCTTCCATGTGTCTATGTTGAGGATGCTAGTTGGTGATTTTAGCACCATTGTGCCTTTGGAGCGAATGGAGGTTGATGAGAACTTGACTTATGAGGAAGTGTCGGTGGCAATTTTGGATTGGCAAGTAAAGCGGCTTCGTAACAAGTATGTGGCTTCGGTGAAGGTACTATGGAGAAATCAACAAGTGGAGAGTGCTACTTGGGAGGTGGAACTGGACATGGTGAAATGATACCCTCATCTTTTCCAATCCACTCAAGCCTAAGGTACTAGGATTCTTCCTTGTCTAATGTGGCCACTCCTTGCCCTCTTTGAGTCTCATGACATGACATGCATGCATGTGCACAAAAGGATTTTTATGATTGTTTTGAGCGATTTGGGATACCATTTTGAAATGAATTTAATAGTCACGAACAATGATTTTGCATAATGCTTTTGGTACAAATTTTTGGTAATGAATTATGCGTTGTATCTTGTCTGGTATGTGTCTTGCTCAAGTTGTAACCTTTCAAGCCTTGTTCTTGCACATTCAGGGACGAATTCTCCCAAGGGGGAGATGATGTAAGGACTCAGAATTTTCCTAACGGCATTGCCTAGATGTTCTAAGATTTTTTCCCAGGAAACTATCAGACATCACTCCACGGAGGAGCCTACACAGCCCGTATGAAGTCACATGGTCTGTGTGGCCGCCCGTGAAGTGACACGTTGGTCAGTTCACGGTTGGGCAAACATAGGACAAGGAGAAATTTGCCAAGTGAAGGCATACGGGAATTCACACGGTCCGTGTGACACCACATCGTTCGTGTGGCCTTTTGTGTGTCTTACTATGTGGAAAATTTTCTAAGCACAAAAATTACCATCTCGTAACTTTGCCGTGCAAATTTATTTCAAGTACCTTTACACGGATGATGGCACGGAGCGTGTGGCATCAGATGATCCGTGAACCCCTCCGTGTGGTACCACTAGTTCTGTGGAATTTTCCTTCTGCAAATTCTAAGTCCTGGGCCACGACATTGTTCACGGTCCATGTGATGGTACACGGACCGTATATTGAACAGTGTGACCCAGACGGACCAAATTCAGGTCTGTTTCATTAATTGTACTTATGAGATTTAAGTTTGTTTTAAACGTGAATTATGAATATTTACCTATCCTAGACCCTTAATCCACCTGAAAACCCTCCCCTCTTCACTCCTTTACCTAAATCACTCTACCCCTCTTAAGATCACTTCCCCGTTCCTCCTAACTTTCCTCTCTCAAGTATTCAATCTAGAGTTTTAATTGGGGTCAATTTAAGTCTGATTTCTACTCCTCAAGTCAGGTATATGGGATTGATTCTTGGTCCCTTTCAACCAAGAAGACCCAAATTTCCTTTCAATCTATTTTCATGAATTTTAGTTACTTTGAATATGATATTTCATGATATGTTTCTTTTAAATCTAATTAGTGTATAGGCTGCATTATACCTATTATTTCAATTTAGTTTGGCCTACTATTATGATGATTTACATTGGCTTATTAAGTTATGTCCCCTTTAAAATTGATTTATGCGTGGGTGACTATTAATATGATTTAAATGTTGATTTAAATTATGGATTTATTCAACCTCATATTATGGTGTTGATTTTAACTTGAATCTATGTTACCCATGTTGTCCTCACATCATGCGTTGCATTATATTCATGAGCATTGATATATGAAAATTATGAAGTGGGTTACGCCCAATTATGTTTTATGAAATGATTATGATATGATTTTGGTAAGGCATTGGTTATGACAAGAAGGTGATCGTCGGTATGTCTATGATTATGGCTCTTTGAGCATTATGGGTGCTTGCACCATCATGTATATGTGTAGATGAGCTATCCCTTGCATGAGCATTTTAATTATGATCTTACGATTTGGTATTTGAGCCTAAATGTGCGTTGAACGTTTTGAAATAGACATTGACTCTTTGAAAGCACATATATATATATATAAGTATTCATGAGGGATGTTGTTGACTTAGCACCGATGGATTTGGGGCATCAGGGATATCCCCAAGGTCCCTTTCCCTTTCCTTGAGCTGTGTGCCAATATAGGGGCGATCTTCATTACTAAAAAGACCGGGTCGTAAGGGATGGATATTCATCTATTATGTGCATGCTATGGCATGATTATGTAAATCCTTCTAAAAAGCGTGATCGTAAGGAAGGTGATCATCTCCGAAAAGCATGGTCGTAAGGTGTGATGTAGATTACCTTTGGCAAGTAATCTTCTCCCTACCGGTGGGAGGTCCCAATCGGTCTAATTCATGTAATAGCTCGCATAGATTTGGTTTGTTGGTTATAGTCCATCCCCACTATATAGGAGCATTATCACATTGCACGCATCATGAATTTCGTAGTATCTTGTATACAAATTTCCATTAATTATATGATTCTTCCTATATTATGTACCCTTTTTCATCTAATATTGAAATGCAGGTTTGGCAATTCATATGCATTGCATGCCCACATACTTAGTACTTCAAACATACTAACACATACTTATGCCTACATGATTTTACCATTTAGGGACCGAGCACTTTGAGTATCAGCCCTTTGACAAATAGTCCACTCTTGGAATCTTGGTGGTGAGTCCCGTCTCCTGAGGGCAAACTGGCTACTTTCTTTCTATTACTATTCTGGATGTCCTCTTTATTGAGGGTGAGCCTGGAACTTGTCCTGGCCCCATTCCTTCAAATAGAGGCATTGTTGGGCACTTTTATGACTAATGTATTGATTTCATATTCTATATATATGGCTCCTGGATTTAGACTTGGCTAAATTCATATGTGTTTGTATGCTAATCTTGAACCGATGATGTGGTTAGGGATACTTGAGGCTTGTTTGGGGGCTCTTGGGTCCCCAATCGCCGTGTCACGTCTAGGCCCCTACCCCTGGTTGTGACAGTACCTTAGCCTGTAACTCCACACCAAGGGCCAAACAACCTTCCATAGGCCACGGGCCACTTCAGGGAACTCTTACACAAGTTGTGTGACCACACACGGACCGTGCGGTCTCCCTTGAGGTGTTCGCTTGATCATAAGTTGGTCCGAAACGAATTTTTCAAGCTCTAACGAGGTCGTACAATGCCCGGATCATTCAAATTAAATAGCTACACTTTAAAAATCATCAAAATACCCCTAGACGATAGATTGCTCGCATAATGCATCATTTCAAACCTTTTTAACAAATCCTCTATGTACCTTCGATAATAGGTAATTTAATTTCAATTTCAAAAATAATGGATGTTGGTTATTTGGTTTATTTTAATAATAATTGTGTTGTTATTAAGTTTAATAACCATTTTATCCATAGTACTCCCAAAATACATGATTTACTTATGTGTACAATTTCACATAACATGCGATAAAAAAATGAACTAAATAAAGTTGATGTTTCAGACAAAAAAAAGTGTATTTCTAAACTGGGTCCTACTTACTTATGGCATTTATGTCTTTGTCATATTAATATAAATAGGATTTTAAGGATGGTTTCAGATGGACTTTTCAGTTCGTTGAAAGTTGAGGCACTATCAACTTGTGAATCCTGTTTAGAAGGAAAAATTACAAAGAGACCTTTCCCTTCTAAAGGAAATAGAGCCACTAATAAGTTAGAATTAATTTATTTTGATTTGTATGGCCCAATGAATATACAAGCAAGAGGTGGTTTTGAGCATTTTGTACCTTTTAGTGATGATTACTCAAAATGTGGATAGGTTTATTTGTTATGCCGCAAATCTGAATGCTTTGAAAAATTCAATGCGTTTAAGTTGAAATGAAAAAACGATATGGTAAATATATCCAAACATTACAATATAATCATGGTGGTGAATACCTTTCTGCTACATTCATTGAGTACTTATCAGAACAAGGAATTACCTCTCAATATTCTGCCCCAGGAACACATCAACAAAATGGTGTAGCAGAACGCAGGAATAGAACCCTTTTGGAAATGGTTCGATCATTGTTAAGTTATTCTAATTTATCTTTTAGATTTTAGGGCTATGCCTTGGAAACTGGGAATTATATTCAGAATTTCGTTCCTTCCAAATCTGTTCCGTTAACCCCACTTGAATTGAGGAATTGGTGCAAGCCTAGTTTACGACATATTCGAGTTTGGGGCTATCCAACACATGTGCTAAAAGGTAAAATGGATAAGTTGGAATCTAGAATAGAAGTATGCATTTTCATTACATATCTAAAAGGCACTAAAGGGGGTTTATTTTACTGTCCTAAGGAACAAAAGGTGATTATTTCTACAAATGCCAAGTTTCTAGAATAGGACTATTTAATGAACCATCTTCCTAGAAGTAAACTTGTGTTACAGGAACTGTCCAAAAGAATAACTAGCCATGAATCAATAGAACAAGTTCCACAATCAGTTGTTGACATTCCATTACGACCATGTAGTGATAGTCATGTCAATAGGCATGAATATGCGGCTGAGGCGACGCAAGAAGTTACTCTAGAGCCAACTCCCGACATTTCACTACCACAAAGTAGTGGGAGTAATTTCAAGAAGTCGGTTGTTGTGGAGGAACCTATTCAGGAGGATGTTCAAGGTGTACCAAACTTAGTTCAAGAAGTAGGAGGTCCTGTAGTGGCTAGTCGTCATAGTGGTAGAGTTGTTAGAAAGCCTGAAAGGCTTACACTCTTGGGAGAATCATATGATAGAATTCTTGAAGAGCCTAATACAGAACCATTAAATTATGCCGAAGCACTACATGATATAGATGTTGAAATGTGGATTGTTGCTATGAAATCTGAAATGGAGTCTATGTACTCTAATCAACTCTGAGATCTTGTAGAATCACCTGTGGTGTTAAACCTACTAGGTATAAGTGGACCTTCAAGAAAAGAGAGGTGTGGATGGAAATGAAAACTTTTAAGGCTAAGCTTGTTGCAAAAAGGTTCACTCAAAAGGAAGGAATTGATTATGAGGAAATCTTTTCGCCGGTATCCATGCTTAAATCCATTGGAATTCTCTTATCCATAGCTGCCCACTACAATTATGAGATCTGGCAAATGGATGTCAAGATGGATTTTCTAAATGGAAGTCTTGATGAGTGCATCTATATGGCACAACCAGAAGGTTTCATAGAAAGTGGCAATGAACACATGGTTTGTGAGTTTAAAAGATCCATTTATGGATTGAAACAAGCATCGAAAGCATGGAATATTTGTTTTGACAAGTCAATTAAGACTTTTGGTTTTGATCAACTTGAAAATGAATCATGCATTTATAAGATGTGGGAGTGAAACGGAGTAACATTTTTTATTCTGTACGTAGATGACATTTTGCTCATAGGAAACAATGTGAGCATGCTGAATTCGATTAAGGAATGGTTGTCGGCTCGTTTCTATATGAAAGACTTGAGAGAAGCAGCCCATATCCTTGGGATCAAGCTTATGTTAGATCATAAACAAAGGATATTAGGCTTGTCTCAAGCACTTTATATAGACACTATTCTTACAAGGTTTAATATGCAAAATTCCAAAATGGGATTTCTTTCTTCTAGACATGAAAGTACTTTATCAAAGGATCAGTCACCCAAAATGACTGATGAGATAGAGAGAATAAAGACAGTCCCTTATGCTTCTTCTGTGGGGAGTCTCATGTATGCTATGTTATGTACTAGACCAAATATTTGTTTTGTTGTAGGCATGGTTAGCAGATTTCAGTCTAATCCTGGACTAGAACATTAGACAATAGTCAAACATATAGTCAAATATATGAAAAGGACTAGGGATTACATGCTTGTTTTTCATCTGGGAATACAGATTCAGATTTCCAGTCAGATAGAGATTCAAGAAAATCAACCTCAGGATATGTATTTATTTTGGGAGGAGGAGTTGTAATATGGAGGAGTATCAAGCAATCTTGTGCTGCTGATTCCACCATGGAAGCTGAATATGTGGTTGCCTCTGAGGCAGCTAAAGAGGTTGGTTGGCTCAGAAACTTCCTAAACGAGTTTGGAATAGTCCTTTGGTTGAAGCACCAATCACACTCTATTGTGATAACAGTGGAGCAGTTGCGAACTCGAAGGAACCACGTAGCCACCAAAGAAGTAAAAACATTGAGAGGAAATATCACTTGATTTGTGATATAACTTAGAGGGGTGATGTGAGAGTTTTGAAGATTGATTCGAAGAACAATTTGGCGGACCCATTTACAAAAGGCTTACCTCAGAAAGTTTTTGATAATCACGTAGAAGAAATGGGTGTTAAAATTGTGGCTGCATGAATATGTGTCTAAGTGGGAGATTGTTGGGATATACTATTAACCATGTAATTTTATTGTAGTACTTTTGAGTCCCTTGTAAAGACTATTTATATTGTTATAATAAGGTCTTGTTTGAAATAGATCATTTTTTCTATATGTGTGTCCATTACTTATATTGTAGATGATTTTGTGTATGGAGTGTTTTAACTCATACGTGAAAGATTAAAATTGTCGGTTAATATAAATTATAAATTAATATTTGCGATAAAAAATGAAGTAGGACAAACATCTTGTTGATCGTAGCACAAGATTAGATATAATTTGATCTTGATTATTGGAGTGGTTAAGCTCCAACTTCTTGTGCTAGTACATTTTGTATGTATTGAACGGACCAATCAGAGTAATTTATTTATGTTCTTAATATTTATAAATAAATTCTCTAGTTCATTGCATGTACTTATACTCTTAATCTTGATATAATTGTTATGATCTATGTAATTTGATTTATTATTTTAATCTACTGAAAGGTGAAACTTTTTCAATGAGTCGATAAAATCCTAGTAGATTGGATAATGACAAATTGCATTAGTGATATAATAATTAGTTGATAAAACCGTGTCTCGGTCCCGAGTTGAAGACACCTCTTTATGGTTACTTATAAGTTTTCACATAAAAATCCTGCAGGTGGATTTTAATATCCGTCATGTGAGATAAATTAAGTGGTCAAGGATTGATTTAGCCAATAAATTAAATTAGTTTTAGAAAATTTGACTTATTGATTGGTGTCGGTAATTCTAACAGAGTTAAAATAAGATATGATGATAAATTTCAAAAGTTAAATCGAGGAGTTCAATTACAAACTTTTAGTGGAATAGTTTGTAATTTATTCTGATATGAATTATTATCATAATAGGAAACCTCTGTTAATATGTCCCTACTGCGTATGGTTTATTGATCAATTCTCAAGAATACAAAGAATATTCTAAAAGGAGTTTAAAAACTGACCTTCCATATATTTCGTTTTAATGATAAAAATATTATTTATTTAAAATGAAATATTAACTCTTAATGGGGATAAAAACGTTTTGGGCATATTTTGTGATTTATGGCTATTGATTTCAATAGTCATTAATTGGTTGTATAGCCAAAAAGGTTTTAGCCCTTCACCTTCTTCTCTGTCCCTGAATTGAAAGACCCCGGATCATGACGTCGCCTTGAGACCCACAGGTTTGCCTGGAAGTCTGCCAGGTACCTTTCCACGGAAGGACCCACACGGCCCGTGTGAAGCCACACGGTCCGTGTGGCCTCTCGTGGGGTGGCACTTGGTGGGTGTGGAGGCAAACGGGCCACCACACGGCCCGTGAGAAGTACACGGTCCGTGTGGTGAGTAAACGGACCAGAGACACGATCCGTGTGAAGTCTGACGGTCCGTTTACCGGACCATCTCATGACACTTGGTCACCTCCGAAAAATTTCTAAGGGAAGGGCCACGGACCAGAAAACGGTCCGTGTGAGCCCAGACGGTCCGTTTACCGGACCGTATGCCCCAGACGGGCCAATTCCTGATCCGTTTCATTAATGGCAATTTTGTAATATTGGTGTATTCTAACTAAAATAGGGTCTTTTCCCACCCTTCCTGAGCTTCCTATATAAATGAGACTTCACCATTTTCAGCCATTTTCACCCTCACACTTCTCTCTCTAAAATTCATCCCTCAAGAACTCTCCATCCTCTCTCTAAGGTTGTTCAAGCTAGGGGCCAAGGTTGTGAGTCAATTTCACCTCAAGTTTGTCTTCTACCGGGTATGTGGGGTTTGATTCTTGGTTCCTTTCAACCAAGAAGACCCAAATTCTTATTAAAACTAATTTGTAAACTTATGTACTTAAAATGTGAATTTTTAGTACTTGTTCTTAGTACTTTGAACCATGCATGTATTAGTTAAGGCTCCTTATCATGATTTAGGGCGGTTTTATGGAAATGAACTATTTGGATTATGGAATTATGAACTTGCATGTCCCTTTAATTATGTTTTATGCATGTGTGATGTTACTACTATTTTTACTAATTTTACTATGGATTTTCTAGTTTTTACCTCTTATTGCTACATTTGAATATACTCTACATTACCCATGCCATTCTTAAATTTTGCATTGCATCATACTCATGGCATTGATATATGAAAATTTTGAAATGTGGGTTAAGCCCAAATTTTGTCCGAAAGAGAAACTATAATGTGAATTTTGGTAAGACATGGGATATGACAAGAAGGTGATCACCGATATGTCTATGATTATGGCTCCTTGAGCATCTTGGGTGTTTACACCATCTTGTATCTTGGCTCTTTGAGCATCTTGGGTGTTTACACCATCTTGTATCTTGGCTCTTTGAGCATCTTGGGTGTTTACACCATCTTGTATCTTGGCTCTTTGAGCACCTTGGGTGTTTACACCATCTTGTACTTGGCTCTTGGAGACTCTTGGGTGCTTGGCACCAATTTGGTATATGTGTAGATGAGCTATTCCTTGCATATGCATTATGGTCATAGATTGGGATTTGGCATTTGAGCCTACTTGTGCATTTAACATTTTGAAAAGGATTAATTGACTCCCTCTCTCTCTCAAAAGCATAGGTATAAATACATTTATAAGTATTCTTGTGGGATGTGTACTTAGCACCGATGGATTGGGAGTGTTGGGATAGCCCCAAGGTCCCTCTCCCTTTCCTTGAACTATGTGCCTACATAGGGATGGATGTAATTCGTCTATCTGTATAAGGTTATGACATGTCTTGCCTTGATTATGAAAATCCTTCCGAAAGTAGGGGAGCCCGTAAGGAAGGTGGCCATCCACTGAAAGTAGGGGTTGCCCGTAAGGTGTGATGTAGATTACCTTTGGCAAGTAATCTTCTCCCCGCCGATGGGAGGTCCCAATTCGGTCCGGTTCATGTAATAGCTCGCATGGACTTGGGTGTGTCGGTTATAGTTCATCCCCGTTATATAGGAGCACTATCGCATTGCACGCATCACACATTTCATGGCATCTTGTATATTAAATTTCTATTGTTTATATATATTCCTTGTATACTATGTGCCCTTGCCATTTAACATGATGACGCAGGTTCGGTAAGTCACGTGCATTACATACCCACATACTTAGTACATTCAACGTACTAACGCATACTCTATGCCTGCATGATTTTACCATGCAGGGACCGAGCAGTTTGAGCAGTATCTGCCAGACGCGTAGCTTATCCCTTCCTAGATATTGTGTGGTGAGCCCCGTCTTTCGAGGGCATGCTTTTGATTTCTTTTGTACACCTCATCTATGTATGTATTTTTACTGAGGGTGAGCCCGGAACCTGTCCCGGCCCCTGTTCCTTGATTAGAGGCACTTATTGGACAATTGTATAAACTTCTCATTTTGTTATCTATGGAATATGTCCTCCCTGTTGGTTTTAAGAATGTTCTCTTTAATCTTGTCTTTAATCTTCTGCAAAATTTGAGGCTTGTTTGGGGGCTTTCGGGTCCCTATTCGCCGTGTCACATCTAGACCCCGACCCGGGGTCGTGACAAATGGTGGTATCAGAGCCTTGGGTATTAAATGGTCCTCGGAGCCCAACATGCCGCGTTGAGTAGAGTCCTATTCATGGGTGTGAAGTGCACCGCACCTATGAGTGGGAGGCTACGAAGACGTATTAGGAAATTCTTCCCTTCTTCAAGTCTTGTATCGTGCTGTGACTGGTTTCTGAATTCCCTTACTTACCGATGTCGTTAATCCATTTCAGTAAATGCCTCGAGGAAGACCTTCTCCACCTAGGCCGGCTCCGAATGTTGAAGACCAGGCTCCTTACGAGCCTATGGAGGAGCCTATTTCTAACAGTGAATTCCGCACCGCTCTAGCCATGCTTGCACAGGCGGTGACCGCTCAGGCAAGGCAAGCTAACTTGCCACGGGACTCTACACCTGCATCCAGGGTAAGGAATTTCACCCGGGTGAACCCACCGGAGTTCCACAGGTCTAGGGCACACGCTCCCAAGAAAGCCCGCTTCGACGGTAGGTTCTCCGGTGCTGGAAATGTTGGTTTTGGTCGCTTTCAGCAGGGCCAAGGTTCGGGAGTTCGGGTGGCCGAGGCTCGGGCACCCCGTCCCAGGTGTGACAAGTGTAGAAAACTCCACACAGGTGCCTGTCGGAGGAATGGTGGACTTTGCTTCGGGTGCGGGAGTAAGGATCATAAAGTTGTTGATTGCCCGAGGAATGCACGCGGAGGCCAAGGTCAAGTAGCCAAAGGCGGGCAGGGTCAACAAAGGAGCCCCCAAGCTACTTCTCCAAGGAACAATAGATTCTGTGCGCTCCATGCTCGCCAGGATGTCGAGGAGGCTCCAGATGTTGTGACGGGTATGTTAAAAGTTTTTTATTTTGATGCTTACATTTTGCTTGACCTAGGTGCCACTCGCTTTTCAAAAAAAATATATATATATTGATCTCCATTCTGAGTATCATCAGTTGAAGGCTAAGGAATGTGATATCCCCAAAATAGCTTTCCAAATGAGGTATGGGCATTTCAAATTTGTGGTGATGTCGTTTTGCCTAGATAGTTGACCCCCCTTCGAATATTAGCAGTTTCCTTGGGTTGGTCGGGTACTATAGAAGGTTTGTAGAAGGTTTCTCCTATATTGCATCTCCGTTGACCAAGTTGACTCAGAAGCAGGCTAAGTTTGTATGGTCGGATGAATGTGAGAGGAGTTTCCAAACTTTGAAGGATCGGCTTACATCAGCTACTGTTTTGACTTTGCCAAGTGGTTCAGATGGGTTCGTGGTGTATTGTGATGCCTCGAGGGTCGGATTGGGTTGTGTGCTTATGAGGAATGGTAAGGTGATAGCGTACGCATCAAGACAGTTGAAAGTGCATGAACGAAACTATCCCACTCATGACCTTGAATTGGCAGCAGTGGTGTTTGCCTTGAAAATTTGGAGGCACTATTTGTACGGGGTCCATGTTGATGTATTTACCGATCACAAAAGTTTGCAGTATGTGTTCACTCAGAGGGATCTTAATCTCAGGCAAAGGAGGTGGTTGGAATTTTTGAAAGATTACGACATGAGTGTGCTGTATCATCCGGGCAAGGCCAATGTCGTAGCCGATGCCCTTAGCAGGTTGTCTATGGGAAGTGTGGCACATGTTGAAAATGAGAAAAAGGAGTTGGCAAGGGATATTCACCAGTTGGCTAGGTTGGGTGTCAGGTTGACTGATTCTAGCACAGGTGGTATTCGGGTTCAAAACGGGTCAGAATCTTTTGTGGTGAATGAAGTGAGAGCTAAACAAGATCTAGATCCATTGTTGTGTGAGTTGAAGAACTTGGTTGCTGCAAAGGAGATCGAGACTTTCTCCCAAGGGGGAGATGGGGTACTCCGGTACCAAAACCGGCTTTGTGTTCCCGACGTGGATGACCTTAGGAAGGTGATTATGAGTGAGGCTCACAACTCTCGTTACTCTATTCACCCAGGGTCTACCAAGATGTACCGAGACTTGAGAGAGATTTATTGGTGGCATGGTATGAAGAGGGATGTTTCCAAGTTTGTGTCGGAATGTCCGAGTTGTCAGCAGGTAAAAGTTAATCACCAGAGGCCCGGTGGTTTGGCCCAAGACATCGAAATTCCCACCTGGAAGTGGGAGGATGTGAATATGGACTTTGTGGTTGGATTGCCTCGGACCGAAGGCAATTCGACTCCATTTGGGTTATTGTGGATCGGATGACGAAATCAGCCCACTTTTTACCGGTCAAAGCTGCTTTCAGTGCCGAGGATTATGCGAGGTTGTATATCCGAGAGATGGTGAGGTTGCATGGTGTACCTAGGTCCATCATATCGGACCGTGGTACTCAATTCACTTCCCATTTTTGGAAATCTTTTATGAAAGGCGTTGGGACAAAAATTAAGTTGAGTTCCGCTTTTCATCCTCAAACCGATGGCCAAGCGGAGCGGACTATTCAAACCTTGGAGGACATGTTGAGAGCATGTGTGTTGGAGTTTAAAGGAAATTGGGAAGATCATCTTCCACTCATCGAGTTTGCCTATAATAATAGCTTCCATGCTAGTATTGGCATGGCTCCGTTTGAAGCCTTGTATGGGAGACGGTGTAGATCCCCGGTGGGATGGTTTGAAGTGGGGGAAATGGCCTTGGTTGGCCCGGATTTGGTGATGGACGCTATGGAGAAGGTAAAGGTGATTAGGGAGATATTGAAAGTGGCCCAAAGTCGCCAAAAGTCCTATGAGGATAGTAGGAGAAGGGACCTCGAATTTCATATAGGGGATTGGGTTTATGTGAAAGTCTCTCCTATGAAGGGCGTTATGCGTTTTGGCAAAAAGGGCAAGTTGAGCCCCCGATATGTTGGCCCTTATGAAGTGGTGGAGCGGATTGGAGATGTCGATTATAAGTTAGAGTTACCTCCGAGTTTGGGCTCCATACATCCGGTCTTTCATGTATCTATGTTGAGAAAGTTTGTTGGCGATCCTAGCTCCATTGTGCCTTTGGAAGGGATTGAGGTTGAGGAATATTTGACTTATGAGGAGGTGCCGGTGGCAATTTTAGATAGGCAAGTTAAGCGACTTCGCAACAAGGATATGGTTTCGGTAAAGGTATTGTGGAGAAATCAGCTAGTGGAGAGTGCTACTTGGGATGCGGAGTTGGACATGATGAAACGATACCCCCATCTTTTCCAATCTACTCAAGCCTAAGGTACTAGGAATCGTTTCCTATCAATTGTGTCATTTTCTTGTCCTCTTGAGTCTCATGGCATGACATGCATATGTGTACATTAAAGAATTTTTCCTTCTTGGCAAATGAGTTAAATACAATTTTGATATAAACTGGTTTTGAACTATAATTGATTTATGATAAAAAGCTTTTATGTACCACCTTGTAATTAGCATTGAATTGTGCATTGTGTCCTGTCTCGGATGAACCTTGTCTAGACTCTAGCTTCCTAAGCCTTGTTCCTGCACATTCGAGGACGAATGTTCCCAAGGGGGAGATGATGAAAGACCCCGGATCATGACGTCGCCTCGAGACCCACAGGTTTGCCTGGAAGTCTGTCAGGTACCTTTCCACGGAAGGACCCACACGGCCCGTGTGAAGCCACACGGTCCGTGTGGCCTCTCGTGGGGTGGCACTTGGTGGGTGTGGAGGCAAACAGGCCACCACACGGCCCGTGTGAAGCTACACGGTCCGTGTGGCGAGTGAACGGACCAGAGACACCATCCGTGTGAAGTCTGACTGTCCGTTTACCGGACTGTCTCATGACACTTGGTCACCTCCGAAAAATTTCTAAGGGAAGGGCCACGGACCAGAAAACGGTCCGTGTGAGCCCAGACGGTCCGTTTACCGGACCGTATGCCCCAGACGGGCCAATTCCTGATCCGTTTCATTAATGGCAATTTTGTAATATTGGTGTATTCTAACTAAAATATGGTCTTTTCCCACCCTTCCTGAGCTTCCTATATAAATGAGACTTCACCATTTTCAGCCATTTTCACCCTCACACTTCTCTCTCTAAAATTCATCCCTCAAGAACTCTCCATCCTCTCTCTAAGGTTGTTCAAGCTAGGGGCCAAGGTTGTGAGTCAATTTCACCTCAAGTTTGTCTTCTACCGGGTATGTGGGGTTTGATTCTTGGTTCCTTTCAACCAAGACGGCCCAAATTCTTATTAAAACTAATTTGTAAACTTGTATACTTAAAATGTGAATTTTTAGTACTTGTTCTTAGTATTTTGAACCATGCATGTATTAGTTAAGGCTCCTTATCATGATTTAGGGCGGTTTTATGGAAATGAACTATTTGGATTATGGAATTATGAACTTGCATGTTCCTTTAATTATGTTTTATGCATGGGTGATGTTACTACAAGTTTTACTAATTTTACTATGGATTTTTAAATTTTTACCTCTTATTGCTACATTTGAATATACTCTACATTACCCATGCCATTCTTACATTTTGCATTGCATCATACTCATGGCATTGATATATGAAAATTTGAAAATGTGGGTTAAGCCCAAATTTTGTCCGAAAGGGAAACTATAATGTGAATTTTGGTAAGACATGGGATATGATAAGAAGGTGATCACCGGTATGCCTATGATTATGGCTTCTTGAGCATCTTGGGTGTTTACACCATCTTGTATCTTGGCTCTTTGAGCATCTTGGTTGTTTACACCATCTTGTATCTTGGCTCTTTGAGCATCTTGGGTGTTTACACCATCTTGTATCTTGGCTCTTTGAGCACCTTGGGTGTTTACACCATCTTGTACTTGGCTCTTGGAGACTCTTGGGTGCTTGGCACCAATTTGGTATATGTGTAGATGAGCTATTCCTTGCATACGCATTATGGTCATAGATTGGGATTTGGCATTTGAGCCTACTTGTGCATTTAACATTTTAAAAAGGATTAATTAACTCCCTCTCTCTCTCTCGAAAGCATAGGTATATATACATTTATAAGTATTCATGTGGGATGTGTACTTAGCACCGATGGATTGGGAGTGTTGGGATAGCCCCAAGGTCCCTCTCCTTTTCCTTGAACTATGTGCCTACATAGGGACGGATGTAATTCGTCTATCTGTATAAGGTTATGACATGTCTTGCCTTGATTATGAAAATCCTTCCGAAAGTAGGGGAGCCCGTAAGGAAGGTGGCCATCCACTGAAAGTAGGGGTTGCCCGTAAGGTGTGATGTAGATTACCTTTGGCAAGTAATCTTCTCCCCGCCGATGGGAGGTCCCAATTCGGTCCGGTTCATGTAATAGCTCGCATGGACTTGGGTGTGTCGGTTATAGTCCATCCCCGTTATATAGGAGCACTATCTCATTGCACGCATCACGCATTTCATGGCATCTTGTATATTAAATTTCTATTGTTTATATATATTCCTTCTATACTATGTGCCCTTGCCACTTAACATGATGAGGCAGGTTTGGTAAGTCACGTGCATTTCATACCCAGATACTTAGTACATTCAACGTACTAACGCATACTCTATGCCTGCATGATTTTACCATGCAGGGACCAAGAAGTTTGAGCAGTATCCGCCAGACGTGTAGCTTATCCCTTCCTAGATATTGTGTGGTGAGCCCCGTCTTTCGAGGGCATGCTTTTGATTTCTTTTGTACACTTCATCTATGTATGTATTTTGACTGAGGGTGAGCCCGGAACCTGTCCTGGCCCCCGTTCCTTGATTAGAGGCACTTATTGGACAATTGTATAAACTTCTCATTTTGTTATCTATGGAATATGTCCTCCCTGTTGGTTTTAAGAATGTTCTCTTTAATCTTGTCTTTAATCTTCTGCAAAATTTGGGGCTTGTTTGGGGGCTTTCTGGTCCCCATTCGCCGTGTCACATCTAGACCCCGACCCCGGGTCGTGACATGAATATACAACAACAACAATAACATACTCAGTGGGATCCCACAAGTGGGATCTGGGGAGGGTAGAATGTACGCAGATCTTACCTCTACCTCATATAAGTAGAGAGGTTATTTCCTGGGAACCCTCGTCTTCTCTATCCCTGAATATGTAAAAGATAAATAGGGGAGAAGTTTGGAGAGTTTAGATTCAGATCTTGAAAAGACTACTTGCCCACACAAGTCGAAATTGAGTGAGTAAACCAGAAAGTATTAGAAGGTCATGGTCCTAGATTCCTTCACAGAGAACGAATTATCAAGAAGCTTCAAGAGGTATGTTTTTCAGACTTCGTTGGTTTTACATTATCAGAATTCTATATGAGATTGTGATCCTGTGAATTGTGCTTCCGCTGCATGAATATTTTTCACTATAACACATTGCACGTGTATGTTTATTGGTTTCTTGAGTGAACTAGGATTGATGGTGATCGTGTGAGACATGTTTCAAGTGTTTGTTAAGTCAAAAGATTTGTGACTTGAGTCTATTTTTGTTGATAATTTCTGATGTATGTGTTGTCTTGTATTAATATGATTTGATTAAATATATGCATAGTTCTGGACAGACTGTATGATCCTATTAGTAAATGGTGGTTTGTAAACTTATTCCCAGCTAATACCGAATTTAGATATCGTCCTCTTTTCTATACAGAAATAAAAAGGCACAATACATAAATTAGCCCTTTAACTTGGCTTCAAATTACAAGCTGGAACTCCAACTTTCAAAAAGCAAAAATAGGCACTCCAACTGACCCATTTCTAATCATTTAAACACACTGGTCCTAGCTAGCAAAACGCGTGTAGTGCATGACAATTAAGCGTGTGGCTGCATTTTTTAGGCCAAAAATGGTAATAAAAAAAAAGGACGAAATGACTATCTTATCCTTAATAACTATCCTTTATATATATATGTATATATCCAATTGAAAATATCATTTTTCTTCTTTCTATCACTAATCTTCAAGAATTTTTTTCTGTTTTTGATATGAAAGTATTTCATCATTTGAAATATTATTCGAAAATGTTTATAATGATAAGCTTGAGGACATGCGCAACGTGTGCAACACTAGTAATATTATACATTTACATACATTAAACATAAGATAGAGAAACTCAAGTTCAATTATGATAAATTACAATTACACGCTTAAATTCTTTTTGATCCGTGTAAATACTCACTCAACAAATTATTAGCTAGTCAGAACAGGTCAATTTAGAAAAAATACGCGATTTATACCCAAATCCTTGGTTGTCCATCACCCGACATCACTGTTATTCTGCTACTGCTCTGCTTCACTTGAGAGAAGAACATCCTGCCATGTTTTCATTTGTTTCTTTTTGTGATTCGTGGTATCACAATAGACATTCTGTTAACGCTGCCCCCCAAGTCTCTCTTGAAATGTATGTCTGTTTCGAAATCGTGGAATCAATTAATCTCTAGCCCTCATTTTGTGAAGTCCCATCTCAGATTAAACACTCATCAACTTGTTCTATTCCAAGGCATCAATGGGTATCCCTTTCTCTAACAACTATGGTTTTGGATACGATGACTCACATGATGATTATAAAGTTGTATTTGTCGAGTATTATCCGAATTCTTACAATGATGATTTTTCCAACATGAGAACTGTGATCAGCATCTACAGTTTGAGGACTGATCCTTGGACAACACTCAACGACCAGTATCTACTCGATGGGAAGCTTTACTGGGCTGCATCTACTCGTGTTGGTAATTACGATGTGCACAACGTCATTTCTTTTGATATAACAAACGAGAAATGGGGAAGCTTGGAGCTTCCAAATTCAAACTCGGAGTTGTGGGAAGTGAACTTTCTGCACTTTATACTTGTTATCTAGGTATCATTACTTCTGATGTCTGGATATTGAAAGATTGCAGCGTATCATGCATGAAACTGTTCACCATGGAATATCCTCAAAATACTGTGCTATATATGTTTTCTGCACCCATTTTCACATTTTCGATGCACCTTCGCCAGTCAGAGAAGTGTGACATTTTATTTTCACTTCCAGGAGTAATCATGATATTTGATGGTTCAACTAAAAAACTAGAGCATACTGCAGAAGCCTATGTAGAAAGCAGTGTGAATCCCCTAATGATATCTGGTAAGAATTATGCTTATTTTAGCTTTTTTTGGCATTCTTTTTCTGTCAAATAATGCGACAAAACATTGAATATGTATGAACTGATGCATCATATTTGCATTTATCCTAATTATACTAGTTTTTGGACACGTGCATTTTATGTAGTCCTCTATCATCAATTATTATAGCATTTGTATTCTAAAATAATAAATCTTTAACACTATACATGTTTCAAAAGCATTTGTTTGAATTACTGATTGCTCAAAAATGTACAAGGATAATTTTTCATTGAGATATTTCCAGATTTTGAAACAAGTTGATGTGATCCAAAGCAATTTATAGATGAGATATCATTCCTCTGAAAGTAATAATCCCTAATTTGAGTTTACTTTCCTCTTATTGACATACCATTCGGTTGTCTAATATTTTAAGCTACAAGAGTGAATTACATCCATATTATGCATCTTCACTTCGAAACAACAACAAACTCAGTATAGTCCAATAAGCAAGGTATAGGAAAGATAGAGTGTACGAAAATATATCTCGAGGAGATAGAAAGGTTGTTTTCGGAACATCCTCAACTTGAGTAACACATATCAAAGAAATTAAAAAGAAAACACTTAAGTAAAGAGGATATATCAAATAATAGGGAAAGCATAACGTAGAATTTAAAACAATATATGTTAGTGGTGATCTTCACGAAAAAGAATTGATGAAGATATACTGAAAGCTGAAGTCTCTAGTCAAACATCAAGATGAAATAAAACATTGGAAGCAAATGAAGAAGATGGCCATCAAGGCTAAATTTCAAGTGGACAGATAGATGACATAATTATTGGAAGATCTAAAGCTAATAAATTCATTATTAAAGAGATAAAAGGATAATTTACTGGCGGATCCTTTTATGATACGGAGACTTCACAAGAAATTGATGATCTAATAGTCACCAACTTAAATGAGGATGTTGATATAACTAGAATATCCTTCTGCCATGCATGGAGTTGTGTTTGAAGGAGCAAGTTCTAGATTCTTGAACCGTCGAGATCAAACTTGCTCATCACAGATATTTATCTAGATATTACAATTATTAATGAGCTGAGATAAAGGGGGAGTCCGAGAACTCAACAAGGAAACAATTCATATGGATTAATTGATAATGCAGAATCTTCATCATTTAAAGAAGCAACAAGAGTTTGAAAGAAATTGTTGAGAATTTCACTGAGACATGGCTCAAAGCTTCGTTTGAATTCTTGCATAACAAGTACCGGGTAGTTTTCAAAAAAAGCACTTTAAGGGGAAGTGTGAAAAAATGATTTTTTTGGTAAAACAAAAGATCTTAGATATTGAGTAGAACTCTCTAGAATTTTATAGAGTAATATCTTTGATATTTGTACTTAGAAAAATCTAGATAGTAGATATTTGAGGAAGACATTTATAGTATACACAACTATAAATAGGAGTTTCATTAGGCATTTGTAATCAATCAAAAAATTTTAAGTAATTTTGTAGTCTTCTTCCATAACCAAATTCTTCATTCAAAAATATTTCTTCTCCTTTCTAGTTTTCTCTTCTTCAGTTGAATCTTTTGGTCTTATTTAATGATCTTAGGCTTGCACAAGATCTCTTGATTATACTTTTCTTTACTATATTTCTCTACAATAGTATCCTTATACACCTCGACCAATGAGAAAATGCTAAGGTGTTTGCCCTTTTTCCCTCACTCATTGATAAGATGACTTAACAAAGAGTAGAAATGAAACATTCACAATGTTTGAAAAACATTGCTCTTGTCTCAATGCATAAGTTCTCTCGGACACTATAATCCTACACTTCTTAGTGAAACTTGTGTATGTATTGTTCTTCTCTTATCTTCTAGATTTTGAGTTGTTGACTACAGTTAGCCATGTTGTTGTTATTGTTGGAGTTTGTATCGATTAGAGCTAGTTGGTGTACGTAGTATGAGAGCAATACAGTTATTGCGTGTATGTACTGCAATAGAGTAATTATAATAGTCTTGTAGTAGAGTTGTCACAAGGGGGAAGAAATCAAAAGTTCAATTCTTAGATTGCAAGAGTTTGTAATGTAAACTTGGTTCGTGATTAGTGAGATTGTTTGGTGAAATCCTACATGGCAGTCGTGGTTTTTTCCTTCTTAATGCAAGAAGGTTTCCACCTAAACATGTTGTGTGCTTTACTTTCTACTGTGTAAATTGTCATTCCTTGTTCATAGTTGTTGATTAGTCCCACCCCCTATGGTGAATTCATACAAGACAACCACTACTGGAAATTAGGCCTATGACAACACAAGTAAAACCGTGTCTATAGATACAAAGACCGTTGTCATAGACATATGACAACGGTTAATAAGTCGTTGCATCAGCTCGTGCCTACAGAGCTATGGCAACAGTTTGTGCCACGGTTGTCACAAAGTGTTGGCATAGACCATCCTGTGACGACGATGAAAATGTATGGGAATGGCAACGCTTTATAGCCATTGCCAAAGACATTCATAGTCTATGGCAACGCTTTGTAGCCGTTGTCATAGGCATTAAAGTCTATTGCAAAAGTGTTGTAACGTTAATCTAACAATAATTAGGATTTGTATTATAAAAGGAAATTACTTTTGTAATGCTGATCCTTTTGTGTTCTAAAAATAAATGACAACACAAATTTATATATCAATTAACTAATTATAATATATATATATATATATATATATATATATACACACCACATTTTTAATATACATATAACAAAATGTTAAAACCGAAAAGATAAGTAGTTTTACATGCTTCAATAAGTATCAAAGTATTTGATAGGAAACAATTAGAATTTTTATCAAAAAATGAAAAATCATCTTAAGTAAGATCAAGATTATCATCGTCACTGCCTTCATCCCTTTCTTCATTTTCAACACCTACAAAAGAAAATAAATAATATCATTCATCGTCTCATAAAAAGAAAATAAATTCATGAAATAAATAGCTCAAGGCTCAGTTTTATTATAAAAAACCAAAAGCTGATAATACGAATATTACAGAGTGAGATAAATTAAACCACACTAACATTTACATGGAAACCCCCATTGACGATTACAACCTAGCTAAAGGAGGAGAAAGTCTAGTTGTATGTCATAGTGTACTCTGGAAAAGTTCAGCAACAATAGACAAAATCTCAAAGTACTAAACCAGCTTACCGAATCAGCATATAGAAATAGGACAAACAAAGAGGTCATCATGACTGACCAATCGCTCAACCACCAAAAAATCTTAAAGAAAAAATTTATGATCCATATTTTATACTATCATTCTTAGCTCAAGTCAACTAGAATTTAGGCAACGAAAAACAAGTAAACAGAATGAACAATTTTTTTTTCAATTGTACAACCAGTAATGTAGACGACAACAAGTACAACTAATAGGTAAATTCATGCTGATGAGTGCCTTTAACATGCTACCAGCATGACAACATATTTGTTATGATGTAGATTTTACAGCATGCAGCCAACATATTTAATAGGTAAATTCATGCTGATGAGTGCAGCAGGGGGGCAAGTAATCCTCAAAATATCAGGACAATACAACACATTCATCAGATTCCTCAATGAAACACAAGTTGAAAACCAAATCAACAACCAAGTCAACAATTCCAACCAAGGCATGGCAGTTGTTGCCCCATCAGACAATGCCTTTAACAACCTCCCAAGTGGCACACTCAATAGACTTAATGACCAACAAAAAGTACAACTCATTCTGTACCATGTCATTACAAAATTCTACACATTGGAGGCATTGTAAACAGTATGCAACCAAGAAGAAGAAGATGAAAGAAGAAAGAAGAAGTAGAAGATGAAATATAAAAAAGAGAGTAGGTTAAGTATGACCTTTATCATTACTGCGAGCAGATGGACGATTGAAAAGTTGATTAGCAGCCACTTCTCTCGATGAGTGAACATTAAATCTTAGCATATTCGGATCAATTGTTAATCCTGGGTTAAGATTCTGAAGTTGAGCAATAATGTTCATTGTAATATCTCGTTCTATGCTATCTTTTTGCGCTTCGAACTTTTCTTGCATTTTTTGTTGAATCCACTCTTCTAGCTCTACCATTTTTTTCTACATCTTTTAATCATCAGCAATACTTGACAAAGTTTCAGAATCTGCTGCTTTGCATTTCAAAGGAGTCTTGGTAAATCCACATCCTTACAACCTTACTCGACCAGGATGTTCAAGTGCCATAACTTTTGAATAAGCATCAACTGATTGGCTACCATCTTCACTTTCTTGAGTTTCTATCATTTCCATTTCAGCCTACAAATAAGATTTAAAAGCAAGAAAAAGAGTTAAAGTATATAAAAACTGATGTAATATTTAAGAACAAATAAATGATCAAGAGAAACTTTGAACAAGAAACTTTCATACTATTATGTTGGTTGTATCCTCATATGAGTCCTTGTATAATCGGCTTGGTTTTCTTCTTCTAGTAGCCACAAAAAATTCTTTACTAGAAACACCATTCGGACTTTTCTTCTTTTTTTTCTAGTTATACAAAAGTAGACATCAATATCTTCACAATAAAGTATAAGTTCATCATTAGATTACGACAAAATATCAAACCTCGTGGATTATGGAAAAATTTGTTTTGCCAACAGTGTGGGGATACCTCAGCTGTTTGCAATTCTCCTTTTTAGTTTTTGACATATTCTAAAAAAAAAAAAAAGCTGATGTTTCAACCATACTCACAAAAAACCTAATAACTGTCACTTAAAGTAATTATATAGAGAATAAAATGTATATGCTGAGTAATATTCACAAGATTAGATATACAAAATTGTCTTACCTCAGTTTCATCAGAAATCCAATATTGAAGGAGATCCTTAAATACAGATTCTGGACCATTTTTAGGTCTGTTAGCCATTCGAATTTCATCATTGTGATAGGCATAAAAGTATTTTTTTTTCTTAATCCTACACTTATACCCTCTCCAAGCAAGTTCTATTGCATTCAAAGCGCAATCTTTTCCAACATTAGGAATGTCATATTTCTCCTACAAATTGTGCAATTGGGTTAATGCAAAAAATCAGAAATAGTTTCAACTAACATTAAAAGCATTAAGAACTTCTAACCTTGCTATAGTTCCACATATCATCATGCATCTTTAACTTTTTCCAGCTAAGTATATTATATTAAGAGGAAAAAATGTCCCATTCCTTGCCAATATGCCAAGGAAGCCACCCAACTCCTTTACCACCACTTCAGTAGGACCAATAGGTTGGTGCAACTCATTTAGCATGAGCAGTTTGCGCTCACTACGTCCATGTACAGCTGACATTTGTGTACCACCTCATTTTCTTTTATTTGTGGAATGACCTACAATAATATGATCAAAATATTTTATAGTTACATAGAAAATTTCTTGAATAATAAGAACTTAATTTTAAATACACTTGCCTTGCTCCTCAAATTGGCCATTTTCATCAAGATTGGTAGAATTCTGTACATGATCTTGTTGTATTTGTTCCTAAATTGCTTGCGATACAGGAGTGGTGGGTGTACCGACTCTTGTTGCACTTGTTCATGTACTGCTTGTAATGGGGGAATATTGGAGATCGTTTGTGCCTCAGAAGAAGTAGAATTCATAGACATGTGTTGTCTTTGAGATCCAGCCCGAATGTAGTCTAAGTTCTGCTTGAGCTTGTCATGGTTTTCATTTAAATTGAGGTTGTGAACATCGGAACGCTGTTTGAGGTACGCTTTTGCTGGTGACTTGATATCTTTTTGTTTCGCAAAGATAAAAGTGATCCAGCTAGAACATACTTTTTGTTGCTAATTCTCCTGCTTCTTCTTGAACACTCAGCTTGAATCATAATGATTAACTCACTGTTTGTAGAAATGAAATAAGAATTAAACCTCATATGAAACCATAAAGTGAAAAAATAGTTAACTCCTAGCTAGTAAACTATTATAATATAGGCAGAAGACTCCAAATAGAATTAAACTTCATGATTTTAATTTGTTCTATACAATTTATACTTGTACTTAGCGTATTTCCTAAAATAAATCTCTTCCCCTTCATCTACCTTTATGACATTTCAGAATACTATAAAATTGTGTTTTGAGTAGTACTCTAGTATTGAACATTCATATATTTCCTATTGGATAACAACTTACTCTCCTTTTCTTTTCGTTCAATAAAAATGGGATAGGGTAAACAAGGAGAAAAGAGATGCCAGCGTCTTGGAGAACTTTGAAGAGGGAGAAAAATATGCTGAACATGCTATCAGAAAATTTGCTCATGATAGGCCACCAGAAATTTTCCCCAACCTCAATAGGTTCTTCAGTGACCCTCAAAAGGATTAATCACCATTCACTTGTAACTCCGTTAGAATAAAGTTATCAAACTTCACCCTTATCATGGTGATTCGTAATGTAATGTGACCATGACACTTATCTATCGTGCTGAATGAATTGCAGTATCAATGTGTGTGTAAAATATTGAGACTTATATGTCATATGTTCAAATGCGTTTCTGAATGAAACTCAAGGTGCTACTATAAACAAACATTAACATGCAGTTTGTCCTTTCTGTATCATGTTGAAGGAGAAGATACCAACAATTTTAGAAAATGCAGCCAACTTTGCAGTCCTTGAAATAATCTGGAAAATAGAACCATATGTAATAAAACTAAGATACATCATTATATATTCTTTCTTTTGATCCTAAGCTCTTCCCCTGGCATTCCAAACAAGGGAAATATCTCATACCACAGAGATGTTTCTTTGATCACAAAATCAACAATATAACAAGATTACATTTAATGAGGGTGCCAACTGCCCGCTGCTTAGATTCTCAACTTTTTCGCTGTTCTCAACTATACAATTTATACCAGGAAACCGGATGTTGGAGATTATGATAGATTTATTCTTTAATCTTGGCCAAAAGCTTCTATTCCCAAAGCAACTTCTTGCACTTAACTACTTTTCCGTCAAACATGTTTTCAGAAATGAAACTATAGTCAATATAGCTAGCAGCATTTCGAACAGCTTCATGTTGCACAAGTGCAACATGACTTACAGTGTCAATGGCATGCGATCATGAAAAAGAATTGAACTGCTGATATTTTTGCATACTCTGATTCAACCTTTAGCCAGTTGGGATAAATTGCACGCCATGAGTTGAACTAGCCCCAGTGCAGTAACTCTATTAAATGCATCAAGAATGTGATCCTTAACAGAAACTAGATCATCGGAAAATTATTTCAAACAAGCTAAGTATAAACTCCAATGAGCATTGCAGGCACAAACAGTAATATTAAGTTACATTAATTAGTCCTATCTCTATCCAAAGAAGACAAGTTCAAATCCCAATCGTAATTGACCAGAAACACGCCATTTATGTCGATCTCACCCTCTAAGTCTTTTTTTTCAGTGGAACTGCAGCACAACAAATGTCAATAACTAACCGATTGCTACATTTCACCAGACTGAATATATGAGCACAACAAATGGACTAGGCATTTCATTAAACAGTTTTGAGTCAAAAGATATGTAGACGTATATATATTCTTCCAAATACACATGAGATATCAATTCTAGATCATTTCTCCAACTTCCCTCATCTTCACCTATCACTCTCCTCTGCAAGTGTACCATGTGAACTCAAATGCAAATTTTATACATTTTTGCTACTGTGCACTTTTCCAGGAATACTTAGGAGTTCTTTGTTGGTTTTATTGGTATGAAGAGGAGTTGCAATTATCAAAACAAAAATATAAGAAAAATCAGAATTTTACCATTGAAGTTGTGATGCTCTTTAGTGATTCACTGTCTTTCTTCAATTAGATTTTAAAAATTCTGCAAAATAATGTAGAATTTTAGATTAAAAATACAAATGAAATGATTGATAAGATATGAACAAGCATGAATATAAAATATGTTTGTAACAGGCTATCTTCACTCACAAAATTGAAACTCAAAACGACAATGTACATATATTTAAAAGAACTTCAGAACATCCTTGACTAATCGTCTTCATCCAATCCCAATCAGTACCATCAAATGCATCCTCCTCTTACGATGTTTCCACACCTATGTCTTCTGAATGTTGTTCATTATATGGAAGATCAACAACATCAATGGCCACATCTTCTCTTGAGCATCTAAAGTCACCCTCAGCAAATCTAGCTGAAGGACCAATGTCATCATTAGACTCCCTCCAAAATGTGTCTCTTATATTAGGACAATTCTCTTCCTCAAGATCTCATACAAATCAACTGGCACTTTATTTCTTGCATAATAAACATCTTCCTCAATTGGATCCGTGACATAAAAAACTTGATAAACCTGTAATGCCAACACAAAAGGATCATCTTTACTACATAACTTGTTAAAGTATACCCGTGTCAACCCATACTCATCAACTTCATTCTAAAACCAATCAAATCTAAATAATACAACACTAAAACAACCATAAGAATCAATCTCTATGATATCTCGAATAACTCCATAATAAACAACCACTCCATCGATGGGATTTTGGTCCCTAACACTCGCAAAACTATCAGTTGTTGCCGATAAAGTCACTCCACTATTTTGAGTCTTAAGTGGAGCATCGCGACTTTTTGTATGAAAACGATATCCATTAATAAAGTATGTGGTATATCTCTTGGCTACCACATTAGGCTCTTTAGATAACCATCTTATATGATGAGGTACTTCAACATTTTGAACTTTCTCTTCAAACCAATTGATGAATTCACGACTGTGGCTCCTTTCTCTTGCCCATGCATTAGATCGAATATGATTACCCACCAAGTGTTATGTTCCCTACAATGACGCATATGACAAAATTTAATTAATAGACATTTATAAATGAATAATGCTTAAAATATATCGAATTATTGTATAATTTATCTTACTCAATAAATTTTTCCACTTGGGCATCTCCCATATTTAAAAGAGCATATCGATGTGCCTCATAACGTAATTGTGAAT
The DNA here is from genome assembly GCA_029948455.1 of Solanum rostratum. Taxonomy (NCBI): domain Eukaryota; kingdom Viridiplantae; phylum Streptophyta; class Magnoliopsida; order Solanales; family Solanaceae; genus Solanum; species Solanum rostratum. The sequence goes on along the minus strand of CM057046.1, from coordinate 16,981,019 downwards.
CCATCAAAAAAGTACAATCCTTTCTCTTCTCACGTCCAATTGGATGCCCTATCCTAGGAAATATAGGTGAATGATTTTGATCAGATTCCTTATCCTCAATTTGATATCTACTAAATCTTGTCTTCACACCATCATGTAAGTATCTCGAAGAAAAAGTCAACTGCTCTCCACTTGCAAAACCTTCTACCATTGATGCTTCTGGACAATACCGATTACGAACCAGCCCCTTCAAGTCGCATAGCTCTCTCTCAATGAAATACATACCACGAAGATGAGTCGGGCCCCCAAGCCTAATCTCATTCACTAAATGAACACTTAAATGTACCATTATATCAAAAAACGATGGATGAAAAATCATCTCAAGGTTGGATAATATTTCACCAATTTCAGATTCAAGTTTTACAAGATCTCTTTGCCTTATTACCTTACCACATATGGCTTTAAAGAAATTTCCTAACCTAATTAATGTCAATGCAACATTTTTAGGCAGGGCTTTCGTAGCAGCAATCTGAAGTAGGTGATGCATCATAAAATGAGCATCATGACTCTTGTGCCCACATATCTTCATCTTCTTCATATGCACATGATTTGAAATATTTGAGGGACATCCTTTAGGTAATTTGGCCTTTTTGAAGACGTTGCAAAATAACTTTTTCTTTTTGCGATTCATGTAGAAAGAAGATTGACCAAAACTTACATTTTCATCATCATCTTATATTGGATGTAGCTCCGTACGTATTCCCATTTCTTGTAAGTCATGTTGAGAAGAAATATGATCCTTTGACTATCCATCTATCTCTAATAAAGTTCCAAGAAAAATATCACATATATTCTTCTTTATGTGCATCACATCAAGATTATGCCTCAATTTGTTATGTACCCAGTATGGCAATTCAAAAAAGATTGATCTTTTTTTCCACGGATCATTATTATCTCGAGGCCTTTTTTTTGCCCCTTTCCAAAAGTATTATTGAATCCATTAAGCTCTTCAAGCACTTCGATACCTGACAAAGTAGTAGGTGTGGGTCTATGTTCCTCTTTACTATCAAATGACTTCTTATCTTTTAGCAATGGATGATCATGAGGAAAAAATCTTCGATGACCCAAGTAACACATTTTACGACTATGTTTGAGATATTGAGAGCATGTGTCATAATTACAAGTCGGACATGCCAATTTTCCCTTAGTGCTCCCACCCGAAAGCATTGCTAATGCAGGAAAGTCACTAACTTTTCCACATTAAGGCTGCCCACATTTGGAATGTTTTCTTGGTCAAAACATCATATGTTTCCTTCAATTCTTCAATTAGTGGTTGTAGGTACACATCTATATCATTTCCCAGAGATGTTGGACCTGAAATAATCATAGACAACATGATATACTCTGGCTTCATGCAAATCCATGGTGATAAATTATAATTCATCAACATAATGGGCCACGTGCTCTGAGAAATACTCATGGTTCGAAATGGATTGAAACCATCACTTGAGAGTCCCAACCAAACATTACGAGGATCATTAGAGATGAGTGGCTGTAAATGGTCAAACCTCTTCCATGATTCCCCATCAGCAGGATGCCTTAAATTTCAATCATTGGGTTGTTCATTAGCATGCCATCTCATTGCAACAGCAGTTTCATGACACATGAATAATCTCTAAAGCTAGGCTTTAAAGGGAAGTATCTTAAAACCTTTGCAGGAATTTTAGAGCTTTTATTTGTTAAGGCACCATCAACACTTCCATCTAGAACACCCAAAAATAGAGCAATTATCAACTTTTTCATTATCCTTCAAGAATAGCATGCAATCTGGTCAGATAAAAAGTTACTTCATCAGAAAAAGAAAAAGAATCCAAAAGGTGGGCTCCGGCTCCCTTCTAGTAGGGGAACTGTCCAGTTTGTCCAATAAACTTCTTATGTTCTTACATATGTCCGCTTAAAGATCAAAGGGTTTAATAATCATCTAACCAAAATAGACTCCTAAACCATGGTTGAGCTAAAGTACTAACTTTATATTTTATTTTTTCCTCAGTGGTGCAAAGCATTCCTGTCGACGGCTCTCAGGTTGGCGTGAACTCTACCCTGGACCTAACGGAATATAATGATCAAATCGTTGGCCCTGTGGCGGGGAACTACCCACTGACGAAGGTGGATATCGGTGAAAATGAGGCCTAAAATCACCCTTTGGCTCCCTATAAGACCCCATAATATGAACCCTCTTATTCTTCTCCCTATCTCTACGGGTATCCTGAATCCGACGAGAATGATCCTCTGTAGTCTGAGTAAAAGCCTGAATACGAGAAATATCCACACCATCCTGTAAAGAGGTTATCCTGCAATCTCTGATCAAATGATCCCCCAAACCATCCACATAACGATGAACACTGGCACTCATGGTACCTACAATATATATCTGGTGCATACCTAGCAAAAGAATTGAACCTCAGGCTATACTTCCTTACACTCATATCCCCCTGCCTCAAACTGATAAATTGGTCAAGACGAGCCTCCCGTACCTCCCCTGGTATGTAATGGGATAAAACATCCTCAGAGAAGTCCTCCCACTCTGTTGGCGGGGCATCAGGCCCTTTGGATCTCTACCACGCCTCGTACCACAAGAAGGCGACATCGCGTAGTCGAAAAGAAGTCAACTCCACTGCCTCAGTGACATAGGCATGCATCACCCTTAATACTCTATACCTGTGGTCTAAAGTCTTGTGGATCCTCAATGGGACTTGATCTTATGAATACTAGAGGGGCCAAGTGAAGAAACTCTCGTACCTTTGAGCTTTTTGTTTGATCCCTTCTGGTGTCTGCTCTCGCCTCTAGTTGTCTTTTATGAATAGAAACCACCCTAGGTAGTAGCTGAACAGCCTCTATCATACCTTGCTCCCCAGTCTCTAGTAGGATTGAGGGTACTGGACCTCAATAGATGTTGGTGAATTTGGTACTATGGATACTGGAGGCTCCTTGCGTGCCTCAACAGGGAGTGTATCTGCCCTACCCGGTAAAGAACAACTGGTACCTTCTCTCAGATCCATATCTACCCGATGGTGTGCCATCTCCTGAATATAGACAGCCTAACAAATAGAACAAACCACAAAGCACGATTAAGATTTCATATGCCCCTATAACATTGCTTTATAGTATGATCTATTAAGTGAAAGAAAGGTAACCAATCCTAAATGCCTTATAGCCTCCTGATTATAAGTGTGGTGTACAACACACCCATTAACAAGACTCTACTCGACATGGCATTGTGGACTCCCTAGGATACGACCTGCTCTAATACCATGTTTGTCACGCCCCAAAGAGTGGGAAGGTGCGACTGGCACCCGATACTGTTATTAGCCGGGTAAGCCATTGAATATGCTAGTTAACTAGACTACGGATCTAAAGAAAATCGGGCAGCATAATGTTTAGAAAAAAACTAAGCCTGGACCGTTTAGGTCATGACCTGGTCAACAGCAAATCATGTACATCAAGATAAGTAAACCAAAATGATAAAATACTAGCTAGCCAAGAAGGCTTCCACAACAGAGCTACATGCACACACTATATATAATTGCCAATCTTATGATTGGAGACTGAAAGGCAGAAAAGGACCAACCCACAATAACATGTCCACAATAGCCTCTAAGAGAACCACTAGTATTGTTGGGGCAGGGCCCGGACTATACTCAATTGTACAACAAAAAGTGAGCATCTCGTGAAAGCTCCAGAAAGAGGTAGAGCTTACCAACTCACAACTGAACTGGGCTCTTAGTGGAGGGGTCGATCAGAGTCCCTACCTGAACCTGCACACACAAAATAAAATGCAGCGTCCCCAGGCAATAGGACGTCAATACAAATAAACATGTACCGGTATGTAAGGCATAATGTGAAACCATAGATAACAGTAAAAGGGTAATAGAAATACCACCTATAACCAAAACTTAAGTAACTTTAATGGCCAATAATTAACCTCCTAGTGCTCAAAATATGCATTGTAAGTTCGAGTATTGCATTTCGTGAATACATATATATAGATGCAAATGCATACCCAACCAAATACTAGCAATGGCGGTCCTTTCCGGTAGCTATCCGACATCATATTTGTCAATCTGTGGCCATCTGTACCATATATATATATATATATATATATATATATATATATAATCATTTGGGCAAATAGGGCCCATCCCTCCGATTATAGCTCGAAGACCATGCGTAACATGCAATGTATGATATGAATATCAAATGCACATAGTAGGCCATAGCATAAATTTAGCCAATCTTTGCTCATTGGTAGACTTATTCTCATAGCATCATAATCATTGTGATTTAGCCAATCTTGGCTCATTGGTAAACTTATTCTCATAACATCATAATCGTTGTCATAGCATATACACATGACTCGTGGGATCTTATATGTCTTTTTAACAAGTTTGGGAATTTGACCCAACATTATATTTAGATATTGAATGTCCAGTTTAAGAGAACGAATGGAGTTTCAACCTAACACCATCTTGAAAATAACTCAGTTGCAATCCCACTGCCTTTAACAGAAGGTCTTTCTAGCAACAGAATAGTAAGATATCGCATTTGACTTTTTGGGAAACTTCCCAGATTTCGTGCTATAAAAGGAGGGACAACGCTTAGCCTTAACATACCTTCGCAACGGACGTCCTATTGCCCAAAGTTTCTTCATGAAAGTTGTCCCTTACGTCCTAAGATTTGCAACAACTATATATATGCAGCTTAAAGACACCTATAAGTAGTCTAAAATTTAGCATTAATGACCAGATTCGGCGACGAGTATTTACGCGAGAAAATGTCCGTAAAACTTCGCAAAAGTGACCGTAAAAGAGCCCAAAAATTATTACCTGAACACACCAGCTGCAAACTAACAATAGCAGCAAGAACACCACTTTTTTAACAGCCCAAAAACAGCCCAAACTTAGCTGACAAGAGGGGGAAACGATTGAAAAGCGTAAGGCACGCATTTATAGGTACAAGAACAAATTTTAATGGTAAATATTTGAAAAACTTGCTCAAATCCCTTTGGTACCTTGAGGGAGCTTTTCCTTCAGTTTATAAATTGTTTGGGGATGAAATGGCTCTGATTTGAGCTTTAAAAAGCTCAAATTAGCCGACATTAAAGTGGGTCGACCTACCCCGGCCCATGACCCGGTTTCCTGCTCGAGCAATCTCGGTACAACTGTCATAACTTTTATTCTGAGGTCGATTTGATGTGCGATTTTCTGCATTGCAATCTAGACTCATAGATCTTCAATTTAATAGGTCATAGACCTTCTAATCCCTTATATTTTTTAAGATATGTCCTGTTAAATTTGATCCAAATTTAAGAAGGATTTCTTAAAGAAACTTACGTTAACCTTGGCCAACGTTTATCTTGCAACTTTATTAATTCCAAAACTTAATGTATGACCTTTGTGCTATTAAAATGACCTTTAAAAAAATTTATTATTAGCAAATTATAAACTTTTAGTCCCATTCGAAAAGTGAAACCCAGTTTAAACCTTCCGAAAAGTGCGAGGTGCCACTTGGGTCATTTTTTTAATCCTGAATGTGTATTTAGGGTATTCCTTTGGCTTAAAACTTTAGGTCCTTGACATTACCACTTATTGGCAGCCTTATTATCCTTAAGTTCTATTCAAAGTCATATATGTCCTATATAACACGCCACCCTATATATATGGAAGACGATGAATTTGTATTGTCGATAAATATTATTTCACATGGTTCATTTTGAATGCTATTTCTTGGAATAAACTTTTGAGGTGATCCATTTCTCTTCTTTATATCCTTTAACTTGGCAATTATAACATTTGCACCTTTTGCAGCCAATTCGTTCTTTAGATTGTGTAGCTTCTCTTGAAATTTGGACAAAAATATGACATAAATGTCAGTATCTTGTAGTAAATTCAACTTTTGGATTCACGTCTTTTTCTATCAGACTGACATCTATCTCATTTCTGTGTGTAACATATTTTGTCCGCCTCTTTAATGTATAATGTGCCGAAATCAGGTCCTTTATATTCCATGTGTCCATAATCTTTAAAGCATGCCTACATAATATACCCAGCAATTCAAATAATTTACAGCTGCAAGATACTTGGGTTATTGATCACTTAATAGTCACGACACGTTTCTTACCACTTCCAAGAGTGCTAACTTTGTAAGTACATAATTCTCCTTCATCATAGCAGTCCTTTATCGAAACCAGTAACGACTTTTTTCATTCATTTTGAAACATGTCAAATATAGTTGCAGTGTATACCTCCCTAGCATGAGCCAGTAAAGGAAGTTTCACCTTTAAAATATGTATTCTTTGAGTCATGCGAAAAGTTAGCATATTCTCATTGACGCATTTATCATCGATTGATCGTCAAAATGTTAAAAAATTGAACAATATCCAAATCAGATTTCAAAGATCCATTATTACTCTCACTTAATTGTGTGTGTCGCACACCTGCTGAGAATGTATTTCTTCCATATACCATGGACCATTTCTCCCTTATAGCAAACGTATTTTTCAACCAATTATTATCTTCAAGATCATATTTCTCAAGCATCTCTCGGAAATGATGCATTAGCACTAAAGATATGATTAAGATGTGTTGGGTTCCTTCCTTAATTGGAAAACTTCTAGAAAATTCTACAAGTTTCTAGAATGATCCGGAGAACTCTAGAGAAGTATAGAACTCTCTAGAATCTTATGGAAGCATGTGGAAGAATGTGGAAGCCTCTGGAATATTCTGGAGACTTGTGGAACCTTATGGAAGAGTATGGAAGAAATTGGAAGAGTGTAGAATGGAATGGAAGAGTAGAGACTCTCTAGAATGTGTGGAGCATTCTAGAGAAATTTTCTCCATCATTCGCTAAGGAGGTGGAGTAATATAAATAGAGGTAGGAAATCAAAGTGAAGTAAGAATCCACTTGAGAGCTAGAGGTAGGAAATCAAAGTGAATCCTAGCAATCCAAGTGAAGTAAGAATCCACTTGAGAGCAAATCCAGGCATCCAAGTAAAGTAAGAATCCACTTGAGAGCAATTTATTTCCTAAGTGAGAAAATCTATTAGTCAAAGTGTAAAACTTAAGAAGTCTTAATCCTTAAGTTTGAAAGCCTACTTAGAGTGAGGAAATCATTTGTCAACATATGCTTGTAATCTTGCTATTCTTTTGTATAGTGGAAGAATCTCCTTTTTGGAGAACTACAAACTCTTGTATTCCTAGCACTACCTTAATTCCTAAAGTACCTATCTTAACTTCATAAGTAGGGACGGATCAAACTTTCCTAAAAGTGGTATCCGAGCTTGGTTCATTCAAAGTCGTCATTAGCTTATGCAGTTCAAGATGGAGGACAATGTCACTCATGATGGAGAAATGTTCAAGCTCACAGCCAACAACTACTTATATTGGATACCAATAATGGAGGACCATCTATATTGCAAGAATTTGTATGAGCCCATCATCTACAAAGAAAAGGTGGAAGGCAAGAGCAATTCTCAATGGGAGCTACTAAATTGGAAGGTTGTTGCAATGATCCATAAGTTCATTGATAAAACTCTCTTTGAGCATGTTTCTACTTCCGAAAATGCCTACGAACTATGGACAAAACTTGAACCCATGATTCAAAAGAAACGCCTCGTAACAAGATTAAATTTAGTTCAGCGGTTGGTGAAATTGGAGTAAAAGGATGGCAACAGTATGATTGAGCACTTGAATAATTTCAAGGGGCTCATTAATCAGCTAACAAAAGTTGATATGAATATTGATGATGAGCTGCAAGCCCTTCTACTCCTTAGCTCCTTGCCAGAAAGTTGAGATACACTTGTTGTTACTCTGAGTAACTCAGCTCTAGAAGGAAAGCTCACTATGGATATCGTCAGTGATAGTCTTCTTGGTGAAGAAGCAAAGAGAATGGAACGAGGTGAGTCGACTTATCCCGTGGCCAATATCATTAAGAATCGGAGCAGAAATGGAACTTGTGGACATAGCAAGAGCTGAGATACGCACCAATCTCAAGGGAGACCCAAGTCACACTCCAAGATTACATGTTATTACTGTGGAAAGATGGGCCACAAGAAAACTGAATGCCGATCCCTAAAGAGAGATCAAAAGGATGTTAGTGTTGAACTAGAACCAGATCAGCCCAACAAAAAAAAGCAAGAAAAAACGAGTATTACCGCTCTAGCATCAAAAGAAGATTTGATTTTCTTGTTGGTGAAGGTAATATCCTAAACATTTCTTGTGATGAAAGCTCTTGGATTATCGATTTTGGTGCTTCCTTCCATGTTACCCCACATTGAAGTTTCTTTTCATCCTATCGATGCAATGACTTCGATAGGTGCAAATGGGAAATCAAGACAGGAGCAATATTGTCAGGATAGGAAATATCATCCTAACTACAAGTACCAGATGCAACCTTGTCCTAAAAGATGTGAGGCACGTCCCAGCTATGCACCTCAATCTTATCTCTGCTGGAAAACTAGACGATGTTGGTCTGATGAATTACTTTGGCGAAGGAAAGTGGAAGCTCACCAAAGGAATAATTATGGCTCGAGGAAAGAAGGAAGGATCATTGTATGTGATGCAAGCCAAACTCTGCAAAGGATAGATAAATGTCATTACTGATGATTTGGAGATATGGCACAAATGACTTGGGCACATCCGTGAAAATGGTCTTCGTATGCTCGCTTGGAAATATCTCCTCCCTAATGTGAAAGGTAAACAACTTGATCCTTATGCTCATTGTTTAGCTGGAAAACAACACAGAGCTACTTTCCAAATATCATCCCCACCCAAAAGGAGAAAGAACATCCTTGACCTCATACACACTGATGTGTGTTCAATGTCAAAGAAATCCAATGGCAGTGCATCACATTTTGTCACCTTCATTGATGATCATTCAAGAAAGGTATGGTTATACCTTCTAATGACAAAGGATCAAGCTCTCTATGCATTCAAGGAATTCCACGCTCTAGTAGGATGTGAGACATGACGAAAGATCAAGTGTGTACTATCTGATAATGGAAGAGCGTATAGAGGTCCCTTCGAAGCCTATTGCAGGAGATATGGCATTAGATTGGAAAAAAACTCCACCTAAGGCACCACAACTGAATGAGCTTGCTAAGAGGATGAATCGAACTATTTAAGAAAGAGTTAGATGCGTTCTCTCTCATGCGATGTTACCCAAATCATTTTGGGGAGAAGCTGTGATGACTGTGGTTGATATTATCAATCTTAAACCGTCAGTTCCTTAGAAGGTGCCCTCCCTGAAGAAGCTTGGACAGGCAAAAAGACTTCATATAATCATATCAAGCTGTCCGGATGCACGACATTTGTCCATATTTCGAAAAATGAGTGAGCTAAGCTTGATGCTAAAGCGAAGGAATGCATATACCTTTGTTCACCCAAGAATGAATTTGGATACAGGATTTGGGATCTAAACAACAAGAAAGTTGTTCGCAGCAGAGATGTCGTGTTCTTTGCAAACCAAACAATTGAAGACATCAAATATTTAGAGAGGCAAAGATTGAGAAGTTGCAAGAACACTTAACTCGCTCTAGTCCAAAGTGAAGACAATAATAACAAACCTAAATCAATGATGCTAAAGATAAGAGACCTCTCTACAAGAAAAACAACGAGGAGACACATGATCAATCAGCACATGAAGAGCCTCAATCTAGCTCTCTGACAGCACCAGAGCCAAGATGATCCTCGAGGGGGAGAAGACAATCCACTCACTATAACACAGATGAATATATTATGCTCACCGATGAGGGGGTGCCTCAAAGCTACAACGAAACAATTAATAATGAACATAAAGAAGAGCGGATAAGAGCCATGCAAAAAGAAATACAATCCCTGCATGAGAATCACACTTATGAGCTAGTGGAGCTACCAAAAGGGAGAAGAGCCTTAAAGAATAAGTGGGTGTATCGGACCAAGACCGAAGATAATAACTTAAAGCCTCGCTACAAAGCTCAGTTGGCATCAAAGGATTCAGACAAGAAAAAGGTATTGAATTTGATGAAATTTTCTTTCTCGTGGTAAAGATGTCATCTATCCAAGTTGTCCATGACCTAGTAATAGAGCAAGACTTGGAGATCGAACATCTCAATGTCAAGACATCATTCCTTCATAGTGATCTGGAGGAAGAAATCTACATGGAGCAGCCTGAAGGATTCAAAGTTCCAAGGAAAGAAAAAATTCAACATTCCGCTCCCACACAAAGCATACTAAAATAAGGTACCACTAGATTCGAGAAGTCCTCAAAGAAAAGAAAATACATGTTGACAAGGTTCACACAAATGAAAATTGGTCAGACATGATTACCAAGGTAATACCAACAAAGAAGTTTGATGACTATTGTCAAGGTGCAGGTTTGATTCCACACCCCAAGTAAGGAGGGGGAGATTTATTGGGTTCCTTCCTTAATTGGAAAGATTCTTTGTGACATTCAGGCTTATTGAATTTATGGTAAATTCCGGGAATTAATAGCCTTTGATATTTGGATCACTTAATATGAATAATTAAGTGCAGCCTAGTAACGCGTTATGACGTTCAGTAATGTATCAACTTTAAGGAGATGAAAGGCCTCGGTGATGTTATTAAGTGAATAATTGTAGTATGGTATAGTATCTTTTTTAAAAAATATTTAAGGACTTATATTAAAAATTATTTTTAATATTATTCTTTATTTTAAATTATGAAAAATAACTCAGCAATTCATTTGATATGGAAACTTGCTTAGATTTAGCTCCCTTCTATTACATTTTTCTTTCATTTCGTCAAGTACAATTATAGATGAGAGTTATATATCTTATTTAATACATTAATAAATATTATAATCATAAAATCAATAAATTTTAAAAACTGACTCTCCAAAATTGGTAAGAACAAGATACTATCCACAAATATTCATTAATATTACAAATTTCTTCTTATATTTTTATATTCAATTAAAATGTAGAACATGAATCTAACAACATATTTTATCTAGCACAATAAACAACAAAAATATTTTGGCTTTAAAATAATGTTTTCAAAATTAAGAAAAAAAAAAAACATATAACCTTTCCCTTTTTTTTCCTCCTTCACACACAATAGCATACTTTGTCCTTTATAATTTTGATATTTCACATTTTTAATCTAAATAACTTCTCGTCTTTTTTTTTAAATTTTTGTTTTTATTTCATATTCTTTTACATTATGTTTTTTTGTCAATGTTGATAATTCTTACCTTCTATTTTATTTCTCTAACATAATATTTGAAGAATAAAATTTAAAGGGACAAAATAATTTAATCAATCCTCACATTAAATATCATACAATTTAACTTTTAAATAATAAAATACATAAAAAATAATATTAATGAATATTAAAATTTTATGGGGAGTATCTTGTTCTTACCAAATTTGGAGAATAATTTTAATAAATTTGTAGACTTCATTATGATTATAATACTTGTTGACGTAATATAATTTTGACCTTGAAAAATTGCACTAGACACATCTCTCTCATCTAAAAGTAAAATTGATGAAATGGAGGAAAAAATATAATGGAGGGGAGCCAAATCCGACTTGGCCAATATGTAAAAGCTACATTGAGGTCTTATTTCAGCTATATGTTACTTTTAACTGCAGGAATTTAATGTGAACTTCGTAAGTCTTTTCAATCCAATAAAATTTCATTTATTTCCTTTTCTTTTTTTGTATATAAATTTATACCACTAGACATAGCGTCTAGTAGCTTTTTATTAAAAGAAGATAACCTCAATAGGATAATTACAAGCAAGGAGAGCTAGACCTTACCTTACCTAACCAAATGAGGTAACAGACCTCAAATGATGATGCTCAAATAAAGTAAAAATATAAAAGCCAAGAAGAAGATTGAGTTATCAACCTCAAAACTTCTCTTTAAAGATGCATTGAATTATAATTTTTCATGCCATGTTGTTCATTAATTTCCTATTATCAGCTCAATCTAGGATATAATTTTTGGTAGAATTCTTGTTGTCCTACTTTGAAAGTTAGAGTTTCTTCCATCTAAGCTGTCTTATTTGATCCAATTCCATGATTTAACAAAGAACGATATCAAAGTTAACCTTCTATTATAACAAGCTAAGTTTATTTTTCTTCTGAATACTCATCTCGTATCATATTAGGTTATGGAAATTTAATCATCATCAGAAATGATACTATATTGATCAATCATCACTTTAAAATTTGACTGCTCGTAAAATTCGATGAAGAAAATATAAACACAACTCTAGAAGTACCATAGACCTACACCTACAGATATCAACGTTAAGTTTAAAAATGAAACCAATATAATTGACCAACTAACAGTCTAAGTGTCCTTGATTTCTGCATATGGTGATGCTCGAGGATAACTTACGAGTTCCTTCAAATGTTGATTATCATGTGTGGCATTACATTGCTTGTACCGCTCGATGATCATCCTCTCAAGTTTTGGAGAACGAGCAAGCATAACCTGCATCAAGTACATTTCAGTTGGTATCCCTTTGAATTTCCTTAACCTCACGGTTCGAATCATCCTCAGAGCTTCACTCACTTCCTTTTCTGCCTTAGCCAAGAAATCATACAGTTCCTCTGTGTGACGTATTGTTTCATTAACCTGAGGAGAAAATCATATTGTAAAATGAGGTCAAATCATTCAAAACTCAGTGAAGCTTAAATACATTCGTACACATTCTATGAACAAGAAATTCAAGAGGGCCAACACCATAGGATTCAATACCATGACGTGCACCTAATCACTTGTGTGTACATACATATGGAATCACTCGTAATTGCTAGTCAAGGTGTCTCTTACCTTGACAACTCCATCTATTTCAAGTTCAATAAGGTTAGGTGAATTCTGTAATATGCAAAGTGCACAGCCAATACGTCTATCAGAAATCTTCAAGTCGAAAATTCTCAGACTTTGCAAGTTCAGTGATACATCAAGCATATCTGGCACAGGCACTGACCCTAAGTTCTGAGAGGCGACAAAAACATTAGAGATTAGTTAGTAGTTCACATTGCAAGTTAGAAAATATTACAAATAAAAAAAAAATCAAGTCAAGTCATTTTCTTGCCTTTAGGGATGAGCCATCCAAGAATAGGTGCTTAATCCTTCTGAATATTGGGTTCACATTAAAACACTCAAATGTTATGGTATAGCTGCTAACTATAGACAAGTTTATAAGTTTTGGCGAAACCATATCAACAGAATCAACATTAACACAAAATTTCAACTCTAATGTCTCGAGCATTGGCAGAACAACAGTCGTGTTTTGTTATCAGCAGGACTGACAATTTCAGAATGTTCTAACTGAAGGCTAACAAGATTGGGGAATTGGCTAAAAACAGCCAGCCCAAAGATGCACGTGTCAGCTTCAAATTTGTTAACGTTGCACAAGTAAATATGTTATCAGGCAACACATATTTTCGATCACTGGCCATATCTAGAGTGAGATTCTGCACACCATGATTTGATACGAAGATGATGCATTGATCCACATATGACTGAGATAATCTGTGTGTTTCAGAGATAGGATGAAAACCCAGAATATTTCCAGTATGTTGCATTAGAATTTTATGAATTACGCTTGCAGCAGAAGCGCCAATCCTAGATAGATACTCAAAAAACAGGGGATCAAACACAAGGTGTGGCAGTGTGGACCATAACTTTCTCCATTGTTTCGATAAGATGCTAGTTCTTGCAGCATATTTGATGGGCATGAGCTCTAGTATTTTATGTAGTATGTTATTTGGTAAGTCGCAGATAATAAACTTGCTCACATCACTAGCTACCTTCCCTCTGCCTTCAAATTTAGATTTATATATACTTCAAACTTCTCATGTTTGTTCATTTTCCCGTTTAACAAATCAAAGCTAGAATTAGTATTTGATTAAATGTTCAGAAATAAATGGGTACCCCAAATAACAAATGAATGAGGTATGTACATGTATCTTAATTTTTTTTTTTAAATAAAAATATTTTTAACTAAAGATTGTAATTATTTTTGACAAGCGATCAGATGTGTAACTTTTCTATTATAAAATCCAAATTTGTTTCAGAACAAGCCAAACCGATCATTTACATCCATGGCCCAATTAGTTCTGTTCCACTTTTCAGAAAGTAAAAAGAGGAATTTTCGGATATAACCATTCAAAAATATCTTAATTATGCTCCATAACTATAGTTGAGATAATTACATTTTCAAAATATAATGACAACGCTGGTATGATTCGCATTGCATTTGTGTACGTTTGTATGATTTGTTATACAATTCGTAGTTTTTGTAAAGTGTTTGTATATTTCGCTATACAATTCGTGGATAATGTTTGTATAATTCGCTATATAATTCGTACTGTTTATATATTTTGCTCTACAATTTGATTCCCGAACAATTATTGCTGTGTTTGTATATTTCACTATACAATTTGATTTACACACAACTTTTGTATAATTGTGCACAATGTTTGTTTAAATCGTGTAAATTATACAAAACCCAAACTGTAAATGCAGCTAGATCTTTGCCACAAACCGTAATCAATTCAAACTATACCTATGTTAACTAATTAACTACGATGTATTTGCTTATCCGCGTAATTTTTCTAAGTAAGTAAGAATGGGCTCGGCCCAACAAAATTTGAGCTGTTAAATATTGAGTTGATATGAATCAATCGATTTTGAATCGGAGTGTAGAAATATATGTAAATGATATTAAAATTGTAATACATTATGAATCCATTATTTCAAAAGTGTAAGGAGTCCAATAAAAGTTGTTAAAGAATGAATTAATAAAAATCAATATCATGGATCCATTTTTGACAAAAGATCTTGATTCAAGCCCTAGAAATAGAAAGAAATCTCGACAGATGACTTTTGGTTTCTTTAAAAAATCTCATGTGATGCAAAAATTAAATTCATCGAGACCTAAAACTAATAAAGAATTTCTAGAGGTAAACCAAAAAGAACCAATAGAATACTAAACTTATCTTGTCAACCCTTGATTGACTGGTTTTTTGGCCAAACAATCAAAATATGATTTTTCTTATATTTTTTATATATGATGTTTGGTATTTATATTGAGGATCGAGTAAATTTGAAGTCACATAAAAAACATAATTCCTAAAAAAGACGATTCTAATTAAATATAAAAAAACACTTACCACTCCATGTCACGGCCAGGGAGGGTACCCTAGGCATGGCTGGTACCCAGAGACTATTGCTAGTCCCCAAGCGAACCACTCAATTTCAGGACAGTCATCCAACATCAAGCATAGCGGAAACAATAATAAGGTCGTGAGCTACATTAATAAGAAGGGTCAATGGCTAATAAACTCAGTCTCAACATCAATGATAAGTAAATAGTATTACTAACTCAACTCTAAGAGGGAAAGATCACACATCAAATCTCAACTCATGTTGTTGACATCCGATTTTGACCGACCCTTAATTTATTTTACGTTTTTATTTACTTAAAAATTGGTATTTTTAATTGGTGAAATAAATGATTTTATAATGCGCTCTTTATATTGACATTTTATACAAAAAAAAATAAACAACAAATAATCGCGTATCATATTATTTTAGTAATGTCTTCGGAATCATGATGTTTTGAATATACTCTCGTAATGATTGTGGTATTAAATTTACGTGACTTTTAAATAAATTTTTATGCACTTATATAATGTTTGCACTTTCAAAACTAAATTGACCTAACTTGTGGCCTAGATTTTAAACTTCAGGCTAATTTTGTAAACTAAATCACCAATTTATGGCCTAATCCTTAATATTTTACAAGCAGGGGCTAGTATTTAAATCCGAATTACCAATTTATGGCCCAATTTTTTTTATTTTACAATTGTGGCTAGTTTTTAAATCCAAATTATTAATTTTCAGCTAGTTTCTTAAATTTGGCTATTACTTAAATCCGGGTACCCATTTCGACCCGGATCCGATCCATAACCCACTTTCGATATTATAAAACCCCCCAAACCCATCTACCACATTCTTTCTCATTTCCTCCACCCACCAAAACCCTAGCCGCCGCTCCTCCTTCCCCCTCTCCAAACGCTGCCATGGCAACCCTCTCCCATGGCTGCCGCGGCGTCCCCCTCACTATCTCCCTCTCCTTCTCTCCTTCTCTCCTTCTCCCTTGCCGCCGCGACTCCACCACAGCGGCGCCACCCCTGTTTCCTCCATCTATCACCTCTCTCAACCGCAACTCTCTCTCCCTCCATCACCAAACAACCCTGACTACCACCCCCAAGAAGCGGCAGCCTCGCGCCGCTGCAATCTTCCTCTCCCGCACAGCCTCCTCTCCACCACCACAGCGGCGCCACCCCTTCTTGCACCCGCAACCCTCTCCCGTCTCTCCTCTTCTCTCTTCTCCCTCAAACCCCGCGACAACCACCCCGGCGGAAACCCGAAAATGGCAAAACCCCAGCCAGTAATGGCGACTGCCACTGCGGTTAGCGGTATTTCCATTCACTGATTTGCATTTGTGTTAATTGATGTTTAATTAGCTGTAATTCTGTCGAATCTGTTTATTTTTGTTAAATCCTTCATATAGCATATAAGGATTCCATTATTACTTGACCAATTTTTCGATTTTAGAAGAAATTATGGTAAGGGTATGTATAATTGATATCTCCCTTGTTTACATATGGTAATTTTGAGTACTGAATAAATTCAATCACAAATAAGGGATTTATTTTTTCTCAGTAATTGATTGTTTTCCATATTGAATATTGACTTGTCACCTATTTGAATAGAAAGAGCAATTTTGTATATGGTAATACTTCTTGCTTAAATTGTTTGATTTACTGAAGATTTGATTTATTTTCATACATTTTAAAAATATTTTCCTCCCTATATAAATAGCACCTTGTTCATTCTTCCCGGACACCTTTTCTATAGAACGAAAAAAAAAACTCTCACAGACTTAGAATATTGCTCTTGTTTCAACACTCTTACTTTCTGTGCAATATCATTTTCTTAGAAAGCTGGTCTAATTTTCATCTATCAGGTTTGTAAGTTTGTTCCTTTCTTTCTTATTTATTTAAATTTATCACTTTTTTTATCTGGTGCTGCTAGTATTGTCTTCATAGTATTGCAGGATCTTTTTTTTTATGGCGTAAAGAGTTGCCCAGGAAGGATTGGATCCGATGGACTTATTTCAACCTGTTTTATTATTGTATTTTTATTATGATGTAATAAAGACAGTGAAGCGGGGATATAGTAAAAAGGGGAGGGAGAATACTTGTGTGATTATTCGATCTTTTATGACATTCACCTAGGCAAACCATTGATTAGGATTGAAAGATATTAAAAAAAAATTAAAAAAAAAATTAGATAAAGTCGAATTAGGCCTAGGCAATTTCAAATTAGTAACGTTTGAATTTAAAACGTTCTTTTATTAGATATCATGTCGATAGGATTAAAACGTTATTTGATATTATTTTTGTGAAATGTTTTTACTTCATTAGAAATCATGTCTCGGAGTTACTTAATTAAAGTTATGTTCAACGCTATTTGAAATTACGTGTAGGTTTTGCTTGATTTAAAATCATGCTTATTTAATATACGTAGAAATCATGTTTAGGGTCTATTTGACTAGGAATTGTGTTTTGGATTCACTTGCGTAAATAATCGTATTCAAATCTATATGACGTGTTAGAAATCATGCCTATAGGGTTCTCTTATATAATGTATGTGACTTTGTCCTATTTGTGCATTTGGGAGGCTATTTGAGACCTTTTTGCTATTTGTTGTCTTAGTTGCTCTTTATATTGATGCGAACCTAATAGGGAGCCTAGTCTAGAACCACCAAAATAGAGGTCCAATGCCTCTTGGACAATAGGAGGGACGCTAGGCATCTTTAGGACACGCTAGTATTTCATTTTTTTTAGTCCGCTTTTAAGTTAACTAATAAAATCAATTTAGGAGGGGATAGGGGTAGATAGGATTCGAAAAGGATGATATACGCTTGACCCCAATAGGATGGAACCTTGGTTTTCATCCTGGGGCTTGGTAATAAACCAAGTGCGTCTGATCCGAGAATTTAATAACCCAACCTGTTTAAGCATTTATTATTTGTGTTTGATCAAACTCTTGTCACTTAGAATTAATGTAGAACTGTTAAAATATATGAGACCTTACTTGTGTTTTCACCCACACATAAATACGAGACACGGTCGGGACCCGCCTTTGCGGACCTCGAAGGGTGCTTAACACCTTCCCTTCGAGGTAACTTGAGCCCGAACCCTCTTCTCTGGTTTGACCTTTGACCCTAGGCTATAATGGTGTCCTAATGCACCCAATCATTAGGTGGCGACTCTAAAAAATGAAAATCCCAAAAGAGTCATCGCCACGACGTCGTCCAGGTTCCTATTTCTCCGCGAGGAAAAATAGGGCACGACAGAATGGCGGCTCTGCTGGGGACCAAGGCTCTTACCATAACGCGTCTCGTGTTTATTTTTCGCAATTTTCTTTATTTATTTTATTTAATCCTTACTGACTTGTTTACTTTTTTCCTTTTAACCCCTTTCCTTACCCCTCTGACCCCCTTCCTTATCCCTCTAACTCCCTTCCCCTACCCCGCTAATTTCCCTTCCCCTACCCCGCTAATCCCCCTTCCTTATCCCTCTAACTCCCTCCCCTACCCCGCTAATTTCCCTTCCCCTATCCCTCTAACTCCCCTTCCTTACCCCCCCCTAACACCCCATTATCCCCCCTTCCCTTTTTATTTATTCCTTTCCTTTTCCCTTTATTTTATTTTATTATCATTTTAACTACTTGCTTAAAATGTTATAACTGCTAATTGTTTACGCTTAATATTAACTGGCATTCCGTTCATATTTCCTCCCACTTGGGACCCTCTTAATTTCTCTTTAAGGTGATGTCGTGCCTTTGCACTTCTCCCTACTCTTTTCAAACCAAAATTTAGAGAGTAAGCGCTTGCGTGGTGAATGGGGGATAGTCTTACTACCGTTGGACCACGTGCTTCTCGCATAAGAATACCCAGTCCGTGTCTAAGCCCACTCTTTAGAAACTTAGGATAGAGCTATCCACCCCCAAAAAAAATTAATTAAGATCATGCATGCATAAGCCTTAGGCAGTTTGACCCTAAGGGGGTCAATCTACGTAATAGTAGCCGCCCTGTTAAGTCTGGAGGGTCCAATCACCCTCCGAGACGAAGTCTTGCATACTATGTGTTTATGTGGTCACAATAGTCTAATCCAAGCCTAAATCCATTAAAATTGAATTTAGAAACATTTCTTTTCTTTTGGTGTGCAGGAAATGGCTTCCATAAATTTCGCCAACACTCAGATGGTTGTAGGTGTAGACCACAGGTTGAGGAGGTGGTGGGAGAACATTAAGAAAGACCGTGCCATAGAGGTAGCTCAACTCTTGGGAGGGCTAACATACCTAATATATGTTATCCCCGATCGCTACCTTATCAAAGCATTGCTGAAATTCTGGGACCCTGCCAGGACTGTATTCAAATTCCGGGATTTTGAGTTGACCCCCACTATTGAGGAGATCGGAGGGTTCATCGACTTGCCTTACTGGGATCGCAGCATGATCGTACCTCACAGACAGACTGCAAAGAAATTTATGAAAAATCTGGGACTAATTTATAGACCTAAATTAGCTTGCCTGGACTTCGAATGGATCTCCTTGGACTATCTATATGCTCATTTTGGCGATCAGGATAGCTATGAAAACTTCAAAAGTGACTTTTCCTGTTCAACAGCCAAATGGGAGGTGCATCGGGTGAACGCCTTTGCAGTCGCACTATTAGGCACCCTAGTCTTTCCAAGAGAAGACAGAAACATAGACACTCGCCTAATATACATTGTGCGCACCTTATCCAAGGGAAAGGAGGTTGGAGGAAATACTATCGTGCCCATGATAGTAGCAGAAATTTTGAGGGCACTGTCCAAATGCGTCCGGGGCAAGAGGTTCTTCGAGGGATGCAACATCCTATTGCAACTATGGGCGATGGAGCATTTTTACAAACGTGGAGGTGTGATAGACGCTCTCGACGGAGTGGAAAACAGAATTCACTCCCATTTCTCGAGATTGCGTAGATTTGTCAGGCCAGCAGGTGCTGAAGATTGGTTCAGATTCATGACAGGGTTATCAGGGTACAGCATCCAGTGGAAATACCCTTGGTTGAACATCTCACGGGCCCTAGCTAGAGGAGATGAGCTATACCACATTGAGCTCATTGGCCTGAAAGGGGTCCAACCATATGCCCCTTTGCGGGTCCTCAGACAGTTTGGCTTGATTCAAGTGATCCCTTTGCGTTCCAACAAATACTCTAGCTGAGTACGAGTTCGGAGAGGAAATCCCACAAGTACACAACATATGCAGGAGGTTGGAAAGAGCAATGGCTATCGTCGTCTAGGAGGATCGCTTTTATTGGACCCCGGAGTACTACGTGTGGATTCTAGAGGATGCTGAGAGGGTAGACCTAGACCAAGGGGGACGGCCAGGGTACGAGGATGTAGAGGAAAAAGTCTGGGCTCGGAAGCTGCTGATCAAGGATTATGAGGTCACTCCGGAGATGAAGGAACAGATTGTCCCAACCTATGGAAGCCGCCACAATTGAAGATTTATTTCCTTTTAGCTATTTTCCCCTTTGTTATCCCTGTTTCCCTTAGGCTTTGAAAGTCTGATGTAATGTTTTGTTTTTCTTTTTTTTTTAAAAAAAAAAAAAACAATTGTTCCTTTTCTTATGTCTCTTACTCTAAATTTCAATAAACAAATTAAGGCTTGGATTGACTATCACGTGCCACTTGCTTGTCATATTAGGCCCACCTCTGGCTCAATGAGGTCCCTTGCATTTTAGGACGATTATTTTGTGAATTATATGTTACTATTATTATTACCCTAACCTCTAACAAGACTTTGCTGGTTTTGTTGTTTTGTTTTCCCCTTCCCAGGGTTGACCTGTCCGTCCATTCTGGCCTACTACACCAGATCAAAAGGGGCTCCTCCTCCTCCTCCGCCACTCCAAAACCTGAGCAAGAGTAAGGGTAAAATGGCCGACGACAACAGCAGCAACGAGAACTCCGACAAGGGGGCTCATTCCACTAACTTGGTCCTAAGGTTAGAAAGGAAGATTTTGGAACTAGAAGAGGAAATGGCTAGCATGCGAAGCTTGGCTAGGCTGTCAATTTCTCTCGGCACCTCTTTCTGGGATAACATGGAGGAACAAATCAATACTACTCAAACCACATTGCCAATTACACAACCTACTCCTCAGAAACAACCTAACCCCACTAGCTTACCACCCACAAATGCCCAACCTCCAAATTACCATTTCCAAAACCTGCACCATGCAGGCCCTTCCGAGCCAACCCTACACCCTCTAAATACTAGCCACATCCCAAATATGCCTTCCAAACCTACCGTTATTACCACATATGCCCCTGCTCCAGGAAATTACTACCAGAATCCTATATTTGTGGAAACCGCTCCCTATACCCACGAATACCATGAATCAGAATCCTCCCAAAAGGATGCGCTGATTAAGTCCATGGCCGAGAAATTGGACAGCCTCACCAATCGCTTGCAGCAAGTCGAATCCAGCAAACAGGTGGTTGGTTTGAGTTATGAGGACCTATGCATACATCCCGACGTGGAGCTGCCAGAGGGATATAAACCTCCCAAATTTGAATTGTTCAACGACATCGGAGATCCTAAAGCCCACCTACGCATGTACTGCGACAAGCTCACTGGGGTGGGAAGAGATGAAAGGATCAGGATGAAATTGTTCATGAGAAGTCTTACCGGTGAAGCTCTTACGTGGTACATCGACCAAGATGCCCGAATATGGTCGAGTTGGGTAGATATGGCCTCAGACTTCATGGATCGATTTGGGTTCAATACGGAGAATGCACCCGATTGGTTCTCCATCCAGAACTTGAAGAAAAAGCCCGGGGAAATCTTCAGAGATTATGCCGTTAGATGGAGGTCTGAGGCTGCCAGAGCCAGGCCTCCCATGGATGAGTCCCAGATGAAGGACTATTTTATCAGGGCGTAGGAGCCCCAATATTATGACAGGATGATGTTGGTCGCAGAGAAGAGTTTCGCCGACATTATCAAACTTGGTGAGAGGATTGAAGAAGGTATCAAAAATGGTACCATTATCAATTTGGAAGCTCTACAGGCTACCAACAAGGCACTACAGTCGGGAAGCTTGCCCGAGAACAGGAAGAAAAAGGAAGTGGGTGCGGTCATGTTGGCGCACAAAAGCCCTATTAAACCACAAACCCCAATCTCACCCCTCCCTCACTATCCCACATCACCTTATCCTATGCACTACCCTCCTTACCCATCATATACCCCTTACCAAACTCCACCTCCACAATACCAACAACCAACATCCCCCGTTTACCACACCCAACCAGCTTACTATCAAACTCCTTCACCACAACCACTATCTCCTCGACAACCAAATTACAGAAACCATCCCAATTTTGACAGAAGACCCACAAAATCCTACACTCCCTTGGCCGAACCTATAGCCCAACTCTACGAGGGAGACTAAAAGTAGCCGGTTATATAACGCCCATCCCTGCCTTACCCGTTGATACCCAAGCCAAATGGTACGACCCCAACAAGGTATGCGCCTATCATTCTGGAATGAAAGGACATACCACAGAGGTCTGCCGATCCCTACGAGATAAAATCCAAAAACATATAGACACCAAAACCATCCAACTCAAAGAACCCGCGCCCAACGTGTCCAACAACCCACTTCCTAATCATCAGGTAAATATGTTGGAAGTAGAAGAATCAACAGGCGCACCAGGGCCCATGTGGTTGGCAGGGCAAAATGAGTTAGTGGCAGTGATAACTCAAACACCTTTTGTGGTACAAGGGCGCAGACCGTTTGAAGTGGAAATTGCCGCGCCTAAACTCCCTTTTGTGGTCACAATGGCTCCTCAACAAAGCTTCGACACCCACGCTGTTCCCTGGAGCTATGACAAGGGAAAAGCCGTGGTGGAAGAGAATGATGTCGTCCAGGGGGCCATTCACTCCGAACAGACAGACACATCCAAACGCATGACCCAAGGCAGTTCAAGTGGAACCAAGCCCCCTATCATAGAAGTGGAAGAAGGTGGGGAGTGGAAAAGGATACAAGCCCAGGAGCACCCCGTCACAGGCCAATTAAGTAAGGGATCCTCTCAGGTCTCCATCTTGTCCCTCTTGCAGACTTCAGAGCCTCACCAGAAGGCGTTGATGAGGGTGCTAAGTGAGGCTTATGTTCCGTCCAACATCACTGAAGGAGAGATGGCCCACATGGTGGGGCAGGTATTTGAAGCATATAAGATATCCTTCCACGAAGACGAACTCCCGATTGAAGGTACCACTCACAATCGAGCTCTTTACATCACCACAAGATACCAGGACAGGTTGATTACTAAAGCATTGGTCGATCCGGGTTCCAGATTAAATATCTGTCCTCTCAGCACTATCACAAGGCTAGGCGTGGATTTGGCAAGGATTCAGAATTACCAGATGAACGTGAAAGCCTTTGATGGATCCCAAAGGGACACGATAGGGGAGATCACTTTGGACATGACCATTGGTCCGGCCACCTTCCCCATTGCACTCCAGGTATTGGACATCCCAGCTTCCTACAACTTATTGCTGGGGCGCCCGTGGATTCACATGGCCGGGGCAGTGCCATCCACCCTTCATCAGTGCCTAAAGTTCGAATGGGAACATGAAGATGTGGTAGTGCATGGGGAGAAGGGACACCCCGTCTATGCTGTTGAAGGACCGGGCTGTATGGATGGAGGAATGTTCCACACCGTGGAGTTGGTGGGAGGCATCGAACCAACGCCATGGTACAATCACCTAAGCATGATGTTATGGCTAGGCTACGAGCCAGGCAAGGGATTGGGAGCCAAACTCCAAGGCATTCCCGACCCAATCTCTCTTCCTTTCAAAAATGATACTATGGTTTTGGGGTATGAAGGAGAAATACCCATGAAGAAAGAAAGATTGGAGCGTCCTATCCCATCATTACATCTGAACTTCCAATCCGCCGGTTTTCTCAAGAGCGACCTAGAGAGGGAAGAAGAGGAACTGCTAGAATGTATGAGAAGCCTGTTCATCACAGAAGACTTTCTTTCTGGGGCAAAAAGAGAGACACAAGAAACAGACACAGAAGAAGAAGAGGCGGGGGTGATGGATGTGATGAACGTGATGCGGAACTCAGGTTATGAACCAGGAAGGGGCTTA
Organism: Solanum rostratum; assembly: GCA_029948455.1. Taxonomy (NCBI): domain Eukaryota; kingdom Viridiplantae; phylum Streptophyta; class Magnoliopsida; order Solanales; family Solanaceae; genus Solanum; species Solanum rostratum. The sequence goes on along the minus strand of CM057046.1, from coordinate 16,956,729 downwards.
GGAGCCAAACTACAAGGGATCATCGAGCCTATAAAGCCTTCACATCACTCAACCACATTTGGCCTGGGATATGCTTATACTATAGAAGAGTATCTGGATTGGGAACCACTCCCAGAAGGGTGTTATCATCCTTTGCCAAGCCCCTTGCCACTGTTGAGCCAGACTTTCCAATCCACCGGATTCCGGGATGATGGTATTGATGACTTGTTGAATGGATTGCGAGGCTTGTCCCTTTCAGAAGCTGAGGAAGGAAGCTGCAATGTCATAATCAACGAGGAGGAGGAGAAAGCCCCAGTGCAGGAGGAGATCACAAGAATCGTCATCAGCAGCTGACCACTGCACCATCCAGACCACGTCGGGCACTTGGGTAGAGATGGATATTGTCGTCTTTTATTATGTTTTTTTTAATAAAGACTTTCTCAGTTCGTATTTTCATATTCTTGTTCGTTCTAATATCGCAACGATTTCAAAGCTGATTACATTTTCATAATAATAAAAGTTTCATTCACTCAACCATGATGTTATTTTTACTTTCGTTGTTTTCTTTCAGAAGAATTACTTTTAATAATGTTGAAATTGAGATTGTGGCACATAATGAGACTATCCAACATGACATAGCTGAGACAGAGGCAACAGATGAAAATTGTGAAGAGGTTACTAGAAAGATCCAAGAGTTTGAGGAAAAGTCGAAAGCAAATTTAGAAGAAACAGAAACAGTGAACTTGGGTGATGACGAAACAATCCAGGAGACAAGAATCAGTGTCCACATGACCGAGGAAAGGAAAAGGGAATACGTCCAATTCTTGAAAAAGAACAAGGATGTCTTTGCTTGGTCCTATGCAGATATGACAGGGTTGAGCACTTCAATAGTGGCCCATCGATTGCCTACTGATCCGTCTTGTCCGCCAGTGAAGCAGAAGCTCAGAAAATACAAGCCTGATTTGAGTCTTAAAATCAAGGAAGAAGTATCAAAAACAGTTGGAAGCCGGAATTCTGGAAGTAACCAAGTATCCAACCTAGCTCGCCAACATTGTGCCCGTACCTAAGAAAGATGGTAAGGTCAGGGTTTGCGTGGATTACCGGGATCTCAACAAGGCTAACCCTAAGGATGACTTTCCACTCCCAAACATCCACATTCTGATAGACAATTGTGCTAAGCATGAAACACAGTCATTTGTGGATTGCTTTGCTGGGTATCATCAAATCAAGATGCATGAGGATGACGCAGAGAAAACGGCTTTCATCACACCGTGGGGTGTTTACAACTACAAAGTAATGCCGTTCGGACTAAAGAATGTTGGGGCCACCTACATGAGAGCCATGACCACTTTGTTCCATGACATGATCCACAAAGAAATTGAGGTTTACGTGGACGATGTCATCATCAAGTCGAAGAAAGGGTGTGACCATCTAATTGACCTTCAGAAATTCTTTGACAGGCTACGAAGGTACAACTTGAAGTTAAATCCTGCAAAGTGTGCTTTTGGGGTCCCCGCCGGGAAATTATTGGGTTTCATTGTCAGTCGCCGGGGTATAGAGCTGGATCCAACAAAAATCAAGGCCATTCGGGAACTCCCCCCTCCAAAGAGCAAGAAAGAGGTGATGAGCTTCTTGGGTAGACTCAACTATATCAGTTGCTTCATAGCCCAATCTACCGTCATTTGTGAACCAATCCTCAAGCTACTAAAGAAGGACGCTGCTATCAAATGGACTCCAGAATGTCAAGAAACATTTGATAAAATCAAGGACTATTTATCCAATCCTCCAGTGCTGGTTCCCCCTGAGGCAGGTCGACCTTTGCTGCTATACTTATCGGTCATGGATCAGGCATTCGGGTGTGTTTTGGGACAATATGATGAAACAGGAAGGAAGGAGCAGGCGATCTACTACATAAGTAAGAAGTTTACGCCATATGAGGCTTGGTACTCTTTGCTTGAGCGTACTTGTTGTGCTTTGACTTGGGTGGCCCAGAAGTTGCGACATTATCTCTCAGCACACACGACGTATCTGATCTCAAGGATGGATCCTCTGAAGTACATCTTTCAGAAACCCATGCCCACGGGTAAGTTAGCTAAATGGCAGATATTGCTGAGTGAATTCGACATAGTTTATGTCACACAAAAAGCGGTGAAGGCACAAGCACTGGCAGAAAACCCCGTAGACGAAGAGTACAGGCCTCTGAAGACTTCTTTCCATGATGAAGAAGTAGCTTTCGTAGGAGAGGATATCTTTGAAGAATATGATGGGTGGAGGATGTTCTTTGATGGGGCCAAGAACTTTAATGGAGCAGGCATTGGGGCTGTATTGATCTCACCTACGGGCCAACACTACCCAGCATCAGCAAAGCTCAGGTTTCATTGTTCCAACAACATGGCCGAATATGAGGCTTGCATCATAGGCCTCCGACTAGCAGTTGATTTGGACGTGCAGGAGATTTTGGCAATTGGGGATTCAGATTTAGTGATCCGTCAGGCACAGGGTGAGTGGGTGGTGAAGAACCAAAAGCTTTTACCATATTTGGATTGCGTGCAAAAGCTCTGCAAAAGATTCACTAAGGTGGAATTCAAACATATCCCACGACTTCAGAATGAGTTTGCAGATGCTTTGGCCACCCTATCTTCCATGATTCGACACCCAGATCAGAATTACATTGATCCCATCCGCATTCATCTACATGAACAACCGGCATATTGCTTTCACGTGGAGGAAGAGCCAGATCAGAAACCGTGGTATGATGACATCCAGGGGTACTTGAAAAGTGGCAGCTATCCGAAAGATGCAACAAAAGTCCAAAAACGCACAATTAGGAGACTAGCAAATCAATTCTTCTTAAATGGAGAAATCCTATATAGGAGGACTCCCGACTTGGGTTTGCTAAGGTGCGTCGGAACTAAAGAGGCATCCAGACTTGTGGAGGAGATTCATGCAGGAACATGCGGGCCACACATGAATGGTTTCACCCTTGTAAAGAAAATCCTCAGAGCAGGTTATTTTTGGTTAACAATGGAAACGGATTGCATCCGTTATGTTCAGAAATGTCATCAGTGCCAAACTCACGCAGACATGATCCGAGTTTCTCCCAACGAACTCCATGTCACTAGTTCGCCCTGGCCGTTCGCAGCTTGGGGCATGGATGTCATTGGGCCTATCGAGCCAGCAGCCTCGAACGGTCACCGGTTTATCCTTGTGGCAATTGACTACTTCACCAAATGGGTTGAAGCTGCATCTCACAAGTCTGTCACTAAGAAAGTTGTCGATGATTTCATCAAAAACAACATCATTTGCCGGTTTGGGGTCCCTGAGACGATCATCACTGACAACGGAGCCAACCTCAATAGCAATCTGATGATGGAAACCTGTGACCGATTCAAGATCAACCATCGAAACTCCACTGCATACAGGCCACAGATGAATGGAGCGGTAGAAGCCGCGAACGAGAACATCAAAAGGATATTGCGGAAAATGATTGACAATCACAGACAATGGCACGAGAAGCTACCATTTGCATTATTGGGATATCGCACCACCATTCGGACCTCCACTGGGCCAACACCGTATTTTTTGGTCTATGGGAACGAAGCGGTAATTCCTGCGGAAGTTGAGATACCATCTTTGAGGATCATTCAAGAAGCAGAGTTGAGTGACGCCGAGTGGGTACAAAGCAGGTTTGAGCAACTAGCACTAATCGATGGAAGAAGGATCAACGCCATATGTCACGGGCAGCTTTACCAGAATAGGATGGCCCGAGCATTCAACAAAAAGGTCAGACCGAGATACTTCTCGCCCGGGCAATTAGTCTTAAAGCGGATCTTCCCAAATCAAGACGAGGCCAAAGGAAAGTTCGCACCAAATTGGCAAGGTCCGTACATGGTTCACCGCATCTTGACTGGAGGAGCACTCATACTCGCAGAAATGGACGGCAAAATCTGGCCCATACCTATCAACGCGGATGTTGTGAAAAGATACTACGTCTAAGCTTTGTCTTTTGCTCTTTGTAATTGGAACTACGTCAGACCTGATTCCCGTTTAAGAGGGATACGTAGGCGCTCCTGTGGAGCTCGATCTTACCATAACAAAAATTTTATTTCCCCCACTGGACCACAGACTGGGGCAAAATTTTTGAGAGGATATCAAAAATTCTTTCGTAAAAGAGCAAAAGCAGGCAAGATAACTGGGGCAGAATTTTTGAGGCCAACTCAAAAATTCATGAGGGATAGAACAAGGAAGTTATAACTCTACATCACGCAACCCGAAGATCCCTATTCAACTGAACGATTGGATTTGTCTCAAAATGTGCTACTATCAAAGGATTCATTAATAAACTATCCGTTGTTTTTCAAACGTTTCAAATATATATAAAGTATATACACATGTATACATTATATATATATACACCTTTTTTAAAATTTTTGAAATGCTACGCCATCCCGTCCCAAGGGAAAAGCCCCGTCAAAGGTCTGGATATCAGCAATCGATGAGAACACTAGGCCACGACAAAGGACAGATCAACCTCCCCCTTTTATAAACTGACTAGTTTTCTTTGAACGCAGATTTGACAGGCACACATCCCCGCATTGTCCGAGCAGACGACAGTCTAGTAAGATAAAATATTGCTTTATGCTTTGCATTGCATCGGCCCGAAATTCACACTGCATATGCTTGATAGGTATATCATAACTGAATAAAAGATTTTTGTATTGCATATGCCCAACATTTGCATCATAAAGGCCAGATATTGGCATTTGCATTACATGTGCCCGATATTTGCATTTGCATTGTGCCCGATACTTGCATCATAAAGGCTCGATGTTTGCATTTTGCATTGTGCCCGATATTTGCATTATAAACGCATCTGCATCATAAAGGCTCGATGTTTGCATTTTGCATAGTGCCCGATATTTGCATTATAAATGCATCTGCAATTGCATGTACCTCAAAATCTACATTGCATCGTGCCCAAAAATCACGCCTTGCATAATCTGGCCCGAAAAGTGCATAACACTGGCCCGAGAAATTGCATATACTTTAAAATATTGCATTGCATCGCGCCCGAAAATCATTGTCTCGCATAATATGCACAATCTGGCCCTAGAAATTTGCATATAATTCGCATTGCATTATGCTCGAAGATTTTACACGACACCGGCCCAAGACTCCTTATATGCATCGCATTGTGCCCCAAGTTACCTTTGCTTCGGCCTGAGAGCAGCATAACATATTATACCCCTAAGGTGTCATAGTCCAAAGGCGTCATTTTCATGGCCTACGGACATCATTTCATGGCCTAGGGATTTAATTTCTGCTTATCATGCCCTTAAGGCGTCATGGTCCAAAGGCATCATCTTCATGGCCTAAGGACATCATTTCATGGCCTAGGGATTTAATTACATTCATCATGATCCGAAGGTATCATCATCCAAGGGCACCATCCTTCATGGCCTACGGACATCATTTCATGACCCGAGGATACAATTTATGATTAGCATAGCCCTAGACGTCATAGCCTAAGACGTTATCCTTATCGTCTTATGGCAAAATTCACGGTCTAACAGGGAACTCGCATCACGTTTTATTATTCCGCCACTTAATATATATGCTCTTATCATTTTCGCTTACATAGCATTTCTTTTAACTATAAAGCCCGCGAATGTCTAAAGTGTGCCATCATTCCGCCATTTGAATGCATCAAACCTCCTATTCTTTCAACATCTAAGCATTTTCTATGCCGCGAGCATTGCAATTCAAGCTTCGAGATTCGCATGGTTTTGTTCATTTTAGGGACCTCATTCATTCCTAAATCTAGAACTACACACGGCCTGATTCTCGTATAACCAGAGATATGTAGGCAACTTCCAGACTGGAGTCTCGGTCGTAAACTCTTGTTCTATCCGGCCCCTTCGATAAAACTCCATCGGTCGGACAAAATCGGCTACTACGTCAACTTTCTTTGCTCAACAATTCATCCTTCATTCCCGAGCAAAGAAGGGGCAGTTGTTGACATCCGATTCTGACCGACCCTTAATTTATTTTACGTTTTTATTTACTTAAAAATTGGTATTTTTAATTGGTGAAATAAATGATTTTATAATGCGCTCTTTATATTGACATTTTATACAAAAAAAAAATAAACAACAAATAATCGCGTGTCGTATTATTTTAGTAATGTCTTCCGAATCATGATGTTTTCAATATACTCTCGTAATGATTGTGGTATTAAATTTACGTGACTTTTAAATAAATTTTTATGCACTTATATAATGTTTGCACTTTCAAAACTAAATTGAGCTAACTTGTGGCCTAGATTTTAAACTTCAGGTTACTTTTGTAAACCAAATCACCAATTTATGGACTAATCCTTAATATTTTACAAGCAGGGGCTAGTATTTAAATCCGAATTACCAATTTATGGCCCAATTTTTTTTATTTTACAATTGTGGCTAGTTTTTAAATCCAAATTATTAATTTACAGCTAGTTTCTTAAATTTGGCTATTACTTAAATCCGGGTACCCATTTCGACCCGGATCCGACCCATAACCCACTTTCCATATTATCAAACCCCCCAAACCCATCTACCACATTCTTTCTCATTTCCTCCACCCACCAAAACCCTAGCCGCCGCTCCTCCTTCCCCCTCTCCAAATGCTGCCATGGCAGCCCTCTCCCATGGCTGCCGCGGCGTCCCCCTCACTATCTCCCTCTCCTTCTCTCCTTCTCTCCTTCTCTCCTTCTCCCTTGCCGCGACGACTCCACCACAGCGGCGCCACCCCTGTTTCCTCCATCTATCACCTCTCTCAACCGCAACTCTCTCTCCCTCCATCACCAAACAACCCCGACTACCACCCCCAAGCAGCAGCGGCCTCGCGCCGCTGCAATCTTCCTCTCCCGCACAGCCTCCTCTCCACCACCACAGCGGCGCCACCCCTTCTTGCACCCGCGACCCTCTCCCGTCTCTCCTCTTCTCTCTTCTCCCTCAAACCCCGCGACAACCAACCCGGCGGAAACCCGAAAATGGCAAAACCCCAGCCAGTAATGGTGACTGCCACTGCGGTTAGCGGTATTTCCATTCACTGATTTGCATTTGTGTTAATTGATGTTTAATTAGCTGTAATTTTGTCGAATCTGTTTATTTTTGTTAAATCCTTCATATAGCATATAAGGATTCCATTATTACTTGACCAATTTTTCGATTTTAGAAGAAATTATGGTAAGGTTATGTATAATTGATATCTTCCTTGTTTACATATGGTAATTTTGAGTACTGAATAAATTCAATCACAAATTAGGGATTTATTTTTTCTCAGTAATTGATTGTTTTCCATATTGAATATTGACTTGTCACCTATTTGAATAGAAAGAGCAATTTTGTATATGGTAATACTTCTTGCTTAAATTGTTTGATTTACTGAAGATTTGATTTATTTTCATACATTTTAAAAATATTTTCCTCCCTATATAAATAGCACCTTGTTCATTCTTCCCGGACACTTTTTCTATAGAACGAAAAAAAAAACTCTCACAGACTTAGAATACTGCTCTTGTTTCAACACTCTTACTTTCTGTGCAATATCATTTTCTTAGAAAGTTGGTCTAATTTTCATCTATCAGGTTTGTAAGTTTGTTCCTTTCTTTCTTATTTATTTAAATTTATCACTTTTTTTATCTGGTGCTGCTAGTATTGTCTTCATAGTATTGCAGGATCTTTTTTTTATGGCGTAAAGAGTTGCCCAGGAAGGATTGGATCCGATGGACTTATTTCAACCTGTTTCATTATTGTATTTTTATTATGATGTAATAAAGACAGTGAAGCGGGGATATAGTAAAAAGGGGAGGGAGAATACTTGTGTGATTATTCGATCTTTTATGACATTCACCTAGGCAAACCATTAATTAGGATTGAAAGATATAAAAAAATAAATAAATAAAAAAAAAATTAGATAAAGTCAAATTAGGCCTAGGCAATTTCAAATTAGTAACGTTTGAATTTAAAACGTTCTTTTATTAGATATCATGTCGATAGGATTAAAACGTTATTTGATATTATTTTTGTGAAATGTTTTTACTTCATTAGAAATCATGTCTAGGAGTTACTTAATTAAAGTTATGTTCAAAGATATTTGAAATTACGTGTAGGTTTTGCTTAATTTAAAATCATGCTTATTTAATATACGTAAAAATCATGTTTAGGGTCTATTTGACTAGGAATTGTGTTTTGGATTCACTTGCGTAAAAAATCGTATTCAAATCTATATGACGTGTTAGAAATCATGCCTATAGGGTTCTCTTATATAATGTATGTGACTTTGCCCTATTTGTGCATTTAGGAGGCTATTTGAGACCTTTTTGCTATTTGTAGTCTTCGTTGCTCTTTATATTGACACGAACCTAATAGGGAGCCTAGTCTAGAACCACCAAAATAGAGGTCCAATGCCTCTTGGACAATCGGAGGGACGCTAGGCATCTTTAGGACACGCTAGTATTTCATTTTTTTTAGTCCTCTTTTATGTTAACTAATAAAATCAATTTAGGAGGGGGTAGGGGTAGATAGGATTCGGAAAGGATGATATACGCTTGACCCCAATAGGATGGAACCTTGGTTTTCATCCTGGGGCTTGGTAATAAACCAAGTGCGTCTGATCCGAGAATTTAATAACCCAACCTGTTTAAGCATTTATTATTTGTGTTTGATCAAACTCTTGTCACTTAGAATTAATGTAGAACTGTTAAAATATATGAGACCTTACTTGTGTTTTCACCCCCACATAAATACGAGACACGGTCGAGACCCGCCTTTGCGGACCTCGAAGGGTGCTTAACACCTTCCCTTCGAGGTAACTTGAGCCCGAACCCTCTTCTCTGGTTTGACCTTTGACCCTAGGCTAGAATGGTGTCCTAATGCACCCAATCATTAGGTGGCGACTCTAAAAAATGAAAATCCCAAAAGAGTCATCGCCACGACGTCGTCCAGGTTCCTATTTCTCTGCGAGGAAAAATAGGGCGCGACACATGTCAATGAAGCCTCTAACTTAACTAGATAGTCTAAGAATGTACCATGACAAGCCATGGCTACCCAGCTCAATAAACAAAAAAATAAATAAAGAAAAAAGTCTCCTCCAGATAGCAAGGAGGGCTCACCAATGACTAAACTCAGAAACTCTGAACCTCAATGATGCATCTACTGAAGTCCTCTAACTCTTGTATCTGTATCATGAAATAATGCAACGCCAAGTGGCGTCAATACATGGAATGTACGGTATGTAAGGTGACTGAATATAACAATACAGATAGAACAGTATAGGGATAACATCAACTCAACATCATACTACGCCAGAATGTCAAATGTCTATCTAAAGCGAGAAAAAAGTAGACAAATGACCGTCAACATCTCATCAATACATCAAACGCATCTCAAGGAAACTTGACTCAACTCAAGGACTTATGCCCGTTTAGGACAAGGATAAAGAGTAGGTAATAGAACATCAACATCCATCAGACTCATACCATCACATCAATATCGTCTTACTATCAATGTAGGACCTAATCGGGAGTTTCTCTAACCGACAACTATCACCTATGAGTCGGTGATGATACAATGGAGCGATGTCGTTGCCATATCCATCCAGTACCCTGCCCGGGTAAAAGACATCACCATCAGTGGATCCACAAGAAAAAATATCAGTCCTTTTTTGGGACAAGGAAACATCCACATTGTGGTTTGATCCTCTCTCCTACGCGGGCCACATAGCTAATGAGTTTGAGTGGGACTCACTCTCACCCATTTCGGTGCTCAATACTCCTTCCAAAACTCGACATGCTCATAAAACATTATCATCATCGGTCCCCTAGGGGCATAGTACATCAACATCAACATCATCAGCGTATGTCCCATAGGGACAGTACATCAGCATCAACTCATCAATATCAACTTCAATATTGTGGACTCAAAATATTCTTTTAGAATTTAATTTTAAGTTTTAAGACTCATGAACATCACTCTCATCAACATCATCATCAAGACTCTCATCAATTTAGACCACAATCACAACATCACAAACATCATCATCGAGGCTCTAGACTCATCTCCTAAGCTCATTCTTGCATTCTTTAGTACAATAGACATAAAATTTTGTAAAATCATTCATGAAAACAAGTTATACAGTAAAATAGTTTATGATGATAATCAATTTAAGAAAAATACATGAATTAAGAAGAATCTCAAAAGAATACTAAAGGATTTTCACATATATCTCATCATCATCTATCATAGACTCAATTTACTCAAAGGGGGCACATGGAAGACCAATCCTACGCTTTAGGTTAGCCTTACATACCTGGGATGATTGCTATCAATACAAATTCCTTGGAACTTCCTCTCAACTCCTCAATCTCGACTCTCCTCTACTCTGCTCAAGCCCTAGCGTATTAGCGTTGTTAGGAAGAGGATTTAGAATAGGGTTTTAGACACTTTCTTCGTGAAAATGACTTATATTGGTCGTGCATGGATTTTAGAAGATGTTAGGAATGGACCAGAATGCCCCTCAAATTTTAAGAAATTTTCCAGCCGCGAAGTAACCTAGTCCGATGCGGAATGGTCGCGTACCACTCATTTTTGGCAAAAATCTTCCTGAACGAGTTTTCTCAATTCCGTTGAAAATTTGTGGAAAAACATAAGTCACCCTTCGCGATGTGTCCGCGACGCGGCTCTGTATACTATTTTGCATCCCTGAACGAAAAATTATCTTTTGACTTTCACTCTAAAAATCGACCGAGACCCTTCCCGCACTCAATTTATTGCATTGATCACAAATTCAGCCTCGGATTTGACATCCGAGCATCGAAAGATGCGTTATGCGAACCTCTCATATCAAGGAGTATTTTGATAATTTTACCAGGTGTTACATCAACTCTTGGGAGCTCTTCTCACATTCCTTAGATCACTGAAACTTGACCTTTTTCTGGGTCAGCTTGGTCAATGGTGCAGATAGGGAAGAGAATCAGTCAACAAATCTGCGGTAGTAGCCTGCCAACCCAAAGAAACTCTTTATGTCTATTGGAGAGGTTGCTCTTGGCCAGTTCTTAACTGCTTCATTCTTCTGGATATCTACTCGAATTTTGTCACCCGAAACCACATGGCCTAAGAAAGCCATTGATTTGAGCCAAAACTCACACTTTGAGAACTTCGCATACAATTCATGGTCCTTAAAAGTCTGAAGGACAATTCTAAGGTGTTTGGCATGCTCCTCCCCATTCTTCGAATACACCAAATATCATCATTGAACATGATTACAAACATGTCAAGGTAGGGTCTAAACACCCTATTCATCAAGTCCATGAAAGCCGCAGTGTGTTCGTCAACCCAAAGGACATGACCAAGAACTTAAAGTGGCCATATCTAGTCATGAATGCTGTCTTTGGAATGTAATATTCTCTCACTTTCAACTGGTGGTAACCCAATCTGAGGTCTATCTTTGAAAAGCATGAGGCACCATAAAGTTGGTCAAATAGATCATCTATCCTGGGAAGAGGATATTTATTCTTGATCGCGACCTTGTTTAATTGCCTATAGTCTATACACATCCTGAGAGACCCATCCCTCTTCCGTACAAACAGAAGGGGAGCACCCCAAGGAGAAACACTTGGCCAAATAAAGCCCTTCTCTAACAAATCCTTCAACCGCTCTTTCAACTCTTTCAACTCAGCGGGGGCCATTCTATATGGGGGAATTGAAATAGGTTGCATGCTGGGAAGAACATCAATCCCGGATTCGATCTTCCTATCAGGAGGGACTGCAAGCAAACCCTTAGGGAACTTATTCACAAGTGAAACTAACTCAAGAGTAGGGGACTCATATCATCAGATTTAACTCGCACGAGGTGGTAAATACAACCTTTAGAATTTAGCTTTCTAGCCCTCAAGTAGGAAATAAACTTATCCTTGGTTGTAACAGTACTTCCCTTCTACTCTAGGACTGGTTCATTGGGAAATTGGAATTTGACAACTCAGATCCTACAATTTTATGGAGGCATAGCAGGAATGGAGTCAATATCCATACCAAGGATTATGTCAAAAGTCAACCATCTCCAACTCTACTAAGTCAGCCAAAGTATCCCTATGATAGATGGATACTACACAATCTCTATTGGCCCTCTCAGCTAGGATAGACTTATCAGCGAGAGTAGAAACAATATAAGGCTCAAGAAAAAACTTTGGAAAACTCTCGAATTTATTGGTCACATAGGGAGTCACAAAAGATAAAGTGGCACCCGGGTTAAGTAATGCATTACAATTATGAGAAAAGACTCGGAGCATACCCATAATAACATCTGGTGCAACCTCTTGGTCTTGTCGATTACCCGTCGCATACAGATGGTTCGTCCCACCTCCTGCACTCGCAGTAGTAGCCTTCTGATGACTGCCCCCTGGGGGCGCTGTAGAAGACTGAGCGTTGTTACTCCCATTACCCCATCTCCTCATCGGACACTCACCTTGAAAATGGCCATGTTGTCCACATGGATAATAAGCATTTGTGCCCTCACGGCATGCACCAAGGTGAAGTTTTCCACATCTTCCACAAGGTGGCTTTCCTCTCGGGCCTTGGGTCATGCTAGCTTGGGATTAAGGACCTGAGCTCTGAAATTCTGGTGACCATAAGATTTCTGCTCATACCTGTTTTGCTAAATAAGCGCACTTATCACCGAGGGTGCATAGCTAGAAGACCTCTTCTAAAGATAAGTTTTTTCACCCTTATGCTGCTTATGTTGGCTAGGCTCATGCCCTGCTGATTTGGCCTTTTTACTCTGCTGCTCTTCTCTTTCCTCTTCTTGTCCTCCTCAGTTCACTAGGCATAAACCGTAAGTCTAGAAATGTCCATGCTTGGGATCAGCAATGCGGCCTCATACTCCCTCTTTACATGCCTGCCTAATCCAAACACGAACTCATCTCTGGGGCATATCGAGACAACTGAATGAACTTGAGGTTGTACTCCTTGACAATCATCCCCTCTTGCTTCAGGTTCATGAACTCCTCAACCTTCGCCTCCCTCAACTCCTAGGGAAAGAAGTGATCGAGGAAAGCATTCTCAAACTCCTTCCACTCAGCAGGTTCAACATCCTCACCTCTACCATCTTCCCATTGGTTATACCAGACATTAGCAATATCTTTAAGCTGATATGAGACAAGCTCAACTCCCTCAACATCATTCGCATGCATAGCCCTCAAAATCTTGCACATCTCATCAATAAAGTTTAGTGGGTCTTCCTCAACCTTAGACCTCGTATAGACTTGCGGGTTCATCCTCAAGAAATCTCTGAGCCTGGTTACAGTTGTAGGCTCTTGGGAGCCGGTGCTAGGGGACTGGGGACCTCGGCTATTACTCTGGGAGGCCACTAACTGAGAGAGCATAGCAATGGCTCCCCTGAAGTCTGCTTCCGAAGTAGAGGCTGACTGAGCAAGTGGTGTCTGTGCGATATCAGTAGCTCTAGCAGGTTGACCCCGTCTCCTCATCTCAGGCTGGGTAGGACCTCTGGTGGGGAATTTTCAGCGTTTGGGGCTGAGGCATCTCTCTGGGCAGCAGTGCATTTAAGAGGCATGATCTGCAAACGTGCAACACACGAATTAGAAGAGAGTTTTATAGAGACAAACTCTATCTCAAGAACTCAGAATGTCAGAGAAGTGTAACCATTTCTAATGTCCTATAGCATCCTGTTTATGAAATGTGGTGCACTACACACGCATAAACAAGACTCTACTAGACACGGCTTCATAGACTCCTTAGGACTCTTGAACTCTATGCTCTGATACCAAGTTTGTCACGCCCCGGGAGGGTACCCTAGGCGTGGCTGGCACCTAGAGACTCTTGCTAGTCCCCAAGCGAGCCAGTCAATCTCAGGAAAGTCATCCAACATCAAGCATATCAGAAAGAATATAATAAGGTAGTGAGCTACATCAATAAGAAGTGCCAATGGCCAATAAACTCTGTCTCAACATCGATGATAAGTAAATCGTATTACTAACTCAACTCTAAGAGGGAAAGACTTCACATCAAATCTCAACTCATGTCTTTGAAGCCTCTAACTGAACTAGACAATCCAAGAGGGTACCATGACAGGCCATGGCTACCCAACTCAATAAACAAAATAACAAATAAAGAAAAAGGGCTCCTCCGGATAGCAAAGAGGGCTAACCAATGACTGAACTAAGAATTTACAAACCTCGACGATGCGTCTGCTGAAGTCCTCTAACTCCTGTATCTGCTTCAATGATGCAGCGCCGAGTGGCGTCAGTACGTGGAATGTACCACATGTAAGATGGCGGAATATAACAATACGGATAGAACAATATAGGGATAACATCAACTTAACATCATACTCTGTCAGAATGTCAAATGTCTATCTAAAGCAAGAAAAAGAGTAGACAAATGACTGTCAACATCTCATCAATACATCAGACTCATCTCAAGGAAACTCGACTCAACTCAAGGACCCATGCCCCTTTAGGACAAGGATAAAGAGTAGGTAATAGAACATCAACATCCATCAAGGCTCATACCATCACATAACATCGGAGCACTATCAATGTAGGACATAACTGGGAGTTTCTCTAACCGACAACCATCACATATGAGCCGGTGATGATACAACAAAGCGATGTCGTTGCCATATCCATCCAGTACCCTGTCGGGGTATAGGACATTACCATAAGTGGATCCACAATAAAAAACATCAGTCCTCCTTTGGGACAAGGAAACATCTGCACTGTGGTTCGATCCTCTCTCCTACGCAGGCCACGTAGTTAATGAGTTCGAGTGGGACTCACTCTCACTCACTTCGGTGCTCAATACTCCTCCCAGAACTCGACATAATCATAAAACATCATCATCATTGGTCCCATAGGAACATAGTATATCAACATCATGATCATCGGCCCCATAGGGACATAGTACGTCAATATCATCATCGTCATCAACATCAATTCATCAATATCAACATCCACATCGTGGACTCGAAACATCCTTTTAGAATTTAGTTTCAAGTTTTAAGACTCATGAACATCACTCTCATCAACATTATCATCCAGACTCTCATCAATTTAGAGCACAATCACAACATCACAAACATCATCATTGTGGAGGCTCTAGACTCATCGCCTAAGCTCATTCTTGCATTCTTTAGTATAAAAGAAATAGAATTTTGTAAAATCATTCATGAAAACAAGTTATGTAGTAAAATAGTTTTTGATGATCATCAATTATTTAAGAAAAATACACGAATTAAGAAGAATCTCAATAGAATACTCAAGGATTTTCACATATAACTCATCATCTTCAATCATAGACTCAATTTACTCAAAGGAGGCACAAGGAAGAACAATCCCATGCTTTAGGTTAGCCTTAGATACCTGGGATGATTGCTATCAACACAAATCCCTTGGAACTTCCTCTCAACTCCTCAATCTAGATTCTCCTTTACTCTCCTCAAGCCCTAGCGTATTAGCGTTGTTAGGAAGAGGATTTAGAATGGGGTTTAGACCCTTTCTTTGTGAAAATGACTTATATTGGTCATGCATGTGTTTTAGAAGATGTTAGGAATGGACGAGAATGCCCCTCGTATTTTTAAAAATTTTCCAGCCGTGAAATAACGCAGTCCGCGATGTGGACTAGTCGCGTACAACTCATTTTTGGCAAAAATCTTCCTGAATGAGTTTTCTCAACCCCGTCGAAAATTTATGGAAAAACATAAGTTACCCTTCGCAATGGGTTCGCGACGCGGCTCTGTCGCGCACCTCCACTGTTTTGTGCCTCGGAACGAAAAATTATCTATTGACTCGGTCGCCCTAAAACATCGACCAAGACCCTTCCCGCACTCAATTAATCACGGTGATCATAAATTTGGCCTTGGATTCGCCATCCGAGCATCGGAAGATGCATTATGCAGTCCTCTCTCCTCTCTCCTCTAGGGGTATTTTGGTAATTTTACCTGGCATTACACTCCACCCACGAAATTATCTATATCTATATCTATACTAAAAGCGTGAAGGCCCTTAGAAATGTTATTTGAACTTTTTACCCTTTATTAGAATACTCAACTTTAGATAAAATTGTCATTTCACTATTTTTTTTAATTTATTATTTTATCCTTTATTTATTTAGTTTCGAGATTCACTTTTGGATTATAATTTCTTTATATTTAGAATTCACTTTTGATTTAGGACTACTCTACATAAGTAATTGTCTAGGCTATGAAGAAAAGGAAAGAAAAAATATTATTATTATTCTAATATTTAAGACTTTCAAATTTATTAAATTTTGGTTATCAAATATTTTGTAATAAAAGTATGTAATATAACAAATATAAAAAGGAAAATTTTTAGTAAAATTACATTGGTAATATTAGACGACTCCTTTAAAATTTAGGAGTCTTTTTTCCATATAAAATTTTAATCAATTAATTATTTAACTTATAACAATTCAACTCCAAATTATTACTTTATATAATCATAAACTATTAACATATCTATATTATAAGTAATTAAATTGATTTTTTCATCCTTGCTAGTACACAATAGATTAAACTATTGTATTAAACTAATAATATTTATTTCATTTTGTTTACATAAATATCGTATTTATTTTAACAAGTACTATTTATATATAATTTTTAAATTGACATGACTAATACGTGCAAAACATGTACACTTAACTATGAAATATGAATATTTAGCACTAGACCAACAAAGATAGACTAGGCATAACACATTTTAATTAATTTATTTTATCCTTAAATAAAGTTTACTTTCTCCTATATTTACCCAACAAGAGGATGTGAAGAAAAGTCAAAAAAAGATGTATGGTGATACAATGTTTTTAGACGTGCTTTTAATTATTTCCAATTAAATGTTTGTTACTCCAACAACAGAAACCATTAGTAAGGAATATTTTTTGTTCGTGGGATTATATGATTTTCTTTTTGTTGCTAAGAATCATATATGCTTCGATTTTTAGTTCTTGGGATAGTGTTTCCTTCAAGGTTCCATTTTCTGAGTCGATCGATACAAACTCCGTTCGGCCATTCGCCGATAATCCGACGTAGAATCGCCCACCGCAATTTTCTGTCTCTCCAAGACATCCATTTTGGAATTCATCGTAATATTTTTCAGAAACTAAAAACTACCCTTCTTTGGGAGCAAGAAATCCAAAAAAGACTTGAGTCTAGTTGGTATCACAAATTGAATTACAGATCTTGATCGGTCAAGATCGCGCCGCTCTCGTTGAGGTCTACCCTCCTTGGATTTCTACTAATAAAGGATACATAATTATGATTGTTCACTTAAATCATCGCCGCATCGATGATGAAGCTGACGTGAGACACATTTTTTTCGGCGAATATTTCCTTTCTCCAGCAAAATCAGAAAACCAGATCTGTCGAACTAGGGTTTTCCGGTAAACTTTGCATCTCACCAACGATCTCTCTCCCCGCGGAATCAGATCTGTCATGAGATTCCATCAACCAGTAAGCAGGCCCTCCAGCGAGGACTAGTTTTCCAGCGACATCATCTCTGGCAATTTCAAGATTCTGGTCAGGCAACTGCACGTTCCTACGACGAGTTCAACAGTAAATTTGCCGGTTAGATTAATCAGGTGACATCCTTCATTTTCTCTTTCCTTCTTGTTCACTTTCTGTGTACATTTTTTCTCTTTCCTTTTTCTAATCAGATTTTCTGTTCTCTCCTGTTTTGGCATTATTTCCCATATGTGTATTTCTCTTTTTTTGTGTTCAATTTCTTGTTTCGGTCAATTTCTCTGCTCTCTTGTTTTGGAATTTAAGGTTCTGACTTTTTGCTCATTGTTCTTTTCTATATACAATTTGTGCTTTCTATTGTCTATTTGGTGTAGACGTTATATGCTAGGGAGTATTTTAGATGCTCTTTGTTTATTTTGATTGTTCTACATACCTTTGGTTATTCGGTTAGCATACCTTTATCAATTGTTTTATAGTATAGTTGGTACCTTTTACTTATTTATTATACTGTGTTGAGCTACATAGTTTAGTGGCGTCTGGATCGAATGATAGACTAGGGTCATGTCGTCGGTTGGGGTTGGGGTCGGGGGTAAGAGGCAGGGGTAGGGAGAGGGTCACGGGCTTTTGTAAGTTAAGGATAGCATCGTGGAATATAGGATCTTTAGCTGGAAAATCCATAGAGCTAGTAAAATATCATAAGAGGAGGCAAAATTAATATAACATATCTTCAGGAGACCAGGTCGGCAGGCACCAATGCTCGGGACGTGGATGGATTTAAGTTGTGGTACTCGGGTGGTTCTAGGGATTGAAATGGTGTAGGTATCCTAGTAACCGAGGACCTTAGGGATTATGTGGTTGAGGTTAGGAGGGTTAATGATAGGATGATGCTTATCAAACTCGTGGTTAGTAGGCACGTAGTGAACGTTGTTAGTGCTTATGCGCCCAAAGTAGGCCTACATGAGGAAGTTAAAAGGCTCTTTTGGGAAGATCTGGATGAGGTTGTGCGAGGCATACCAGAGACAGAAAAAATCTTCATGGAGGGCGACTTTAATGGGCATATCGGGGCAACTAGTAGCGTGTTTGAGGATGTACATGGAGATTTGTTTTTGGGGAAAGGAATGGAGGGGGGACGTCTTTCTTGGATTTTGCCAAAGCCTTTGAGTTAGTTATTGCTAACTCATACTTCCTGAAGAGGGAAAACAACTTGATTACCTTCCGTAGTACGGTAGCTATGACTCAGATAGATTACCTGCTTCTATGGAAGGGCGATAGAAGTCTATGTAAGAATTTCAAGGTTATTCTGAGTGAAAATATTTCCACTCAACATAGACTTCTAGTGATAGATTTAGAGATCGAGAGAGAAAAGAAGAAGAAGGTTATTTATGCCCAACCGAGGATTAGATGGGGATGCCTTACTCCTTCCCTTTCCCAAGAGATGGAAGACAAGTTAAGAGGTTTAGAGGCAGGGAGTAGTGGCAGAAATGTGAACAATATGTGGGACACTACTGCTGGTTGCATTAGAAAGGTACCTGTCGAGGTTCTAAGGGTTTCGAGAGGGGCCTTATGTGGACGTCAAGGCGACTGGTGGTGGAATGAGGAAGTTCAGGCCAATGTGAAAGATAAGAAGGTTGCTTACACGAAGTGGCTGGAGTGTAGGGATGAAGATGAAAAGTGAATGCTTAAGGAGACATATAAGACAGCTAAGTCAGAAGCAAAGATAACAGTGATGGGTGCTAAGATAGCAGCTTTTGAGCGCTTATATGATGAGCTAAGTGATAAAGTCAGGGACAAGAGATTGTATAGGCTCGCTAAAGAGATAGAAAGGAAAGCTCGCGACCTGGACCAAGTAAAGTGCATCAAGGATGAAAAATGCAAACAATGTTAACAAAATAAGTTAAAGTAAATAATACTCAAAATATCGTATCATCTTATATATACCTTGAATTCATTAAACATCGCTTGACAAATATTATTTGGAATCTCCCCCCTCCCCCCAAGAGTGATATGCCTCCGTGTATAACCTCCTAATTTTCTCCTTTAGAGCATTCACAACCTATTTTGAAGAATGCCACCTGCAAGACACATAATAAACATGTTACTAGTTCATCTATAATTTAATAAGATAGCAAAAATAAATTAATAAAAATACAAACTTACGATGTTCCATCACACTCTATAATGACTCTCCCACATTTGTCCCTCTGTCTAGGAGCTAAGTCAGGGACAAATAAGTAGTGTTTCAATACATGGAGAGACAATTTAAAGTTCCAAATTAAATCTAAGTTCAGATTAAACACTACTAAAGTTAAACGTAACAAATCCTAAGGTTCAACTTCTACATTATATACAAGTTCAAAGTTCACAAATAAAGTTCAAGTTCTAAAATCCTAAATTCAAGTTGTAATGAAATTAAATCTAAGTTCTACGTTAATAAAAAATCCTAATTAAAGTTCAAACTTTATATTACATTCAACTTCGAAGTTCACAACTTTTGGACTTTGAGAAAAGTGCACTGATTTCTTGGGCTTGGAAGATGCAACTTGAATGACTTAGGTAATGTGCACTGCCTTCCGCGTTTTTGGTGGAGGCAGAGATGATGTAGACTAAAGGTGCTTGGACTTTCTCAGCAAATGAACAGATGGTTCGGAGATGACATCCTCGAATCCAGTCATCTCTCAAATTTTCACATTACTGTACTGATGGGAAGATGCACTTTGAATACTGGATGAAGAAGGTTCATAAGTTAATAGATTAGTGATGGCTGACAAATCCAATGTTGTCAGTTCTTCGTCTATTGGGACTATATTGGAGCAATCAACCTAAACAAAAATGGATTTTTGTAAAAAATTTTATATGGTAGGAAATATTGAAGATTTTCATAAAATAAGTTGTGTGGTTGTATAATTTTTAGAAGAAAATATAATAGACATAAGGTATATATGAATTACCTTTTAAAGATCACTGATGGAACAAACTTTTATACTTCTTGGTATTCCTTCAGTAATATGGTAGTTTCCACCATTCTCGTCTTTTGTGAAAAGTCTTAAGCCATAATTGGTGTCATTTTCATTTATAACATACTTGGAATTATTCGAAAGATTATCTTCACCTATGACTTTGTTGAGCTTAGGCACACCTGAATATAATGCATAACAAAATGAGAAGCTATAAAACACATAGAACAAAATTATAAGTTCAAAAAATTATACTCGAGTTGAAATCTTATTTTGGAATGAACCTTTGGATACTACAGCTCTGTCATATGTAATTTAGGTAAAAATTTTCTATCCAAGGGAAAAAAAAGTTGTTCCTTTTTCATGGATTGGAGGGACAATGAAAAGGAACAACTTTTTTTCCCTTGGATAGAAAATCTGAACCTAAATGACATATGACAGAGCTGTAGTACCCTAAGGTGCATTACAAAATGAGATTTCAACTCAAATATAATTTTTTGAACTTATAATTTTGTTCTATGTATTTTATACCTTCTCATTATATTATGCATTATATTTCAGGTGTGCCTAAGCTCAACAAAGTCATAGGTGAAGATAATCTTTCGAATAGTCCTAACTGTGTTATAAATGAAAATGACACCAATTATGGTTCTAGACTTTTGACAAAAGACGAAAAAAATGATGGAAAATACCATATCACCGAAGGAATACCGAAAGTATAAAAGTTTTCCATCAGTTTGATCTTTATAAGGTAATTCATATTTACCTTATGTCTATTATATTTTCTTCTAATAGTTACTCAACTACACAACTTATTTTATCAAAATCTTCAATATTTCCTACCATATAAAAAAATTACAAAAATTCCATATCTTTTTTAGGTTGATTGCTCCAATTTAGTCCCAACTGCCGAAGAACTGAAACATTAGATTTGCCAGCCATCGCTGATCTACCAGCTTATGAACCTTCTTTGTCTGGTATTCAAAGTGCATCTTCCCATCAACACAGTAATGTGAATATTTGAGAGCCGATTGGATTCGAGGATTTCACCTCTGAACCATCTGTTCATTTGCTGAGAAAATCCAAGCACCTTGAGTCTACATCATCTTTGCGTCCACCAAAAAAGCTAAGGCAGTGCACCTTACCAAAGTCATTCTAGTTGCATCTTTCAAGCCCAATAAATTAGTGCACTTTTCTCAAAATTCAAAAGTTGTGAACTTTGAAGTTGAATGTAATATAAAATTTGAACTTTAATTAGGATTTCTTAAATTTGAACTTTAGGATTTTGTATTTAAGTAGAACTTAGATTTAATTTCATTAGAACTTGAATTTAGGATTTTAGAACTTGATTTTAATTTATGAACTTTGAACTTGTATATAATGTAGAACTTGAACTTTAGGATTTGTTAAGTTTAACTTTAGTAGTGTTTAACTTGAACTTAGATTTAATTTGGAACTTTAGTAGTGGTGATCAAATTCAATCATTTAAAGTATTATTAATAAGATGATTTGATAAGTAAATATTTTATTAACATTTTCTCCGAGGAGTGCAAAATGCAAGCTAGACAAACAAAGAAGAACGAAGGAAGTAATTTGAAACATCTGTTCATAGAGGGAAAAGATGAAGATTATCACGTGCAACAAGGAAAACAAGAGAGTTGATATGAATACTTCAAACACCATTGACCTCACCATTTCGGTAATTTTCATATCTTTTGTTTATCTAAAAGGTCACCATTTTGGTAATTTTCATATCTTCTATTTATCTAATAATTTTCTTTTCTTGCTTTATTTTTAATTTAGGGATCATCTCTTGTAAGGACCTGGATTTTTGAATGACTTTATCGGACTTTATAATGTCGCCCCATGAGAAAAATTGATCAAGTGTCACTTCATGGAGGCCCACACGGCTCGTGTGAGGTAGCACGGACCGTGTGGCCTCGAGTGAAGAGGTACGTGTCCTTATTTTCGATTATGGGGACTTGACAGGGATTTTCGGGCTAAGGCACATCACACCGGAACTCCACACGGACCGTATGATGCTTCACGGGCCGTGTGGTGAGCCATGTGATGGCCTTGCACCTAGAAAACCAAGATCAAGGACAAGTGTGGTCACACGACCACCCACACGGTCCGTGTTGTGTGTCACGGGCCTTGTGGCCCACCATATGGCTCATGACGCAAAATTCTTCTAAGTATGGAATCACCATCTCGTAACTTTGCATGGTAGAATTTTCCTAAGTATCATTTCACGATCCTTGACACGACGCATGTAGTGTCACACGGTCCGTGTGACCATCCATGTGAACTTCCTCCGCATCGAAAATTCTATATGGGATCTCAAGCTAAGTTTCACTTTCACTTCTTCAATTCAAGCTTATTTATGTTGATTAAGGCCATCATAGGTCTCCTACATCAAGTCAAGTTCAATAGAATTCCATTGGCTAAGTTTTTCACAAGTACTAATAAAAGGATCAACTTCAAATGGTCATATCTCTTAGCAAAAAAAGAACTGGATGTCCCACAACCTATCAAATTGAAGCTCTTTGAATTATCGTTCCAACACATCTAGTCTCACCTCATTTCGAGTTCGGAGCCAAAAGTTATGTCCTTTTCCATAAAACCTATCTGGGCCAGACGGAGGCCTTCACGGACCGTGAAGAGCTTCACGAGTCGTGAAGCCAACTGTGTGAACTTCGGTTTAAAATTTAAGGGGGCGTTTTATTAAGGTATTTTTGATATTTTAACCGCCCAAGGCTTTTAAGACCTTTTAAACCCCCTTTTACATTCCTAAACTTTTACTACACTAATTCTAAACCCTCATTCAAGACTAACACTTAGTTTCTGGAATTAGACTCTCAAAATTCACTCCAAGTCTCACCTGTAAGATTCAAGCTAGCTTTCAATTGGGTTTCAACTTCAAGCTAAATTCTTCTTGAATTCCTCTTCCTAAGCAAGGTATGTGGGATTGATTCTTGGTCCCTTTCAACCAAGAAGAGACAAAGTCTTCTCAATTTATTTCCATGGAATTTTGCCTACTTTAAATATGAATTTTGAGAATTATTACTTAACAAATTTAATTGATGTATGAACTGTATTTTATTCATGATTTTAAGTTACTTTAAGCCCTATTATGATGATTTACATTG
Source organism: Solanum rostratum (assembly GCA_029948455.1). Classification (NCBI taxonomy): domain Eukaryota; kingdom Viridiplantae; phylum Streptophyta; class Magnoliopsida; order Solanales; family Solanaceae; genus Solanum; species Solanum rostratum. The sequence continues at coordinate 16,933,112 of CM057046.1, read as the reverse complement.
AAGTTATGATATAAGTCCCCTTTAAAGCTTGATTTATGCATGAGTGATTTATATTATGATTAAAATGTGGATTTAATTATGGATTCACTTCAATCATGTATTATATTATGGATTTTAGATTGAATCTCAATTACCCATGGTAATCCCACATCATTCATGACATAGACATTTACGAACATTGGATTTTATGGAAATTATGAAGTGGGTTAAACCCAATTATGTTTTATGATATGATTTTGATAAGGTATTGGTTATGACAAGAATGTGATCACATAAATGTCTATTGTAATGGCTCTTTGAGTATTTTTGGTGCATGCACCATATCAACATGAGCATGAGTTATTTCTATGTATAAGTATCATGATTATGAATTATGGTTTGACTTTTGAGCCTAAATGTGCATTGAACAGATTTGAAATGGCTATTTTATCTCTTGAAAGCATATATATGTATAAGTATTCTTGTGGGATGTTTTGACTTAGCACCAATAGATTGGGGCGTCAGGGCTATCCCCAAGGGTCCTCTCCCTTTCCTAGAACTATGTTCTAACATAGGAATGGAAGCCATTACCGAAAAGACTGGGTCGTAAGGAAGGTGACCATCCACCGAAAAGACGAGGTCGTAAGGTGTGATGGAGATACCTTTGGCAAGTAATCATCTCCTACCGATGGGAGGTCTTTATAAGACTAATTCATGTAATAGTTCATATGAGTTTGATTTGTCGGTTATGGTCCATCCCCACTATATATGAGCTTTATTGCATTACATACATCATGGACTTCATGGCATATTGTATACTACTCTTCTTTTGATAGATGACTCTATTTATGTTATGTGCCCTTGTCATCTAACATTGAACACAGATTCGGTAAGTCATACGCATTGCATGCTTGCATACTTAGTACATTCAAATGTACTAACACATACGTTTTCCTACATGATCACACCATATAGGGACCGAGGAGTACATCTATCCACCGCACGACGTTTAGCTCGAATCTCAAGTTTGCTTGTTGTTGTGAGTCCTATCTTCCAAGGACAAGCCACCTATCCTCTACTTATGGTGCTTTTGTTAGGTTATTTATAATTGAGGGGGAGCCCAGGGAATATCTTGCCCTCGCCCTATCTTATGACTAGAGGCATTGTTGGACATTTTGTAAACTCCTTTATGTTTATATGCTAACTGTTATGTTGGAGATTATGTTATGGCTTGGTTACCCATTTTGTATTGTTATGTGTTGTGGTTATGAGTCTTATGACTTGATGGTATGATATGATGCGAAAGATCCTAAGTCTCGACTTGCCCCCATAGCGTGAGTCATACTTACCCGTCCCTTAATCTTTATGTGCTACGTACTATGTGAATCTATGTAAATCCCCTTTCCCTATGGTATCCCCATAGCATGAGTCTTACTTTACCGTCCCTTAGAATTATGTTTTTATAATTTGAGTAAGCTTCCGAACTGACGATGTGAATTTGGATACTTTGAGGCTTATTTGAGGACTCTCGGGTCCCCATTCGCCATGTTACTCCTAGACCCTAGATCTGGGTCGTGACATATTTGTAGCCATGTGAAGGTTATATACACATTTCATTTAAAAACCTAATGGGCTAGAAAGATATGGGCCCGAATTGTGGGCCAATTGTACACAAGCGTATAATTATGTTTGAACAAGAAAAAAAATGAATTATTATATTGTGTTAAAATTTAAAATTACAATAATTAAAAATAAAAGCAATTATCAAAAATTAATCTAAAATCGCCCAAAATAGTATTTTTTAAACTATTTTAAAATATAAACATAAAAAGTAATACCCCTATTTTGAAAAATCAACGAATATCTTTATTTTGAAAAATCTGACATAAATGCAATAATCTTTTGGCGGGTGATTCCACTCAAAGCACATCTGACTAACTGAGTTCAAGGAAACATATGAAAACCCAGAAACTTTTCATTGTGAAAAAACATTGAAGCATATAGGGTAACCATTTGAATATCCATGTCTTGGATACATAACTATCTCATCTTTGTGTGAATATCCATTTAATCTTCTCGCATAGGGATAAAGACCGTCTTGATCTTTTTAGACAACATTATTGTGTTCTGAAACTGAGATTTTCTTCTGTGATCATTGTTTTGAGGTTTTTCTATGAAAGCTACTTTTCTCTGTGCATATTCTAGCAAAGCCAAGATTCACATTTCATATTGTTGATTGCCATTCCACTTCTTCCAATTGTCACGACTCGGGGTTAGGGCCTAGGTGTGACATGGCGAATGGGGCATAGAGAGTTCCCAAACAATCCTTAAGTATCTATAACCACATCATCGGTTCGAGAATAGCATTCAAACACATATACTTGTAGAGTCAAATCAGAGTTTCTCAGATTCATTCTAATAATACGAAAGCAATACACTAATCATAGCAAACAGATTTAAGAAGAGTTTACATAGTGCCCAACAAATGGCTCCAGCTAAAGGAATGGGCCAGGACAAGTTCTGGGCTCACCCTCAATAAAGAAGAACATTCTATCATAACAATAAAGAAAGATAGTTGGCTCAGCCTCGGAAGATGGGACTCACCACAGCAAACCCCGGGAATGGGCTATTCGTCAACCTGTGGATAAACACGGTGCTCGGCCCCTACATGGTAAAATCATATGGGCATAAAGTATGCATCACTACGTTTGAATATACTAAGTATGTGGGTATGTAATGCATATGACTTAGCAACCCTGCATTTCAATGTTAGATGACAAAGGCACATACTATAGATATATATATACGAGATGCCATGAAATTCATGATGCGTGAAATGCAATAATGCTCAAATATAGTGGGGATGGACTATAACCGACAAATCAAATCCATGCGAGCTATTACATGAATTAGTCCGATAAAGACCTCCCATCTGTAGGAGAAGATTACTTGCCAAAGGTAATCTACATCACACCTTACGAAAATCACCATTTCGGTGGATGGTTACCTTCCTTATGGAACTCACCATTTCAGAAAGATTTTTCAGCATCTTTCTTTACATTTCATATTAGATTTTCATATATGTATAACCATTCCTTACGACCCGGTCATTTTAGTAATGACTTACATTCCTATGTTGGCACATACTTCAAGGAAAGGGAGAGAGCCCTTGAGGATAGCCCTAACACCCCCAATCCATCGGTGCTAAGTCAACGACATCCCACTTGAATACTTATACATATATATGCTTTCAGGAATTTATACAGTTCATTTCAAACCATCCAATACACATTTAGGCTCAAATGCCAAATCATAGTTCATACTTGTGATGCTCATGCAAGGAATAGCTCATTCACATATACAGAATGGTGTAAGCACCCAGAATGCTCAAAGATCCAGAATCATAGACATACCGGTGATTACCTTTTTGTCATAGACAATATTTTATCAGAATCATATCATAATTATTTCAGAAAACATAGTTGGGCTTAACCCACTTCATAATTTCCATATATCAATGTTCATGAATGCAATGCAATGCATGATATAAGGATAGCATGGGTAACTTGGATTCACGTTAAAATCGACCATAAAAATGAACTTGAGGAAATCCATAATTGAAAACCACATGTAAATAGTAATATAGATCACCCATGCATAAAACAACTTTAAAAGGGGACATGCATGTTCATACTTCATAACTCAATGTAAATCATCTTAATAGTGATCAAAGTGAATCGAAATCATAGGTAAAATACAACTCATGCATCAATTAGATTTAATAAATTCAAATAATGAAATCTCAATTTTAAAGTAACTAACATTCATGAAATAGAATGAAAGATTTTTGGGTCTTCTTAGTTGAAAGGGATCGAGAATCAATCCCACATGCCTTGATTGAGGAGCTATATTTGACGAATAAATTAGGCTTGAATTGGACTCCAATAGAACCCTAACTTTGATCCTAAAGAGGAGTGTAGAGAGGAATAAGGAGGTGATCTTGTGAGGGGTAGAAGGTTTTAGGAGAATGAATTAAGAGGGGAGGGATATCAGCTAAATTAGGGGTTTAGGATAGGTAAAAAGTCCCAATTCATAATTAAAATAAACCGGAATTACATAAATACCATTAATGAAATGGACCTAAATTAGGATCGCCAGGTCCACACGAATGACTACATGGTCCGTGAAATGTCACACGGACCGTGAGTAGTGGCCATGGTCCGATACTTAGAACTTGCAGAGGGAAGATCTCACGGAGCTAAGTGGTACCACACGGACGACTACATGGTCCGTGTAACTCCATACGGGTCGTGACATCGATCGTGTAACTTATTTGAAACAATTTTCGCGCGACAAAGTTATGAGGCGGTACTACCATACTTAGAATATTTTTACGCAGTGAGTCATATAGATAGGTGTCGCATCACACGGACCGTGTGAGTGGCTGTGTGCCCTCACTTGGCCAAAATTCCCTTTGTCTTACAGTTGTCCCAATCGTGAAGTAGACCAAGTGCCTCTTCACGGGAGGCCTCACAGTCTGTGTGGCTTCACACGACCCGTGTAGGCCCCTTCGTGGAGTGATTCCTGGTAGTTCACTTGGGAAAATTCCAAGATGTTTGGGGCAATGCCACTTGAAAAATCCAGGTCCTTACATCATCTCCCCCTTGGGAATATTCGTCCCCAAATGTGCTATAATAAGGCTTGAAAGGCTTGACTTAGAGTATGAAATACCCAACACAAGATACAATGCATAGTTCATTATTGAAAAAAATCTTATCAAAAGTATCATTCAAAATCATTATTCAAAACCTTTAAGTTCATATTAAAATCGTAATTGAGTCACTCAAAACATTATAAAAACTCTTTTTCGTGCGTATCTATGCATGTCATGTCATGAGACTCAAGAGGGCAAGAAATGGCACCATTAGATAAGAAAGAATCCTAATACCTTAGGCTTGAGTAGTTTGGAAAAGATGAGGGTATCGCTTCACTATGTCAAGCTCCGCCTCCCAAGTAGCACTCTCCACATGTTGATTCCTCCAAAGCACCTTCACCGAAGCTATGTCCTTGTTACGAAGCCGCTTTACTTGCCTATCCAAGATTTCCACCGGCACTTCCTCATAAGACAAATTTTTCCCAACCTCAAGCCCTTCCAAGGACATAATGGTGCTAGGATCACTAACTAGCTTCCTCAATATAGACACATGAAAGACCGGGTGAATAGAACTCAATTCCGGAGGCAACTCCAACTTATAGGCCACACTCCAACACGCTCAACAATCTCATAAGGGTCATCATACCGGAGGCTTAGCTTGCCCTTCTTACCAAAGTGTGTCACACTCTTCATAGGCGAAACCTTGACATATACCCAATCACCAACACGAAACTCAAAATCCCTTCTTCTAACATCCGAATTGGATTTTTGACGACTTTGGGCCATTTTCAACCTTTCCCTAATCACCTTCACCTTATCCATGGCCTCCAACACCAAATCTGGACCAACTAGTGCCATCTCTCCCAACCCAAACCACCCCATCGGTGATCTACGCCTTCTCCCATGCAAAGCTTCAAACGACGCCATACCAATGCTAGCATGGAAGCTATTATTATAAGCAAACTCAATGAGGGGAAGATAGTCACCCCAATTGCCTTTAAACTCCAACACACAAGCCCTTAACATATCCTCCAAGGTTTGAATAGTCCTCTCTGCTTTGCCATCGATTTGAGAATCAAAAGTGGTGCTCAACTTAATCTTAGTTCCAAGTACCTTTTGAAAAGACCTCCAAAAGTGGGAAGTGAATTGGGTACCATGGTCCGATATAATGGACCTAGGTATACCATGCAACCTCACCAACTCCTGGATATACAACCTTGTGGAATCCTCAACGCTGAAGGTAGTCTTGACCGGTAGGAAATGAGCCGACTTCGTCATTTGATCCACAACAACCCAAATGGAATCAAATTGCCTTCGAGCCTGAGGCAACTCGACCACAAAATCCATGTTCACATCTTCCCATTTCCATTTGGGAATCTCAATGTCTTGGGTCTAGCCACCAGGCCTTTGGTGCTCTACGTTCACCTGCTGACAACTCAGGCATTCGGATACGAACTTAGCGATGTCTTTCTTCATACCATGCCACCAATACACTTCTTTCAAATCTCGATACATTTTTGTAGACCCCGCAAGAATAGAATAATTAGAGTTATGAGCCTCACTCATAATCACCCTTCTAAGACCATCCACATCCAGAACACAAAGCTGGTGTTGGTACTGGAGTACACCATCTCCCCCTGGGAGAACACCTCGTCTCCTTTTTAGAAACCAACCTCTTTAGTTCGAGTAATGATGGTTCTAAATCTTGCTTAGCCTTTACATCACTTACCACGGAAGATTTTGCCCCGTTTTGAACACGAATACCCCTATCGCTTGAATCAGTCAACCAGACACCCAACCTAGCTAAACGGTGAATATCTCTTGCCAACTTCTTGTTTTCTTCCCCAACATGCACCACACTCCCCATAGACAACCTGCTGAGAGCATCGGCCACAACATTTGCCTTGCCGAGATGATATAAAACACTCATGTCGCAATCCTTTAGGAGTTCCAACCACCTCATTTGCGGTAAATTGAGATCTCTCTGAGTGTATACGTATTGCAAGCTATTGTGATCGGGGAAAACATCAACATGAACCCCATACAAGTAACGCCTCCAAATCTTTAAGGCAAAAACCACCGCCGCCAATTCCAAGTCATGTGTTGGGTAATTACATTCATGCACCTTCAACTGCCTTGATGCATACACTATCACCTTACCCTGTTGCATAAGCACACAACTCAATCCAATCCGCGAGGCATCACAATACACCATAAAGCCCTCCAAACTATTTGGCAAAGTCAAGACAGCAGCCGATGTAAGCCGTTCCTTTAAAGTCTAGGAACTCCGCTCACATTTGTCCAACCACACAAACTTAGCCTTCTTCTGGGTCAACTTAGTCAATGGAGATGCAATAGTTGAGAACCCTTCAACAAACCTTCTGTAATACCCGACTAACCTGAGGAAACGCAAATATCTGAAGGAGTCAATAGTCAGGGCCAATTCTTCACGGCCTCGGTCTTCTTTGGGTCCTCTTTGATACCATAACCGGACACTACATGGCCAAGGAAAGCCACTTCACCCAACCAAAATTCACATTTGCTAAACTTGGCATACAATTTCTTCTGTCTCAAAGTTTGGAGGACCATTCTCAAGTGATCCCCATGCTCCTGCTCACTTCGGGAGTAAATGAGAATGTCGTCAATAAAGACCATCACAAAACTATCAAGGAAAGGCTTGGACACCCGATTTATTAGATCCATAAACACGGTTGGAGCATTGGTTAGGCCAAACGACATCACCACAAACTCAAAGTGCCCACACCTCGTCCGAAATGTTATTTTGGGAATATCACACTCCCTAACCTTCAACTGATGATAACCGGAACAAAGATCGATCTTTGAGAAATGAGTAGCTTCTTGAAGCTAATCAAACAAGTCATCAATCTTGGGATATAGGTACTTATTCTTAACGTTCACCTTATTCAGTTGCCTGTAACCAATGCACATCCGAAGAGTTCCATCCTTCTTTCTTACAAACAATACTAAAGCACCCCATGATGATATACTTAGCCAAATGAAACCCTTCTCCACAAATCCTTTAACTTCTCCTTTAATTCTTTCAACTCTGCTGGTACCATACGATAAGGAGGGATAGAGATAGGCTGAGTATTTGAAATAAGATCTATGCCAAAGCCTACCTCTCTTTTAGGAGGGATGCCCAGTAAGTCTTTGAGGAACACATCCAAAAACTCATTCACCACAGGGACCGACTCAAGAGTAGGCACTTCGAACTCCACATCCTTGACCCTCACAATCTGATAAATGCACCTCTTAGAAATCATTCATCGCGCCTTGAGGTAGGAAATAAATCGACCTTTAATAGAGGAGTCGCTACCCTTCCATTCAAGAACGGGTTCATCGGGAGGTTGGAACTTGACCTTCCGGGTTTTACAATCTATAGAGGCATATGATGCATGCACCCGATCCATCCTAAGAATTACGTCAAAGTCAAACATCTCAAGTTCTACAAGATCACACAGAAAAAAATTTTGTGCAATACCGAAACAGGGCAACCATGATAGAATCTATGTGCAGCAACAAATCCACTCACGGGAGTATAAACTGAGAAGGGGTCCCTCAAAACCTTGGGACTCAAACCAAATTTAACAACTAACAGAGGATTCACCAAAGACAAATTTTTACCCAGATCAAGCAAGACATAAGCATCAAAATGAATGACTTTTAACATACCGGTCATAACATCCGGAGCTTCCTCAAGATCCTGGCAGGCGTGGAGTGCATAGAACCGATTGCTCCTTGGGGAAACACCTTGGGGAGCTCTTTGTTGGCCTTGCCAGCCTTAGGCCACCTGACCTTGGCCTCTACAGGAATTCCTAGGACAATCAGCCATCTTATGATCTTTATCACCACATCTGAAGCAAACAACCAAATCTCTCCAACAGACTCCCGTGTGGGGCTCCCCACACTTGTCGTATGCAGGATATCCCTGACCGCCACCAATCGGTGCTGTAGGAGGAGGCACCAGATCATTAGCGACCCGAGTATCGGAACCTTGGCCCTGTTGGAAATGACCGAAACCACCACTTCGAGAACCAAAAAAATCCACCCTTAAAATAGGTCTTCTTGGAATCATGAACCCTTCTGTCCTTAAGCTTCTCCCCTTTGATCTGTTCAACATACACCATGAGTCTGAAAATATCCATATCACGTATAAGAATAGCAGTACGACATTCCTTAACAAGTAAATCAGATATACCCAAAACAAACTTGTGCATCTTAGCAGGGGGGTCAGCCACTAGTGATAGAGCATATTTGGAAAGCTTCGTGAATTTGAAGGCATAATCCCTCACACTGATACTTCTTTGCTTGAGATTGATAAACTTAGTCATTCTGAGCCTCTCTAAGCTCAAGTGGAAAGAAACGATCAAGGAAAGCAAATTTGAACTCTTCTCAGTTAACATCACCACTACAAACTCTTTCCATGGTCTATTGAGTATACCATACCTGAGGCATGTGTTTCAGTTGATAGGTAGCCAATTCAGCCTTCTCTTCAGAAGTGACACCCATGATGTTCAGTATTTTGGTAGGCTCATCAATGAACTCCTGGGCATCCTCATTGGCCTTTGATCCATGGAACTCCAGAGGATTCATCCGGGTGAAATCCCTCACCCTAGAGGCAGGTGCAAGATCCCGCTGCAAGTTAACCTTTCTTGTCTGAGAAGTTACCACCTGAGCGAGCATGGAGAAGGCTATGCTGAACTCACCATTTGAGATGGGCTCCTCCATAGGCTCGTGGGGAGCTTGATCCTCGTCAGTCGGAGCTGACCTTAGTAGAGGGGGTCTTTCTCGAGGCATCTTCTGAAATGGATCAACGGAACCATCAAGATAAGGGAACTAAATGTACTACCCATAAAATGACACAAGACATGAAGAAGTGAGGTAATACCTAAAATGTCTTCGTAGCCTCCCATTCATAGGTATGATGCACTTCACACCTATGAATAGGACTCTATGCAACGCGGCATGTTAGGCTCCGAGGATCATTTATAAACCTAGTGCTCTGATACCATCTTTTGTCATGACCCGGGGTTAGGGACTAGGTGTGACACCGCGAATAGGGACCCTAGAGTTCCCGAACAAGCCTCAGGTATCTATAACCACATCATCGGTTCGAGAATAGCATTCAAACACATATACTTATATAGTCAAATTGGAGTTTCTTAGATTCATTCCAGCAATACAAAAGTAATACACTAGTCATAGCAAATGGATTTAAGAAGAGTTTACATAGTGCCCAACAAATGCCTCTAGCTAAAGGAACGGGGCCAGGACAAGTTCCGGGCTCACCCTCAATAAAGAAGAGCATTTTGTAATAACAATGAAGAAAGATAGTTGGCTCGTCCTTGAAAAATGGGACTCACCAAAGTAAACTCCGGGATTGGGCTATTCATCAACTTGTGGATAATCACGGTGCTCAGCCCCTACATGGTAAAATCATGTAGGCATAAAGTATATGTTAGTATGTTTGAATGTACTAAGTATGCGGGCATGCAATGCATATGACTTACTAACCCTATATTTCAATGTTAGATGACAAAGGCACATACTATAGAAGAACTATATATTCAATGGAAATATATATATATATATACGAGATGCCATAAATTTCATGATGCGTGAAATGCAACAATGCTCATATATAGTAGGGATGGACTATAATCGACAAATCAAATCCATGCGAGCCTATTACATGAATTAGTCCAATAAAGACCTCCTATCGGTAGGAGAAGATTACTTGCCAAAGGTAATCTATATCACACCTTACGGAAATCACCATTTCAGTGGATGCACCTTCCTTACGGAACTCATGATTTCGGATGTATTTTTCAACATCTTTCTTTATATTTCATATTAGATTTTCATATACGTATAACCATTCCTTACGACCCGATCATTTCGGTAATGGATTACATTCCTATGTTGGCACATAGTTAAAAGAAAGGGAGAGGGCCCTTGGTGATAGCCCTAACACCCCCAATCCGTTGGTTCTAAGTCAATGACATCTCACTTGAATACTTATACATATACATGCTTTCAGGAATTTACAAAGTTCATTTCAAACCATCCAATATACCTTTAGGCTCAAATGCCAAATCTATAGTTCATACTTATGATGCTCATGCAGTGAATAGCTCATTCACATATACAGAATGGTGCAAGCACCCAGAATACTCAAAGAGCCAGAATCATAGACATACCGGTGATCACCTTTTTGTCGTAGCCAATATTTTATTAGAATCCTATAATAATCATTCAGAAAATATAGTTGGGCTTAACCCACTTCATAATTTTCATGTATCACTGTTCATGAATGCAATGTAATGCATGATATAAGGATAGCATGGGTAGCTTGGATTCATGTTAAATCATCCTTAAAAATGAACTTGAGGAAATCCATTATTAAAAACCACATGCAAGGGGACATGCATATTCATACTTCATAACTCAATGTAAATCATCATAATAGTGATCAAAGTGAATTAAAATCATAGGTAAAATACAACCCATACATCAATTAGAGTTAATTAATTCAAATAATGAAACCTCAATTTTCAAGTAACTAAAATTCATTAAATAGAATGAAAGATTTTTGGGTTTTCTTGGTTGATAGGGACCAAGAATCAATCCCACATACCATGATTGAAGAGCTGTATTTGAGGAATGAATTAGGGTTGAATTGGACTCCAATAGAAACCTAGCTTTGATCCTAGAGAGAGGAGTGTAGAGAGGAATAGGGAGGTGATCTTGTGAGGGGTTGAAGGTTTTAGGAGAATGAATTAAGAGGGGAGGGATATCAGATGAATTAGGGGTTTAGGATAGATAAAAAGTCACAATTCATAATTAAAATAAACCAGTTGTACATAAACGTCATTAATGAAATGGATCTAAATTGGGACCGTCAGGTCCACATGGACGACTACACTGTCTGTGAAATGTCACATGGACTGTGAACAGTGGCCGTGGTCCTATACTTAGAACTTGTAGAGGGAAGATCTCACGGAGCTAAGTGGTACCACACGGATGACTACACGGTCTGTGTGACTCCACACGGGTCATGACATCAACCATGTAATGGTACTTAAAATAATTTTTGCACGATAAAGTTACGAGATGGTACTACCATACTTAGAATAAGTTTTACGCAGTGAGTCATACGGACAGCCACACGTACCGTGTGAGTGGCCGTGTGCCCTCACTTGGCCAAAAATCTCTTTCTTTCTCACAGTTGTCCCAACCGTGAATTGGACCAAGTGCCTCTTCACGGGAGGCCACACGGTCTGTGTGGCTTCACACAACCCATGTAGGCCCCTTCATGGAGTGAAACTTGGCAGTTCACTTGGGAATATTCCAAGACATTTGGGGCAGTGCCGCTCGAAAAATCCAGGTCCTTACACCAATGCATCTTCCAATGGATGTATTTCCACATTCAATTTTTTTTTTCTATTGATCTCTCTTATTGATCTCCTCCTTTTTTAATCCCTCCTTCAAATTTGAGATGGAAGCATCAATTACAACAAGATGTTCTTTGAGTTCATTCTGTAGCATATATGGGAAAGGCCACTAAAGTTGAATGGTTTTTCGGAAGAACTTCTTGTAAATGCATCTTTAGTGGCTTTTGAACTTACGCTTTAGCTTTGTTAAATACTTCTACTTAGTATCCAAACGATAAAGGGGTAACATCCTTGCAAAAGATTTTTAAAAGTTTACCACCTGGATTTCTTTTTTGTGCTATGTAAATTGTTTTTTTATTTGATCGATTTTGTCAGGTATTTGCATGGTCAATTGGCTTCAATCTGAAAAAAGAGACATCAAGAGCTTTTTAATTTGTTTAGATATATTTTCCTAATTTACCTCCAAAGCTTTTTGCAAAACAATCCTTATTATCAGTTGCCTCAGCTGTTGACGGTTGATTAATAACCACCTGACTAAGTCTTAGACTTTGCTACCATAATTCTGTAACAACAATACGTAACTAACTGTTGAATCCTAACTGTTCTGTCTTTTCTTATCATGCTACACTTGTAACAACCTTATTCCTCAAATTAATGAGGTATTGCAGGAGAAAAATTATATACCTTCTCCCAGTAATCAAATTAATATTTCAGTTGATCGTGTTGGTGATGAAATGGAACATACTTGATTCCGGGCAACAACTAAATAGCGATGATGTTAGAAACAAAAGTGTCACAGGTGCAAGACTTGATGTTAAAGAAATTAGACTTAACAACAACTCAACAAGGGTGAATAAATAAAAAAAATGAGCTTCTTTTTTATTCCAGTAGAGTGATTTTTGGGGAAAAAAAAATCTTCTTTGATTTCTTGGTATTGACTGTTTGCCTCAGTAAAAGCAGAGTAGATAACTGAACATATTTATAAGTCCGTTATTTTTCATTGTAGTTTGCCCAACTTGTCTCTGCTTCAATAGTTAGAGAGTCAGCCCGATCTTTCATTGTCTTAAGAAATTCAGCTCCCAGTTCATGCACTGCAACTTCCAGCGGAAGTATTTCCATTTACAATTTTATTTCTTGTTCTTCTATCGCTTTCTTATTCATCTCCGCCTTTTTAACCCTCCTTCAAATTTGAGATGGAAGCATCAATTGCAATGAGATGTTCTCTGAGTTCAACCTGAAGCTCTTGCTTTGCATTAAGCTTATTGACCAAGTTTAGCTTCTCTACAGCCTTTTTGTTATATTCGTTCTGCTGCTTCTTTGCCTCCTGAAAATTTGTGAGTAGAGATGGAAGATTTTTTCTGAGTTCCTAGAAATGTGCTTTCTCAACCGAGGGATCGGGTGATGTAACATATATGGGAAGTGCAACCACTAAAGTTGAATAATTTTTCGGAAGAAGTTCTTGTAAAGACATCTTTAGTAGTTCCTTAACTTCCGCTTTAGCTTTGTTAAGTACTTCTGCTGAGTATTCAGATGCTAAAAGGGTAACATCCTAGCAAAAGATTTAAAACAAAAGGTTATAAATACTAATAAAAAAATCTACTATAACAGAGGTTAATAATCATATATAATATATTTACAATCGAATACAGTTATAAGAGAAGTATGTATAAAATTCAAGCTTGACAGTAGAAATTGTGTTATCATAAGAATGTGTAATTACTTCACCAGAGAATGCATCATCTAAAACAACAACTTCAGCGGTAGACTTCTCTTCATTATTAACAGATGAGTGACTTGAGCCAGGGACACTAGGAGAATGTCTTGTAATATTATCCTGAAACAAGAAAGATATAAGATTAATATTAACTGACAAAAGTTATATTTCTAAGCCAACAATTTGGCTTCAAGGATTTAACTTACTGCATGGAACAATTCCCTCTTTGCATTTTTAGAAGACCTTTCATCTTTTTCTCGCCCTTCAAACTTCTGTTGTCGCGAAATAGGGTCTTCAAAAAAGAAAAGAAAGGTATAGTGATTGATGTGTAAGTGTCATGTTACATGGTAAATTATATGCACTATAACGAGCTTCAGGTGGCTGAAGTGCATGCATCTGTTTTAACCAATTGCCCTTTTCTTGTTTTTTGCCTAATTTTGCTAAAATTGAGTGGTCAAAGAACTTCACGGACAGTTGTGGCAGTCTAATCCATATAGCAGAGTATGTTTCTTTTTTGTTATGAGCATCAAATTAGTAAGAGAATGTACATTTTAGAATCCAATGTGCTGTAACAAATTAAAGTAACAAACATGAGTTCAAAGTTCAAAACATATTTACATTTCCCACATGAGTTAATATTTGTTTGTGGTCTGCCCAATTTGTCTCTGCTTTAATAGTAAGAGAATCAGCTCCAACTTCTTTTGCCGCAACTTTCAAGGGAGATATTTTTGTTTTAAAAATCATATAACAATCAGATTACAACAACCTAAGTAGACAATATGGAACACATTTGGTGGGTTAAAGAGACTTGATCCTCAACCCAATCATGCCCTAACCAAAGTCTCAACCACAAACACCAGGCACGACAACACTGACTCGAGACTTAACCCTTAAAAGAGATTAAAAACTCCATTATGAATCAGAACCTGACCTTAACATCGACTTAGGATCATTTCGAGGCAGGAGTTAGGTAGTTGGATCAGAAGTCGGGGTTAGAGGTCAAGAGTTGGGTCTCTAACTTGATATTACGATCTACGATCACGGAGTCAGGAGCCATAGTCAGGATTGGAATTCGGTCTGGGGTTGGGAGTTGGGCTGTCCCTAGTTGAGATCATAGTTGGGAATCAAGTCTCAAGCCGAGGAAGGTTGTAACTATAATAGCATTCTACACTTAACTAGATATGAGGGTGAATCAAATAACAGAAATTTTTATCAAATTTCTCAAACTTGATGGATTCTTCATATATCAATTAATTAAAGAATTGAAATAAAGACAATAAGGAAAACTCAATTAGTGTTGTGAGTTTTTTTTAGATGAGAAAATAGAGATAATAAAAAAGTTTAAGTTGAGATTTTTATAATTAAAAGTAAATGCAGAACTTGTTAAACATAGACAATAAAATAGGGCACATAATATGGGATCAGAGACTATAATATACGTCATTAAGAAAAAATTTAATAGCTTATTTGGTTGAATACCTAAATTTTCTCCTTGTTGATAAGAGTTCGATTCTTGCTTTGTGATCTTCTCCTTTGTTCCCTTTTTCAAAAATATAAAAAACATAAACCATACAAACATAAAAACAAATCAACAACATTTAGAGAGGAAATAGATGGTGTTACCCTATTAGTGACTAGTATTATTGTTTCATCTATGTTTCGTGACATCTTCATCTCCCTTTCTTATTTTGGAGCAATTTTTTTTTATGAAAAGTCCTCTCAAATCTTTGTGTTTTTAATCCAAACTTCATAGAAAATGAAGACAAGGGAGAAAAGAGAAAGTGAAAAGGGTTTAGAAATGGAAAGAATTTATGGGTTTAAAGGCGAGATAATCAAAGCTTAAAGAACATTATCAGGGTTTGTAGGATAAAAAGGGAGAGAAAGAGGAGAATTGGAGGCGACTAGAGAAAATAGAAGTGGATCAAGGTTTAGAAAACAATCGTGAGGGTTAAATATGAAGGAGAGGTGTGTCGATGGTCTAGTTAAATAAAATGAATGATGGAGTTTAAATGGATTAAATATATTTGGTTCTGGGTCATTTTGATGGGCCACAATTGGATCAATTTAGAGGTTTAAAATGAGTATGAATTTTGGATAGAATTAACATAACTTGACTTTTTAAGAGAGTTTTCAAAAAGAGCAAACACTTGAAACATAATGAGGGAAATATAGCTATAATTTGCTAAAATTATGATTTGTAGCTACATGCAGGGAGGAGAGAGACAAGCGAAACTAGGAGAGGGAGGAGAGAGGAGAGAGGAGAAAGGAGAGAGAGGGGAAATAGAGAGAGAAGAGATGTGAATAGTATTTGTATATCTGTTGGATAACTGTATATATGTAAAATATATATATATATATGTATCAATGAAAACAATGGTAATAAGAATGCAACAATTTGTATCTGAATACAATCCGTATCAATGAATAAATTGAATCAACAAAAATAATTTGCATCCAAATACAATTTGTATCAATGAAAACAATTTGTATCCAACTACATATTACTGAAGAAGATTCGTTTAACTGAATCAACAAATATAATTTGTATCAATGAATATAATTTGTATCCAAATACATATGTCTTCGCATTTTATATCATTGAAGAGAATTTGTATAATTGATATTTTTCTATTTGCATTTGTGTAAATGACTGTTAACATTTGTATTTGTATAATTAATTATTATAATTTATATATGTGTCAAGAGAGAGGGGGACAAAAAAAGGCGAGAGAGAGAGAATAAGCAGGGGGAGCAGAGAGGCAAGGGAGAGATGACAAGGAGATAGGCAAGCGAGATTGCAGCGACAGAGGAAAGAGGCGAAAGAGGAAGAGAGGAGAGAGAAAATAACAACAAAATTCTAATACTAGCTATAAATTATAATATTTCAAACTATAGTGATATATTATAAATATATATCACATGTTTGCCTAGTTACATAGTGTATCTTTTTATCTAAAGGTATTGATATTGTATTCAAGATTATTTGTTAAATAAAGAAAAAAAATGTTAGGCTGTGGCTTCAAATTTTGTAGATATTCGAAGACAGTCTAAAATTTTTCCGGTTCTCGAAACTAGTTTAGCGAGCTTTGTTAAGTTTTCAGTGTTTGTTTGTTGTAATGGTAGGCCTCCCTTGTGCCCTTCTTTTGTAAGAATATCCCATTTTACCACCTGAGGTTTTTCATATTTTTTTGTATTTTATTGATTTTTTCAGATATTTCCATGGATAATTGGCTTCAATCTGAAAGAAGATATATCAAGAGCTTTATAATTTGTTTGGATATCTTTTCCAAATTTTCCGCCAGAGCTTTTTTCAAATTAATCCATGGTAGCCAACAATAGTTGATAAAGCCACTCAAGAGAAGTCCTGACCTAGCATGGCTAGAATTAAAGTTGAACTTGCCACCGCAAATGAGATTTCAATATGTCGATGAGAAAACTGGAAAAAAACTGTGAAACAATTTCAAAAGATTGTGTATGATAATCTGCTGTTTTATTGCAACTTCTGCAAGCACCTCGGTCATAATGAAAGTGAATGCCGACTATTATTGGGAAACAAGAAACCAAGAGAAACACAGAAAGTTGTCTCTGAGATTAAATAATATCAAGATGATGCTCGGGAGATATTAGATGCAAAGAAGGCTGGAAATAAATCCCTTAGAGCTGATAAAAGTTGCGTCCACAATCAGGTAGTTGAGACACGAGATTTGGGCACCAAACTACAAAAATTCTGAATAGCTCTTAGGCTATACAGTTGCGCATGAACCTGATTTACGGGATTAAAGTTTAATCTTAATTCCTCAAATTAATGAGGCATTGCAGCAGAAAAATGTTACACCTTCTCCCAGTATTCAAATTAATAATTCAGTTGATCGTGTTGGAGATGAAGTGAAAAATAGTGTCGTGATGGTGTTGGAAACTAAAGTGTCATTGGTGCGAGACTTGATGCTAAAGATACAGGAGAAATTGGCCTTGACAACAAGGGTAAAAAAAAGGTTTTCTGTAGGTTTATTCTAAGGTCGTTGGTGATGTTCATTATATTCATCATGGGATAAAGCTGAAATTTTGGAAGAAAATTTTGAATGAAAATTAATGTTCTAGAGAGGATTTCCTTACATAAAATAATTATAAGAGAAATTACATTCACATTTGAATATTTTCCTTGCAATGAATCATAAATAAAAGCACGTTTTAGTAGATGAAAAAAACATATTTACTAGTCCATTGTTTGTTATTTGTAATCTGCCCAACTTGTCTCTACTTCAATAGCTAGAGAATCAGCCCGATCTTTCATTGTCTTGAGAAATTCAGCTTCCAATTCTTCCAATGCAGTTTCCAAGGAAGAAATTTTCATTTTCAAATTCATTTCTTGTTCTTCTATTGCTCTCTTATTCATTTCTGCCTTTTTAGTTGTCTCCTTCATATTTGAGATGGAAGCCTCGATTGCAACAAAATGTTCTTTGAGTTCGTTGTGAAGCTCTTGGTCTGCAGTAAACTTATTGACCAAATTTACCTTCTACGCAGCCTTTTTGTTATACTCGCCCTGCTGTTTCTTTGCCTCCTGAAAATTCGCAAGTACAGATGGAAGATTTTTTCTAAGTTCCTCCAAATCACGTGCTTTTTCAACTGAGAGATCAGGTGATGTAGCATATATTGGAAGGGCAGCCACTAAAGTTGAATAATGTTTCGGAAAAAGAAGTTCTTGTAAAGGCATCTTTAGTAGCTCCTTAACTTCCGCTTCCGCTTTGTTAAGCACTTCTCTTAAGTAAGCAGAGGTTAAAGGTGCAACATCCTAGCAAAGATTTAAAACAAAATGTCATTAATACGAATAAAAAAATCTACTACAACTGAATACAATTATAAGAGAAGTATGTATAAAACTCAAGCTTGCCAATAGAAATTGTGTTTTCAAGCTTGGCCATAAAAATTGTGTTTTCATAAGAATATGTACTTACAACCACTTCAGCGACAGATTTTTCTTGATGATTGACAGACAAGTGACTTGAGCTAGGAGAATGGTTGATATCCTGAAACAAGAAAGAGAGGAGATTAATATTAACCACAGAAATTGCATTTCTAAATGAACAATTTGGCTTCAAGGATTTAACTTACAGCAAGGACTAGTTCCCTCTTTGCATTTTTAGAAGACCTGCTAACTTTTTCGTGCCCTTCAAACTTCTGTTGTCGTGAAATAGAGTCTTCAAAAAGAAAAAAAAAGGTATAGTGATTGATGAGTAAGTGTCATGTTACATAGTAAATTTTATGCATTATAACAAGCTTTGACTATATTATATATGAAGACAGAAATTTCGTAAAATACCTTTGTTCCTCCTTTTCTTGATTGCTTCTCCAGCAATAATCCTATCTAGGATCTCCTCAACTGATTCAGTCTGAGTATTACGTATATAAGTCGACCACCAGGACTCAAAGGAAGAAGTACATTTTGGATTAGCATGAAATTGGACAACGGAAAAATTTCTCTTCAATCGAGCAAACTTTCAATACACTTCATGAATATAGTTCACTGAATCGAAGACAATTGTATTGAGTGGTGGAGAATTGACGGATTGATAAGGAGGAAGAGGCACTGTTTGTTCAAGCCAAACTGCCGCACAAATTGATTTGGAGAATAATACTCCACTCCAGCTTTGCCGACACTTGAATTTCCCAATGCAAGGCACATGACCAGATGTCGTTTAACACTTGGTAGTTACTAGATGAATGATGTAATGGAGATCTTAGCCATTCAGGAGAATATGGAGTGAACTGGCAGGAGTTATGGAGGAGCACGAGTATAAGAATTTCAAGAATTCCAAGAAGCTGTTAGGTTTTAACTTGCCCTGAGACAGGGCAGTCCGAAAAGTTGGGCGGTTTGTTGAATTGTAAGGGAAAGGCTTGTATTCTGGAAAATAAGACTACAACCAGAGCTATAGGATCCAAAAGGGACCCCTGCAGTACCAAACGCTCTGGTTACTAAGTTTCTACAGCCTCGATATAGATGAGACAGTACAAAGGAAGCCAAGGCAATCATCCTGCCCGAAGCAAGAGCAACGGCTAATTTGCTATACTCCATTGTTACACTTAATGAACCATTGCAAAAGAGGAACTTACGAAGCCACATAGTAAGAAACACAACATGTTCATCCCCTGTTATATCCTCTCTTTCTATGTTGACCTTGATAAGCTCCTCATAAGATATATTTTTTTGGTTTTCTCACTCTTTGCAAAGTAAGGGTTGAGTTTGGGATGTCAAGGATGGCTCTAATCTCCTCACCATGAGGTCTAATCCCTATCAAAGCAGAAATGTCCAATACAGCTGGACCATCATACCAAAATTGAAATGGAAGGAATTACCTGAGATGGACGAAAAGCATAATGCAATATACAGAAGATTGTGGTCACAGGGCATGTCGATTTTGCAAAACTGAATGGCATCATATATACCAGCAGTTCTCCATATCTCCCCTTTCACCTTCTCCAGTCGATCAACCCAATTGATCCACCCCTCAGTGTTGGCCATGACCTACATGTGTTGCTTTTGTGCCAACCAAGCTGCAGGGTGAGAAAAAGGAGCTTCTCCTCTTCTGTTAGTGGATAAAATGGCTGGAGCTCCGGAGGAAATCCATCCCTGAAGCATGACCCTAACATAAATCCCGATGAACTTGAAGGAGCAGGAACAAATACCTTAGAAACAATGATGCCACTATACAACTCCTTTATTTTTTGCTCCATGGTGGTTGTAAGTGATTGAGCTTCAAAATTCAACCAATCGCGGCGAGAAGCAAAGGTAGAAACCTGCATATAGTTAATCAAATTTTTACATCTCGCAATGCCTTAAAATTTAAAACAAAAATTAATCCAAAAGAAAATGAAAGAAAAGAGAAGAGGTCTGAATAGAAGCCTGTTAATAAGACAACATTTGCAAACACTACAAATGAAGAAGATTTGAAATAAAAGCCAGTGTAGCAGTTGCTACTGCTTTAGGTTCATAAGCTAAACAAACATTATCTCCAAAACTGAGTTACAAAACTTCAAACATAAACCAACATATATCACACATAATCCAACATATATCACACAACTTCAAACCATGTCTTCTACCAGGACTATCCAAAACTGAGTTGCAACCAATTAATTCTCAAATTTTCTTTAAGAAAATCAGATTTATAGAGTTGTGCAAGGTTATCCTGAGGCTACTTGATATTAAAGGACAATGTAACATTGGGCAACTGGAGTTTTGTCATCACTTGATCAAGTTTGATTTATGTAAAGACTTGTTTAAGTTTTGTCGAGAAATTCTGTTATATCAAATTCAATAGAGAAGAGTTTCTATTTAGAACTTTTCTGTGTACTGTATGGTTCAATCCTAAGGAAAAATATCTTAAGCAATTGGCACCAAATCTGCCACCAAATTTCTTTGCCGGAAAAGCCACTCAAGATCGTACCAGGCCAAGTAATACTACAGTTAAGGTCATTTGTTCGTTTATGATTATCTCCCAAGGTATTGTACTCATTGTAAACAAAAAGGGCGAGGCGAAAATAGCTGTACTTTATTTCTCGGCAAGGTTAGTGTTACAAGTCGGCATGATGCAGTGGATAAAGGTAAGGATGTGGAGCAACATCAAGGTGGTGCAAGGGAGATTCTAAATTCTAATTGGTCCCTAAAGGCACATCCCAACTTGTAACTGGTGTACTTCAGTTTGACAAAGGCATCAACAATTTGGTTTTGTTACTCGAGACTTGAATAAGCATGGTGATCATGTTGATCAAGAAGCTATTTTGAGTCCACATGAAATGGATTTCATTGTTAAAACAGAGTATATAGCTGGTAAATAAATCAGTCCAAATACACTTATCATGTTTGGTTTGAACCCAGAGAAGGCTAAAAACGATTTCAACGTTTCTAAAGAAAAACAAGGGGAAATGAGTGTTTCTAAATAGGAAGATTCACTCGAGACTTGAATAAGCATAGTGATCACGATAAGAACATTTCACCTCCTAGGTAGGAGTAAGTTAAGCCCTCAACACCCGAATTTGTGCCTACAAGTAAGGCAAATTCATCTATAGCAACGACGGGTAGTTCTTCGATATTGACTTGGAAAATAAGGTGTCTGATGAGGATGATGATATGCTTGAGATATGTTTCGATAAGATGGATAAGGAGGGGGATGTCTCACCTAAGCAACAAAGAAATGGAAGCAATAAAATAAAAAAGAAGACACATGGAAGGCCACATAGTTGGGATGTCAAGGTGACGGTGAAATTTGTTCCAAGGCACCTACTATTTCGACTAGCAAAACAAACTCATATATGGCAGTATCAAAAACTTTAACAAGATCCAATAAATCTAAGAAGAATTGATGAATTATCAAGTATTGTTGGACAAATTTGAAGAAGAAGAAGAAGTTAAGAGGAAAATACCTACATTAGACAAACAAATTTCTTTTTAGTTCATATATATAAAAATTGAAGTTTGAGGTTGAGTTCTTTACTTTTACATTCTTGCATTACTTAAGTATCTTCATTTTTTTTAACATCATTATAAAGAGTATTATAATCTCTAGCGCTTATTTTCTTCGTGCTTATTAAGTAGTAAAGGGTTATTACCTCGTAAGGATGAGTAAGGTAAGGCAGGCCTATTTGTCATTGTTTGTATTTTTCTCAAGATTTCTATTTTTATTTAATAATTAAAAAATATCACTTAGAGATTAAAAAAAGCAGGGGACGCAATACAATCAGCGGCTTAAAACTAAAATTTAGTAAGGTATTTTTAAATAGAATTCATGTATATATTTTGTAAAATTCACTATTGTCACTTTTTTAGATGCAAAGCTATAAGTTATCATTTTATGAATTAATTCATTCAATTATTCCTTTTTAGGGAAAATAATCATTTTAAAAAAAAATTGAACTTAAAAGTATATAAACTCAATTTTGTGAACAACATCAGACTCAAATTAATTTTGAATCCAAACACTATTACTTGCATAAAAAAACTAGTAGTTCTATCTTTTTATATCTTGACAAGATACCTTAGAGATTTCTTTTACTGTGCTCTAATTTAGAATACCTTAAATATTCCTCTCTAACAAACGAGATAATCAATTCATCATCCATAATCATCGTAAACTAATTTTATTAATTATAATGATATGAACTTTGAGAGGGGATTATTATCCAAGAATACATAAGGGTGTCTCATTAACACAATCTCGTTAATATTGAATTCAAACACTACTACTTATATAGAAAAAAACTAGGAATTCATACAAATGTATTAACTAAGCACTTAGTCTCGATATAGTTATGAATATATCTTATTATGCATCTAATGGTCTATATATAGGAATTCAAGTGTCATGGAGTATGTTGTTTACAGACGAATTAACACGAAGATGGAACTGCAAAGATATGCCCTAGATTTTAAATGGTTAGCAGGACAAAACCAAAACAACATACTTAGAGTGCAAGTTTAAATAGATGGTATATGAGCTAGCGTGGAAGTAAAACTTGATCGACATGCAGTCCCAAACACAGAGAGTTTCAAGTATATATATCTTAGATCTATTATCCAAGAAAATAAGAAGATTAACAATAATGTTACACATTGTATTAGGGCTAGTTAGATGAGATCTATGTTGCTCGGACTATTCAAAAATATCGACGGGTGCTTGTTAGATCCTACAAAAATAGTGTACTTTGAAGGACCCGACACGGGTGCGGCAATATTTTTGGATAGTCCGTGCAACATAGGATAAGATGGAGGCTTACATCCGCAGTGTGATAAGAAGGTGTCATCTAAACTTAATGAAAAGGAAAATTCTATGTAGTGGTGGTTAAAGCTACTATACACAGGATGGAGTATCACTTGGTTTAGAAATCTCACGTTTAGAAGATGAAAGTCACAAAAATGAAAATTTTGTGTTGAATGCATGTGTGTCCATAGTAGGAGTAATAAGATTAAAAATAAAAATATCTAAGACAAGGTGAGATTAGCCTGGAGGTAACGGGGGAAGATTGACCGATATGGTCGGATATATAAAGAGGAGATGCACAACTTCTCTAGTGATGAGGCGTGAGAAGTTGGGAATAAATGGTTTCAAAAGAGGTAGAGGTAGGTCGAAATATTATTAAGGAGAGATGATTAGATATAACATGATGTAGTTTCCACTTACTCAAGACATTACTTTACATAAGAGGTTGTGGATGACACGACTTAACATAGAAAGTGAGTAGATAATAGAATGTTATCTCACTTATTTTTCCATACTAGTAGTCATAGTATTACTTGGGGAGTTTCTTGTTCTCCGTTGCTTGTTCTTTTATTGTACTTCGGCTATCTTATTATTTTATTGTAGTTATATTTATTTTCAGTATGCTTTGTCATTCTCTTTATAGTATTTTGCTATGATTTCTTCACACTTTTTGTTCGTTTTCTTCTTCTTCTTCTTTGAGCAAAGGGTCTATTATAAACAACTTCTCTAGTTTCAGAATAAGAATAAAATCTATGTATACTCTATCCTCATCATACCCTACTTATGAAATCACACTAAATATATGATTATTCTATCAAATAGTCTATAGATAAAAGACTTAACCTTAAAAGCTATAGCATCCTTTGCAAGAAACTTTGTGTGAGACAAATAAACCAAACAAGAAAGTAATTCAGTAGGCATTTGACCTAAGAAAATGTTATAATACACAATACTCTAATCATTCAAATTTAGGTGTCTTACTTTTTCTTTTGGTTTGTTCAAGAGTATCTCTTTCTATATGTAGTAAATTTTCCAATTCCAATGTTTTATATCGTAAATCTAAGGCCACAAAATTGAAATCACTATATACTTCTTTAATTTAATACCACAAAATTCAAAATCGATTAACTTCAAAAAATAAAAAAAGATTGAATGTTGAAGTTATGTTCAGATGTATCTTCTACACGTAATAAGAAAATCTAGAAGTTCGTGTGAGTGAAAAAATGTTCCAAAACAATTCAAACTTGACAATTGTTTTTTTTTCCTTTTGGAGATTTAATAAGAAAAAAAATTAAAGATACAGGATAGATTGGTTAACTAACCTAGGATAGCACAACAAGAGGATTAGAGCAACTGAGAGAGAAAATGAAAAATGTCGTCAGAATTGATGTACTACAAAGCTGCACGAAATCAGGATCAAAAAAAAGTGCTAGGTATCAAAAAGAATAATCTGATTTGATTTAACACGAAATTTAAGGATGAAAAATCAATCTTGTGGTCCTAAATTAAAGTTATGTCAAATGTACAAAAATGTCGTTTAATCTTATAGCCTTAAATATGCCATGTAGAAAATTGAAATTAAAGTTTAGCCAAAAAAATGGATTATTATTTTTTAAACAGACTAAAAAGGAAATAAAGTCATTCTTTTTTAAACGAAAGAGGATATATATAGGTGTAAATGTGTTATATAAACTAGTTTTGATGCACGTGCATTGCACATCAATGTGAAACCATATAATATACTATTTTTAACATAATGTCAATATTATTAAATCATAAATTTAAATAAATGGTTATCAATGAAATAATAAAGTATAAGTTTCTAATATGATAGATTTATTTTTCTTATGATTACTAACTGTGTGCATAATGAAAGTTGTGAAATCAATATTCGAAAATATCTATATTTATTTATCATATAAAGCTAAATATTGATAAGGTGATATGACATTTCTCTAGGGCCTATTTATCTTTTTCTCCCTCTTTTTTTTTTTTTTTGATTTTTTTCCATTTTAAATTAATTGTGATATGTAAAAATAAAAAAAGTTATTCATAAAATCTCTTAGTTATACCTCTTAAATATACCTTCTCCTCCCTCCCTATAATTCATTGCTTAATTATTGTTGTATTGTTGGAGTTCCAACTTTTAATAATATAATATAATATAATATAATATGATATGATATGATATGATATGATATGATATAATATGATATAATATGATATAATATAATATAATATAATATAATATAATATAATATAATATAATATAATATAATATAATATAATATAATATAATATAATATAATATAATATAATATAATATAATATAATATAATATAATATAATATAATATAATATAATATAATATAATATAATATAATATAATATAATATAGAATGAATTAAATACAAAATATAGAAGATATATTAAATTGAGTGTTTTTAGTCCGAAGCATAATTATAATATTATATTCAAATTAGGAGGTGTTCAAAGTCCATTGAACTTCAAACTCATTTAACGGTTATAAATCACACTTGTGTTTTTTTAAGAAGAGAAGAATAAAAAACTTAGGAAATTCATAGTTTAAAAATGTGATGAAACTGCTCCAATGCACTTTTCTAAAGCTAAACCTTTTTGTGAGTAGTACAATGTTAATAGAAAATTTTAACATAACATTAATGCAAACATTTATTCAGACTAAATTTAAACTTTCACATTTGCCTCAGAGTTATCATTTTCTTCTAAGAATGGAAGATGTTCCTCTACCTTTATTGTGTATACAATGCTTAGATATAAAAGTCAGATTAACTAATTTAAAATATTGGATGATTTACACTAATGGTATGTGTTCGTCCAGCTACAATGAGAAAGATTCATATTGAAAAGCGAACAATTTTGTGGAGAGAATTCTGAATCTCATTAGCTCAAAATGATGAGTACATGAATGTACACTGTTTTGGCATGTGTCATGCCATGTGACTAACAACCCAACTAATTCTCTTAACCAACTTTGTAACTAATTAACTTTGTAACTAATAAAGTAGCATAACTACCTAGCTAATTAACCAATTCCAATAGTACTCTCCCTCAAGCTAGATGTATTTAAGAGATTCAATACTCCAAGCTTGCTAAATAAAGACTCATGCTGTCCCTTTCCTAGTGCCTTCGTAAGCAGATCAGCCTGCTGATCTTTGGCACTGATGTAGATTGTCCTAATGAGGCCCTTTTGAATCCTTTCCCTTATAAAGTGACAATCAATCTCAATGTACTTAGTTCGTTCATGAAACACTAACAACAATCTGTATGGCTACCTTTCTATCACAATAGATAGAGGCTGGTTCAATCAACTTTACACCCAGCTCCTTGAATAAGCTTGCAACCCAGACTACCTCAGTTATTAGTGTGGCCAAACTCCTATATTCTTCTTCTGCAAAGCTCCTAGATACTGTATTTTGCTTCTTGGATTTCCAAAAAATTAGAGAATCACCAAACTTCAATAGACAACCAGTAACAAACCTTCTTGTGCTTGGGCAAGCAATCTAGTTAGCATCACAATAATCTGTCAAGTGAGGTTTGTGATCAGATTCATTAGTAGTCCCTTCCCTGGTTCCAACTTGATGTATTTAATCACCCTTAGAGCATCATCCCAGTGTGACATCTTTGGTTTCTCCATAACTTGGCTCAAGGATTACACTGGAAAGGCTACATCTGGCCTTTTAATAGTGAGATAAAGTAGTTTTCCAACTAGTCTCTGATATCTACCTACATCTTCATATAAGACATCAGAAAATTGGGTACCTTGATCATATTCTGCACTAGTCAGCTTCACATTAGATTCTGGTAGTGTCATGACTGGCTTGGAATTTCCTAGTCCTGCCTCAGCTATCCGCTCAAGGGCATACTCCCTTTGATTCATCACAATACCTCTATTGGATCTCATGAATTCAATACCTAGGAAGTACTTAAGTTCACCTAGATCTTTGATCTTGAAATGACTATACAGTACATGCTTGGTCTCTTCCATCAATCCTTTGTCATTCCCTATGATTAACAAATCATCAACATACACCAATATCACTACCAGACCAGAACATCTCCTCTTAGTGAATAAAGAGTAGTCCAGGTGACTTTGTGTGTATACTGAATTTAATAGGGATTCTGTCAACTTAGCATTCTCTAGAAGCCTGCTTAAGTCCATATAGTGACTTAAAAAGCTTGCATACAACTTCTTTATCCTTCACTTGACTGCATAACCCCTTAGTTAGTTCCATGTAGACCTCTTCAAATAGGTCACCCTGTAGAAAAGCATCAAAAACATCCATCTGGTAGATGTTCCGATTTTCTGCAGTGGCTAAGGCTTTGATTGATCTTACTGTCACCACACAGGTGAAAAAGGTCTCTTGGTAGTCAATTCCCTCCGTCTGGCTGTAACCTTTGGCATCCAACCTAGCGTTAAATCTATCAATCTGACTATTGGCTTTGTACTTGATTTTGAATACCCACTTGCAACCAAAAGCCCTTTTTCCTTTTGGCAAGTGAGCTATCTTCCAAGTTCCATTCTCTTTTAAGGCTTTGATTTCTTGCTGCATAGCATGTATCTATCTTTTATCCTTCACTGCTTCCTCCTAGTTCCTTGGCTCAGTTTCTATAGAGAATTCAGTCAGATAGGTTTTATATTGAGTAGATATATTATCATATGATACATAATTGGTCTGAGAGTATGCATGAGCTTTGGGCACTTGAGTGACATAGTCCTTCATCCAAATGGGAGGATGAGATATCCTAGAAGATTGTCTAGGTCTCTCAGCCTGAATTCTTATGTGATCAATCACCTGAACATCACTACTAAAAATATCATTTGTTGAACCTCTCTCAGTTGCTGCAGATGGAACTACCAAATCACCCTCAGTGACATGATCTATTGAAGTAGCATTTTCTTTACAAGAAATGGTTCCTGCTCCTGTTAGAGTCTCCTCTATGAGTGTATGATCAATATTTTCTTCAATAACATCAGATACAGGTAAGCTATCATCATACTCAATCATGACACCATGAGTTGGAAATAGTGGCTTTTGTACATTGGTTGTACATCTTCCTTGAACACAACAACCCTGCTGACTATGAGCTTATGTTGTGATAAACTATACAGTATATAACCTTTCTGAGTTGCTGAATACCCTATTAAGACACATGTTTCAGCTCTTGGAGAAAATTTGTCAGGTTTTATTACCTTAGTTGCAAACTCAGACATCCTATGGTCCTGAGGTGGTCAAGAACTTGTCTGTAGCCATGGAATTACTCATCAGGAGACTTCCCTTTTAAAACTTTAGTGGGAAGCCTGTTGATCAAATATACAACAGCTAACACACATTCTCCCCAAAATCTAATGGGAATGTTGCCTTGAAATCTGAGTGTTCTTGCTACCTCAAGGATGTGCCTTTGCTTTACAACTCCATTCTGTTGTGGTGTATGTGGACAACTACTCTTATGAATGATATGAAGTGACTTAAACAAGTTACTACACTCATTATTAAAGAATTCTGTGCCATTATTAGATCTTATTCTTTTCACATGCTTGCTTAATTGAGTTTGCACTAGAGCAAAAATGGACTTCAAAATTGAGTTTACACAATTTAATTTATTTCATACCTATATTTATACCATATAATTGACCTTCATGCGTGTCGCAAAATATGCATGGTTCACATCATTTTAACACCACCCATCGTACCACTTAAATGTTAACCAAAGCAATAACTAATTTCATCTTATAGACAGTTAAGAAAAACCTTACATTTAGACATCACTAATCATGAAAGAAAAATTAAGAGCACCATTAACGAAACATTTAAAAGTATTCTTTTTACCACAAAAAAAAAACCCTTCTCCACTAGCTAAGTTGTAACTAATTAAATAAAAAAATTTCACCAATCTTTAATATTTTCTAACCAAAACTAAGATCATTTTTGCTACTATTACATACATATTAGGTCCATCTTCAATCATATTGTACCAAAATCGACACAAAATTATTATTATCCATGGATTTAATCTGAACGAACACCTCTCACACTCCCCAACTCTTTCTTTTTGGTAACTCACTAATGTGCTTAGTATGTGAGTCAAAATTTTTATATACAGCCTTTGGTAACTACATCAACTTTTTTCCCCTAATAGTTATTTCTGTACATGAAACAACGAAGACTTTTTCTATATGTACAAGGTACAAAAAGTAACCCCTCCATCTTAGTGGACACGCTTGCCAAAAACGCTATCACAATGCAATCAAATCAAATAAATTGATTTGATTGCTTTTAGTAAAGGGAAAGCATTTTTCAAATATATTAAAAAAATAATATGGAAAGGATGTATAAGTGTAATGGCCGATAAAATTACCAAAATACCCCTAGAGGGGAGATGTGCGCATTACACGTCTTCCTATGCTCGGATGGCAAATTCAAGGCTGGATTTGTGATCAACATGAAAAATTGAGTGGGGAAAAGGTCTCGATCGATTTTTAGAGCAACCGAGTCAAAAGATAATTTTTCGTTCCGAAACGAAAAATAGTGAAAGTTCGTGACAGAGCCGCATCACGGACCTATCATGGAGAGGGACTTATGTTTCTCCAAAACTTTTCGACAAGATTGGGAAATCTCATTCAGAAAAGTTTTGCAGAAAATGTGTTGTTCGCGAGCAGTCCGCGTCGCGGACTGAGTCACTTCGAGTCTGAAATTTTTTTAAATTATTCGAGTGGCATTCTGGTCCATTCCTAACACCTCTTAAACTCTGTACACGACTAATATAAGTCGTTTCAATGTGAAAAAGGTCTGAAACCCCACTCTAAGTCCTTTTCAGACAAACCATCAAGACTAGGGCTTGAGGAAGGTAGAGAAGATCTTGGGATTGAAGAGTTCAAGAGAAGATCTTCGAGGAAGATTGTTGTTAGCATTATACCAGGTATGTAAGACCATCTAAAGCATTGAACTATGTTCATTCACGTGCCCCTTCATCTTCTTGAGTCTAGATCATAAGTATAAATCACATGTTTTAAATCCTGTGATTCCTTGAGTTTTAAATTCTTGTATATGTTGTAGTTTTTATGAATTTACTTGAGTCAATTTATGAGTTGCATCGTTATTATCTTGAAATATGAATTTTATTCGAATGTTTGATACTCTAGCCCTAAATTTAGTATTTTCATACTTATGTACTAAATTAAGAAGTATGAATTTAAATCTACTAAACCCATGAATTGAACCCGAAAAGTATATTTTCTTGTTTCATTTATGTATATAGAGAATACCTATTTTATCTTATGAGTTGAGTCTGAAAAATATGGTGTTCTTGACCAAAATCATTGGGAGTCTTGCATGGTATGAGTTAGAGTCATGAGTTGCATTGCATAAATGATGGCCTCGAGTTATTGAGTTATTGAGACACTAAGTTGAGTTATTGAGAGACGAGTTGGCTCATTGAGACGAGTTTGAGTTGATTTTCTATGAGTCCACTTTAGTCTTGGAAGGAGTATTGAGCACTGAGTGGGTTATTGAAGGGCACCTCAAGAACTATGTTGCCAGTGTAGGATGGTCACACAAGATAATTCTGGTGCCCACGTCCCAATAGATGGACATTCTCTTTGGATCCAGGAGAGAGAGAGTTAGAGGTTGATGCCCTCCATGGCAAGTTTAGGGCGGGCATGGAAACAACGTCTTTTTGTTGTACACCACCCAAGCCCTCGGGGGTGGAGAGTTGTCGTTTAGAGAAACTTCCAAGCAACACTTGACTTGGGCCTATCATGATTTTCAATCCAAGTTGCATTAAACACTGAGTCAAATTTGAAAGCATGATTTTAAACTTTAAACTTGCATCTTTTATTTGAGATGAGACATGAGATGAGGAGTTGAGCCTTGAGTCGAGTCAGTTGATTGAGTCTAAGCCTTACTTGTTTTTCTTTGTCATCATGAGTCTAACCCTTACTTGTTTTTCTTTGCCATCTTACATATTGTACATTCCATGTACTGACGCTACTCAGCACTGCATCATTTCATGATGCAGATATAGGTGATAGAGGACTTCAGCAGGCATACCGTTGAAGTTGAGTGTTCCCGAGTTCCAAAGTTAGTGAGCCCTTCTTGCTACCCAGAGAAGCCTTTATTTTATTTGATTAGATACTTCTATTTTCTTTGAGTTGGGTAGCCATGACTTGTCATGGTACCATGTAGATGTTAGAGGTAGAGGCTTCATAGACATTGCATAGAGGATGTTGAGTATTGTTTTTCCAAAACTCTTGTTTATTGGAAATTTCTTTTTTATTTAAGACTTGGTTTACTTACATTACAATATTTTCTTGAGAAGTATTCTTCAACTGTCGAGTATGATGTAACGATGAGTCCAAGTGGTTCACTTGGGGACCAGCAATAGTCTCTAAGTTCCGGCCACGCCAAAGGTACCCTCCCAGAGTGTGACAAACTTGGTATCAGAGCACAAAGTTCAAGCATCCTAGGAAGTCTATGAAGTCGTGTCTAGTAGAGTCTTTTTTATGGGTGTGTTATGCACCACACTACATTAGAAGGAGGCCATACAACATTAGGAATAGTTACACGTCTTTGATATTCTGAGTTCGTGCGATAGAGTTTACCTCTATAAATCCCTGTCTAATTCATACGTTATGCATTTGCAGAACATGCCACCTAAGCGTACAACAGCCCAACGAGATGCTCAAGCCCCAAACGCTGAGAATCCTCAACCAGAGGTCCCTACTCAGGCAGAAACGAGGAGACAAGGTCAACCTGCCAGGACTACTAAAGTTCCACAGGCACGTCCTGTTCAGCCAGCCTCCACCTCAAAGGCGAACTTCAGAGGAGCCATTGCTATGATCACCCAACTAGTGGCCTCCCAGAGTAATAGCAAAGGTTCTTAGGCCCCTAGCTCAAACTCTCAGGAGCCCATTGCTGCAACTAGGCTCCGAGACTTCTTGAGAATGAACTCGTCAGTCTACACGGGGTTAAAAGTTGAGAAGGACCCATAAAATTTCATTGACGAGATATGCAAGGTGTTGAGGGCTATGCACATCACAAAGATTGAAGGATTTGAGCTTGCCTCCTACCAACTTAAGGATGTGGCGAATGTCTGGTATAACTAATGGGAAGATGGTCAGGGTGAGGAATATGAGCCTACTGAGTGGAGTGAGTTTAAGAGTGCCTTCCTTGACCACTTCTTTGCCCAAGAGTTGAGGGAGGAAAAAATTGAGGAGTTTGTGAACCTAAGGAAAGAGGGAATGATTGTCAAGGAGTATGACCTCAAGTTTATTAAGCTGTCCAGTTATGCTCTGGAGATGGTCCAGGACATGAGCGCAAGGATGAGAAAGTTCATGTCCGGGTTGGGTAACCATATGAAGAGAAAGTGCAACGCATCATTACTGATCCCGGGCATGGATATTTCTAGAATCATGGTATATGCCTAACAAACTGAGGAGGACAAGAAGAAAGACAGACAAGAGCACTATAGTAAGAAGGCCAAGTCCACTGGGCATGATCCTAGCCAGCACAAACAGGATAAGAGAGATAGATCCTACTTTCAGAAGAGGCATTCAGGGTATGCACCATCATCAGCCAGTGCACCAACTCCAAACGTCTGATATGATCAAAGATCCCAAGTTCAGTGAAACTTTAGAGCACAGGGTTCGCAAGCCAGTGTGACCCTTGGCTTGAAAGGGAAACCACCTTGTGGGATGTGTGGCAGGATGCATTTGGGAGAGTGAAAGGAAGGAGGAAATGCTTGCTACAAGTGTGGCCAGACAGGTCACTTCCTGAAAGAATTTCCATTTTGGGGTAATAAGGCATAGTCTTCTATTACGATGCCACCACCCAAGAGTAACTAGAGAGGTATTACACCAGGGACAGGTGGAGGGACGAACCATCTTTATGCAATGGGAAATCGATAAGACCAAGAGGTTGCACCAGATGTCGTGATAGGTTTGCTTCGAGTCTTTACTTTCGATTGTTATGCTTTGCTTGATCTAGGGGCAACACTGTCCTTTGTGACGCCATATGTGGCCAAAAATTTGAGATTTCCCCTAAGTGTTTACTTGAGCCTTTCCTTGTTTCTACTCATGTTGGTGAGTCTATCATAGCCAAGAGAGTCTATAGAGATTGCGTAATATCTATCTATCATAGGGATACTCTTATCGATTTGGTTGAGTTAGAGATGATTGACTTTAATATAATCCTTGGCATGGATTGGCTCTATGCCTGCTATGCCTTTGGTGACTGTGGAACCTGAATTGTCAAGTTCCAATTTCCAAACGAGCCTGTTATAAAATGGAGGGGTGATTCCATTGCACCTAAGGGAAAATTTATTTCTTACCTTAGAGCTAGAAGGTTAATCTCTAAATAGTGTATCTACCATCTCGTGCGAGTCAAGTCTGATGATATTGAGCCTCCTACTCTTGAGTCAGTCCCAATTGTGAGTGAGTTTCCAAAGGTGTTTCCTGATGATCTACCTGGAGTCCCTCTTGATAGGGATATTGACTTTGGGATTGATGTTCTTCTCGATACCTAGCCCATTTCAATTCCACCTTATAGGGTGGCCCCCGTTGAGTTAAAAGAATTAAAAGAGCAGTTGAAGGATTTCTTAGAGAAGGGATTTATTAGGCCAAGTGTTTCTCCTTGGGGGTGTTCTCGTCCTGTTTATGTGAAAGAAAGATGGGTCTCTCAGAATGTGCATAAACTATAGGAAACTGAACAAGGTCACGATCAAGAATAAATATCCTTTCTCCAGGATAGATGATCTATTCGACCAACTTCAAGGTGCCTCATGTTTTTTAAAGATAGATCTTAGATCAGGCATAAGTTGAAAGTGAGGGAGTGTGAAATTCCGAGGACTGCTTTCAGGACTAGATATGGCCACTTTGTGTTCTTGGTCATTTCCTTTAGGTTGACGAATGCACCTACAACCTCCCTGGACTTGATTAATAGAGTATTCAGACAATTTATTGATATGTTTGTAATCGTGTTCATTGATGATATCTTGATTTATTCGAAGGATGAGAGGAGCTTGTCAATCACCTTAGAGTTGTCCTTCAGACTCTTAAGGACCATGAGTTGTATGTGAAGTTTTCAAAATATGAGTTTTGGCTCAAGTCAGTGGCTTTCCTAGGCCATGTTGTTTTGGGTGATGGTATTCTAGTAGATGCCCAAAAGATTGAGGCAGTTAAGAAGTGGCCAAGACCGACCTCTCCAAGTAACATAAGAAGTTTCTTGGGGTTGGCAGGCTACTACCGCAGGTTCGTTGATAGGTTTTCTTCCCAATCCGCACCATTGACCAAGATGACTCAGAAAAAGTTCAAGTTTCAGTGGTTTGAGGAATATGAGAAGAGCTTCCAAGAGTTGAAGACTGGATTGACCACCGCTCCTATTTTGACTTTCCCCAACGGAATGGAAGATTTTGTGATATATTGTGATGCGTCAAGAAATGGCTTGGGTTGTGTGTTGATATAGAGAGGTAAGGTGATAGCATATGCTTCCATGCAACTTAAGGTTCATGAGAGGAAATATCCAACCCATGATCTTGAGTTGGTGGCGGTGGTGTTCGCACTTAAACTCTGGCGCCACTACTTGTATGGAGTGCATGTAGATGTTTTCACTGACCATAAGAGCTTGTAGTATGTCTTCAACTAGAGAGAACTCAACCTATGACAGAGGAAGGAAAGAAAGAACTAGTGAAGGAAGTGCATAGATTGGCTCGATTGGGAGTTCAAATCGAGAAAAATGAGTAGGAAGGAGTCAATGTTTAGAGTAGGTCCACATCATCCCTAGTAGCAGAGGTAAAAGAGAAGCAAGATCGAGATTCTATCATACTCCAATTAAAGGAGGCTGTCCACAAACAAAAAGTGATGGTCTTCTCCAAAGGGGGAGATGGGGTATTGAGATGCCAGAGTAGGCTATGTGATCCTGATGTTCGAGAGAGGATCATGGCTGAAGCCCACAACACTAGATACTCTATTCATCCGGACTCTACCAATATATACCATGACTTAAGAGAAGTGTATTGGTGGAGTGGAATGAAGAGGGATATTGCTGAGTTTGTTTCAAAGTGCCCGAATTGCCAGCAAGCGAAAGTTGAGCATCAAAGGCCTTGCGAATTGGCATAGAACTTTGAGACTCCAGAATGAATGTGGGAGATGATTAATATGGATTTCATTACCGATCTACCGAGATCCCGGAGATAACATGATTCGATATGGATTATTATGGTCAGGATGACTAAATCAACATACTTCTTGGCAATCAAGACAACTAATACTGTGGAGGAGTATGCCAAGATGTATATCAAAGAGATTATGAGGTTGCATGGAGTTCCCTTGTCCATCAATTTGGACAGATGGGCCCAGTTTACCTCTCACTTCTGGAGATCTTTCCAGAAAGGATTAGGTACCAAGGTAAATCTGAGTACATCCTTTAATCCACAGAAGGATGGTCTGGAAGAGCACACTATTCAGACATTAGAATCTGCGTCCTTGACTTTAAAGGGAATTGGGATAACCATCTACCATTGATTGAATTTGCATATAATAATTGTTATCATGCAAGCATTCAAATGGCTCTCTATGAAGCCTTGTATAGGAGGAGATGTAGATCACCTATTGGATGGTTTGAGGTTGGAGAAGCCGAGTTGATTAGACCCGACCTTGTTCATCAGTTCATGGAGAAGGTGAAGTTTATTAGGGAGAGGTTGAAGACTGCACAAAGCCATCAGAAATCATACACCGATGTGAGGAGAAGGAACTTAGAGTTCGAAGTGAGTGATTGGGTATACTTGAAGGTGTCACCCATGAGGGGTGTCATGAGGTTTTGGAAGAAAGAAAAATTAAGTCCTCGCTATATTGGCCCTTTTCAGATTTTGAGGAGGATTGGGAAAGTAGCTTATGAGTTAGATGGGATCCATTCGGTCTTCCACATTTTTGTGTTGAAGAAGTGTTTGGGAGATCCCGCCTTGGTGATCCCCGTGGAGAGCACTTGAGTCAAAAGACAACTTTTCCTATGAGGAAATTCTAGTCTAAATCCTTGATCGACAAGTTCGCAGACTGAAAAATAAAGAGATAGCCTACATTAAAGTTTTGTGGAGAAATCAAATTGTTGAGGAGGAAAAGACCCTTAGGAGAAGCCACAATTACAAAACAAAAAAACCTATTCATGAAGCGATATATATAACATTTCTTGCCAGGAGTCCCGTGAGGAGGTCTCACAGTCTGTACAAGTTCTCCTGGACCGTACAAACTTCCTGTGAGATCATACTTAGCCAAATCTCAGAAAACACTACACATATGGGCTTTACAAAAACATACATAACTTCTTAATCCTAACTCAGAATGAGGTGAAACTGAATGTGTCGGAAAGCAAATTCAAAGAGCTTAAATTTGGTAGTTTGTGGGCCAACCAGTTCTTTTATGCTAAGAGATATGACCATTTCACGTTGACCCTTCTATCGGTTCTTGTAAAAAGCTTAGCTAATGGAATTCCTTTGAACTTGACTTAATGTAGGAGACTCATGATGTCCCTAAACAATATAAATAAGCTTGAACTGAGGACTTGAAAGTGAACTTAGCTTGAGCTTAAAGATTCCGTACTTAGAAAAATTCAACGTAGACATTCATACGGTTGGTTATATGGGTCGTACAAAGCCATATGACCCGTGTATTCCTCTGTACCACTTTACTTAGAAAACTCTTCACGAAAAAGTTCCAAGACGGTAATCCAATACTAAGAAAACTTCCACTCCGACACCTATACGGGCGACCGGACCGTGAAGCACCATAGGATCCGTGAGAGAACCACTTGCCTTAGGCCCAAAACTGTAAAGTCTCAAGTCCAAGGCTACCATATGATCTACCACACAGAACTTATGACCTCACACAGATCGTGTGGGGTCCAAGTGTGATATGCCTTGGTCCCAAACTCCATATTAAGGCTGTCACACCTCACACAAGGCCAAGGGCCACTTCAAGAAGGCTCCACACGGTCCGTATAACACTACACAGGCTATGAATGCTTTCAAGAAGCATCACCTTGGTCCAAAACTTTTCTGAACCAAATTTTCAAGCTTCATTGATGTCCTACAAAGTCCGAGTCTTTACAACTCACCTCAGTTTCTCATTTACTCAGTCAATCAATAAAGATAATCAAACTCAACTCAGACTAAAACAGTAATTCAGACCCACTCAATAAGACTCAACATGTAATGCAAACAAGATATATAGTAGTAAATATGACTAAATGCAACATGCTTCTCATGCTCAACAATGTTCAAATTACTCAACTTATATAATCAACTCAAAACCCAACTCAATCCATACATAGGTTTTATAAAGATAAATCAATTTAGGGTTCGTGATACCAAGTATAAACATTCATGTTAATCTTATATCAGTAGTCATGCAACATGATAAATATCTCATATGTTATCATAAGAACTCATAATAAATGCTGAAACTCGATAATTAGATAACAGGAAATTCAAAACTCAACTCTTGTTCTAAATTTTGACTCAAAAGGGTGAAAGGGGCATGTGAATGAACATAGTTCCACACTTTAGTAAGCCTTACATACCTGGAAATAGAAGAACAAAAAAACTCTAATCGATCCTCCCATTTTGAATTGAAACCTTCGCTCTTCCTCCTCCTCTGGTGTTCTCAAGAAATCCTTAAGTGTAATGAATAGTGAAAATACTCTTAGGGTATTGTTTTAGGACTTTGATTAAGTCTTAAACATCCAAGGTTTTGATTTAAAATAGATAGGAATAGACAAAAATACCCCTCTTAAAAACTACCGACAGGGTCTACGAGACCCCATCTACGGGTCGTAGACAATTCTACGAGCCGTAGATGACCTCTCGTAAATGAGGGATCCAGAAAGCTGCATTACTGGAATTTGGCACGAAACCTCTTCTACTTCTACGGACCGTCTGATAACTCGTAATGCAAAACTAAAAAGTTTATATCTGGACCACCAATTCACGAAACCAATCTATGGATCATGGAATACTTTATGGGCCTATGTTATCTCATATATAAGCCCCAGACTTAGAAAATTTTACCAAGTCATCTGGGGTTTACAAGGCCTGTTCTAGGGGCCGTAGATGGCCCTCGTAGATTCTCTTTCAGCAACTTTTCTGAATCATTTTCTTAGTTTTCTCTGTGTATCTACAATGCCTAGGTGGAACGAAATAGGAGGTTTTACAGTACTATGCCTAGTAAAGGTTATCAAAAAGTTAGCTTGGTACCACACCTGGTATAGGTTTTACATCATTGTGTTGGGATATACTATTAACCATGTAATTATATTGTCATATTTTTTAGTCCCTTGTAAAGACTATTTATATTGTTATAATAAAGTCTTGATTTAAATAGATCCTTTTGCATATATGTGTGTCTGTTACTTATATTGTAGATGATTTTTGTGTATAGAGTGTTTTAACTCATACACAGAAGATTAAAATTATTGGTTCATATAAGTTATAAATATATTCACGATCAAATATGAAGTAGAACAAACATCTTGTTGATTGTAGCACAAGATTAAGTATAATTTAATCTTGATTATTGTAGTGGTTAAGCTCCAAGTTCTTGTGCTAGTATATTTTGTATGTATTGAACGAACTAATCAGAGAAATTTATTTATGTTCTGATTTTTTATAAATAAATTCTCTAGTTCATTGCAAGTACTTATACACTCAATCTTGATATAATTATTATGATCTATGTGATTTGACTTATTATTTTAATCTATTGAAAGGTGACAATTTTTTAATGAGTCGATAAAAACATAATAGATTGGATAATGACAAATTACGTTAGTGAAATAATAATTAGTTAATAGAACCATGTCTCAGTCCCGAGTTGAAGATACCCTTTTATGGTTACTCATAAATTTTCACATGAAAACCCTGCAGGTGGATTTTAATATATGTCACGTGAGATAAGTTGAGTAAAGTGGTAAAGGATTGATTTAGTCAATAAATTAAATTATTTTCAGAACATTTGATTTATTGATTGGTGTCGGTAATTCTAACACGGAGAGTTAAAATAAGATGTGTTGATGGATTTTAAAATTAAACCGACGAGTTTAATTACAAACTTTTAGTGGAATAGTTTGTAATTTATTATGATATGATAATTCTTTCAATTACAAATTATAATCATAATAGGAAGTATCTATTAATAAGTCCACAGTCCCTACTGCGTCTGGTTTATTGATCAATTCTCAAGAATAAAAAAAATATTCTGGAAGGAGTTTATTTATTTAAAATGAAATATTAACTCTTAATGGGGATAAAAATGTTTTGGACATATTTTGGGGGTTTTATGACGATTGATTTCAATTAGTCATTAATTGGTTGTAATTAGCCAAAAAGATTTTAGCCCTTCAGCTTCTTCCCTATCCCTAAATATCTATAAGATAAATAGGAGAGAAGTCTGGAGAGTTTAGATACAGTTCTTGAAAAAAATACTTTCCCACATCAAGTCGAAATTGAGTGAGCAAACCAAAAAGCATTAGAAGCTCGTGTCCTGAATTCCTTCACAGAGAACGAATTGTCAAGAAGCTTCAAGAGGTATGTTTTCTAGACTTCGTTGGTTTTACATTATCAGAATATGATGTGATATTGTGATCCTGTGAATTATGCTTCCGCTGTGTGAAGATTTTTCACTCTAACACATTGCACATGTATGTTTATTGGTTTCTTGAGTGAACTAGGAGTGATGGTGATCATGTGAGACATGTTTCAAGTGTTTCTTAAGTCAAAATATTTGTGACTTGGAGTTTATTTTTGTTGATAATTTGTGATGTATGTGTTGTCTTGTATTAATGTGATTTGATTAAATATATTCATAGTTTTAAGCAGGCTGTATGATCCTATCACTAAATGATGGTTTGTAGACTTATAACTACACTAGCCCTTTCTTTGTTGAGTACAAGCATATGTGGGCCGTTGTTACAAGATCTCAATAGTGATTCATGAGCAACTTGAATTCAATAGTGAGCTACTTCCTTGGGCTTCCTTTGCCCAGATAATTCCTTTGTCCATCTTATCTGGATCGGTCCTTTAGATTGATGACTATTATTTAGGATTATATCGCTAAATACTCAATATTTTAATTTTGGTAGTATGACTTTCAGTTTTTAGGTGTCTTATTCAGCAAATAATCATGATATTTGATTGAGTTTATGGAAACTGAATTATTACCGGGTTTTAAATTGTTATTTTAGGTGTACTACTTTACGAGTTTGTTTGTTGAATAGATTGGTGACTATGTTTGGGGGTAGTAATTAGTTATCCCACCATACGATTAGTGTGGATACTACTCAGATCATAATGGGTAAGGATTATGACATACCTTACTATCACAAAAATCTAAATTGATTACATACCCGCTAGAGGTTAAGAGATTAGAATAAATATTGGTCCATTTTGGTTTACCCCCCGCCTCCCCCCCCCCCCCCCCCCAAAAAAAAAGAGAAAATTGGTATTCATGGTAACTATCAAACAAAAATGAAAGTTATTGTCAACCTTCATTAATTCGCCCGAGAAAACTTACTAATTCGCGCCAAAAAAATTGTTTCAAAATTAGAATCACTTATCATGTTCTTTTTTATATCAAAGACACATATTTGATTCCCTCAAACAATAAGTACTTATTCCGAGCTAATAACGAATTTAGATATCATCCCTCTTTTCCATATATATATATATAAAACACAATGCATAAATTAGCCCTTTAACTTGGCTTCAAATCACAAGTTGGAACTCGAACTTTCAAAATGCACAAAAAGGCACTCCAACTAACCCGTTTTAATCATTTAAACACACCTGTCCTAGCGGGCAAAACACGTGTACTGCACGACAATTAAGCGTGTGGCTTCCTTTTTTAGACCATATTAATAACTATCCTTTATATATATCCTTATATTTCAATTGAAAATATCTTTTTTTTTCTTCTTTTTATCATTAATCTTCAAACATTTTTTCTAGTTTTTTATATGAAAATATTTCACAATTTGAAATATTATTATTAAATGTTTATAATGATAAGCTTGAGAACACGTGCAACGCAGGTGTCCAGCACTAGTAATATTATACATTTACATACATTAAACATAAGATAAAGAAACTCAAGTTAAATTATGATAAATTACAATTACTCACTCAATAAATTATTAGCTAGTCAGAGCAGGTCAATATAAGAAAACACAATTTATTCCCAAATCCTTGTTGGTCCGTGACCCTACTTCACCGTTTATTCTGCTTCATTTGAGAGAAGAACATCCGGTCATGTTTTCATTTGTTTCTTTTTGTGATTCGATTTTTCAGGTAATTCAGATTGTTCTACTCAAATTGTTTTCATGGTATAATTTCACTTTCGCTCCAATTTCTACAACAACTATCATCGTAATCCCAAATGAAATCATCATAGACATTCTGTTAAGGCTGCCCCCAAGTCTCTCTTGAAATGTATGTCCGTCTCGAAATCATGGAATCAACTAATCTCTAGCCCTCATTTTGTGAAATCCCTTCTCAGATTAAACACTCATCAACTTGTTCTATTCCTGGGCATCAATGGACAATACAAATTTTGTTCTCTCCCTCCCCTCTTTAACAGACAACAACTCCCCACTTTAAAAGTTTTCTTTGTGGGTTCTGTTAATGGCCTCATTTGTCTCTCAAATCAACCAGGGGAGACATTACTTCATTCCAAATTGGGTATCCCTTTCTCTAACAACTATGGTTTTGGATACGATGACTCACATGATGATTATAAAGTTGTATTTTGTCGAATATTATCCGAATTCTTACAATGATGATTTGTCCAACATGAGAACTGTGATTAGTGTCTACAGTTTGAGGACTGATTCTTGGACAACACTACACGACCAGTTTCAGGGCATCTTTCTACTGAATCATTCCGGTAAATTTGTCAATGGGAAGCTTTAGTGGGCTACATCTACTCGTGTTGGTAATTACGATGTGCACAATGTCATTTCTTTTGATGATCAGACGAGAAATGGGGAAGCTTGGAGCTTCCCACTCGTGAAGAAGTCCATCCTAAATTCAAACTCAGATTTGTGGGAAGTGAACTTTCTGCGCTTTACACTTGTTATCTAGGTATCATTACTTCTGATGTGAATCTGGTGTATCATGGATGAAACTGTTTGCCTTCGCATATCGTCAAACTACTGTGCT
The DNA here is from genome assembly GCA_029948455.1 of Solanum rostratum. Lineage (NCBI taxonomy): Eukaryota > Viridiplantae > Streptophyta > Magnoliopsida > Solanales > Solanaceae > Solanum > Solanum rostratum. The sequence goes on along the minus strand of CM057046.1, from coordinate 16,890,359 downwards.
ATATACGTTTTCTGCACCCATTTTCACATTTTCGATGCACCTTCGCCAGTCAGAGAAGTATGACATTTTACTGCGTTTATGAATCCCCTAGTGATATCTGGTAAGAATTCCACTTATTTTAGCTGGTATACTTTTTCTGCACCTTTTTTTCTGTCAAATAATGTGTCAAAACATTGAATATATATGAATAGATACAGCATATTTGCATTTATCCTAATTATAAATCTTCAACACTATACATGTTTCAAAAGCATTTGTCTGAATTACTGATTGCTCAAAAATGTAGAAAGATAATCCCTAATTTGAAGCAAGTTGATGTAATCCAAAGCAATTTATAGATGAGATATCATTCCTCTCAAAGTAATAATCCCTAATTTGAGTTTACTTTCCTCTTATTGACATACCATTCCGTTGTCTAATATTTTAAGCTACACGAGTGAATTACATACATATAATGCATCTTCACTTTGAAACAACAACAAACTCAGTGTAGTCCCATAAGCAAGGTCTAGGAAGGATAGAGTGTACAACAATCTTATTCCTATCTCGTGGAGATAGAAAGGTTGATTTTGGAAGATCCTCAACTTGAGTAACACACATCAAAGAAATTAAAAAGAAAACACTTACATAAAGAGGATATATAAAATAGTGAAAGGGAAAGCATAACATAGCATTTAAAACTACATATGTTAGTGGTGATCTTCTCGATAAGGAATTGATGAAGATATCCTGAAAGTTGAAGTCTCTAGTCAATCATCAATTATGTCAAGGTTAATTGTTGACTTAAATCAAACATTGGAAGCAAATGGAGAACATGAAGATCAAACAAACGAAGAAGTTGACCTTCAAGGCCAAATTTTAAGTGGAGAAACAGATGACACAATTATTGGAAGATCTAAAGCTAATAAATTGATTATTGAAGAGATAAAAGGAGAATCTAGTGGCGGATCCTATTATGATATGGAGACTTCACAAGAAATTGATGATCAAATAGTCACCAACTCAAACAAGGATGTTGATACAACTACAATCTCCTTTTGTCATGGAGTTGTGTAAGAAGGAGCAAGTTCTAGATTCTTGAACCCTCGAGCTCCGAACTTGCTCATCATAGGAATTTATCCAGATAGTACAATTGTTAACGAGCTGAGATAAAGGGGGATTCCGAGAACTCAACAAGGACATAATTCATATGGATTGATTGATAATGCAGAATCTTCATCATTGAAAGAAGCAACAAGAGTTCAAAAGAAATTGCTGAGAGTTTCACCGAGACATGGCTCAAAGCTTCGTTTGAATTCTTCCATAACAAATACAGGGTAGTTTTCAAAAAATCACTTTAAGGCGAAGTGTAAAAAAAATGATTTTTTAGTAAAATAAAATATCTTAGATATTTAGTAGAACTCTCTAGAATTTTGTAGAGTAATATCTTTGATATTTGTACTTAGAAAAATCAAGATAGTAGATATTTGAGGAAGATATTTATAGAAGAGGTTAAGAAAAAATTCAGATTTTTCGTATCTAGAATCATCCCTACACAACTTTAAATAGGGGTTGCATTAAGCGTTTATAATCAATCAAAAAATTTAGATTCTTCGTATCTAGAATCATCCCTATGAAACTGTTATTAGGTCTTAGTGAAAGTTCTCTAAGTATTGTTCTTCTCTTATCTTCTAGATTTTGTGTTGTTGACTAGAGTTAGTTGTGTTGTTGTTATTGTTGGAGTTTGTATCCACTAGAGCTAGTTGGTATATGTAGTATGAGAGCAATAGAGTTATTCAGTGCATGTACTGCAATAGAGTAATTATACTAGAGTCTTGTAGTAGAGTTGTCACAAAGGGGAAGAAATTAAAAGTTCAATTCTTAGGTTGCTAGAGTTTGTAATCTAAACTTGGTTCGAGATTAATGAAATGTTTTGGTGAAATCCTACGTGGCAATCCTTGTTTTTACCTTCTTAATGCAAGAAGTTTCCACCTAAACATATTATATGTTCATAGTTGTTGATTAGTCAAGGACCTGATCCTGCCCCGCGTGATGGATTCATACAGGACAACAAAAGTCCTCATTACTATATAGAAGCAGATAAAATTACTGAATGACCAACAACTAGTATTAATCTGGTCATAAAAAGTTATTTCGTCGAAAAAAGAAAATAGAATCCAAAAGGTGGGCTCCGGCTCCCTTCCAGCAGGGGAATTATCAAATTTGTCCAATACACTTCTTATGTTCCTACAACTGTCCACTTAAAGATCCAAGGGTTAATAATTGTCTAACCAAAATAGATTCCTAAACCATTGTTGAGCTAAAGTACTGATTTTATATTTTATTTTTTCCTTATTAACAACTTTCGAGTTGGCGAGATTCTTGTCAAGATAGGTTCTCTATTTTTCCTTATCTACAACAAAAATCAATGCTATCTTATTTTCATGATTTATGAAACGACTACTACCGCTAACATACTAGCGAACCTGGTTCGATAGTAGTACCAGTTGAACAAGTAAGAACGCAGTATCAAGGGAGACACAAATCTTATAGTGGAAAATCACCTTGCTCAACGGAGAAACAACTAGGATTTCAACAACTTTATTACTTCAAAACTGAGCAACGTCAATTTAAAAACTCGCAACTCTCTACTCAACAAACTTCACTCACCTAACTAGCACAAATGAGAGCCAAACCCACTCTCACAAAAAACTCACTAAAAGATAACAATCTCTGACAATTATTGTCACTAAACTATGATTCTAAAAGGATTGCAACAATTTGAACAAACTAGAAAATCCTAACTCTAGATCTTGCTTGAATGGCCTGGTGCTAGTGCTCTTGCTCGAATGATTCTCCAATTTTCAAGATTGCAAAAGCTCCAACTGCTAGGGTTAAAGATTGTTTATATAGTTAACCCTAGATTCGTTCCATTCTAGGACTCTTTCTTTGAGTAGGGCATAAATTCTTTTCCTTGTAGAAGTCCTATGTAGATGCTGCTTCCTTTTCCATCTCCTAGTGGGATTCAGCTCCGCGACTCTTGGAATAGCCACCTGAACCCGGTTCTGTTTGTCATCATCAAAATAGTATAGTTATACTTGCACATGTCTAACAAATTGCCCCTTTTTTGATGATGACAAACCTGTGTGTGTGATAATCATGCAAAGTTCCCCCTTTTGACATCTCAAAAAGAAGACAAGTAAGCACAAAAAAAATGACATGCATCAGAAGCACAAGCACAAGCACAAGCACACAAATACTGATAATGCAGTGGGCACAACACATTAGAACTACTGATATTATCCATCCATAAGCGTAAGTAGCACAAGCAATAAGGAGATAGCTAGACAATCAGTATTCAAGAACGAGGCATACACCTAGCCCGCTAATGTCGACCATAGCAAAAAAATATACACAACCAAAGTGAAATGATGTCTATAGGAGCAAAAAGGAGCAAGGATTATCCAAAGCCAAAAAAAAGGACATGGGAGCACTAAGGGTTACGGGATGAGGAGGAAGGGCCAGATCCAAACATCTAAAGAAGCACATCCACCCACATATTATGGTCTATTTGTTGTTAAAGAAGTTGGTCCTTTAGACAAAGCACCTCCACTTGTGAGTCACCCAACTAATCCTTAAACTTATCCACTTGATCTTGGAGATGAACTTGTTTTGTCTTAGCCTCCTGAAGATCCAACATCATCTGAGACATAGGCCCGGCAGCCTTGGGAAGAGCAGTTGCAGTAGTAGCAGCAGTAGGGGAAGGAAGGAAATTGCACTCCAGGGAAGAGGTATTGTCAATCATATCTTTCTTTGTTAGAGCCCTACCTACTCCAAGGGGAACATTGTATGCTTTGAAGATATGGGTCAACAGGTTGCCAAATGCAAACTGTACTAGGTATAGAATCAATCATATGCGTCATATGTCTTATGATCAAGGAGGGCCAGTCAATTGCTCCTGTAGATCAATGGCATGATCGATTCCCATATCTCAAAAGGTTTCCTCATGGCAATACTCAACCCTTGGAAGAATACAGTTGTGGACAACCTCAAACAACAACTTAAGAAAAGGAGAATTTCCCCCTTCAACACCTTCCTCAATGCATCAGTAACCCTACCATTAGTGAATTTGGAGGTTAACATATAACCATCATCATCCTTCAAAACATATTCAGCCAGACCCATAGATGGAACCCGCAATATCTCCCCCAACCTGACCTTGTCGAACACAATCTCAACTCTATGAACTAGGGAGGTGGCAACACTACCCTCAAACACAGACAAATTCTCATAGAAATCCACCACTTCCAGCTCAAATACCATATGCTTAGTATCCCAGAACAAGTACACCCAACCTTGATGGCAAGTTTTATAGTTTCTCAACTAGAGGGTATGTGCATACCTGTGGATGAATTACCCTCCCACGCAATATATACTTGGACACAAAATAACTATACTTCCCTATGACTAGAAATTTTTCTACATGTTGGTTAATCCTAGGGGGAGCGGAGGTGGTAGCTGGAGCATTAGGGGCAGGTGTCCTTTAGGGAGAGGAAGGGACTCTAATAGGAGCAGAGGGGGTGCCGAACACTTACCATGGTACTGACATTTCCAACTAGAGGATGCACCTGCGAAGCGGAAGGCCCTTCATTTGTTGCGAGTTAGTGGCCCCCTTAATCGATGAGCAGTGATTTTAGAGGGTGGAAGTGTCTAGGTGGACCTCTGCACAACCCCTCGAAAACCTGTGCCAAGGGCACATCATCCATAGAGTCAAACTCGACAAGAGTGGGAACAGGTGAAGTCGGAAAGGGTAATGTGGCTAGAGGGACTGGGGAAGGCGGTGGGGTGGATATGGAAGGAGGAGGTTAGGATTTTGAGAAAAAGTGGGAAGAGGATGAATATCAGTTGAAGAGGTAAAAGAAGAGGGTTCGTCGATGAGGCGATGATGTGATGTGAGGGGTAGTTGGACATTGAACTAGTAGGGTTTTGAGAAAGTGAAGGGGGAGAGAGGCAGAGAGTGCGACAAGTCCAGTGAAGGTGAAGGAGAAAAGTAGGGTTGAGGGTGACTGGAGGTAGGTGGTGGAAAGGAGACGGTGGCTAGTGGGATGGTGGTGGTGATAGTAGTTGCGTGGAGGAGGGAGATGAAGGTAGTTCCCCCAAGGATAGGGTTTATGGTGGTAAAGGGGCGGTGGCATTTGAGTCGAGATAGAGTATGAGACTAGGGCGGCCATTTTCTTTCTTAAATTCTTGAGGGGGACGTTCTTACTTTAGACAAGAGAGATGAACTTTAATCATGTGCACAAATGGGTTTTAAAAGGAGTTCTTGGAAATCTAAAGGGGTGCCAGGAGTTTATTGAAAGGATGTCTTCTACAAAAACGGGCACCATGAACTGACACTTGATCATTGGCCTTTTTAAGTTAGCAAGCTTCCCGCCAATAAGAGGTATGGGTTAGATTGAGACTAAGCGACCAAGTTCAGCTGTTGGAATTGTAGACATCTTCTCTAAATGCATATGAAACATATTACAGTATAGATTGATTATAGGAGGGCAAGGGAGTACTTGATGGACGAATATTGAGAACCAGTTGCTCTTTACCTCAGTGTGATAGTCTATCTTGGGAAACTAAGGGTAATATCAACAGTTCCCAGTGAGGGAGTCCAAGTATAATCCGCTGGTTCAGGAGCCTGTGCAACAGAGACAAAGTCACTTATTCTATACAAACTTCAAATTAAAATTGAAATTAGTCAAAGTATGATTCATGCCCCCTGATCAAATGTAGATGTAGTCGATTGAGTGCAAAGTGTTCTCAACCCAATGTTTGGTAAAGATATCGGCCACTTGGTCCTCATCCTCACAGAAAACCATTTCGATAAACCCCTTTCTACATTATCCCGCAAGAAGTGGGGTCTAACACCAATGTGCTTGGTATGTTTATGGTGAACTGGGTTCTTCGCTATGTTCACGACACTCATGGTATCACACTTGATTGGAATGCAGTAAACTTTCACTCCAAAGTCCAGAAGTTTTTGTTTGATCTAGAGAAGTTGAGCACAATATGAGGCAGCAACGACATATTATGCCACAAAAGTAGACAAGGTAACTGAGTTTTGTTTCTTTGTGGCCCAGGAGACTAAGCAAGGTCACAAAAAGAGTGTCATTCCTGAGGTGCTCTTCCGATCTGCTAGGCACCTAGCGTAGTCAGCATCCGCAAATCCAACTAAGTCAAATGAGGATCCGATGGGGGTACCAGAGGACCAGATTCATAGTTCCTTTGATATATCGTAGGATTCGTTTCACATCCTTGAGATGACATTCCTTGGGATTGGATTGAAACTAGGCATACATACATATACTGAACACAATATTTGGTCTGCTAGCGGTAAGAAACAGAAGTGACACGATCATCCCTCTATACTTGGTTTCGTCCACACCAACTCCTGCTTCGTCATTATCTAGCTTGGTTGTCGTCTCCATTGAGGTGTCACTTGTTTTACATCATGCATCCCACATTTTGTGAGCATCTCTTTGATGTACTTCTGTTAATGGATGGAAGTACCCCCCGTTTGTCCGATGAATCTGTAAACCCAGGAAGAAGTTTAGTTCACCTGTCATGCTTATCTCAAACTCATTGCCATTTTGCAAACTCTACTCCAAGGGCCTCATTAGTCCCTCCAAAGATGATATCGTCGACATAGACCTAAACTATGAGGACATGAATACCTTTCTTCTTAAGGAACAACGTATAGTCAATTTTCCCCTTAATATATCCATGACTTAGTAGAAAGCTAGAAAGTTTATCATACCAAGCTCTAGGTGCCTGCTTCAGTCCATAAAACGTTTTATCTAGCTTGTATACATAGTCAGGGTGTTCATGATTTCCAAAACCTGAAGGTTGCTTAACTTATGCCTCCTCCTACAGATACCCATTGAGAAAATTGCTCTTAACGCCCATTTAGTACAGCTTGAACTCCATGTGGGTTGCAAAAGCTATGAGCATTCTAATGGCCTCAATACGTGCCACAAGAGCAAGGTCTCATCATGGTCAATTCCTTCCTCTTGATTGTAACTTTGAACCATAAGCCTGGCTTTGTTCCTAGTGACCATACCTTGCATTGCTCATCCAGCTTGTTTCTGAAAATTCATTTAGTGCCAATAATGGAGTGGTGTTCAGGAGGGGGAATCAGGTGCCACACTTTCTTGTGCTCAAATTGAAGAAGTTCTTTTGCATTGCAGATATCTATTCATCATCCAGCAGGGCCTCTTTGACATTCTTTTGGGCTCCACCAGAGACACATATGTAGAGAAGGCACATATATTTTTTTATTTTTGACCTGGTGGATATGCCTAAGTCTATAGGAGTCAATAGATTTCTAATGAATGAGAACTTTTATCCTTCTAGCTATGACCTTGGTCCTCTGGCATTGGATCTGTATGTGTGGTAGTAGAGGGACCAGCTTCATTAGATGCTGATGTCCCTGAGATTCCTGCTCCATCAGATGAATTTGGCCCAGGTGCCTCCTTTCTTTCCTCAATATTTGGGGTTTAAGTGGAAGGTAGAGCCAGTTGAGTTGGAGGAGCAGGTGCACTGGGATTACACCTTCTTCATCATCAGAGTCTCTTCTGTAATTTGACATCTCCAATTCATGTACCTGTTCCTACAAAACTTTCTCGGCCACAGATCTGACCTCATCAAATATAATATATGTACTTCCTTCCACACATTTTGTTCTTTTGTTGAAAACTTTGTATGCTTTACCTTGCACAGAATATCCTAGGAAGATTTCCTCATCACTCTTAGCATCAAATTTCCCCAATGCATCCTTCCCATTGTTGTGCACATAACATACACAACCAAAGGAACGAAGGTGAGCTAGATTTGGTTTTCTTCCTTTAAGTAGTTCATAGGGTTTTTTATTTGAAATGGGTCTAATTATGCATCTATTGATGAGATAGCAGGTAGGGTTCACAACTTCAGCCCAATAGCTCTGTGGAAGGTTGATGGCTATCAGCATAGTTCTATCTATGTCTTCCAGAGATCTATTCTTCCTATCGACCATCCAATTTTGTTGAGGTGTTCTAGGGGCGGAGAAGTTCTGGACTACGCCATTTTCAGTGCAGAATCTTAAGAACTTAGAGCTATCAAATTCTGTACAATGATCTGTTCTCAAGATCATCAGATGGAAGTTAAATTTCTATTGCACCATTTTAACAAACACAGTGAATACATTGAACGTTTCATCCTTGTACTTTAGAAAGAAAGTCCACATGAATCTGGAGCAATCATTTACAAGTATGAAAACATACCTTTTACCTCCTCGGTTTCGCACTCGCATTGGTCCACAGATATCCATGTGAACCAGTTCTAGGGGTCTATGATTGCTCACCAGACCAACTGGATGAAAGCTGCTTCTGATATGTTTTCCTTGATCACATACACCACAAACTTGATCTTTACTAATCTTGACTTCTAGTAGACCCAGAACCAGTTCCTTGTATATCAGTTTGTGATCGTCGAGAAGCTAGCATGACCCAGTCTCTTGTGCCATATGATGGATTCATCACTCATGGCACTGAGGCATTTTTGCGTAGGCTTCTTTGTGCCACTAATATCAACCATGTACACATTATTGTGCCTTTTCCCCCGAGTATGAGCCACCTAGAATAGAAGTGTGTAACCTTGCACTCAGAGGTGGTAAAAAGGTTATCATTTCCCTTGTTGTACTTTCGAGAGAACTCAGCAGGTTTGCTTTAGTCCCTTCACATAGTACATATTGTCAATACATTGGGACGGTGATGGCCCCACTTTTCCAAATCTTTTTATTTTCCCCTTGCTTTCCTTTTCCAAAGCCCATACTTCCGCCTTGGAAATTATTCAGTAGAAAGAAGTTGTGTTTGTCTCCTGTCAAGTGTCTGGAGCATGCGTTGTCTAAGTACCACTGCTTTAGCTTTCCTTCTACTAGTTCCTAAACCAATTAGCAAGGGTTAGTTTTAGGTACCCAAATCTACTTGGTTCCTTTTTTATTATAAAAGGATGAAGAATATCTCGTTTGGCCCAACTTGGTAGGTCCCTTTTGCCCCTACCAGTCCCTTTTAATTTTTCCCCAGAAGGCTTACTCATATAGGTGAAGCTACTACTAAAAGCCTTTGTATTCTTGTTGCGCCTATCCCTACTGTGACCTGTCTTACCACACAAGGTGTATGGAATGCCATAGTCAACTATGCTCTCTTTGGATTCCTTTATTTTGAACCCGATTCCATATTTGGTTGTAGACTGACCTTGCAGCATATCTTCGAGCATGGCAGAGGACCTGCTCCACTTCATGTTATGCTCTAACTTCGCTTTGGTCTGGTCGAGTTCCTTGAGAAGAGCTTCATTTGTTTTAGACAAATTTATTAGATCATTCTCTAGCTTTTTTGCCTTCTCTTCCAGGGGCAATTGAGCCTGTCTCATCATATTTTTCTCTTTTATAGAGGACTTAAAGTTGTCAATCTCCGTTTGAAGTATCTGGTTGACATTTTCTAGGTTTACATTCCTAGTTCTCAATTGAGCATAATCCTCCAACAGATGTTCCTTAGTGGCACAAATGGTCATATAGGCATCAATTAGGACCTGTGACAAGGATTCAAGCTTTTACTTAGAGCAGGTATGAGTATTAATTTTGACTTGTTCGAAGCTTACCTTGGTGTCCAGCAGAGAACTATCCTCGTCATAAGCACTTGCTCCTGCCATCAGTGCCACATTCTCATCATCACACCCATCCTTGATGTCGGAGTCATCTAGTTCAGCATTATTCACAATCATCACCTGGTCCTTGATGCTTCCATTATCAGATTCTTCTACAGCAACAAGTTCAAGGAAATCATACTTCTCAGGCCCCTCAATGGCCATGAAGGATTGATTTTCTGGAACTTCACCATCAGATTCCTCACTGGAGTTATTCTGTAATGCCGCAAGAGCCCTTTTCACAGCTAGATCTGCCTCTTGATTTTTCATCCTCCTATCCTTGAGAACATATGGCTCAGTTTTGGGTTCCTTGGACTTTTCAAGGTTATTCTTCTTGTATTCAAGTGCCCAGAGAGGACATAACTTAATGAGTGATCAGGACTTCCGCACTTGTGATAGAGTTGTTCCCTAAGATCCTTTTCAGTGTTTCTCTGGGGAACCCTTCTCTGACCTCCATTTCCTTTTTGCATCACTCTTTGAAACCTCTTAGTGATTAGGGCGATGTTTTCTTCTTCATAATCCTCCTTGTCAGTTGCCTTGAGAACCAGGTTCTTGTCTTTCCTCTTGTTATGCAGCTCCTTCTCCTGGTTCTTCTTCATGGTTCTTCTTCAGCTCGTAAGTCACAAGTGTTCCCATCAACTCATCCATGGTTAGAGTGTTGAGATCTCTTGCTTCATGGATGGCTTCCACCTTTACTTTCCCAGGATTCAGGCAAGACAATCAGCAGCTTCTGGATGACCTTTCCAGTAGGAATAATTTCGCCCGGTGAGTTAATTTTATTCACTATAGCAGTGAATCTGGTGTGCATGTCCTGTATAGTTTCACCATCTAGCATTCTGAAAAGCTCATACTGTCGGTTGAAATTATCAATCTTCGCCTTCTTAACTTGAGTAGTTCCTTAATGAGCTACCCGAAATCTGTCCCAAATAGCTTTCGCATCCGGACAGGCAGGGACTCTATTGTACTCAACAGGACCAATGACACAAATCAACTTGGCATTGTTTTGGATTGCCAACTTGTCAGCAACAAGCCATTCAGTGCGTTTCTTAGGAACTCGGGTGTTGGGCGCAGGACCATCCTTTATAGGGGTAGTTGGTCCATCCAGGATGACATTTCCCAGATCTAGGCTTTCTCCAATCAAGTGATCTAGCATACAATATTTCCACCAGCCATAGTTGTTTCCATTAAACAGTGGGGTCTGCCTTGAGAAGCTCACTCTTGAGCAGTAGGTGGAGCTGTCATTGAACTTTTGAGTTGGGTATCTTTTATTCGAAAAGGCCTTCTCTGATACCAGTTGAAAAGACTGCTACTGCTAACGTACTAGTGAACCTGGTTCGATAGTAATACCAGTTGAACAAGTAAGAATGCAGTATCAAGGTAGACATACAACATATAGTGGATAAACTCCTTGCTCAAGGGAGAAACAACCACTACCTACACTTGTAGGATTCCAACAACCTTATTACTTCAAACCTGAGCAACATCAACTTACAAACTCGGAACTCTCCACTCAACAACCTTCACACACCTAACTAGCACAAACGAGAGTCAAACCCACTCTCACAAACAACTCACACAATGAATACAATCTCTTACAATTATTGTCACTAACCAATGAATCTAGGAGGATTGCAACAATTTTAACAAACAAGAAAAACCTAACTCTAAATGTTGGTTGAATGCTCTTATGCCATTGCTCTTACTCGAATGAATCTCTGATTTTCAAGATTGCAAAAGCTGCAACTACTAGGGTTAAAGATTGTGTATATAGTTAACCCTCAAGCCATTCCATTCTAGGACTCTTTCTTTGAGTAGGGCACAAATTATTTTCCTTGTAGAAGTCCTATTTCGATGCTACTTTCTTTGTGAGTCCTTTCCTGCTTCTGTTTCCTTATTTGGCATTCCATCTTCTAGTGGTATTCTGCTTCGTGATTCCTGGTACAACTACCTGAACCTAGTTATGTTTGTCATCATCAAAATAGCATAGTTGTACCTGCACATATCCTAACTATTTATTATTAATTCTTTAAGTAAGTTCTACTATTTTCATTTCCTCCATCATTTTTATAATTTGTTTTTCACAACTCTCTTAAAATTCCTTCATATATTTAATTTTAATTAGATTAAATGGGTGTTTGGGTTGGCTTATTTTATGGTTTTTATTCTAAGTTATTTTTAAGTTTTGAAAGTCTTTGGAAACAAAACAAAACCACTAAATAAACACCCTTTTTGATATGTATGTTCATAATAAATCATCTAAATCACTCCAAAAGACAAACATGGTTTTCTAGTCAAAGCAACTTTGTTACTTTCGTGTACTTATCGACGTAAGTCCTCTCGGGTTTCCTTAGGGACTTCAATTAGCATCAGTTGACTGAACGTAGAAAATTTTATTCCCAAATCATTTTTTAATAAAGAAAAAACGAAAAAAAACTTTTAAAATAAAATTTGAGCTTGAGAGAAATTTGTACTACGAACTTTATATTAGATAATGTACAATTCAAACCAGCAAGGAAAAACTTTTTCCCTTCACCACTGTTTATCTCCCAGGCTGTATATACCTTCTCTGATTATTTAATTTATTCTCATTTCATATCCATTTTAAGGTTTAACAATCGACATAAGTAGAGCCAAATGCTGTTATAGAATCAAATAAACATCACACATTATATTATTTTAATGGGTTAGTTTTAAAGTTGAAGATCATTGATATCTTCAATATAATGTTAAAGAAAATTGTAATTCAGAAATGAAAATCAAACATACTTCTATAAAGTTAAAATGAAATCAATTTTTTCTCCATTATTGCCTCGAGGAACAATAAACAGACCCTCAGCCAGATAAGAGATTGTCATAACTCATACTAAATTATCGTGGGAAAAACAATATTTACTGGACAAACTTCAATATCCACAGTTGGGCGATAGTCTTGATGCCAATAAGTTAAAAATTCTAAATATGGGATCTCATGCTCAAGGTAAGTTCACTTTCAAGCCTTCAATTCAAGCTTATTAATGTTGTTTAAGGTCGTCATGGATCTCCTACATCAAGTCAAGTTCAAAGGAATTCCATTGGCTAAGTTCTCGCATGTACCGATAGGAGGGTCGACTTTAAATTGGAATATCTCTTAGCACAAAAGGAACTGGGTGGATCACGACCTATCAAATTGAAGCTCTTTGAATTATCTTTCCAATGCATCTTGTCTCACCTAATTCCTAGTTCCGAGCAAGAAGTTATGTTGTTTTTCGTAAAACCTGTCTGGGTAGACGGGAGGCCTTCACGGGCCGTGAAGAGCTTCACGGACCGTGAAGCCAACCGTGTGAACTTCGGTTAAAAATATAAGGGAGCCTTTTATTGACGTATTTTTGATATTTTGACCCATCCCCAAGGCTTTTAAGACCTTTTTAACCCTCATTCAAGACTAACACCTAGTTTTTAGAATTAGGCTCTCAAAATTCTCTCCAAGTCTCATCCTCAAGATTCAAGCTAGGATTCAATTGGGGTTTCAAATTCAAGCTACATTCTTCTCAAATTCATCTTCCTAATCAAGGTATGTGGGATTGATTCTTGGTCCCTTTCAACCAAGAAGATCCAAAAAATCTTTCAATCTATTTCATGAATTTTAATCACTTTAAATATGAAATTTCATGATTTGATTTTATTAAATCTAATTAGTGTATGGGATGTATTTTACCTATTATTTCAATTCATTTTGATTTAACCCTCATGCTACGAAATCGCATATCAAGAACGATGATTTGAATTATGCTCCAACCCTTGGGATAATCTGAACTACTCAGAATCAAAGATGTTTAAGAGCTTGAAATGTTAGTCAAGTTCCTTCCTATATTGCATTGGGTAGAAACTTTCCTCAATCATAAATTTCCTACTCAATAAGTATGCACGTCGAGAATTACAAGTAACCTACGGATTGGTAATTGTGGAATGCAGCATATAAAGGTGCAAGCTTTAATTCCATAGTCTTAGTCGATAGTAAGGGCAACAATGGACTACCATTTCCTTGATCGAACAATGTCATGATAAGCTGATCAGAATGTGGTACCCGATTGGTGAATCATTGAAATGTATGACAAGTCCAGAGTAGCTAGAGTATCATAAGGCTTAATTACTTGTGAGGAGAAATATTCATGACGAATAAAGCCAAAGGAGGATCAAGAAAAAGTAGTGATAACTTAAGATGTTGAACAATTCTTGAAGCTCCTCATCTTCGAGAGCGGAAGATCTCCTCAAGGTCTGACATGTCTATGAAATCCACCTTTCTTCAGGCTTTCCGAATCACTCTTAGTTTAGCACTCCGGCTTCGAAGGTTCAATGTTTCTTCCTTTTCAGATGGTGTTATGGGGCTTTTGGTAAGGATAGTTCCACTTTGTCCCTGTACCACCAATTTAATCCATGCTACTTCTTTAACAGTATCCAGATTGATTTTCGTCAGCTCACGTAAGCGCTTCCCTTCTTCATCTTCAACCCCACCCCCATCAACTTCACTGCAGTTCATAATATTGAGAAATGCCTGCTTTACTATTCTGTCCTCCAAACTGTGGAATGAAACATGGCAAGCCTTCCACCAGAACTGAGATACTCGAAACAAGCATGGATGGAATCCTCCAAAGTCTTGAGTTCATCATTAACAGCTATCCGCAAAGCCTGAAAAACTCTTGCAGCTTTCTTAATCGAACCTTGCCTTCCTTCTTAAGCAAGTAACCAAAGCATAATCACATTTCTCAATGCCACAGACAAAAATGTGCAAAAGATTATTAAGCATTACCTACTACACCAGATCGAATACCATTATTCCAGGAATGTTTTACTCTTGTATTATGTTGAATTTCAATACCTTGCATTTTTTTTTACCTGTGGGCAGTAACAATAATTGAATGACTATGTTCATACACCTACATTCTACCTCTTGTTTCATGTGTCACTGTTGAAGTGTTATGCACAAGAGAAGCATGAAACATAGGCATGTGTTCAAAATATTATCCTCCTTATTTCTGTCTAGGGTGTTTTTATTTCTCTTTTCCAAAGTTAATGATACTTTTTTATCTTTTTTCATTTATATTAAATTCTTTCTGAAAATTTGCTAATTCATTCTTTATTATCATTTGCAGGCAATGAAGGTGAAAAAAGAGATGAAAACAATGAATTTGTTGCTCCCTAGGGGGATTTAAATTGATATTTTTGGAACTTAACAAGTATTAATTATCTAGAAGTTTTTAATTATTTTTGGACTTAGAAAACTTGTGCTTGACCGCTTGAATGGTAAAAGATATTATGTATTTTGCTTTAATGGATATTGCATGACCTTGAATCTTAGATTGTATTTGATTAAAAATAGTTTCTTCTCGTAATTGAAATATATATCGAATATATATTATATTTATGTGATATTGTTGCCTATAATTGACACATTATAGTAAAGAAAACTGTTCCAATGGTCCAATAAAACTGTTGCAATAACAAGAAAAAACTATTACAATCGATGTATAGAATAACTGTTGCATAAAACATTATAGGAACGGTTTAGAGAACATCCCAATAAGGGTGAGAACCATTGCTATACCTGAATGTGATAACCGTTGCAATAATAAAACAAGTGTTGCAGAAATTTTATAGGAACAAATTGAAAATCGTCCCAATAGGATGTAAGAACCATTGTCATAGGTTGGAAGTGGAATTCGTTGCAATAGGAGCGTCTATTGCAATAGTTTTAGTAGTGTTGCAATGTTTTGTTGCTATAGATCTATGGTTACGCGACCTGTTGAGAGGGTCATAAAACTATTGCAACAGATTTATGGCAACGAAAATTCTATCTACAACAACAGAAATGGAACTGTTGCCATAGGCCATATTTCTAGTAGTGTCGATTATGGTTATGACAAGTATGTGATCATATAAATATCTATTTTTATTGACTCTTTGAGCATATTGGGTTCTTACACCATATTATTAAGTGAATGAGCTATTCCTATGCATGAAAAGTATGGATTGAATTGTGATTTGTTTTTTTAGCCAAAGTATGAATGATTGTGAAGAATGTTTGGCTTTTTATGCCTAAATGTGCATTGAAATGATTTGAATGACTATTTCCTATTTTGGAATCATGTATATGTATAAGTATTCCCGTGGGATACCGACTTAGCACCGAATGAATTGGGGGTGTCAGAGCTATCACCAAGAGTCCTCTCTCTTTCCTTGAAACATGTGCCAGCATAGGAATGGTAACATTACCGAAATGGCCGGTCGTAGGGAATGGTTGCACATTGATATGATATAAAATGAGATGAAATGGAAATCCTTCCGAAATGACCTGGTCATAAGGAAGGTGGCCATCACACCGAAATGACTGGGTTGTAAGGTTTGGTGTAGATTACCTTTGGCAAGTAATCTTCTCTCACCCGATTGGAGGTCAACGTTGCGTAAATTCATGTAATAGCTCGCATGAGTTTGAGATATCGGTTATGGTCCCATCCCCACTATTATGAGCTTTATTGCATTTCATGCATCATGGATTTCATGACATATTTTTATATATTCTTCTTGGATATAAACTTCTTTCTATATTATGTACCCTTGTCATCTAACATTGAATTCAAGTTTGATAAGTCATATGCATTGTATGCCTGCATACTTAGTACATTGAAACGTACTAACGCATACTTTTGCCTACATGATCTAACCATGTAGGGACCAGAAACTACCGTCATTCACCATTTGATGGCTAGATCGGATTTGAGAAAGTGTTATGGTGAGTTCTACCTTCCAAGGACTAGCCAACATCTATCTACCTTATGTTGTCCCCATTTTTCTATTTACTTTGAGGGTGAGCCTGGGACATGTCTTGGCCCCTGTCCTATTCTATGACTAAAAGCATTGTTGGACATCTTGTAGACTCTTGTCGGATCTATATGTTATGTGTTTTATTTGGAGGTTATGATTATGGTTATCTATTTGATATGGCTATTATGGATTGATTATGGGAATTATGATATGCATGTATGATTTGATGTGGAAAGGTGGAAGACCCTAAGTCCCGTATTTCCCCAAATAGAGTGAGTCATACTTACCCACCCCTTAGTTCTTATGTGTTATGTGCTATGTGAATCCATGTTAATCCCTTATCCCTATGACATCCCCATAGCATGAGTCCTACTTTTTTGTCCCTTAGAAATATGTGTTTACTATTTATATATACACTTCCAAACCGATGATGTGAATATGGATACTTGAGGCTTGTTTAGGGACTCTCGGGTTCCATTCACTATGTCGCTCGTAGACACTAGGTCTGGGTCGTGACAAAAACTAGGCCATTTTAGTGGCAAGTGAGGAGTTGTACTCTTAGTACAATCCTATCCTACGCTGGCTAAGTGGTTTATGAGTTCGAGTTATTATTACTCTTACCCATATCGATGCTCAATACTACTCCCAAAATTATTAATTATATGCTCACACTTAAAAGAATATATTTGCTCAAAGTACTACTCTTCTTCTTTTTGGGACTTAGCCCAACTTGGCATTCTCTTAACTTTTCTCAAAACCGTCTAAAATTATGGGCTTCATGCTTCATTATTCATAAAATACTTATGATAATACTTTTCTTGAATTTAAAGCAAGATTTGGAATTTCATAGATTTTTATAGTAACTTTAGGATTTACCTAGTTTAAAAATTAAAAGTAGTATCTCAACTTAGGACCTCAATATAGTAGAAACAATTTAGTAAATTCCATGTTTTTCCCAAAAAACTAATACCAACAGGAACAATTACTCATAATGAAGAAATCTTGTTCTTAACTAATAACTTGATACTTGAGGAAACTAGTAGTTACATGATGGTAAAATAATGTAGTAAGATTTTCATAGGCCTTACATACCTGTGGGGTAAGTTCTTCGAGAATTTTGAATAAGGTACTTGAAAGCCCTAGATTTTTTCCTCTAGAAACTACATTCATATTTTGGAGAGTGTTTTGAGAGTTAATGAGTTGAAAAATCATGTTTTAGGGGTTTAATTAGGTGAAAACTGACAAGTTTAGGCTAAAAGAGTGAGAAAGAACGAGAATACCCCTGTTTAAAAACATCGTTTGAGTCGTCTATTGGACCATCTACGGCCCGTAGAAAGTTCTACAGTCCCTAGAAACCCATTCATAAGTTCTTGGACGAATTTTGGGGTCACAAGATCGGTTCTATGAGCCCATACCACAGTCTATAAAAGCATCTACGACATGTAGTTGGGTCCGTCAAGTTTGGGACTCAAAAATGGACTTTCTGAAGTTTTTTCATGAGTTACCAGGATGGGCCGTAAGTCAAACCAAGGCCCGAAAGTCAGGTCATCGTTTTAACTCTGCACTGGCAGTCCATAGTAAAACGGTCATAACATTTTACTCCAAGCTCCAACTAAGGAAAAAAATGGATGTGTTGGAAAACTAATTCAAAGACCTTCCGTTTGATAGGTCATAGACCGCCTAAATCCTTTTATGCTAAAAGTTATGATCATTTAAATTTGACCTTTGCATAATCTAATGTGAAAAATTTAATCGGTAGGAAGGTTTTGAACTTAACTAAGTACTTGAGGTCTCTTATAACCCGAATTCACTTCTGACACATTTCCCACATATATTAATAATCCTTAAAATGTATGTACAGGTAAGGCATTACTAGGTTCAATCTTATGTATTTGCGACGATAAAGTCCAGATCCTAATAGTAGAAGTATGAGGTGTTACAATATCTCCCCCTTGGAATCATTCGTACTCGAATAAAGATGAAACTGGAAATATTAAGCATGTTTACTATTCATAAACAAGAATCTATCCAGATAACATTTTACTCATATTTAAGGATGTATCTCAACTCAATGATGGGAATAAGGAGTATTACCTTTAGGCTTGTCATTTGAAGGCATGAATAAGTGAGGATATCTTCCCAAGTGGCTTCTTCAATCAACTGCTTCCTCCACAATACTTTAACAGAAGCAATTTTCTTGGTCCTTAATTTGCGAACCTGAGATCTAGTATCTGAACTTGGATCTCTTTATATGACAAGCTTTCTTTGACTTTCGATACTCTCTATAGGAACAACTAGTATGGGGTCTCCCAAACTCTTCTTAAGCATAGAAATGAATAGCAGCTAACTCTGGTGAAAATTCCAATTCATATGCCACATTACCAATCCTCCTTATAATCTGGTATGTGCCAATATATCGAGGACTGAGCCTCCCATTTTCCCCAAATCTCATAATTCCCTTCATCAGTGAAACCTTTAGGTACACCTAATTACCTATCTCAAATTCCAATTCTATTCTTCTAACATTAGTATAAGATTTTTATCATCTTTGGTCTGTCTTTAGTCTGTCATGAATAACCTTCACCTCCTCCATAGCTTGATGGACTAAATCAAGTCCTATCAATCCAGCCTCGCCAACTTTAAACCACCCAATAGGCGACCTACACTTCCTCCCATAAAGGACCTCATATGGCGCCATTTGTATGCTATCTTGGAAACTATTATTATAAGAAAATTCAATCAAGCTTAAGTGATCATCCCAGTTATCTTTAAAGTCTATAACACATGCCCTCAACATATCCTCAAGAGTATGTATAGTTCACTTTGCCTGCCCCTCTGTCTGAGGATGGAAGGTTGTACTAAGATTCACCTTTGTACCAAGCCCTTTCTGAAAAGATTTCCAAAATTGTGCTCTGAACTCGGCTCCTCTGTTTGAAATGATGGATAGGGGACCCCATACAATCTAACGATCTCCTTAATATAAAGTCAAGCATAGTCCTCAACTGTATCAGTTATCTTAACATGTAGAAAGTGAGCTAACTTGATCATTTTGTCTACTTACCTATGTTGAATCATGCTATCTACGAGACTGGGGTAAGCCTGTTATGATGTCTATGTTAATCATTTCCCACTTCCACACTGGAATTTCAATATTCTGGGATACACCACAAGGCCTCTGATGCTCCACCTTAACTTGCTGGCAATTCGGGCATCTAGACACGAACTCTGCAATGTCCTTCTTCATGCCACCCCACTAATAAAACACTTGCACGTCTCTATACATTTTTGTTGCACCTGGATGATAGAGTATCTAGCCTTGGTACAGATAGTCTGCCATGGTATCTCAGAACTCCATCTCTCCTTTTTGCAAACACTAATACCTTCTGAAAATTTTCTTTCATTTAGAGGAGGATGGGTTCTTGCTCTTGCTTTTCTTTCACCTCCACCACTAAGGAAGACTCTTAACCCATTTTTGACAATCACACCACCCTCGTCAGAATCCTCAATCTGCACTCCCAAGCATGCCAATCTGTATACATCCTTAGCTAGTTCTTTCTTTCTTTCCATCCTCAATGTGTGCAGTGCTCCCTACACTCAACCTGCTAAGATCATCAGCAACTACATTCGCTTTACCTGGGTGATTGAGGATTCTCATGTTATAGTCCTTCAACAGCTCCAACCACTCCTTTGCCTCAAGTTGAGTTCCTTCTGACTGAATACATATTGCAAGCTCTTGTGGTCAGTAAACACATCCACATGCCTACCATAAATATAGTGTCTCCAAATTTTGAGAGCGAACACCACAGCAACAAGCTCAAGATCATAAGTTGGATAGTTCTTCTTATAAGTCTTAAATTTTCTGAAGGCATATGTTATCACCTAGCCTTTTTGCATCACTACACACCCTGGACCAACTCTAGATGCATCACAATTACAACAAAGCCATCAGTTCCCTCGGGCTTCCAACATTAAGTCCATTGTTCCTTAGTAGCTCAGTGGTAGAGCAGTCGGCTGGTAACCGATTAGTTGTAGGTCCGAATCTTACTTGGGGAGATTTTTGAGTTATTGCTATTCTAACCTAGCGCTTGCCTCCGGTGGTGTCCTTCTCCTTTCTTTCTAAACTAGCAGAATCATGGGACATCAAAAGCGTTTAGGGATAAAACTAGATCGATTATAGCCAGCCTAGTTTTCAACTCCTGGAAACTCTTCTCACAAGGTTTAGACCATATGAACTTAACCTTCTTTTGAGTTAGCTTAGTTAAGGGAGCTGAGATAGAAGAAAACCCCTCTAGGAAACACCTATAGTAACCTGCCAAACCCAAGAAACTACTTATCTCCATTGGAATTGTGGGCCTTGGCC
The DNA here is from genome assembly GCA_029948455.1 of Solanum rostratum. Classification (NCBI taxonomy): domain Eukaryota; kingdom Viridiplantae; phylum Streptophyta; class Magnoliopsida; order Solanales; family Solanaceae; genus Solanum; species Solanum rostratum. The sequence continues at coordinate 16,869,496 of CM057046.1, read as the reverse complement.
AGTTTTTTATAGGTTCAATCTTTTGAGAATTAACTTGAATGCCCTCGCCACAAACAATGACCTAGAAATGCAGATGTTAACCAGAACTTATATTTAGAAAATTTGACATGCAATTATTGGTCCTAAGGGTCTGAAGGATAACTCTAAGATGGTTGGCATGATCCTCCTCATTACGAGAGTAGATCAGGATGTCATCTATGAACATAATTACAAACATATCTAGGTACTGCCTCAACACCCTATTCATAAGATCCATGAAAGTTGTTGGTGCATTAGTCATTCCTAATGACATGACTAAGAATTCATAATGACCATAGCGGGTTCTGAAAGATGTCTTAGGAATATCACTTTCTCTAACTTTGAGCTGATGGTACCTAGATCTAAGGTCTATTTTGGAGAAACAAGTAGAACCCTGGAGTTAGTGAAATAGGTCATCCATCCTAGGAAGAGGATACTCATTCTTTATGGCGACCTTATTTAACTTGCAGTAATCTATGCACATTCTAAGAGAACCATCCTTCTTCCACAAGAAGAGAACTAGAGCACCCTAAGGTGAGATGCTTGGCCTAATGTAACCATTATCTAGGAGGCTTTTTAGCTGCTGTTTCAACTCCTTTAACTCTAAAGAGCCATCCAATATGGAGGGATAGATATGGGCTAAGTATCTTGGAGGGTGTCAATCCCAAAGTCTATCTCCTTGTCAGGAGGGACTCCAAGTATCTTGGAACTCATTCATGACTGGAACAGACTGAAGAGATAGTGTCTCGCCACTAGAATCTTTGCCCCAGACAACAAAGTATATGCACCCTTTGAAAATTAACTTTCTAGCTTTGAGATATTAGATGAATTGACCCTTAGGCAAAGCTGAGCTATCCCTCCACTCTAAGACTGGATCAATAGGAAACTGAAACTTAACCACCCTAGTTCTGCAGTCTATAAAGTCATAACAAGTGTGAAGTCATTCCTGCCTAGAATGATATCAAAATCTACCATGTCTAACTCAACCAGATCAGCTAAGGTATCTTTATGGTAGACTAACATTGGACTACTCCCTATAGACTCTTTGGGCTAGAATAGATTCTCTAACAAAAGTGGAAATACTAAAAGGCTTAAGAAGAAATTTTGGACTGATCTCAAACTTCATAGCTACGTAGGTAGTCACAACTGACAATGTAGCACCTGGGTCTAACAATAAATAGACATCATAAATAAAAACTTTGAGCATACTAGTAACCATATCTGGTGAGTTCGCCTACTCCTATCTGGTGGCCATGGCATATAGATGGTTTGTGCCCCCGTCTATTCTTGATGTATTACCCCTCTGAACTGGCTTACCCCGTGGTGCTGAAGAAACTGACTGAGATTTGTTGTCCTTAATGTTTTGCCTCCCCATAGGACACTCATTCAAAAGGTGCCCCACCTGACCATATCTAAAACAACAATTTGTGCCCACGAGGTACTCTCCAGGATGAGACTTGACCCCATAAACCAAATAATGATTCAATCCCTGAGATACATGCCCCTATGGCTGGTTTCCCTAAACTCTGCAGCTCTGTGATCCCTGCGCATTCCTGACCCTCGGTGCAGGTGCACTAGCAGAAGAAGGTGTTGGTGCAGATGTCTTAGGCTGAAAGGATGAACGACTAGCACTTCCAGCCCCATTCTTACCTGTCTCCTGGCCGGATGTCTTGGCCTCTTGTTTCTGAACTCTTATCTATCATGCATCTTCTCTTTCTCCATGTCTATATCCCCAATTAGCATAGAAGTTTTGCCCTCTCTCTTAGTCATCCTAGAGAGCCTTGATACAAACAAATCTATCCTAGTATGTATGTCTACCGCCATAGTCAGAGCATAACGGGACAACTAAATGAATTTACAGCTATACTCCCCCACACTCATATCTTCCTGCTCCAGATTCAGAAACCCCCTCACCTTAGCCTGCCTCAACTCTCTAGGAATGTATTTTCCCAGAACGGCCTCCTCGAACACTGCCCAACTCAAAGTTGGTGCTCCTTCTGATCTACCTCCATTCCACTAATCAAATTAGAGTCTAGCTACTCCCTTGAGTCAACTCAACTCGCTCTGTATCACCTATGTGAATAATTTGAAATACTTTTTGGAGCTCTTTAACGAAGTTCTCAAGATCCTCCTTCATATCAGACCATGAGAACTCAGGTGGGTTCATCCTCAGAAATTTACGAACCGTAGTGGTGTACGATCCATCATGTTTGCACTCTCCCTATTAACCTACCTGTGTGGTGACTACCTATGCCAATGTCTCGATGGACTGGTGGAGCACAGCATTAGAGATATCCATCCGCCTGTGATGGCTGTTCAATAGGCACAACTGGACCTTTGGGTCCCTGTCGAATTAGTGGATTAGGCTGATTTGCATTTCACCCACCTGAGCATCCTCTACCCCTGGCTGGTTTGGCAGCTCTACGTGGAAGCATAATCTGAAAAGAAATGTGTGCATGAACGAGTTAGAATAGATTAAACAGAGTTAAGCTCTGAAGCACAAAATAGAATAACAACTGATAATGATTTTTCCTATTGCCTTGTAGCCTCTTCATTATGGATGTGGCGTGCTTCACACCAATAATACAGACTCTACTAGTCATGATTCCATAGATACCCTAAGACATTTGAACTCTATGCTCTAATACCAAATTTGTCACACCCCAAGTTTATACCTTGGATGTGGCTGGCACCTAGAACCATTTCTGGTCCTAAGAGAACCATTTAACCTTACTACTTTACTCAGCAAAATATTTAAATAATAAATGATAGGCTTAGATATATTGAGCTACAGAGATTGCAATAATCTGAAAAAACTAAACAGAGGAAATATCTCAACAATAGTTGAAAGCAAGAAATAAGACTCATATCGTCTGGTCTATAGAACCTCTAACCAGGTAATCTGAAACAACTACCATGACAGGCCCACAGTAACCATAACTGACAATAAATACCAAAACATAAATAAATCCTCCAAAGCCTCTGACTGGTAAGGGGCCTCACCGATAGCTGAATGAAATGTTGGTCCTCAACAAAACATCCGCTGAGGGACTATGTCTCCTGCGCCTTCATCATAAAACAATGCAGGTCAAAAAGACGTCAGTACATTTAATGTACGAGGATGTAAAATACCCATAAAATAGTTGAAGTTGCCAGGTTTTAAACTAAATAATATCATAAGCACAGAAGCAAAACATCATATCCCGGAGGAAATAAAATAAAACAAATACTTTAAACTTAGTCTTTGGGATACATATTTGTGACTTGAAGGTTGTCCCCCATGATAGTCTTGAGAGAGTAAAAGCTTGGAGTGTACCTGGTCGCTTTAGTAACATCGTCGTAAACATCAAACACCCTGAACTTCTTCTTTTCTGGGTTGTAAGGAACTAGTTTTGTGTGACTTTGAATCAAGATTTCTCCATCTTTCCAAATAATTGTTTCACTTTTTTTTTTATAAAGTCCAATCTTGGCTTAACAAAAATGCACCAAACTTTGCAGATCAGTCCTATAATTGATACTCAAAATTTCAGAAGTTTTGGAATAATTTTCGATCGTTAAAACTAATAAAAAATTCTTTACTTGCCACAGTCTGCTGAAACAGCACCAAAGCATCTAAGAAGCTCGACAACTCACCCAAAACTGATTTGACACTTTTGAACACAACAAAATATTCTACTAACATGGAAATGATATTTTTGACTTAATAGAATAATCAGAACACGAATATGAGATCTTGTCAATTCAAAAATCTGTTTAGTCACAATTAAACCAACTAAATGTTAAAAAGGCCAAAATGCTCTTGAAACTCCCAAAAAGTATGATGAAGACTCTTCTAGGCATAAAATCACCTCCGAAATCCAACAGAATTACTAGAGGTCTAATTCGAGCATCCGAACTCAAAATATTGACCAAAGTCAAACCTTATTCTGTTTTAACTCAAACTTCTAACTTAGGACCTCAATTTCACAAAACAACCTCAAATCTGAAAACGACGATGCTCCTAGGCCAATTTTCATATTTTAGAATTGTTGGGACTGACGAAATTCTATTTCGAGATTTGCAACTCTAATTGTTATCAAAAATTCCTTTTTGAACAACTTAAGCTTTTAAAACTCAAAAACTCATATATTACTCAACTTCTAATTGAAACTCCAAATAAATGGGTCTCCCTTCCCTAGAATTAATTGATAGACTACTCAAGATTTTTCTATTCTATTTGTTGGAATTGAATTTGAATAAATAAATAATTAATAGAAGACGGAATCACCGGCTACTATGAAATATTTACTCATGTATGGGGAATTGGAATAAATTTGGTAGCGAATCGCGAAATCTTGGTTCGTTCAAAGTTAGAACGGCTCCTTCTTTTTAGGTTTAACTCAACTCTCTTGAGCTTAACAATGCCACTCCACTTGTTAGTCCAAGCTAACCCAAAATTTAATTGATTGTTGCAGTTGCATGAGCATAGAATGCATAGATTCTCATGTTAGAATAGCCAATGCATCCCTCTTGCAAATAGGGCAAGAGTTCTTGAGCTTGATCCATTCTTTAATACAATCAACATGGAATGCATGGCCACAATCGATTTCTGCAAGTTCATCCTTATTGCAGTAGTCATTCTAAGACAAACATGACCAAAAAAAGAGAAGTTCAGACTTAAATAATCTTTCAGACTCGGGGAGTGGGGTGGGGTGGGGTGGGGTTTGAAATTACGTGCCACTTACCAAGAATATGGAGCAGTGGTCCTTGTTGTCAAGACACGTTGACTTGGGCGAGTCATATATATATCGAGCTTAATGCTTAAATAAAAAGCTCTAACTCTCAATCCAACATTTATACGCTTGTGGTGTTCCAATAAGGCCTAAAAGATAAAATACCATGTGACAGATATCATATCCATACAAACAAAAGATTACAATATCAAACGCTAAATTATTGTGGTTTGAAAACATTACCTCATGAGACATGTTCTCCCTATTAACATTCTGCTCATCATCCTCATCTTCTTCCAAGTCACCTTCTCTTTCCTGCAATGGTGAACTCACTTAAGAGCACGCTCATTAAACGACAAAAAATACATGACAAATATATAAGTGTAGGACTTGGTGCATGTCAGCACTCATATACTAATTAATTCGCAACTACAAAACTAATCCCATAACCTTATGCATTTATCATTTTATATGGACATTAACTGAGAAGTCTCACTATTCTGATTCATTTTCTTACATACACCTGCTTTGAAAAGAAAAAATTGGCTTGGCTATCCAGTTTCTGAGCAAGTAGAATGTCGATTTGTGTATATCAATTTAGTGATACTCAGTAATTTTTTTGGAATAGTGTGAAATTTATGATATTGAAAATACAGAGAAATACTATTCAAATAAAAAAGGAAGTGCATAACCTAGTGGAAACACGCCCATGAAAAGTATAGCAATTAATGTTTTCTTTAAAACTAATCATGCATAAATATCAAGTAAGGTAAAAATACAAAAAAACATCTAGAAAGGAAAAACTTACAAGTTCACAAGAAATTTACGAACCATCAACTAATACATATGTTTATAATTAGTGCAACTCAACAAGGATTTTTTTAGGAAGGTGTTGCATTAAAAGCAACAAGAAAATGAAAATAAGTACAACATAATCTTAGTTAACTCCTCATACAAAAAGTTTGTAGCCCACAATAGGGAGTTAATCACGACCAAAAAGGATGGATACTATGTCATATATATTAAGGAAGTCAATAAAATTTGAAAAGGAAATAAATAATATCATTTAAAAAAAGGTTGATCCAACTGAAAAGACTCATCAAACACTTAGTAGATTTTAGGTTATAGTAGGAAGTAGAAATGCTATCAAAACATCTGGCGATTTTTGAAAATATTGCCAATTATATATAATTCGACATGGAATTATTGGAATATAATACTAAAAGAAAAAAATCTGAGTTGGCATATTTTTCTTTAAGCAACAAATACCTAAACTACTTATAAGCACATTTAACTTTAAAATCAAGTTGCAAACACAGTAAGACACGGCAAAGATAAACAAAGCAACTAAATGTGGTGTCCTTTGAAAACATTGGATGGGGAGGATGAGAGTTCTCAAACATAGGGGAGATTAGCAAGAAAATATTTATCTCTATAAATCCTTTTCCAAAATCAATATCCTGAATGAGCCTAAAATTTGTTAAGCCATATATGGATAAACAAAATGGAACAACCTTAGTAAAGTGAAGAAACATAACTGGAATCGGAGTTTGTCTAGATGAGCTGGCCACATTTGTCATTCTCTCCCCACTAGCAGTATAAGCAGAAAAAAGAGCATGATATCTATTATCAAGTTCATGGTAGACGGGTTGTCGTTCCTCAATTTGGGACAGGATACTACCAACAATACTTTCAGTTGAGCTTCCATCTCTTGGCACATTAGCAAGGGTTAAATTACTAGCAGTATTAAGAGTTTCACTGATGGTTGAATTGTCAGCATTAGGTTTGTTGCTCTCCATCTAAGGTGCAACACAAAATAAATTTATTGTGCATTAGAATAATTAGTTGAGATTTTGAAAAAGAATAAAATGTATAAAAAGCACATGAAAAAGACTCGAGCAGATAATGATTGGCACAAATAAAAAACACTTTGTGTTATACAAAAAGATCTTTAAAGCAACATGTTGAAAACTCTAGTGTATATTAGCATTTATAGAGATAATAATTCTTACATGCTAACTTATTCCTCATTCCCATGTGGAAAGTACTTCCATATTTCACAAGTTTCAAATGCTTTTAGAGTTACTTGTATTGGTAGCGGATTAGAGTTATTTTATAGATTTGACAGAAATTAAAGAATTTATAATTTAATACTGAATCTTTTTATATCATATTCAAGTTATCTAAAGGTAAAATCTACCCTTAAAGTTTTCAGCCATCGGAAGCCTCCCTCATCCCACAACCATACATACATGTAGAGCAAATGATCCCCCCACCAACCCCCATTTCCAAGCCACCCCCACCACACACTAAAAAAGAAAAAACAAAGCTTTTTTTGTATTCTGTAAGGATCATTTATCACATTACGCAACCTTCCATATAACACAAAATTGCAAAAGGAAGTGTTTTCATTAAAATGTTTTCAAGAAAATAAAACTATCGGACAAACAGACAGAGGAATATTTACCTCAAGTGTTGTAAGTGTACCCTTAAATAGACTTTAGATAGAAAAACTAGAAAGAAAGTTCATCAGTATGTAAAAGTAATATGTAATGCTTGAATAAGGGGAAAACAAATCAAACTCTCTTACCCTAGAGAAGTATCTAGCCAATGGATTTTTTTTTAATTTGGAAGCTAGTGTTTTTCAAGAATGAAAGGAGTATCATTTGTATCGAATTAATCTGAACTAAAAGCTCAATAAATAATCACCTGAAAAAATGTGTTACACATGTAACTTGTCAATTAATCAATTAACTTTGCTTCAGTCCCAAATTTCATAAGTCAGCTATATGACTCCCTTTGAATCTATTCCGTTTTATTTAAGATCTTCCTCAAATTTAAAAAATATAGTTAAACCCCTTGCTTTTACACTATTCAGAAGGTTCATCATGGGTAGACTAATTTTATGTGATTCTACTAAAATTTAAAGGGATAAAAGGGGTAAGAACAAACTAAAACCAAATCTAATGATATAGAACCTGAAACTAGATTCATACACACTTTGAAAGAAAAAAAACTTTGTTTAATTTAGGCAGAATAAAATGAAACCAAGGAAAAAAGATTAAGAAATATGATAAATACTATAGACAATTGTGATTTCCTAATACACGAATATTAATAAAACATTAGAGGGAGAAGGAAGCAGTGAGGGGTAATCAACGAGTAGAAATAAGTATAGAACTCCACTTTGCTATCCTTTGCACTTCTTATCCATCCTTTCCTCACCAAATCTCTAGATTCAAGAAAAAACTATTTTTAAAATAAATAACACAGCGGTAAGAAATAATAATTAAGAGAAAAAATGTAGGACAACTTACATTAACAAATATTTAGATGAAGAAGAGTGTGAACTTACTCAAGTATGAATATGATAGTATGATTGAGGCAAAATATTTCTTCAGTCAAAGCAAATGACGGAGAGAAAAAGGGAGTGAATAGTAAATATTTAATAAACCACAGGTTACAACAATCACTACAAGAAAACAATGAATTACTTGAAAATTTTATTTGGGATCTAGTCAGCAGATTGTTTTAGTAAATTTTTATGGAACAATATGAAATTTCAAAATTATACTATTTTACAAGCGAAAAGTATATTCTTAATGAATCCACATCTAAATTTGGTCTATTTTGCACAAAAATATTACCTCGATAATTATGTGAGAATTTAGTTCATAGAAATTGTTCTCATAGGTAAATTTGCAAGTAAATGTATGAAATAAATTTCTTTATTATTTTGCAGAAAAATCTCTAAGCAAAGCTACCTGCAAATTTAGCTAAGGATTGTTATGTAAGAATTTACCTGCGAATTCTCTTACCAAAGAATTTATCTGATGATTTTGATTCTACTGATTCAGCTAGATATATCTTGTGGGGAATTTACCCGAGGATTACATTACTTGAAAAGTACTTGGGGATCTTTTTTTTTTTTTGTAGATTTAGCTCAAAATTTCTTCTTGGAAATGTATATGAGAATTTTATTAAATGGGAAATTACTTCGAGATTTTTTCCCTTCGAATTTAACTTTAAAAGTTGCTTGAAATTTTACAGAGAATTTTATTACCTGAAAAATACTTGGGGATGTTGATCCTAGAGATTCAACTTAGTAATTAAGACTCATGAATAGTAACAAACTTAAAACAAGAAATTACAATATTTCTTTTCTATTGGGGAGGAAAATGTAAATAATGCATATGCAAGATGAGATAGTAAATGTGTAATTACAGTTTTCCCCATTCCAATTGTACGCTAAAAACAAAAGGCATAATATATATCTAAACTGTACTAACTCATCTTTAGATAGAAGTTCACATCGGCAAAACACAAAAGAGATGTTGAGTGTATAAGTAAGCATACCTTACCTAGAGATGCATTTTAAAACTGTTAGGGCCTAAAGGATAATATCACTAAGCTAGTCATTATAGGTGGTATCAGAGCCACTCTTGTGTCAGCCTTGTTCATGTAGCTAGAGTTCAACTGAATTTAGGCGAATCTCGGTGAGGCGGGACAAACCTCGATACTGAGTTTAGACAAATTTCATACGGTAGGGCAAACCTCAGTGAGAAAGCTGAGTCCATAGAGGAGGTGTATGTAACAACCCATCTTTAAATAGAAGTCCGACATTAGAAAAATACAAGAGAGATGTTGGGTATATAAGTAAATAAGCCTTACCTTGTAACACCTGACAAAATTACCAAAATACATCTAGGAGAGAGAAGTATGCATAATGCATCTTCCAATGCTCGTATGAAAAATCTGAGGCCGGATTTGTGATCAGCACGAAAAATTGAGTGAAAATGGTCTCGGACGATTTTTAGAGCGACTCGTTCAAAAGATAATTTTTCTATCCGAGACGCAAAAACAGTGTTGGTGCGCGATAGGAGCGCATCGCTCCTCTGCCGCTGACCTGCACTTATGTTTTTCTGAAAATTTTCAACGGGATTGGGACATTATAAAGTTTTTCGGAAAATACACAGTACGCGACTAGTCCGCGTCTAGGGCTGAGCTTTTTCGAGCTTAAAAATTTCTCAATTTTGTGAGGGGCATTCCGGTCAATTCCTGAGCCCTCCTAAACTCTATACACGATCTAATTAGGTCGTTTAAGCGTAAAAAAGGGTTTCTAAACCTCATTCTAAGTCATTCTAAGTCCTTGACAAAGACTAAGGCTTGAGGAAAGAGGAGAAGAGCTTGAGATTGAGGAATTCTTGAAGGTGATTGTTGATAGCTTCATCCTAGTATGTAAGGCTAAACTAAAAGTATGAGATTGTTCTCTCATGTGCCTTATAGATGGTCATAGATTAGTTGATGGTTTAAGGAGTATACATACATGAGTCTTGATGGTTTTTCTTGAAAACTTATTTAAATTCATATATTTTTCTATGTCGATGATCATCATAAACTTGTTTTATTGAATTGAACATTTTCATGAGAAATTGCATAACCTAAAATGACTATTTTGAAAGCATGCATGAATGAACTTAAGAATTAAGTCTAGCGCCTTGAGCTGAGAATGACGCTTGTGATTGTGATTATGATGAGAAAATGATGATGAGTGGATAGAACTTGATAGTCATGTAAGTCTCCATAAATGAACTCCACTGATTTATCTATTCGATTGTTCCCTTATGGTTGTTCTAAATCTTGAGTTGTTGATTGAGATGTTCCTTGATGAGAGGGTTAAGGTCCCTATGAGATGTTGGTTGATGAAAGGGTTAAAAGTCCCTATGATTTGATTGGATTGATTGTCTTATGAGCATTGAGTCATGGGAGACGTATCGAGCACCGAAATGAGTAAGAGTAAAAGCAAGTCCAACTCGCACTCATTAACTACGTCGCCAAGCATAGGAGTGGACTAAGTCCATTAGAGTCAGAAAAGTTTCTATCTTGAGGGTAAGTCTGTTAGAGTCGAACAAGTTCTCACTAAAGGGCTAAGTTCGTTAAAGTCAGACAAGTTCTCATCTTGAGGGCTAAGTCCGTTAGATCGGACAAGTTCTCATCCTATGGATTAAGTCCGTTAGAGTCGGACAGGTTCTCACCTCATTGTCCTGAAACAAAAGGACTTAATATGTTGATTGTTCGGACCCTTGTGGATCCTACGCATTTCTTACCTGGTAAGTATGGAACGGTTGTGGCAACATCAGTGGGATTGTTGTACATTCACTAGCTCATAAGTGATTGTTGTCGCATAAGAGAAACTCCCATAAATTTCCTATCTTGAGTACTATGAGTCGAGATGAGATGAGATTAGAGGAGGTGAGCTCCTTTGATATGAGTTTGATTTGATAGATGAGGTTGATTGGTTGATGGGTCACTTGTCTACTCTTTATTCTTGCATAGATAGACATTTGATGATTTGATTTGATTTGATGATGGTTTTGAGTCGATGTTGTTTCATATTATTCTACTTGTTTTTGTTTCACTTAGCTATTTTACATATCAGTACATTCCACATACTAATGTCCCCTTTTGACTGCATCGTATTATGATGCAGAGGCAGGTACTAGAGATCGTCAATAGGCGCTCCATTGAAGATTCGAGATTCTCAGCTGATTGGTGAGCCTCCCCTAATCCGGAGGACCTACTATTATTTATTTCATCTTGCTTTAGAGTTAGATTAGACAATTCTTTTATTTTGATTTGGGTAGCCATGGGTCTATCATTAGTACAACTTCGTTGGTGATAGAGTCTTCACAGACGATAGTTGAACGTTGATGTTGAGATTGTGAGCTAGTTCTTTCTACTAGCCTTTATTTCTTATATATATAGTTTTGAGACATTAGATGAGATATATCCATTTACTTGTTTTATTTCCCTTTTCAAAAGAGTTTATGTGATTGAATGATGTGATGAGGTTAAGTGGTTTGCTTGGGGACTAGCAATAGTCTCCGAGTGGCCACGCCAAGGGTACCCTCCAGGGTGTGACATACCTACTAGTGATGAATTTTAAAATCGTGAGGGCCTTGGCCTAAAGTGGATAATATCACTAGGGGGTTGGCCCGTTACAAAATATTGTATCAAAATACCAAGAGTATCCACTCCTCATACTCAGATCATGCTTTCCGTTTTCTCTATGTGAGTATTGTTAGTCAATGTTGTTTCTATCATCCATTTTTGAATCTTGAATTGTTGTAATCTCTTACTTGAAATTTATTAATATACTCAATTATTGAATCTTTATTTGTTACTATCCTCAAATTTGGATCTTTTACTGCTACATCATCTTCCTTAATTTTGTTGTTATCCTCAATTTTTGAATGTTGGGTTATTGTAATCTCTTATTCCAAATTTGTTACTATCCTCAATTATTGAACCTTGATTTGTTACTATCCATAATTCTTGACTTTTGACTGCTAAATTGTCTTATTTTAAAGTTGTTCTTCTCCTCAATTCTTCAATCACAATTCCTCTAATCTCAATCTTCTATTAAATAGTCCATGACCTCCCCTTTCCCTCCATTTATATTTATTATAGCCAAAGAATTTCTCAGGATTCATATCAGGTTAGTATTAATCTCTACTTTTATAGGATTTTTTTTTTAAAAAAAGTCTTTCTTGGTGTAAACCTCCTTGCTTACTACATAAATATGGAGTGGAAGGGATGGATGTTGTGAAGGTATGAAGTAGGTTTACATACTGACTCTAGAGGTGTCTAAAAGCTTCATATAATGCATTTGGTTCCTATTCATGACAAAATTATTTTAAAATACTATTCAAGAGATTTTTTCTTGTTATGTGTGAAGTATTTTAGATTATAATTGTTATAATCTATTCCTGAGAAGCGTTCCTCCGGTGACCTTGTGCTTTTATAGGGTTTACTAAATTCAAATCTTTCTAAAGATGCTTCTCTGTTTATTAATGCTTTTCTAGTTCTGCATCTTTGAGGTTAGTTTACTTTATAGATTTTAATACTTGATGCATGTGATGATGTGGAGTCCATACTTGTTTCTTCTGCCACCCTCTTCCCCCTAACCCTTTCTTGCTCCACTTAAGATTTGATTATGTAATTGTGAACAAGTTTCTATACTATTTACCTTCTGGCTGAACTACAAGTTTTGATTTTGTAGGAGACTGAAGATTTTCTATATGATGTCTATTTAAGGAAATATTTGCATCATTTGAGGTAAATATTGATTTTTCTATTCTTTGCTCTAAAATAGTTATATTCAATCTCGATTCAAGTAACTGTAGATGTATTTCACATCCTTGTTATACATGACAATTCTTTGTGCTCTTCTTTCTTATTATAGTACCTTACATCAGATAGAAAGGTCAAGACCATAGATGCTTTCACAATATCCTTCATATCTCTGAGGACTTTTGTGGTAGTCATATATGCTATTGGTGATATTATCTTCTTAACTTGCTCATATGCTTTTGAACTTTTCTGATTGAAATTGCCCCTATCCAAGGAGTCACTCTTAGCCATTCTACATATGCTTTTGAACGTTTCAGATTGGAATGCTTTGCTTTTCTGGATAATTACATAGTGGAATAAGTCCAGACTCGATGCCATGTACGTCTTCATTGAATATATTATAGTTATCCATGTTTTACTGTCTCGCATGACTATCAATCTAAGATAATTTCTTTCAGAAGTCCCTACCTCAAGTATAACAATCTACTGATAAATATGGTAGAAGCACTTCCTGGAAAATTGCTTGATGTTATTGTAGATTATTATATATATAAATTGAAGGCGTGCAGACCATCGAGTTTTTCCTTATGTCATTACCTCATTATCCAAAAATGCAAAGAAATTCAACAAGAAAAGTTCAAAAGCATATGTAGAATGGCGAATAGGGACTCTGTTTGTGCTCTTGAGTATTCTCTGGATGGTGTCCCCAGTCTCCTCCAATGTCCTTTATTCTCTACATCCAAGCTAATATTCTAGTCCACAGATGCCTGACATCATACAAATGTTCTCTTTTTTCCTGTACCTGTTGGTAGAAGCAGGGATGGAGCAATCTTATGGTTCGGGGTTCATCTGAACCTCCTTTAGCAGAAAATTATGCTATTTATACATGGTTAAAATATTTTTTAATTTTTTTTGTATATATAGAAGATGTTGAACCTCTTTAGTGAAAATCTTATATAGGTTTTCTTCCTCAATCGTTACTTCCTTGCTGCTATCTTCTTTCTGTACGTCTAGAAAGTCAATAACGTATTTTGAGTAAATATCATATTAAATTAATAAATAAACAAAACAATGATATATTAAAAACAAATCACAACTCAACTAACAAGGATTGTAAATGAAAAAAAAAGTAATACAAAACCTGTAGGTGACACCTGATTTTGGGGAGAGATATTCCCATGTGTTCCATTTCTTCATAATAGCCATTGTCTATTAAAGAATTCCCATAATGGCTATTATGAAGAACATGAAACACATAGGAATATCTCTCCCACAAATCAGGTCCCACTTACAGGTTTTGTATTACCTTTTTTTTTCATTTACGATCCTTGTAGGTTGAGTTGTGATTCGTTTTTAACGTATTATTGTTTCGTTCATTTATTAATTTAATATGATATTTACTCAAAATAAGTTATTGATTTTTTGCAGACGTACAAAAAGAAGATAGCAGCAGGCAAGTAACGATTGAGGAAGAAAACCTATATCAGATTTTCACTAAAGAGGTTCGAAATCTGCTAAATAAAAAAATAAAAAAGTATGTAATTCTTCAGATTTTGAACCTCTTTAATGAAAATCCTTGTTCTACCATGAGCAGAAGACACACATTGTCTCAGCTTTGTTAACCCACTTAATTAACGAGCCTGTCTTTGGTGAGTAGTTTAGCCTACATTAGTAACCACATAAGTGAATATATCTTTAGGCCTAGTAGGATTGTCTAACATTAAGCATTTTCGTGGTACGCTGGTCCTCTCCAGCTAAATAATCCTCCAAATATATGAAACTGTAAGAGCAAACAAAACTTTTAATTACACAAAATTGCACCAACAACTACACAAAACTACAGAAAAATATGCAACTTTTACTTGCACAAAACTACAGAAACAGCTGCACAAAAGAACTTGCATTTTATTTGCACAAACAAGTAAAAGTGCCCTGAATTTCAAAATTTACCTGTTTTTCTCTCAATTCAATTCAAAAAAAACCGGCACATGGATTAATTTTCTGATTTTTGGCAGATTGGATGATACCGCTCGGCACATTGTAGACTTATATTTGTATTACATTGGTTTTTAGATTACAGATAACAGTTGTCTTCTTAAATATTGATGAAATGCCCACTCCCCCCAAAGAAAGACTCAGTGAAGTATCAATCACGAGAAACTTCTAAATTGCTCTAATGACAAATCTCAGATGTAAAATCACTCTCTTTGCCCAAACATCTATGGGAAATGTGTGTATTTCCCTTTAGTATAATTTTTTATCGAATGAGGTTCAGATGAATGCAGATTTCTGTTGCGAGGGGAAATTTGGAAACCAAAAAGTAAATTTACCAAAGAAAAGGAAAACACATTTTTCAGCATTAACCTCCCAAATGAAAACAACAAATGCCAAGTGAAGTTTCAATACACACATAACATAATGCAGGGGCAGAACTAGACTATAGCCTACAGGTTCAGCCAAATCTAGTACCTGTAGCTCAAACTCTATATTTTTGTTTATTTGGAAACCAAATTGACATCATAATCCACATGTTATCAAACTTTACAGAGTCAAAACTAAATTGAGGCAAAGGTGATTGATTGTTAGGTCCAGCGGGCTTGTATGTAATACTTACAGTCGCACAAGAGGCATGAACACCAGAAAATGAAAGGTTTCGCTAGCATTTACCTTAGGAAAACACAACCCTCATTTTAAGGACCAATAAGCTAAATGAATTCACCAGAAATCTGCAGTAAAGTTCTGGATACCTTATCAGAGACTACTGTAGTGATGGGCACACTCAAAACATCTCGTGCCATTATTTAAAGTTCGGGATACCTTAGTTTGTTATCCTTCCAAAAACCAAGTACATTTAGATTCGCATTTGTTTTGCGGTCGAGATTAGCTTCTTCCAAAGATAAGTCTAATTGGGTTTTACCTATACTTAATTCTAATTGACTTTGAAACATATCAAACTATTCAAATGCATCAGTCAATTCATTTCTACTACTACAAACATGCTCCTTTGATAACGAAGTTGATAACGAGGTTGTAGCAGGAGATATCAAATACTCTTTGAATAATAACTGTAAATTATCTTCGATAACCTTCACTTTTTGATCAACAGTACCAGAGTCAAGCTTTGAAAAACAAAACTTAACAAAAATCAACTTATATCGAGGGTCAAGAACCATCGCTATAAATAAAGTGATACTATATGAAGTTAGACTACAGTACCACTATACCTTAAGGCTACACTAAGCCAATAAGGTGAACATCTCTTAAGAATATAAACAAAACAATGACCACGTTCCTTTATAGATTAGGAGTGATCTTCTAGGTTACAACCAAACACATCAACTAAGAAACAAGGAAACTATAGAAGCCTTCTATTAGGTCCCCTGAACGCACTAGTTGTATCATCATACTAGGAGCCAAGAGAGAGCTTTTGGAGAACAAGAATATTCAGTTGTGAGATTTTTCCAAAAGCTTTTTTTTTCGGTGGACAATCTCCTTTTATGTTGCGCAAGATGCATCATATGGACAACTGGTCCTTCAGTATAAATGAAGGTGACATTTCACCGACCACAGCAGCTTTATCAGTTGTATCCCATATGCAAACATTACACGTTGATCTTATACGCTACTTTGTCCTCGAGTCAGTTTGTTAATCATGAAAACATTCATTTAACATTTTCCTTCTTTTTGATGATGACAAACTGTGATCCCCTTTACACAGTTCCCCCTGAATATATGAACCCTTGTCGACCTGTTCCCCCTGAATGTATGCACCCCATTGCCTATTAACCTATCTTCCCCCTTTTGGTATCATTAAAAACCTAAACAGTAAACTAAGATAATACCCACAACGAAGGAATTCTGGGTACTTGAGATAGCAAACACGAGCAAATACATAGAAAATAAAGACAACGAACAATGTAAGAAAATTAGAACAGGTTATCATTTCATTAAAGTTAGCACTCCAAGCATAAAAAAAACACTATGCTATGCAAGGAATGGTAACCTCGTTCGGTACCCGGTCTCTGATGAGCAAATACTTGAATGAGTTTCCTTCAAGGCCAGATCTTCAAATCCTATGATACTTCCAAATTTGCAAACCTGCAATATACATTTAGGAATTCAACTTATTGTGAATAATTACGCAGATACCTGCATAGGAATTTTAGCCTAAGAGAAGGAGGATATAACTTTTATAGGGACTCAGAGAGCTTCTGTTCCCGCACAAAGCTTATTTGTTGGTTTTGGGAACCCACTTAAGTCTGAGTTCCCAGTAACGAGACAAAGGCCTAATCAGAATTTTCTTGGTCCAAGTTGGCAATTGTCTATTACTCTGTTTTGGTTTAGGACCTGGTCCCTCATTCACTCTTTAGAATGCTTCCTTTTCAGAGAACTTCATGCTTGCCTTTTAAGTGACCATTTCTAGCACAGTATAAGCACAACAAGTTGTCAGCAACAGAAACATATTTGCTATGAGGATTAAGGGGGGATCAATTTTGTTCACATATCCTAGACCCCTTTTTTCATGTCGTCTGTGGTCAGACATATCCCCTAACAACTTTGATGAGGTAGTCCATTTCAAGGACTTTCTCAAGTCATCCTTGACCTTGACCAGGTCCTTCTCCTGCACAACATTCCTTTCTAAGAAAAGAAACAACTTCAACTCAGCCTCCTTCAGTTTCTCTTCTAAAATAAGTTCATTTTCATTAATTTTACCTTTTAGGTAAGCATCAGATTTGGATTCAGTTTCCATCAACTTCGAAAGTTCATCCTTTTCAGCTTCTAAAGCCACAACTTTTACTTCCAATCAGACACTTGATTGTTGAAATAATTATTTCGTCTTGTGAGACATCAACACTATTGTTTAATAAATCCTTTTTAGCAGTTAATTCACAAATGGAATTAATGAGTACAAATGCAAGCTTGTTCAACTTTCTGGTAGAATAAAGATTTAAGTTCTCTTTTAAGTCTAGAAGTGTTACATGTTCCTCTTCTTCTTCACCATCATCTCATTGAGCCATGAATGCAAATAAATTGTCAAAGATTTTGTCATCATCTTTCTCGGCTAGCATAGATGGGTCCTCAGGTTGTTTTTCATCTTCAAAATCACTGGAGGAGTTACCCCATACCCCCAGAGCTTTCATTACAATCCGATCAGCAGCAACTTTTCTTCTAAATTTCTCAGGAGCCTGGTCCTTCCTTTTGTCTTTCAAGAACTTTGAAACATATTTGTAATCACCTTTTCCATGAGGACATTCTCTAACGAAGTGTCTGAGCTTCCCATGTCCATGACATAGTTCAACTACCGAGAGAGCTACTAACATTTCCTTTTCTTCCAAAACCATGATTTTTCCTGACAACTATTTTAATCTTTCGGTGAGATAGGCCATATTTACACCATCAATCTCCTCGTCACTCTGAGAAGTTTTCAAAGCCAATGTCTTTTCCTTGTTTCCTTCTCTTTTGGCAGTATCATGTTGCTTGTTTAGCTCATGTGTCTGAAGATTGCCAATGAGAACATCCATTGTTAACTTTTCCAGGTCCTGGGCTTCTGTAATAGCATCCACCTTGCTTTCCCAAGATTTTGTAAGAGCCCTTAGATTTTTTCTCACTTACTTGCTCTAACTTATAGGTTCACCCAAACACTTTAATTCGTTTGTTATAGCCGAGAACCTGGTTTGCATTTCATGTATGGATTCTCCTACCATCATGATAAAATCATCATATTGAGAAGTGAGCATGCCCGCTTTTTATTCCTTTACCTGCTCAGTTCCTTCATGAGCATTTTTTAGGCAATCCCATATCTCCCTTGCAAATTCACAAGCTGAAATCCTATTATATTCCTCAGCTTCAATACCACACACTATAAGCTTCTGTGCTTTATAGTTCTTTTTAATCTTCTTGCGGTCTACCTGAGAGTATTGGTGCCTGGTTCTAGGAACTAACCTGGTCGCCTCCCCTTGCTTCACTTTGGCAGTAGGGATGTATGGTCCATCAAGAACGATGTACCACAACTCACTATCCTCAGCTATAAGGAAGTCATGCATATGATCCTTCCACCAACCGTAAGACTGTCCATTGAATCTCGAGGGTCTCATGGATGATTTTCCTTCTTCTAGATTTAGTGGAACAACCATATTTTTCAGAAAATCTCTAGGCGTGAACCGTTTAGAGATCCTTGCTCTGATACCACTTGTTGAATAAATATGTGTCTAGTAAGGGATCAGGTCCCTCGGAACACTATAAGTAAAAACAAAAAGAAGGTAAATAACAAGAGACAAACGTGCAAGGACTTAACATGGAAAAACTCCTTGCTTAAGGGAAGAACAACCACGACCTATCTAGACAAGATTTCCCAAAACCCAAAATCCACTAATGAATGACCAAAGTAAAGAAATACAACACACACGATTTATTTTCCTCACTTCCTCACTATTCCTACTTGCAACAAGTTACAAGCATTGAGCAGCAACAACTCTAACTAGTCTAGACTCTCACCACCTTGATGGAGTTAGAATACACTACCACTACACGTTTAGGCTACACTAAGCCAACAAGGTAAACATCTCTTAAGAGGATAAACAAAACAATGATCATGTTCTTTTATAGGTTAGGAGTGATCTTACAGCTTACAACTAAATACAACAACTAAGAAACAAGGAAATTATAGAAGCCTTCTATCAGGTCCCCTGAACACAGCAGTTATATCTTCATAATAGGAGTCAAGAGAGAGATTTTGGAAAACAAGAATATTCAGTTGTGAGATTTTCCAAAAGCCATTTTGTCTCCTGGACAATCTCCTTTTATATTGCACAAGATGCATCATATGGACCACCGCTCCTTTAGTACAAATGAAGGTGACATTTCACCAACCACAGTAGCTTTAACAGTTTTATCCCGTATGCAAACACTACACGCTTATCTGATACACTACCTGGTCCTCGAGTCATTTTGTTAATCATCAAAACATTCACTTAACATCAAGCAAATTTGTCATATAATGGATCGTACGAAGATTGTTAAGAGACTGTCTTGTGGATTGTTCCCCTGTTTTTTGAGGTGAAAGAGCATTTTTGTCTGAAATTCCAGTAGGTGTCTCCTTTTTCTTGCATAAATTCCAGCGGAGCCGCTTTAAAAGGTGTTTCTAAAGTACACTGAATTAAGCTATTTTAACCAATCATTGTAGCCGAAATTGTTAATAAATAGCTTTCTTAACTCTTCCATAGTTGGTTCCCCTTTATGAATCAATTTCCCAATTATGGCATGCTTACGATCCTTGGAAAGATTAACAAACTAATCTTTGGCACAAACATAGACAGCCGGCTTACCCAGATGAGTCCCATATTAAATATCAACTGTAGTTTGAAGCTGTTGTAGCTACCAGATTTTCTTGGACAGTAACAGCAAATGTGAGCTTTGATGGAACGAGGGGGTTCGATTTCCTAGGAGGGACATAAGTTTTTGTTGCTTATTCTGACTGTAGTCCTCTTTGAGGATATATATTGTTGTTATTGGTATAAGTAGAAGGGGCTTCAGAGGAATTCAAATTTTGAGTTTGTTCTGCTTTTAGAGGTTTCAGAGGTCCCAAATTTATTTGAGAATCAGTATTTGGGAATACAATGACTATACCAATATATCGCGAATAAGTAAAGTTCTTTAGCTAATATTATCAATATTCTAGGACTAATATAAATGATTTGTAAAGAGTGTGCCAAGCCAAACATGAATAAATAAATATGCATATAGAGAGAAGTAATTAAGCAATAAAACAGAGATGAAGATCCAATGGAACTTATTAAAGAACTTAATGGAAATATTTACCTCCCACCCCTTTTAACATCTGTTAAAATCGATTAGCTAAATGACCCGAAAAAAAGAACAAGAGGAAAAATAGTTGCATTCTCTTGCTAAGATTTGATCATGGTTCAACCTTGATGATGACTGCAATAGTTCCTCACTTTTCCTAGGAAAAGTGGTACCCTTTTGGAGTACGTGAACTTTTAAATAAAGCAATCATCTGAATCTAATGCACAAGCATCTACCTTGATACAAGTGTTGCTACATATATTACTTTTAGTGGCATTTGTTTAGTAGCAAGCATTGGGAATAACCCCATCACAAAAATAATATTTTTTGCACTAATAACAGGATAATAATATAGTATAATGATATAGTAATCAACAATAATTAAAAGACTCTCATCAACAAGAATTAAAGGACACAAGGATTTTACTGGAAAAACCTTTTGAATAAGAGAAAAAAACCACAGGCCCGATTGGAGCAAAGTAATCCACTTTTATGAGGAATTTTACATTGATAGTTTAGAGTAGTGTTTTCAAAAACGTTTTCTTGGCGAGTTCTGGAGCGAGTCTCAGGGCGGAACATACTAAAATCTTTTTATCATTATACTAAGTCTTTTTATCTTGCCCTTGTTTGAAGTATATAAACAATAATCAGTGACAATATTAGTTGAGGGCAAGAAGGAATGGTAAATGAGGAAATGAATGATGGTTTTATTTTAAAATTTTTAACTTGGCTGTTATCATTTTTTTATGTTGAAATTTTTTTCAAATAACAATACAATATTTTTGAGATAATTGTCAAAAAACGCACCTAAATTATCCATTTTTTTAGTTTCATACCTAAATTATTGGGAGTGTGGATTTCATACCTAAATTATTACTTATTAATCAGTTGGTGTGTGTATAGACTCTCTTTTTATTAGAAAAAAACTTGCCACTTGACATGCCACATGGGTAAAATATTCCACCTCGACAAAAATTAAATAAAATAGGGAAAATGGTACACAAATGACTCTCATCCACCTATTGGACCTAAAATGCCCTTCATATCCAAAAATGCCTTTCATTCACCATTTAGACTCACTTATAACCTTGAAACTAACAACCCTTTTTTATAATTATTATTATGTTTCATTTTCTTATGGAATAAAAGTAAACCCCCATCTCTATTAGATTTCTTTTCATAATTTATTCAAAATTATTTATCTCTGTAAGAGCATCAATTTTTTCTTTTACAAAAAAAGAAAGTAGTTTTTTAATATATTTTTTTAAGTGTATTTTAGGGCTATAAATAAATCTATTATTTTGGCTTGGACACATTATGTGAAAACATCTATTAAAAAAATTAAATAAACTAGTAGTTTTATTGTATATATTTTTTTAAAAAAAAAAATTAGGATCATAAATAGGGTATTTTTTTGTATTTAATAAATTTAAGGATTTAACCCAAAAACAATTTTTTTTTAAAAAAAAAAACTGTTAGATTTCTTTTGTTAAAAAAATTGAGAGTCTTAAAGAGATACATTATTCCAGTTTCGATAAATTATGGAAAGAAATCTTACTTTCCATAAAGAATTATTTGTAAATATTATATTTTATTGCTCATTGCTTGCATATGTTTTTAGAATTTTCATCATTCTAACAAATCTATAAAAAATCACATCGGACGCACATGTACAAAGCATGTGTCTAGAAACACGTTAAACATAAGACAGAGAAACTCAAGTTAAATTATGATGAAATACGATTACACACTTGAATTCTTTTTGATAGGTCTAAATACTCACTCAATAAATTATTAGCTAGTCAGAGCAGGTCAATTTAAGAAAACACAGTTTATACCCAAATCCTTGTTGGTATGTGACCCTAATTCACTGTTCATTCTGCTTCTCTTGAGAGAAGAACACATATCCATGTTTTCATTTGTTCTTTTCGTGATTCGATTTGTCAGGTAATTCAGATTGTTCTGCTCAAATTGTTCTCATGGTATGATTTTGCTTTCACTCTGATTTCTGCAACAACTATCATCACAATCCCAAATGAAATCATAACAGACATTCTGTTGAGGCTGCCCCCCCAAGTCTCTCTTGAAATGTATGTCCGTTTCGAAATCGTGGAATCAACAAATCTCTAGCCCTCATTTTGTGAAATCCCATATCAGATTAAACACTCATCAATTCAAAAAAACACAATTTATACCCAAATCCTTATTGGTCCGTCACCCTACTTCACTGCTACTGCTCTGCTTCACTTGATAGAAAAACATCCGGCCATGTTATCATTTGTTTCTTTTCGGGATTGGATTTGTCAGGTGATTCACACTGTTTTGCTCAAATTGTTTTCATGGTATGATTTCGCTTTCGCTCCAATTTCTACAACTGAAATCATAATCCCAAATGAAATCATCATAGACATTCTGTTAAGGCTTCCCCCCAAGTCCCTCTTGAAGTGTATGTCCGTTTCAAAATCGTGGAATCAACTAATCTCTAGCCCTCATTTTGTGAAATCCCTTCTCAGATTAAAAACTCATCAACTTGTTCTATTCCCGGGCATCAATGGACTATACAAGTTTTGTTCTCTCCCTCCCCTCTTTAACAGACAACAACTCGCTCAGGAGTTAATTCAAATTGATCCTCCCACTTTAAAAGTTTTCTTTGTGGGTTCTGTTAATGGCCTCATTTGTCTCTCAAATCAACCAGGGGAGACATATATATGGAATCCTACCATTAAGAAGTCTAAAAAATTACTTCATTCCAAATTGGGTATCCCTTTCTCTAAAAACTATGGTTTTGGATACGATGACTCACATGATGATTATAAAGTTGTATTTGTCGAGTACTATCCGAATTCTTACAATGATGATTTATCCAACATGAAAACTGTGATCAGCATCTACAGTTTGAGGACTGATTCTTGGACAACAGTCCACGACCAGCTTCAGGGCATCTTTTTACTGAATCATTCTGGTAAATTTGTCAATGGGAAGCTTTATTGGGCTGCATCTAATCGTGTTGGTAATTACAATGTGCACCACGTCATTTCTTTTGATGTATCAGACGAGAAATGGGGAAGCTTGGAGCTTCCCACTCGTGAAGAAGTCCATTCTAAATTCAAACTCGGAGTAGTGGGAAGTGAACTTTCTGCATTTTATACTTGTTATCTAGATACCATTACATCTGATGTCTGGATATTGAAAGATTGTGGTGTATCATGGATGAAACTGTTCACCATCGAATATCCTCAAAATACTGTGCTATATATGTTTTCTGCACCCATTTTCACATTTACGATGCACCTTTGCCAGTCAGAAAAGCGTGACATTTTACTTTCACTTCCGGGAGTAATCATGATATTTGACGGTTCAACAAAAAAACTAGAGCATACTGCTTTTGTTGAGGGATGCAAACCTGCAGAAGCCTATGTAGAAAGCATTGTGAATCCCCTAATGATATCTGGTAAGAATTCTGCTTTTTTTGCACTTCTTTTTCTGTCAAATAATGTGACAAAACATTGAATATATATGAATTGATGAAGCATATTTGCATCTATCCTCGTCATACTAGTTTCTGAACATTTGTATAGCATGTACCCCTCTATCGTCGATTATTATATCATTTGTATTCTAAAGCAATAAATCTTTAACACTATACATGTTTCAAAAGCATTTATTTGAATTACTGATTGCTCAAAAATGTACAAAGATAATATTTCATCAAGATATATCCTGATTTTTGAAACAAGTTGACGTGATCCAAAGCAATTTATAGATGAGATATCATTCCTCTCAAACCAATAATCCATAATTTGAGTTTACTTTCTTCTTATTGACATACCATTCGGTTGCTAATATTTTAAGCTACAAGAGTGAATTACATCCATATTATACGTCTTCACTTTGAAACAACAACAAACTCACTGTAATCCCATAAGCAAGGTCTAGGAAGGATAGAGTGTACAAAAATCTTATTCCTATCTCGTGGAGATAGAAAGGTTATTTTTGGAAGATCCTCAACTTGAGTAACACACATCAAAGAAATTAAAAAGAAAATACTTACGTAAAGAGGATATATCAAATAATAGGGAAAGCATAACATAGCATTTAAAACTACATATGTTAGTGGTGATCTTCACGAAAAGGAATTGATGAAGGTTTCCTGAAAGTTGAAGTCTCTAGTCAATCATCAATTATGTCAAGGTTAATTTTTGACTTAAATCAAACATTGGAAGCAAATGGAAAACATGAAGATCAAACAAATGAAGAAGTTGACCTTCAAGGCCAAATTTTAAGTGGAGAAACAGATGACATAATTATTGGAAGATCTAAAGCTAATAAATTTATTATTGAAGAGATAAAAGGAGAGTCTAGTGGCGGATCCTATTATGATACGGAGACTTTACAAGAAATTTATGATAAAATATTCACCAACTCAAATGAGGATATTGATACAACTAAAATCTCCTTCTTCATGAAGTTGTGTTAGAAGGAGCAAGTTCTAGCTTCTTGAACCCTCAAGCTCCAAACTTGCTCATCACAGACATTTATCCAGATAGTACAATTATTAACGAGTTGAGATAAAGGGGGAGTCCGAGAACTCAACAAGGACATAATTCATATGGATTGATTGATAATGCAGAATCTTCATCATTGAAAGAAGCAACAAGAGTTTGAAAGAAATTGCTGAGAGTTTCACCGAGACATGGCTCAAAGCTTCGTTTGAATTCTTCCATAACAAGTGCAGGGTAGTTTTCAAAAAATCACTTTAAGGGCAAGTGTGAAAAAATGATTTTTTAGTAAAACAAAATATCTTAGATATTTCTCTCTAGAATTTTGTATAGTAGTATCTTTGATATTTGTACTTAGAAAAATTAAGATAGTAGATATTTGAGGAAGATATTTATAGAAGAGGTTAAGAAAAAATTTAGATTCTTAGTATCTAGAATCATCCCTACGCAACTATAAATAGGGGTTGCATTAGGCATTTATAATCAATCAAAAAATTGAAAGCAATTTTGTAGTATTCTTCCACAACCAAATTCTTCTTTCAAAAATATTTCTTCTCCTTTCTAGTTTTCTCTTCTTTAGTTGAATCTCCTGATCTTATTTAATGATCTTGGACTTGCACAGGATCTCCTGGTTATACTTTTTTTCTATTATATTTCTCTACGATAGTGTCCTTGTACACCTCGACCAATGAGAATATGTTAAGGTGTTTGCCCTTTTTCCCTCTCTCATTGATAAGATGACTTAACAAAGAGTAGAACCCAACTTTCACGATGTTAACATTGCTCTTGTCTCAATGGATAAGTTGTCTCAGTTTTCACAACCTGAAGATCCCCTTAACCACAAGGGAGCTTCTTTTATCAACCAAAACTGTTCGCTTGTTACTTGTTATTAGGTCTTAGTGAAACTTGTGTAAGTATTGTTCTTCTCTTATCTTCTAGATTTTGTATTGTTGACTAGAGTTAGTTGTGTTGTTGTTATTGTTGGAGTTTGTATCAACTAGAGCTAGTTGGTACATGTAGTATGAGAGCAATAGAGTTATTGCGTGCATGTACTGCAATAGAGTAATTATACTAGAGTCGTGTAATAGAATTGTCACAAAGGGGAAGAAATTAAAAGTTCAATTCTTAGGTTGCTAGAGTTTGTAATCTAAACTTGGTTTGAGATTAGTGAATTTTTTTGGTGAAATCCTATGTGGCAGTCATGGTTTTTCCTTCTTCATGCAAGAAGTTTCCACCTAAACATATTGTGTGCTTTACTTTCTCTTGTGTAAATTGTCATTCCTTGTTCATAGTCGTTGATTAGTCAAGGACCTGATCCCGCCTCACATGGTGGATTCATAAAAGACAACAAAAGTCCTCATTACTATATAGAAGCAGATAAAATTACTGAATGACCAACATCTAGTATTAATCTGGTCATATAAAAAGTTATTTCGTCGAAAAAAGAAAATAGAACCCAAAAGGTTATCTCCGGCTCCCTTCCAGTAGGGGAACTATCCAGTTTGTCCAATACACTTCTTACGTTCTTACATCTGTCCACTTAAAGATCCAAGGGTTAATAATTGTCTAACCAAAATAGACTCCTAAACCATGGTTGAGCTAAAGTACTGATTTTATATTTTATTTTTTCCTTATTAACAACTTTTGTGTTGGCGAGATTCTTGTAAAGATAGGTTCTCTGTTTTTCCTTATCTGCAACAAAAATCAATCCTATCTTATTTTCATGATTTATGAAAAGACTACTACCGCTAGCATACTAGCAAGGCAGACACACAACTTATAGTGGAAAATCTCCTTGCTCAAGGGAGAAACAACCACTGCCTACACTTGTAGGATTTCAACAACTTTATTACTTCAAAACTGAGCAACGTCAATTTACAAACTCGCAACTCTCCACTCAACAAACTTCACTCACCTAACTATCACAAACGAGAGCCAAACCCACTCTCACAAAAACTCACTAAAAGAAAACAATCTCTGACAATTATTGTCACTAAACTATGATACTAAAAGGATTGCAACAATTTGAAAAAACTAGAAGAACCTAACTCTAGATCTTATTTGAATGGCCTAGTGCTAGTGCTCTTGCTTGAATGATTCTCCGATTTTCAAGATTGCAAAAGCTACAACTGCTAGGGTTAACCCTAGAGCCGTTCCATTCTAGGACTCTTTCTTTGAGTAGGGAACGAATTATTTTCCTTGTAGAATTCCTATTTAGATGTTGCTTCCTTTTCCATCTCCTGGTGGGATTCTACTCCGCGACTCCTGGTATAGCCACCTGAACCCGATTTTGTTTGTCATCATCAAAATAGTATAGTTGTACTTGCACTGGTCTAACAAATTTCCCCTTTTTGATGATGGCAAACCTGTGTGTGTGATAATCCTGCAAAGTTCCCCCCCTTTGACATCTCAAAAAGAAGACAAGTAAACATAGAAAAAAATGACATGCATCAGAAGCACAAGCATAAGCACAAGCACACAAATACAGATAATGCAATGGGCACAACACATTAGAACTACTGATATGAGCCATCCATAAGCATAAGTAACACAAGCAATAAGGACAAAGCTAGACAATCAGTATTCAAGAACAAGGCGTACACCTAGCCTGCTAATGTCAACCATAGCAAAACAATACGCACAACCAAAGTGAAAAGATATCTAAATGAGCAAAAAAGAGTAAGAATTATACAAAGCCAAAAATAAAAAGGACAGGGGAGCACTAAGGGTTAATGGATGAGGAGGAAGGGCTAGATCCTAGCAGCTTAAGAAGCACATCCACCCAGGCATTATGGTCTAGTTGCTGTTGCAGGAGCTGGTTCTTTAGACAAAGCACCTCTACTTGTGAGTCACCTAACTTATCCTTAAACTCATCCACTTGATCTTAGAGACGAACTTGTTCTATCCTGACCTCTTGAAGATCCAACATCATCTGGGACATAGGCCTGGCAGCCTTGGGAGGAGTAGGTGCAGTAGCAGCAGCAGTAGGGGAAGGAAGGAAATCACACTCCAGGGCAGTGGTCTTATCAATCATATCTTTCTTTGTTAGAGCCCTACCCGCTCCAAGGGGAACGTTGTATGCTTTGAAGATATGGGTCAAAAGGTTGCCAAATGCAAACTGGTGGGGACTAGGTATAGAATCAATCACATGCGCCATATGTCTTATGATCAAGAAGCGCCAGTCAACTGCCCTGTAGATCAATGTAATAAGCGATTCCCATATCTCAAAAGGTTTCCTCGTGGCAACGCTCACCCCTTATTAGAATACAGTTGTGGACAACCTCAAACAACAACTTAAGAAAAGGAGAATTTCCCCCTTCAACACCTTCCTCAGCGTATTAGTAACCCTACCGTTAGTGAATTTGGAGGTTAACATATAACCATCATCATCCTTCAAAACATATTAAGCTAGACCCATAGATGGAACTCGCAATATCTCCCCCAACCTGACGTTGTTGAACACAATCTCAACTCTATGAACTGGGGATGTGGCAGCACTACCCTATAATGCAGACAAATCCTCATAGAAATCCACCGCTTCCAGCTCAAATACCATAGGCTTAGTATCCAAGAACAAGTACACCCAACCCTGATGGCAAGTTTTGTGCATAGTTTCTCAACTAGGGGGTATGCGTGTACCTCTGGATGAATCACCCTCCCACCCAGTATAGACTTGGACCCAAAATAGTGATACTTCCCTATGACTACAAAGTTTTATACATGTTGGTTAACCCTGGGGGGAGCGGGGGTGGAGGCTGGAGCATTAGGGGCAGGCGTCCCCTAGGGAGAAGAAGGGACTCTAATAGGAGTAGTGGGCTACCGTAGACTTACCATGGTACAGACATTTCTAGCTAGAAGATGCACCTACGGAGCTGAAGGCCCTTCATTTGCTGCGAGGCAGTGGCCCCCTGGGTCGATGAGCAGTGATCTTAGAGGGTGAAATTTTCTAGGTAGACCTTTGCACAACCCCTTGGAAACCTATGCCAAGGGGACATCATCCATAGAGTCATACTCAACAAGAGTGGGAACAGCTGAAGTCGGAGGGGGTAAAATGGCTAGAGGGATTGGGGAAGGCGGTGGGGTGGATATGAAAGGAGGAGGTTAGGGTTTTGAGAAAAACTAGGAAAAGGATGAGTATCAATTGAAGAGGTAGAAGAAGACAAGGGTTCATCGATAAGGTGAGGATGTGATGGGAGGGATAGTTGGACATTGGACTAGTAGGGTTTTGAGACAGTGAAGGGGGAGCGAGGCGAAGAGTGCGACAGGTCCAATGAAGGTGAAGGAGAAAAGTAGGTTTGAGGGTGACTGGAGGTAGGTTTATTTGGAAAGGAGATGGTGGCTAGTGGGGATGGTGGTGGTGATAGGGGTTGAGTGGAGAAGGGAGATGAAGGTAGTTCCCCCAAAGACAGGGGCTTGCGGTGGTAAAGGGGCGGTGGCATTTGAGTCGGAGATAGAGTATGAGACTAGGGCGGCCATTTTCTTTCTTAAATTCTTGAGAGGGATGTTCTTGCTTTGGAAAAGAGAGATGAACTTTAATCATGTGCACGAATGGGTTTTAAAAAGAGTTCTTGGAAATCTAAAGGGGTGCCAGGAGTAGATTGAAAGGATGTCTTCTACAAAAACGGACAACATGAACTGATGCTTGAGATCCCAAGGAAGGTGATCATTGGCCTTTTTGAGTTAGCAAGCTTCCCGCCAATAAGAGGTATGGGTTAGATTGAGACTAAGCGACCAAGTTCAGCTGTTGGAATGATAGACATCTTCTCTTAAAGCATGTGAACATATTGCAGTATAGATTGATCATAGGAGGGCAAGGGAGTACTTGATGGTCAAATATTGAGAACCAGTTGCTCTTTACCTAAGTGTGATGGTCTATCTTGGGAAACTAAGGGTAATATTAGCAGTTCCCAGTGAGGGAGTCCAAGTATAATCCGCTGGTTTAGGAGCCTGTGCAATAGAGACAAAGTCACTTATTTTGTACAAACTTTAAATTAAAATTGAAATTAGTCAAAGTATGACTCATGCCCCCCGATCAAACGTAAATTTGGTCGATTGAGTGCAAAGTGTTCTCAACCCAATGTTTGGTAAAGATAATGGCCACCTGGTCCTCAATCTCGCAGAAAACCATTTCAATAAACCCCTTTTCTACATTATCCCGCAAGAAGTGGTGTGTAACATCAGTGTGCTTGGTATGTTTATGGTGAACTGGGTTCTTTGCTATGTTCACGACACTAATGTTATCACACTTGATTGGAATGCAGTAAACTTTCACTCCAAAGTCCAGAAGTTGTTGTTTGATCTAGAGAAGTTGAGCACAACATGAGGCAGCAGCGACATATTATGCCACAACAGTAGAGAAGGTAACTGAGTTTTGTTTCTTTTTGGCCCAGGAGACTAATCAAGGTCACAAAAACTGTGCCATTCCTGAGGTGCTCTTCCGATCAGCTAGGCACCCAGCATAGTCAGCATGCGCAAATCTAACTAAGTCAAATAAGGATCCGATGGGGTACCAGAGGACAAGATTCATAGTTCCTTTGGTATATCGTAGGATTCATTTCACAGCCTTGACATGAGATTCCTTGGGACTGGATTGAAACTGGGCATACATACCTTTACTGAACACAGTATTTGGTCTGCTAGCGGTATGATACGGAAGTGACCCCATCATCCCTCTATATTTTCTTTCGTCCACACCAACTCCTGCTTCGTCATTATCTAGCTTGGTTGTAGTCGCCATTGAGGTGTCACTTGTTTTACATCATGCATCCTAAATTTTGTGAACATCTCTTTGATGTACTTCTGTTAATGGATGGAAGTACACTTCTTTGTCTGATGAATCTGTAGACCCAGGAAGAAGTTTAGTTCACCTATCATGCTCATCTCAAACTCATTTCCTATGAGTTTTGCAAACTCTACTCCCAGGGCCTCATCAGTCCCCCCAAAGATGATGTCATCGACATAGACCTAAACTATGAGGACATGAATACCTTTCTTCTTAAGGAACAACGTGTAGACAATTTCCCCCCCTATGTATCCATGACTTAGTAGAAAGCTATACAGTTTATACAAAGCTCTAGGTGCCTGCTTCAGACCATAAAGCGTTTCATCTAGCTTGTATACGTAGTTAGGGTGTTCATGATTTCAAAAACCTGAAGGTTGCTTAACTTATACCTCCTCCTACAGATACCCATTGCGAAAATTTCTCTTGAGGCCCATTTAGTACACCTTGAACTCCATGTGGGTTGCGAAAGCTATGAGCATTCTAATGGCCTCAACACGTGCCACAAGAGCAAGGTCTCATCATAGTCAATTCCTTCCTCTTAATTGTACCATTGAACCATAAGCCTGGCTTTGTTCCTAGTGACTATACCTTGCTCATCCAGCTTGTTTCTGAAAATTCATTTAGTGCCAATAATGGAGTGGTGTTCAGGAGGGGGAATCAGGTGCCACACTTTCCTGTGCTCAAATTGAAGAAGTTCTTTTGCATTGTAGATATCTGTTCATCATCCAGCAGGGCCTCTTTGACATTCTTTTGGGCTCCACTAGAGACACATATGTAGAGAAGGCACACATAATTTTTATTTTTGACCTGGTGAATATGCCTAAGTCTAGAGGAGTCAATAGATTTCTAATAAATGAGAACTTTTATGCTTCTAGCTATGACCTTGGTCCTCTGGCATTGGATCGGTATGTGTGGTAGTGGAGTAACCAGCTTCATCAGGTGTTGATGTCCCTGAGATTCCTGCTCCATTAGATGAATTTGGCCCAAGTGCCTCCCTTCTTTCCTCACTATTTGGGGTTGAAGTGGAAGGTAGAACCAATTGAGGTGGAGGAGCAGGTGCACTGGGATTACACCTTCTTCATCATCAGAGTCTCTTCTGTGATTTGACATCCCCAATTCATGTACCTGTTCCTACGAAACCTTCTCGGCCACAGATCTGACCTCATCAAATATAACATGTTTACTTCCTTCCACACATTTTTTTTCTTTTGTTGAAAACTTTGTATGCTTTACTTTGTGCAGAATATCCTAGGAAGATTTCCTCATCACTCTTGGCATCAAACTTCCCCAGCACATCCTCCCCAGTGCTGTGCACATAACATACACAACCAAAGGAACAAAGGTGAGCTAGATTTGGTTTTCTTCCTTTAAGTAGTTCATAGGGTGTTCTATTTAAAATAGGTCTAATCATGCATCTATTGATGAGATAGCAGGTAGCGTTCATAGCTTCATCCCAATAACTCTGTGGAAGATTGATGGCTTTCAGCATAGTTCTATCTATGTCTTCCAGAGATCTATTCTTCCTTTCGACCACCCCATTTTGTTGAGGTATTCTAGGGGGTGAGAAGTTATGGACTACGCCATTTTCAGGGCAGAATCTTAAGAACTTAGAGCTCACAAATCTTAAGATCTCGTTTGCCCCAACTTGGTAGGTCCCTTTTTGCCCCTACCAGTCCCTTTTACTTTTTTTCCATAGGTCTTACACAAATAGGTGAAGCTATTATTAAAAGCCTTTGTATTCTTGTTGCACCTATCCCTACTGTGAGCTGTCTTGCCACACAAGGTGTTTGGAATGCCATAGTCAACTACGCTCTCTTTGGATTCCTTTATTTTGAACTCGATTCCATATTTGGTGGTACACTGACCTTGCAGCATATCATCGAGCATGGCAGAGGACCTGGTGCACTTCATGTTATGCTCTAACTTAGCTTTCGTCTGGTCGAGTTCCTTGAGAAGAGCTTCATTTCTTTTAGACAAATTTATTATATCATTCTCTAGCTTTTTTGCCTTCTCTTACAAGGCCAATTGAGCCTGTCTCATCACATTTCTCTTGTATAGAGGACTTAAAGTTGTCAATCTTCGTTTAGAGTATCTGGTTGACATTTTCTAGGGTTACATTCCTAGTTTTCAATTGAGCATAATCCTCCAACAGATGTTCCTTAGTGTCACAAATGGTCATATAGGCATCAATTAGGACCTGTGACAAGGAATCAAGCTTTTTTTTTAGAGTAGGTATGAGTACTAAAGTTTGACTTGTTCGAAGCTTACCTTGGTGTCCAGCAGAGAACTATCCTCGTCATAAGAACTTGCTCCTGCCATCAGTGCCACATTCTCATCATCACACCTAGCCTTGATGTCGGAGTCATTTAGTTCAGCATTAGTCACAATCATCGCCTTGTCCTTGCTACTTCCATTATCAGATTCTACTACAGCAACAAGTTCAACGAAATCATACTTCTCAGGCCCCTCAATGGCCATGAAGGAATGATATTTTAGAACTTCACCATCAGATTCCTCTCCAGAGTTGTTCCCTAATGCCGCAAGAGCCCTTTTCACAGATAGATCTGCCTCTTGATTTGTCATCCTCCTATCCTTGAGAACATATGGCTCAGTTTTGGGTTCCTTGGGATTTTCAAGGTTATTCTTCTTGTATTCAAGTGCCCAGAGAGGACATAAGTTAATGAAGTGATCAGAACTTCCGCACTTGTGATAGAGTTGTTCCCTAAGATCCTTTTTAGTGTTTCTTTGACCTCTAGTTCCTTTTTGTATCACTCTTTGAAACCTCTTAGTGATTACGGCGATGTTTTCTTCTTCATAATCCTCCTTGTCAGTTGCCTTGAGAACCAATTTCTTGTCTTTCCTCTTGTTATTCAGCTCCTTCTCCTGGTTCTTCTTCAGCTCGTAAGTCACAAGTGTTCCCATCAACTCATCTATGGTTAGAGTGTTGAGATCACTCGCTTCAGTGATGGCTTCCACCTAACTTTCCCAGGATTCAGGCAAGATGATCAGCAACTTCCGGAAGTCCTTTCCGGTAGGAATAATTTCGCCCAGTGAGTTAATTTTATTCACTATAGCAGTGAATCTGGTGTGCATATCCTGTATAGTTTCACCATCTAGCATTCTGAAAAGCTCATACTGTTGGTTGAGATTATCAATCTTAGTCTTCTTAACTTCAGTAGTTCCTTCATGAGCTGTCCAAAGGGTGTCCCAAATAGCTTTCACATTAGGACAGGCAGGGACTCTATTGTACTCATCAGGACCAATGCCACAAATCAATATCTTTTTTGCCTTGGCATTGTTTTGGATTGCCAACTTGTCAGCAACAACCCATTCAGTACGTTTCTTAGGCACTCGGGTGTTGGGCGTAGGACCATCCTTTATAGGGGTAGTTGTTCCATCCAAGATGACATTCCAGAGATCTAGGCTTTCTCCGATCAAATGATCTAGCATACAATATTTCCACCAGCCGTAGTAGTTTCCATTAAACAGTGGGGTCTGCTTTGAGAAGCTCACTTTTGAGCAGTAGGTGGAGCCGTCATTGAACTTTTGAGGTGGTTAGCTTTTATTCGAAAAGACTTGTTCTGATACCAATTAAAAAGACTACTACCGCTAACCTACTAGCGAACCTGGTTCGATAGTAATACCAGTTGAACAAGTAAGAATGTAGTATCAAGGTAGACATACAACTTATAGTGGAAAAACTCCTTGCTCAAGGGAGAAACAACCACTACCTACATTTGTAGGATTTCAACAACCTTATTACTTCAAAACTGAGTAACGTCAACTTACAAACTCGGAACTCTCCACTCAACAAACTTCACATACCTAACTAGCACAAATGAGAGCCAAACCCACTCTTATAAACAACTCACACAATGAATACAATCTCTTACAATTGTCACTAACAATTGATTCTAAGAGGATTGCAACAATTTTAACAAACAAGAAAAACCTAACTCTAAATGTTTGTTGAATGTTTTTATGCCAGTGCTCTTGCTCGAATGATTCTCCAATTTTCAAGATTGCAAAAGCTGTAACTACTAGAGTAAAGATTGTTTATATAGTTAAGCCTCGAGCCATTCCATTCTAGGACTCCTTCTTTGAGTAGGGCACAAATTATTTTCCTTGTAGAAGTCCTATTTTGATGCTGCTTTCTTTCTGAGTCCTTTTCTAATTCTGTTTCCTTATTTGGCATTCCATCTTCCAGTGAGATTCTGCTTCGCGACTCCTGGTACAACTACCTGAACTTGGTTATGTTTGTCATCATCAAAATAGCATAGTTGTACCTGCACATATCCTAACAATTTACTATTAATTCTTTAAGTAAGTTCTACTATTTTCATTTCCTCCATTATTTTTATAATTTGTTTTTCACAACTCTCTTAATATTCCTTCATATATTTAACTTTAATTAGATTAAATGGGTGTTTGGGTTGGCTTATTTTATGGTTTTTGATTCTAAGTTATTTTTAAGTTTTGAAAGCCTTTGGAACCAAAACAAAACCACTAAATAAACACCCTTTTTGATATGTAGGTTCATAATAATGCCCCTCGAGCCAATCATCTAAATCACTCCAAAAGACAAACATGGTTTTCCAGTCAAAGCAACTTTGTTACTTTCGTGTACTTATCGATGTAAGTCCTCTCGGGGTTTCCTTAGGGACTTCAATTAGCATCAGTTGGCTGCATGTAGAAAAATTTATTCCCAAATCATTTTTTAATAAAGAAAAAACAAAAAAAACTTTTAAAATAAAATTTGAGCTTGAGAGAAATTTGTACTACGAACTTTATATTAGATAATGTACAATTCAAACCAGCAAGGAAAAACTTTTTTCCCTTCACCACTGTCTATCTCCTAGGCTGTATATACCTTCTCTGCTTATTTAATTTATTCTCATTTCATATCCATTTTAAGGTTTAACAATCAACATAAATAGAGCCAAATGCTGTTATAGAATCAAATAAACATCACACATTGTATTATTTTAATGGGTTAGTTTTAAAGTTGAAGATCATTGATATCTTCAATATAATGTTAAAGAAAATTGGAATTCAGAAATGAAAATCAAACATACTTCTATAAAGTAAAGATGAAATCAATTTTTTCTCCATTATTGCCTCGAGGAACAATATCAGACCATCAGCCAGATAAAAAATTGTCATAACTCATACTAAATTATCGTGGGAAAAAAATATTTATTGGACAAACAAATTTCAAAATATCCACAGTTGGGCTATAGTCTTGATGCCAATAAATGATAAAAGCTAGATTAACATAAGTGAATGCCAATTGCGCAAAGCCTACAAATTGAACCAAGCTAGTATTCCAGAAAATAACCACCATGTAACCTTGAGAATACTTATTTAAATCATGAAATGAAACATCTTTCAATTGATATAAAAGACAACTTGTGATGAATAACATTACTTATTAGAAAAATATGTGAAGTTTTGTCACTAACTCTTAAGAGTTGAGTCATATGATCCTTGAGATAATTGTGTAGGTCACCATAAATTTTCTTCTGTCACACCCTATTATTTAAAATATAAAATTAATTTTTACATCATAATAATAAATCAAGAAAATAAGATCTCATGACATACCATAGTGTTTGATGTGTCTGATAAAGGTGGATATGGGACTTGATCGCATGGAAGTTGTAACTGCTGGTAAGTTTGGTATTGGATAGATATACGCAATGGAGTCCTACTTTTCTTGTTGGACTTCTCCGTGAAACTCTTTGGTCGAGTATTAGAACAACGAGTTGGTTCCTTTCTTTTTAGCCAAGTCACCTTTGTGAAATTTGTATTGTCGATAAATATGATTTCACTCGGTTCATTCTGAATGCTATTTCTTGGAACCAACTTTTCAGGTGATTCATTTCTCTTATGTATATCCTTTAACTTTGCAATTATATCATTTGCACCTTTTGCAGCCAATTCATGTCCTTTAGATTTTGTAGCTTCACTTGAAATTTTGACAAAAACATGATATAAATGTCAATATCTTGTAGTAAATTCAACTTTTGGATTCACGTCTTTTTCTATCGGACTGACATCTATCTCAGTTATCTGTCTAACATCTTTTGTCCACCTCTTTAATACGTAATGTGCCGGAATCAGGTCCTTTATATTCAATATGTCCAGAAATCTTGAAAGCATGCCTACATAGTATACCCCGAAATTCAAATAATTTACAGCTGCAAGATACTTGGGTTATTGATCACTTAACAGTCACAACATGCTTCTTACCACTTCCAAGAGTGCTAGCATTGTAAGTACATAATTCCCCTTCATCATAGCAGTCCTTTATCGAAACCAGTAACAAATTTTTTCATTCATTTTGAAACTTTTCAAATGTAGTTGGAGTGTATACCTCCTAGCATGAGCAAGTAAAGGAAGTTTAACCTATAAAATAGGTATTCTTTGGGTCATGTGAAAAGTTGACATATACTTATTGGCACATTTATCATGGACTGGTCGTTAAAAATATTTAAAAAATTGAACAATATCCAAATTAGATTTCAAATATCCTCTTAAAGCTCCATTAATACTCTCACCTAATTGAGTGTGTCGCATACTTGCTGAGAATATATTTCTTCCATATATCATGGACCATTTCTCCCCTGTAGAAAATGTATTTTTCAATCAATTATTTTCCTCAAGATCATATTTCTCAAGCATTTCATGCCATGCACTTAGAAAATCCTCCTCATACTCATAATCATATAACAATTTTCTAAAACCTCTCAAAAATGATGCATTAGCTCTAAAGATATGATTAAGATGTTTGAATGCACTCTTTTCCAAATGTCATACACAAAGGCGATGATATTGTAAGGACCCGAAATTTTGTACGACCTCAATGAAGCATGAAAATATGGTTTCGGAAAAGTTTTGGACCAAGGTGACACTTCATGGGAGCCATCACGGTCCGTGTGAGGTGACACGGCCCGTGTGGAGCCTCCACGGAGTGGCCCTTGGCCCATGGAGGATGTTTGGCCCTAAACGTGGTGTTTTAAACTAAGGCACACCACACATGGACCTTTCACGGTCTGTGTGACACTTCACGGACCGTGTGATGGCCTTGGCTTGAAATCCCACAGCTTTGGGACCAAGTATGGTTACACGACTAACTACACGGCTCGTGTGGGGTGGCATGGCCCGTGAGGCCATCGATAAAGCTTCCAGAGTGAAAGTTTTCTAAGTATGGAATCACCGTCTCATAATTTGATCGTGAAATATTTCAAAGGAGAGGGATACGGGCAGTGTCACGGCCCGTGTAACGCTACACGGTCCGTGTACCCTCCCGTGAAGGTGACTTCATTGAAAATTTCTAAGTATGGGATCTCATGTTCAAGCTAAGTTTACTTTCAAGCCTTCAATTCAAGCTTATTAATGTTGTTTAAGGAAATCATGGGTCTCCTACATCAAGTCAAGTTCAAAGGAATTCCATTGGCTAAGTTTTCGCAAGTACTAATAGGAGGGTCGACGTTAAATTGACATATCTCTTAGCACAAAAGGAACTGAGTGGACCACGACCTATCAAATTGAAGCACTTTGAATTATCTTTCCAAAGCATCTGGTCTCACCTCATTCCAAGTTCCGAGCAAGACGTTATGCCCTTTTTCGTAAAATATAAGGCGGCGTTTTATTGACTTATTTTTGATACTTTGACCCATCTCCAAGGCTTTTAAGACCTTTTTAACCCCTCTTTATATTCCTAAGCTTCTCCTGCACTAATTCGAAACCCTCATTCTAAGACTAACACCTAGTTTTTAGAATTAGGCTCTCAAAATTATCTCCAAGTCTCATCCTCAAGATTCAAGCTAGGATTCAATTGGGGTTTCAAACTCAAGCTAAATTCTTCTAAAATTCATCTTCCTAATCAAGGTATGTGGCATTAATTCTTGGTCCCTTTCAACCAAGAAGACCCGAAAAATCATTCAATCTATTTCATGAATTTTAGTCACTTTAAATATGAAATTTCATGATTTGATTTTATTAAATCTAAATACTGTGTGGGCTATATTTTACCTATTATTTCAATTCATTTTGATTACTATTATGATGATTTACATTGAGTTATGAAATAATGAACATGCATGTACCCTTTAAAGTTGATTTATGCATGGGTGACTATTACTGTTATTTAGATGTTGATTTAATTATGGATTTATTCAATTTCATATTATGGTGTTGATTTTAACTTGATTCTATGTTACCCATGCTATCCAAATTATGATGTGGGTTAAGCCCAATGATATTTTATGAAACGATTATGATATGATTTTGGTAAGACATTGGTTATGACAAAAAGGTGATCACCGGTATGTCTATGATTCTAGCTCATTGAGCATTCTGGGTGCTTGCACCATTCTGTATACGTGAATGAGTTATTCCCTGCATAAGCATTACAAGTATGAACTATGATTTGGCCTTTGAACCTAAATGTATAATGTATAATTTGGTATGAACAATGCATTTTCTGAAAGCACGTATATGTATAAGTATTCAAGTGGGATGTTAATGACTTAGCACCGATGGATTGGGGGTGTTAGGGCTATCCCCAAGGGCCCTTTCCTTTTCCTTGAACTATGTGCCAACAAAGGAATGTAAGTCATTACCAAAATGACCGGGTCGTAAGGAATGGTTGTACGTTTATGATTTTAAAAATCCTTTCAAACTGATTTTCTTGTTCTTTGCGATATTTTGTTATTCTGCGTTGTTTGTGATTTAATTTTTTTCTGTTTGTTAAGTATTGCATGGTTTCTCGATTGAGAAAATATTTTTCATTGTAAGAAAATCTTTTTCAACAGAAAGAAATTTTCACAATAAAATTTTTCTGATTTTTCACAACTAGCCGAAAATCTTAGCGGCATTCTCCGATTCTTCCTAATCTTGCCAAAATGATACTGAGCAAGGAAGACAAGTTGGATAGTTCCCCTACTAGAGGGGAGCTGTGTCTCAAAAGGTGAATATGTAAACCATATCTCCCTAATTCAACCTCACTTTTGCATTTCATTGTTCGCATTTGCAGAGTTGTATTACCCATATAATTTAAAGTGGACAAAGTATACAATGATTAGCCTTTGTATTTTTTATAACGCGATTGAGACTAACTCAAGCGAGTGAGTGAAAGGCATAGTAAGTGAGTGAGTTTGACTCGCAATCCTAATTAAGATCAATTGAAAGAAAACAAAGATGACTTAAATGACACAAAAAAAATAATATGAAACACCAAATTTCTGTTTTTTAAGGGTTTAAACAGGGAAAAAAGCATTTGACAATTGAAGAATACATCGGGAGAAGAATCCTAGCTTTTTCTCTTCCTTTCTTCCCAAATTTCACCCCTTAGTTTCCCATAGTATTCATGTTAATATCTGTTTATAAATGATCATGGTCTTGTAATGAGTATTTAATCGCCAGTTCTCAAGTTCTTCAGATTTTTTATGGTAGAGAAGAGTATGTTGGTTAATGAGTAAATAATGATGGACTTAGTTTTGATGAATTGAGTGTAAAGCATTAAAAGTACTACTGCTGAATTTATTCACCCTTTATGTAATTAAAATATTACTATTTAATGGTTTATTACAGTGGCAAAATAGCAAACTAACTTTACAGTTAGGAGCTTCTAACTTTTAGTATAGACGATCACAGTTCATGTACCTTTTAGTCAATAGATTCATAAAAGATGGTGGAATGAAAAGGGGATTTGAGATTGGCTATGGAAGAAGAGGAAATATGGTCAAATCCTATCTATTGTTGACTCTGTTTATGTAATGTACATATATTCATCACTTAAAGCATGTTTGAATTGATTTATTTGAGGTGTTTATAAGCACGTATGTAGTGTTCAGGGAAGATTATGCACTTGTTTTTAACCAAAAATGAAAAAGAAATAGATTTGATCCTTCACCTCCCATAGTTTTACTTTCATGAGTAAATTGTTGGAAGAGTGTTGTTCTTATATACCTTTGGTTTAAAAGATGAGTATTCATTTCTATAGATACTTGGGCTAATTTGGTATTGATAGTGTTGAGCTAGAGTTTCATTGCTAACATTCTTTCCGATTGAGAAATGATGATTCCCTTGCGTCTATGTTGTTGGTTTTGCTTAAACCAATATCATAGCCTGTTTTGAGATATGCAATCTTTAACTTGTTTGTACAATTGAATTTAGGAAGTGGAAGCTAATGTTGAACACGAATCGGAGCTTGCTGACTACATGGATCAAAACGATGAAGCCTTGTATGATCTGTTTGCTTTATCCATATCTGTTGTATTTAGTACTAGACTTGCAGCTCTATCTTGTTACCAGATTTACAATTATCTGCTATAAATCTGAATCCTCATAATAATTGATTTGGTATAAACCTTTTGTTTATTCCGTATATAATTTGTTATTTGAAAGTTTTTGGAATATGAAGCGAATCTGATATTGTAGAGTATCAGAACGAAACAAGTCTAAATGAAGCAAATTGGTTATAGAATAGATCATACAAAGATTGTTAAGAGGCTACCTTGTGGATTGTTCCCCTGTTTTTCGGGGCGAAAGAGCATTTTGTCTAAAATTTCAGAAGGTGTCTCCTTTTTCCTGCAAAAATTCCAGAGCAACGATGTTACCAATGTACACTATTCTATAATCAATTAGGCTTTTTTAACCAATCGCTTGGCTAATAAATAGCTTTCTTAACTCTTCCATAGTTGATTCAATTAACTTACAATTTCCCGACTATGGCAAACTTACAATCCTTGGAAACATTAACAAACTAATCTTTGGCACTGACGCAGATAGCCGGCTTTCTCAGATGAGTCCCATATTGAATATCAATAGTAGTTTGAAGCTGTTACCAGATTTTCTTAGACAATCGCAGCAAATGTGAGCTTTGGTGGAACAACGGGGTTTGATTTGCCACAAGGGACATTAGTCTTTGTTGCATATTCTGACTGTAGTCCTCTTTGGCGATATATATATTGTTGTTATTGGTATCAATAGAAGGAGTTCTAGAGGAATTCAGATTTTGGATTTTGTGCTGCTTTTAGGGTTTTGGTGGTAACTCAGGTGATCCTATACCCAAATTTGTTTGAGAATCAGTATTTGAGAATACAAGGACTTTACCAATATCTCGCGAATAAGTAAAAGATTGTGATAAAGTTCCATAGAGATGAAGATCCAATATTAGATTTCTTTTGCAAAAAAAAAAAAAAATGAGAGTCTTAAAGAGATACATTATTTCAATTTGGGTAAATTATGGAATGAAATCTAATATAGATGGGGTTTACTTTATTCCACAAGAAAATGAAACATAATAAATAATCATATCATCAAATCTATACTATATTAAAAGCCCGAAAGCCCTTAGAAATATTGTTCGAACTTTTTGACTTTCATTAAAATACTCTAATTTAGACAAAATTGTATTTTCACTATTTTTCTTAATTTATTATTATATCTTTTATTTATTTAGTTTTATGATTCACTTTTGGATTAAAAAATTTTTATATTTAGAATTCACTTTTAATTTAGGACTATTTTATACAAATAATTGTTTAGGCTATGAAGGAAAGCAAAGAAAAAAAGTATTATTTTCCTAATATTTAAGACTTTAAAATTAATTAAAATTTTGATTAAATTTTAATCAATTAATTATTTAACTTCTGACTATTCAATTATTACTTTATGTATTCATAAACTATTAACATATTTATATCATAAGTAATTGAATTGATTTTTCTCATCCTTGTGAATTCACAATAAATTAAACTTTTGCAGCAAACTAAGAATATTTATTCAATTTTGTTTACATAAATATTATATTTATTTAATAATAAATATTATTTATATATAATTTTTAAGTTGAAATGACACATACGTGCAAAGCATGTACATTGAACTAGTATAACTAAAAGCGGGAACAATGTTAGCCAAAAGTCAGATTACCATTTTGCCCTTATACTTACGTTAAACTTCTAATTAATTAATTAAATATCATAATATAATAAAATTTATTTAAAAACTTAAAAATATAAAGAGTTGATAACATTTAATTTAGAAGATTTTTAATTGTCAAACTTTAATGATCATTTGCGGATGGGTAGTTACAACTCTTGGACTCCTTCATTCAACTAAACAAATAAATGTAAACAGAATTAATTCCCTCAACCCATTAGAGTAATTGAATTGTGTTCTTTAAGTCTGAAAGTACTATTATTTCACTTATAATTTATATTTTAATATTTAATTAAGTATTTTATAATATATTAATTTAGTATAAGGGTATAATTGTTATCCAATTTTGCACAATTTAATCACAAGTTGAATTACGGAAATATCTCTTAATCACAAGTTGTTGTTGTTATTGTACTATGTACACTTAATCTAAACATTTTTCATATTCAAAAGTAATTATCCAATATTTATACTAGTACTAGAAAACATGAAAGTTGTACTAAATATTAGTCATACAATTAATGATCAGTTAATAGTAAGACACTATATATACATTAGAACCGAATTGCAATATAACTTTTGAAATATCAAGGTACATGCCTCGGATGTGGTAGATTATTATTTGTATAGTTATTTCTTCCTTCTTCTTTTTTTTAAGTAATTAGAAATTGAAAAAAGATTAGATGATATTATTGTGTTGGAGAGAAAACATATACTTTTAGTAGAATATAAAATTCAGCATATACAAATTTATAAAATAATAAGGGATATATGTGCAACACACGTTCCAAAGGACTAGTTGTAAAAAAAAGAGAGAAGGTTGTTAGTTTCAAGGGTATAAGTGAGCCAAAAAGGTGAATGAAGGTTATTTTTTAACCAAAAGGTGGATGACAAAGATATTTTAGGCCTAATAGGTGAAGAAGGGTATTTTTTCTGCCACTTTCAATAATTCAAGGGTATTTTAAACCATTTTACAAATAAAATATTGCTACTCGTTAAAAGTTTAAGATTAATTTTTTATACTTTAGAAATTATCAAAATACCCCTAGACAAAAGATTACTCGCATACTGCATCATTTCAAACCTTTTTAACAAATCTGAGGTCAAAATCATGATCGGCGTGAAATATTGAGTAGGAAAGTGGTCTCGGTTGAACTTTAGGCCTATCGAAGAAAAAGATAATTTTTGGGGTAAAATCTGATTTCCAGCAAGGTGCACGACACCTTCGCGTCACGGAGATGTCCCAAAATAGGTCATTCTCATACTTTACACATAAAACTCATTCGACAGGTGCAATTTATGTGTTATGTAAAAAAATGAACCAAGACGAAATAAGTTCACGATGCGGACTTGCTCCATCAACGTTCAAATTTTTTTTGTCGGCTGAAATTTTACTAAAGGGCACTCCAGACTTTTATCCACCTCTCCTACATTTAATCTATGACCGATATAGGTCATTTTTTCACTTAAAAGGGTTCCTAAACCATCCCTAAGTCCCTTTACATGTTCTAACTAAAGAATTAGCTAAGAAGTGGAGAAAAGACTAGGGTTCAAGTAATTAGAGCAAAACTCTTGTGAATTTGGTCGTCATCCTTCATCCCAGGTATGTAAGGCAACTAAAGTATGAACCTTGTTCTTCCATGTGCCCCATGATTACGATAGGATGAATTGTGATGGAATGGAAGTCCCCATGATTGTGTTTTCTTGAAACTTCTTTAATATTTAACTTATTTTACTTATATTGTATAAGTGATGATTACCATAAACTTTTTTCTTGAACAAATGATTTAAGCCTTTGATTTGTGAACTCTATTTGTATTTTTGAACTGACAAAATGACTATGCCTAAGGATTAAGTCTAGATCCTTGAACTTGTGAATGCTTGATTGTGATTGAGATGTGAACATGATGACAGTCCCACAAACTTGATGGTTAAATGTGATCTTCATAATTGAACCCAAATGATTGAACCTAGCTGGTTGTGAT
The DNA here is from genome assembly GCA_029948455.1 of Solanum rostratum. Lineage (NCBI taxonomy): Eukaryota > Viridiplantae > Streptophyta > Magnoliopsida > Solanales > Solanaceae > Solanum > Solanum rostratum. The sequence continues at coordinate 16,824,612 of CM057046.1, read as the reverse complement.
CATAAATGTGAATCTAAATTACTCTTGAAAGATGTGATTGGGAATTGATTGGTCTTGATAGTGTTGTGATTAGCTTGGATATGATTGATCTTTGTCTAAACTATGTTCTTACTTTAAAATTTTGACATCTGATTGAGTTTCTTATTTCTTGACTTGAATATTTTAGTTGATGTTATTCTACCTTGATACCTATTTCATTCTGTCATTTTACATACTTATATATTCCACTTACCGACGTCCACTTGTGCATGGATCTTTTCAGGACACAGAGACAAGTGTTAGGTATTATACCCCATTTAACTCGAGATCAAACGGTGTACAACATATTTGTGCTTCTTAAATTATTTAACTTAAGGAGTCGCCACCTAATTATTTTTAAGGTAAATTAGAATACCTATTTTTCCTAAAGTGATGCTAAATTAACTCTAACCAATGGTCTACTTAACTATGTAATTCTAAGTACAAGTTCTTTGGAGTTTTATAGGCTTGATTCGAAGTAGGTGATGGTTGTTAGTTTTCTAATATATGCATTGTGTGCATGTTAATTGTTTTATAGTATTACTTGTTTAATACATGTGGGGAAAACATAAAGAATTAATGTGAAATGATTGCCATGTTTGGTACAAGATATTCATTGATTGGCTCATGTACCACATCTGGTATGTACTAATGATTGACTCGAGTACCACACACGATATAAGATATCATGTGTTGGCTTGGGTACTTGTCACGCCCCAAGAGGGTACCCTTGGTGTGGCCAGCACTTAAAGAACCAATGCCGATTCCCTAATAGAACAACCTGGCCTCATTGTCATATCAACTCGACGTCAGAAGAAAGAACTCAAATAGAAAGACATCATATAGAATAGATATAGTTCTACTAAAACATAGTTTCCAATGGATAAGTTTTGGAAATAACAATACTCAACAAATCCTCTACTCAATGTCTATTAAGCCTCTACTCAACAATCTAGATGGTGTCATGGCAGGCCATGGACACCCCAAATCAAAGAAATAAGCTACTCAATAAAAGTAAGAAGATGAAAAGCGCTCCTCCAGAAAGCAAGGAGGGGCTCACCAACTCTAGGGATGCACTAATCTAGACCTAAATGATGCGCGGGCTGAAGTCCTCTATCACCTGTATCTGCATCGTGAAATGATACAGGTCCAAATGGGTGTCTGTACATGGAATATACTAGTATGTAAAATAGCTCAAGAACGTAATGCTCGACTCACTCACCTCAACTCAACAACTCATACTCAACTCAATAGATAGGCAAGTTTAAAATAAAGCGTGCTCCAAAAATAGACTCATTAGAAAACTTAGTGTAGAAATATTATGCTTAATGGGTGTTTGCTTAGGAGTTTCTCTTAACCTACATCAAATCCCATCACCTTTAGTTTGGTAATGCACAATAAAGACGACGTCGTTTCCACGCCCATCCTAAAGTTGCCATGGTGAAGGACGATCAACTCTCTCATGGATCCATAATAAATGTCTATCTTTTGGGACATGAGTCACAAGAACATGTTCTACGACTATCCTACGCTAACACCGTAGTTCTGTGGGTTAGAGTAGATATTAATTCGCTCCCAGCTATGCTCGATACTCCTCCCAAGATTTAAATATGCTCAACTCATCAATCAACTCAATCCTCAATTCTTAGTCAATCACATCAAATCTCAACCTTGTTAGGTTATCTTATCTCAAATCATCTCAATCTCTCATCAACTTAGTCAATCAATAGAGACAATCAAACTCAACTCAGACTCAAACGATCATTCAGACTCACTCAATGAGACTCATCATATAATGCAAACAAGTTATATAGGAGTAAATGTGACTAAATGCGACATGCTTCTCATGCTTGATAATATTCAAATTACTTAACTCATACAATCAACTCAAATCCCAACGCAATCCATGCATAGGTTTTATAAAGATCAATCAATTTAGCGTTCGTGATACCAAGTATAAAACATTAATGTTAATCGCATATCAGTAGTCATGCAACATGAAAATTATCTCATATCTTATCATAAGAACTCATAATAATTGTCGAAACTCGATAATTAGATGACAGGGATTTCAAAACTCAACTCTTGTTCTAAATTTTGACTCAAAGAGGTGAAAGGGGAATGTGAACGAACGTAATTCCACACTTTAGTAAGCCTTACATAACTGGAAATAGAAGAACCAACAAACTCCTATCGGTCCTCCCATTTTGAATTGAAATCCTCGCTCTTCTCCCTCCTCTATTGTTCTCAAGAAATCCTTAAGCATAATGAATAGTGAAAATACCCTTAGGATTTTGTTTTAGGACTTTAATTAAGTCTAGAATGTCCAAGGGTTCAATTTAAAAGGAATAGGAATAGACAAAAATACCACTCTTAAAAACTGCCGACAGAGTCTATGAGACCTCGTCTACGGGCCGTAGACCATTCTACGAGTCATAGATGACCTCTCGTAAATAAGGGGTCCAAAAAGCTGAGTTACTGGAATTTGACATGAAACCTCTTCTATGAGCTGTAAAAACTTCTACGAGTTATCTGATAACTCATAACTCAATATACTAAAATGTTGGTATCCGGACCACCAATTCACGAAACCAATCTATGGGAGATGCAAAACAGTGAGGATTCGCGACATAGCCGCGTCACGGACCCATCGCGGAGGGTGACTTATCTTTTTTCATAAAGTTTTGACAGGATTGAAAGAACTCGTTCGGAAAGAATTTTGCCAAAAATGAACTATAGGTGACAAGTCCGCGTCGCGGACTGAGTTATTTTGCGAGTAGAAAATTTCTAAAAAACTCGAGGGGCATTCTTCTCCATTCCTAACACCTTCTAAAACTCCATATATGACTAATATATGTCGTTTTCACAAAGAAAGGGTTCCAAAACCCATCCAAAATCCCTTTTCTAGCAAAATTATCAAGTTAGGCCTTGAGGAGAGCAGAGATTGAAGAGTCAAGAGGAAGTTCCCGAGAATTTGTTGTTAGCAAGCATCCCAGGTATGTAAGGCTAACCTAAAAGCACATGATTGTTCTTCCATGTCCCCCTTTTGAGTAAATTGAGTCTATGATTCAAGATGATGTGTTATATGTGAAAATCCTTGAATATTCTACCGAGATTCTTCTTAATTCATGTAAATTTTCTTAAAGGTCATCATAAACTTGTTTTACTGTATCAGTTTTTTTCATGAATGGTTTTACAAAACTCTATGTGTATTTTACTAAAGAATGTAAGAATGAACTTAGGGGGATGAGTCTAGAGCCTTGATGATGATGATGTTTGTGATGTCGTGATTGTGGTCCAAATTTTGAGAGTCTTGATGATAATATTGATGAGAATAATATTCATGAGTCTTAAAAACTTGAAAATAAATTTTAAAAGAATGTTTCAAGTCCATGATGGTGATGTTAATGAGATGAGTTGATATTGATGATCCGATATTGATGTTGATGTACTATGTCCCTATGGGACCAATAATGAGAAATCTTAATGATCATGTTTTATGAGCATGTCGAGTTCCGGGAGGAGTATTGAGTACCGAAATGGGTGAGAGTGAGTCCCACTCGAACTCATTAACTACGTGGCCCGCATAGGAGAGGATCGAACCGCAATGCGAATGTTTCCTTTGTCCCAAAAGACGACTGATGTTATTTCTTGTGGATCCACTAATGGTGATGTCCTTTACCCTCGGGCAGGGTACAGGATGGATGTTGCAACAGCATCGCTTCGTTGTATCATCACCGGCTCATAGGTGATGGTTGTCGGTTAGAGAAACTCTCAGATAGGTTCCATATTGATAGAACTCTGATGTTGATGTTATGGAATGAGTCTTGATGGATGTTGATGTTTTACTACTTACTCTTTATCTTTTTCCTAGACGGGCATGAGTCCTTCAAGTTGAGTTGAATTGAGTCGAGTTTTCTTTGGATGTGTCTGATGTATTGCTGAGATGTTGATGGGTCATTTTTCTACTATTTATTCTTGCTTTAGATAGATATTGACATTCTAACGGAGTATGATGTTGAGTTGATGTTATCCCTATACTGCTCTATCCATACTATTATATTCAATCATCTTATATACCGTACATTCCACGTACTGACGCCACTCGGCGCTGCATTGTTTTATGATGCAGATACAGGAGGTAGAGGACTTCAGTAGACGCATCGTTGAGGTTGTTATGTCAAAAAATGACTTTCGGTTTAAAAATTCGATTAAGACTTAATTAGTTCAAGTAAAACCGAATCTTCAAAAATTTGGAGTCGCCACTTAATTTTTAAGGGAAAATCAAGAAAACCGATTCACAATTATTTTTTAAAAGACTTAACAGAAAAAATCCCTTTAAAAAAATCCAAAGAAGGGTTCGGGTTCATATTTCTATTTCGGGAAGGTTTTACGCACCCGAAATATCCGCTAACGTGCGGTTATCCGACGATTAAATATTTTGACTAGCTTAAAAAATATTAATTTTATATTATTAACTAGAAAAAATTTAAGTAAATATTTAAGAATTAGGAAAATAGAATATTTGAAATCTTAGCTACATTTTATTCGATTAATATTAACATTAATTTAAATGAACCATTTAAAAAATAATCAAGAAAACATAACATTAAAAATTTAACCAAATTTTATTCAATTAATATTGATTTAAGTGAACTACTTAAAAATAATCAAGAAAACGTAATGTTAAAATCTAATCAAATTTTATTTAATTAATATAGTTAGTGAATTAAACTAGGTGATTATGGTTTTAAAATCTACGAAAATATCTAAGTGTTTAGAAAAAGGAAGCACGCTTTCGATTTATTTTAAGGAAAAGGTGCTTAAGTTATTTTAAAGAATATTTTGGAATCCAATTTTCTAAAGGTGATTTTTATAGTCAAGATTCAAAATCATAAAACGACATAGATGGCTAACTCGGGGAATTTAATTAAGTTAAAACGTAAAAATAAAATTAAAGTGAAAGCAAGAACAAATATTATAAGCAAATCAATATAAGAAAGAAAATAAATGAAGCAAATCTGATTGGGCTTGGCAGGCCCAATCCAAAACCTGTCCTAATTTCTAATTTTGGGCCTGCCAACCCTTTTGTTATTTCCTTGGGCTGCTGGCCCAATTCAATTCTCAAAAAAAAAACTCAACATATGGTCCCCTGCTGCCGGATTGGGCTTCTGGCCCACAGTTTTGCACAAATACTTGGGTTTATGACCCAAATCAAATTTTTGTATACAGAAACTGTATACCAGTGTATATAGATGCGTTGCCATTTTAAAAATAAAATACCGCGGTTCCGAGTGGCTGGACATAGGCCGAGATTGACCCAACGCTCAACGAAATGCAAGGAGGAGTCAAAACTAGACTCGGAATAACATTACATGCAAAGAAAATAAAGATTAATCAACTATTCAAAGGAAAAAGGAAGAAAATTCAAATTGACACCATGAAGTAGCATGTGATGAACTAGACAATCTTTTCAACATGGAAGACAAACATGTTATCACATGGAAGAAAAATACACTATCCTGCAACTCAAGATGTCTCAAACAAAGAAGTAATGTATATTTAAAGCGTGTATTTCATGTTCAAGTTGAAGCATATATTTTATGTCATGAACTAAGAGAGGAAAACTATCAATATCACAAGGTTGAGACATTGTCAAAAACAAAAGAGATTTTTAAAGCTACTTATGCATATATACATTATATATATAGATATACATATGTATACATGAAGCACAAACAACGTACATGATAATATAATCCAACAACTTTCAAGTTCTATGAATACGTGTGTATATATGCATTTGTGTATATATGTATATACATATATATAAATACATATACATTGCAATACCACTATGTAATCAAACAAACTAACCAACTTTTGACTCATAAATACTTATATACCTAGATGTAGAAATACACATATATGTATATATATACATTATATGGCAGCCCAACAACACATCCGGACAACATTCAAATTGTAGATACACGTTTATATATATATATATATATATATATATATATATATATATATATATATATATATGTGGACATTCATGTATGTATGCATGTATACACTGCATATACACTGTGATACGACTATACCACAGCATAAACAAACAACTTTTCAAGTTATATACGTACATATACGTATATATACCTTCATATACACAGATATATAGAGATATACAGCCATTCGAACCAATATATACCCAACTATTCTTCAAATTTCATACATACTTACGCATATATATTCTTATATACATGGATACATAGGAAAACCAACCATTCAAAACCAACAGGTATTCAACCATTTCTTCCAGTTTAGACATACACACACACACACACACACACACACACACACACACACACACATATATATAAATATATATATATATATATATATATATATATATATATATATATATATATATATATATATATATCTTTATAAACATACATATACATATACAGCTATGTATATCAACAGTCACACTAACCACGATGTTTAGAAATGATTTAAACACTCGCATTCGAACATGTATGTTAACTCGAGATGAAGAGTAACGAGTATTACTTTTTCGGGGGCAGCGAAACTGGAACTACGAACGAGAATCGACTCCGATCCAAGACCCTCGAACTCAAAACTGTAGCTAAACTTCTAGGAATTCAAAGACTTTTCAAACACTTCTCACAATGAAATATTTTTTAATGGAACATAAACTATCAAGATTTCACAATTTCAGAATCAAGAAACTATTATTAAGAATCCGAGAAAAAAAAAATCTCCCAAAATTCCTCCTTCAACCGACCCCTTTTCAGTCAACAGTGGGGGTTTTATACCCCAAAATTGGGGTACAAATTCATCCCAAAAACCGGGCCAAAGTCACCAACAACTCAAAAAATCCAATTGATTTTCGAAACCCTCCACTAGTCTCAAATCCTAGCCATCGATTTTGAATCGATGGCTTAGATTTGAGACACGTAGAGGGCTCCTCTGACGTGCAAGGACGAGGGAAGACGTGTTGACCGAGTTAAATGGCCAAAAATGGCCACTGGCATGGCTGCTCGCGACTGATTTCGGGGCTGTCTTCTTGCAACCTCTCGATTAACCCTTGGTTTTGAGAGAGACGGGCTTGGGGAGGGACGAGGGTACAAGGGGGTAATCAATTTTGGCATTTTTTTGCCATTTTTGGGACTGATTTCGACTGGTTTTGGGGCTGTCCCCTCTGTTTTTTTCGATTTCAAATGGGGGAAGAGAGGTGGGGGTCGGGGAGAGAGAAAATAAGAGGGAGGGGGGCGCGGGTCGGGTAGGGTATTAAAAGGGTTGGGGATTTTAAAAAGAGTTGGGCCGGTCGGGTTGGGGATTAATTAAAGAGGGAGTGGACTGTGAGGTTTTGGGTTTGGGAAAATTAAATTTGGGCCAGGAATTTGGCCCAAAATGATTAAAAATCTGAAAATGGGTTGGGGAAGTATGATTTAAAAATTAGCCACTTTAATTACAAATGCGGCCAAATAAAATGCGATTAATTCAAAATTGTTTAATGAATTTGACCTTCATGAGATGCATTAATACAAATTAATTAAAGAGTTTTTACACATCGACAACTTAAAATAATTAAATTAAATACGGGGTAATTACTTCTAGAAATGATTAAAGTAATGGTGATTAAAGATAGAATCTATTTGAGAATTCTTGAAAAATCAACGAAAATATAATACTTAACTATTGATACTTAAAACAAATATAATATGCAATATATAAACGTAATAAAAATAAAAATATTTGCACCTAAAAATATCATTTGAAAAATCTTTTTGCGTTTTTTTCTAAAGCTAATTATTTCAGATTGTTAAAATTAAAAGCTGGATGATTAACATATATTGTGGAGGGTAAAAATTGGGTGTCAACTCTTTGGGCATGATCGATGAAAGCGATCATGGACAAAGAAACTTGACCAATCTAATTTTGAGCCGACCACATATTCATCTCATGGAAGGGTCTTGGTATGATAGGCTTTGGAAAATCGTGGCCGGACCCTGGTCTCGGGTTTCCTACATATCTCAGGTTACATGAGAATTCAGGCCACTTGTAGTTCAAAACGCTTGATTTTACGCACGATCTTGAAAAATTCAAAAGCTATCCAATATCGAATTATGGAGAGATTGGAATGCTTGGGATGAGATTTTGAGGGTAGATGTTAGAATACAGCCGAGTTTTCAAAGTTGAGCCCGCCTACATATCCTTGAACTTAGGAATCAGGCTGCTTGTAGTTCGACTTTATTGGTTGAAAAGAAGATCTCTCATTTCGAGATAACCTTTGGTTCAGGAGGAGCGACAAGCAAAACGAATTATGAAAAAGAGGCTTGCAACCTCTTAACCATAAATGTGGCGCACTTCACACCCATAATTAAGAGCTTACATGGACATAATTTCCAAAATTCTTGGTACATTGTCACTCAGATTGGAAACGTTGCATCCGGTGAGAGTTGAGATCACCTGGATGCGAAACTGAAGACTACGGACTTAAAGAAAATACCCACATGCCTTCTGATAGGGGTGTGGTTAGATTGTGGTGGTAGTCGTTTCTCAGCTCGCGTCCGAAGAGTTTGACATTCCTCTTCAGACTATGTCCCAGTTCGCTGCTAAGAAAAAGTTCCATGTTATGCTGCATCCTATTTGATGATGTCCACACCTGTGGTTTGTTTTGAGAATTCACCCTTTCGGATGCTCTCGATATAACTAAGACAAAAACCATTTGTAAAAACCATAACTTAAATATAGGGATGATATCTTTTACCATATTGACATGATGCAACATGATGATGGCCCTTTCGACAATGAATGATGATGTCTTTCTTGAGTATGTGATGAATGTGATGGCCCCTTCGGCAATGGACATGTAATGGCCCTCTGGGCGATTTGAAGATGTAATGGCCCTCTCGGCAACTTGAAAATGCAGTGGCCTTCTCGGCAGCTTGAATGATGAAATGGCCCTCTCGACGATTTGAAGATGTAATGGCCCTCTCGGCAACTTGAAAATGCAGTGGCCTTCTCGGCAGCTTGAATGATGAAATGGCCCTCTCGGCAACTTGAATGATGAAATGGCCCTCTCGGCAGCTTGAATGATGAAATGGCCCTCTCGGCGATTAATATATGCGATGGCCCTCTTGGCGACTTGAAAATAAGATAGCCTTCTCGGCGTTGAATATGCAATGGCCCTTTTGGCGATTTGAAAATAAAATGGCCTTCTCGGCGTTGAATATGCAATGGCCCTCTTGGCGACTTGAAAATAAAATGGCCCTCTCGGCGATTAATGTATGCGATGGCCCTCTCGGCGATTTGAAAATAAAATAGCCCTCTTGGCAGTTTGAAATAAGAAATAAAAAGTAAGATAAAATAACCTTCTTGACAAACCGGAAAAAAAAGCGCGATAAATCGTTGGCAACTCGAGCGGGATAGAGTTGTTGATGTCCCAGTAATTTCTTTATGAATAATATCTGCAATATTTCCCTGCATCCACAGAAAATTCCTTAGTTTTAAAATGAATTGATCTGTGTTGATCTTTCGATTGTCCGTTCTCCGCCTCGTCTTTTGGCGGACTGCTCCGATCTCCCACCTCTTGGTAGATGGAAAATAAACTATACACTTGACAAGACATTTGACAAACAAAACTTTTAAAAACGACAAAGTTAGAAAAGAATTTCGAAGAAAAATGTCATTGCCAAATTGTCATGTCATGAAAAATCTTAGATGAACACATTCAGTTTCTGACACGGCCCTTGTGATGTATCACAATCGTCTTTGAATTTCTGATCAGGTTGAAATTTCCGAGGCTGCTCTCAAATTTCTAACGACATTCGATGAAATTTTGAGGATGATCTCAAAAATTTCTGTCCCAGTTACATGTCGTACCAAATCACTAACTTGTTAGGAAAACCCAGAGAATTTTTGGGATCTTCTCAAAAATTCTGTCCCAGTTGAAATTCTGATGCTTTAAATTCCGTCTTGTTGGAGGTGGGTCTTATTGTTCAGAATTTTTGAGTTCCTCTCAAAAATTCTGTCCCGGTTTCCTTTATGGGAATTTGATCGAACCGTTGTGGCGCCTACGTATCCCGTTGAGGCAGGAATCACGTCAAACGTAGTTCCCTTCTCAGGAGATAAGGAAAAATATACATTTTAATAAGGAAGTGACCGAGGCCGACATAGGCCGCCTACGTATCTCATTCTTGAGAATTCAGGTCAAACGTAGTTCAAATACAAAAATAATTTAAAAAAAAAGGGATAAGGGGATGACCGAGGTCGACATAGGCCGCCTACGTATCTCATTCTTGAGAATTCAAGTCAAACGTAGTTCATTACAAAAGGGATGAATAACTTTAAACTAAACATGGAAACGAATACAAGCAAAATAGTACGATTACAGGGAAGAAACCGAAAATTCTACACCTTCAAACGTAGTATCTTTTAACAGCATCTGAATTGATTAGTTTCGGCCACTCTTGACCATCCATCTCTGACAATATTAATGTTCCTCCTGACAGAACCTTGCGAACCATGTAGGGCCCTTGCCAATTAGGCGAGAATTTTCCTTTGTACTCGTCTTGGTTAGGAAAGATACATTTGAGAACTAGCTGCCCAACCTTGAACGTTCGTGGTCTTACTCTTTTGTTGAAAGCACGAAGCATCCTCTGTTGGTATAATTGACCGTGACAAACGGCTGTCATCCTCTTCTCGTCGATTAAGGCCAAATGTTCGATCCGATTACGAACCCAGTCGGTATCACTCAACTCAGCTTCCTGAATAACTCTTAATGATGGTATTTCAACTTCAGCTGGTATTACCGCTTCTGTTCCATATACCAACAAATACGGAGTTGCCCCAATTGATGTTCTGACAGTCGTGCGATAACCCAATAGAGCATAGGGTAACATCTCATACCATCCTCGATGTTTGTCAATCATTTTTCTCAAAATCTTCTTGATGTTCTTATTGGAGGCTTCTACAGCTTCATTCATTTGAGGACGATATGCCGTTGAATTTCTATGAGTAATCTGGAATTGCTCACATACCTCTTTCAACAAATTACTATTGAGATTTGCCCCATTATCGGTGATGATAGAATCTGATATCCCAAATCGGCATATTAAGTTGTCCCGTACAAAATCCGCTACCACTTTCTTTGTCACAGACTTGTAAGAAGACGCCTCTACCCACTTAGTAAAGTAATCAATTGCGACCAAAATAAATCTGTGACCATTCGAGGCCGCCGGCTCTATCGGGCCAATAATATCCATGCCCCAAGCTACGAATGGCCAAGGAGAGCCCATGGCCTTGAGTTCATGAGGAGGGACACGAATCAAATCACCATGTATTTGGCACTTATGGCATTTCTGCATAAATTTACAACAGTCGTGCTCCATGGTCATCCAGAAATAACCGGCTCGATGAATCTTCTTTGCCAAGGTGAGACCATTCATATGAGTACCACAAACCCCAGCATGTACTTGTTCGAGAAGTTTCATAGCTTCTGCGGTGTCGACACATCTAAGGAGGCTCAGATCCGGGGTCCTTCTATAAAGAATTTCCCCGCTTGGAAAAAAGTTGTTAGCCATTCGGCGTATAGCTTTCTTCTGATTGGAAGTGGCATTTCGGGATAAGTCCCGGTCTCCAAATACTTCTTTATTTCAAAGTACCACGGTTTTCCTTCTGGTTCTATCTCGACATGAGAACAATAAGCAGGCTGCTTCTTCAACTCTATCTCCAAGGGATTAATATACACTGTATCCGGATGTTGAATCATTGAGGAAATGGTGGCAGGGGCATCGGCGAACTTATTCTGTACCCTTGGCGTGTGTTTGAACTCGATCTTTCGAAATCTTTTACACAACCTCTGCACTAGTTGCACATACGGCACGATCTTTGGGTTCTTTACCGCCCATTCTCCTTGGACCTGATGAATTAATAGATCTGAATCCCCAATAACCAGCAGCTCTTGGACATCCATATCTATAGCCACTCTTATGCCTATAATGCAAGCTTCATACTCAGCCATGTTGTTAGTGCACCGAAACCGATGTTTTGCAGATACCGGGTAATGCTGACCTAATTCTGATATCAAAACCGCTCCAATACCGCTACCTTGGCTATTCACAGCTCCGTCGAAAAACATTCGCCAACCAGGGTATGCTTCGGAGATGTCCTCTCCTGCAAACGATATCTCTTCATCTGGGAAGTAGGTTTTAAGAGGTTCATAATCATCATCAACTGGATTTTCTGCAAGATGATCAGCTAAAGCCTGTCCTTTGATCGCTTTCTGTGTTACATATACAATGTCGAACTCGCTCAACAACATTTGCCACTTAGCTAACTTCCCGGTGGGCATTGCTTTCTGAAAAATATACCCCAATGGGTCCATCTTTGAAATGAGGTATGTAGTGTAAGAAGACAGATAATGCCTCAGCTTTTAAGAAACCCAAGTCAAGGCGCAACAAGTTTTCTCCAAATAAGTATATCGGGCTTCATACGGAGTGAACTTTTTCCTCAAATAATAAATTGCTCGCTCTTTTTTCCCAGTTTCATCATGTTGGCCTAACACGCAACCGAATGCATTATCAGAGACAGACAAATATAACAACAACGGACTTCCTTCTCGTGGAGGGACTAGTACCGGCGGATTAGACAAATAACTCTTGACGGTGTCGAAAGCGGTTTGACATTCTTCCGTCCATCTTGTCATTGCATCTTTCCTCAACAACTTAAAGATAGGATCACAAATCAACGTAGATTGGGCTATAAATCGACTGATGTAATTCAACCTTCCTAAGAAAGTCATGACCTCTTTCTTCGTCTTTGGAGGAGGCAAATCCTGAATCGCTTTGATCTTAGAAGGGTCTAGCTCGATACCTCTTCTACTAACAATGAATCCCAATAATTTACCGGCCGGTACCCCAAAAGCACATTTGGCGGGATTCAATTTTAGATTATACCGGCATAGACGATCGAAGAACCTCCTCAAATGAGCCAAGTGATCCGAACTCTCGCGGGACTTAATGATGACATCATCCACATACACCTCGATCTCTTTGTGAATCATGTCATGAAAGAGGGTCGTCATGGCTCTCATATAGGTAGCCCCAGCGTTCTTGAGACCAAATGGCATCACCCGATAATGATATACACCCCAGGGTGTGATGAAGGCTGTCTTTTCCGCATCTCCTTTATCCATTAGTATCTGATGATATCCTGCGAAGTAATGCACAAACGACTGTATTTCATGCTTGGCACAATTGTCAATGAGGATATGAATGTTTGGCAACAGAAAATCATCCTTAGGACTAGCTTTGTTAAGATCTCTGTAATCGACGCAGATTCTGATCTTTCTATCTTTCTTAGGCACTGGAACGATGTTGGCTAACCAAGTGGGATACTGCGTTACCTCCACCACCTTAGATTGTATTTGCTTAGTAACCTCTTCTTTGATCTTCAGACTCAACTCTGGCTTAAACTTCCTCGTTTTCTGTTTCACCGGACCGAACTCTGGATTGATTGGCAATTTATGAGAGACGATATTTGTACTCAAACCGGGCATATCTTCGTAAAGACCATGCAAATATGTCCACGTATTCTTCGAGCAAAGTAGTGAGTTCTCTTTTTTGAGCATCCGTCAAATTAACACTGATCCTAGTCTCTTTGACACATTCTTCATCTCCCAAATTCACTACTTCTGTCTCATCCAGATTAGGCTTATCCCGATTCTCAAATTGTCTCAGTTCCTCGGCAAAATGTTCGTGGACCAAGGTCTTTTCGTCACAGATACCAAGTTCACTGTCATCCACTTCATTTTGTTTGTCCAACTTTTGACATGACATGATGTTGGCAAATTTAAATTTATTTATACTGGGATCATAAACGACATAGTTAGAATCCATAAAATAATTTGATAAAAACAATTAAAATGACAAGATAACCAGCAAGTGCATATAAAAAATAAAACGGAGGCTTTCATTCAACTTAAAAAAAATGCAAACTTTGGCCATGACGCAGGGTCACTCTGCCTTTTCTAACATCACAAAGGGGATTAAAGTGAGATTAAACATGGATAAAAATAAAACAAAATAAGACAAGGGTGGGTTTCGGGCCTCCACCGAGCCATCACCACTTCAAAATAAACAATTCTCCATCTACCAAGATGGATGGGAAATGAACAGAGCGGTAATCATCTCCTTCGACACTGGTTTTGCATCATTGTCATCGACCGCATCAACTTCCTCGAACAAACCCCAGATTCCTTCCCCAAGGCCATCAACACTGACATGTTCTCGTACTGGAAATGACTGATATAGGTGTTGTATAGGTCGAGCTAGTAACCAATCACCCTTCTGCTTCGGCGCCTCCCACTCGTCTTCTTCCGAAATGGTATATCCTAATCCAAACTTTGACTGCTTTGTTGGCAATGGAATGGGCTCAACAATACCTTGCGAGTGCTTTCCTAGTCCATAACCAGGCTCAAACCCATTTCTTAGCATAACCGTAGCCATCATCTTGTAAACAACAGGCATAGGAGGTCCAGACATCCCACTATCTTCTGTGGCGTTCACTATCTCGACTGTGTAGAAATCAGACCCTCTGGTGACGTTGTCAACCATAGGTGCATGCGCGTTCGAATGGCTTCCCTCGCCATAAATAACAACTTCTCGTTCATTCCAAATGAATTTCATCAGCTGGTGGAGGGTAGACGGCACAGCTCCTGCCATGTGGATCCAAGGCCTTCCCAATAGCATGTTGTAGCTGGTAGTGATGTCCATCACCTGAAATTCAACCACGAACTCAGCGGGCCCCACCTGAACCCCTAAATTCACCGATCCCAGTGTGTCTCTCCGACTGCCATCAAATGCTTTCACATTGACTTGACTCTGACAAATTTTCCCGACATCAAAATTTAACTGTCTGAGAGTAGACAACGGACATATGTTCAAACCCGACGCATCATCAATCAACACGCGGTTCACAATCATGTCCCGACACTTAATAGTAACGTGAAGTGCCTTGTTGTGCATTGACCCTTCAAATGGCAATTCATCGTCACCAAAACTGATGCGGTGTCCCTGGGTAACCCGGCTTACCATAGCCGCCAAATCATCACTGTTGGTTCCCACAGGCACATATGTTTCCTCCAACGCTCCCATTACTGCTTGTCTATGACGCTGCGAATTCATCAATAAAGCCCATACCGAGATCTGCGCTGGTGCCTTTTCCAAGTGCTTCACAATGGAATACTCTTCCGGCCGCATTCTTCTCCAGAATTCTTCCGCCTCGGCTTCACTTATCTGCCTCTTGCCCTGATCTCTTTTGTTCACACCTTTGACTGGTCCCTCGGTACTGATAGTTCTGATTATGACCTTATTAGCGGAGACTCTTTTTGGCGCTGCAGCGACCACCTCGAGAGGCGCCAAAAGGACAACTTTCGGCTTTTCGGTGATGCTCAAAGATGCCACACTTTTCTCCAAACCAGAAGCGTTGTCCGGGACTATCATTTTGGGCGCACACCAGTCTTCCTCCTTTTCAATCATGTGGGCACTGTTCTCTCCATGGTTTGGCAGAGGATTGCTACTGACATTAGGAACGACAGTCTGGAGAACGACCATATCGCGATCAATTAGATCCTGAATCTTATGCTTCAAGTTTATGCACTCCTCAGTGTTATGTCCGACACCGTTGGAGTAGTACGCACAAGTTTGATCACTCCTGTAAAAGCGAGAAATAACATCCACTACTTTCGGAGGAACAGGCTGGATCAACCCTGCAGCGGATAACCTTTCGAACAGCTTCGTCCGGCTTTCAGCAAGTGGTGTGAACACCCTGGGAGGTTTCTTATCTAAGCTTGGACAGGGAGGGTTGTAGTTTTTTTGTGGAGGTGGAGGTACTTGATGGTAGGTTGGAGGGTTTTGGCGAAGAGGTGTAGGAATTTGGGGTCTTGGGTATGGGGGGGTATGATAGCTTGGAGATGGATTTTGGTAGCTCGTAGGAGGAGTCTGATGGGCCGGTTGGACGTAGGCACAACTCAGAGGCTGGGGTTGGAAATTTGGATGGACACTCGGGTATTGGGGAGTGTGATATTGAGGGGAAGGAGTTTGGTAGTTTAGGGATGACGTCTGGGGCCCTAGTTGGGTGTGGTATATTGGGAGTGGACTCAGGGTGAATTGGGGATGATTTTGAGGGGAGGTGGTTTTCCTAGGGTTGTAAACGGGTGTTCTCCTCTTGTCTGAAAAGCCGGAGATAGCTGACACATCTTCTCTTCTCTTTTTCACTAACCCTGAAGACCCGGCCGAACTCATCACACGGGTGACTTTTCCTGTCTTGAGGCCATCCTCGATGGTCTCACCAATCCTGACGATGTCTGCAAATTTTGCTCCAATGAGCAATATCATTCTCTCATAGAACTCTTGCTCCTGCGAGCGCACGAATACTTCAACGATTTCTTTTTCTGACATAGGAGGTTGGACCTTGGCCGCCTCCTTCCTCCACCGATACGCATACTCGCGGTAACTTTCTATGGACCTTTGTCTTATCTTTTCAAGACGAGTACCGATCTGGGACAACCTCTACATTTTAAGCGAATCTTTCCACGAAATCCTTGGCCATTGCGTTCCATCCAACCCATTGGCTCACTTCCTGCGATGTGAACCAATCTAAAGCCTCTCCACTCAGGCTCCGGCTAAAAGGTCTCATCAACAAAGCTTCATTTCTCCCGACACCCACAAGCTGGTCACAGTAAGCCCTTAGATGGGCTAATAGGTTCCCGGTTTCGGCAAAGGTGTCGAATTTTGGGATCTTAAATCCCTCCGGGAGGTCCAGGTCGGGGCGAATGCACAAATCCTCATAGCTTAAACCGGCGATATCTAGCGTGATATGGTACTGCTTCAACGCCTTCGCTACTTCTTCCTTTATCCCTTGTTTGGCTATTTCCTCTCGAGCCCTCCATTCCCTTTCCTTCTCCTCATAGTGGTCTATTTCGGAATAGGTAGTATGGGGAATCTGGGGTTTTGTAAGAACCGGGACATGGAAGGGAACTTTGGGGAGTGAAGTTTGGACCGTGGGCAAGTTGTATGGTTCTGGAGCGTGGGTCTCTGGATGGATTGTTTGAGGGTAGGCATTGTTAGGGACAGGAGAGGAGCTACAGGCTTGGACGTTGTTGGCATTTAAGTTTTGCAGTGGAGGGGGGGCTTGATGTGCTGAATTGGACTGGACGACGTTTGGGGCAGTTAAATCGATAGCGGGAGCGGTTTGGATAGGGGTGACAGGTGGGTTGGTTGATAGAGGAATGGGTTGGTGTGCCGAATGAGGAGTAGGCAAGTGGAACGGAGGTCTCCCGTCATCATGACCAGGAAGATTAGTAGCGATGGCCAGATTAGCCAAGTCCTGGGTCTTTTTCATCTCCATTTTCATTTCTCCAATTTGCTGCATCAACTGCGCGATCAACTTATTCTGCTCAGTAATGACCGAATCCGTAATTGGAACCTCAGCCAGGCTCATATCATCACGATTTTCTGCCATTGTACCTGCACTGTTTAAACGGCTTTGACTGGGGAAGGAATCTTTGTGGGCTTTAGATCTTGTGAAGTAGGGGTGATCGGCCAGTTTATCAACACAGACCAATTCTTATCACCTGTACGAGAATTACTCAAAGGCAAAGATATTAGTGTTCCCGGATTAACAAATAATACAAGGTATCACATATAAGTCAGCAAGCAAACAGTTGTTGCTTTAATCAAAAGAGACTAGCCCACTGGTCCAGGATACATGGTATGCGAGCAAGACTTTGTCTATATGATTTTGGACATGGTGTGTCTTAGTATTCCGAGTTTTCTTTTTTGTCTGTGTGATTTTCTGAGCTGGAAAAGGTGAGATTCCGGAGGTATTTTGAGGTTGGACTTTGTCGAAAATTTGAGACTTGAAGAATAGTTGGTTGTATTTCTGACAGTGATCGGGGTTCATTTTGGCGGCTTATTTGATATACATATTTATTTTGGTAAGAAGTGGTCTAGAATTTTCCGAATAAACAACATTATCACATAGATCAAATAAATAACAAATATCACAGAAACAGTTATTACGCGTCCTAGAGAGTATGTGACCCTTTTATGCCAAGGGTTGGCCTATCGATTTGAAGGATGTATACGTCATTTTAAATATCCCGTTGTTCCCCCGAAATAAACTTCATAAATAGATAAAATATATTACAAACATTAATCAATAAGGGATACATTTTCCGGGGAAAAAGGGAAAAAATGTGAAAAGTACAAAAACTTCCCACGCAGGGGATAAACTAAATAGAAGGGGGTCCCGTTGAACTTCTGGCTTTGTCCACTTCTCCTTGGATTTGGCGTTGGTGCAGCATCAAGAAAGGTTCCGCGAGTAGGGCCCGACCGGAAACTGGTGTTTGCTGAAGAGTGCTAATCTGCCTTTCTAAGTTCTGATCTAACTAAACCAAGCATGCTCTCGCGTCGGCTAGTTCTTGTGTCTGAGAGGCTATAACTCTATAAAGCTCGTACTCCCTTTGTTGGAATTCTTGCTCTCTTTGTAAATAGTGTTGCTCCCTTTGCCGGAATTCTTGTTCCCTTTGTTGGAATTCCCGCTCCCTATCATCTCACTGTTGTTGGAAAAGACGCCTTTGGACCTTGACCCTCGCTTCTATATCTTCTACTCGGGGATTAAGGTGGGGCCCCGGAATGATGTCTCCGCTTAAATCGGCCTTCAACCACTCTTTATACCCTTCCTCGTAGCCCGCATCATACCTATCTTCGGCAATACTTTCCTTTTTCAAGAAACTACATGCGGACCATTCCTTGAGAAAGTCATCCACGAAAGGTACCTTTTCTCGATCCTCGTAGTCGACAATATACTGTCTAGTATCCCCGGTCTTCGGCTCGACTTGCTTCCTCCCAAACTGTCTCATTACCCGATTCGGAGAGTAAAGTCTCATACCCCGAATACCCATAAGGACCAAAAAGGGAAACCGCCTTCCTTGTATCGCCACCCTTTCAGACATAAAGTCGTCGAACATCCACGAAATGTTATCCTCCTTCAAATCATAGAGAACCTGTGCCCATCCTTCTTTTGACCTTCTCATTTTGAAGTTCCGAATAATCAACAGAAGTTCGTGGTGGGCCAAGGCATTTCTTCCATCATGTCGCCTCAAATCTTGCTTCCACTTCTCGATTTTCGTGGCCAAGTGTAATGACATCCACCATTGTAACAGCAAATTACACCCTTGGAAAAATCCATACCCATTCTTGCACATCCCAAGAGACCGGTAGATATTAGCTACGATGACCGGTGCCAAATCACAATACTTCTTTTGGCCGTCCCTACCAAGGCCGTAGAAGATAGTGTGGGTAACCATGACAACTCGGGAATCGATGGTATTTGTCTGGTCGTGGGGAAATACCATGGTTCCTAAAAGGCATATGGAAAAGGCTAGGGCTTGGGTGCTAATCCAAGTGCCGTAATCATGAAACTCGTTAGGGAAGTTTCCAAAATAACTCTTATGCCCCCAACGTTCAAAGAATCTTAAAAATGGGATCCTCGAGGTATCTAACCACTCGGCTCGCACTAGGAAAAACATATCCTTCATTTGCTTACTGGTCGGTCTGCTCGGTACCAAAATATTGTGGTCGGGGTATTTCTTCCTTTTTTCACACAACCCCTTAGACTCTAGGCAATCCCGAATCTCTTCGATCGTAGGTGTTAACTCGACATCCCCAAACCGGAACACCATCCTCTTATCATCCCAGAATCGCGTAATGACTTTAATAAATGCAGGGTATGCCTGAAATTCCATTAATGAAGGTAGGTGCCCTAAGTGCGTCGTGACTTGATCCTGTGCGTATTCACTAAGATTATTCCACCATACACGGAGAAGATCCGGAGTCTTGGTAACCATGTCAAATTCTGGAAACTGAGTAGTCATCTACAAGAAGAAACTGCATTTTAGAAAAATAAAAACAACCCCCCCGGGCCCACGAACAACGATTTATTTAAAAACGTATACATCCTTCAAAAACAGATAAAATGATCATTCAATTGGGCCGGAGGCCACTTTGAACTCAGGGTGGGCTACTAATGGGCCCGATACCCCTGGGGTATCGAGTCGTCCTAGGCCAATGCACCTACAGGATTTTTGGTTTCGTTCTATCCTAGGTGTCTAAGAGTGGGCTTATTATTTGGCTGTGAAAAGGTGACCCGAGCGGACAACCCGAGCTGGGAAAGTTAACGACTGTCGACCCCGCAAGATCGACTCATTTCGTCAGGGTACCCCGATGGAAAATTTGGACTAAACGACTGCGACCCGCATAACCGTCGTTTTATGGAAAATAAAAAGTGCCAAGTGGCGGAAAATGTCATGCATGTATGACAGTTAATTATATAATTTAATTAAAATCAGACAATTAATCACAAATAAGCAAATAATAAAATAAACAATTAATAGAGTTAGTCAAAAATTAAAATCTATTGGTTAGAACCTAATTAAATTCCCCAGCGGAGTCGCCATTTCTGTTATGTCAAAAAATGACTTTCGGTTTAAAAATTCGATTAAGACTTAATTAGTTCAAGTATAACCGAATCTTCAAAAATTTAGAGTCGCCACTTAATTTTTAAGGGAAAATCAAGAAAACCGATTCACAATTATTTTTTAAAAGAATTAACAGAAAAAATCCCTTTAAAAAAATCCAAAAAAGGGTTCGGGTTCATATTTCTATTTCGGGTAGGTTTTACGCACCCGAAATATCCGCTAACGTGCGGTTATCCGACGATTAAATATTTTGACTAACTTAAAAAATATTAATTTTATATTATTAACTAGAAAAAATTTAAGTAAATATTTAAGAATTAGGAAAATAGAATATTTGAAATCTTAGCTACATTTTATTCGATTAATATTAACATTAATTTAAATGAACCATTTAAAAAATAATCAAGAAAACATAACATTAAAAATTTAACCAAATTTTATTCAATTAATATTGATTTAAGTGAAATACTTAAAATAATCAAGAAAACGTAATGTTAAAATCTAATCAAATTTTATTTAATTAATATAGTTAGTGAATTAAACTAGGTGATTATGGTTTTAAAATCTACGAAAATATCTAAGTGTTTAGAAAAAGGAAGCACGCTTTCGATTTATTTTAAGGAAAAGGTGCTTAAGTTATTTTAAAGAATATTTTGGAATCCAATTTTCTAAAGGTGATTTTTATAGTCAAGATTCAAAATCATAAAACGACATAGATGGCTAACTCGGGGAATTTAATTAAGTTAAAACGTAAAAATAAAATTAAAGTGAAAGCAAGAACAAATATTATAAGCAAATCAATATAAGAAAGAAAATAAATGAAGCAAATCTGATTGGGCTTGGCAGGCCCAATCCAAAACCTGTCCTAATTTCTAATTTTTGGCCTGCCAACCCTTTTGTTATTTCCTTGGGCTGCTGGCCTAATTCAATTCTCAAAAAAAACTCAACATATGGTCCCGTGCTGCCGGATTGGGCTTCTGGCCCACAGGTTTGCACAAATACTTGGGTTTATGACCCAAATCAAATTTTTGTATACAGAAACTGTATACCAGTGTATATAGATGCGTTGCCATTTTAAAATAAAATACCGCAGTTCCGAGTGGCTGGACATAGGCCGAGATTGACCCAACGCTCAAAGAAATGCAAGGAGGAGTCAAAAATAGACTCGGAATAACATTACATGCAAAGAAAATAAAGATTAATCAACTATTCAAAGGAAAAAGGAAGAAAATTCAAATTGACACCATGAAGTAGCATGTGATGAACTAAACAATCTTTTCAACATGGAAGACAAACATGTTATCACATGGAAGAAAAATACACTATCCCGCAATTCAAGATGTCTCAAACAAAGAAGTAATGTATATTTAAAGCGTGTATTTCATGTTCAAGTTGAAGCATATATTTTATGTCATGAACTAAGAGAGGAAAACTATCAATATCACAAGGTTGAGACATTGTCAAAAACAAAAGAGTTTTTTAAAGCTACTTATGCATATATACATTATATATATAGATATACACATGTATACATGAAGCACAAAAAACGTTGCATGACAATATAATCCAACAACTTTCAAGTTCAATGAATACGTGTGTATATATGCATTTGTGTATATATGTATATACATATATATAAATACATATACATTGCAATACCACTATGTAATCAAACAAACTAACAAACTTTTGACTCATAAATACTTATATACCTAGATGTAGAAATACACATATACGTATATATATACATTATATGGCAGCCCAACAACACATCCGGACAACATTCAAATTGTAGATACACGCTTATATATATATATGTGGACATTCATGTATGTATGCATGTATACACTGCATATATACTGTGATACGACTATACCACAGCATAAACAAACAACTTTTCAAGTTTTTTACCTACATATACGTATATATACCTTCATATACACAGATATACAGCCATTCGAACCAATATATACCCAGCTATTCTTCAAATTTCATACATACTTACGCATATATATTCTTATATACATGGATACATAGGAAAACCAACCATTCAAAACCAACAGGTATTCAGCCATTTCTTCCAGTTTAGACATACATATACATATACAACTATGTATATCAACAGTCACACTAACCACGATGTTTAGAAACGATTTCAACACTCGCATTCGAACATGTATGTTAACTCGAGATGAAGAGTAACGAGTATTACCTTTTCGGGGGCAGCGAAACTAGAACTACGAACGAGAATCGACTCCGATCCAAGACCCTCGAACTTAAAACTGTAGCTAAACTTCTAGGAATTCAAAGACTTTTCAAACACTTCTCACAATGAAATATTTTTTAATGGAACATAAACTATCAAGATTTCACAATTTCAGAATCAAGAAACTATTATTAAGAATTCGAGAAAAAAAAAATCTCCCAAAATTCCTCCTTCAACCGACCCCTTTTCAGTCAACAGTGGGGGTTTTATATCCCAAAATTGGGGTACAAATCCGTCCCAAAAATCGGGCCAAAGTCACCAACAACTCCAAAAATCCAATTGATTTTCGAAACCCTCCACAAGTCTCAAATCCTAGCCATCGATTTTGAATCGATGGCTTAGATTTGAGACACGTAGAGGGCTCCTCTGACGTGCAAGGACGAGGAAAGACGTGTTGACCGAGTTAAATGGCCAAAAATGGCCACTGCCATGGCTGCTCGCGACTGGTTTCGGGGCTGTCTTCTTGCAACCTCTCGATTAACCCTTGGTTTTGAGAGAGACGGGCTTGGGGAGGGACGAGGGTACAAGGGGGTAATCGATTTTGGCATTTTTTTTTGCCATTTTTGGGACTGATTTCAACTGGTTTTGGGGCTGTCCCCTCTGTTTTTTTCGATTTCAGATGGGGGAAGAGAGGTGGGGGTCGGGAAGAGAGAAAATAAGAGGGAGGGGGGCGCGGGTCGGGTAGGGTATTAAAAGGGTTGGGGATTTTAAAAAGAGTTGGGCCGGTCGGGTTGGGGATTAATTAAAGAGGGAGTGGGCTGTGGGGTTTTGGGTTTGGGAAAATTAAATTTGGGCCAGGAATTTGGCCCAAAATGATTAAAAATCTAAAAATGGGTTGGGGAAGTATGATTTTTAAAAATTAGCCACTTTAATTACAAATGCGGCCAAATAAAATGCGATTAATTCGAAATTGTTTAATGAATTTGACCTTCATGAGATGCATTAATACAAATTAATTAAAGAGTTTTTACACATCGACAACTTAAAATAATTAAATTAAATACGGGGTAATTACTTCTAGAAATGATTAAAGTAATGGTGATTAAAGATAGAATCCATTTGAGAATTCTTGAAAAATCAACGAAAATATAATACTTAACTATTGATACTTAAAAAAATATAATATGCAATATATAAACGTAATAAAAATAAAAATATTTGCACCTAAAAAATCATTTGAAAAATCTTTTTGCGTTTTTTTTGAAAGCTAATTATTTCAGATTGTTAAAATTAAAAGCTCGATGATTAACTTATATTGTGGAGGGTAAAAATTGGGTGTCAACAGAGGTTTTGAGATTTTGATATCAGTCATTGGCGAGTGGTCCTTGCTATCCGAAAGAGCCCTTTTTTTCCATTACCGTTATTTCATTTATTGAGTAGGTAGTCATGGCTTATCATGGTACCCTCTTAGACAGTCTAGTTGAGTTAGAGGCTTCATAGACATGAGTTATGGTGTGATGTTGAGGTCTTTCCCTCTTCGAGTTGAGTTAGTAATACTGTTTACTTATCATTGATGTTGAGACTGAGTTTATTGGCCATTGACCCTTTTTATTGATGTAAAATGAATGACGTAGCTCACTGCTTATTTTATTATTTTCGCTATGCTTGATGTTGAATGACTGTCCTAAGATTGAGTGGTTCGCTTGGGGACTAGCAATAATCTTTGGGTGTCAACCACGCCTAGGGTACCCTCCCGGGGGTGATAGTTACCATAGATGGAAGAAAAAGAAATTTTGGTAGAAATTGATGAATTTGAGATCCGATGGAATAACCCAACTGATGAAAAGTAGGTCATAGCCATTTTTTAGTACAAACTTCTAAGGAAGGGATCGCCAGCGGTGGCGCCAAGGAAGTCGAAGAATAGAGCAGTTTCATCTCCTCTGAAAGTCGACGTTGTTAATTGGTTTCTGGATCTGAGAAATTGAATTATTAAGAGACAAAGGAGAAGCTATTTCGATATGGTTTCTTCTGCCTCAAGAGAAAAATGTGCTAGAAGAATAGTTTTTTTGGTTAAAATATCAACGAAATAAAATGACCATTATACCCTTGAGATATTGCTATATTTATGATTATTCCTTTGGATGGCCATTCATTGGCTTTTCTATATAGTTAAAAAATGCAGAGTACTCCTTTTTAAGCAGAAAAGGAGTAAAAATTGAAAAGTAAGAGAAAATATTACCATAGATGATGAAGAAGAAGAAGAAATTTTGGTAGAAATTGATGAATTTGAAATCCGGTGGAATAACCCAAGTGATGAAAAGTAGGCAGTCACCATTTTTTTAGTAAAAACTTCTTTGGAAGGGATCACCGGCGGTGACGCCGAGGAAGTCGAAGAACGGAGAAGTTTCATCTCCGCTGAAAGTTGACATTGCTGATAGAATTTTGGATCTGAGAAATTGAAAGATTAAGATATAAAGGAGAAGCTATTTTGATTTGGTTTCTTCTGCCTCATGAAAATAATGTGCAGGAAGAATAGTTTTTTGGGTAAAATATCAATAGAATAATATGACCATTATACCCTTGAGATATTGCTATATTTATGACTATTCCATTGGTCGGCCATTCATTGGCTTTTTTATATAGTTAAAAAAATGCAAAGTACTCCATTTTAAATAGAAAAGGAATGAAAATTGAAAAGTAAGAGAAAATGTTACCGTAGATGATGAAAAAGAAGAAGAAGAAGCAGCAGCAATTTTGGTAGAAATTGATGAATTTGAGATCCG
This sequence comes from Solanum rostratum, assembly GCA_029948455.1. Taxonomy (NCBI): domain Eukaryota; kingdom Viridiplantae; phylum Streptophyta; class Magnoliopsida; order Solanales; family Solanaceae; genus Solanum; species Solanum rostratum. The sequence continues at coordinate 16,799,024 of CM057046.1, read as the reverse complement.
ATGGAATAACCCAAGTGACGAAAAGTAGGCAGTCGCCATTTTTTTAGTAAGCTTCTAGGGAAGGGATCGTTGACAGCAGCGGAAGTCAAAGAATGGAGCAGTTTCATCTCCGCTGAAAGTCAACATTGCTGATCAAATTTTGGATATGAGAAATTGAAAGATTAAGATACAAAGGAGAAGCTATTTTGATATGATTTCTTCTGCCTCAAGAAAATAATGTATTACAAGAATAGTTCTTTTGGGTAAAATATCAACAGAATAAAATGACCATTATACCCTTGAGGTTTTGCTATATTTATGATTATGCCATTAGTCGGCCTTTCATTGGTTTTTCTATATAGTTGATACATACATACATACATACATATATATAAAGTGGGAAGGTGCTAAGTCTAAAGTTTGGATTACCAAAATACCCTTCCAATTTCTTAATTATCATATCATATTATTATTATCATCTTTATTATTATTCTTATTATTTATCAAACATTTAAATGAAAATCCCTAAAGTAAAAAAAGTTAAATAATCAAATTATCCTTTAAAAGTTGAATGACTTTTTTAACTCTTCAGGAAAACATTATATAAGTTATATAGTAACGTTTCTGTAGGAAGTTTGTAACCTACATCTCTCCCTCCTCAATTACTGTCACTAGTATATTCTTTTAAGCACATAATTTTCACAATAAATTAAATTTCAAATATGAAAGCAAGTGAAAAGACAACTATTTATTAACAATAATCTTTTAAAAAGAAACTGACATCTCTTACGTTTCCAACTGTCCATATTCCTTTGATTACTCAGACACATGTTTTCTCCTTCAAGATTTCGTCTAATGAAATACTATGCATTTGGATCTGGTGTAGAAATCATAAAGCTCTTATCATAAGTTCTTTCAAGCATCTTATATTGAATTAGGTTCCATGTAATTACCTTTTAAATCCAAATAATCTCTTTTTATAATCGTTTGATCATGTGTGATCTTTTTTCTATTGAACTTACTGTAATTATGCATAGAAGATTTTAGTAAGTTAATGTGTATTCTACAAAGTAAAACATCTTTGATACCTTTAGTTTGTCAATGGCTAAGTGGATGGAGATAAAGACAGGGACTCATCTAGATATTGGTTCACTTTTTTCATATTTTTTCTTTTTTCTAATTGATGGCTTTTTTTATTTTATGACAAGTGTTTGAAATTATGTTTTGTTTTAGTCTCCTAGCTTTCGAGATAAAAAGGATAACTAATGTTCCTACCTTAGCAATATCGAGCAAAGGAAGACAAGAAAATCACTGGAAAACTCATTCTAACAAATGAGGTATTTTATTTTAATTTAATTAATATAAAGGATCACTTAAAAGTCAAATATAAATAAAATTAAAATTTGTTGTTCTAGATATGAAAGAGGAATAAAAATCTTAAAGAGGAAAACATATAATTGAAATTGAATGTGTATACAACACACTATAGAAGAGATATATGTTGATTGTTACAAATTTTCATTTCACAAATATTACTATGTTATAATTCAAAACTATTAGATATATATAAATTTTATAATAATAATAATAATAATAATAATAATAATAATCATAATAATAATAATAATAATAATAAAAGAACAAATGTGCAACGCATGTCACCAACGTCACCAGAAACTACTATAACTAAAAGTGGGAAGATCCTAACCTGAAAGTTGGATTAACCTTTTTCCCTTATGCATGTACTTATTTTCCGTTATGCCATATTTAAAGTTGGGTTACTATTTTTCCCCTACGTCATATTAAAATATAATAAAAATATCTAATTATCTATCACTATTCATGTAATATTTACATTGCAATCAAATTCATTGAATACTAATTATGTTAATAATTATTGTGTTACCATTTCTAAGATGTATGCCTTCTCATGTTTTCCCAAAAATTAATTAATTTCAATAAGTTTTTAAGCATGGATCATTACTTGAGATCAAACTTTTACAATTCTCATATATTTAATTTTCTTATTCTTCATTTCTTAGTCTTGACCTTTCAAATTTTTCAAACAATACAGAGGATTATTTCACCTTGTAAGATTTAAATGTGGCCAAAAATATCGTACAATATAAATAAATATAGTAGACCAAAAGGTCTGCATACATTCTACCTTCCCCAGACCCCACTTGTGGGATTCCACTGGGTATGTGATTATTGTTGTATAGTAGATCAAAAGACTGTTACATATAATAAATTTATTTCAAAATAACGGTTCATGATAGACTGTCACGAACCAGGGGTTAAGGTCTAGATGTGACACGACAAATGGGGACTCGAGAGTCCCCAAACAAGCCTCAATTATCAGAATTCACATCATTGGTTCAAAAAACATCGAAGCACATATAATTAAATGACGGAAATCAAATCTCAGGAATCCATTCATTTATAGATAAGCAAAACGAGAAAGTTTTACAAAGTGTCCAACATTTGCCTCTAGCCAAGGAACGGGGCTAGGACAAGTTTCGGGCTCACCCTCAACAAAAGAGCATACATGGTAAAGCTGAGAAAATAACTAGCTCACCCTCGGGAGATGGGGCTCACCGCAAAAGATCTTCAAGGACGGACTATTCGTCTAGTGGCTGGTACCCAAACTGCTCGGTCCCTACATGGTAAAATCATGTAGGCATAGAGTATACGTTAGTATATTTGAATGTACTAATATGCGGGCATGCAATGCATGTGACTTACCAGACCTGCATACCAATGTTAGATGACAAGGGCACATAATATACAAAGATCATATAAGCGATGGAATTTAGTATACAAGATGTCATGAAGTTCATGATGCGTGCAATCCGATAATGCACCTATATAAGAGAGATGGACTATAACCGATAAACCAAATCCATGCGAGCTATTACACGAATTGGACCGATTGGGACCTCCCACCGGTATGGAGAAGATTACTTGCCAAGGTAATCTACATCGCACCTTATGGAACACACCATTTCGGGGATGGTTAACTTCATTACGAAAATCACCATTTCGGAAGGATTTCGCAAGAAACATATCAAGACATGACATAGCATAAGCAAGATAGACGAGTATCATCCGTCCCTATGTAGGTGCATAGTTCAAGGAAAGGGAGAGGACCCCCAATCCATCGGTGCTAAGTCATTCACATCCTACAAGAATACATATATATATATATATATATATATATATATATGTATGTATATATATATATATATATGTAAGTGCTTTAAAGAGAAACAAGTATCCATTTCAAAACGTTCAATGCACATTTAGGCTCAATGCTAAATTACAAGATCATAATCTAGATTCTCATGCAAGGAATAGCTCATCTACATGTTCAAGATGGTGCAAGCACCGAAGATGCTCAAAGAGCCAAAGTACAAGACATATATTTGATCACATTTTGTCATAACCCATATTTTACCAAAATTATATCACAAGAAATAATTGGGTCTATACCACTTCAAAATTTCCATGTAAACCGATATTCGTGAGTGCAATTGAAGACATGATGTAGGGATGGCATGGGTAATGTAGAGTAAATTCTAAAATTAGCAATACGATATGAAGTCTAGGAAGTTCACAATAAAAAATTCATATGAAAATAGTAGTATAGATCAACCATGCATAATAATACCTTTAAGGGATATGCATGTTCAAGATTTGCATAATTTCAAGTGATTCATCGTTCTAAAGCTTAACAAAACTTTAAATTCGAAAAAATGTACAGCTGATGCATTGACCCAAGCTAACAAGATCAAATAGTAAAAACTTACATTTAAGGTGACTAATTTCATGAAATAAATTGAAAGAATTTTAGGTCTTCTTGGTTGAAAGGAACAAAGAATCAACTCCACATACCTGACTTGAAGAGGAACTTGAGGAGAAAAATGGAATCCAATTAAAAGTCTTGACTTGAAGCTCCTAGAGAGAAGTTGGAGAACTTGTAGGAGTAAACTTAGAGAGTGTGAGAGGAGAAATGAGGAAATGGCTGAAAGTTGGGGGATTTCAGGTGATATAGAGGCTTAGGAAAGGTAGCAAACACCAAATTCACGTTTAAATTAATTTAAATTTCAAAAATGCCATCAATGAAATGGACCTAAATTTGGTTCGTCTAGGTCACACGATCCGTGTAGCTTCACATGGATCGTAAACAGGACCATGGTCCTGGACTTAGAACTCTCAGAGGCAAAATTTCCGCGAACTAAGTGGCACCACACGGGCTGGTCCACAGACCATCTGGAGTCACATGGATCGTGACCCCATCCGTGTACATGTACTCTCCACACAGAAACTAAACGGAAGGCCACACAGACCACGTGGAGTCACACGGACCGTGTGAAGGTCCGTGTACCTCTGCTTGGAAAATTTCCCAACGGGGAGCTGATCAAGTGTCACTCAACGGAAGGCCATAAGGACCGTGTGACGTCACACGAGTCTTGTAGGCTCCTCCATGAAGTGATACCTGGCAGCTTTCCTGGAAAAAATTTCAGGCCTCAAGACAAAGTCGGTGAGAGAAAAGTCTGGGGCTTTACATCATCTCCCCCTTGGGAACATTCATCCCCCAAATGTGCAAGAACAAGACTTGAAAGGTTAGAGTTAGGGCGAGACACATCCGATGCAAGACAAAATGCATAATTCAAATAAAAATAAAAGATTTTGTACCAAAAGCATCATGCAAAAACTATAGTTCATGACCAAAGCTCATATCAAGATTGCATCCAAATCACTTGTAAAAAGAAAAAGATCTTTTAGTGCACATATATGCATGTCATGTCATGAGACTCAAGAAGGCAAGAAATAACACAAAAATATAAGGAAGATTCCTAGTACCTTAGGCTTGAGTAGATTAGAAAAGATGGGGGTATCGTTTCATCATGTCCAGCTCCGCCTCCCAAGTAGCACTCTCCACATGTTGATTTCTCCAAAGTACATTCACCGAAGCCATATCCTTGTTACGAAGCCGCTTTACTTGCCTATCCAAGATTGCCACTGCACTTCCTCATAAGACAAATTTTCTTCAACCTCAATTCCTTCTAAAGTCACAATGGTGCTAGGATCACCAATCAAGCTCCTTAACATAGATACATGGAAGATCGGATGAATGGAACTCAAATCCGAAGGTAACTCCAACTTGTGCGCCACACCTCCAATCCGCTCAACAATCTCGTAAGGACCAACATACCGGGGGCTTAGCTTTCCCTTCTTACCGAAACGCATGACACCATTCATAGGAGAAACTTTCACATACACCCATTCCCCGACACAAAATTCAAGGTCTCTTTGCCTAATATCCTAATAGGACTTTTGGCGACTTTGGGCCGCTTTCAATCTTTCCTTAATCACCTTTACCTTTTCCATAGCATCCAACACCAAATCTGGGCCAACTATGGCCATCTCTCCCAACTCAAACCACCCCACCGGCGACCTACACCTTCTCTCATACACCACTTCAAACGGCGCCATACCAATGCTAGCATCAAAGCTATTATTATAAGCAAACTCGATGAATCGGAGATGGTAATCCCAATTACCTTTAAACTCCAACACACATGCTCTCAACATATCCTCCAAGGTTTGAATATTCCTCTCCGCTTGGTTTGAGGGTGAAAAGTGGAGCTCAACTTAATCTTAGTCCTAAGGCCCTTCAGAAAAGACCTCCAAAAGTGGGAAGTGAAATGAGCACCACGATCCGAGATAATGGACCTATGTATACCATGCAACCTCACCAACTCCTGGATATACAACCTCGCATAGTCCTCCGCACCAAAAATAGCCTTGACCGACAGAAAATGAGCCGATTTCATCATCCGATCCACAAAAACCCAGATGGAGTTGTATTGCCTTCGGGTCCGAGGTAATCCAACCACAAAGTCCATGTTCACATCCTCTCACTTCCATGTGAGAATCTCTATGTCCTGCGCCAGACCGCCAGGCCTTTGGTGTTCCATCTTCACCTGCTGACAACTCGGGCATTTAGACACGAACTTAGCAATATCCCTCTTCATACCATGCCATCAATACACCTCCTTCAGGTCCCGGTATATTTTGGTAGATCCCGGGTGAATAGAGTAGCAAGAGTTGTGAGCCTCACTCATAATCACACTTCTAAGGTCAACCACACCAGGAACACAAAGTCGGTCTTGGTACCAGAGTACACCATCTCCCCCTTAGGAGAATACCTCGATCTCCTTTGCAGCAACTAACTTCTTCAACTCAAGTAACGATGGGTCTAGATCTTGCTTAACTTTTACCTCGTTTACCACGGAAGATTCTGCCCCATCCTGAACCCGAACACCACTCTTGCTGGAATCAGTTAACCTGACACCCAACCTAGCCAACCGGTGGACATCCCTTCTTTCCATTACCAACATGCGCCACACTCCTCATAGACAATCTGCTGAGAGCGTCGGCCACAATATTGGCCTTGCCCGGAATGTGTAGAACGCTCATATCATAATCCTTCAGAAACTCCAACCACCTCCTTTGCCTTAGGTTAAGATCCCTCTGAGTGAAAATATATTGCAAACTCTTGTGATCGGTGAACACATCAACATGAACCTCATACAAATAATGCCTCCAAATCTTCAAAGCAAAGACCACCGCTATAAATTCAAGGTCATACGTTGGGTAGTTATGTTGATGCACCTTCAACTATCTTGACGCATACGTTATTACCTTACCATTCTACATAAGCACACAACCCAATCCGTTTGTGATGCATCACAATACACTACAAACCCCTCTGAACCATTTGGTAAGGTCAAGATGGGAGCCGACGTAAGTCGATCCTTTAAAGTTTGAAAACTTCTCTCGCATTTATCTGACCATATAAATTTAGCCTACTTCTGGGTCAACTTGGTCAATAGAGATGCAATAGATGAGAAACCTTCCACGAACCTTCTGTATTACCCGGCCAATTCAAGGAAACTGCTGATATCCAAAGGAGTCAACGGTCTAGGCCAATTCTTCACGGCCTCTGTTTTCCTCGGGTCCACCTTGATAACCTCTCCGGACACTACATGACCGAGGAAGGCCACTTTGCCCAACCAGAATTCACACTTGCTAAACTTGGAATACAATTTCTTTTCCCTTAGGGTTTGAAGGGCCATCCTCAAGTGAGTCCCGTGCTCCCGTTCACTTCGGGAGTAAATGAGAATATCATCGATGAAGACAACCACCAAGCTGTCTAAGAATGGTTTAAACACTCGGTTCATCAAGTCCATATATACGGCTGGAGCATTAGTTAGGCCAAACGACATTACCACAAATTTGAAATGTCCATACCTCGTTCGAAAAGCTATTTTTGGGATATCACATTCCCTAACCTTCAACTGGTGATACTCGGAACGGAGATCAATTTTTGAGAAGTGAGTGGCACCTTGAAGCTTATCAAACAAGTCATTAATCCTGGGCAATGGATACTTGTTCTTAATAGTCACCTTATTCAGCTGCCTATAGTCGATACACATACAGAGTGACCCATCCTTCTTTCTCACAAATAACACGGGAGCACCCCACTGTGATGTACTGGGCTGAAAGAAACCCTTCTCTAATAGGTCCTTTAGCTGCTCCTTACTTTTTCAGTTCTGTTGGTTCCATCCGATACGGAGGAATAGAAATAGGCTGAGTATCTGGAAGAAGATCTATGTCGAAGTCTATTTCTCTATCCGGAGGAATGCTCAGTAAATCTTTGGGAAACACATCTGAAAATTCATTCACCATAGGGACCGACTCGAGAGTAGGCACTTCGGAATCCGTATCCTTGACTATCACAATATGATAGATGCACTTCTTAGAAATCATTTTCCGCGCCTTGAGGTAGGAAATAAATCGACCTTTAATAGAGGAGTCACCACCCTTCCATTCAAGAACTGGCTCACCGAGAGGTTGGAACTGCACTTTCCGGGTTCTACAATCTATGAAAGCATAAAATGCATGCAGCCAATCCATTCCAAGAATCACATCAAAATCAAACATCTCAAGTTCCACAAGATCACATGGAAAACTTTTATGCAACACGGCAACAAGACTGCCTCGATAGACTCTGTGAGCAACAACCAAGACACCCACAGGGTGTAGACGGAGAAAGGCTCCCTTAAAATCTGGGGGCTCAAACCTAACTTAACTGCCAAAAGCAAAGTCACAAAAGACAAATTTGCACCCGGGTCAAGCAAAACATAAACATCAAAATTAAAGACTTTTAACATAGCAGTCATGACATTTGGAGCTTCCTCGATATCCCGACGGGCATGGAGTGCATAGAACCTATTGTTCCTTGGGGCAGTACCTTGGGGACCCCTTTGTTGACCCTACCCCGCCCTTGGCTACCTGACCTTGGCCTCCGCGAGCATTCCTCGGGCAATCAGCAACTTTATGATCCTTACTCTTGCATCCGAAGCAAAGTCCAAAATCCCTCCGGCAGGCACCTGTGTGGGGTTTACCACATTTGTCACACATAGGATATCCTGGTCCGCTATCCATCGGTACCCCCGGGAGGGGGTGCCCGAGCATTGGCCATCCGAGCTCCCGAACCTTGGCCCTGCTGGAAGCGATCAAAACTAACATTTCTAGCACCGAAGAACCTACCATCAAAGCGGGCTCTCTTGGGATCGTGTGCCCTATTCTCTATGAGTTTCTCCCCTTCGATCTGCTCAGCATACACCATGATTCTTGCAATATCCATGTCCCCAATCAGCGTAGCAGTGCGACATTCTTTCACAAGCAAGTCAGAAATACCCAAAAAACAAATTTGTGCATCCTTGCAGGGGGATCGACCACCAGGGACGGAGCATATTTGGAAAGCTTGGTGAACTTGAGGGCATAATCCCTCACACTAATGCTCCCCTACTTGAGGTTGATAAACTCAGTCATTCTGGCCTCTCTCAGCTCAAGTGGGAAGAAGCGATCAAGGAAGGCAGATTTGAAATCCCCCCATTTAATATCATCACCACCGACCCTTTCCAAAGCCCACTGAGTATATTACACCTGAGCTACATCCTTCAGCTGGTAAGCAGCCAGTCCAGCTTTTTCCTTCAGAAGAGACGCCCATAATATTCAATATCTTTGAGAGCTCATCAATGAACTCCTAAGTATCCACATCAGCCCTTGATCCGTAGAACTCCGGAGGATTCATCCTGGTGATATCCCTCACCCTAGATGCAGGTGTAGGGTCCCGTGGCAAATTAGCTTGCCTTGCTTGAGCAGTCACCACCATTGCATGCATTACAAAAGCGGTGCAGAATTCACCGGTAAAGATAGGCTCCTCCATAGGCTCGTGAGGGGCCTGATCTTCATCAGCCAGAGCCGGCCTAGGTAGAGGGAGTCTTCCTCGAGGCATCTACTGAAATGGATTAACGACATCGGTAAGTAAGGGAATTGCATAAACCAGTCACAGCATGACACAAGACATGAAGAAGTGAGGAATTCCCTAATACGTCTCCGCAGACTCCCATTCATATGGTGCACTTCACACCCATGAATACGACTCTACTCAATGCGGCATGTTCGGCTCCAAGGACCATTATAAATCTAGGGCTCTGATACCATCTTTTGTCACGAACCAGGGTTAGGGCCTAGGTGTGACACAACGAATAGGGACCCGAGAGTCCCCAAACAAGCCTCAATTATCAGAATCCACATCATTGGTTCAAATATCATCGAAGCACATATAATTAAATGACGGAAATCAAATCTCATGAATCCATTCATTTACAAATAAGCAAAATGAGAAAGTTTTACAAAGTGCCCAACATTTGCCTCTAGTCAAGGAACGGGGGCCAGGACAAGTTCTGGGCTTACCCTCAACAAAAGAGCATACATGGTAAAGCTGAGAAAATAACTAGATCGCCCTCGGGAGACGGGGCTCACCGCAAAAGATCTTCAAGGACGGACTATTCGTCCAATGGCTGGTACCCAAACTGCTCGGTCCCTACATGGTAAAATCATGTAGGCATAGAATATGCATTAGTACGCTTGAATGTACTAAGCATGCAATGCATGTGACTTACCGGACCAGCATACTAATGTTAGATGACAAAGGCACATAATATACAAAGATCATATAAGCGATGGAATTTAGTATACAAGATGCCATGGAGTTCATGATGCATGCAGTGCGATAATACACCTATATAACGTGGATGAACTATAACCAACAAACCAAACCCATATGAGTTATTACACGAATTGGACCGATTGGGACCTCCCACTTGTAGGGAGAAGATTACTTGCCAAGAGTAATCTACATCACACCTTACGAAACACACCATTTCGGGGATGGTAACCTTCCTTCTGGAAATCACCATTTCAAAAGATTTTCACAAGAATCATGTCAAGACATGTCATAGCATAAGCAAGATAGATGAGTATCATTCGTCCCTATGTAGGCACATAGTTCAAAGAAAGGGAGAGGGGCCCCAATCCATCGGTGCTAAGTCATTCACATATCACAAGAATACTTATATATATATATATGTATATATATATGTATGTATTTATAAGTAAGTGCTTTCAAAGAAACAAGTATCCATTTTAAAACATTTAATGCACATTTAGGCTCAATGCTAAATTACAAGATCATAATCAAGATTCTCATGCAAGGAATAACTCATCTACATGTTCAAGATGGTGCAAGCACCCAAGATGCTCAAAGAGCCAAAGTACAAGGCATATATGTGATCATATTTTGTCATAACCCATATTTTACCAAAATCATATCACAAGAAATAATTGGGTCTATCCTACTTCAAAAATTTCCATGTAAACCGATGTTCGTGAGTGCAAAGGCATGATGTAGGGATGACATAGGTAATGTAGAGTAAATTCTAAAATTAGCAATATGATATGAGTCTAGGAAGTTCACAATAAAAAATTCATATGAAAAGTAGTATAGATCACCCATGCATAATACCACCTTTAAGGGACATGCATGCTCAAGATTTGTATAATTTCAAGTGATTCATCATACTAGAGCTTGACAAAACTTTAAATTCAGAATAATGTACAACCCCGTGCATTGACCCAAGTAACAAGATCAAATAGTAAAAACTTACATTTAAGGTGACTAAAATTTCATGAAATAAGTTGAAAGAATTTTGGGTCTTCTTGGTTGAAAGGAATCAAGAATCAACCCCACATACCTGATTTGAAGAGGAACTTGAGGAGAAAAATGGAATCCAATTAAAAGTCTTGACTTAAAGCTCCTAGAGAGAAGTTGGAGAACTTGTAGGAGTAAACTTAGAGAGTGTCGGAGGAGAAATGAGGAAATGGCTGAAAGTTGGGGGATTTCAGGTGATATAGAGGCTTAGGAAAGGTGGGAAAGACCAAATTCACGTTTAAATTAATCTAAATTTCAAAAATGCCATTAATGAAACAGACCTAAATTTGGTCCATCTGGGTCACATGATCCGTTACATGGTCTGTGTAGCTTCACACGGATCGTGAACAGGAACGTGGTCCTGGACTTAGAACTCTCAGAGGCAAAATTTCCGCAAACTAAGTAGCACCACACGGACTGGTCCACAGACCATCTGGAGTCACACGGACCGTGACCCGTCCATGTACAGGTAATTCTCACACAAAAACTAAACGGAAGGCCACACGGACCGTGTGAAGGTCTGTGTACCTATGCTTGGAAAATTTCCCAACGGGGAGCTGATCAAGTGTCACTCCACAGGAGGCCATACGGATCGTGTGACGTCACCGGGGCCGTGTAGGCTCCTCCGTTAAGTGATACCTGGCAGCTTTCCTGGGAAAACTTTCAGGCCTCAAGACGAAGTCGGTGAGAGAAAAGTCTGGGGCTTTACATAAACATATTTAATCTATACCTTAATTCAATTCATTGCCTAAAGGATTGGTATATTTATATCAGTAAATTAAATTTAAAAAAACAGAATATAAATGAGTAATTATTCCTTAAAGACAAGAAATTAAAGTAGATACATGTATATTTTAAAGTTAATGTTTCAATTTTTTTAAATTTTTATTTTAATAGTATTTGACCTTTCAAATTTCTATGTGATTTTTTCCTGTTACTGCAATGTTGTTCTATAAATTTAACTCTTTCAAAAAAGATTTTTATGTGATATTATTACGATTCTTATTGTAGGAGCTACTAACTAGTAAAATAATGTCATAATTTGTGGCAAACGTTGTGAGGTCTCCCTTATATAGTAATGTGGATAGACAAATATTTGGTTACTGGAACATGCATTTCTTCAAGTTTGATAATTTTATTAAGAGTACTTACATGCATTTATTCATTTTAGAGTAGAAATTCATCAATATACTCCCATCATTAGAGATTATATTATCTTGCTTAGCTTTACATACTTCTTGCTAGATTGAAAATACACCATCTCATTGTCATAGTTTTTTATTAACAATATTTAAATGGTGAAATTAATATTTTTTTCATTGTAGAATAATGATTATGGGACAAACGTACAACACACGTTCGGAGAGACTAGTTCTAAAAAAATAATATCTAGCAAATAAACATAACATAGTAAATGATACCTTCAATTTATAATTTTCCTTAATGGGAGTAAAATGAACTAAAGTGACACTTATTTTAAAATGGAGAAAGTAATAGTATATATTTATGTCGTTTTTGGTCAATGTTCATTTGCAACTACAAAAGCCCATATATCCCCCCTCATGAAGTCCTTCTCCTCGTTCACTACGCCCCACTTCTACCTGTCCTCCCTTCTCTTGAATATACTACCTATAAAAAAGGGAACTTAGTACTTGCCATGAGCCACAAACTAAATAGAGATATAATAAATATATATCTACAGAGAGAGATGGTTAACAGTAACCATGTTGGTGGTTCAGAAAATGAAGGATTCCATAGTTATTGCAGATTTTCACAACCAATCCCTGCTTGTTCCCCCTCAGTTGGTATGCTAAATCGCTTCTCTTTTTCTTTTACAAATCAATTCCACACTATACACTCTCTCTCCCTTTATACATAGACACCCCCCCCCCCCCATAAGATAGGGTAAGATTAATGTACATCACTCTTCCAAACTCCCGTTAATAGCAAAAAGTCTTGAAAATAGTGTTTATATATATATATATAATCTAGTAAAAATGGAGAGTTGTAACTTGTGTATGTTTCCTAGCTTGTTATATCAACACCTTCTAAGCATCCATTTTTAATTAGCTAGGGACTACAAATGTATGCAAAGCTAGGTATCAAAGATCAATAGATCTTTTCATCGTAATGGTGGTCGACACGGCCATTTCTGATTTTCTTTTGGAACTTTAATTTAAAGAAAAAATCGAAAATAAGTGGCACACAAACAATCTTTTTTAACCTACAGTATGTCCTCTACCCTTTTTTATTACTTGCGTCTCCCCTCCAAAAAGAAAAAGAAAAAGAGAGAAGGGGGAAACATCTAAAGCCAGCAAGTGTGAAAACCAGTAGCTAGTTGTATTACACAATTTATTTCTCTGTCCAAAGTCTACAAATACTTCTAAGAACAAAACTACTACAAATATAATATATATGAAAACGGTGGGTGGAGCAGTATCGATTACAATAAAATGTTGTCTTATTCCTATATCACACAATTATGTCAAGTTTGGATGGTTTGATAAATGCCAGAATCAGTTGAAGATGCAGAAAAATAGAAAGATGATGAAAATAATTTTGTGCTTTTGGTGTCAATTACAGGAATATTTTAAAATTTTATAGTGCCATCTTACAATAGTACTACTGTCATATCCAGCTAATAAATAGTGAAACATGTGCATCCACATGCAACTAGTTTTGTAATTTCCTCAATACTTGAAAAATTAGTTAATAAAAAATGAAACTTATTAATGTTTAATTGGACTAAAAAAGCCTAGTTAGTCATGATGAAATTAGACGAACATTTTGATGATATATACCATACTTCTTTTTCATTTCACTCTATGCTTTGTTGTTGTGTGAAATTAAGCTACTGGGATGAGCAGTGGACTGCTTGCTCATCTCAACCAGGCAACTGCTGTCACTGCAAAAGATTTAGAGTGCGCCATTCGGGAGCAAGACCAATTCATGCCAACAGCAAACGTGGTTAGAATCATGCGCAAGATCCTTCCTCCCCAGGCTAAGATATCCGATGAATCCAAAGTGGCCATCCAAGAATGTATAACTGAGTTCATAAGCTTTGTAACTAGTGAAGCTAATGATTGTTGCCAGCAGGAGCAGCGCAAGACCATCACCGCTGAAGACTTGCTTTGGGCCATGGACAAGCTTAGTTTTGATGACTACGTTGAGACACTGGCTTTGTTCTTGCATAGATATCGTGAGTTTGATGGTCATGGATCACTGAAAGGGGAGCCTTTGGTTTTGAAGCGTCCAATGGTTGATTTAGCTTCAGGCTACAACATGATGCCCTATCACCTACCTCCTAATTTTCCGATGGTTCATCACCATGGTTACTTTGGGTTTCCACTAACAATGACAAAATATATGCAGGTGGATACATCAAATGGAAACATCAAATGGAAACACTTCTCAGAGCACAATGGCTGTTGTGGATAGTGAAGTTGATTCTCCTGCGAAGGAGGGTTCGAGTGATTAGTTTCTCTGCCAAAGGAATTAAGTGAAGAATGTGTCTTTCGTATTAAGGAATCAGACTATCTTTTCTCTGTTGGCAATCGATCTAGGATAGTTTTTTATTTACCAAAGCCCTATAATTGGTTGTTTGAATATATATTTTGCTATCTACCTATTTTGAATATTCGATTGGTGATTGTTTGTGACTTTTATATATTTTGATGCAAAATTCTTGTAATCAATCGAATATCAAGTTTTCCATTCTGTGATGTAGGACTCAAACATCAAATGGACTAATAGAGTTGCGACGAGCCTAATCTATAACAAGTTATACTCACAACATAAAATAGTAGCAAGATGAACACTTAGCTAAAAAAGACTATTTTTCCATCTCAGGCAATTTGCTGAAGCATAACACAACAAAATTATATCCTTCCAACATGCTTATATTTTTAACATTTTGTTTGGGGTATTCCCACATTTAAATTGTACTAGTTTCTAGATACATGCACATATTTGCTTTCTCAATATGTACAGATTTTTGGAAGTTAACGTAATACATTATGTTAAAATTAGAGCAAGAAGAGTCAATAACACATCTAAATATTTTGATTTTTCGAATTTCATACTTGAATTATTGAATTTTCTACCTGAATTACTACTTCTACTATTATGCCACATGATAAAGTGTGGATGAAACAATGTAAAACTAAATAATTTTTAGATTGCTAATTAGAGAGTTTTAAGTTGCCTGTCGCAATTATATGTTTTTGACTATAATCAGGTCTTTTGTAGTTTTGTTGCTATACATATCCATATGCAATACATGTTATTTTATTTATTATTTCAATATAAAAAAGGTAATCAAAAAGCAAGAAACTCTTTAACAAATAGAGTTGACACCTTATTCTTGTAGAAGAGAGGAGGGAAGATTGCAAATTAAAACATAAAAAAATTAAATCATATTTATACAAAGTTGAAAGCAGATGTTACAGGCCAAAAATGAAACTACAACAACGCCCCTCACTAATCCTATACAATCAACAAAACAGAATCGAGACTAACAAAACTATAAATATATATTGAGGAATAAAATAAAAGAGTAATTGAATTTGAAAAATCAAAAGCTCTCATACTCCCACAGTAAATTATGAGGTCCTATTGCTACTAACAATCCAAGACACTAAAGGCTTTGATAGTAATATCGAATAGTTTTTTTTTACCATCCCTTGCTCCCGTTAAGAGTATTATACAATCAATATCAATGGAGATACAAATTAAACATTTTATTTAGTATAGGGATAAAATGGTCATCTAACTTTTCATCCTTGGACCTTCCCACTTTTATATATATAGCTCTAAAGTGCAAAGTTGGACTACCATTTTACCCCTACATTAAATCTTATTAAGCAGAAAAATGAGTATAAATATGATTAATTTTCTATAATTATTGCAACCTATTAATGTCTTAAAATTGTTTTTTCATCTTCCTAAAGCTGTCCAACATTCATCTTTTCAACTTCTATAACTCTTAACTTATTAAAATCTTATAAATTTTCAAATATCATTATTAAACCATTGCATATTCCTTAGTGTTGTCCTCTAATTCTGGGAGTTTTAATACGTCTTTTCTTTCATTACTACACATATACTAGGATACTTTCCCATAAAGGCCTGCAATTCATTACAAATTTCCAATAATAGAGTTAAAGAAAGATTGCAAGATCAGTATCGTTAATTTATCTTTGATATACTCCTGCATTCTTTCTAGCATGATCTTCTTTTTATTTTTTTTGTTTAAATTTGATGATCATTAATATAGGATGAGATCGACTTGGAAGGGAAAATTTCTGGAGTCACAATTACTTGTGGAGCAGACAAAGGACATGGATAGCCTTAGTAAAGTTATTCTCCAAGTCCAGGGGCCTCGGCAGCACAAGGCATTTCTTGGCTGTTGTCACTTATTCTATTTATTCTATTTATTGACCCTCGGCAGCACAAGGCATTTCTTGGCTGTTGTCATTTATTCTATTTATTCTATTTATTGAACAGATGTCCTAATTAATTTTAATTTGAAAAAGATAGACTTTCCAGCAGTACAAAGCTGATAATGGAACACTACACAAACAGAATCGTTATATCATCATATATAATATTATAATATATAATATATATAATTAAAAGTGAAAGCTCCAAACTTCAAAGTTGGATTACACATGAAGTGATTGTGACTATATATACACATTCTTTAAAACAGTCTTCTCATGAGTTCATGAGTTATTATTGGTCTATTAGTAAAGTAACACACAATATGCTCAGAGGCAAATTGAAGAAGATTCGAGGGTTGACAGTGACACAATTCCTTGGAAAAAATTAACTAAATAAGTACATATAATTAGTAAAATATATTTTACGAGTGACACCTCCAAATCAAATTTGTGGATAGCTTGGGTGGTTTGGTGCTGAAATTCCATACGCTAGGTTGCCTCTGTTCAAGCCTGCATAGTTTCATATCAAAAATATCTAAAATTATATTATTAATGAGGTTATTTTGAATAATTTTTTTTTTAAAAAAAAAAGAGATAATGTATAGGTAACCCCTAAACTATGACCAAAATATCACGACCCAGTCCCAGTCTTGATGGTGCCTATTAGGTCCCACCTACAGGCAAGCCAATTATCCAACCCCTGAGTACCAATCCTAGCTTTCCAATCGTAAGCATAATCAACACAACAATATATATAACCACAACCTACTCAGAACTTGGAAGTCAACTGTACAAAGCTACAATAGACACAAGGACATAACCATATACATGTATCAATAACAATTATAATACAAAACCCGGAGTGCTCTTACAAATATACGTCACTACTGCACAAGACCAGTGTCTGGGACTAAAAGATGGTCATCAAAAGAAAGGAGACTGCAAAGTACCAAAGTTGTCAGTGCTCTCCAAAAGTCTCTTGAGTGCTCCCAAATCCCCCAAACTCAACGTCCACAGCTAGAACTTAGACCCGAGAAATTAGGGGGTGAGTACCAAAAAAAGGCACCCAGTAGGCATCATTGGCCAACCGAGTGAAATATAGTAAATCTAAAAAAGTCAAATCTAAAAGCCTGCAGCAGGTCTAGCCAAATCGAAACTCAAATCAAAGAATCTACATATCTAGAAACCCTAAAACCATAACAAAGCCAACCAAGTGATGAACAACGATAACCGAAACTAACCCAAGTGATGAACTACAATAACTTGAACCATCCCAATTGATGAACAACGATACTGACTACCAAAATTGCATAGGCCCATAATACACTGTCCCCCAACTAAGACAAAGCACTATATGCGGGTACAAGGCCCCAGTATCTATGCCTATATGCCAACTGGGCCCCCAAAAGCCCAGAAAGTACACCCGCGCACAATTTGATCAATCGAATCACAATGTAACCCAACTTCCAGTATCACATGATCACTCGTCGGTTGTACGTGGGTGTAAGGCTGCCTTAGAATCTAAGCTAAATGCCCTCTGAGGCCCCATAAGCCCAAAGGGTATATCCATACATAATTTGGATATTTATAGGTGTGTAAATCCACAAAATATTAGCCAGGTCCTCGACCCAAAGTACCATATATCAAATTGGGTCATCAACCCTTCCAGGAACCAGTATCAAACGGGGCCTCGAACCCCTAGTCCTCTGACCTAGCCTGTGGTCGGGTAGTCGCCACGCCAGATGGTCTGACAATAAATATAATGGTAGGGCATATTCCCCACGGGAGAAAGAATCCCCCTAATATAAATAATAGTGTGTCATCTCAAAATGTCAATCGTAGGGCCTCACCCCCAAAGTAAAATCAATAGGGTCCTCGACCTAAATCTCAGCCAGCGCTTGGTCTTAGGAACCGGCATCCGAAGCTCAACACTCAGTCACGATCATTGGAACTCAAACCCCAGGATGCGTAACTTAGGGACTCAGATACTCAGGCGTGGCTGCTAGTGCTCGCATAGAAATGGGGAGCGCTATCTAGGACTTGAGGTATAAAGCAGTCACTCGCTCAACCAATCTATCCGGATCTGAAACTCCAAATTCATATCGTGCCTAGAGTGAACATAGGCGACAATAATCATATTGTGCCAAGAGTAAACGTAGGCGACAACACTCACAACCTAGGTATCCCACAATCTCAATCCAACCCACTGTTGCTTACTAACGTGCGCAAGTGTACATGGTCTAAACAAGTAATATAGTGGCCTTGATTAAGGGGCCAGGATATCGAAGCCAAAGGATTTAAAGAAAACTGGTAAACAATCCAAGCTACTATATTTAGAGTGTTTTTGAGTAAAAATAGTGAACAGATGTGTGAAAGAAATTAAAATACTAATTAAAATACTACACTATACTGGTTTGTTGTTAACTATCAATTTAAGAGCAATTCCGGGATTGTAACCTTATCGACGCCGTTTTAGTCTCAACGTTCGCATATATGTCTGGGTTCCTGACTACTGATTCACAGGGTTAAAATTACCTAAATAGGGTTGCACGCCTCTTCTAGCCTACCATTATTGACTGCCTAACTATATCATTGAGCGGGGATAGACAAACCAATAAAAGTGCTTTAACGTCATCTTCCTGTATTATAAATCAAGCGAGGTGTAAGATTAGTTATCACAGGTCTCCCTTACACGAATCAATCTAGTCTCCTAGTTAACAAAGCTCCCTATACTACTGTGTTCTATCTACTCCAACATCTTTGGAATCTAGAATAAACAACAAGTTTACCCCCTAGTTAGCCAGACTATGGAGTGTAGATTTAAGTAATATAGGAGTAGTCGACAGAACCTATTCATATATATCGAAAATCAAGAACTAAAACATTGTTTATGTCTACAACCCTAGAATATGGGAGAATTAGCCACTCATAGTAGGTTCATACATCAAGGATAAGCTAAAAATCATTAACAACCAATAAAATAAAGATGAAAACTAACCAAACTAGCCCTAGAAAGAGTTTTTAATCGTCCCCTCTATGTTCTCTCTCTGACCAGATATGAAAAACCTAAATCTTACAACAAAATATAACTTAAAATCCCATAATTTGTTTTTTCCCCATGCATCCTCAAAGTTTGCGACACGGACTGACATGATTTGAGTAGGACTTTGCTTTATTTGTTGACTAGACTAATTTGCACTATTTTTTGCACAAGTCCATGATGCGTACTGTGCAATATTTCATGTTTTGCGCCTTTTTTTTTTCTCCTTTTTAGCTCACACAACTTTTTCCCAGGTCTGTGACGCGCACTTGAGTACTTTTGCTGAGTTAACTGATTTTTTCCTTCAATTTTGGGTTGTATTCTTCCTCCTGATCTGTGTCTGACTCCAGAATAGCATAATCTGATCAAACTCTGTAAAAACACAACCAAACAGCGTATTTAGCCCTAGATTAGCAAAATAAATAAAATCACACTAAAAACACCTAGACTCTATAGGTTTACCCTCTAACTCGGCTCTATTTATGGTTATATTTGGCTAGTGCACCATATAAATACACCTAAGATTACCCACATGATTGTTACCACCACCTCTCTCAGATACAATAGATACCTCAAAATCAGATTGAAAGGTCCAGTGCACAACAACTACCGACAGTATATTAGAGTGTGTATATATATCATAAATCACTTTAGAGTGATGCCCCACCAAGACCAAATATACCATAACTTTGTCAATCACAAGTGCCTAGAGTAAACATAGACAATCACGGTAAATTATAAGTATCCAGGACAACCAAACCCAGTAGAGTCATATCTATACCACAATCAGGCGACAGTACGGCTTATAATCAATACACAGTCTCCTAGTCAACATATCTCAGTAGTAACAAGCTCTACACCCTCATACAAGTACGAGTCAAGTCAGAACACATGCTTATCCTAGGGCAGTAGCCCATATTCGGCCCTTACTAATCCGCTTCTCTGTGTAAAAACAACTCATAGGGTAGTATCGGTGTAACCTAAGCTAAGGCCCAAGAGGCTAGACAATCAGAAGGATGTCACCTTCCTAGAATCATATCACAACCCATTTGCTATAAAGGATATCACCTAAGGCAACCACATGTTAGCCCGCTCATAATGTGTCCCTATCTAAACAGGGTGTCAATTCCCAAGACTAACCCACAGAGCTAGTGTCTCATCATAGATAGGCCAAGAAGCCTATATGATATAATCTACATCTCGATAATAGGGTCACACTCTCTTCCCTGACCTTCCAATGGCTTAGTGCAACGAATCTTGCATCACAGGTCACAATGCTCCTTTAGGAGCACAACTATAATCGTTCCCAGAATATAGTGCGTTTCTCCAGTCACTAACTAGTAGCACAAGTATATAACAAATAACAATAGTATACAAGATCATATAAGTCACAGGACAACACAGAATCGTGTTGAATTAGGAAAATCTACCACAATCTAGGCAACCACAAGTACCTCGAACAAATATAGATGCTAGAATAAGTGCACAAGTAGCGTGTAATCACTTGTCAGCCTCAAAAGCGAGTATATTTCAGTAATCTTAGGCCACATACACTTAAAAGCAAGAGTCAATCTTGATATACGTACCTGTCAAATGTTCTCAGCTCATCCAGCCTATTTAGGTCCTTCTCATAGTTAAACAGTGTAAGAATTCAGATAGTATAGTAGTTACAACTAACACAACCCTTAATACAACAACTATTGTCTTCTAACATCATATATATACAACACACAGATCACATACAGTCATATACACCATATACTCCATAACTCGGGGTTGCATGGAGCTCTTAAATATATTGAGCTTTTGGATAGCGTCGGCAGACATCTAAGCATTTGTTTTTTGATGAATCTATCTTTGAATATCATGATTTTTATTTCCTTGAGAACTCCTACGTATGTCCTTGTTTCTCGCATCAGTTTTATACCTGAGGTCGTTGCTATGTTGTTGGGGCCCTAGGGAGATGGTCTTTCACCCACAATTGCTTGGTCCTCATTGGGTTGTGGTGGAAAGTTCCCCATATGAGGTTTTGGTTTCCAACTGGGTAGCACCACCTCCACCACCTGCTGTTGGGAAAGGAAGGGTGGGAAATGGGGGATTTCGAAGGTCGTAATCTGGGTTAAGGGGTTGAATATAGGGATTCCCCATGTTGGCATATGGTAGAAGCGGAGATGTTAAAATGGTAGGTTTAGTAGCGGTTGTAATATTGTGCTTACCCACAGGTAGTTGTTTTATGTATCTATCGCTAGTCTCATTCCTTCTAAGACTACTTGAGCCATGAAGGTTGGGTTTTGCACCAGGATCACCACCTTTCTTCCCTTCATTTCTATGCTGAAGGATAGGGCATGTCCCTACATACTTATTTCTAGCCAAGAGTGAGGAATGGAGTTTGGATTCAGAGTTGGTGTTGCATAAAAGGTGTTGTCTGATACCATGTAGGGTGAGTGGAGGGGAGCAGGGGATGCGGGAGAACACCATAGATAGGACCGGGAACCCAATGGCTTGGACATGTTACAGGTGGTGTTGGACCATATGCCAAGCAAGATCAACTTCGATACTACTACTACAATGTTTTTAGGGTCTCATGTATAATAGGCAACATGTCATCCCAAGTCTGCTGGGTTTTTTTTAGCACAATAGTGACCTTACAAACCAAGCAGTAAACCATAGGCTTTGTTCTATTTCCAAAGGCTATTGTAATTACAATAAATGGTGTAAGGGCAAACATTAACTGTTGTAGTAGTGCCTAATTGATATTGTGTAACCAAGCGATTTATCAATTGCCCGACAAATGGAACTTGCCGAAGTGTCACCTTAAACCCCTCCCTGCTCCTTCAAACTATGGGACAGAACAACCCATCCCCTCGAAGAGAGAAGAATAGTAGGGCTTGGAAAATAGGACGATCAGGAAAAGAGTTCATGTTGGATTGAGGAAGGTTTTCTTGTCTGATGAGTGGGATTGTACAGGACTTTCTGGTATTTATTCTTCTCAGTTAGGAGGAAAAGGGAACTCTTGGCATTATATAGCGGGTCATGTAAATCTATAGATATAGAATGTATAGGAATGTATATTTCCTTTTGTAAGTAAATATCCTCTTTTAGTAAATATGTACTAAGGATATGTGTGAATTTATTATGTGGGTTTAATGCCTTTTCTAGATATAGGGCCACCCTCAAATATTTCCCTAAATTGCGGAGTTGGCTATGAAAAGATAGGTGGAGCTTTTGATTCGACATTGGCAGCTGGAATACAGCTATGTTGATATGTGGACTAAGGCGTGTCCACGTAGGAGTTGTCAAGGTTTTCAGAGTTAGGGGTATAAATGTCCATTTATATATCTTTGTCTTTAGAGGATTTTATAGTGTTTATGTTTTTGTTTATTTTCGTATCTTCTACTGAGTTGGGGGTAGGTACTATAGTAGGGGTCACTTTAGGATGGTTATAACTGCCATTTTTATGTTTGTATGGCATATGTTGGAAGACGTAGAGGCCAGGTGGGTTGTTTTCAAATTTCTTGTTGGTTGTTCCACGTCAGCTATCGTGGCGTCATTGGTGACGTCAATATTGGGCGAGGAGATGGGAAGTATTATGGCCTGTTTGCTTTGACCATTTTGTGTACCTTTGTGAATTTCTGGTATCCATGTTGTACTTTTCTTGTATTTGAGTGTCTAGAATTCAAGATACTTACTTGTGTTGACATGAAAATTTTTAACATTGATACCTGGCTCCTGTGGTGATAGAATCTTCTATTGTTGCCTTCTTTTGGGGGTTTCTTTTTTCTGTTATATTCCATCAGTTTCCATTCCTTCTCTTTTGGTGGTGGAGGATACTCTGAACTGGTAATATCCTTGTTGTTGACTCTGTTTCTTCACATGGCATGCAAAAGCAGTATGAACAAGTACCCCCACATAGAGGGCACATGATGTCGGAGCCTTCGTATAGTATAGGTTGCTTATGCTCCTCCATATTAACGAATTTCTTCACTGGTACCCCCATTGATACTTCCACACAAATGTGTGTGTAGCGTCCTCGCAGTGTGGCTGACGTACAAATAATTGTTTAAACCAGTTAGCCTATTTTTTCCTACGCTGTGAGGATTGCATGGTCATACAATTCCGTGGTTAGTTCCGACAAGTGTATCCAAATATGTAAGTGTGTTCCAGTTGCCATGGAGGCCACAAAATTAGGCTGCCAATAATGTTTTACAAAGAGGAAATATCCATTGATAAACCATAGTCCTTGTTGTAGTTTTCCTTTTTGCATTTTCTTTTTTGTATAGTTTAGCTGTAAAATAGTCATTGCCCAGGTCGATTAGTGTGATTTCTTCCGTTAGCTTCTACAGTGAGGATAGACTCTGTTTGAGGTATTTGTGATTGATCCTTTTCCCTAGGATTTTCAGTATGATGGAGTAGTTCCAAGGTAGGTATATTCATTTCTTTTCCTCCTTTGTTTAGAGGATGCTAGCCTCATCCCCTATATTGCCAATCTCTTCATGATTATCTTCCATCTCGATGTCTAGGTAAGGGCCTTGATATTGTACATGTTGTATTGGTATTGCGACTGAGGTTAGGAGCACCTTTTTTAAAGTGAGTGTTGTAGTCGTGCCTTCCCTATTTGTTTGGGGTTCGTCGCTTTGTTCTTGAGTTCGGTGAACATCTTTAGGCCAAGAATACAGTGGCTTGGGCGAGATTTGTTCTGATTCCCGCGGGAGAGAGTTTGAAAGATCCATTTGTCTTCCTTTTTATAAAATAATCATGTTAAATTTAAGCAAAACTTCAATAAGTCTCATTCAAATTTTATTTTAGTAAATATTTTCAAAATTGCTATTTAACTCGAACATAATTTATTAAATTATACTTTTAAAATTTAGTATAATTGGAGATGTTTATCATTCAAGTTGATTCAACTTATGAAATATTACTTGTAAAGCAAGTATAATTTAAATTGGTATTATATATAATAATGTATAATTTTATATTATAAAATTAGATAAAATTCATATAAAAAATGAATAAATAAGGGTAAATTTCAACAATAGATAATTTATGTACCTACTCATAACCTCAAACTTATTTTTGGATGTAATTATACTTGTTTTTATATAAAAAAAATAATAGATAATTGATTTACCTTTTATTAAATAATGTCATATTTTATTTAAATATGTAATATATATTAGTCTAAATAAACATAATCAATACATATAAAACTAATAAAAAAAGTGATAGTGACATTCAGTTTTTTTTAGTTTCTTTTATTTATAATTTTACTTTATTTTTGAATTGTAATTTTAATCTTAACATTTTACTCCATATAATTTATATATTTTTAATTAAAATTCTAAAATTAAAATTAAAAATAAAAATTCACATCTCTATTTAAATTGAAATTGGAATTATCAAATGATGCGGAAGTATAGTTCTACTACAGTTGAACAATTTCATTTGAATTTGGATTCACATTGTTAATATGAAAAAAAGATTGAATTAACTCTTTTATTTTTTGAAAATTCTATCTGAAAATAATTTTCAAACTTGAATTGAATGGTAATTGACACTTGTCATCACAGCATTTTTTTGCTTCTCCAATATTTCTATATAGATAGATTACATATATTTTCTGACATTAACAATTTTATTCTTTTTCTTTTTAACTTTTAAAATGTCAACAATAACAATAACGCTGACCACACCAAAAACAGCAGAACACAATACAATAACAACAATAATCATAATAAATATTATTCAGTATAGTCCTATAATATGAGAATTAAAGAAAGTAGAGTGTACACAAAACTTTTTACAATATATGGGGTCTGAAGATAGAAGAGTGTACGCAAACTTGTCCCTCTTAGAGATAGAGAATTATTTTGAATTCACATAATCTTCATATTTAATTCAAACTTAAAAAATAATAATTTTAAATTAAGAATAGTCATAAATTTATCTAAACACTACTCCATCTTTTCATATTAGTTTCCATTTTTTATATGACCTTAATAAATCGTAAATAAGAAGGATAATTTTACTAATTTATCCCAAATAATTTTTTTGGGGGGAACTTCACAAACTTGTTTATACTTTTAAAAAAAAATAATTCTAAGGATAATTGAGTAAAATATAATTAATTTTATTTTGGTTTCATAAGTTGACAAGTAATTTGGAACAATTATTTTTGTTGACAAGTAATTTGGAACAATTATTTTTAGTAATTTTTACAACTAATATGAGTTGATGATCTTTAGAAAACATGCTCTCTACCTCCACAAGAAAGTTGTAAAATCTACGCAATTTACTTTTTTCAAATTTCACTTATGAGATTTCTCTGGATATATTCTTATTATAATTATTGAACAACTAATATGAGACATAAAAAATATAAGGCAGGAACTTATTTGAAAAACCAAGGAATATATAATTTTAGAACAGTATTTGTTTTATATATATATAAATAACCGTTGTCATTAACTTAAAGTAAAGTATATATTTATTTCATGAGATAGGAAAACAAAAGAAGCAAAAAAGTATTCACATAGTAATAATTAGTAAGAAAGCAAGATTTCCCAAGAAAATCTCTTTTAGCCATACAGTGTTCCCCTTCCCAATTTAGATCCCAAAAGATCTTCCCCCAAATATTAAAAATGGTAAAAGATAAAAAATTCTATATATACATACACTTGCATTTATAATCAATTGATCATGCTTTTTTGGTGCTAAAATACTTTGCCATTACTAATAGGTATCTTTACAAATTAACAAAATAAATTGACTTTAACAAAATGTCGCAATACATTTTCACCTTTCATAGCAAAAGAGAAAAATTGGCTATAATTTATGTATTTCATGGCAAAAAGAATGAATTCTTAGATTTGTGAAAAATATTGTGGAGATACTTTAATTTTATAAGCTATAGATTTTTTAACTTGTAGCTAAATATAAATATTATTATCACAAGATTAAAAATATAAAATCGTCACTTAAATTTTCATAGCAAATAAATCAAGTAATTTGCCACAATAGAATATATTGTCTCTACATTATAAAAGTTGCTATAGATTTTATATGTTGCGGCAAAAGAACAAAAGTATTTACTACAAGTATATATTTCATAGCAATTTTTTTTACTATCATAGATACAACACAATTTTTTTATAGCTATAAATATTAATCATTAGTCACGGACCATGTAAAATTCGTAGCTAACTTTTAACCATGCTACATCCTGCCACAAATGCTACACAAAAATATTTCATGGCTAAAGTGTTTAACTACGAAAAAAATTTCATATTTACCTACAATGTATTTTGTAGCTTTAAGTGCTTTTTCTTATGATTTCCCTATTAGCAAGTTTTAAATTTTAACTTTTTACCTGAAATGATTAACAATCAAAAGATTAAAGGACGTTTTGGTAAATTTTATATATGTTTTATTGAAAATCAAGAGATGCAAAAATATTTGTTACTATCTTAGATTTGCTTAAAATTACATTAATTGAGTGAGTAATAAATAATTTAGTTACGGAAAATGAATTATAATTGGGTGAGTAATAAATAATTTAATATTGAACAGGGATAATGAATAAGTACCCCTCATACTGTATCTGAAATCTTAGCAGAGGTAAACTTAACTAGGATTCTATTAACCCTCTAAACTATTTTAAAAATAAATAAATATCACCCTAAATGTTGATGTGGCATATATAACCAAATGGGTATGCTCAGAATCACACGCTTCACTTTATTAGCATTAAAAATATTTTTTTCCATAAAAATTCATTTTTCTCTTTCTTAATTCTGAATCCTTTTCACTCTTTACTGATTTTTTGAGTACTTTTCATTTCAATGGCAAATTTTCTTGAGCAAAGTATCTTCAATTAGCGAGATTAGTGGTGGTATTTGAAAGAAGAGATGGAGGTGGTCGAATGAGTTTCATTTGATAAAGTACATCACATAGTCCTATCAATAGTACCAATCAAGAAAGCCTTGAACTCTAAAACTTTCTTTCCTGAGAGGTCTAAGAAAAGGTGACCAAGCTAGTCAATGTGCATACGATCTTTTCAAGAATAGAGGATTATAGAATAAGGAGTTTGCAAGACAAGAATGTGCAGTGGAACAACGGAAAAGGATGTTTTACTCAATTGATCGGTTAAACATTCTATTAGGAAGCTTGGTCTTGACTCTTCTGGTATTCATTCTCATTCAACTCTTCAAATCACATCCAATAGTGGTTGGAATAGCTTGCGAAGTTCAACCACTTATTTTGGCTTATTTTTACCCCATATTGTAGGGTAGATCTCAAAAAATATTAAAGATTTCCCTCCAAGCTGCAAAAAAAAAAAAAAAGGGAACCTTTCCTATCCCCACCATTTCAGGTTAACAAGATGTAAAATTGTGTTTATCTCTATAAGACTATAACAAGGGGGAAATCCAAGGTGTGAAGATGTCTTCTACGCTACCCATAATACGTGAAAGTATCAACATAATTTCATAGAGTTATTTGGTCTGAGTGCTACATGAAGAACATAAGCCAGATGATGAAATGGGAAAACCCCGAAATGAGTTGATCGACCAGTTACCCCCGTAATTGACTCCTAAGCTTGGGGGGATAGCGAATGCACTTGCGGTTAGGATTGGCCCTACATCTGCTACCTAATGCAATTGATCGACCCGTCATTTCTTTCCTTCAATGATGCCTTCGCTTCCCATCCTAGAGTAGCTAAGTGGGGAAATAAAATCAATCTTTGTTCATACATAGGCGTCTTGGGTATGAAATAGATCACTTCAAATAGGTTCATTGCTCCGGCCCAAAATATGATCATTAATCCAGCATCGGTTACCTGACTCCTTAGTAGATTACTAGATTCATTAAAATTTTATGTACCGGTTCTTGAATGTCGTGATGGTAGAATATTTATATGGGACTTTCTCAGATTTGTTACATGTATGATACATGTTCTTTCTCAATTCGAGATTCAAAAGAGGGTATGGAGTTTATCCAAGGAAGCTCTCTCATGGCGATAGGCAGATTCTCGAGGGCCTGAGCCTCCTTGAAATAGAGATGTCTTAAACCACTTGGGGCCTGCTTGACCAACGGCCAGAACCAATGACGTCTAGCTAAGAGCATCTTCGTTCCTACAAAAAATGGTGGATGTACAAATCCACAACGGATCGGTCCTTCAAGTTGCATGTTATTTTCTGCATAATTTTCTTCGAATTGAACCGACACCCGTTATGGTGGCACATTAGCATTTATGACATACTGATTTTATTTTAAAATTGTTGAGGGGGCAATAAGACCCAAGTTAAATTTAGATGTGTCGCTGAAATTTCTAGTATAATTTAAGAGGTACTTATGCATTATCCTTATTATATACAAACATGATCATAAAATTTGATACATAAAATCAATACATGCATTTTGTATCTATCATTGAAATCAAATGAATCCAAACAATGAAGCAATTTCTTTATTTTATACTTTATTAATATAGGATGCGCTTGTGAGCCTAGGTATATTTTTGTGTGTTTGTGAAAATGGAGAATGGGGGATGTGCACTTATTGTGATTGTGCAGATGTGAAAAAACAGAGCATTAGCACGAGGGGGTTCATAGGAGATTATCATCTAGTAGGTAGTCGTTCGCTAATGAATCCATAAAATTTGAGCTCAGACAGAAATAAGCGCACGTATTTTATCTACTGCACATAAACTAAGATAATCCTAAATCTCTATTTCATGACACATAAAAGTCAAATAGAATGACTCATGTCCTTCAAAAAAATTTGAGCTCAAATAGAGTCGGTCACACATATTTCGAAAAAATTCATTGACTAATATACACATGAAAAATTAAGACAATTCTAAATTCTATTTGATGACACATAAAACTAACAAAAGAAAAAGTGATGTCCGCCTTTACAAAATATTAAGTATCATTTAATAAGAGGTCACCAATGGATGCAAAATAAAACGAGAGAAAAAATATCAATCACACATATTTTAAAAACTTTATGGACTAATACACATGAAGAATCAAGATAATCCTAATTTTTTGTTTCGCACATATAAACTCCAAAGGGTGACGTTTGTTTTTCGAAAACAATTTGTAATATTTAAAAGATATTCACTAGTGGACCTAAACAATTTGAGCTACAACGAAGTCAGTCACATATATTTTGAAAAATTCATGAATTAATATACACAAAAAAATAGAGGACATAAAGTTAGTCTCGAATTTCTATCTCATGACATACTATTAACTCCAAAATAACGATGTCCATCATTCAAAAATAATAGGTAATATTTAAGAGATCGCCACCAATGCACCCATAAAATTTGAGCTCAAATAGAGTCTGCTTGTAACGCCCCCTAAAATATTCTAACTTAGAAGGTTCAAAAACTCAGGAAATTAACTTTGAATCTGTTGAAGACTAGGATTACAAGCCTAACCTACATCCTGTAGATGGGCCTATGAACCATAGAAAGGAACACGTAGATCCTATCTCAAATTCCTAAAGGACCAAACCAAGAGCTAATCCACTAGCCATAGAAGATTCTATGAGGCGTAGACAAAGCCTCGAGAGTCTAGGCCTTGACTTTGAGGCCAAGTCTGTCAACCATATTGGCTGCATATTTCTCCATTATTACATACCCAATGATTGTTGTAATGTATATTTTTCTCACTTTGAAATAATCAACTAATAATATTCCGTGAGATTATGTAAATTAATTGATAATAATTTTCTTGAAATAATCAACTAAAATCAATAATCTTGCTAAGTATGCATACCAATTTATGGATCTCAAATTATTTATTATTGCAATGACTTAATTTTTTTTTAAACAGAAACTTATTGATTTTACTTATACTATGTAGGTTGCCAACTAGCTAATTTGTGGGGGGTGGGGGTAGTGATTTGTTTTTTGCTATTGTTTAGGAGGATTAGTGGAGTTTGTTTAAATGAAAATAATTGAGAGTAATAAATGTATTCTGTTATTAGTAGCTTTTATCTATTTAAAGGCTCTTGTAATTGAGAAATAAAGAGCACCTTTCACTTGCTTATATCAATGTCATTGTAGGAGAGATGAAATCCTCTCTGATAGTGCTATATATGTACTCTACCAGATTTGACAGTCTTATTTTGGACCAGATTGCTCATTGGTTTGTTGTGTCCCTATCGAGATGTCCTTATTGCCACCATTATCTATGGAACCACCCATGATCGCTTTGCTTTTATCTCCTTTCTGCGTATCTGACACATATTTTATCTCTAACAATATATATCCCACAACATTAGTAGAGCCCGAGTTCACAGACGTATCACCAATCTCGTCTCCTACACGTTCACTCATTAGCTACAATCTTAAGGATGCAATTGTCTTACTGTCCCACTGCTTATGTTTTGGGACATCTAGAGGAGGAAATTGCTCCTTGGGGTTACTGCTTGATCCAAAAGGTGAACAAATATTCTATTGGGAATAATAAATGAAATGAGTAGTTAGTTAGTTAGTGGTTAATTAGTTAGTTAATTAATCTGTTAGTAAGCAGTTAGTGGTAGTTAGTGGAGGTTAAGGCATTGTATATAAAAGGCTAATCAGCCTCTCATTTTACTGATTCAATACATCAATATACAAATAATTCCCAAATTCTCTCTCTACTCTCTCGTTCTCCACATGGTATCAGAGCAGTGAGGATCAATAATATTTTGGTCCAAAATTATTTTGCATGTCAAAATTAAGAAGCGATTCAACTTGCTTCAGCTCAAAACCAGTTCAATCGATCGATTGAAGTCCGAAATTCAGCTCAAGGAGGCAGTATTTAGCTCGAATCAGGACTTTCGAGCTGCGATTTGAGTTGCGATGGCCTGCGGTGATAATACCCAGACGACAACCCAAGACACGCTTGAAATCATTGAGACAAAGAGAAGTCACCCTCTCTATCTGCATCCGTCTGACACACCGGCGAGTGTGTTAACGTTAGTGCAACTTACAGGGACAGAAAATTACTCCTTATGGAGTAGGTCGATGTTAATCAACCTCAGAGTAAAGAGTAAGCTAGGTTTCGTTTTGGGAACATGCCGGAAGGATGATTATGCACTGGATCTGGAAGAACAATAGGAAAAATGTAATACCTTCGTGTTGGCATGGATCATGAATACGGTTTCAAAGGAACTATTGAGTGGGATTGTGTATGCATCAGATGCTGCAACAGTGTGGATGGATTTGAAGGAACGATTTGACAAAATAGATGGATCGAGGATTTATCAGCTACATAGAGAAATATGTACAATTCAGCAAGGTAATCTGCGTGTTTCAGCTTATTTCACTAAATTGCGATTGTTGTGGGATGAATTTGATGTTGTAGTTCCCCCACCTGCGTGTAATTGTGATAAATCAAGAACATACATCGATCATATGCAGTACATTCGGTTATTTGCATTTCTGATGGGATTAAATGAGGTATATAGTCACGCACGAAGTCAAATTTTGATGATGATTCCCCTTCCAAGCGTTAGCAAAGCATATGCAATGATAGTTGCAGATGAAAGCCAGAGGATCACTTCAGGAAGCCAGATCAATGGAGAGGTATCTGAGTTGACAGCTTTACTTGCTGGGAGAGGAAATTTTAATGGAAAGGAGAATTATGGGAGAAATGGACAGAGTAATTTTGTGAAGAAAAGGGTGAATTGGAACCTGTACTGTGATCACTGCAAGCTCCATGGACACACAAAAAACAATTGCTACAAACTTGTAGGATATCCTGAGGATTGGAAATTTAGGAAGAAGCCAGGGCAAGGTATGAATCAAACATTTTCTGGTTCAAGTAGAGGAATTTCAGACAAAGGAAAGGGCATTGCAAATAATGTTCAAGTAGAAAGAAGGGATGATGAGTTGGTGAATGAAAATGCATTTGGTCAGATCAACATTGGAGACAAACAGACTGCACAAGGAGTACATGGTACAAAACCTTATTCTTATGATATCAATTCTGTACGTACTAACTTGCAGGCATTGGCTATGCAACAAAACTATACACAAGACCAATATCAAAGGATTCTAAAAATCCTAAATGAAGGGGACAAGGCTGAAGAAGTAGTGAACATGGCAGGTTACTTCAATCATCATAAAGATGCTACTGTTTGTATGTGTGATAATATTCATGATAAAGCATTGAGTGCAAGCAACACACTTGAAAAGGAGAAAATATGGATAGTTGATTCAGGGGCAACATCTCACATGACTTCAAATATTGAAATATTAGATGAAGTCAGTGATATTAGTGGCAATGTTGATAGAAAGGTGTATCTACCTAATGGTCAAACTACATTTGTAACACACTCAGGGAATTGTTCAATGTCTGGTGAAGTGTTGAAGAATATATTAGTAGTTCCTGATTTCAAATATAACTTGTTGTCAGTGTCACAATTGACTAGACAATTGAGTTGTTCAGTTAGATTCTTTCCTGAATTTTGCATTTTCCAGGACCTCTTCAATGGAGAGGTGAAAGGGATTGGTAAAGAAGTAGAAGGATTATACTATTTCCCAAAGGAGTTTTCATGTGAAGCAAAGAAGACTGACAGTACAAGGATACTAATGACACAAGATGCTGAAACAGACTCTTTGTTGTGGCACAAAAGACTGGGCCATCCTTCTTTCAAAGTATTAAAGCAATTGTCCTTGGTAGACAGTTCATCAAATGCAAATACTTGTGACTCTTGTTCAATTTGTCCATTAGCTAAGGAAACTAGACTACCTTTTCCTGACAGTGTGACTAAATCTGAGGCTATTTTTGATTTTGATGTTTGGGGACCATACAAAACTCCTACACACAATTGTTTCAGATTCTTTTTAACACTTGTGGATGATAAATCAAGAATGGTATCGATTTTTTTGTTAAAATTCAAAAGTGATGTGTTTGCTACCTTGAAATCTTTCTTTATTTTAGTACAAAATTAGTTTGCCACACAAGTTAAGAGGTTGAGGTCAGACAATGGATCTGAATTTTGTAGTACAGAATGCAAAGCCTTATTTACATCATTGGGTATTATTCATGAAACCAGTTGTCCATATACTCCACAACAAAATGGAGTAGTTAAAAGGAAACATAGACATATACTGGAGGTGGCAAGGGCTCTTAGATTTTAGGGCACTATTCCTATTAGATTCTGGGGTGAATGTGTTTTAATAGCTGCATACTTAATTAATAGAATGCCTACTAGTGTTTTACATGGAAGGTCACCTTATGAATTGTTTCATGGAACAAAACCACAGTTAAACCATCTGAGGATATTTGGTTGTCTATGCTATGCAACCAAACCTGTCAAAGATGATAAATTTTCTTCAAGAGCTGATATTTGTGTTATGATGGGCTATTCCACTACTCAGAAAGGTTATCTCTTATACAATTTATATTCTAAGAAGTTCCTGGTAAATAGAGAAGTAGTCTTCAAAGAATACATCTTCCCATTCAATGCTTCCACAACTAAACATGTTCCATTATTTGTGGCACCACCACTATCTGATTATGATGATGTTCCAATTAGCACCTCTACTGATGCACCTGAATGTGTAGCAACTAGAATTCCACCAAGTGAGAGTACTGCAAATGAGGAAGTTCAGATCAACATGTACAATATGATGAATCAGACAGTTGAGATTAACAACCAACAATATGATGCAAGTACAGGAATCAGAACATCTACCAGAAGACCACACCCACCAATTTGGATGAAGGATTACGTAACTAGTGTAGGTGAATCTGATCATCCTCATTCTATAGCTAATCATGTATCATATGATCATCTATCTCATAAGTTTCAAGCTTACCTGAGTCAAATGTCAACCAACATAGAACCTAAGAGCGATGAACAGGCAGCATAGGATCCAAAATGGGTGGAGGCTATGCAACAAGAAATCACTGCACTGGAGGAAAATGGTACATGGAATGTTGTCTCCTTACCACCAGGTAAAAAAGCCATTGGATGCAGATGGGTGTACAAGATTAAGTACAAAGCAAATGGGGAGATTGAGAGATTCAAAGAAAGATTAGTTGCTAAGGGATATAGTCAAACTGAAGGGGTAGACTATCAGGAAACTTTCTCACCATTGGTTAAAATGGTAACTGTCAGGACCATCATTGCAATTGCAGCAAGTAATTGGATGATATATCAAATGGATGTATTCAATGCATTCTTACAAGGAGACTTATTTGAAGAGGTATAAATGGAATTGCCTAAAGGGTTTATATGTACAAAAAGGAATCAAGTGTGTAAGTTGGTCAAGTCTTTATATGGTCTCAAACAAGCATCCAGACAGTGGAATGCCAAGTTGACTGAGGCTTTATCAAATTCAGGTTATGTGCAGAGTCATCTGGATTATTCTCTATTCACAAGAAGAAGAGGGTCAGCATTGGTGATTATATTAGTATATGTAGATGACTTACTGATCACAGGAAATAATCATGAATTAATACAAGAGACTAAACAGATTTTGCATCATCACTTCAAGATTAAAGACTTGGGAGAACTTAGGTACTTCCTTGGTATTGAATTCTGCAGATCAGCAGAAGGGATTGTAATGAATCAAAGGAAGTATGCTTTGGAACTAGTTTCTGAGGTTGGACTAGCAGGTGCAAGACCATCAACAACTCCTATGGATGCTAACATAAAGTTTTTTTATGCTGATTGTTCTCAAACACAGGGTGATGAGTTGTTTACTGATGTTGGGAGATATCAGAAATTGATTGGGAAGCTTCTTTATCTTACTAACACTAGAACTGATATAGCCTTTTCAGTTCAAAGTTTGAGCCAATTCATGCAAAAACCAACAGTATCTCAGTGGAATGCTGCATTAAAAATAGTAAGGTATGTAAAAGGTACACCAGGTTTGGGATTGCTTATGAGCTCAAAAAAGGACACACGATTGGTTGGCTTTTGCGATGCAAACTGGGCCACATATCCTAACACTAGAAGGTCAGTCACTGCGTATTTGTTGAAGTATGGAGAGTCATTGATTGCTTGGAAGTCAAAGAAACAGAATACAGTTTCCAGAAGCTCTGCAGAGGCTGAGTACAGAAGCCTGGCCACACTAACAACTGAGATTGTCTGGGTTTCAAACCCATTCAAGGAACTTGGGATGGAACTGCACACACCTACTCATGTTCATTGTGATAGCAAAGCTGCCATACAGATAGCAGGTAATCCAGTATTTCATGAAATAACGAAACATATTGAGATAGATTGCCATTTCATTGGAGAGAAGATACAACAAGGCCTAATACATACAAGGTATATCAACACAAAAGATCAACAAGCTAATTTGCTGACAAAGGCACTTGGAAGGAGTCAACATGATTTTCTTTTGTCCAAGCTTGGTGTTCTGAATGTGTTCAGTACATCCAGCTTTAGGGGGAGTATTGGAAATAATAAATGAAATGAGTAGTTAGTTAGTTAGTGGTTAATTAGTTAGTTAATTAATCTGTTAGTAAGCAGTTAGTGGTAGTTAGTGGAGGTTAAGGCATTGTATATAAAAGGCTAATCAGCCTCTCATTTTACTGATTCAATACATCAATATACAAATAATTCCCAAATTCTCTCTCTACTCTCTCATTCTCCACATATTCATGTCCTTCTTTCTCATCTCATCAGCAACATATCGACTGTATCACAAAGCAAATGATCAACAAATATATTGAATTATTTCCTTTTTCATGGTTACAATTCCAAAGGGAACGCAAAAAGGGTTTTTAGCGTTTATGTTTGTGAGTGAGAATGGCAGGTGAGCGTGGACAGAGGGCTAAGGGATTGGAACCATCAAGTGGCTCAGTAACGATCTCTTCATTCATCAGTCTGGTATCATATCACCATTGAGTTCGAGGTTGAGTTTGGCAGTGCTGGTCGTACTAAGGCTATTGATGTGACCGGCCCTGATGGAGCTGGTTTCTTAGGAGGTTCAGTCGCTACAATTTGAGAATGTGAATTCTGAAAGGTTGGTATATCACCAAGGTGGATGTTATTGCTTTGACCTGCAGACTGGAGTTGTTGCTGCTCATATCTGCTGTCAACCCGAGAATATGAATTCTGAAAGGTTGGTATATCATCAAGATGGATGCTATTGCTTTACTTTCCAATTGTGGAGAGCATATATGACTGACGCTTCATTCCAGTAAATTCTTCTAACCAATTAACTCTGGTGCAAGCAGGCTTACTGTAGTCTGGTACAGTTTTTCAGCTGTAGCCCCCATGGAACTGATAGTGATCTGACCTTCACATTGTTACAGTGGTCGATCTCAATTTTTAGCCTGACAAGCTTGTTCTCTTCTACCGTCTCACAGTGCTTTCCACTCACCAGAGTAAGAGTCTCCTCAAGAGCTTTAGATTTCTTTTTATTTTTAAAGGCTTCCCTCTTGAACCATACAAGCTGTTGATTATCCTCTGACATCTGCATCGCGGGATCTTGGACAGTTTCATTGTACGATTTCATCTCAAACTTCAACCTTGCTTTTCCATGTGAGTGTTGGTTGAAGTTATCCATATCTGTTTTCTCTTCCATGTAATCATAAAGCTTACGTACTCCCCCAGGATAAAAGCAAACTGGGACTATATGAATGTCGAACAGCAGCATAGGCGCTAAAATAGCCACGCAGCTCCTGGTTTCCCATTCCAATCCACTTCTCATCGTCATCCTTCTCAAGCACCGTGTTCATGATATAATCACCATCTATGGCCACAATATTATCTTATCTTTAGATCCGAAACCATCTCATTGTCCTTACACCTCAGTTGCAGGTACCACAGAAGTTCCCCTTTGATGCAGCTCTTCCTCCAAAAGTTGAGCGAGCTCTTTGTGTAGTTTAATCCTTGATCCACCTTTTGTTTTTATGTGAAAACCCTATAAACTACACAACTGTACCTAGAAAGGCTGGGTAGTGCCACCATCATTTGGGATCATTAATTTTAGTAATACTCAACTTGTCAAGATATTCAGAAAGTTTTTTTAACCAACCTTTCTTGCGCTCCTCGTAACTAATTTCTTTCATATTTGAGAGATCGTCAAAGTCATCACCACTCAAAAATTTATCTCATTGCTGTCATCATCAGATTCAAGGCCATAACATCATCATCAAAAACGAGGAATTGGATGATACAACATTGTTATGCAATCCTAATTTGATAACTGCTACAGGGTCACACAGTGGTCTGCTACATTTTCACAGTTGTTGATATCTATAGGAAATTCATCCATGTGGATCAACCCACATGAAAAGGGAAATTAAATATATATAAATATGTATTATATATTAATAAAGTTAAAGGAAGAGACACAACTATCTGAATAGTTGAATTCCTTTCGGATTATAAAAAAGTTCTTACAGGAGAAACCAACATAACTTTTAAATAGAAAAAAAAACATTTCTTTCTTCTCTTTCTTCCTTCTCCCATCCTGCAAAGATTCCATTGATGATTTTGCTTCTCTAGGGATATGCATGTCCTCTTAATTCAAGTCAACTCGACATGTCATCCTCGAAATATAATAGTTTGCTATAGTGTACATTATAGTAAAGAAGTTTTTTTTGAGACCCTAGGTTTTTAATTTTTTTTTGTTTTAAAAAGGGTGTGGAACGATCTGAATTTGCTAGTTGAAGATATTTTTGTGCGGTATTTTTTTCGGAAAAGAAAGTTTGTTTCAACTAGTATTAATTTTTTTTAATAATTTTTGGAGACAAATTAGAACTAGTTGTAACTAATGCAATATTCTCACAATGAGAATAGTATTGTCAATGTGTGATGACAAGATTGTTAACTTAAACTTTAATATTTTTTTTGAAAAAAAAAATTAAAGTAAAAAAGTGACAACAACCCATAGTCATAATTTCACTGCAAGATTGGCAGCCACAAACGTTGGAGAACTATTGCGTCTTTTTTAAAAAGGAGTATGACAGATTGATGGAAACAAAATAAAAAGGTGGTTGCTACTTTTGATTTGAAATTTATCAAGTTTTTTTATTGTAGGTATTCGATTTATCTTAAATTCTTAGAGTAGATTGTAATCAATTTTTTTTGTTAGGCCCCTATAAGATCTCTTTATATAAGTTGTTCTATAATTGTTTCATATGTGGTTAGTTTTAATTATTTTTTATGTGTTACAAAAAATTATGACATTGATAAGGACACTCAAACAAGTTTTCACAAAGCAACAAAAGGATAAGATGAACACTTTGATTGACAATTTGGGTAATCTCTTACCAAAATTTGATGTTCAAGATGACGATCTTATAATATTTGTGAAAAACATAACGAGAACTAAAAAGTTAATTCAAGAAGTTGTGTGGACTGGAAGTTTATTGACCACAGAGAAGAAATATATGACTTTACGATCTGCATAGTCTGATGAATCTCTTACCAAAATGAGATGTTCAAGACGATGATCTTATAATATTTGTGAAACACATGACGAGAATTAATAAGTTAATTCAAGCAGTTGTGTGGGATCGAGGTTTATTGACCACGGAGAAGAAATATATGACTTTACGATCTGCATTGTCTGATGATTTTAAAAAAAAAATTACTTGATAAATCTTGGGACAAGTTGCATTTCAAATGATCGAGATCTTACAATTCATTGGTCCAACATTTTATGAATAAATGAATCGACTTGAAAGTTAAGAAAATTGTGTGTCATTCTCATTGACTGCCTAAAAGAAATAAATTGCCTATAGACTTATATATAGATTTTATTTTGTTTATTCCTATTCACAAAGACATATTGCAGTAATAATGTGTATTTAGTTTGTACAATGATTGTTTATATATGACATGACTTATATGAATTTATAATATAATTGTTATCTTAATTATTATTACTAAGTGCTTCTATATTTGTTATGGAATTTATGCATATTTAATCTTGAATTTATGTTATTAAAGATAAGTGATTCTTAGATGATTGATTGTGTTAGATTTATGACATATTAGAAATAGGATGATGATTGGGAACTTAGTGAATTTTCGAATTTGAACCTTATGTGTAATGAATACTAACATAGTTATTAATTATTTTAAGAATTATTATGTACATGAATTTAGGTGAAAACAATGTACATATCATTTTTCTTTATACTTGTTTAAATCAGTATGTTAGCTACTGTAGAGAACATTATTGCCAAGCTTAACGAAAGTGATAAGCTTAGCGGTGATAACCATAAAATCAAGTATGTCCTGGAAGAACAAGAAACTCTTAAAGTTCTAAATGTGCCTGTGACACTTCCCGAAAATAGTTATACCCTCCAACATATGAAACTCTCAAAGAAACCTAAGATTAGTCAACAAGGAGAGAAAAATATTCCTATGACTAAGCTTAAGTGCTAAAACTGTACGAAGAAGGAACACTTTGCTCGTGATTCTTTTGAGCCTAAAAAGGTATATGACCTTATGAACAATTTATAGTGATATAAATGTTTCTTATTCTACTTTTTTTAACTGAATCACTTCTTATATGGATCATAGATTCGGGAGCCACCAAGCATATAGCGACAGAAATATATTCTTTTGTAGATCTTATTGACGAACCCCACGAGGATTTAAATAGGTGTATGTAGGAAATAACTCCAAAGAGGAGGTCAAAGGGATTAATACCTGCAAACTTGAAATGCGAGGTGGCTGTACATTGCTCCTACATGATGTATTATTTTTTCTAAATTCATCATAATCTAGTCTCTTTCTGAATGTTGATTAAAATGGGTTTTAATTTTTTCTTTCATGAATAGGGTATGAATATGTATTTGGGCTAGACAAAATATGGAACTAGTTATTTTTATGATCGATTCTTTGTATTGGATGTTTGTCAAAGTTTCAATAATAATAATATTGGTTTTTTCTGATTTACGTCTTCTACTTATGAGAACGATGTAAATACATGGCATACAAAGCTCGACCATATAGGTCAACAAAGAATGAATCGCTCAGCCAAAGAAGGTTTGCTTGGCACAATAATAAAGTAGAATTGTCTACTTGTCAATCTTTCCTAGTAAAAAATATGCTAGAAAACCATTTGGGAAAGACACAAGAGCTGATACTCCATTGTAATTAATTCATTCTGACATTTGTGGTCCAATAAATGTAAGAGCAAGACATGGTATTATTTATTTTATCACTTTTATTGATGATTTTATTCGATTTAGTTATGTATATTTGATTTCTTATGGATCTGAAGCTTTGAGTTGCTTCATTAAGTTTATGAACTTAGTTGAGGATCAATTAGATAGAAAAATAAGAGCTCTAAGATCCAATTGAGGAAGGGAGTATTTGTCTTATGAGTTCAGACGATTATTTGATGAAAAAGGAATTCAAAGACAATTAACTACTCCTTATACTCCATAACAAAATGGTGTTATGGAACAACGGAATAGAACCTTGTTAGAAATGGTTAGATCGATGATGGCACAAGCGAAATTGCCAATCACCTATTGGGGTGATGCTTTGCTCATTGTTGCATTTGTACTTAATCGTGTCCTCTAAGTCTGAAATCCGGGAAAGCAATGCACTTCGTTCCTGAACAAACTCTTAATGGGCTAAGGCCTGTTCTGCAGTCTTGGCATCCGACACAGTTTGAAGGCAATGAAGAGGGGTGCCAATGCGCTGCATAGAAATGGGTAGAGCTGCGTAGTTCACCTAACCAAGAACATCCTTAGTGGTCTGCATGGTCCAAACATGGACAGGAGCTGAGTAGGCCTCGAAGATCCAAAAACCATATGGAGAGCATGCTCACTCTTATCCTGGATAAGGACACACTGCATATGCTTCAGAATTAGGCTAGGCAGATTGATGGGAACGTTCACATCAACCAGTTCCATTAAGGTCAGATCGAAGTAACTAGCCTCAGAACGTCTTTCCTGGCGAGGGATGAGAATTTTATGGAACATATCAAAGTACAGACGATAAAGAGAGGACATTTTCCTTCATTAGACATGCCTGTGTTGTGCTAAGGCAGGGCAATCGGAGAATTTCCTTGAAATGTCAAGGGCAGAGGGAAGATTATCTAGAGGAGGCAATTCATGGAGAACATAATAATCCCATCCCTCATTAGGTACCCCTAAAATCCGTACAATGTCCTGAGCACCAAGATAAATTGATTTCCCTCTAACAGACGTGATGAAGACAGATTCACGAACCAGCCCCCGTCCATAAAATTCATACATTTTAGGTTTTGCAAACTTTCTCTAAGTATCACATGCTGAAGGAACAGGTAAGACCAACTCTGAAACTCTAACTTGGAGAGAAGAGTTTCCATATGA
Source organism: Solanum rostratum (assembly GCA_029948455.1). Classification (NCBI taxonomy): domain Eukaryota; kingdom Viridiplantae; phylum Streptophyta; class Magnoliopsida; order Solanales; family Solanaceae; genus Solanum; species Solanum rostratum. The sequence continues at coordinate 16,757,144 of CM057046.1, read as the reverse complement.
GACCCCCCAAAACCAGTAATAACATGGCCCCGAATGAGAGAGCGCTTTTGGAAGTGAATGAGGGATGGAAAATTGGGTCAGTGTCGTCAATGGTGGGTAGATCAGGGTCACTCTCAATTTCAGAATCATCTGAGGGACTAGGAGGAGGAACGTGTTTCTTGCTGGAAAAAGCCCTAGACTTAGATGGAGACTTAGTGGTGGAAGAGGCAGGGTTTTCTTGGGTGAAGGAGCAGAATGATTTCGAGAAGGTTTAGGGATCATATTCTTATGCACGTTCCTCCAAACTTGACTCACCAAAAGATCCCCAGATGGGGAAGAACCAGGAGTACCTTTTTGTTTCTTGCTCTGGTGCAGAGCCTGTAGAAGAGCCACCTCTTCTTGACGCCGGCGATTTCAAGTTTAAGGTGTTCGTGAAGAAACAGGTGGATGTACCCATTCATGAGAGGGGGAATTGTTAGAGACTTCGATGGGTTCACAAGTAGCTTTTCTCAGACGACGTCTCACTGGTTTAGGAATACGATCCTCACGTGGGGGAGCATCACCAGGAATTGATTAAATAGGACTGATATTCAATCCTTGAGAAGAAGCATCCCGGGGGTGATGGATCAGTTGAGAATTGAGAGAAGCTATTTTGAAACCCTCCCCATTTTGCAAAATCGGAAAAATCAATCGATAATGGAAGAGGCAAATTTGTCATCACATGAACCACCAAGACAAGTGAATCTGGATTTTCTAGTTCTTGCATGGTTTCGTTTTGGGGGTTTTGAGAAGATGCCATTGATGGAGGAGTATTTTCTTGATGGAACAATGGATGTGTTTCATATATACATATATATTGGGATGAGGAAGTGCAAGAGATGGATAGTGAAGAGTTTTGAAGGCACTAGGGACTGAATTTGAGTGGAAAGAGAAGAGTCAGGTGATTGGACTTCTTTAGAGGGCTGTCAGGTGAAAAGACCGGTGTATTTTTTGTGGCAAAAACACTGAGAGCTTAGGGAAGGGTGAGAACATGTTAGGGTACCCGGTCCAGTTATTAATTTCCAAGAAAAAGTGCACAACAATTATTACTTGATCTATTTCCAAGTTCCATCAGCCTCTGCACCTGAGCTAGTAATCATGCACACAGTAATACACATCAATGTCGTCCTAGTTCATTTTTCTGATTTATGGGAATGCACATAATGTGAGGAGTTGAATTGAGAACTTATTTTAATTGTCAGTGTAAAAACATATTTTCTACTCAAATATTAAGGGGAGTTTATGCAATCTTAATCATCCTCAGGTCTAACCTGATATTTTCAAAGTGTTCTCTATTTAGTGCTTTAGTAAAAATGTCAACAATTTGATTCTCAGTAGGACAAAGCATTATTAAAACAAGACCCTTTTCTACATTGTCATAAAGAAAATGATGCCTTATGTCAATATGTTTAGTTCTTTTAAGCTGAACTGGATTCTTTGCAATATTAATACACTGGTGTTATCACACAAAATAGGGACACAACCTACATCCACACAAAAATCCAGCAGTTATTACTTAATCCAAAGCAACTAAGTACAACATGACCCAGCTGCTACATATTTTGCCTCAACAGTTTACAAGCCTGCAGAGTTCTGTTTCTTAAGGGACCAGGAAATCAAACATATTCCAATGAAGTGAAACATACCTGAAGTACTTTTTCTATCCACTAAGTAACCAACATAGTCAGCATCAATTTACCCTACAAGATTGAATTACTACCTTTAGAGTACCAGAGCCCCCAATCTGAACTTCCTTTGAGATACATGACGATCCTCTTGACTGCTTTAAGGTGTGACTCCTTGTGATTAGATTGAAATCGAGCATAGAATCCCATACTAAAGACAATGTTAAGTCTACTAGCAGTGAGATACAAGAGAGATCCAATCATTCCTCTATAGAGCTTTTGTTCCACTGATAACCCTTTCTCATCCAAATCCAGTTTAGTGGCAGTGGCAATTGAAGTATCAATATCTTTGACATCCTCCATTTTGAATCTTTTGAGAAGCTTCTTTACGTAGTTTTGTTGATGAATCAGAGTTCCAGAAGAAGTCTGCTTAATTTGTAACCCTAAGAAGAAATTAAGTTCCCCCATCATGCTCATTTCAAATTCTCCATTCATCAGCTTGGAAAACTCTTGAGTCATGAGAACATTTGTTTATCCAAATATAATATCATCCATATATACCTGCACAATCAAGAAATCCTTTCCTTTTGTTTTTTAAAATAGAGTATTGTCAATTTTACCTCATGTGTATCCATGACCTAAGAGAAATTTTAACAATCTTTCATACCAAGCTCGTGGAGCTTGTTTTAATCCATACAATGCCTTGTCCAACTTGTACACATGATATGGAAATTTGGAGTTCTCAAATCCAGGTGGTTGTTTTAGATATACCTCTTCCTTTAAATAACCATTTAAGAAGGCACTCTTAACATACATTTGATACAGAGTGAACTCCTAATAAGCTGCAACTGCTATGAGTAGCCTAATAGCTTTGAGTCTTGCTACTGGAGCAAAAGTTTCATCATATTCTATTTCTTCTTTCTGATTGTACCCTTGGACCACCAGTCTTGCCTTGTTTCTTGTAACTGTTCCATGCTGATCAAACTTGTGTCAGAACACCCACTTCGTGCCAATGATGGTTCTTCCCTCTAGTTTGGGTACAAGATGCCATACTCTGCATCTCTCAAACTGATTTAGCTCTTCCTACATAACTATTATCCAATCCTCATCCTGCAGTGTTTCTCCTACCCTCTTTGGTTCCATCATGGGTGGAAAGACTTGGAATGCACACAAATTCTTCAGCCATGATCTAGTAGTGACTCCAAAAGTTAGATCAGTGAGGACATTTCCTAAGGGGTATGAGTCCTGATACTTGTAACTTTTTACCATAAACCCTTGAGGTTGTTCATCTTGTATGGAGTCAGATTGAGCAGATCCTGAATCAACAAGTTGAATTCCAGTTTCCATAGTTCCTCCTGACTGTGTGCCCTCTAGTTGTCTAGTAGATGGACCAGGTAGCATGGCTTGTTCCTCTGGTATGAGCTCTAGCTCATAGTCATCCTGCATGTCATTCTTGAAAACACCACTATTTTCATCAAAAACAACATGAATGCTTTCTTCAACACAGTTGGTTCTTTTGTTCAGTACTTTATAAGCTTTGCTATGTGAAGAATATCCTAAGAAAATTCCCTCATCACTTCTGGCATCAATTATTTCTAAATGATCCTTACCATTATTATGAATATAGCATTTGCACCCAAATGTTCTGAAATAGGAGATATTTGGTTTTCTTCCTTTAAGTAATTCATATAGAGTTTTACTTACTAACAATCACCATTGTTCTAGTCATATCTTCTAAAGTCCTATTTTCTATTATACTACTCCATTTTGTTGAGGAGTTCTTGGAGCAGAGAAGTTATGATCTATACCATTTGTTGGACAGAATTCTAAAAATTTTGCATTATCAAATTCAGTCCCATGGTTAGATCTTATAGAAATTAAGGAAGTCTCCAATTTCTTTTCTATTTTCTTGATGAAAATAGAGAAGACATCGAAGGACTCTTCTTTAGAAGCTAAAAAGAGTGTCCATGTAAATCTTTAGCAATCATCAATAATAATAAACATGTACTTTTTACCTCCTCTACTTTTTACTCTCCTGGGTCCACATAGGTCGATGTGAACTAGTTTTAAGCACTTTGTAGTACTTACCTGGTTCTTAGACTTAAAGGATGATCTTACTTGCTTCCACCTTACACATGCACTACATACTTTGTTGTCTTTGAACTTAGTTTTAGGTAACCCTACAACCATGTCCTTTGACGCCAGAGTATTTAATTGTTTTAGACTTGCATGTCCAAGTCCTTTGTGCAAAAGTAAAGGATCATTAGCAATAACACTCAAAAATTTTAAATGTGCGCGTAGCATTCCCATGATGTCAGCCTTGTACACATTTTTGTGCCTTTTGGCTGTTAAAATCATCTCCTTTGTGTCCAGCTTTTTGACCATGCAACCTGCAAAAGTGAAGGTTACTTTATTACCTTTATCACACAATTGAGAGATGCTCAACAATTTGTGCTTCAATCCATTCACATGATAGACTTCCTCCAAGGCCCTTGATTCACTTCTTCCAATCTTTCCAACTCCAACAACTTGATCTTTTTTCTATCTCCGAAGGAAACCTTTCCTCTTTTAAAAGGTGCAAGTGAAAGAAATTTGTATTTATCTCCAGTCATATTCCTTGAGCAAGCACTATCCATGTACCAATGCTTGCTTCCTTTCGTAGCAGTCTGCAAGACAGATTAAGGGTTATTTTTAGGAACCCAGACTAGCTTAGGCCCTTTTCTGTTGTAAAAAGGATGAATGAGATCCCTTCTTGCCCAACTTGGCAACACGTTACTTGACCTATTTCTTTTATCATTTTGTGCCTCTTTTTTGTACAGATGGTCTGTGTTCCTAATCTTAACATTGTTTGCAATTGGACACTCAGCAGTTGGATGTCCACTTTTTCCACAGAAGTAGCACAAATCAGTAGTGGTGACATTCTCCTAATGGAAACCTATTCTAGTTTTCTCATTGTAACTCCTACTTCCTAGATGGTTCACTATTCTTGATGACTGAGTCCACCTATTTTCCCTTTCTAGCTCCAATTTTAGGGTGGAAATTTCCTGAGTCAATTTTCTAACCTTTTTTTTCTCACCAAAGAACTCAATTTTACATTATTTCAATTCAGTTTCAACCTTTTGATATTCTTTACTTATTTTACTCTTACCTTTTTCAGCAACAATTAGTTTCAGAATCTCAAATTTTAAGTTCAGCACAAGTGTATCAATTTGTTCAACCTATTTCTTCAACTTGTGATTCTCTTCATTAGCTTCATTCAAGCAATTTTTTACCTCAAGACTTTCAATTTTTTTATCTGAAAAATCCTTAATTAGTTGATTCTTTTCATTAGCTATCTCTTGAAAAACATTTATCAATCCATTCATTAGCAAGATTAGCTTTCTTTTTTAAAAGAGATGCAACTTTTCTTTCAAGAATACTTACCTCAGATTTATCATCATCCTCTAGATCTGAATCCGCAGCTGTCATGAAAGCAGTGTCATCTACATTTTCAGTGTTTGAATCTTCCATTCCTGACCCCCAAGCAGCCATCATAGCATAATCTTCCTTTTCCATTTGTTTTACAACTTTTTCCTTCATCTCTTTCTCAGCTCTTTCCTTTTTCCACTCGTTTTCCCATAGTGGACACTGTTTAATATGATGATCCATTTTTCCACACTTGTAACACCCTAATTGGTTCTTGTCATCAAACCATTTTCTGCTTCCTGAGTCATCAGACCACTTTTTGCTACTTGTTTCTTTCTTGTATTTCCCTTTCCTTTTTTTGAGGAATTTTTTAAAATTCTTTGCTAGAAAGGCTATCTGATCCTCATCTAGATGTGATCTCTCATCATCAAAGGCTTCCTTTAAAGCTAGTGATTTATCATTGGCTGCTACTTCTTTCTTTTGATCTTCTATGCTCATCTCATAAGTCCTGAGATATCCAACCAGCTCATTCAGTGTCATAGTTTCAATGTCCTTAGCTTCCCTAATGGCAGTGACTTTCACATACCACTTGGCTTTGGGTAAAATTCTCAGGACCTTGTCCACTTGTTCCTCAGTAGTGAGAATCTTGCCTAGAGATGCAAGTTCATTGATGAGAAGTGTAAGCCTTGCCATCATGTCCTACAGAGACTCATTTTCCTTCATCTTGAACGTTTCATATTCAATGAACAACATAGCAACCTTGAACTTCCTAACCCGAATAGTTTTTTCATGTACAATAGTCAGGGTATCCCAGATTTGCTTAGCAGTAGTGCAGTTCGAGATCCTGATATATTCATCTGGTCCCAGACCATAGACCAAAATGTTTTTGGCTTTAGCATTTTTCCTCAATGCTATGAGATCATCAGCATTGAACTCCCTTCTTTCATTTGGCACTTGTTGACCTTCCACAGTTTTCATTAGAATGGTAGGTCCCACAATTATCCTATCCCAGAGTTCGTAATCCTCTCCTTGAATGAAATCTAGCCTTCCACCAGCCAAAATGAGTTCCATTGAAAAGTGGTATCCTCACAAATAATTGTCCTTCTCCATGTCCAAGAGGTAGTGCAGTGTTCATCTTGATCAATTCTTAGGTATTAACCTTTAACAAGAAAACCTGCTTTGATACCAATTTTTTAATTTGCACAACCTATGGATTTATCTAATCGAAAAATCAAGTTCACAGACGTGTTTCTATAAAGTAGAAATAAACGAGAACACAAAATTATTACGTGAAAATGCCTGGCTCACAAAAGATGAAAAATCACGACCTATACCTCTACAAGAATTTTTCTCAACTTCGCTAAATCAGTATGAGCCTCAACAAAAGATTACAAGATCATAGTAATCTAAGACACAAAAAAACTTCAAGGACTTCTTAACGACACATAAACCTCCCTAGGCTTATGCTCCCCACATCTCCGAGTTGCCCCCAACTTGAAGACTACACTTACTCTTAGTTTATAGTTTACTGAGATATGAAAAACATTTAGACTCAACACGAAATAGATTAACAATTTCCTAAATGTTGACTTCAATAAAGAACCAAACAACCTAATTGTTTCCTTAAGACTCTTAACTTCAACTGACTCTTTTTGCTTTTCGTCTTGATAATGTTCTGAGTCTTCTGAGCTCTTTTTATTGTTATCTCCCAGAGTTCTACTTGTCATTAGACTCCTTAGGTATTACATTGCAGAAGACTTCTTCATCAGCTCAAACTCCTCTTTTCCTGCTTCTTGCTCTATTAGAGTTCTTCACCTCATGGAACTCCTTCTTCACACCAACTCTTTTATTCACCTGTGATTGCTGAACCATCTTCCTATTTTTGTGCTTTCGACCTTATCTCCAAGAGCATTATCCATTCCTCTTCTTGTGGTATCGTGTCTTCTTTTCTCTGAGATAGTGCACGGAAGAACCTGATCAGTCAACATGTTTCATTGTCCTTTGTCCATCAGCAAAACTCTACTTAACCCAACATACCTCCATCGTTTTGATAAGATGCTTTTCCTCATAGCGTCTCATAAAGGTAAACGCACAAGAATAACATTAGTTAAATCCCTTGGAAGGTTGTTGAATAGGGATGACAATGGGGTAGGTGTGGGCGGGGTTGAGCTTAACCCGTAAATTTTTTAAATTGCCCCGCCTCGGATAATGACTTTTTTCATTTTCAACCCGCCCCGGCCCGCCTCACATAGACCTGCCCCGCTTAAATTTTAAAGTTTTTATATTTTTTAATTGAATTTAGTTTTTTAGCTAATTAACGTCTCAACAACTAATTAACTATTTTTAGTTGACATTTTAACAATTATTTCTTAATCATTACTTAAAAGTTTCTAATTAACATTTTAACAACTAACAATTTACCGGACATGTCTAGTTTAAAATTTAGAAAAAATAAAATTTAAGTCAATATTTCATATAAAAAGTTTATATCTTTGATTTTTACTAATTACAAAAATTTAATTTCTTCGAATTCCTATTTGATTTTGTTAAATATATTGTAAATTAGTTAGGAGTATATTTTCATTCCTAAATTTGTTAGGAGTATATTTTCATTCCTAAATTAGTTAAGAGTATATTTTGTAGCCTTATTTGTTGCTATCCTTGTGTATATAAATATCAGTCAAATAAAGAGATTGATTTGAAGAAAATATTCTTTCATGGTATCAGTTGCTTAGGGTTCTTAATCTGCCTGATCCGTCTTGGTACATGGACACTGGGGCTACTTCTCATATGACTTCCTTTTCAGGTAACTTCTCGTCTTATTTTAATTTGAGCACTCATCCCAATAATAATATAATTGTTGGTAATGGTTATAAAATTCCTATTCTTGGTAACGGTCACACTTGTTTGCCTTCATCTAGCCCGACCCTTTCATTAAATAATGTCCTTCATGCTCCTAAAATCATAAAAAATCTCATCTCTGTTAGAAAATTCACTACTGATAATTCCATAACTGTTGCATTTGATCCTTTTGATTTTTCTGTAAAGGATTTTCAGATGGGGAGGCCAATAATGAGGTGTGATAGCCGGGGCGACCTTTACCCAATTACTACTCCAATCAACAATCAAGCTACCTCTACTTTTGCCGCCATTTCTCCTAAACTTTGGCATGATTGGTTGGGTCATCCAGGTGCTCCTATTTTAGATGTTGTTAGACACAATAAAAATATTGATTGTAATAGACTTTCAAGTTCTAGTCTTTGTGGTTCATGTGTTTTGGGGAAACCTGTGAAGTTGTCGTTTGTTTCTTCGATTTCTCGTACGACTTTGCCATTTGATATAACACATAGTGATCTTTGGTCATCTCCCATTTTGAGTTCCGCAGGACATCATTACTATGTTTTATTACTTGATGATTTTTCTAATTTTTTGTGGACTTTTCCTTTAGCCCGAAAATCTAATGTATATGACACATTCTTGGTTTTTAGGAATCACATTCTCACCCAATTTGAACGTAATGTTAAAAACATATAATGTGATAATGGGAGGAAGTTTGATAATGGTCCATTTTGGGAATTCTGTAAAAAAACATGGCATGTCTTTCCGTCTCTCTTGTCCTCAAACTTCTTCACAAAATGGGAAAGCCGAAAGAAAAATTCGTACTATCAATAACATAAGTCATACTCTTCTTGCACATGCCTCACTTCCACCTTCTTTTTGGCATCATTCCTTACAAATGGCAACCTACCTTCTAAATATTCTTCCGAGCAAATTGTTTGGTAACAAATCTCCTTTGGAAATTCTTTATAAAAGGGAGCCTTCTTGTTCTCATTTATGGGTGTTTGGGTGTTTGTGTTATCCCCTTTTTCCATCTACAACTATTAATAAATTGAAACCCCGATATACTTCGTGTGTATTTTTGGGATTTTCCCCGAATCACCGTGGCTACAAATGCTAGGATTTATCCTCTCGTAAAATTATCATTTGTAGACATGTCATTTTTTATGAGAATTCCTTCCCCTTTGCAAAGTTACATACTCTTTCTTCTCAACATTATGATTTTTTGGACTCTGGACTAAATTCTTATGTTATTCAACATTTTAGAAATTCTAATGTTGCGTCCAACGACCCTCCACATCTTCCAAATCCTCCTGTCCAAACCACATCTCCTACGGCCCAATCTACTCCACCTGGCAGTCCCTCATCCCAGCCTGCCCAACCCACTTCTCCCCCTACTGAATCTTCCCAACCGCCCTCTGGGCCATCATCCCTTGGCAGTCCATCACCTCATTCCTCACCGCATACTTCCCCTTTGGCCCAAACACAGTCCACACCATCAAACAATTTAGCACCACATCACACTCAAATTCCTCTCCAGCAGCCAAGAGTTGTGACCCGTAGCCAAAATGGGATATTTAAATCAAATACGAAATATTCTTTTATTTCTGAGATTACAAGGTCACCTTTGCCCTGTAATCCGATTGCGGCACTCCGTGATCCAAATTGGAAAATGGCCATGGATGATGAATATGATGCTCTTATTAAAAATAAGACATGGGAGTTAGTGCCTCGTCTACCTAATGTGAATGTGATTCGGTCTTTTACTCATAAAGTCAAATCTAATGGTGTTTTTGAGAGGCATAAAGCACGTCTTGTAGGTGACGGCAAAACACAACAGGTTGGAATTGATTGTGGTGAGACATTTAGTTCGGTGGTCAAACTGGCTACAATCCGGACTATTCTTAGTCTATCTCTGTCCAAGGCATGGCCAATTCATCAATTGGATGTCAAAAATGCTTTCCTTCACGGTGAGCTTCAGGAAACTGTTTATAGGCATCAACCCTTGGGGTACAAGGATCGTACACATCCTGATTATGTTTGTCTGTTATGTAAGTCTTTGTATGGCCTTAAACAAACTCCCCGGGCTTGGTATAAGCGTTTTGCTGATTATGTTTTGTCCATTGGTTTCACTAATAGCCGGTGTGACAATTCTTTATTCATCTACAGCAAGGGTTCGGACATGGCTTACATTTTATTATATGTTGATGATATTATTCTTACTGCTTCTTCTGATGCTCTTCGGTGTTCTATCATGGCTCTTCTTAGTTCTGAATTTGCTATGAAGGATTTGGGTTTTTAAAATTATTTTCTTGGTATTGCTGTCACTCGACATAAGGGTGGTATATTTCTTTCACAGCGGAAATATGCTAAAGAAATAATTGAACGAGCCAGCATGTCCTCATGTAAACCGACTATTACACCGGTTGACTCTAAACCAAAAGCTAGTGCTACTTCTAGTGCTCCTTATGCTGATCCCACTCTTTACAGAAGTCTTGCAGGGGCCCTTCAATATCTCACTTTTACCCGTCAGGATATATCTTATGCTGTTCAATAAATTTGTCTCCATATGCATAATCCGCGTATTGATCATTTTAATGCTCTCAAAGGGATAATCCGGTATGTTAAGGGTACTTTGGATCATGGACTTCACCTTTATCCCTCTTCTTTCTCCACTCTTGTCTCTTACACTGATGCAGATTGGGGAGGGTTCCCGGACACCCGACGGTCTACATCCGGGTATTGTGTGTTTTTGGGAGACAACTTGGTCTCATGGTCCTCAAAATGACAACCCACATTGTCTCGTTCTAGTGCCGAGGCCGAATATCGTGGGGTGGCCAATGTCGTCTCTGAATCATGTTGGATCCGTAATCTTCTCTTAGAGTTGCATTGTCCGATTAAGAAAGCCACACTTGTATACTGTGACAATGTAAGTGCTATTTATTTATCGAGTAATCCAGTACAACATCAGCGTACAAAACATGTTAAAATGGATATCCACTTTGTTCGAGAGAAGGTTGCTTGTGGACAGGTTCGAGTTTTACATGTTCCATCCCGTTATCAAATAGCGGACATTTTCTCAAAAAGTCTTCCACGTGTCTTGTTTGAAGAATTTCGAGACAATTTTAGCATCCACAAACCTCCCGCTTCGATTGTGGGTGTGTGTTAAATATATTGTAAATTAGTTAGGAGTATATTTTCATTCCTAAATTAGGTAGGAGTATATTTTCATTCTTAAATTACCTTGTAGTATTGTAAATTAGTTAGGATTATATTTTCATTCCTAAATTAGTTAGGAGTATATTTTGTAGCCTTATTTGTTGCTATCTTTGTGTATATATATAAATATCAGTCAAATAAAGAGATTGATTTGAGGAAAATATTCTTTCAGATTTTTTGAACCCGCAACCCGCTCCACCCCGCATTAGTTATAAAAATAGCTACTTCAACTCGTCCCGCACGCACATAGCTCTAAATCCACCCCGCCCCGCCCTATTGTCATCTCTATAATGCTGAATCTATCCACAGATACACTTTCACAACTATGCTTTTCATCCTTAGGAGGCATCATATCATAAAACAGAAATTGTTTATTGTTTGCAGCTAAGTTAAACCTTTCTTTCGGACAAAATGCATGACTAATGTCTTCAACTATTTATAGCTTCAAATCTTGAGAGATTACTTTGGCCTTTTAACTCTTTGGGTTCATCACTCTTTAATTCACATCTTGAAAATAGACAGAGCGAAGAAAGCAGGCTTTGTCCCAGCTACTTGGCTGCTTCCAAGCCCACCTTCTGGTTGTCAATTTTTACTTCACTAAAAATCAGTCTCTTTCCTTTCCCTAAACAATTTCTTTTAGAAAAAACTTAATATTTCTGGAATAAAAAAAAGAGTTTGAATAAGTGAATTATTCAAAAGTTCAAAATAAGTGTCAAACTTTTCTTTTCATATTTATCCTTTCTTTTAATAAGGTTTTTAATTATTTTACATTTTCTAGATGAATATTTTGAAAATAATCAAAAGGATAATAGTAAAAATAGCCTCAAATCTATGTTTTTAGTTAAATCTTTCTTTATTACTTCCTCCATCTCATTTTAATTGAATTTGTGAGGTAATGCATACATATTAAGAAAAACATTCAGAGACAAACTTTACATCATATATTTTCACTATTGCCCTCTGTGAAATCATAAATATATAGTGTAATTTATCTCCTTAAAAATATAAATCTTCAATAAATGAAAGGGCAAATATGGAAAAGGTTTCAAGCATTCTTCTTGAACTTTGAATAATTTAACTATTTTGAACATTGAAAAAAGCCTGAAAAATTCAATTAATTTGAGACGGAGGAAGTAACCTACGGTAATCATCTTGCACCTGTAGGGATTATTTGATGCCAAATATAACTAAGATGTCCATTTATTAAAACTATGTAGTGTTACTTCTTTAGGTCCTTATGGTAATCATCTTGTACCTATAGGGATTATTTGATGCCAAATATAACTAAGATATCCATTTATTAAAACTATGTAGTGTTACTTCTTTAGGTCCCACTTTATAATATAATAAAATAAATAAAAAATAATCAAATATGTCATCAAACTTTAACAAAAAGTTCATTTATGTCATCTATTAAAAATTTGGCTCAAATATGTCATTGTTATTAAGAAAAAGGCTCATCTATGCTATTATTTTTAACAGTAATTTTACAAAATCACTTTTTACACATGACATGTTTTAATTTGGCCACATTATTTTTTTTAAAAGAAAACAAATTCTAAATAAAATTAAGAAAAAAATCCACCAAAATAAAAACCAACCAAATTATAAAAAAAGAAAACTCATAACCCTCACAATTCTTCGATTAATGGTGCAAGTGTATCTTCAGATGCTTTAACTCTTGAAGTAAGTGGTGTAAGTGATCTTAGGATCTGGAACACCATGGCAAAATCGTGATTTTGGATGGGGTTTGTTCTTAATTGATGGTAACACCTTGCAGGTCCTGAGAAAAAGAATTCAACCCAATTTAGGTATGAAACTCACACACTATGGAAAAATCGTGATTTTGGATAGGGCTTGTTCTTAATCTTATGGTAACACCTTGCAGGTCGTGAGAAAAAGAATTCAACTTAATTTAGGTATGAAACTTACACACCATGGTGAGAGTGGAATAAAAGATAGAGGTGTTACTCAAACTAATAAGTGATAGTTTATGTATGAAACTTACACTTCCAATATTTTAGATATGAAACTCAAAAAAAGATGATAGCTCAGGTGTGTTTTCGACACTAATCTCTTATTTATTTTTAATTATTCTTAAACTACTCCCTCCGTCCAATTTTACTTGGCCTCTATACTATTTTGGGATGTCCAACAAAATTTGTCCACTTTCTAAAAATTAATGAATAATTTACCTATTTCCATCCATTTTATCCTTATTTAATAGTACATTAAAATTTTCAATATATTGGAATTACTATAAGTCAAAGTTAATCTTTCAAAGCCTAATAAATGGTTGAATATACATCCCTCCATTCCAATATAAATAAAGTATGTTGCTTATTTAACCATGTGTCATTTTAATTTTTTTTTTTAAGTTGAAGGCTTTTATTTTTCTTGAAGAAATGGAAAGGTGTCTTGTGCACTTATGATTGTGAAAACTTCAAGGAGTTTTTATTATTGACACAAATTGTTTTAGTTAGATTTAATTTATTTTAATTAATTAGATGACTTATATTAAATAGGGATAATTTGGTAAAATTATTTCTATCATTTACGGTTCGTTAATCTTTATGTCAAGTCAACAGGGGCCAAGTAAAGTTGGACGGAGGGAGAACTATTTAAGAAATGTAAAGTACTTCATCCATCTATCTTTATTTATCCATTATACTAATTTGAGATGTTTTACCCTTTTGTGTCTATTTTACCTTTATTATTGAATAATACTTATTTTTCAATGTTTAGATCACTTATACTTAATAAAGGTGATTTGGTAAAATTACTTCTATTATTTTCTACTTCTTAATTTTTATGTCAAGTCAATAATGGACAACTATCGCCAGATAGAGAGAGTAGTTTCAAACTTCAGTTAATGAAAGAATAAAATGGGGTGGGGTGGGGTGGGGGTGGGGGATCCCAACAATTCTTTTGAACTTAAAAAAAATTCATTTATTTTAGAATGGACTAATGGGAGTACTATATGGGCATCTTCCTATAAATATTTATCTCATATTATATTCGACACTTACTAAATTAGGATAGAATTAATTATTTTTTTTCATTTTATCCCACCATTAATTAGTATATTAATGAGTTTTTTCTAACTTATTTTAATGATCATTGATAAATAAAGGGTAAAATGGTAGAGCTCAATATATTATTTATAATTTTTAAATAATTATGTAAAAATGAAAAGTTCTCATATAATATGAGACAGAAAGAGTAATCCTCTTCATTCATGGCCCTAACCAAAAGTGGGATGACCTTACGTGACATTCAGGCTTATTGAACTTATGGTAAATTCCGGGAATTAATAGCCTTTAATATTTGGATCATTTAGCATCAATTAATAATTGGAGTATGGTATAGTATCTTTTTTAAAAAATATTTAAGCACTTATATTAAAAATTATTTTTAATATTATTCTTTATTTTAAATTATGAAAAATAACACAGCAATTCATTTGATATGGAGACTTGCTTAGACTTGGCTCCCTTCTATTGCATTTTTCTTTCATTTTGTCAAGTACAATTATAGATGAGAGTTATGTATCTTATTCAGTTTTAAAGGTCAAAATTTTAATACATTAACAAATATTATAATCATTAAATCAACAAATTTTAAAAATTGACTCTCCAAAGTTGATAAGAACAAGATACTATCCACAAATATTCATTAATATTATGAATTTCTTCTTATATTTCTATATTCAATTAAAATGTAGAACATGAATCTAACAAAATATTTTATCTAGCACAATAAACAACAAAAATATTTTGGCTTTAAAATAATGTTTTTAAAATTCAAAAAAACAATAAAAAAATAAAATAACCTTTCCTTTTTTTCCTCCTTCACACACAATAGCATACTTTGTCCTTTATAATTTTGATATTTCACATTTTTAATCTCAATAACCTCTCGTCTTTTTTTTTTAAATTATTGTTTTTATTTCATATTCTTTTATTATATGTTTTTTGTCAATGTTGATAATTCATACCTTCTATTTTATTTCTCTAACATAATATTTGAAGAATAAAATTTAAAGGGACAAAATAATTTAATCAATCCTCACATTAAATATCGTACAATTATATTTTTGAATAATAAAATATATAAAAAATAATATTAATGAATATTAAAATTTTATGGGGAGTATCTTGTTCTTACCAAATTCGGAGAGTAATTTTCAAAAATTTATAGACTTCATTATGATCGTAATACTTGTTGACGTAATATAATTTTGACCTTGAAAAATTGAACAAGACACATCTCTCTCATCGAAAAATAAAATTGATGAAATGGAGGAAAAAATATAATGAAGGAGAGCCAAATCCGACTTGGCCAATATGTAAAAGCTACATTGAGGTCTTATTTCAGCTATATGTTACTTTTAACTGCAGGAATTTAATTTAAACTTGGTAAGTCTTTTCAGTCCAATAAGATTTCATTTATTTCCTTTTCTTTTTTTGTATATAAATTTATACCACTAGACATAGCGTCTAGAAGCTTTTTATTAAAAGAAGATAACCTCAGTAGGATAATTACAAGCAAGGAGAGCTAGACCTTACCTTGTCTAACCAAATGAGGTAACAGACCTCAAATGATGATACTTAAATAAAGAAAAAATATAAAAGCCAAGAAGAAGATTGAGTTATCAACCTCAAAACTTCTCTTTAAAGATGCATTGAATTATAATAGATAGATAGCCATCTAAAATAATTTGACGAAGTATTTTTCATGCCATGTTGTTCATTAACTTCCTATTATCAGCTCAATATAGGATATAATTTTTTGTAGAATTTTTGTTGTTCTACTTTGAAGGTTAGAGTTTCTTCCATCTAAGCCGTCTTATTTGATCCAATTCCATGATTTAACAAAGAACGATATAAAAGTTAACCTTCTATTATAACAAGCTAAGTTCGTTTTCTTCTGAATACTCATCAGAAATGATACTATATTGATCAATCATCAATTTAAAATTTCACTGCTCGTAGAATTCGATGAAGAAAATATAAACACAACTCTAGAAGTACCATAGACCTACACCTACAGATATCAACATTAAGTTTAAAAATGAAACCAATATAATTGACCAACTAACAGTCTAAGTGTCCTTGATTTCTACATATGGTGATGCTCGAGGATAACTTACGAGTTCCTTCAAATGTTGATTATCATGTGTGGCATTACTTTGCTTGCACCGCTCAATGATCATCCTCTCAAGTTTTGGAGAACGAGCAAGCATAACCTGCATCAAGTACATTTCAGTTGGCGTCCCTTTGAATTTCCTTAACCTCACGGTTCGAATCATCCTCAGAGCTTCACTCACTTCCTTTTCTGCCTTAGCCAAGAAATCATACAGTTCCTCTGTGTGACGTATTGTTTCATTAACCTGAGGAGAAAATCATATTGTAAAATGTGGTCAAATCTTTCAAAACTCAGTGAAGCTTAAATACATTCGTACACATTCTATAAACAAGAAATTCAAGAGGGCCAATACCATAGGATTTAATACCATGACGTGCACCTAATCACTTGTGTGTACATACATATGGAATCACTCGTAATTGCTAGTCAAGGTGTCTCTTACCTTGACAACTCCATCTATTTCAAGTTCAATAAGGTTAGGTGAATTCTGTAATATGCAAAGTGCACAGGCAATACGTCTATCAGAAATCTTCAAGTAAAAAATTCTCAGGCTTTGCAAGTTCAGTGATACATCAAGCATATCTGGCACATGCACTGACCATAAGTTCTGAGAGGCGACAAAAACATTAGAGATTAGTTAGTACTTCACACTGCAAGTTAGAAAATATTACAAATAAAAAAAAAATCAAGTCAAGTCATTTTCTTGCCTTTAGGGATGAGCCATTCAACAATAGGTGCTTAATCCTTCTGAATATTGGGTTCACATTAAAACACTCAAATGTTATGGTATAGCTGCTAACTATAGACAAGTTCATAAGTTTTGGCGAAACCATATCAACAGAATCAACATCAACACAAAATTTCAACTCTAATGTCTCAAGCATTGGCAGAACAACAGTAGTGCTTTTTATCAGCAGGACTGACAATTTCAGAATGTTCTAACTGAAGGCTAAAAAGATTGGGGAATTGGCTAAAAACAGCCAGCCCAAAGATGCACGTTGTCAGCTTTAAATTTGTTAACGTTGCACAAGTAAATATGTTATCAGGCAACACATATTTTTGATCACTGGCCATATCTAGAGTGAGATTCTGCACACCATGATTTGTTACGAATATGATGCATCAATCCACATCTGACTGAGATAATCTGTGTGTTTCAGAGATAAGATGAAATCCCAGAATATTTCCAGTATGTTGCATTAGAATTCTATGAATTACGCTTGCAGGAGAAGCGCCAATACTAGATAGATACTCAAAAAACAGGGGATCAAACACAAGGTGTGGCAGTGTGACCATAACTTTCTCCATTGTTTCGATAAGATGCTAGTACTTGCAGCATATTTGATGGGCATGAGCTCTAGTATTTTATGTAGTATGTTATTTAGTAAGTCACAGATAATAAACTTGCTCACATCACTAGCTACCTTCCCTCTGCCTTCAAATTTAGATTTATATATACTTCAAACTTCTCATGTTTGTTCATTTTCCCGTTTAAAAAATCAAAGCTAGAATTAGTATTTGATTAAATGTTCAGAAATAAATGGGTACCCCAAATAACAAAATGAATGAGGTATGTACATGTATCTTAATTTTTTTTTTTAAAATAAAAATATTTTTAACTAAAGATTGTAATTATTTTTGACAAGCGATCAGATGTGTAACTTTTCTGTTATAAAATCCAAATTTGTTTCAGAACTAGCCAAACCGATCATTTACATCCATGGCCCAATTAGTTCTGTTCCACTTTTCAGAAAGTAAAAAGAGGAATTTTCGGATATAACCATTCAAAAATATCTTAATTATGCTCCATAATTATAGTTGAGATAATTACATTTCCTAAATATAATGACAACGTTGGTATGATTCGCATTGCATTTGTGTACGTTTGTATGATTTGTTATACAATTCGTAGTTTTTGTAAAGTGTTTGTATATTTCACTATACAATTCGTGGATGATGTTTGTATAATTCACTATATAATTCGTACTGTTTGTATATTTTACTCTATAATTTGATTCCCAAACAATTATTGCAGTGTTTATATATTTCACTATACAATTTGATTTACACACAACTTTTGTATAATTGTGCACAATGTTTGTTCAAATCGTGTAAATTATACAAAACTCAAACTGTAAATGTAGCTAGATGTTTGCCACAAACCGTAATTAATTCAAACTATACCTATGTTAACTAATTAACTACGATGTATTTGCTTATTCGCGTAATTTTTCTAAGTAAGTAAGAAAGGGCTCGGCCCAACAAAATTTGAGCTGTTAAATATTGCGTTGATATGAATCAATCGATTTGGAATCAGAGTATAGAAATATATGTAAATGATATTAAAATTGTAATACATTATGAATCCATTATTTCAAAAGTGTAAGGAGTCCAATAAAAGTTGTCAAAGAATGAACTAATAAAAATCAATATCATGGATCCATTTTTGACCAAAGATCTTGATTCAAGCCCTAGAAATAGAAAAAAATCTCGACAGACGACTTTTTGTTTCTTTAAAAAATCTCACGTGATGCAAAAATTAAATTCATCGAGACCTAAAACTAATAACGAATTTCTAGAGGTAAACCAAAAAGAACCAATAGAATACTAAACTTATCTTGTCAATCCTTGATTTACTGGTTTTTTGGCCAAACAATCAAAATATGATTTTTCTTATATTTTTTATATATGATGTTTGGTATTTATATTGAGGATCGAGTAAATTTGAAGTCACATAAAAAACATAATTTCTAAAAAAGACGATTCTATACTTAGAATCTAACCTAAAATCTCTAATTAAATATAAAAAAACACTTACCACTCCATGTCACGGCCAGGGAGGGTACCCTAGGCATGGCTGGTACCCAGAGACTATTGCTAGTCCCCAAGCGAACCACTCAATTTCAGGACAGTCATCCAACATCAAGCATAGCGGAAACAATATAATAAGGTCGTGAGCTACATCAATAAGAAGGGTCAATGGCCAATAAACTCAGTCTCAACATCAATGATAAGTAAATAGTATTACTAACTCAACTCTAAGAGGGAAAGATCACACATCAAATCTCAACTCATGTCTATGAAGCCTCTAACTCAACTAGATAGTCTAAGAAGGTACCATGACAAGCCATGGCTAACCAGCTCAATAAACAAAATAACAAATAAAGAAAAAGGTCTCCTCCAGATAGCAAGGAGGGCTCACCAATGACTAAACTCAGAATCTCTGAACCTCAATGATGCATCTACTGAAGTCTTCTAACTCTTGTATCTGTATCATGAAACGATGCAACGCCAAGTGGCGTCAATACATGGAATGTACGGTATGTAAGGCGGCTGAATATAATAGTACAGATAGAACAGTATAGGGATAACATCAACTCAACATCATACTACACCAGAATGTCAAATGTCTATCTAAAGCGAGAAAAAAGTAGACAAATGACCGTCAACATCTCATCAATACATCAAACTCATCTCAAGGAAACTTGAATCAACTCAAGGACTTATGCCCATTTAGGACAAGGATAAAAAGTAGGTAATAGAACATCAACATCCATCAGACTCATACCATCACATCAATATCGTCTTACTATCATGTAGGACCTAATCGGGAGTTTCTATAACCGACAACCATCACCTATGAGTCAGTGATGATACAATGGAGCGATGTCGTTGTCACATCCATCCAGTACCCTGCCCGGGTAAAAGACATCACCATCAGTGGATCCACAAGAAAACATATCAGTCCTTTTTTGGGACAAGGAAACATCCACATTGCGGTTTGATCCTCTCTCCTATGCGGGACACATAGCTAATGAGTTTGAGTGGGACTCACTCTCACACATTTCGGTGCTCATAAAACATTATCATCATCGGTCCCCTAGGGGCATAGTACATCAACATCAACATCATCATCGTCTGTCCCATAGGGACAGTACATCAACATCAACTCATCAATATCAACATCAACATTGTGGACTCAAAATATTCTTTTAGAATTTAGTTTTTAAGTTTTAAGACTCATGAACATCACTCTCATCAACATCATCATCAAGACTCTCATCAATTTAGACCACAATCACAACATCACAAACATCATCATCGAGGCTCTAGACTCATCCCCTAAGCTCATTCTTGCATTCTTTAGTACAATAGACATAAAATTTTGTAAAATCATTCATGAAAACAAGTTATGCAGTAAAATAGTTTATGATGATAATCAATTTAAAAAAAATACATGAATTAAAAAGAATCTCAAAAGAATACTCAAGGATTTTCACATATATCTCATCATCATCTATCATAGACTCAATTTACTCAAAGGGGGCACATGGAAGATCAATCCTACGCTTTAGGTTAGCCTTACATACCTAGGATGATTGCTATCAACACAAATTCCTTGGAACATCCTCTCAACTCCTCAATCTCGACTCTCCTCTACTCTTCTCAAGCCCTAGCGTATTAGCGTTGTTAGGAAGAGGATTTAGAATGGGGGTTTAGACACTTTGTTCGTGAAAATGACTTATATTGGTCGTGCATGGGTTTTAGAAGATGTTAGGAATGGACCAGAATGCCCCTCAAATTTTAAGAAATTTTCCAACCGCGAAATAACCTAGTCCGATGCGGAATGGTCGCGTACAACTCATTTTTGGCAAAAATCGTCCTGAACGGGTTTTCTCAATTCCGTTGAAAATTTGTGGAAAAACATAAGTCACCCTTCGCGATGTGTCCGCGACGCGGCTCTGTCTACTATTTTGTGTCCCTGAACGAAAAATTATCTTTTGACTCATTCACTCTAAAAATCGACTGAGACCCTTCCCGCACTCAATTTATTGCATTGATCACAAATTCAGCCTCAGATTTGCCATCCGAGCATCGAAAGACGCGTTATGCGAACCTCTCTTATCTAGGAGTATTTTGATAATTTTACCAGGTATTACATCAACTCTTGGGAGCTCTTCTCACATTTCTTAGATCACTGAAACTTAACCTTTTTCTGGGTCAGCTTGGTCAATGGTGCAGATAGGGAAGAGAATCTGTCAACAAATCTGCGGTAGTAGCCTGCCAACCCCAAGAAACTCTTTTTGTCTGTTGGAGAGGTTGGTCTTGGCCAGTTCTTAACCGCTTCATTCTTCTGGATATCTACTCGAATTCTGTCACCCGAAATCACATGGCCTAAGAAAGCCATTGATTTGAGCCAAAACTCACACTTTGAGAACTTCACATACAATTCATGGTCCTTAAAAGTCTGAAGGACAATTCTAAGGTGTTTGGCATGCTCCTCCCCATTCTTCGAATACACCAAATATCATCAATGAACATGATTACTAACATGTCAAGGTAGGGTCTAAACACCATATTCATCAAGTCCATGAAAGCCGCAGTGCGTTTGTCAACCCAAAGGACATGACCAAGAACTTAAAGTGGCCATATCTAGTCCTGAAAGCTTTCTTTGGAATGTAATATTCTCTCACTTTCAACTGGTGGTAACCCAATCTGAGGTCTATCTTTGAAAAGCATGAGGCACCATAAAGTTGGTCAAATAGATCATCTATCCTGGGAAGAGGATATTTATTCTTGATCGCAACCTTGTTCAATTGCCTATAGTCTATGCACATCCTGAGAGACCCATCCCTCTTCCGTACAAACAGAAGGGGAGCACCCCAAGGAGAAACACTTGGCCTAATAAAGCCCTTCTCTAACAAATCCTTCAACCGCTCCTTCAACTCTTTCAACTCAGCGGGGTCCATTCTATATGGGGGAATTAAAATAGGCTGCATGTTGGGAAGAACATCAATCCCGAAGTCGATCTTCCTATCAGGAGGGACTGCAAGCAAACCCTCAGGGAACTCATTCACAAATGAAACTAACTCAAGAGTATGGGACTCATATCATCAGATTTAACTCGCACGAGGTGGTAAATACAACCTTTAGAATTTAGCTTTCTAGCCCTCAGGTAGGAAATAAACTTATCCTTGGGTGTAACAGTACTTCCCTTCCACTCTAAGACTGGTTCATTGGGAAATTAGAATTTGACAACTCAGGTCCTACAATTTTATGGAGGCATAGCAGGCATGGAGCCAATCCATACCAAGGATTATGTCAAAAGTCAACCATCTCCAACTCTACTAAGTCAACCAAAGTATCCCTATGATAGATGGATACTACACAATCTCTATAGACCCTCTCAGCTAGGATAGACTTATCAACGAGAGTAGAAACAGTATAAGGCTCAAGAAAACACTTTGGAAAACTCTCGAATTTATTGGCCACATAGGGAGTCACAAAAGATAAAGTGGCACCCGGGTCAAGTAATGTATAACAATTATGAGAAAAGACTCGGAGCATACCCATAATAACATCTGGTGCAACCTCTTGGTCTTGTCGATTACCCGTCGCATACAGATGGTTCGTCCCACCTCCCGTACTCGCAGTAGTAGCCTTCTGATGACTGGCCCCTGGGGGCGCTGTAGAAGACTGAGCATTGTTACTCCCATTACCCCATCTCCTCATCGGACACTCACCCTGAAAATGGCCATGTTGTCCACATGGATAATAAGCATTTGTGCCCTCACGGTATGCACCAAGGTGAAGTTTTCCACATCTGCCACAAGGTGGCTTTCCTCTCGAGCCTTGGGTCATGCTAACTTGGGATTGAGGATCCTGAGCTCTGAAATTCTGGTGACCATAAGATTTCTGCTCACACCTATTTTGCTAAACAAGCGCACTTTCCACCAAGGGTGCATAGCTAGAAGACCTCTTCTGAAGATAAGTTTTATCACCCTTATGCTGCTTATGTTGGCTAGGCTCATGCCCTGCCGATTTGGCCATCTTACTCTGCTGCTCTTCTCTGTCCTCTTCTTGTCCTCCTCAGTTCACTAGGCATAAACCGTAAGTCTAGAAATGTCCATGCTTGGGATCAGCAATGCGGCCTCACACTCTCTCTTTACATGCCTGCCTAATCCAAACACGAACTCATCTCTCGGGCATATCGAGACAACTGAATGAACTTGAGGTTGTACTCCTTGACAATCATCTCCTCTTGCTTCAGATTCATGAACTGCTCAACCTTCGCCTCTCTCAACTCCTAGGGAAAGAAGTGATCAAGGAAAGAATTCTCAAACTCCTTCCACTCAGCAGGTTCAGCATCCTCACCTCTACCGTCTTCCCATTGGTTATACCAAACATTAGCAATATCTTTAAGCTGATATGAGACAAGCTCAACTCCCTCAACATCATTCGCATGCATAGCCCTCAAAATCTTGCACATCTCATCAATAAAGTTAGCGGGTCTTCCTTAACCTTAGACCCCGTATAGACTGGCGGGTTCATCCTCAAGAAATCTCTGAGCCTCGTTACAGCTGTAGGCTCTTGGGAGCCGGAGCTAGGGGACTAGGGACCTCGGCTATTACTCTGGGAGGCCACTAACTGAGTGAGCATAGCAATGGCTCCCGTGAAGTCTGCTTCCGAAGTAGAGGCTGACTGAGCAAGTGGTGCCTGTGCGATATCAGTAGCTCTAGCAGGTTGACCCCGTCTCCTCATCTCAGGCTAGGTAGGGACCTCTGGTGGGGACCATGGCTACCCAACTCAATAAACAAAATAACAAATAAAGAAAAAGGGCTCCTTTAGATAGCAAAGAGGGCTCACCAATGACTAAACTAAGAATTTACAAACCTCGACGATGCGTCTGCTGAAGTCCTCTAACTCCTGTGTCTGCATCAATGATGCAGCACCGAGTGGCGTCAATACGTGGAATGTACGACATGTAAGATGGCTGAATATAACAATACAGATAGAACAATATAGGGATAACATCAACTTAACATCTTACTCTGTCAAAATGTCAAATGTCTATCTAAAGCAAGAAAAAGAGTAGACAAATGAGTGTCAACATCTCATCAATACATCAGACTCATCTCAAGGAAACTCGACTCAACTCAAGGACTTATGCCCCTTTAGGACAAGGATAAAGAGTAGGTAATAGAACATCAACATCCATCAAGGCTCATACCATCACATAACATCCGAGCACTATCAATGTAGGACATAACTGGGAGTTTCTCTAATCGACAACCATCACGTATGAGCCGGTGATGATACAACGAAGCGATGTCGTTTCCATATCCATCCAGTACCCTGTCAGGGTAAAGGACATTACCATAAGTGGATCCACAATAAAAAACATCAGTCCTCCTTTGGGACAAGGAAACATCTGCACTGTGGTTCGATCCTCTCTCCTACGCAGGCCACGTAGTTAATGAGTTCGAGTGGGACTCACCCTCACTCACTTCGGTGCTCAATACTCCTCCCAGAACTCGACATGCTCATAAAACATCATCATCATCGGTCCCCTAGGAACATAGTATATCAACATCATCATCGGCCCCATAGGGACATAGTACGTCAACATCAATATCGTCATCAATATCAACTCATCAATATCAACATCAACATCGTGGACTCGAAACATTCTTTTAGAATTTAGTTTCAAGTTTTAAGACTCATAAACATCACTCTCATCAACATTATCATCCAGACTCTCATCAATTTAGAGTACAATCACAACATCACAAACATCATCGTAGAGGCTCTAGACTCATCCCCTAAGCTCATTCTTGCATTCTTTAGTACAAAAGACATAGAATTTTGTAAAATCATTCATGAAAACAAGTTATGTAGTAAATAGTTTTTGATGATCATCAATTATTTAAGAAAAATACACGAATTAAGAAGAATCTCAATAGAATACACAAGGATTTTCACATATAACTCATCATCTTCAATCATAGACTCCATTTACTCAAAGGAGGCACAAGGAAGAACAATCTCATGCTTTAGGTTAGCCTTAGATACTTGGGATGATTGGTATCAACACAAATCCCTCGGAACTTCCTCTCAACTCCTCAATCTCGACTCTCCTTTACTCTCTTCAAGCCCTAGCATATTACCGTTGTTAGGAAGAGGATTTAGAATGGGGTTTAGACCCTTTCTTTGTGAAAACGACTTACATTGGTCGTGCATGTGTTTTAGAAGATGTTAGGAACGGACGAGAATGCCCCTCGTATTTTTAAAAATTTTCCAGCCGTGAAATAATGCAGTCCGCGATATGGACTAGTTGCGTACAACTCATTTTTGGCAAAAATCTTCTTGAATGAGTTTTCTCAACCCCGTCGAAAATTTATGGAAAAACATAAGTCACCCTTCGCAATGGGTTCGCGACGCGGCTCTGTCGCGCACCTCCACTGTTTTGTGCCTCAGAATGAAAAATTATCTATTGACTCGGTCGCCCTAAAACATCGACCAAGACCTTTCCCGCACTCAATTTATCCCGCTGATCACAAATCTGGCCTTGGATTCGCCATCCGAGCATCGGAAGATACATTATGCGGTCCTCTCTCCTCTCTCCTCTAGGGGTATTTTGGTAATTTTACCTGGCATTACACTCCACCGACGAAATTATCTATATCTATATCTATACTAAAAGCGTGAAGGCCCTTAGAAATGTTATTTGAACTTTTTGCCCTTCATTAGAATACTCAACTTTAGATAAAATTGTCATTTCACTATTTTTCTTTATTTATTATTTTATCTTTTATTTATTTAGTTTCGAGATTCACTTTTGGATTTTAATTTCTTTATATTTAGAATTCACTTTTGATTTAGGACTACTCTACATAAGTAATTATCTAGGCTATGAAGAAAAGGAAAGAAAAAATATTATTATTATTCTAATATTTAAGACTTTGAAATTAATTAAATTTTGGTTATCAAATATTTTGTAATAAAAGTATGTAATATAACAAATATAAAAAGGAAAAGTTTTAGTAAAATTACATTGGTAATATTAGACTACTCCTTTAAAATTTAGGAGTCTTTTTTCCATATAAAATTTTAATCAATTAATTATTTAACTTATAACAATTCAACTCCAAATTATTACTTTATATAATCATAAACTATTAACATATCTATATTATAAGTAATTAAATTGATTTTTTCATCCTTGCTAGTACACAATAGATTAAACTATTGTATTAAACTAATAATATTTATTTTATTTTGTTTACATAATATCGTATTTATTTTAACAAGTACTATTTTATATATAATTTTTAAATTGACATGACTAATACGTGCAAAACATGTACACTTAACTATGAAATATGAATATTTAGCACTAGACCAACAAAGTAAGACTAGGCATAACACATTTTAATTAATTTATTTTATCCTTAAATAAAGTTTACTTTCTCCTATATTTACCCAACAAGAGGATGTGAAGAAAAGTCAAAAAAAAGATGTATGGTGATACAATGTTTATAGACCTGCTTTCAATTATTTCCAATTAAATGTTTGTTACTCCAACAACAGAAACCATTAGTAAGGAATATTTTTTTTAAGATTTTCTTTTAGTTCGTGGGATTATATGATTTTCTTTTAGTTGCTAAGAATCATATATGCTTCGCTTTTTAGTTCTTGGGATAGTGTTTCCTTCAAGGTTCCATTTTCTGAGTCGATCGATACAAACTCCGTTCTGCCGTTCGTCGATAATCCGACGTAGAATCGCCCACCGCAATTTTCTGTCTCTCCAAGACATCCATTTTGGAATTCATCGTGATATTTTTCAGAAACTAAGAACTACCCATCTCTGGGAGCAAGAAATCCAAAAAAGACTTGAGTCTATTTGGTATCACAAATTGAATTACGATCTTGATCGGTCAAGATCGCGTCGCTCTCGTTGAGGTCTACGCTCCTTGGATTTCTACTAATAAAGGATACAGAATTATGATTGTTCACTTAAATCGTCGCCGCATCGATGACGAAGCTGACGTGAGACACATTTTTTTCGGCGAATATTTCCTTTCTCCGGCAAAATCAGAAAACCAGATCTGTCGATCTAGGGTTTTCCGGCAAACTTTGCATCTCGCCGACGATCTCTCTCCCCGCGGAATCAGATCTGTCATGAGATTCCAGCAACCAGTAAGCAGGCCCTCCAGCGAGGACTAGTTTTCCAGCGACATCATCTCTGGTAATTTCAAGATTCTGGTCAGGCAACTGCACGTTCCTACGACGAGTTCAATAGTAAATTTGCCGGTTAGATTAATCAGGTGACATCCTTCATTTTCTCTTTCCTTCTTGTTCACTTTCTGTGTACAAATTTTCTCTTTCCTTTTTCTAATCAAATTTTCTGTTCTCTCCCGTTTTGGCATTATTTCCCGTCTGTATATTTCTCTTTTTTTTGTGTTCAATTTCTTGTTTCGGTCAATTTCTCTGCTCTCTTGTTTTGGCATTTAAGGTTCTGATTTTTTGCTCATTGTTCTGTTCTATACACAATTTGTGCTTTTTGTTGTCTATTTGGTGTAGAAGGTTATTTGCTAGGGAGTATTTTAGGTGCTCTTTGTTTATTTTGATTGTTCTACATACCTTTGGTTATTCGGTTAGTATACCTTTATCTATTGTTTTATAGTATAGTTGGTACCTTTTACTTGTTTATTATACTGTGTTGGGCTGCATAGTTTAGTGGCATCTGCATCGAATGATAGACTAGGGTCATGTCGTCGGTTGGGGTTGGGGTCGGGGGTAAGAGGCAGGGGTAGGGAGAGGGTCACGGGCTTTTGTAAGTTAAGGATAGCATCGTGGAATATAGGATCTTTAACTGGAAAATCCATAGAGCTAGTAAAATATCGTAAGAGGAGGCAAAATTAATATAACATATCTTCAGGAGACCAGGTCGGCAGGCACCAATGCTTGGGACGTGGATGGATTCAAGTTGTGGTACTCGGGTGGTTCTAGGGAAAGAAATGGTGTAGGTATCCTAGTAGCCGAGGACCTTAGGGATTATGTGGTTGAGGTTAGGAGGTTTAACGATAGGATGATGCTTATCAAACTCGTGGTTAGTAGGCACGTAGTGAACGTTGTTAGTGCTTATACGCCCAAAGTAGGCCTACATAAGGAAGTTAAAAGGATTTTTTGGGAAGATCTGGATGAGGTTGTGCGAGGCAATACGGGAGACAGAAAAAATCTTCATGGAGGGCGACTTTAATGGGCATATTGGGGCAACTAGTAGCGGGTTTGAGGATGTACATGGAGGTTTGGTTTTTGGGGAAAGGAATGGAGGGGGGACGTCTTTCTTGGATTTTGCCAAAGCCTTTGAGTTAGTTATTGCTAACTCATGCTTCCCGAAGAGGGAAAACCACTTGATTACCTTCCGTAGTTCGGTAGCTATGACTCAGATAGATTACCTGCTTCTATGGAAGGGAGATAGAAGTCTATGTAAGAATTTCAAGGTTATTCCGAGTGAATATATTTCCACTCAACATAGACTTCTAGTGATGGATTTAGAGATCGAGAGAGAAAAGAAGAAGAAGGTTATTTATGCCCAACCGAGGATTAGATGAGGATGCCTTACTCCTTCCCTTTCCCAAGAGATGGAAGACAAGTTGAGAGGCTTAGAGGCAGGGAGTAGTGGCGGAAATGTGAACAATATGTAGGACACTACTGCTGGTTGCATTAGAAAGGAACCTGCCGAGGTTCTAAGGGTTTCGAGAGGGGCCTTGTGTGGACGTCAAGGTGACTGGTGGTGGAATGAGGAAGTTCAGGCCAAAGTGAAAGATAAGAAGGTTGCTTACACGAAGTGGCTGGAGTGTAGGGATGAAGATGAAAAATGAATGCTTAAGGAGACATATAAGACAGCTAAGTCAGAAGCAAAGATAACGGTGACGGGTGCTAAGATAGCAGCTTTTGAGCGCTTATATGATGAGCTAAGTGATAAAGGCAGGGACAAGAGATTGTATAGGCTCGCTAAAGAGATAGAAAGGAAAGCTCGCGACCTGGACCAAGTAAAGTGCATCAAGGATGAAAAATGCAAACAATGTTAACAAAATAAGTTAAAGTAAATAATACTCAAAATATTATATCATCTTATATATACCTTGAATTCATTAAACATCACTTGACAAATATTATTTGGAATCTCCCCCCTCCCCCCTCCCCCTAAGAGTGATATGCCTCCATGTATAACCTCCTAATTTTCTCCTTTAGAGCATTCACAATCTATTTTGAAGGATGCCACCTGCAAGACACATAATAAACATGTTATTAGTTCATCTATAATTTGTTAAGATAGCAAAAATAAATTAATAAAAATACAAACTTACGATGTTCCATCAGACCCTATCATGACTCTCTCACATTTGTCCCTCTGTCTAGGAGCTAAGCCAGGGAAAAATAAGTAGTGTTTCAATACATGGAGAGACAATTTAAAGTTCCAAATTAAATCTAACTTCAGGTTAAACACTACTAAAGTTAAACGTAACAAATCCTAAGGTTCAAGTTCTACATTATATATAAGTTCAAAGTTCACAAATAAAGTTCAAGTTCTAAAATCCTAAATTCAAGTTGTAATGAAATTAAATCTAAGTTCTATTTTAATAAAAAATCCTAATTTTATATTACATTCAACTTCGAAGTTCACAACTTTTGGACTTTGAGAAAAGTGCACTAATTTCTCGGGCTTGGAAGATGCAACTTGATTGACTTAGGTAACATGCACTGCCTTCCGCTTTTTTGGTGGAGGCAGAGATGATGTAGACTTAAGTTGCTTGGACTTTCTCAGTAAATGAACAGATGGTTCGGAGATGACATCCTCGAATCCAGTCATCTCTCAAATTTTCACATTACTGTACTGATGGGAAGATGCACTTTGAATACTGGATGAAGCAGGTTCATAAGTTGATAGATTAGTGATGGCTGACAAATCCAATGTTGTCAGTTCTTCGTCTGTTGGGACTATATTGGAGCAATCAACCTAAAAAAGTATGGAATTTTTGTAAAATTTTTTATATGGTAGAAAATATTGAAGATTTTCAAAAAATAAGTTGTGTGGTTGTGTAATTTTTAGAAGAAAATATAATAGACATAAGGTATATATGAATTACCTTTTAAAGATCACTGATGGAACAAACTTTTATACTTCTTGGTATTCCTTCAGTAATATGGTAGTTTCCACCATTCTCGTCTTTTGTGAAAAGTCTTAAGCCATAATTGGTGTCATTTTCATTTATAACACACTTGGAATTATTCGAAAGATTATCTTCACCTATGACTTTGTTGAGCTTAGGCACACCTGAAATATAATGCATAACAAAATGAGAAGGTATAAAACACATAGAACAAAATTATAAGTTCAAAAAATTATATTCGAGTTGAAATCTTATTTTGGAATGAACCTTAGGATACTACAGCTCTGTCATATGTAATTTAGGTTCAAATTTTCTATCCAAGGGGAAAAAAGTTGTTCCTTTTTCATGGATTGGAGGGACAATGAAAAGGAACAACTTTTTTTTCCCTTGGATAGAAAATCTGAACCTAAATGACATATGACAGAGCTGTAGTACCCTAAGGTGCATTCCAAAATGAGATTTCAACTCAAATATAATTTTTTGAACTTATAATTTTGTTCTATGTATTTTATACCTTCTCATTATATTATGCATTATATTTCAGGTATGCCTAAGCTCAACAAAGTCATAGGTGAAGATAATCTTTCGAATAGTTCTAACGGTGTTATAAATGAAAATGACACCAATTATGGTTCTAGACTTTTGACAAAAGACGAAAAGAATGATGGAAAATACCATATCACCGAAGGAATACCGAAAGTATAAAAGTTTTCCATCAGTTTGATCTTTATAAGGTAATTCATATGTACCTTATGTCTATTATATTTTCTTCTAATAGTTACTCAACTACACAACTTATTTTATCAAAATCTTCAATATTTCCTACCATATAAAAAAATTACAAAAATTCCATATCTTTTTTAGGTTGATTGCTCCAATTTAGTCCCAATTGCCGAAGAACTGAAAACATTGGATTTGCCAGCCATCGCTGATCTACCAGCTTATGAACCTTCTTTGTCTGGTATTCAAAGTGCATCTTCCCATCAACATAGTAATGTGAAAATTTGAGAGCTGATTGGATTCGAGGATTTCACCTCTGAACCATCTGTTTATTTGCTGAGAAAATCCAAGCACCTTGAGTCTACATCATCTTTGCCTCCACCAAAAAAGCTATGGCAGTGCACGTTACCAAAGTCATTCTAGTTGCATCTTTCAAGCCCAATAAATTAGTGCACTTTTCTCAAAATTCAAAAGTTGTGAACTTTGAAGTTGAATGTAATATAAAATTTGAACTTTAATTAGGATTTCTTAAGTTTGAACTTTAGGATTTTTTATTTAAGTAGAACTTAGATTTAATTTCATTAGAACTTGAATTTAGGATTTTAGAACTTGATTTTTATTTATGAACTTTGAACTTGTATATAATGTAGAACTTGAACTTTAGGATTTGTTAAGTTTAACTTTCGTAGTGTTTAACTTGAACTTAGATTTAATTTGGAACTTTAGTAGTGGTGATCAAATTCAAACATTTAAAGTATTATTAATAAGATGATTTGATAAGTAAATATTTTATTAACATTTCCTTCGAGGAGTGCAAAATGCAAGCTAGACAAACAAAGAAGAACGAAGGAAGTACTTTGAAACATCTGTTCATAGAGGGAAAAGATGAAGATTGTCACGTGCAACAACGAAAACAAGAGAGTTGATATGAATACTTCAAACACCATTGGCCTCACCATTTCGGTAATTTTCATATCTTCTGTTTATCTAAAAGGTCACCATTTTAGTAATTTTCATATCTTCTATTTATCTAATAATTTTCTTTTCTTGCTTTATTTTTAATTTAGGGATCATCTCTTGTAAGGACCCGGATTTTTGAATGACTTTATCGGACTTTATAATGTCGCCCCATGAGAAAAATTGATCAAGTGTCACTTCATGGAGGCCCACACGGCTCGTGTGAGGTAGCACGCACCGTGTGGCCTCGAGTGAAGAGGTACGTGTCCTTATTTTCGATTATGGGGACTTGACAGGGATTTTCGGGCTAAGGCACATCACACCGGAACTCCACACGGACCATATGATGCTTCACGGGCCGTGTGTTGAGCCATGTGATGGCCTTGCACCTAGAAAACCAAGATCAAGGCCAAGTGTGGTCACACAGCCACCCACACGGTCCGTGTTGTGTGTCACAGGCCTTGTGGCCCACCGTATGGCTCATGACGCAAAATTCTTCTAAGTATGGAATAACCATCTCGTAACTTTGCATGGTTGAATTTTCCTAAGTATCATTTCACGATCCTTGACACGACGCATGTAGTGTCACACGGTCCGTGTGACCATCCGTGTGAACTTCCTCCGCATCGAAAATTGTAAGTATGGATCTTCAAGCTCAAGCTAAGTTTCACTTTCACTTCTTCAATTCAAGCTTATTTATGTTGATTAAGGCCATCATAGGTCTCCTACATCAAGTCAAGTTCAAAAGAATTCCATTGGCTAAGTTTTTCACAAGTACTGATAAAAGGATCAACTTTAAATAGACATATCTCTTAGCACAAAAAGTACTGGATGTCCCACAACCTATCAAATTGAAGCTCTTTGAATTATCGTTCCAACACATCTAGTCTCACCTCATTCCGAGTTCGGAGCAAGAAGTTATGTCCTTTTTCGTAAAACCTATCTGGGCCAAACGGAGGCCTTCACGGACCGTGAAGAGCTTCACGAGTCATGAAGCCAACTGTGTGAACTTCGGTTTAAAATTAATGGGGGCGTTTTATTAAGGTATTTTTGATATTTTGACCCCCCAAGGCTTTTAAGACCTTTTAAACCCCCTTTTACATTCCTAAACTTCTCCTACACTAATTTTAAACCCTCATTCAAGACTAACACTTAGTTTCTGGAATTAGACTCTCAAAATTCACTCCAAGTCTCACCTTTAAGATTCAAGCTAGGATTCAATTGGGTTTCAACTTTAAGCTAAATTCTTTCTGAATTCCTTTTCCTAAGCAAGGTATGTGGGATTGATTCTTGGTCCCTTTCAACCAAGAAGAGACAAAGTCTTCTCAATTGATTTCCATGGAATTTTGCCTACTTTAAATATGAATTTTGAGAATTATTGTTTAACAAATTTAATTGATGTATGAACTGTATTTTATTCATGATTTTAAGTTACTTTAAGCCCTATTATGATGATTTACATTGAAGTTATGATATATGTCCCCTTTAAAGCTTGATTTATGCATGAGTGATTTATATTATGATTTAAATGTGGATTTAATTATGGATTCACTTTAATCTTGTATTATATTATGGATTTTAGATTGAATCTCAATTACCCATGGTAATCCCACATCATTCATGACATAGACATTTACGAACATTGGATTTTATGGAAATTATGAAGTGGGTTAAACCCAATTATGTTTTATGATATGATTTTGATAAGGTATTGGTTATGACAAGAATGTGATCACATAAATATCTATTGTAATGGCTCTTTGAGTATTTTTGGTGCTTGCACCATATCAACATGAGCATGAGTTATTTCTATATATAAGTATCATGATTATGAATTATGGTTTGACTTTTGAGCCTAAATGTGCATTGAACAGATTTGAAATGGCTATTGTATCTCTTGAAAGCATATATACGTATAAGTATTCTTGTGGGATGTTTTGACTTAGCACCAATAGATTGGGGCGTCAGGGCTATCCCCAGGGGTCCTCTCCCTTTCCTAGAACTATGTTCCAACATAGGAATGGAAGCCATTACCGAAAAGATCGGGTCGTAAGGAAGGTGACCATCCACCGAAAAGACGAGGTCGCAAGGTGTGATGGAGATACCTTTGGCAAGTGATCATCTCCTACCGATCGGAGGTCTTTATAAGACTAATTTATGTAATAGTTCATATGAGTTTGATTTGTCGGTTATGGTCCATCCCCACTATATATGAGCTTTATGGCATTACATGCATCATGGACTTCATGGCATATTGTATACTACTCTTCTTTTGATAGATGACTATTTTTATGTTATGTGCCCTTGTCATCTAACATTGAACACAGATTCGGTAAGTCATACGCATTGCATGCTCGCATACTTAGTACATTCAAACGTACTAACACATACGTTTTCCTACATGATCACACCATGTAGGGACCAAAGAGTACATCTATCCACCGCATGACGTTTAGCTCGAATCTCAAGTTTGCTTGTTGTGGTGAGTCCTATCTTCCAAGGACAAGCCACCTATCCTCTACCTATGGTGCTTTTGTTAGGTTATTTATAATTGAGGGGGAGCCCAGGGAATGTCTTGCCCTCTCCCTATCTTATGACTAGAGGCGTTGTTGGACATCTTGTAAACTCCTTTACGTTTATATGCTAAGTGTTATGTTGGAGATTATGTTATGGCTTGGTTACCCATTAAGTATTGTTATGTGTTGTGGTTATGAGTCTTATGACTTGATGGTATGATATGATGCGAAAGATCCTAAGTCTCGACTTGCCCCCATAGCGTGAGTCATACTTACCCGTCCCTTAATCTTTATGTGATACGTACTATGTGAATCTATGTTAATCCCCTTTCCCTATGGTATCCCCTAGCGCGAGTCTTACTTTACTGTCCCTTAGAATTATGTTTTTATAATTTGAGTAAGCTTCCGAACCGACGATGTGGATTTGGATACTTTGAGGCTTATTTGAGGACTCTCGGGTCCCCATTCGCCATGTTACTCCTAGACCCTAGATCTGGGTCGTGACATATTTGTAGCCATGTGAAGGTTATATACACATTTCATTTAAAAATCTAATGGGCTAGAAAGATATGGGCCCGAATTGTGGGCCAATTGTACACAAGCGTATAATTATGTTTGAACAAGAAAAAAAACGAATTATTATACTGCGTTAAAATTTAAAATTACAATAATTAAAAATAAAAGCAATTATCAAAAATAAATTTAAAATCTCCCAAAATAGTATTTTAAATTATTTTAAAATATAAACATAAAAAGTAGTACCCCTATTTTGAAAAATCAACGAATACCTTTATTTTGAAAAATCTGACATAAATGCAATAAACTTTTGGCAGGTGATTCTACTCAAGGCACATCTGAGTAACTGAGTTCAAGGAAACATATCAAAACCCAGAAACTTTTCATTGTGAAAAAACTTTGAAGCATATAGGGTAACCATTTGAATATTCATGTCTTGGATACATAACTATCTCATCTTTGTGTGAATATCCATTTAATCTTCTTGCATAGGGATGAAGAACGTCTTGATCTTTTTAGACAACATTATTGTGTTCTGAAACTGAGATTTTCCTCTGTGATCATTGTTTTGAGGTGTTTCTATGAAAGCTACTTTTCTCTTTGCATATTCTAGCAAAGCCAAGATTCGCATTTCATATTGTTGATTGCCATTCCACTCTTCCAATTGTCACGACTCAGGGTTAGGGCCTAGGTGTGACATGGCGAATGAGGCCTAGAGAGTTCCCAAACAAGCCTCAAGTATCTATAACCACATCATCGGTTCGAGAATAACATTCAAACACATATACTTATATAGTCAAATCAGAGTTTCTCAGATTCATTCCAATAATACGAAAGCAATACACTAATCATAGCAAACAGATTTAAGAAGAGTTTACATAGTGCCCAACAAATGGCTCCAGCTAAAGGAATGGGGCCAGGACAAGTTCTGGGCTCACCCTCAATAAAGAAGAACATTCTGTCATAACAATAAAGAAAGATAGTTGGCTCAGCCTCAGAAGATGGGACTCACCACAGCAAACTCCGAGAATGGGCTATTCGTCAACCTGTGGATAATCACGGTGCTCAGCCCCTACATGGTAAAATTATACAGGCATAAAGTATGCGTCAGTACATTTGAATATACTAAGTATGCGGGTATGCAATGCATATGACTTAGCAACCCTGCATTTCAATGTTAGATGACAAAGGCACATACTATAGATATATATACGAGATGCCATGAAATTCATGATGCGTGAAATGCAATAATGCTCATATATAGTGGGGATGGATTATAACCGACAAATCAAATCCATGCGAGCTATTACATGAATTAGTCCGATAAAGACCTCCCATCTGTAGGAGAAGATTACTTGTCAAAGGTAATCTACATCACACCTTACGAAAATCACCATTTCGGTGGATGGTTACCTTCCTTATGGAACTCACCATTTCAGAAAGATTTTTCAACATCTTTCTTTACATTACATATTAGATTTTCATATATGTATAACCATTCCTTATGACCCGGTCATTTTAGTAATGACTTACATTCCTATGTTGGCACATAGTTCAAGGAAAGGGAGAGAGCCCTTGAGGATAGCCCTAACACCCCCAATCCATCGGTGCTAAGCTAACGACATCCCACTTGAATACTTATACATATACATGCTTTCAGGAATTTATAAAGTTCATTTCAAACCATCCAATACACATTTAGGCTCAAATGCTAAATCATAGTTCATACTTGTGATGCTCATGCAGGGAATAGCTCATTCACATATACAGAATGGTGCAAGCGCCCAGAATGCTCAAAGATCCAGAATCATAGACATACCGGTGATCACCTTTTTGTCATAGCCAATATTTTATCAGAATCATATCATAATTATTTCGGAAAACATAGTTGCGCTTAACCCACATCATAATTTCCATGTATCAATGTTCATGAATGCAATGCAATGCATGATATACGGATAGCATGGGTAACTTGGATTCACGTTAAAATCGACCATAAAAATGAACTTGAGGAAATTCATAATTGAAAATCACATGTAAATAGTAATATAGATCACCCATGCATAAAACAACTTTAAAAGGGGACATGCATGTTCATACTTCATAACTCAATGTAAATCATCTTAATAGTGATCAAAGTGAATCGAAATCATAGGTAAAATACAACTCATGCATCAATTAGATTTAATTAATTCAAATAATGAAATCTCAATTTTAAAGTAACTAAAATTCATGAAATAGAATGAAAGATTTTTGGGTCTTCTTAGTTGAAAGGGACCGAGAATCAATCCCACATGCCTTGATTCAGGAGCTATATTTGACGAATAAATTAGGCTTGAATTGGACTCCAATAGAACCCTAACTTTGATCCTAAAGAGGAGTGTAGAGAGGAATATGGAGGTGATCTTGTGAGGGGTAGAAGGTTTTAGGAGAATGAATTAAGAGGGGAGGGATATCATCTAAATTAGGGGTTTAGGATAGGTAAAAAGTCACAATTCATAATTAAAATAAACCAGAATTACATAAATACCATTAATGAAATGGACCTAAATTGGGACCGTCAGGTCCACACGGATGACTACATGGTCCGTGAAATGTGACACGGACCGTGAATAGTAGCCATGGTCCGATACTTAGAACTTGCAGAGGGAAGGTCTCACGGAGCTAAGTGGTACCACACGGACGACTACATGGTCCGTGTAACTCCATACGGGTCGTGACATTGATTGTGTAACTGTATTTGAAATAATTTTCGCGCGACAAAGTTACGAGGCGGTACTACCATACTTAGAATATTTTTACGCAGTGAATCATATAGATAGCCACACGGATCGTGTCGCATCACACGGACTGTGTGAGTGGCCGTGTGCCCTCACTTGGCCAACATTCCCTTTGTCTCACAGTTCCAATTGTGAACTAGACCAAGTGCCTCTTCACGGGAGGCCTCACAGTCTGTGTGGCTTCACACGGCCCGTGTAGGCCCCTTCGTGGAGTGATGCCTAGTAGTTCACTTGGGAAAATTCCAAGATGTTTGGGGAAATGCCACTTGAAAAATCCGGGTCCTTACATCATCTCCCCCTTGGGAATATTCGTCCCCAAATGTGCTAGAATAAGGCTTGAAAGGCTTGACTTAGAGTATGAAATACCCAACACAAGATACAATGCATAGTTCATTATTGAAAAAAATCGTATCAAAAGTATCATTCAAAATCATTATTCAAAACCTTCAAGTTCATATTAAAATCGTAATTGAGTCACTCAAAACATTATAAAAATTCTTTTTTGTGCGTATCTATGCATGTCATGTCATGAGACTCAAGAGGGCAAGAAATGGCACCATTAGATAAGAAAGAATCCTAATACCTTAGGCTTGAGTAGATTGGAAAAGATGAGGGTATCGCTTCACCATGTCAAGCTCCGCCTCTCAAGTAGCACTTTCCACATGTTGATTCCTCCAAAGCACCTTCACCGAAGCTATGTCCTTGTTACGAAGCCGCTTTACTTGCCTATCCAAGATTTCCACCGGCACTTCCTCATAAGACAAATTTTTCCCAACCTCAAGCCCTTTCAAGGGCACAATGGTGCTAGGATCACTGACTAGCTTCCTCAACATAGACACATGAAAGACCGGGTGAATGGAACTCAAGTCCGGAGGCAACTCCAACTTATAGGCCACACCTCCAACACGCTCAACAATCTCATAAGGGCCAACATACCGGAGGCTTAGTTTGCCTTTCTTACCCAAACGCGTCACACTCTTCATAGGCGAAAACTTGACATATACCCAATCACCGACACGAAACTCAAAATTCCTTCTTCTA
Organism: Solanum rostratum; assembly: GCA_029948455.1. NCBI lineage: Eukaryota > Viridiplantae > Streptophyta > Magnoliopsida > Solanales > Solanaceae > Solanum > Solanum rostratum. Next base: position 16,718,400 of record CM057046.1, on the reverse strand, counting down.
ACATCCGAATTGGATTTTTGACGACTTTGGGACGTTTTCAACCTTTCCCTAATCACCTTCACCTTATCCATGGCCTCCAACACCAAATCTGGACCAACTAGTGCCATCTCTCCCAACTCAAACCACCCCATCGGTGATCTACACCTTCTCCCATACAAAGCTTCAAACGACGCCATACCAATGCTAGCATGGATGCTATTATTATAAGTAAAATCAATGAGGGGAAGATAGTCATCCCAATTTCCTTTAAACTCCAACACACAAGCCCTTAACATATCCTCCAAGGTTTGAATAGTCCTCTCTGCTTGGCCATCGATTTGAGGATCAAAAGTGGTGCTCAACTTAATCTTAGTTCCAAGTACCTTTTGAAAAGACCTCCAAAAGTGGGAAGTGAATTGGGTACCATAATCCGATATAATGGACCTAGGCATACCATGCAACCTCACCAACTCCTGGATATACAACCTTGCGGAATCCTCAACGCTGAAGGTAGTCTTGACCGGTAGGAAATGGGTCGACTTCGTCATTTGATCCACGATAACCCAAATGGAATCAAATTGCCTTCGAGCCTGAGGCAACTCGACCACAAAATCCATGTTCACATCTTCCCATTTCCATTTGGGAATCTCAATGTCTTGGGTCAAGCCACCAGGCCTTTGGTGCTCTACCATCACCTGCTGACAACTCGGGCATTCGGATACGAACTTAGCGATGTCTTTCTTCATACCATGCCACCAAAACTCTTCTTTCAAATCTCGATACATTTTTGTATACCCCGGGTGAATAGAATAATGTGAGTTGTGAGCCTCACTCATAATCACCCTTCTAAGACCATCCACATCCGGAACACAAAGCCGGTGTTGGTACTGGAGTACACCATCTCCCCCTTGGGAGAACACCTCATCTCCGTTTTAGCAACCAACCTCTTCAGTTCGAGTAATGATGGGTCTAAATCTTGCTTAGCCTTTACATCACTTACCATGGAAGATTCTGTCCCATTTTGAACACGACTACCCCCATTGCTTGAATCAGTCAACCTGACACCCAACCTAGCTAAACGGTGAATATCTCTTGCCAACTTCTTGTTTTTTTTCCCCAACATGCACCACACTCTCCATAGACAACCTGCTGAGAGCATCGGCCACAACATTTGCCTTGCCGGGATGATATAAAACACTCATGTCGCAATCCTTTAGGAGTTCCAAACACCTCATTTGCGGTAAATTGAGATCTCTCTGAGTGAATACATATTGCAAGCTATTGTGATTGGTGAAAGCATCGACATGAACCCCATGCAAGTAATGCCTCCAAATCATTAACGCAAAAACCACCACCACCAATTCCAAGTCGTGTGTTGGGTAATTACATTCATGCACCTTCAATTGCCTTGATGCATACACTATCACCTTACCCTGTTGTATAAGCACACAACCCAATCCAATCCGTGAGGCATCACAATACACCACAAAGCCCTCCAAACTATTTGGCAAAGTCAAGACAGGAGCCGATGTAAGCCGTTCCTTTAAAGTCTAGGAACTCCGCTCACATTCGTCCAACCACACAAACTTAGCCTTCTTCTGGGTCAACTTAGTCAATGGAGATGCAATAGTTGAGAACCCTTCAACAAACCTTCTGTAATACCCGACCAACCCGAGGAAACACAAATATCTGAAGGAGTCAATAGTCAGGGCCAATTCTTCACGGCCTCGATCTTCTTTGGGTCCTCTTTAATACCATCACCGGACACTACATGACCAAGGAAAGCCACTTCACCCAACCAAAATTCACATTTGCTAAACTTGGCATACAATTTCTTCTGTCTCAAAGTTTGGAGGACCATTCTCAAGTGATCCCCATGCTCCTGCTCACTTCGGGAGTAAATGAGAATGTCGTCAATAAAGACCATCACAAAACTATGAAGGAAAGGCTTGGACACCCGATTTATTAGATCCATAAACACGACCGGAGCATTGGTTAGGCCAAACGACATCACCACAAACTCAAAGTGCCCACACCTCGTTCGAAAAGTTGTTTTGGGAATATCACACTCCCTAACCTTCAACTGATGATAACCGGAACAAAGATCGATCTTTGAGAAATGAGTAGCTTCTTGAAGCTAATATAATAAGTCATCAATCTTGGGATATAAGTACTTATTTTTAATGGTCACCTTATTCAGTTGCCTATAACCAATGCACATCCGAAGAGTTCCATCCTTTTTTCTTACAAACAATACTAAAGCACCCCATGATGATATACTTAGCCAAATGAAACCCTTCTCCAACAAATCCTTTAACTTCTCCTTTAATTCTTTCAACTCTGCCGGTACCATACGATAAGGAGGGATAGAGATAGGCTGAGTATTCGAAATAAGATCTATGTCGAAGCCTACCTCTCTTTTAGGAGGGATGCCCGGTAAGTCTTTGGGGAACACATCCAAAAACTCATTCACCACAGGGACCGACTCAAGAGTAGGCACTTCAGACTCCACATCCTTGACCCTCACAATCTGATAAATGCACCTCTTAGAAATCATTCATCACGCCTTGATGTAGGAAATAAACCGACCTTTAATAGAGGAGTCGCTACCCTTCCATTCAAGAACAGGTTCATCGGGAGGTTGGAACTTCACCTTCCGGGTTTTACAATCTATAGAGGCATATGATGCATGCACCCAATCCATCCCAAGAATTACATCAAAGTCAAACATCTCAAGTTCTACAAGATCACACAGAAAATTTTTGTGCAATACCGAAACATGGCAACCATGATAGAATCTATGTGCGACAACAAATCCACTCACGGGAGTATAAACTGAGAAAAGGTCCCTCAAAACCTTGGTACTCAAACCAAATTTAACAACCAACAGAGGATTCACAAAAGAAAAATTTTTACCCAGATCAAGCAAGACATAAGCATCAAAATGAAAGACCTTTAACATACCGATCATAACATCCGGAGCTTCCTCAACATCCTGGCAGGCGTGGAGTACATAGAACCAATTGTTCCTTGGGGAAACACCTTGGGGAGCTCTTTGTTGGCCTTGCCAGCCTTTGGCCACCTGACCTTGGCCTCTACAGGCATTCCTAGGACAATCAGCCATCTTATGATCTTTATCACCACATCTGAAGCAAACAACCAAATCTCTCCAACAGACTCCCGTGTGGGGCTTCCCACACTTGTCGCATGCAGGATATCCCTGACCGCCACCAATCGGGGCCGTAGGAGGAGGCACCCGATCATTAACGACCCAAGTATAGGAACCTTGGCCCTATTGGAAATGACCGAAACCACCACTTCGAGAACCAAAAAAATCCACCCTTAAAATAGGTCTTCTTGGAATCATGAACCCTTCTGTCCTTGAGCTTCTCCCCTTTGATCTATTCAACATTCACCATGAGTCTGGAAATATCCATATCCCGTATAAGCATAGAAGTACAACATTCCTTAACAAGTAAATCAGATATACCCAAAACAAACTTGTGCATCCTAGCACGGGGGTCAGCCACCGGTGATGGAACATATTTGGAAAGCTTCGTGAATTTGAGGGCATAATCCCTCACACTCATACTTCTTTGCTTGAGATTGATAAACTTAGTCATTCTAGCCTCTCTAAGCTCAAGTAGAAAGAAACGATCAAGGAAAGCAAATCTGAACTCTTCTCAGTTAACATCACCACTACAAACTCTTTCCATGGTCTATTGAGTATACCATACCTGAAGCATGTGTTTCAGTTGATAGGTAGCCAATTCAGCCTTCTCTTCAGAAGTGACACCCATGATGTTCAGTATTTTGGTAGGCTCATCAATGAACTCTTGGGCATCCTCATTGGCCTTTGATCCATGGAACTCCGGAGGATTCATCCGGGTGAAATCCCTCTCCCTAGAGGCAGGTGTAGGATCCCGTGGCAAGTTAGCCTTCCTTGTCTGAGAAGTTACCACCTGAGCGAGCATGGAGAAGGCTATGCTGAACTCACCATTTGAGATGGGCTCCTCCATAGGCTCGTGGGGAGCCTGATCCTTATCAGCCGGAGCTGACCTTGGTAGAGGAGGTCTTTCTTGAGGCATCTTCTGAAATGGATCAACAGCACCATCAAGATAAGGGAACTAATGTACTAGCCATAAAACGACATAAGACATGAAGAAGTGAGGTAATACCTAAAATATCTTCGTAGCCTCCCATTCATAGGTATGGTGCACTTCACACCTATGAATAGGACTCTATTCAACGCGGCATGTTAGGCTTCGAGGATCATTGATAAACCTAGTGCTCTGATACAATCTTTTGTCATGACCCGGGATTAGGGACTAGGTGTGACACCGCGAATAGGGACCCCAGAGTTCCCGAACAAGCCTCAGCTATCTATAACCACATCATCGGTTCGAGAATAACATTCAAACACATATACTTATATAGTCAAATTGGAGTTTCTCAGATTCATTCCAGCAATACAAAAGCAATACACTAGTCATAGCAAATGGATTTAAGAAGAGTTTACATAGTGCCCAACAAATGCCTCTAGCTAAAGGAATGGGGCCAGGGCAAGTTCCGGGCTCACCCTCAATAAAGAAGAACATTTTGTAATTACAATGAAGAAAGATAGTTGGCTCGTCCTTGGAAAATGGGACTCACCAAAGTAAACTCCGGGATTGGGCTATTCATCAACTTGTGGATAATCACGGTGCTCAGCCCCTACATGGTAAAATCATGTAGGCATAAAGTATGCGTTAGTATGTTTGAATGTACTAAGTATGCGGGCATGCAATGCATATGACTTACTAACCCTGCATTTCAATGTTAGATGACAAAGGCACATACTATAGAAGAACTATATATTCAATGGAAATATATATATATATATATTTATATACGAGATGCCATAAATTTCATGATGCGTGAAATGCAACAATGCTCATATATAGTAAGGATGGACTATAATCGACAAATCAAATACATGCGAGCTATTACATGAATTAGTCCAATAAAGACCTCCTATCGGTAGGAGATGATTACTTGCCAAAGGTAATCTACATCACACCTTACGGAAATCACCATTTCAGTGGATGCACCTTCCTTACGGAACTCATGATTTCGGAAGTATTTTTCAACATCTTTCTTTACATTTCATATTAGATTTTCATATACGTATAACCATTCCTTACGACCCGATCATTTCGATAATGGATTACATTCCTATGTTGGCACATAGTTCAAAGAAAGGGAGAGGGCCCTTGGGGATAGCCCTAACACCCCCAATCTGTTGGTGCTAAGTCAATGACATCCCACTTGAATACTTATACATATACATGCTTTCAGGAATTTACAAAGTTCATTTCAGACCATCCAATATACCTTTAGGCTCAAATGCCAAATCATAGTTCATACTTATGATGCTCATGCAGGGAATAGCTCATTCACATATACAGAATGGTGCTAGCACCCAGAATGCTCAAAGAGCCAGAATCATAGACATACCGGTGATCACCTTTTTGTCGTAGCCAATATTTTATTAGAATCCTATAATAATCATTCAGAAAATATAGTTGGGCTTAACCCACTTCATAATTTCCATGTATCAATGTTCATGAATGCAATGTAATGCATGATATAAGGATAGCATGGGTAGCTTGGATTCATGTTAAATCATCCTTAAAAATGAACTTGAGGAAATCCATAATTAAAAACCACATGCAAGGGGAAATGCATATTCATACTTCATAACTCAATGTAAATCATCATAATAGTGATCAAAGTGAATTGTAATCATAGGTAAAATACAACCCATACATCAATTAGAGTTAATAAATTCAAATAATGAAATCTCAATTTTCAAGTAACTAAAATTCATTAAATAGAATGAAATATTTTTGGGTTTTCTTGGTTGATAGGGACCAAGAATCAATCCCACATACCATGATTGAGGAGCTGGATTTGAGGAATGAATTAGGGTTGAATTGGACTCCAATAGAACCCTAGCTTTGATCCTAGAGAGAGGAGTGTAGAGAGGAATAGGGAGGTGATCTTGTGAGGGGTTGAAGGTTTAGGAGAATGAATTAAGAGGAGAGGGATATCAGCTGAATTAGGGGTTTAGGATAGGTAAAAAGTCACAATTCATAATTAAAATAAACCAGAATTACATAAACGTCATTAATGAAATGGATCTAAATTGGGACCGTCAGGTCCACATGGATGACTACACTGTCCGTGATATGTCACTTGGACTGTGAACAGTGGCCGTGGTCCTATACTTAGAACTCGTAGAGGGAAGATCTCACAGAGCTAAGTGGTACCACACGGATGACTCCACGGTCTGTGTGACTCCACACGGGTCGTGACATCAACCATGTAATGGTACTTAAAATAATTTTTGCACGACAGAGTTACGAGATGGTACTACCATACTTAGAATAAGTTTTACGTAGTGAGTCATACGGACAGCCACACGGACCGTGTGAGTGGCCGTGTGCCCTCACTTGGCCAAACATCCCTTTCTTTCTCACAGTTGTCCCAACCGTGAACTGGACCAAGTGCCTCTTCACAGGAGGCCACACGGTCCGTGTGGCTTCACACAACCCGTGTAGGCCCCTTCATGGAGTGAAACTGTAAGGACCCGGAACTTTGTACGACCTCAAGAAAGCATGAAAATTGATTTCGGAAAAGTTTTGGACCAAGGTAGCACTTCATGGGAGCCATCACGGTCGTGAGGTCATCCGTAAAGCTTCTGGAGTGAGATATTTCTAAGTACGGGACCTTATGCTCAAGCTAAATTCACTCTCAAGCCTTCAATTCTAGTTTATCTATGTTGTTTAAGATCATCATGGGTCTCCTACATCAAATCAAGTTCAAAGGAATTCCCTTGGCTATATTATTCTCAAGTGCTGATAGATGGGCCAACTTTAAATAAGAATATCTCTTAGCTCAAAATGAACTGGGTGGCCCATGACATATCAAATCGAAGCCCTTTGAATTATCTTTCCAACGCATCCAGTCTCACCTCATTCCGAGTTCGGAGCAAGACGTTACGCCTGTTTTCGTAAAACCTGTCTGGGCCAGACGGGAGCCTTCACGGGCCGTGAAAAGCTTCACGGACCGTGAAGCTAACCGTGTCAAGGCCCTTGTGAAATTTAAGGATCCATTTTATTGAGGTGTTTTTGATATTTTGGTTCATCCCCAAGGCTTTTTATGACCTTTGAAACCCCTTTTTACATTCCTAAACTTCTCCGACACTAATCCTAAAGGTTCTTCATATGATTCGGTAGAAGGGTCAACTTTAAATGGTCATATCTCTTAGCACAAAATGCATTAGGTGTCCTACAATATATCAAATTAAAGATCTTTGAATTAGCTTTCCAACGAACCTAGTTTCACCTAATTCCGAGCTCGGACCAAGGAGTTATGCTTGTTTTCGTTCAGCCTGTCTGTGCAGGCGAACCATACGGCCAGCCACACGGACCGTGTGGCAGCAAACGGTCCGTGAGGCTGAAGTCATGATCGATTTTCTTGCCAAATTGTGTTCTAAGTGTGTCTCTTGCCTTGGTACCTTCATACGGACCATTGTACGGTCCGTGTGACCCCAGACGGTCCGTTTATCGGACCGTGTGGTGATACTTGGTCCGGAAAATCTTGCCTCCGAAAAATTGAAGTCTGGGACCACGGTACAGTAAACGGTCCGTGTGACTCTACACGGACCGTGTACCGGCCCGTATGCCTCAGACGGGCCAATTTTGGGGTCCGTCTCATTAATGGCATTTCGGTAATTTTGAATATTTGGAATGAAAATTTGGTCTTTTCCCAACCCTCCTAAGCCTCCTATATAAGCCTCTCACCCTCACACTTCAGCCATTTCTACTTCATTTCTCTCCCTCTCTCTAAATTCATTCCACCAAGACTTGCCAACATCTCTCTAGGACTTGTCAAGCTTAGGCTCTCAATTTGGAGTCCATCCTCTCCTCAAGTTCAAGCTCAAGATATAGGTATGTGGGTTTTGATTCTTGGTCTCTTTCAACCAAGAAGACCCAAAGTTCCTTTCAAACTAATTTATGAATTTATCTACTTAAAATGTGAATTTTACTATTTGATCTTAGTACCTTTGAAAAATGCATGTGTTGTACAATATTCCGAATTTTGAGATATGTTAAGTTCCTCTATGATGCACCATCTTGACTTATGAAACTATGAACATGCATGTCCCTTTAAAGATGATATTATGCATGGGTGATTTATACTACTAATTTCATATGAATTTTATTGTGAATTTCCTAGACTTCATATTATATTGCTAATTTTAGTTTTACTCTATATTACCCATGTTCATTCACACATTACTCATGCATATGCGTTCATGATGTTGGTTTGTATGAAAATTATGGTTATGAACAAGAATTGAGTGAGAATATATGATCACAAGCATGATATAAGTTGAACACCATTATTACATGAATTAATAGTACTATGAACTTGACTTCTACATGAATACGAATTATATGGGTATGTATATGATGTGACATCTTGCATGAGTATGTAATTACATGGGTGTATTGATGAGGACGGGCACAACCCTTCCTTTACACAAGGCATAGATGAGGATAGGTACAACCTTCCCTATGCACATGTATGTATGAGCTAAGCGTGTATTGATGAGGACGGGCACAACCCTCCCTTTACACAAGGCATAGATGAGGATAGGTACAACCTTCCCTATGCACATGTATGTATGAGCTAAGCGTGTATTGATGAGGACGGGCACAACCCTCCCTTTACACAAGGCATAGATGAGGATAGGTACAACCTTCCCTATGCACATGTATGTATGAGCTAAGCGTGTATTGATGAGGACGGGCACAACCCTCCCTTTACACAAGGCATAGATGAGGATAGGTACAACCTTCCCTATGCATATGGTTATGTAATGAGCTACATGTGTATTGATGAGGATGGGTACAACCCTCCCTTTACACAATTCAAGTAAGGAGTGATTCCTTGAGTGCTAGTATTTGTGGGTTATGGCTACTCTATTATATGGCATTTCGTGCAGGTTAACATCATTTTCCTTTCATGTTGCATGCCCGCATACTTAGTACATTCAAACGTACTAACGCATACTCTATGCCTACATGATTTTACCATGTAGGGACCGTGTGTTATGATCATCCACCACTTGAAGGGTAGCTCGAATTCGGAGAGTTGATATTGTGGTGAGTCCTATCTTCCAAGGACAAGCCACCTTCCTTCTACCTATGTTGTTACCTATTTATCTTCTTAGTTGAGGGTGAGCCCGGGACATGTCTTGGCCCCCGTCCCATCTTATGACTAGAGGCAAATGTTGGGCACTTGTAAAACTTTCTCATTTTGTTTAATTATAAATAAATGGATTCTTGAGATTTGATTTCCGTCAATTTAGATATATGTGCTTAAATAATTTATTTTGAACCAATGATGTTGAAATTTGATACTTTGAGGCTTGTTTGGGGACTCTCGGGTCCCCATTCGCCGTGTTACATCTAGGCCCCGACCTCGAGTCGTGACAAAAGATGGTATCAGAGCACTAGGTTTATAAATGGTCCTCGGAGTCCAACATGCCGCGTCAAGTAGAGTCTTATTCATGGGTGTGAAGCGCGCCACATCTATGTGTAAGAGGCTACAAGGCGTTTTAGGAAATGTTTCACTTATCTTGATTCTAATCGTGCCATGGTGCGTGTCTTAAAATCATTTATCTCCATCCCTCCCTATCGAATAGGTAGAGTTACCTTGAGCTCATAATGCAAATCTAGGAGAGGATGGTGTTGTAGCGATCTCATGGATAGGTCCAAAAGGGAGTTAGTGAAGGATATGCATTGTTTGACATGCTTGCTCCTTTGGATATTCGAAGTTTTCTTTGGTTGGCTGGTTACGATGGAAGTTTGTTGGAGGCTTCTCATTTATTGCATCTCCGTTGATCAAGTTGGCTAGAAGAAGGCCAAGTTGTATGGCCGGATTAATGTGAGGTGAGTTCTCATGCCTTGAGAGGTCGGCGTGCATCAGATTCGGTTTTGGCATTACCGGATGGCTTAAATAGGTTGGTGGTGTATTGTGGTGCTCCTCGGTTTGGTTTGGGATTGTGTTCTTATGAAACATGTTAGGGTGGTAGCTTAGGCTTCAAGGCAATTGGAGGTGCAAGAGCGTAATTACCCGGCTCCTAATCTTGAGTTAGCAGCTGTGGTGTTCGCCTTGATGATTGGGAGGTACTATTTGTAGGGGGTATGTGTCAATGTTTTCACCTACCACAAGAGTCGCAATATGTGTTCATTCAAAGGGATCTTAACTTGGGACTAAGAAGAGGGTTGGGACTCCTTGGGGGCTATGAGATGAGTGTACAATGTAATTTTGGCAAGGAAAGTGTTATAGCCGTTGCTCGGAATAGGCTATCTATGGGAAATGTGGTTTTTGTTGGTGAAGGGAAGAGAGAGCTAGCAAAGGATGCTTACCGATAGACTAGATTGGTTGTTAGGTTGACCGACTCTAATAATGTTGGCGTTCATGTTTAGAATGGGGCGGAATCTTGAGTGATTGTTGATGTTAAGGCTAAGCAAGATCTAGATCTGTCATTGGTTGTGTTGAAGAAGTTGGTTGCCAATAGGATAGTGGTTTTCTCCCAAGGGGGAGATGGTGCGTTTCGGTATCAAAGTCAGTTATGTGTTCCGGATGTGAGTGATCTTAGGGAAATATAATCCATCCCAACCATGCTCGGGAAATCCTTTTTCAAGTCTTCTCCAGGAAGATTGTGAGTGGAGCCCCTAACTCTTTGCATTTGATTCACCCGGAACACACTAAGATGTGTTGGGATTTGAAGGAGGTATATTAATGGCATGGTATGAAGAAGGGCATAGCTGAGCTTGTACCTAAGTGCCCCAGTGTCAACAAGTGAAGGTAGCGCACCAAAGGCCCGGTGGTGTGACTCAAAATGTTGAGATCCCTACTTGGAAGTGGGAGAGTGTAAATATGGATTTTGTGGTTGGGCTACCCTAGACTGAAGGTAATTCGACTCTATTTGGGTTATTATTAATCGGAAGACTAAGATAGCTCATTTCCTACCAGTCAAGGCTATTTTAGCGCTGAAGAGTATGCAATGTTGTACATCCAAGAATTTGGTGAGGTTGCACGGTGTGTCTAGGTCTATCATATCTGATCGCGGTACCTAATTTGCTTCTTACTTTTGGAGGCCGTCTCAAGGATGACTTGGTACTAGGTAAAGTTGAGCACCGCCATTCATCCTCAAACCGAGGGGTAAACTGAGAGGATACTTTGAACTTTGGAAGATGTGTTGAGGGCTTGTGTGTTGCAATTCAAAGGTAATTGGGGTAATCATCTACCACTTCTTGAGGTTTCTTACTACAATTTCCTTTATGCTAGCATTGGTATAACTCCGTTTGGGAATTTATATAGTAATATGTGTAGGTCTCCGTTGGGGTGGTTTGAGCAAGGGGAAACGGCATTGATTGGATCGGATTTAGTATTGAAGGCTATGGAGAAGGTGAAGTTGGTTGGGAAAGGTTGGCAGTGGTTCGGAGTCATCAAAAGTCTTATTTGGATATTTGAAAGAAGGATCTTGAGTTTTGTATTGGTAATTGGATATATGTAAAGGTCTCATTCGTGAAGGGTGTGGTGTATTTTTGGGAAGGAGGGAAAGCTAAGTCCCCGGTATATAAGTTCTTATGAGATCATTATAGCGGATTGGAGATGTAGCTTATAGGTTGGATTTGCCTCCGAAATTGAGCTCTAGTCATTCGGTTTTGCATATATCTATGTTGAGGAAGTGTTGGTGATTCTAGTGCTACTTTGACTTTGGAAGGTGTTGGGGTTGAGGGGAACTTGTTTTACGGAGGAAGCTCCGGTTGAGATTTTGATAAGACAAGTGAAGCGGTTTCGTAACAAGGATGTGGCTTCGGTTAACGTACTTCGGAGAAACCAATATGTGGAAAGTCTACGTGGGGAGTGGAATCAAGTTTGATGCGGTGATACCTCTATCCTTTCCAATCTACTCAAGCCCATAATATTAGGTCCTTTCCTATTCTCAATGGTCCTAATTCTTCCATTCTTGAGTCTCATGACATGACATGCATACATGTGCACAAAAATGATTTTTCAAGATGTTTTGAGTGATTTAAATATGTTTTGGTATCAGTTTTAAAGGATTTATGATTTTCAAATGATACACTATGCATTGTATCTTGTGTTTGGATGTTTCATGTTCTAAGTCAAGGCCTTCAAGCCTTGCTCTTCCACATTCGAGGACGAATGTTCCCAAGGGGGAGATGATGTAAGGACCCGGAACTTTGTACGACCTCAAGAAAGCATGAAAATTGATTTCGGAAAAGTTTTGGACCAAGGTAGCACTTCATTGGAGCCATCACGGTCGTGAGGTCATCCGTAAAGCTTCTGGAGTGAGATATTTCTAAGTACGGGACCTTATGCTCAAGCTAAATTCACTCTCAAGCCTTCAATTCTAGTTTATCTATGTTGTTTAAGATCATCATGGGTCTCCTACATCAAATCAAGTTCAAAGGAATTCCCTTGGCTATATTATTCTCAAGTGCTGATAGATGGGCCAACTTTAAATAAGAATATCTCTTAGCTCAAAATGAACTGGGTGGCCCATGACATATCAAATCGAAGCCCTTTGAATTATCTTTCCAACGCATCCGGTCTCACCTCATTCCGAGTTCGGAGCAAGACGTTACGCCTGTTTTCGTAAAACCTGTCTGGGCCAGACGGGAGGCTTCACGGGCCGTGAAAAGCTTCACGGACCGTGAAGCTAACCGTGTCAAGGCCCTTGTGAAATTTAAGGATCCATTTTATTGAGGTGTTTTTGATATTTTGGTTCATCCCCAAGGCTTTTTATGACCTTTGAAACCCCTTTTTACATTCCTAAACTTCTCCGACACTAATCCTAAAGGTTCTTCATATGATTCGGTAGAAGGGTCAACTTTAAATGGTCATATCTCTTAGCACAAAATGCATTAGGTGTCCTACAATATATCAAATTAAAGATCTTTGAATTAGCTTTCCAACGAACCTGGTTTCACCTAATTCCGAGCTCGGACCAAGGAGTTATGCTTGTTTTCGTTCAGCCTGTCTGTGCAGGCGAACCATACGGCCAGCCACACGGACCGTGTGGCAGCAAACGGTCCGTGAGGCTGAAGTCATGATCGATTTTCTTGCCAAATTGTGTTCTAAGTGTGTCTCTTGCCTTGGTACCTTCATACGGACCATTGTACGGTCCGTGTGACCCCAGACGGTCCGTTTATCGGACCGTGTGGTGATACTGGTCCGGAAAATCTTGCCTCCGAAAAATTGAAGTCTGGGACCACGGTACAGTAAACGGTCCGTGTGACTCTACACGGACCGTGTACCGGCCCGTATGCCTCAGACGGGCCAATTTTGGGGTCCGTCTCATTAATGGCATTTCGGTAATTTTGAATATTTGGAATGAAAATTTGGTCTTTTCCCAACCCTCCTAAGCCTCCTATATAAGCCTCTCACCCTCACACTTCAGCCATTTCTACTTCATTTCTCTCCCTCTCTCTAAATTCATTCCACCAAGACTTGCCAACATCTCTCTAGGACTTGTCAAGCTTAGGCTCTCAATTTGGAGTCCATCCTCTCCTCAAGTTCAAGCTCAAGATATAGGTATGTGGGTTTTGATTCTTGGTCTCTTTCAACCAAGAAGACCCAAAGTTCCTTTCAAACTAATTTATGAATTTATCTACTTAAAATGTGAATTTTACTATTTGATCTTAGTACCTTTGAAAAATGCATGTGTTGTACAATATTCCGAATTTTGAGATATGTTAAGTTCCTCTATGATGCACCATCTTGACTTATGAAACTATGAACATGCATGTCCCTTTAAAGATGATATTATGCATGGGTGATTTATACTACTAATTTCATATGAATTTTATTGTGAATTTCCTAGACTTCATATTATATTGCTAATTTTAGTTTTACTCTATATTACCCATGTTCATTCACACATTACTCATGCATATGCGTTCATGATGTTGGTTTGTATGAAAATTATGGTTATGAACAAGAATTGAGTGAGAATATATGATCACAAGCATGATATAAGTTGAACACCATTATTACATGAATTAATAGTACTATGAACTTGACTTCTACATGAATACGAATTATATGGGTATGTATATGATGTGACATCTTGCATGAGTATGTAATTACATGGGTGTATTGATGAGGACGGGCACAACCCTCCCTTTACACAAGGCATAGACGAGGATAGGTACAACCTTCCCTATGCACATGTATGTATGAGCTAAGCGTGTATTGATGAGGACGGGCACAACCCTCCCTTTACACAAGGCATAGATGAGGATAGGTACAACCTTCCCTATGCACATGTATGTATGAGCTAAGCGTGTATTGATGAGGACGGGCACAACCCTCCCTTTACACAAGGCATAGATGAGGATAGGTACAACCTTCCCTATACATATGGTTATGTAATGAGCTACATGTGTATTGATGAGGATGGGTACAACCCTCCCTTTACACAATTCAAGTAAGGAGTGATTCCTTGAGTGCTAGTATTTGTGGGTTATGGCTACTCTATTATATGGCATTTCGTGCAGGTTAACATCATTTTCCTTTCATGTTGCATGCCCGCATACTTAGTACATTCAAACGTACTAACGCATACTCTATGCCTACATGATTTTACCATGTAGGGACCGTGTGTTATGATCATCCACCACTTGAAGGGTAGCTCGAATTCGGAGAGTTGATATTGTGGTGAGTCCTATCTTCCAAGGACAAGCCACCTTCCTTCTACCTATGTTGTTACCTATTTATCTTCTTAGTTGAGGGTGAGCCCGGGACATGTCTTGGCCCCCGTCCCATCTTATGACTAGAGGCAAATGTTGGGCACTTGTAAAACTTTCTCATTTTGTTTAATTATAAATAAATGGATTCTTGAGATTTGATTTCCGTCAATTTAGATATATGTGCTTAAATAATTTATTTTGAACCAATGATGTGGAAATTTGATACTTTGAGGCTTGTTTGGGGACTCTCGGGTCCCTATTCGCCGTGTTACATCTAGGCCCCGACCTCGGGTCGTGACAGAAACTTGGCAGTTCACTTGGGAAAATTCCAAGACATTTGGGGCAGTGCCGCTCGAAAAATCCAGGTCCTTACACCAATGCATCTTCCAACGGATGTTTTTCCACATTCAATTTTTTTTTTCTTCTATTGATCTCTCTTATTGATCTCCTCCTTTTTTAATCCCTCCTTCAAATTTGAGATGGAAGCATCAATTACAACAAGATGTTCTTTGAGTTCATTCTGTAGCATATATGGGAAGGGCCACTAAAGTTGAATGGTTTTTCAGAAGAACTTCTTGTAAATGCATCTTTAGTGGCTTTTGAACTTACGCTTTAGCTTTGTTAAATACTTCTGCTTAGTATCCAAACGATAAAGGGGTAACATCCTTGCAAAAGATTTTTAAAATTTTACCACCAGCATTTCTTTTTTGTGCTATGTAAATTGTTTTTTTATTTGATCGATTTTGTCAGATATTTCCATGGTCAATTGGCTTCAATCTGAAAGAAGAGACATCAAGAGCTTTTTAATTTGTTTAGATATATTTTCCTAATTTACCTCCAAAGCTTTTTGCAAAACAATCCTTATTATCAGTTGCCTCAGCTGTTGACGGTTGATTAATAACCACCTGACTAAGTCTTAGACTTTGCTACCATAATTCTGTCACAACAATACGTAACTAGCTGTTGAATCCTAATTGTTCTGTCTTTTCTTATCCTGCTACACTTGTAACAACCTTATTCCTCAAATTAATGAGGTATTGCAGGAGAAAAATTATATACCTTCTCCCGGTAATCAAATTAATATTTCAGTTGATCGTGTTGGTGATGAAGTGGAACATACTTGATTCCGGGCAACAACTAAATAGCGATGATGTTAGAAACAAAAGTGTCACTGGTGCAAGACTTGATGTTAAAGAAATTAGACTTAACAACAACTCAACAAGGGTGAATAAATAAAAAAAATGAGCTTCTTTTTTATTCAAGTAGAGTGATTTTTGGAAAAAAAAAATCTTCTTTGATTTCTTGGTATTGACTGTTTGCCTCAGTAAAAGCAAGTTTGAGTAGATAACTGAACATATTTATAAGTCCGTTATTTTTCATTGTAGTTTGCCCAACTTGTCTCTGCTTCAATAGTTAGAGAGTCAGCCCGATATTCTTTCATTGTCTTAAGAAATTCAGCTCCCAGTTCTTGCACTGCAACTTCCAGCGGAAGTATTTCCATTTACAATTTTATTTCTTGTTCTTCTATCGCTCTCTTATTCATCTCCGTCTTTTTAACCCCTCCTTCAAATTTGAGATGGAAGCATCAATTGCAAGGAGATATTCTCTGAGTTCAACCTGAAGCTCTTGCTTTGCATTAAGCTTATTGACCAAGTTTAGCTTCTCTACAACCTTTTTGTTATATTCGTTCTGCTGCTTCTTTGCCTCCTGAAAATTTGTGAGTAGAGATGGAAGATTTTTTCTGAATTCCTAGAAATGTGCTTTCTCAACCGAGGGATCGGGTGATGTAGCATATATGGGAAGTGAAACCACTAAAGTTGAATAATTTTTCGGAAGAAGTTCTTGTAAAGACATCTTTAGTAGTTCCTTAACTTCTGCTTTAGCTTTGTTAAGTACTTCTGCTGAGTATTCAGATGATAAAAGGGTAACATCCTAGCAAAAGATTTAAAACAAAAGCTCATATATACTAATAAAAAATCTACTATAACAGAGGTTAATAATCATATATAATATATTTACAATCGAATACAGTTATAAGAGAAGTATGTATAAAATTCAAGCTTGACAGTAGAAATTGTGTTATCATAAGAATGTGTAATTACTTCACAACAGAATGCATCATCTAAAACAACAACTTCAGCGGTAGACTTCTCTTCATTATTAACAGATGAGTGACTTGAGCCAGGGACACTAGGAGAATGTCTTGTAATATCATCCTGAAACAAGAAAGATAAAAGATTAATATTAACTGACAAAAGTTATATTTCTAAGCCAACAATTTGGCTTCAAGGAACTTACTGCATGGAACAATTCCCTCTTTGCATTTTTAGAAGACCTTTCATCTTTTTCTCGCCCTTCAAACTTCTGTTGTCGTGAAATAGGGTCTTCAAAAAAGAAGTGATTGATGTGTAAGTGTCATGTTACATGGTAAATTATATGCACTATAACGAGCTTCGGGTGGCTGAAGTGCATGCATCTGTTTTAACCAATTGCCCTTTTCTTTTTTTTTTTTGCCTAATTTTGCTAAAATTGAATGGTTAAAGAACTTCGCGGACAGTTGTGGCAGTCTAATACATATAGCAGAGTATGTTTCTTTTTTGTTACGAGCATCAAATTAGTAAGAGAATGTACATTTTACAATCCAATGTGCTGTAACAAATTAAAGTAACAAACATGAGTTCAAAGTTCAAAACATATTTACATTCCCAAATGAGTTAATATTTGTTTGTAGTCTGCCCAATTTGTCTCTGCTTGAATAGTAAGAGAATCAGCTCCAACTTCTTTTGCCGCAACTTTCAAGGGAGATATTTTTGTTTTAAAAATCATATACAATCAGATTACAACAACCTAAGTAGACAACATGGAACACATTTGGTGGGTTAAAGAGACTTGATCCTCAACCCAATCATGCCCTAACCAAAGTCTCAACCACCAACACCAGGCACGACAACACTGACTCGAGACTTAACCCTAAACAGAGATTAAAAACTCCATTATGAATCAGGACCTGACCTTAACATCGACTTAGGATCATTTCGAGGCAGGAGTTAGGTAGTTGGATCACAAGTCGGGGTTAGAGGTCAAGAGTTGGGTCTCTAACATGAGATTACGATCTACGATGACTGAGTCAGGAGCCATAGTCAGGATCGGAATTCGGTCTGGGGTTGGGAGTTGGGCTGTCCCTAGTTGAGATCATGATTGGGAATTAAGTATCAAGCCGAGGAAGGTTGTAACTATAATAGCATTCTACACTTAACAAGATATGAGGGTGAATCAAATAACAGAATTTTTTATCAAATTTCTCAAACTAGATGGATTCTTCACATATCAATTAATTAAAGAATTGAAATAAAGGCAACAAGGAAAACTCAATTAGTGTTATGAGTTTTTTTTTGGATGAGAAAATAGAGATTATAAAAAAGTTTAAGTTGAGATTTTTATAATTAAAAGTAAATGTAGAACTTGTTAAACATAGACAATAAAATAGGGCACATACTATGAGATCAGAGACTAAAATATACGGCATTAAGAAAAAATTTAATAGCTTATTTGGTTGAATACCTGAATTTTCTCCTTGTTGATAAGAGTTTGATTCTTGCTTTGTGATCTTCTACTTTGTTCCCTTTTTCAAAAATATAAAAAAAATAAATCATACAAACATATAAAAAGCAAATCAACAACATTTAGAGAGGAAATAGATGGCGTTACCCTATTAGTTACTATTATTATTGTTTCATCCATGTTTCGTGATATCTTCATCTCCCTTTCTTTTTTGGACCAATTTTTTTTTATGAAAAGTCCTCTCAAATCTGTGTTTTTAATCCAAACTTCATAGAAAATGAAGACAAGGGAGAAAAGAGAAAGTGAAAAGGGTTTAGAAATGGAAAGAATTTATGGGTTTAAAGGCGAGATAATCAAAGCTTAAAGTAGATTATCAGGGTTTGTAGGATAAAAAGGGAGAGAAAGAGGAGAGTTGGAGGTGACTAGAGAAAATAGAAGTGGATCAGGGTTTAGAAAACAATCGTGAGGGTTAAATATGAAGGGAAGGTGTGTCGATGGTCTAGTTAAGTAAAATGAATGATGGAGTTTAAGTGGATTAAATATATTTGGTTCTGGGTCATTTTGATGGGCCACAATCGGATCAATTTAGAGGTTGAAAATGAGTGTGAATTTTGGATGGAATTAACATAATTTGACTTTTTTAAGAGGGTTTTTCAAAAAGATTAAACACTTGAAACATAATAAGGCAAAAATAATTATAATTTGCTAAAATTATGATTTATAGCTACATGCAGGGAGTAGAGAGACAAGCGAGACTAGGAGAGGGAGGAAAGAGGAGAGAGGAGAGAGAGAGAGGGGAAATAGAGAGAGAAGAGATGTGAATGGCATTTGTATATCTGTTGGATAACTATATATTATGTATCAACGAAAACAATTGTAATAAGAATGCAACAATTTATATCTGAATACAATCTGTATCAATGAATAAATTGAATCAACAAATACAATTTGCATCCAAATACAATTTGTATCAATGAAAACAATTTGTATCCAACTACATATTACTGAAGAAGATTCGTTTAACTGAATCAACAAATACAATTTGTATCAATTAATATAATTCGTATCCAAATACATATGTCTTCGCATTTTGTATCATTGAAGAGAATTTGTATAATTGATATTTATCATTTGCATTTGTATAAATGACTATTAACATTTGTATTTGTATAATTAATTATTAGAATTTGTATATGCGTCAAGAGAGAGGGGGACAAAAAAAGGCGAGAGAGAGAATAAGCAGGGGGAGCAGAGAGGCAAGAGAGATATGACAAGGAGATAGGCAAGCGAGATTGCAGAGGCAGAGGAAACAAGCGAAAGAGGAAGAGAGGAGAGAGAAAATAACAACAAAATTCTAACACTAGATATAAATTATAATTTTTTTAAACTATAGTGATATATTATAAATATATATCACATGTTTGCCTAGTTACATAGTGTATCTTTTTATTTAAAGGTATTGATATTGTATTCAAGATTATTTGTTAAATAAAGAAAAAAAATGTTAGGCTATGGCTTCAAATTTTGTAGATATTCGAAGACAGTCTAAAATTTTACCCGTTCTCGAAACTAGTTTAGCGAGCTGTGTTAAGTTTTCAGTGTTTGTTTGTTATAATGGTAGGCCTCCCTTTTGCCCTTCTTTTGTAAGAATATCCCATTTTACCACCTGAGGTTTTTCATATTTTTTGTATTTGATCGATTTTTCAGATATTTCCATGGATAATTGCTTCAATTCGAAAGAAGACACATCAAGAGCTTTTTAATTTATTTGGATATCTTTTCCAAATTTTCCGCCAGAGCTTTTTGCAAAATAATCCTTGGTAAGCCAACAATAGTTGATAAAGCCACTCAAGAGAAGTCCAGACCTAGCATGGCCAGAATTAATGTTGAACTTGCCACCGCAAATGAGAATTCAATATGTCGATGAGAAAATTGGAAAAAAAATGTGAAACAATTTCAGAAGATTGTGTACGATAATCTGCTGTTTTATTGCAACTTCTGTAAGCACCTCGGTCCTAATGAAAGTGAATGCCGACTATTACTGGGAAAGAAGAAACCAAGAGAAGCACAGAAAGTTGTATCTGAGATTAAATAATATCAAGATGATGCTCGGGAGATATTAGATGCAAAGAAGGCTGGAAATAAATCCCTTAGAGCTGATAAAAGTGGCGTACACAATCAGGTAGTTGAGACACGAGATTTGGGCACCAAACTAAAAAAATTCTGAATAGCTCTTAGGCTAAACAGTTGCGCATGAACCTGATTTAGGGGAGTAAAGTTTAATCTTAATTCCTCAAATTAATGAGGCATTGCAGCAGAAAATGGTTACACCTTCTCCCAGTATTCAAATTAATAATTCAATTGATCGTGTTGGAGATGAAGTGAAAAATAGTGTCGTAATGGTGTTGGAAACTAAAGTGTCATTGGTGCGAGACTTGATGCTAAAGATACCGGAGAAATTAGCCTTGACAACAAGGGTAAAAAAAAGGTTTTTTTGTAGGTTTATTCTAAGGTTGTTGGTGATGTTCATTATATTCATCATGGGAAAAAGCTGAAATTTTGGAGAAAATTTTGAATGAAAATTAATGTTCTAGAGAGGATTTCCTTACATAAAATAAATATAAGAGAAATTACATTCACATTTGAATATTTTCCTTGCAATGAATCATAAATAAAAGCAAGTTTGAGTAGATGAAAAAACATATTTACTAGTCCATTATTTCTTGTTTGTAATCTGCCCAACTTGTCTCTACTTCAATAGCTAGAGAATCAGCCCGATCTTTCATTGTCTTGAGAAATTCAGCTCCCAATTCTTCCAACGCAGTTTCCAAGGAAGAAATTTTCGTTTTCAAATTCATTTCTTGTTCTTCTATCGCTCTCTTATTCATCTCTGCCTTTTTTAATGTCTCCTTCAAATTTGAGATGGAAGCCTCGATTGCAACAAAATGTTCTTTGAGTTCGTTGTGAAGCTCTTGGTCTGCAGTAAACTTATTGACCAAATTTACCTTCTGCGCAGCCTTTTTGTTATACCCGCCCTGCTGTTTCTTTGCCTCCTGAAAACTCGCAAGTACAGATGGAAGATTTTTTCTAAGTTACTCCAAGTCACATGCTTTTTCAACTGAGAGATCAGGTGATGTAGCATATATGGGAAGGGCAGCCACTAAATTTGAATAATGTTTCGGAAGAAGAAGTTCTTGTAAAGGCATCTTTAGTAGCTCCTGAACTTTCGCTTTCGCTTTGTTAAGTACTTCACTTGAGTATGCAGAGGTTAAAGGTGCAACATCCTAGCAAAGATTTAAAACAAAATGTCATTAATACGAATAAAGAAATCTACTACAACTGAAAACAATTATAAGAGAAGTATGTATAAAACTCAAGCTTGCCAATAGAAATTGTGTTTTCAAGCTTGGCAATAGAAATTGTGTTTTCATAAGAATATGTACTTGCAACCACTTCAGCGACAAATTTTTCTTGATGATTGACAGACAAGTGACTTGAGCTAGGAGAATGGTTGATATCCTGAAACAAGAAAGAGAGGAGATTAATATTAACCACAGAAATTGCATTTTTAAATGAGCAATTTGGCTTCAAGGATTTAACTTACAGCAAGGACTAGTTCCCTCTTTGCATTTTTAGAAGACCTGCCAACTTTTTCGTGCTCTTCAAACTTCTGTTGTCGTGAAATAGAGTCTTCAAAAAGAAAAAAAAAGGTATAGTGATTGATGAGTAAGTGTCATGTTACACAGTAAATTTTATGCATTATAACGAGCTTTGACTATATTATATATGAAGACAGAAATTTCGTAAAATACCTCTGTTCCTCCTTTTCTTGATTGCTTCTCCAGCAATAATCCTATCTAGGATCTCCTCAGCCGATTTAGTCCGAGTATTACGTATATAAGTCGACCACCAGGACTCAAAGGAAGAAGTACATTTTAGATTAGCATGAAATTGGACAACGGAAAAATTTCTCTTCAATCGAGCAAACTTTGAATACACTTTATGAATACAGTTCACTGAATCGAAGACAATTGTATTGAGTGGTGGAGCATTGACGGATTGATAAGGAGGAAGAGGCACTGTTTGTTCAAGCCAAACTGCCGCACAAATTGATTTGGAGAATAATACTCCACTCCAGCTTTGCCGACACTTGAATTTCCCAATGCAAGGCACATGACCAGATGTCGTTTAACACTTGGTAGTTGCTAGATGAATGATGCAATGGAGTTCTTAGCCATTCAGGAGAATATGGAGTGAACTGGCAGGAGTTATGGAGGAGCACGAGTAAAAGAATTTGAAGGATTCCAGGAAGCTGTTAGGTTTTAACTTGCCCTGAGACAGGGCAATCCGAAAAGTTGGGCAGTTTGTTGAATTGTAAGGGAAAGGCTTGTATTCTGGAAAATAAGACTACAACCAGAGCTGTAGGATCCAAAAGGGACCCCTGCAGTACCAAACTCTCTGGTTACTAAGTTTCTACAGCCTCGATATAGATGAAAGAGTACAAAGGAAGCCAAGGCAATCATCCTGCCCGAATCAAGAGCAACGGCTAATTTGCTATACTCCATTGTTACACTTAATGAACCATTGCAAAAGAGGAACTTACGAAGCCACATAGTAAGGAACACAACATGTTCATCCCCTGTTATATCCTCTCTTTCTACGTTGACCTTGATAAACTCCTCATAAGATATATTTTTTTTGGTTTTCTCACTCTTTGCAAAGTAAGGGTTGAGTTTGGGATGTCAAGGATGGCACTAATCTCCTCACCGTGAGGTCTAATCCCTATCAAAGCAGAAATGTCCAATACAGTTGGACCCATCATACCAAAATTGAAATGGAAGGAATTACCTGAGATGGACGAAAAGCATAATGCAACATACAGAAGATTGTGGTCACAGGGCATGTCGATTTTGGAAAACTTAATGGCATCATATATACCAGCAGTTCTCCATATCTCCCCTTTCACCTTCTCCAGTCGATCAACCCAATTGATCCACCCCTCAGTGTTGGCCATGACCTGCATGTGTTGCTTTTGTGCCAACCAGGCTGCAGGGTGAGAAAAAGGAGCTTCTCCCCTTCTGCTAGTGGATAAAATGGCTGGAGCTCCGGAGGAAATCCATCCCTGAAGCATGACCCTAACATAAATTCCGATGAACTTGAAGGAGCAGGAACAAATACCTTAGAAACAATGATGCCACTATACAACTCCTTTATTTTTTGCTCCATGGTGGTTGTAAGTGATTGAGCTTCAAAATTCAACCAATAGCGGCGAGAAGCAAAGGTAGAAACCTGCATATAGTTAATCAAATTTTTACATCTCGCAATGCCTTAAAATTTAAAACAAAAATTAATCCAAAAGAAAATGAAAGAAAAGAGAAGAGGTCTGAATAGAAGCCTGTTAATAAGACAACATTTGCAAACACTACAAATGAAGAAGATTTGAAATAAAAGCCAGTGTAGCAGTTGCTACTGCTTTAGGTTCATAAGCTAAACAAACATTATCTCCAAAACTGAGTTACAAAACTTCAAACATAAACCAACATATATCACAACTTAAAGGACAATGTAACATTGGGCAACTGGAGTTTCGTCATCACTTGATCAAGTTTGATTTATGTAAAGACTTGTTTAAGTTTTGTCTAGAAATTCTGTTATATCAAATTCAATAGAGAAGAGTTTCTATTTAGAACTTTTCTGTGTACTGTATGGTTCAATCCTAAGGAAAAATATCTTAAGCAATTGGCACCAAATCTGCCACCAAATTTCTTTGCCAGAAAAGCCACTCAAGATCATACCAGGCCAAGTACTACTACAGTTAAGGTCATTTGTTCATTTATGATTATCTCCCAAGGTATTGTACTCATTGTAAACAAAAAGGGCATGGTGAAAATAGCTGTAGTTTATTTCTCGGCAAGGTTGGTGTTACAAGTCGGCATGATGCAGTGGATAAAGGTACGGTTGTGGAGCAATATCAAGGTGGTGCAAGGGAGATTCTAAATTCTAAATTGGTCCCTAAAGGCATATCCCAACCTGTAACTGGTGTACTTCAGTTTGACAAAGGCATCAACAATTTGGTTGTGTTACTCGAGACTTGGATAAGCATAGTGATCAAGTTGAGCAAGAAGCTATTTTGAGTCCACATGAAATGGATTTCATTGTTAAAACAGAGTATATAGCTGGTAAATAAATCAGTCCAAATACACCTATCATGTTTGGTTTGAACCCAGAGAAGGCTAAACACGATTTCAACGTTTATAAAGAAAATCAAGGGGAAATGAGTGTTTCTAAATAGGAAGATTCACTCGAGACTTGAATAAACATAGTGATCACGAGAAGAACATTTCACCTCCTAGCTAGGAGGGGTATGTCTCACCTAAGCAACAAAGAAGTCGAAGCAATAAAATAAAAAAGAAGACACATGGAAGGCCACATAGTTGGGATGTCAAGGTGACTGTGAAATTTGTTCCAAGGCACCTACTATTTCGACTAGCAAAACAAACTCATATATGACAGTATCAACAACTTTAACAAGATCCAATAAATCTAAGAAGAATTGATGAATTATCAAGTATTGTTGGACAAATTTGAAGAAGAAGAAGAAGTTAAGAGGAAAATACCTACTTTAGACAAACAAATTCCTTTTTAGTTCATATATATAAAAATTGAAGTTTGAGGTTGGTAACTCAACGGTTATTCTTTACTTTTACATTCTTGCATTACTTAAGTATCTTCATTTTTTTTAACATCATTATAAAGAGTATTATAATCTCTAGTGCTTATTTTCTTCATGCTTATTAAGTAGTAAAGGTTTATTACCTCGGAAGGATGAGTAAGGTAAGGCAGGCCTATTTGTTGTTGTTTGTATTTTTCTCAAGATTTCTATTTTTATTTAATAATTAAAAAATATCACTTAGAGATTAAAAAAAGCAGGGGACGCAATACAATCAGTGGCTTAAACCAAAATTTAGTAAGTTATTTTTTAATAGAATTCATGTATATATTTTGTAAAATTCACTATTGTCACTTTTTTAGATGCAAAGCTATAAGTTATCATTTTATGAATTAATTCATTCAATTATTCCTTTTTAGGGAAAATAATCATTTAAAAAAAATTGAATTTAAAGTATATAAACTCAATTTTGTGAACAACATCAGACTTACATTAAGTTTGAATCCAAACACTATTACTTGCATAAAAAAAACTAGTACGTAGTTCCATCTTTTTATATCTTGATAAGATACCTTAAAGATTTCTTTTACTGTACTCTAATTTAGAATACCTTAAATATTCCTCTCTAACAAACGAGATAATCAAGTCATCATTCATGATCATCGTAAACTAATTTTATTAATTATAATGATGTGAACTTTGAGAGGGGATTATTATCCAAGAATACATAAGGGTGTCTCATTAACACAATCTCATTAATATTGAATTCAAACACTACTACTTATATAGAAAAAAACTAGGAATTCATACAAATGTATTAACTAAGCACTTGGTCTCTATATAGTTATGAATACATCTTATTATGCATCTAATGGTCTATATATAGGAATTCAAGGTGTCATGGAGTATCTTGTTTGCAGACGAATTAACACGAAGATGGAACTGCAAAGATATACCCTAGATTTTAAATGATTAGCAGGACAAAACCAAAACAACATACTTAGAGTGCAAGTTTAAATAGATGGTATATGAGCTAGTGTGGAAGTAAAACTTGATCGACATGCAATCCCAAACACAGAGAGTTTCAAGTATATATATCTTAGATCTATTATCCAAGAAAATAGGAAGATTGACAATAATGTTACACATTGTATTAGGGCTAGTTAGATGAGATCTATGTTGCTAGGACTATTCAAAAATACCGACGGGTGCGTGTCAGATTCTCCAAAAATAGTGTACTTTGAAGGACCCGACACGGGTGCGGCAACATTTTTGGATAGTTCGTGCAACATAGGATAAGATGGAGGCTTGCATCCGCAGTGTGATAAGAAGGTATCATCTAAACTTAATGAAAAGGAAAATTCTATGTAGTGGTGGTTAAACATACTATACGCACAGGATGGAGTATCGGCCAGTTTAGAAATCTCACGTTTAGAAGATGGAAGTCGCAAAAATGAAAATGTTGTGTTGAATGCATGTGTGTCCATAGTAGGAGTAATAAGATTAAAAATGAAAATATCTAAGACAAGGTGAGATTAGCCTGGAGGTAACGGGGGAAGATTGACTGAGATAGTCGGATATATAAAGAGGAGATGCACACTTTCTCCAGTGACGAGGCGTGAGAAGTTGGCAATAGATGGTTTCAAAAGAGGTAGAGGTAGGTCGAAAAATTATTAAGGAGAGATGATTAGATATGACATGATGTAGTTTCCACTTACTCAAGACATTACTTTACATAGGAGGTTGTGGATGACACGACTTAACATAGAAAGTGAGTAGATAATAGAATGTTGTCTCACTTATTTTTCCATACTAGTAGTCATAGTATCACTTGGGGAGTTTCTTGTTCTCCGTTGCTTGTTCTTTTATTGTACTTCGGCTATCTTATTGTTTCATTATAGTTATATTTATTTTCCGTATGCTTTGTCATTCTCTTTATAGTATTTTGCTATGATTCTTCACACTTTTTGTTCGTTTTCTTCGTCTTCTTCTTTGAGCAAAGGGTCAATTAAAAACAACTTCTCTAGTTTCAGAATAAGAATAAAATCTATGTATACTCTATCCTCATCATACCTTACTTATGAAATCACACTAAATTTATATATGATTATTGTATCAAATAGTCTATAGATAAAAGACTTAACCTTAAAAGCTATAGCATCCTTTGCAAGAAACTGTGTGAGACAAATAAATCAAACAAGAAAGTAATTCAGTAGGCATTTGACCTAACAAAATGTTATACACAATACTCTAATCATTCCAATTTAGGTGTCTAACTTTTTTTTTTTGGTCTGTTCAAGAGTATCTCTTTCTATATGTAGTAAAATTTTCAATTTCAATATTCTATATCGTAAATCTAAGACCACAAAATTGAAATCACTATATACTTCTTTAATTTAATACCACAAAATTCAAAATCGATTAACTTCAAAAAATAAAATAAGATTGAATGTTGAAGTTATGTTCATATGTATCTTCTACACATAATAAGAAAATCTAGAAAATCGTGTGAGTGAAAAAATGTTCCAAAACCATTTAAACTTGACAATTGTTTTTTTTTTTCCTTTTGGAGATTTAATAAGCAAAAAAATTAAAGATACAAGATAGATTGGTTAACTAACCTAGGATAGCACAACAAGAGGATTAGAGCAACTCAGAGAGAATGAAAAATGTCGTCAGAATTGATGTACTACAAAGCTGCACGAAATCAGGGTAAAAAAGAAGTGCTAGGTATCAAAAAGAATAATCTGATTTGATTTAACACGAAATTTAAGGACGAAAAATCAATCTTGTGGTTTTAAATTAAAGTTATGTCAAATGTACAAAAATGTCGTTTAATCTTATGGCCTTAAATATGCGATGTAGAAAATTGAAATTAAAGTTTTGTCAAAAAAAATGGGTCATTGTTTTTTAAACAGACTAAAAAGGAAATAAAGTCATTCTTTTTTAAATAAAAGATGATATATATATATATAGGTGTAAACGTGTTATATAAACTAGTTTTGATGCACGTGCATTGCACATCAATGTAAAACCATATAATATACTATTTTTAAGATAATGTCAATATTATTACATCATGAATTTAAATAAATGGTTATCAATGATATAATAAAGTATAAGTTTCTAATATGATATATTTATTTTTCTTATGATTACTAACTGTGTGCATAATGAAAGTTGTGAAATCAATATTCGAAAATATCTATATTTATTTATCATATAAAGCTAAATATAGATAAAGTGATATGACATTTCTCTAGGGCCTATTTATCTTTTTCTCCCTTTTCTTTTTGATTTTTTTTCCATTTTAAATTAATTGTGATATGTAAAAATAAAAAAAAGTTATTCTTAAAATCTCTTAGTTATACCTCTTAAATATACCTTCTCCTCCGTCCCCTATAATTCATTGCTTAATTATTGTTGTATTGTTGGAGTTCCTACTTTTAATAATATAATATAATATAATATAATATAATATAACATAATATAATATAATATAATATAATATAATATAATATAATATAATATAATATAATATAATATAATATAATATAATATAATATAATATAATATAATATAATATAATATAATATAATATAATATAATATAATATAATATAATATAATATAATATAATATAATATAATATAATATAATATAATATAATATAATATAATATAGAATGAATTAAATACAAAATATAGAAGATATATTAAATTGAGTGTTTTTAGTCCGAAGTATAATTATAATATTATATTCAAATTAGGAGGTGTTCAAAGTCCATTGAACTTCAAACTCATTTAATGGTAACAAATCACATTTGAGTTTTTTAAGAAGAGAAGAATAAAAAACTTAGAAAATTCATAGTTTAAAAATGTGATGAAACCCCTCCATTTATAAACAACAAAAGCTAGTAGAAACAAGTGCTACCATGCCTTAAGAAAGGAAAATTTATAAATATATGCACTTTTAGATTCTTAATTACTAAAAGTGAACAGAGGGAGTATTATTAAAAGTGAGAAGCTTCAAAGTGCAAAGTTGGATTACTATTTTATCGTTTCACTTAATTATATTTACCTTTCAATTAATGATAATATTCCAAGCATCAAGTATATTAAACGACATGGATTAAAATTATATTTACCTTTCAATTAATAATAATATTCCAATCAAGTATATTAATTATTTTGAAAGCAAGACCATTTATTACCACTAATATATGTCAGTGATCTAATTAACGTATGAAATGATGGTCAAGAATTCACAGGATATAATTGATACATATATATTTTTTGGGACTTCCATTGCATGTTCTTCTTTAAAAATTCTTAATTATAGGTATTCAATATTTCATATTCCTTATTAAAGATGAAAACATGACGAAGCCTAAGAAAATTTATTTAATGATTAATAGTCTTGCCAAACTTTGTTTATAATGACGAGAAACGTAAAAAAAAAAGAAAGTGAGTTGTGTTATTGAGCGAAAATTAAAATAGGGTCCTATAAGCAGTCATCATAACACTCGAACGAAAAAATAGGGTCCTATAAGCAGTCATCATAACACTCGAAGGTAAATTGTCTTCTAACAATAATTGATTGAATTTTAATAAATCCAAAAGAATGATCACATTTAAAAAGTTAATACGATAAGTTACTAAATTTTAAAATATTAATCATACGAATCCAAGATTAAAAATTCTATAACCTAATTAAAAGTGAAGCTTCAAGATCAATTTATTATCCCAACCACAAAATAAAAAGAAGTAGAAAAACATACTCTTCAAAGTGGACTGTAAAGAAAATTAAATAAAGGTAATTGAATCAATATTAATTTGCTTAAGAATTAAAAAATTCAAGAAATATGGAGAAGATGAAAAGACTCATGCTGTCCCTTTCCTAGTGCCTTCGTAAGCAGATCAGCCTGCTGATCTTTGGTACTGATGTAGATTGTCCTAATGAGGCCCTTTTGAATCCTTTCCCTTGTGAAGTGACAATCAATCTCAATGTGCTTATTTCGTTCATGAAACACTAGATTGAAAGCAATCTGTATGGCTACCTTTCTATCACAGTAGATAGAGGCTAGTTCAATCAACTTTACACCCAGCTCCTTGAATAAGCTTGCAACCCAGACGACCTCAGTTATTAGTGTGGCCAAACTCCTATATTCTGCTTCTGCAAAGCTCCTAGATACTGTATTTTGCTTCTTGGATTTCCAAGAAATTAGAGAATCACCAAGCTTCAATAGAAAACCAGTAACAAAATTTCTTGTGCTTGGGCAAGCAGCCTAGTTAGCATCACAATAATCTGTCAAGTGAGGTTTTTGATCAGAACTCATCAGTAGTCCCTTCCCTGGTTCCAACTTGATGTATTTAATCACCCTTAGAGCATCATTCCACTGTGACATCTTTGGTTTCTCCATAAATTGGCTCAAGGATTACACTGCAAAGGCTATATCGGGCCTTGTAATAGTGAGATAAAGTAGTTTTCCAACTAGTCTGTGATATCTACCTATATCTTCATATAAGACATCAGAAAATTGGGTACCTTGATCATATTTTGCACTAGTCAGCTTCATATTAGATTCTAGTGGTGTCATGACTGGCTTGGTCCTTCCTCAGCTATCCGCTCAAGGGCATACTCCCTTTGATTCATCACAATACCTCTATTGGATCTCATGAATTCAATACCTAGGAAGTACTTAAGTTCACCTAGATCTTTGATCTTGAAATGACTATACAGTACATGCTTGGTCTCTTCCATCAATCCTTTGTCATTCCCTATGATTAACAAATCATCAACATACACCAATATCACTACCAGACCAAAACCTCTCCTCTTTGTGAATAAAGAGTAGTCCAGGTGACTTTGTGTGTATACTAAATTTAATAGGGCTTCCGTCAACTTAGCATTCTCTAGAAGCCTGCTTAAGTCCATATATTGACTTAAAAAGCTTGCATACAACTTCTTTATCCTTCACTTGACTGCATAACCCCTTAGTTAGTTCCATGTAGACCTCTTCAAATAAGTCACCCTGTAGAAAAGCATCGAAAACATCCATCTGGTAGATGTTCCGATTTTCAGCAGTGGCTAAGGCTTTGATTGATTTTACTGTCACCACACAAGTGAAAAAGGTCTCTTGGTAGTCAATTCTCTCTGTCTGGCTGTAACCTTTGGCTACCAACCTAGCCTTAAATCTATCAATCTGACCATTGGCTTTGTACTTGATTTTGAATACCCACTTGCAACCAATAGCCCTTTTTCCTTTTGGCAAGTGAGCTCTTCCAAGTCCCATTCTCTTTTAAGGCTTTAATTTCTTGCTGCATAGCATGTATCCATCTCTTATCCTTCACTGCTTCCTCCTAGTTCCTTGTCTCAGTTTCTATAAAGAATTCAGTCAGATAGGTTTTATATTGAGTAGATATATTATCATATGACACATAATTGCTCTAAGAGTATGCATGAGTTTTGGGCACTTGAGTGACACAGTCCTTCATCCAAATGGGAGGATTAGATATCCTAGAAGATTGTCTAGGTCTCTCAGCCTGAGTTCTTATGTGATCAATCACCTGAACATCACTACTATAAATATCATTTGTTGAACCTCTCTCAGTTGTGCAGATGGAACTACCAAATCACCCTCAGTGACATGATCTATTAAAGTAGCATTTTCTTGACAAGAAATGGTTCCTGCTCCTATTAGAGTCTCCTCTATGAGTGTATGATCAATATTTTCTTCAATAACATCAGATACAGGTAAGCTATCATCATACTCAATCATGACACCATCAGTTGGAAATAGTGGCTTTTGTACATTGGTTGTATGTTGAAAAGGAAACACATCTTCCTTGAACACAACAACCCTGCTGACTATGAGCTTATGTTGTGATAAACTATACAGTATATAACCTTTCTGAGTTGCTTAATACCCCATTAAGACACATGCTTCAGCTCTTGGAGAAAATTTGTTAGGTTTTATTACCTTAGTAGCAAAACTCAGACATCCTATGGTCCTGAGGTGGTCAAGAACTTGTCTGTAGCCATGGAATTACTCATCAGGAGACTTCCCTGTTAAAACTTTAGTGGGAAGCCTGTTGATCAAATATACAACAGCTAACACACATTCTCCCCAAAATCTAATGGGAATGTTGCCTTGAAATCTGAGTGTTCTTGCTACCTCAAGGATTTGCCTTTGCTTCACAACTCCATTCTGTGTGGTGTATGTGTATAACTACTCTTATGAATGATACCAAGTGACTTAAACAAGTTCCTACACTCATAATTAAAGAATTCTGTGCCATTATGAGATCTTATTCTTTTCACATGCTTGCTTAATTGAGTTTGCACTAGAGCAAAAATGGACTTCAAAATTGAGTTTGCACAATTTAATTTATTTCATATCTATATTTATACCATATAATTGACCTTCATGCGTGTCGTAAAATATGCATGGTTCACATCATTTTAACACCACCCATCGTACCACTTAAATGTTAACCAAAACAATAACTAATTTCATCTTATAGACAGTTAAGAAAAACCTCACATTTAAACATCAATAATCATGAAAGAAAAATTAAGAGCAACATTAACGAAACATTTAAAAGTATTCTTTTTACCAAAAAAAAAAAAACCCTTCTTTACTAGATAAGTTGTAACTAATTAAATAAAAAAACATTCACCAATCATTAATATTTTCTAACCAAAACTAAGATCATTTTTGCTATAATTACATACCTATTAGGTCCCATTTTCTATCATATTGTACCAAAATCGACACAAAATTATTATTATCCATGGATTTAATCTGAACGAATACCTCTCAGACTCCCCAGCTCTTTCTTTTTGGTAACTCACTAATGTGCTTAGTATGTGAGTCAAAATTTTTATATATAGCCTTTGGTAACTACACCAACTTTTTTTCCCTAATAGTTATTTATGTACATGAAACAACGAAGACTTTTTCTATATGTATAAGTTACAAAAAGTAACCCCTCCATCTTAGTGGACACGCTTGCCAAAAACACTGTCACATTGCAATCAAATCAAATAAATTGATTTGAATGGTTTTAGTAAAGGGAAAGCATTTTTCAAATATATTAAAAACATAATATGGAAAGGACGTATAAGTGTAACGGCCGGTAAAATTACCAAAATACTCCTAGAGGGGAGATGTGCGCATAACACATCTTCCGATGCTCGGATGGAAAATTCAAGGCCGGATTTGTAATCAACACGAAAAATTAAGTGGGGAAAAGGTCTCGATCGATTTTTAGAGCAACCGAGTCAAAAGATAATTTTTCGTTCCGAAACGAAAAATAGTGAAGGTTCGTGACAGAGCCGCGTCGTGGACCTATCATGGAGAGGGACTTATGTTTCTCCAAAATGTTTTGACAAGATTGGGAAATCTCGTTTAGAAAAGTTTTGCAGAAAATGTGTTGTTCGCGACGCGGACTGAGTCACTTCGAGTCTGAAAATTTTCTAAATTTTTTGAGTGGCATTCTGGTCCATTCCTAACACCTCTTAAACTCTGTACACGACTAATATAAGTTGTTTCAATGTGAAAAGGGTCTAAAACCCCACTCTAAGTCCTTTTCAGACAAACCATCAAGACTAGGGCTTGAGGAAGGTAGAGGAGAGCTTGGGATTGAGGAGTTTAAGAGAAGATTTTCGAGGGAGATTGTTGTTTCACTACAACAAATTCAATTATCAGAGACAAATAAATTTGTCACTTATAAACAATATTTCGTCACTAAAAATCTTGTGTGACGAAAAAAAATTTGTCACACCATCGTCCCTAAATGTGGGTGGCTAAAAGTATATAAAGACGACTTAGTGCTTCGTCGCTAAAAAGGCTACATTAACTACAAAAAGAAAAATCGTCCCCAAATACATGAACATTTGTGACAAATTCGTTTGTCATAAAAAGTGTATTTTTTTTGTAGTTAATGGTATGATTTTGTCACTAAAAAAGTAGTTACCACCGACAAAACTATGTTGTCACTAATTATTTAGTTTAATTAGTGACAACACTAATCGTCTCTAAAATTATATGCATTTCGTAGTTAAACAACATAATTTTGTCACAAACTGCTGCCTTTTAGATACGAGAAAAAAATTCGTCATTAAATGAAAGAATTAGGGACAAATTTATTGTTATAAAAAGGTTAATAATTTAGTAGTTGAATCTATCCTTCGTTACTAAAAGTATTGATTTTATCAACAACTTGTAATTGTCACTATAACTTATCATGGTTAGTGACAATTAAAATTGTCACAAAATAAAAAAGTATTTCGTATTTAATAAAAAGAAGGTATTGAGACAAATATATGTTTTGTCACTAAATGTAATCAACTTATGACAAACTTATTTATTTTGTGACAAAAACATTTGTCTTGAAAAGTTAAATTTAATTGTTGCTAAAAGTTACTTTTAGTGACAAAACAATTGATGACATTTAATTAGTTTATATTAATATTATTTTTTAAAATTAGAGTTTCATAAATCAAAAATTAAATAATAAAACATGCTAGATAATAATAAATCTATGATCATACAATTAAAAATAACTAAAGTACTAAGGTAATATCCATTACAATGTCCTTGCATTAAAGTAAAGTATGTCCAATAACCAAAAAAAATCTAACTAAATTAGATGAAATAGTACTCCTAAACTAAGATAAGTAGAAGTTTCTTCCAATAAAGTAGCAATTATATGATAACATAAGAGCTTGCATTTATCTTGATTCAATTCTCACCTTTCATACCTGTGAAAAAAGAGAAAGAAATTTATAAGATTTAATTTAAGCTAAAATTTGTAACACGATATTTTTTGTAATGTTGAAATGCCAAATTGTACAAGTATTGCAAAGACAAAAGATTGGTTTTTTTTTCTTTTCTCTAGTAGTTCAATAGAATGACTGTAAAGATCTACATCTTTAAACTTCCCTCTAATTGGAAATCCAATATTAAAGGAGACATGCCTTGGTGTGCAATGGCTACTGTTTGTCTTCCTCTGAGGAATGTACTCATGAAATAGTGGGATATGAGGTATCAAAATGATGTCCACAAGCTCATCTATCAGGCTGTGCCCATTTTTATTTGCTGGAACATCTGGAAAAACAGGTGTGGTTGTAAATATGGAGGCAAAAGATCTAATCTGGCAATTCTTCTATGGAGGGCTTTAAAGGGTAAGCTTCCTACAAATGAAAAACTAACCAGTTTTGGTTATTATCCCAGTATTTGTTACTGCTGCTACAGGCCTGGGTTGGATACTATCGAACACATTTTCATCACAGGTCACTTTGCTCACAATGTGTGGAAGTTTTTTGATGCTTCTTGTGGGATGGCTACTGTTTGTCTTCCTCTGAGGAATGTACTCATGAAATAGTGGGATATGAGGTATCAAAATGATATCCACAAGCTCATCTATCAGGCTGTGCCCATTTTTATTTGCTGGAACATCTGGAAAAACAGGTGTGCTTGTAAATATGGAGGCAAAAAATCTAATTTGGCAAGGGTGAAGTACTTGGTAATTAAGGATGTCTATTACATGCTAAAGATAGCATATCCTTGCATAGAATGGCCTTCTAATTGGAAAGATATTATTAAGGTTTCTAATATGTGTGTGCATGATATTAAAATCACCCCTGTCAGGTGGGTTAGACCACCTGATCAGTGGGTGAAGCTCAACTCTGATGGCAGTGCTCTGTCCAATCCAGGTAGGCTGGGGACTGGAGGTGTTATCAGGAACAACATGGGGCTTTTCTTATTTGCTTATGCTATTCCAGTGGGGGAAGGGTCCAATAATAAAGTTGAATTGGAGGCTGCTATAGCTGGAATAGCCTGGTGCTTACAGCTAGGATTCAAAAAAGTTATCTTGGAAGTGGATTCAGAGTTGTTGCAGAAATGGATCACTCACAGGCACACAACACTCCAACTATAGACACTGCTCAAGTCTGGATAGGTTTTACCATTATAGCTCTTAGTTGGAGGACTTAAAGTGCAAACATGTACTCCGAGAGGCAAAGTTCGTAGCGGATACATTAGCAAAACATAGTCATATTTCAATCATCCACAACTATATTCGAGCATTCAGCAAATGCCAAAGGAAGCAAAAGCATATTTCTACTTGGACAAGGAAGATATGGTCACCTTAAGAAGAAGAAAGTCGAAAAGGATCAAGAAGCCACCTTAGTTTCCTGATTTAAGATCCGCCAGGACTTCTCCTAGTTCTACAGATAGTCCCTGCTTAGTTTTGTGTGTTTGTTCTTTAGGATTAGTTGTAGGTTTTATTTCCTTCTTACTATTGTAAGGGGAGAGTCTCCCTCGTTTATTGGTTTCTTTGATTATATGTAGTGAGAATAGTACTCTCGTAGGTATAGTCTAGGTTTGCTTTATGTTTTAGAAATGGGGACTAGTTGGCTAGCCTTAGAAGGTAGGCCGACTAGTGAACCACCATAGGTCGGAGGTAAGGTTTATGCCCCCCTCCTTTGTACTTTTTATTTTGTTATTTATGATAAGGCTTTGGTGTGTGTGGCTCAACCTCTGACCGCCACGAGGGGTGAGATCCTTGGGTTAGGTCTGTTAAACTTAAAAAAAAATATATATTCTGTAGGTAATCACCCCACAACCCTACTGCTATGTGCTTGGAAAATCCTTGAATCAATTGTGACTTCCTTAAGTTGATTTCTAGTCCTGAAAATTGTTCAACTAATTCTGAAGATATGAATAGATACTGGATCTTATATAGACATAAGCAGATAACTGAAAAGTAGAGTTTAATTCAAGAATGGGAGGTGAGGCAAAGTTTTAAATTGATTACTGGAAATAAAATATGCGCCGATAGAGGTATATTTAGAATATTTCTGATTAATCTGATCAATAGACCTTCTCTATGTCCAGCTTACATTAGATCTCACAACCATAACTTTCCAGCAATAAGGGTTGCACCAAAATCTACCTTCCTCCTACAATAGCACAATGCGTTTTGGAGACAAGTTTATCTATAACTCGGGATGATTTAAGGAAAAGAGAGCCCTGTACAACTGTTAAAGTTAAGATATCTATTGTTTTGGCTTTCTGGTGCAATATTCAAGATGTACAAACTTGTCCAAAATTCAAATGGACATATTCATGAAGATATCACCAAAATTCTGTCATAATAGAACAAGGAAAAGAACAAGATCTATCATTGCAATATCAGAAAATCAAAACAATTTTGGTCAGAAACAAGACTTGCATTCTAGCCTCTATGTTAAACATGTGTTTTAGGACAGCACTCAGATCAAGAATTAGTTTACTAAGGTGCAGCTGAATTTATCAAAGGCGAGATAGCCATTACCATTTCAAGAATATATTGGACCTAAACTATGTCCGAGACATCTTCTTTACTTGATTAAAAGGTAACGGTTAAGAACTAAAAATAAAGGGTACATAACCTTTCACTGCCACCATCTTCCCAATCCTATTTGAATGAAATTATAGGGAACAAGAGTCCTTAATGCTTTTGATTCACAATTTTATCCTCTAATGCTACATATTTCTTAACAGGATAACAAAATTATTCTGTAATGAATTTTAGAGGTCCAACTCGATAGGTCAGCAAATAGAAACTCATTAAATATTGAACCAATTTTTCCAGTAATCTCCATCCATTTCACTCAATTGGCGCATATTTTATTCCAACTAGAACTACTAATTGTGAAGGGGAGCTTGTCCAACAATAAAGTATAAACATGGACTTTAAGTCGACTAAATAAAAATAAGAAAGTACCTGAAGTTGGTATTCTAGTGGAGTTCAGACTCCGCTGCGTCATACGAAAAAAGCATTCAAAGTAAGACACTAAATGCTACATATTTATATATTTTGTAAAATGAAATTAAATAAAACTTGTCATATAAATTTGTGTTACTTCTAACCTTGACGGTGATGGGCGAGAAAAAAGTTGCATTTTCCTGAACAGTTCTTCTTGGCGTGCCATTACAGTGTCCAATTGAGAATTTAATGCTTGTATTTGAGATTGTTGCTCTTTTATTTGACACTGCTGATCTTCTATTCTGGACTGTTGATTTTCTACCACAGTTTCAGCTGCATTTAATCTACTCTGCAACTCATGTTGAGCACTAGCAGCTTCCTGTTTTGCCTTTTTGAGCGAGTCTTCTAACTCTGCCGTTCTCCTTTGTGTAGATCTTATAGTATTAGGTTTTGGACCATAACCGAGTCCTTTTATGTACCCAGACTTTGTACCAAGTACAGTGTCCACAATTTCATCAATGTTCATGGAAGACTCTCCCGAAGCATATAGATCTTTTAAATCTATCATGTTGTTCTGCATAAAAATATTAATATTATTTAAAAGAGAATACACAACTTCTAAAAAATATTGATCAAAAAAATGTAATGAGTATTTTGTTAAAGGACAAATTGATTTTCTTACATAATGAGTCTCAGCCTCTAAAGATGACCATCCTTTCTCACTTGTGTAATGAGTATGCTTATAGAACTCAATTCGGTCAGGCTCAACTCCTTCAGGTTTACTTTCACCCTGTGAAATAAGAAAATAATTGAATAATACTAAAGTTTCATTAGTAAAAAGAATAAAATTGGACTAACTTACCATTTCAGCACGAGCTGCTACAAATGATTTTGACCCCATGAAATGATTAGATTTGAGCTTAGTTCGATTAACCTTGTTTATGTCGCATCGTCTCTACAAATTAAATACAAAATATCATAATTCCTAACTTTAATAACAAGAAGAATAACCTGAATATAAATTACCTTGTGCTCTGGATTTATCCACATGTCACAAAGTCTATTCCAATTTTCTTGGGTCAACTCTGGCACTTCAATTTTACGAGCTTCTTCCTCTGAGCGTGCACTTTCAAAAAGTTGTTTTAACTTATAGCGCCATTGTCGGCTTCTATTTTTCAGAATATCCTCACAGCTATCTTTCACATAATGCTCATCCAAATTAATTTCAAACCTCTCCTAAAAAGACATACAAATTTTGAAGAAACACACAAAACATTCATAATTTCTTTCATATTAAAACAATAAACAATGATAGCAGATAATCAACATGTGGGTGATTGGGTTCCTGAAAGCAGTGTTAGTCCAAATCAAAACCTCAAAAGTAAGTGTCAGGAAAGGCTAAGCAAGAAGAAAAGAGATGCCATTAAGAAAAGACTCCAAAGAGATACTGGGCAACAGGTTGCAGAATGCCCTTCAAGTCAAAATAAACTTGTCTCTTCTGGTTATAAAAGTGACTGCATACTCAAAACAGTCCCTAATATTAATGATGAGTATGAGATAGTCAATTCTGAGGATGAGGTTGGACAAGATGATAAGTCCATGGATGAAAATTATGGAGTGCCTGATCCCAATTCTCATGATGAGTTTCAGCAAGAAATTCTGGAAGAAACTGAGAAGCGTTGTTTGTCACCAAGGGGTAGGAAAGATAAGAGGCAAAGCAAGAAACCACCTGTGAGGAGTACATCTGCTAATTCTAGCAGGGCAAATACCAAATCCATGAGTAGATGTTTATGATGATCAGAATGTTTATGATGATCAGATCACTTTGTTGGAATACAAGGGGTATTAACACCAGAGGCTCTCTAGAGAGGCTACAGAATCTCAAGAAAATGTACAATCTTGGTTTGATTGCTATTCTTGAACCTTTTTGCTGATAACTCTTATCATAATAGTACTAGAATCCAGTTGGGGATCGATAATGCTACTAGTAATCAGAATGGTAAGATTTGATTGTTGTGGAACAGTGACTACACCTGTAATATCATAAAAATAGGTGAGCAGCACATCACTTGTAAAATTCAGAATGAAGAATTGATTGACAATTTCAGGATTTCCTTTACATATGCTAAGTGTAGGGATCACTTGAGGAGGCCTTTGTGGGATAAACTTCTTTATTTTGCTACTGAGAATGTTCCCTGGTGCACTATTTTAATGTGATCACTTCACCTGAGGAAAAAAGAGGGGGCTTGATGTACAATACAACAAAAGTTTTGAATTCATCAGTGTGATTGAAGCTTGTGGGCTTACCGATCTTGGTTTTAATGGTGA
Source organism: Solanum rostratum (assembly GCA_029948455.1). Taxonomy (NCBI): domain Eukaryota; kingdom Viridiplantae; phylum Streptophyta; class Magnoliopsida; order Solanales; family Solanaceae; genus Solanum; species Solanum rostratum. The sequence continues at coordinate 16,678,262 of CM057046.1, read as the reverse complement.
CTCTTTTACTTGGTGTAATCAAAGTTCTGTTGATGCTAGAATTTGGAAAAGATTGGACCAGGCTATGGTAAATGACAAATGGTTAGCTATGATGCCTCAAACCACTATTGAGCATTTGCCTTATGTGAGTTCTGATCATACACCTCTGTTGATGGAAAGGGTTAATAGACAAGAGACTCATATCAAGTACTTCAAATTCCTTCATTGTAGAGTGGAGAATGAGTATTTATTTAGATACTGTGAAAACTTGCTGGAATGGAGAAGCTGGGGGTAACCCTCTGTGGAGATTTCATCAAAAAATGAAAAGAGCAGTTGCTACACTTAGTGATTGGTCCAAGAGAGAATATGGGGATATATTTGCTACTGTGAGAGTTTTCGAAGCTAAAGTCAAGGTTGCTGAGGATCAGATCATGCAGAATAATTGCCAACCAAGTTAAAAGTACTGAACTACTAGGGGTGCCATCTTATTACCAATACTGCAAGCACATGGGGCATCTAGTTCAGGATTGCACCATCAAAAGGAAAGATGATGAACTAAAGAGAAGGAAATAACTTGAACTGGAAAGGCAAGGTGGGTTGAGTGATGAATCTAGGAATAAAGAAGCAGGTTTGGGATCAGAAAATGGAAAAGGGCTCTACAAGTGTTATTAATAAGGAACAAGAACAAAGAAATGACAAACAACATCAACAACCACAGTGTCAAACTCAGAGAAGGAGGCAGGGGAAACATAATTTCTTTAACCAAAGTTAAAAGGAGTCTGCAATCCATCAAACCAATGTTCTGCAGAAGGGTAACCTAGCTTTTATTTCTCCAAATTCTTACATTGATCTGGAAGTGCAGGATCAACCAAATGATGATCCGGAAGAAGAAGTCTCTGTTGAAGCTGTAAATCATCCTAATAAGGCTACTGATGCACAGAACAAGAAAATGCTACTCCTTTGAAACAACAACAATAAGGTATATCTGAAAAACCTCCACTGCTACAATTTATAGAATGGTCTTTGCAACATAAGTTTACAATATTTGAAATTGAGAGGAATTAAATTGCCAACCAAGTTAAAAATACTGAACTACTAGTTCTTATCTTCTTTAGATGATCCCTGAGAAAGATTTTAGGATGGAAGCATGCATGAATGAATGAATATATGCCACTAGTTGTTATTTTAGTATCACGTAGTTGATCTGATGTACTAGTTGTTTGTTAGTTGTTGGTGATAAATTCTCATTATTTTTTTCAAAAGAAAACAGCGAACAAAGAAAAAAAGACCATTAGTAAACTTACTACTAGTATCGATAGAGATAGATATCGCCAAGTACTTCTCCCAAAAAAAAATAGATGGATCAAATATAGCAATACTCAAAATAAGAACTTAATATAATCACTATCAGAATCCTTACCTGGCATCTGACTAGTGCTGCATCTTTGTCCTCCCTTGTGAGTTCTTTGCACTTGTTTGGAAGCAAAAGAAAATTTCGAGCAATTATCCCTAGTTCATTGGATAGCTTAGCTGATTGAACTGGTTTAGCTGGTCTTCCTTTACCAATTGGGATCTCTATTTTCATCTTGCATCCCAGAGCCTTCGTCATTTTCTCAAGACCTTTCCCTCTAGTCTTACCACGTCCTTTTCTTATTCTAGTAGCCTCACCTGACCAAAAAAGTTAGCTTAACATACCACATATAATCTTAAAAATGACATATATGACAGTTTGACACAGGATGAAGACTAAAACAACTGAAAACTTTCCTTTGTTTTTTGTTGTATATTAAGTAGAAAAAATTCATCAACGAAACAAATAGAATATATGAGAGCTAACAACAACCCTTTTGATCATTTCTATCATGTCCACTGATTATAAGTTCCACATATTATATAAATATCGTTGGATTCCAAATGTGTAGATTACAACACCTATTCATTCGGAAAAAAGGTTCAAATTGTGCATATGGATAGAGTAGGTACCTTTATATACCTTATTTTTATGCCATGATGAGCAAAGGAGAGTTGATTCAAACATAAATCAAGTTTAGTTACAGTGACAGATTCAACTTCATTTATCCTACTACATCGTTTGCCTAACATCATTCTCAGCTTCCTTAGATCATCAGATACTGCACTATAGTCTATATTTTTTCATTACATGTTCAACATAAATGAATGTTTCAATGGTTAATGTTTGGGATTCCAACTTAGCCCTTAACTAAATAATCTAATCCTAATCAATATAATAACGTATTACCTGTATTCACCGTAGGAGTAAGGTTATTTGATCCATCCAATGATTGAGTATCTTGAATAGTTTCCCCTGTAAGTATAGTTTGCTTAAAGACACGTCCACCCGGTGCCATTGTTTTGCAGAATTCTACCAAAACACAAAATGTAATGTTAGAATGTTCATAAGATGTACAATTCATTGGTTAACAAAAATTGTCATATAAAGGTACCAGCCATAGTCAACTAAAGCAAAAACTAAAAAGAACATAAACAATCAGTTTAGAAAATCTCACACATACCATTTATTATAAGAGTTCTTTATCTTTTAATTTTGATATTATAATCGAACTGTTGAAGCATCACTAGAAGATTAAAGAACTAGTATAGCATATCAAAGATATATGCACGTAAAAAATGTCCAAATATGAAGGCACAATAACTTTTCTAGAAACTTATATAAGTTAAGGTGTTAATAAGGAGTTGTAGATCTGATAAATACAAAGCCTCGTGAAGAATGCCTATTATTGATTTTTCGTATGGATAACTGAAAGTATTAGTTACACCGATGTCAAACTGAAGATGCCAAACAAATTTAGGTATTAAAATATGAACAAAAAGGCCAGTGACTACGATTATCTTCATAAGAAGTGGCAATGTAATCTAGCTGATTCTGTTTAATGTTTGAACAAAACAGTAGCCTGTTCAAAGTCATCTTCCCCAAGCAACATGCATATGTTCTCTCCAACCAAGCATTCCACAATAAACGTTTGGCATTGCCCACCAATTATTTTCTCTAATTGATCTTTCTAAAGAGTGTTTAATAGGGAAGGCAACTAAAGTTATACATAACTCAACTTGAGGTGATATGCATCTGGAATACCCAAATTTAGTGGGAGCACAAGTTTACCAGGATATAAGGTAAGTATATACCATTATGTATATGCCGAATTGTTCTCTTAGATTCCATAATGACACAACAATCCTCAGAAGAAGACGAAAGTAAAAGTCAAAGGTATCTCCTATCCTGAAACAACTTTCTGTAAACTGTAATTGTTCTCTTTACCAATCCTACAGCCCTACCCCCGTGTCTTCTAATCGGAGATCTTACATGGTGGTCCATTATCCACCTTCCTTACACCACCACATTGAACATTATGTCCCTTATTTAATGTATATATTGCATAATGCATTTTTTTTGACAGCCAGACCAACAAGCCAATTGTACTTGCTTACCAACCTACTTATTTTTGCTATGTTTCTCTAACTCTTCAAATATGTTGCAAGGTCCGTGTTGGATCCTCCAAAAGTAGTGCATTTTCTCGAGGATCCAATACAAGGGAAACAACATTTTGGGAGAGCTAATAAAGGACTAAAAAGGCAACTTTGGACCTAAACTCTCCATTTCAAGTCGAAATTAAGTTCTGCAAGTTCTCCTAGGCCAGATTCGACATTTCGGAGCTAATGGATTTGACAGAATCGAATTCCGACGCTCAGAACTCAAAACGGCTACAAAAGTCAAATGTTTCAACTTAAAGGACTAAAAAGGCAACTTTGGACCTAAACTCTCCATTTCAAGTCGAAATTATGTTCTGCAAGTTCTCCTACGGCAGATTCCGCATTCCGGAGCTAATGGATTCAACAGAATCGAATTCCGACGCTCAGAACTCAAAACGGCTACAAAAGAATCTTTCAACTTAAAGGACTAAAAAGTCAACTTTGGACCTAAACTCTCCATTTCAAGTCAAAATTAAGTTCTGCAAGTTCTCCTAGGGCAGATTCGGCATTCCGAAACTAATGGATTCGACAGAATCGAATTCCGACGCTCAGAACTCAAAACGGCTACAAAAGTCAAATGTTTCAACTTAAAGGACTAAAAAGGCAACTTTGGACCTAAACTCTCCATTTCAAGTCGAAATTATGTTCTGCAAGTTCTCCTAGGGCAGATTCTGCATTCCGGAGCTAATGGATTCAACAGAATCGAATTCCGACGCTCAGAACTCAAAACGGCTACAAAAGTCAAATGTTTCAACTTAAAGGACTAAAAAGGCAACTTTGGACCTAAACTCTCCATTTCAAGTCGAAATTAAGTTCTGCAAGTTCTCCTAGGGCAGATTCGGCATTCCGGAGCTAATGGATTCGACAGAATCAAATTCCGACGCTCAGAACTCAAAATGGCTACAAAAGTCAAAATTTTCAACTTAAAGAACTAAAAAAGCAACTTTGGACCTAAACTCTCCATTTCAACTCGAAATTATGTTCTGCAAGTTCTGCTAGGCCAAATTCGGCATTCCGGAGCTAAAGGATTCGACAAAATCGAATTCAGACGCTCAGAACTCAAAACGGATAGAAAAGTTGAAATTTTCAACTTTAAAGAACTAAAAAGGCAACTTTGGACCTAAACTCTCCATTTCAAGTCGAAATTAAGTTCTGCAAGTTCTCCTAGGCCAGATTCGGCATTCCGGAGCTAATGGATTTGACAGAATCGAATTCCGACGCTCAGAACTCAAAACGGCTACAAAATTCAAATTTTTCAACTTAAAGAACTAAAAAGGCAACTTTGGACCTAAACTCTCCATTTCAAGTAGAAATTAAGTTCTGCAAGGTCTCCTAGGCCAGATTCGGCATTCCAGAGCTAATGGATTCGACAGAATCGAATTCTGACGCTCAGAACTCAAAACGGCTACAAAAGTCAAATGTTTCAACTTAAAGGACTAAAAAGGCAACTTTGGACCTAAACTCTCCAATTCAAGTCGAAATTAAGTTCTGCAATTTCTCCTAGGGCAGATTCGGCATTCCGGAGCTAATGGATTCAACAGAATCGAATTTCGACGCTCAGAACTCAAAACGGCTAGAAAAGTTGAAATTTTCAACTTTAAATAACTAAAAAGGCAACTTTGGACCTAAACTCTCCATTTCAAGTCGAAATTAAGTTCTGCAGGTTCTCCTAGGCCAGATTCGGCATTCCGGAGCTAATGGATTCGACAGAATCGAATTCCGACGCTCAGAACTCAAAATGGCTACAAAAGTCAAATTTTTCAACTTAAAGAACTAAAAAAGCAACTTTGGACCTAAACTCTCCATTTCAACTCGAAATTATGTTCTGCAGGTTCTGCTAGGCCAGATTCGGCATTCCGGAGCTAAAGGATTCGACAGAATCGAATTCCGACGCTCAGAACTCAATACGGATAGAAAAGTTGAAATTTTCAACTTTAAAGAACTAAAAAGGCAACTTTGGACCTAAACTCTCCATTTCAAGTCGAAATTAAGTTCTGCAAGTTCTCCTAGGCCAGATTCGGCATTCCGGAGCTAATGGATTCAACATAATCGAATTCCGACGCTCAGAACTCAAAACGACTACAAAATTCAAAATTTTCAACTTGAAGAACTAAAAAGGAAACTTTGGACCTAAACTCTCCATTTCAAGTCGAAATTAAGTTCTGCAAGTTCTCCTAGGCCAGATTCGGCATTCCGGAGCTAATGGATTCGACAGAATCGAATTCCAACGCTCAGAACTCAAAACGGCTAGAAAAGTTGAAATTTTCAACTTTAAAGAACTAAAAAGGCAACTTTGGACCTAAACACTCCATTTAAAGTCGAAATTAAGTTCTGCAAGTTCTCCTAGGCCAGATTCAGCATTTCGGAGCTAATGGATTTGACAGAATCGAATTCCGACGCTCAGAACTCAAAACGGCTACAAAAGTCAAATGTTTCAACTTAAAGGACTAAAAAGACAACTTTGGACCTAAACTCTCCATTTCAAGTCGAAATTAAGTTCTGCAAGTTCTCCTAGGGCAGATTCGGCATTCCGGAGCTAATGGATTCGACAGAATCGAATTCCGACGCTCAGAACTCAAAACGGCTAGAAAAGTTGAAATTTTCAACTTTAAATAACTAAAAAGACAACTTTGGACCTAAACTCTCCATTTCTAGTCGAAATTAAGTTCTGCAGGTTCTCCTAGGCCAGATTCGGCATTCCGGAGCTAATGGATTCGACAGATGGGTCGAGTCGGGTTTCAACAGGTCGGGCATTTTAATTTAGGGAAAAAAATTATTGCTGACGTGGACGTCCATGTGTCAAAATATATGGCACATCAGACGCCACGTGTGAGGCCAAACGGAATTTTGGATGTGGAGGGTAGAAGTGGACCAATAGTTTGACGGTAAGGGTAATTTTGAGCCCAAAAATAGTTAAAGGGTAAATTTGAGCAATTTTAAATAGTGTAAGGGTAATTTTGACCCTTTTCCCTATTATTAAAAATAGTGTAACAAAACAGTATTTTTGTTAAAAAATTCATATTGCGTGCTCTCTCTCTCTAATTAGAAGACAAAAATACGCTAATTAACAAAACCCCTCTCTCTCTCTAAGAAGCCCTCTCTGTACGCTCTTTGTTAAGAAACGAAGAACAATATTCATACTGCGTGCTCTTTGTTGTACGTCTCTCTGCTAAGAACGAAGATTCATCTTCGCCACTGTACGTCTCTCTGCTGAACGAAGATTCATCTTCGCTGTACGTCTCTCTACTAAGAACGAAGATTTTATCTTCGCTGTATGTCTCTCTGCTAAGAACGAAAATTCATACTACTCAATCTTCGCTCTCTGTACAGGTATTTCTTCGCTCTCTGTACAGGTATTCAGAAGAGAATCTGCTATCTTTGCTCTCTGTTCTTGCCCTAAATGGTTGCTTCAAGTTTCATCATAATTCTTTTGCCCCAAATCTAAAATAGGGTCACTACAATTTACAGGTATTTCTTTAATCAACAAATAAATTAGTGATTCAATGAAAAGTAAATTCAAGTTTTTATGTTATAGGTTTATCCAATACTAGTAGTTTTGGTTCAAACTTCAAATGTTGTATATGTGTTAAAAGATGCACTAAAAGTACAGATGATTAATTGTGAACCAAGTAATTAATTAGATGAGCTGTGTTAGAATTCCATACTCACACCCATAAAATTGAAATCCCAAATCCATCTCTGCTTCTGCAGGTTCATTTAGCTGCCCACCCTTGTTTTCTATATTGTTATAAATCGAGGAAATTGAATCTTAGAGATATTCTGTTTGGAGAACTAGAGTAGAAATTGAAGAATGGACGGTTCCAATGAATGATGCTAATAAGTTTTGTTGCATAATTTCGTCTAAACAAGCTTCAGTCAGCTGGAACTCTAGTCCATTCAATTCAACTTATCTTTTGAAAACCTGGTTTATTTAATCTTTTTCTGGTGGTGCAGTGTCTGGTGTCTTTTAGACTACTTCGCTAGCATCTGTTCTAGTAGTCTCACATTGATTCAGTAGAGTTATCTGATATCTTTTGAATCTCAAGTATCTGAAACTTGCATTTTCTCTTTTGGTTTTCCAGAGGTTGAACAGCTTTTGAGCCCAGAGGAAAGGGAAATTTTGTATCGTAATCAAACTCCAGAGCTGGATAAGATATCAACTGTAAGTGTTCTAAGGAGATTCAACTTCCTCTTTCATACCTACATTCTTATCTGATAAGTAGATTAGTAAGCAATGATGGGACTTGCTATTCGTACTGTATTAGATACCACCAACAGACTTTAGAGACCAATCCACATTATTCAAAAGAAATCCATGGATATACTAGTTAATTCCTGATACTTGTGAATGTGTGTCTAATCCAGGCAAAATGGAACCCTCTTCACACTTTTGCACTAGCAGGGCACATAAATTTAATGGTTTTCAAGATGCTTATTCACGTACAATGGAGTTTGTTTAGAGACTTATTATAACACTTGAGTCTCCACTAGAGTTTGTTGTTCCATTGCAGAACCTTATACTATATTGTTCGAATTCCGACGCTCAGAACTCAAAACGACTAGAAAACTCAAAATTTTCAACTTTAAAGACTAAAAATGAACTTATGGACCTAAACTCTCCAATTTAATGCCAAATTCAGTTCTGCAAGTTCTCCTAGCCTAGATTCAGCATTTTGGAGCTGATGGATTCGACGGAATCGAATTCCGACGCTCAGAACTCAAAAGGACTAGAAAACTCAAAATTTTCAACTTTAAAGACTAAAAATGAACTTATGGACCTAAACTCTCCAATTTAATACCAAATTCAGTTCTGCAAGTTCTCCTAGCCTAGATTCAGCATTTCGGAGCTGATGGATTCGACGGAATCGAATTCCGACGCTCAGAACTCAAAACGACTAGAAAACTCAAAATTTTCAACTTTAAAGACTAAAAATGAACTTATGGACCTAAACTCTCCAATTTAATGCCAAATTCAGTTCTGCAAGTTCTCCTAGCCTAGATTCAGCATTTTTGAGCTGATGGATTCGACGGAATCGAATTCCGACGCTCAGAACTCAAAACGACTAGAAAACTCAAAATTTTCAATTTTAAAGACTAAAAATGAACTTATGGACCTAAAGTCTCCAATTTAATACCAAATTCAGTTCTGCAAGTTCTCCTAGCCTAGATTCAGCATTTCGGAGCTGATGGATTCAACGGAATTGAATTCCGACGCTCAGAACTCAAAACGAGTAGAAAATTCAAAATTTTCAACTTTAAAGACTAAAAATGAACTTATGGACCTAAACTCTCCAATTTAATGCCAAATTCAGTTCTGCAAATCCTCCTAGCCTAGATTCAGCATTTTGGAGCTGACGGATTCGACGGAATCGAATTCTGACGTTCAGAACTCAAAACGACTAGAAAACTCAAAATTTTCAACTTTAAAGACTAAAAATGAACTTATGGACCTAAACTCTCCAATTTAATACCAAATTCAGTTCTGCAAGTTCTCCTAGCCTAGATTCAGCATTTCAGAGCTGATGGATTCGACGGAATCGAATTCCGACGCTCAGAACTCAAAACGACTAGAAAACTCAAAATTTTCAACTTTAAAGACTAAAAATGAACTTATGGACCTAAACTCTCCAATTTAATGCCAAATTCAGTTCTGCAAGTTCTCCTAGCCTAGATTCGGCATTTTGGAGCTGATGGATTCGACGGAATCGAATTCCGACGCTCAGAACTCAAAACGACTAGAAAACTCAAAATTTTCAACTTTAAAGACTAAAAATGAACTTATGGACCTAAAGTCTCCAATTTAATGCCAAATTCAGTTCTGCAAGTTCTCCTAGCCTAGATTCAGCATTTCGGAGCTGATGGATTCAACGGAATTGAATTCCAACGCTCAGAACTCAAAACGAGTAGAAAATTCAAAATTTTCAACTTTAAAGACTAAAAATGAACTTATGGACCTAAACTCTCCAATTTAATGCCAAATTAAGTTCTGCAAATCCTCCTAGCCTAGATTCAGCATTTTGGAGCTGACGGATTCGACGGAATCGAATTCAGACGCTCAGAACTCAAAACGACTAGAAAACTCAAAATTTTCAACTTTAAAGACTAAAAATGAACTTATGGACCTAAACTCTCCAATTTAATACCAAATTCAGTTCTGCAAGTTCTCCTAGCCTAGATTCAGCATTTCAGAGCTGATGGATTCGACGGAATCGAATTCCGACGCTCAGAACTCAAAACGACTAGAAAACTCAAAATTTTCAACTTTAAAGACTAAAAATGAACTTATGGACCTAAACTCTCCAATTTAATGCCAAATTCAGTTCTGCAAGTTCTCCTAGCCTAGATTCAGCATTTTGGAGCTGATGGATTCGACGGAATCGAATTCCGACGCTCAGAACTCAAAACGACTAGAAAACTCAAAATTTTCAATTTTAAAGACTAAAAATGAACTTATGGACCTAAAGTCTCCAATTTAATACCAAATTCAGTTCTGCAAGTTCTCCTAGCCTAGATTCAGCATTTCGGAGCTGATGGATTCAACGGAATTGAATTCCGACGCTCAGAACTCAAAACGAGTAGAAAATTCAAAATTTTCAACTTTAAAGACTAAAAATGAACTTATGGACCTAAACTCTCCAATTTAATGCCAAATTCAGTTCTGCAAATCCTCCTAGCCTAGATTCAGCATTGTGGAGCTGACGGATTCGACGGAATCGAATTCTGACGTTCAGAACTCAAAACGACTAGAAAACTCAAAATTTTCAACTTTAAAGACTAAAAATGAACTTATGGACCTAAACTCTCCAATTTAATACCAAATTCAGTTCTGCAAGTTCTCCTAGCCTAGATTCAGCATTTCAGAGCTGATGGATTCGACGGAATCGAATTCCGACGCTCAGAACTCAAAACGACTAGAAAACTCAAAATTTTCAACTTTAAAGACTAAAAATGAACTTATGGACCTAAACTCTCCAATTTAATGCCAAATTCAGTTCTGCAAGTTCTCCTAGCCTAGATTCGGCATTTTGGAGCTGATGGATTCGACGGAATCGAATTCCGACGCTCAGAACTCAAAACGACTAGAAAACTCAAAATTTTCAACTTTAAAGACTAAAAATGAACTTATGGACCTAAAGTCTCCAATTTAATGCCAAATTCAGTTCTGCAAGTTCTCCTAGCCTAGATTCAGCATTTCGGAGCTGATGGATTCAACGGAATTGAATTCCAACGCTCAGAACTCAAAACGAGTAGAAAATTCAAAATTTTCAACTTTAAAGACTAAAAATGAACTTATGGACCTAAACTCTCCAATTTAATGCCAAATTAAGTTCTGCAAATCCTCCTAGCCTAGATTCAGCATTTTGGAGCTGACGGATTCGACGGAATCGAATTCAGACGCTCAGAACTCAAAACGACTAGAAAACTCAAAATTTTCAACTTTAAAGACTAAAAATGAACTTATGGACCTAAACTCTCCAATTTAATACCAAATTCAGTTCTGCAAGTTCTCCTAGCCTGGATTCAGCATTTCAGAGCTGATGGATTCGACGGAATCGAATTCCGACGCTCAGAACTCAAAACGACTAGAAAACTCAAAATTTTCAACTTTAAAGACTAAAAATGAACTTATGGACCTAAACTCTCCAATTTAATGCCAAATTCAGTTCTGCAAGTTCTCCTAGCCTAGATTCAGCATTTTGGAGCTGATGGATTCGACGGAATCGAATTCCGACGCTCAGAACTCAAAACGACTAGAAAACTCAAAATTTTCAATTTTAAAGACTAAAAATGAACTTATGGACCTAAAGTCTCCAATTTAATACCAAATTCAGTTCTGCAAGTTCTCCTAGCCTAGATTCAGCACTTCGGAGCTGATGGATTCAACGGAATTGAATTCCGACGCTCAGAACTCAAAACGAGTAGAAAATTCAAAATTTTCAACTTTAAAGACTAAAAATGAACTTATGGACCTAAACTCTCCAATTTAATGCCAAATTCAGTTCTGCAAGTTCTCCTAGCCTAGATTCGGCATTTTGGAGCTGATGGATTCGACGGAATCGAATTCCGACGCTCAGAACTCAAAACGACTAGAAAACTCAAAATTTTCAACTTTAAAGACTAAAAATGAACTTATGGACCTAAACTCTCCAATTTAATACCAAATTTAGTTCTGCAAGTTCTCCTAGCCTAGATTCAGCATTTCAGAGCTGATGGATTCGACGGAATCGAATTCCGACGCTCAGAACTCAAAACGACTAGAAAACTCAAAATTTTCAACTTTAAAGACTAAAAATGAACTTATGGACCTAAACTCTCCAATTTAATGCCAAATTCAGTTCTGCAAGTTCTCCTAGCCTAGATTCGGCATTTTGGAGATGATGGATTCGACGGAATCGAATTCCGACGCTCAGAACTCAAAACGACTAGAAAACTCAAAATTTTCAACTTTAAAGACTAAAGATGAACTTATGGACCTAAAGTCTCCAATTTAATGCCAAATTCAGTTCTGCAAGTTCTCCTAGCCTAGATTCAGCATTTCGGAGCTGATGGATTCAACGGAATCGAATTCCAACGCTCAGAACTCAAAACGAGTAGAAAATTCAAAATTTTCAACTTTAAAGACTAAAAATGAACTTATGGACCTAAACTCTCCAATTTAATGCCAAATTAAGTTCTGCAAATCCTCCTAGCCTAGATTCAGCATTTTGGAGCTGACGGATTCGACGGAATCGAATTCAGACGCTCAGAACTCAAAACGACTAGAAAACTCAAAATTTTCAACTTTAAAGACTAAAAATGAACTTATGGACCTAAACTCTCCAATTTAATACCAAATTCAGTTCTGCAAGTTCTCCTAGCCTAGATTCAGCATTTCAGAGCTGATGGATTCGACGGAATCGAATTCCGACGCTCAGAACTCAAAACGACTAGAAAACTCAAAATTTTCAACTTTAAAGACTAAAAATGAACTTATGGACCTAAACTCTCCAATTTAATGCCAAATTCAGTTCTGCAAGTTCTCCTAGCCTAGATTCAGCATTTTGGAGCTGATGGATTCGACGGAATCGAATTCCGACGCTCAGAACTCAAAACGACTAGAAAACTCAAAATTTTCAATTTTAAAGACTAAAAATGAACTTATGGACCTAAAGTCTCCAATTTAATACCAAATTCAGTTCTGCAAGTTCTCCTAGCCTAGATTCAGCATTTCGGAGCTGATGAATTCAACGGAATCGAATTCCGACGCTCAGAACTCAAAACGAGTAGAAAATTCAAAATTTTCAACTTTAAAGACTAAAAATGAACTTATGGACCTAAACTCTCCAATTTAATGCCAAATTCAGTTCTGCAAATCCTCCTAGCCTAGATTCAGCATTTTGGAGCTGACAGATTCGACGGAATCGAATTCTGACGCTCAGAACTCAAGACGACTAGAAAACTCAAAATTTTCAACTTTAAAGACTAAAAATGAACTTATGGACCTAAACTCTCCAATTTAATACCAAATTCAGTTCTGCAAGTTCTCCTAGCCTAGATTCAGCATTTCAGAGCTGATGGATTCGACGGAATCGAATTCCGACGCTCAGAACTCAAAACGACTAGAAAACTCAAAATTTTCAACTTTAAAGACTAAAAATGAACTTATGGACCTAAACTCTCCAATTTAATACCAAATTCAGTTCTGCAAGTTCTCTTAGCCTAGATTCGGCATTTCGGAGCTGATGGATTCGACGGAATCGAATTCCGACGCTCAGAACTCAAAACGACTAGAAAACTCAAAATTTTCAACTTTAAAGACTAAAAATGAACTTATGGACCTAAAGTCTCCAATTTAATGCCAAATTCAGTTCTGCAAGTTCTCCTAGCCTAGATTCAGCATTTCGGAGCTGATGGATTCAACGGAATCGAATTCCGACACTCAGAACTCAAAACGACTAGAAAATTCAAAATTTTCAACTTTAAAGACTAAAAATGAACTTATGGACCTAAACTCTCCAATTTAATGCCAAATTAAGTTCTGCAAATCCTCCTAGCCTAGATTCAGCATTTCGGAGCTGACGGATTCGACGAAATCGAATTCCGACGCTCTAAACTCAAAACGACTAGAAAACTCAAAATTTTCAACTTTAAAGACTAAAAATGAACTTATGGACCTAAACTCTCCAATTTAATACCAAATTCAGTTCTGCAAGTTCTCCTAGCCTAGATTCAGCATTTCGAAGCTGATGGATTCGACGGAATCGAATTCCAACGCTCAGAACTCAAAACGACTAGAAAACTCAAAATTTTCAACTTTAAAGACTAAAAATGAACTTATGGACCTAAACTCTCCAATTTAATGCCAAATTCAGTTATGCAAGTTCTCCTAGCCTAGATTCGGCATTTTGGAGCTGATGGATTCGACGGAATCGTATTCCGACGCTCAGAACTCAAAACGACTAGAAAACTCAAAATTTTCAACTTTAAAGACTAAAAATGAACTTATGGACCTAAAGTCTCCAATTTAATGCCAAATTCAGTTCTGCAAGTTCTCCTAGCCTATATTCAGCATTTCGGAGCTGATGGATTCAACGGAATCGAATTCCGACGCTCAGAACTCAAAACGACTAGAAAATTCAAAATTTTCAACTTTAAAGACTAAAAATGAACTTATGGACCTAAACTCTCCAATTTAATGCCAAATTAAGTTCTGCAAATCCTCCTAGCCTAGATTCAGTATTTCGGAGCTGACGGATTCGACGGAATCGAATTCCGACGCTCTAAACTCAAAATGACTAGAAAACTCAAAATTTTCAACTTTAAAGACTAAAAATGAACTTATGGACCTAAACTCTCCAATTTAATATCAAATTCAGTTCTGCAAGTTCTCCTAGCCTAGATTCAGCATTTCGAAGCTAATGGATTCGACAGAATCGAATTCCAATGCTCAGAACTCAAAACAACTAGAAAACTCAAAATTTTCAACTTTAAAGACTAAAAATGAACTTATGGACCTAAACTCTCCAATTTAATGCCAAATTCAGTTCTGCAAGTTCTCCTAGCCTAGATTCAGCATTTCAGAGCTGATGGATTCGACGGAATCGAATTCCGACGCTCAGAACTCAAAACGACTAGAAAACTCAAAATTTTCAACTTTAAAGACTAAAAATGAACTTATGGACCTAAACTCTCCAATTTAATGCCAAATTCAGTTCTGCAAGTTCTCCTAGCCTAGATTCAGCATTTTGGAGCTGATGGATTCGACGGAATCGAATTCCGACGCTCAGAACTCAAAACGACTAGAAAACTCAAAATTTTCAATTTTAAAGACTAAAAATGAACTTATGGACCTAAAGTCTCCAATTTAATACCAAATTCAGTTCTGCAAGTTCTCCTAGCCTAGATTCAGCATTTCGGAGCTGATGGATTCAACGGAATTGAATTCCGACGCTCAGAACTCAAAACGAGTAGAAAATTCAAAATTTTCAACTTTAAAGACTAAAAATGAACTTATGGACCTAAACTCTCCAATTTAATGCCAAATTCAGTTCTGCAAATCCTCCTAGCCTAGATTCAGCATTGTGGAGCTGACGGATTCGACGGAATCGAATTCTGACGTTCAGAACTCAAAACGACTAGAAAACTCAAAATTTTCAACTTTAAAGACTAAAAATGAACTTATGGACCTAAACTCTCCAATTTAATACCAAATTCAGTTCTGCAAGTTCTCCTAGCCTAGATTCAGCATTTCAGAGCTGATGGATTCGACGGAATCGAATTCCGACGCTCAGAACTCAAAACGACTAGAAAACTCAAAATTTTCAACTTTAAAGACTAAAAATGAACTTATGGACCTAAACTCTCCAATTTAATGCCAAATTCAGTTCTGCAAGTTCTCCTAGCCTAGATTCGGCATTTTGGAGCTGATGGATTCGACGGAATCGAATTCCGACGCTCAGAACTCAAAACGACTAGAAAACTCAAAATTTTCAACTTTAAAGACTAAAAATGAACTTATGGACCTAAAGTCTCCAATTTAATGCCAAATTCAGTTCTGCAAGTTCTCCTAGCCTAGATTCAGCATTTCGGAGCTGATGGATTCAACGGAATTGAATTCCAACGCTCAGAACTCAAAACGAGTAGAAAATTCAAAATTTTCAACTTTAAAGACTAAAAATGAACTTATGGACCTAAACTCTCCAATTTAATGCCAAATTAAGTTCTGCAAATCCTCCTAGCCTAGATTCAGCATTTTGGAGCTGACGGATTCGACGGAATCGAATTCAGACGCTCAGAACTCAAAACGACTAGAAAACTCAAAATTTTCAACTTTAAAGACTAAAAATGAACTTATGGACCTAAACTCTCCAATTTAATACCAAATTCAGTTCTGCAAGTTCTCCTAGCCTGGATTCAGCATTTCAGAGCTGATGGATTCGACGGAATCGAATTCCGACGCTCAGAACTCAAAACGACTAGAAAACTCAAAATTTTCAACTTTAAAGACTAAAAATGAACTTATGGACCTAAACTCTCCAATTTAATGCCAAATTCAGTTCTGCAAGTTCTCCTAGCCTAGATTCAGCATTTTGGAGCTGATGGATTCGACGGAATCGAATTCCGACGCTCAGAACTCAAAACGACTAGAAAACTCAAAATTTTCAATTTTAAAGACTAAAAATGAACTTATGGACCTAAAGTCTCTAATTTAATACCAAATTCAGTTCTGCAAGTTCTCCTAGCCTAGATTCAGCATTTCGGAGCTGATGGATTCAACGGAATTGAATTCCGACGCTCAGAACTCAAAACGAGTAGAAAATTCAAAATTTTCAACTTTAAAGACTAAAAATGAACTTATGGACCTAAACTCTCCAATTTAATGCCAAATTCAGTTCTGCAAGTTCTCCTAGCCTAGATTCGGCATTTTGGAGCTGATGGATTCGACGGAATCGAATTCCGACGCTCAGAACTCAAAACGACTAGAAAACTCAAAATTTTCAACTTTAAAGACTAAAAATGAACTTATGGACCTAAACTCTCCAATTTAATACCAAATTTAGTTCTGCAAGTTCTCCTAGCCTAGATTCAGCATTTCAGAGCTGATGGATTCGACGGAATCGAATTCCGACGCTCAGAACTCAAAACGACTAGAAAACTCAAAATTTTCAACTTTAAAGACTAAAAATGAACTTATGGACCTAAACTCTCCAATTTAATGCCAAATTCAGTTCTGCAAGTTCTCCTAGCCTAGATTCGGCATTTTGGAGCTGATGGATTCGACGGAATCGAATTCCGACGCTCAGAACTCAAAACGACTAGAAAACTCAAAATTTTCAACTTTAAAGACTAAAGATGAACTTATGGACCTAAAGTCTCCAATTTAATGCCAAATTCAGTTCTGCAAGTTCTCCTAGCCTAGATTCAGCATTTCGGAGCTGATGGATTCAACGGAATCGAATTCCAACGCTCAGAACTCAAAACGAGTAGAAAATTCAAAATTTTCAACTTTAAAGACTAAAAATGAACTTATGGACCTAAACTCTCCAATTTAATGCCAAATTAAGTTCTGCAAATCCTCCTAGCCTAGATTCAGCATTTTGGAGCTGACGGATTCGACGGAATCGAATTCAGACGCTCAGAACTCAAAACGACTAGAAAACTCAAAATTTTCAACTTTAAAGACTAAAAATGAACTTATGGACCTAAACTCTCCAATTTAATAGCAAATTCAGTTCTGCAAGTTCTCCTAGCCTAGATTCAGCATTTCAGAGCTGATGGATTCGACGGAATCGAATTCCGACGCTCAGAACTCAAAACGACTAGAAAACTCAAAATTTTCAACTTTAAAGACTAAAAATGAACTTATGGACCTAAACTCTCCAATTTAATGCCAAATTCAGTTCTGCAAGTTCTCCTAGCCTAGATTCAGCATTTTGGAGCTGATGGATTCGACGGAATCGAATTCCGACGCTCAGAACTCAAAACGACTAGAAAACTCAAAATTTTCAATTTTAAAGACTAAAAATGAACTTATGGACCTAAAGTCTCCAATTTAATACCAAATTCAGTTCTGCAAGTTCTCCTAGCCTAGATTCAGCATTTCGGAGCTGATGAATTCAACGGAATCGAATTCCGACGCTCAGAACTCAAAACGAGTAGAAAATTCAAAATTTTCAACTTTAAAGACTAAAAATGAACTTATGGACCTAAACTCTCCAATTTAATGCCAAATTCAGTTCTGCAAATCCTCCTAGCCTAGATTCAGCATTTTGGAGCTGACAGATTCGACGGAATCGAATTCTGACGCTCAGAACTCAAGACGACTAGAAAACTCAAAATTTTCAACTTTAAAGACTAAAAATGAACTTATGGACCTAAACTCTCCAATTTAATACCAAATTCAGTTCTGCAAGTTCTCCTAGCCTAGATTCAGCATTTCAGAGCTGATGGATTCGACGGAATCGAATTCCGACGCTCAGAACTCAAAACGACTAGAAAACTCAAAATTTTCAACTTTAAAGACTAAAAATGAACTTATGGACCTAAACTCTCCAATTTAATACCAAATTCAGTTCTGCAAGTTCTCTTAGCCTAGATTCGGCATTTCGGAGCTGATGGATTCGACGGAATCGAATTCCGACGCTCAGAACTCAAAACGACTAGAAAACTCAAAATTTTCAACTTTAAAGACTAAAAATGAACTTATGGACCTAAAGTCTCCAATTTAATGCCAAATTCAGTTCTGCAAGTTCTCCTAGCCTAGATTCAGCATTTCGGAGCTGATGGATTCAACGGAATCGAATTCCGACACTCAGAACTCAAAACGACTAGAAAATTCAAAATTTTCAACTTTAAAGACTAAAAATGAACTTATGGACCTAAACTCTCCAATTTAATGCCAAATTAAGTTCTGCAAATCCTCCTAGCCTAGATTCAGCATTTCGGAGCTGACGGATTCGACGAAATCGAATTCCGACGCTCTAAACTCAAAACGACTAGAAAACTCAAAATTTTCAACTTTAAAGACTAAAAATGAACTTATGGACCTAAACTCTCCAATTTAATACCAAATTCAGTTCTGCAAGTTCTCCTAGCCTAGATTCAGCATTTCGAAGCTGATGGATTCGAAGGAATCGAATTCCAACGCTCAGAACTCAAAACGACTAGAAAACTCAAAATTTTCAACTTTAAAGACTAAAAATGAACTTATGGACCTAAACTCTCCAATTTAATGCCAAATTCAGTTATGCAAGTTCTCCTAGCCTAGATTCGGCATTTTGGAGCTGATGGATTCGACGGAATCGTATTCCGACGCTCAGAACTCAAAACGACTAGAAAACTCAAAATTTTCAACTTTAAAGACTAAAAATGAACTTATGGACCTAAAGTCTCCAATTTAATGCCAAATTCAGTTCTGCAAGTTCTCCTAGCCTATATTCAGCATTTCGGAGCTGATGGATTCAACGGAATCGAATTCCGACGCTCAGAACTCAAAACGACTAGAAAATTCAAAATTTCCAACTTTAAAGACTAAAAATGAACTTATGGACCTAAACTCTCCAATTTAATGCCAAATTAAGTTCTGCAAATCCTCCTAGCCTAGATTCAGTATTTCGGAGCTGACGGATTCGACGGAATCGAATTCCGACGCTCTAAACTCAAAACGACTAGAAAACTCAAAATTTTCAACTTTAAAGACTAAAAATGAACTTATGGACCTAAACTCTCCAATTTAATATCAAATTCAGTTCTGCAAGTTCTCCTAGCCTAGATTCAGCATTTCGAAGCTAATGGATTCGACAGAATCGAATTCCAATGCTCAGAACTCAAAACAACTAGAAAACTCAAAATTTTCAACTTTAAAGACTAAAAATGAACTTATGGACCTAAACTCTCCAATTTAATGCCAAATTCAGTTCTGCAAGTTCTCCTAGCCTAGATTCAGCATTTTGGAGCTGATGGATTCGACGGAATCGAATTCCGACGCTCAGAACTCAAAACGACTAGAAAACTCAAAATTTTCAATTTTAAAGACTAAAAATGAACTTATGGACCTAAAGTCTCCAATTTAATACCAAATTCAGTTCTGCAAGTTCTCCTAGCCTAGATTCAGCATTTCGGAGCTAATGGATTCAACGGAATCGAATTCCGATGCTCAGAACTCAAAACGACTAGAAAATTCAAAATTTTCAACTTTAAAGACTAAAAATGAACTTATGGACCTAAACTCTCCAATTTAATGCCAAATTCAGTTCTGCAAATCCTCCTAGCCTAGATTCAGCATTTCGGAGCTGACGGATTCGACGGAATCGAATTCCGACGCTCAGAACTCAAAACGACTAGAAAACTCAAAATTTTCAACTTTAAAGACTTAAAATGAACTTATGGACCTAAACTCTCCAATTTAATACCAAATTCAGTTCTGCAAGTTCTCCTAGCCTAGATTCAGCATTTCAGAGCTGATGGATTCGACGGAATCAAATTCCGACGCTCAGAACTCAAAACGACTAGAAAACTCAAAATTTTCAACTTTAAAGACTAAAAATGAACTTATGGACCTAAACTTTCCAATTTAATGCCAAATTCAGTTCTGCAAGTTCTCCTAGCCTAGATTCAGCATTTTGGAGCTGATGGATTCGACGGAATCGAATTCCGACGCTCAGAACTCAAAACGACTAGAAAACTCAAAATTTTCAAGTTTAAAGACTAAAATTGAACTTATGGACCTAAAGTCTCCAATTTAATGCCAAATTCAGTTCTGCAAGTTCTCCTAGCCTAGATTCAGCATTTCGGAGCTGATGGATTCAACGGAATCGAATTCCGACGCTCAGAACTCAAAACGACTAGAAAACTCAAAATTTTCAAAGACGCTTGCATGTATTTCTTCTATAATATTTATTTTTATAACTGTTATGTTTTGCAGTTGATCATGGATAAAAGTTGGATGCATGAAGCAAAATCCTCTAAAAGATACGTTGAGGGTGTCCAATCTTTTATGCGACTTGTTCGGTCTCACTTTGATCAAAACTCTAAAATTCGATGCCCATGTCAAGATTGTTTAAATGTATATTTTCAAACACAAGAAATTGTGTATGACCACCTATTGATCAAGGGAATTGTGGAAAGTTACGTGCAATGGATATTCCATGGAGAACAATCACAAATGAGATGTAACAATGAAGCGATTAACAATGAAGATGAAAATGAAGAGCTTGACAATGATGATGGAATTCAGACTATGTTAGAAGAGGTTAGTAAAAGATCGTTTGCCAATTTTTCAGAGGAAACAATAACTGATAACAATGTGTGCGGTAATATGAGTGAGAAGGAAGCTAAAAAGTTTGACAAATTGCTAGAAGAAGCTGAACATGAATTATATCCGGGATGTAAGAAATTCTCAAAGCTTTCATTTCTAGTGAAGTTGCTACACCTGAAAGTGTACAATCAATGGAGTAATAAATCATTTGATATGTTGATAGAGTTACTAAAAGAGGCATTTCCTACTGGCGAGACACTTCCTAAGTCATATTATGATGCTAAAAACATGTTGCAAGGTTTGGGATTAGGATACATTTCGATTCATGCTTGCAAAAATGATTGTGTGTTATACTGGGCTGAACACAAAAACAGACAAGATTGTCCACATTGTGGTTCTTCGAGGTGGAAAATTAATAATGGAAAGAACAAAAAAATTCCTCATAAAGTGTTGCGATATTTTCCTTTGAAGCCGAGACTTCAAAGGTTGTTTATGTCTAGTAAAACAAGTGGAGACATGAGGTGGCATAAGGAAAAACATCTTGATGAGTCAAATGTGTTAAGGCATCCGGCAGATTCTGAAGCATGGAAAGAGTTTGACAAGAATCACCAGTGGTTTGCACAAGAACCTCGTAATATTAGACTCGGTCTTACAACAGATGGTTTTAACCCATTTGGCAACATGAGCACATCGTATAGTATGTGGCCTGTCATTCTCACTCCTTATAATCTTCCTCCTTGGAAATGTTTTAAGGACCCATTTATGATAATGTCATTGCTTATTCCTGGTCCTCAAGCACCAGGAAAGGATATTGATGTTTATTTACGCCCTTTGATTGATGAGTTGAAAGAGTTATGGAGTGATGGTGTAGAGACATTTGATGCATCAACTAGGAAGAACTTCAAGATGCATGCTGCTGTTTTATGGACCATAAATGACTTTCCAGCCTATGGTAAGTTCTTAAATTACTTACTTTTTTAATTGTTTGATAATTTATACTATTTGTGTGTTGAACTACTAATATAATATTGTAAAAGCACTAAAGAGAACTTAATTGCGCACCATGAGGTCCTAGGAGACAAGCATGAGAGAAGTATCCCAGCCAGGAGTATAACAACAACAACAAACTTTGGGGTCATGACCAAAACCAGTGATCTTCTTGTTTGTGGGTAACTTACCTCTCAAAGCTCTCCACAAAACAAAGGAGCATTTTGAAAGGAATGTTCTTCTGCCATGTGAGTCTGATAAGTTTAGTCTTAGGTCTTTGAGTTCTGATAATATTCCATGCAGAAGCAGCAGTGAAAGTACCTTCAGCATTCAAACTCCATATAGGTTTATCAGGTACTCCCTGTTGGATCTGTAATTGAGTGTTAAGGATAGCATCAACATATTGAGAAGGGGCAATGTCATTAATCTTCTCCACATCCACTGTCCATTGTGAATAAATGCAGCAACTCTTGTGTTGTCAAGTCTGCTACTAGCCTCTCGGAACTGAGCAAGAGGGCCCACACCTAACCAGTTGTCCCACCAAAAGAAACAAGTACCAGAATTGATTTTCCAGTGAATGTGCTGCTCCAACTGTTTTCCATATAATCCATACTCTTCTATTAGTGGCATGTTGATAATTCTGGAGCATCTCCCACCATGGCAAAGTTTGTTGCTTGATTTTCATAGATTTGTGTTTGTTCATCCTTGTTTCTAGTAATTCGACTAATTTGATCTTATTAACATTCGACTGAGGGAGCTGCTCTGAATTGAGCACCTCTTATTAATATTAAACCGAGGACACTACTATAGATGTTCACTTTAGAGTTATTGCTTTTTAGGACATAATCTCAATATTTAATCTATACTATAGAGAATCTTGTTCTGCATGTTGTTTGTTATAGTATATGTTATAATCTACTACTGAACATATATTGTTTTTCTATGAATTAGGTAATTTATCTGGATGGAGCACAAAGGGATACATGGCATGTCCTACATGCAATAAGGATGCGTCTTCACAAAAGGTACGAAGTAAAATTTGTTACATGGGTCACCGCCGGTATCTTGAACCTAATCACTCATGGAGAAGAAGCAAGAAATTTAATGGAAAGAAAGAAAATAGATCAAAGCCAAAAGAGCTCTCGGGGGATGAAGTCTTAGAACAGTTGGATTTACTAAGTACTTATAGTGTAGGAAAATACTCAAATTATAAGAGAAAGAAACGTCGTCCTGAAGAGTTGAATTGGGTGAGGAGAAGTATTTTATTTGAGTTACCATACTGGAAGAGCTTGAAGTTGCGGCATAATTTAGATGTCATGCACATAGAAAAAAATATTTGTGAGAGTATTTTGGGGACATTATTAGATATTGATGGGAAAACTAAGGACACATATAAAGCAAGACAAGATCTTAAGGATATGAACATAAGAAAAGAGCTATGGTTGCAACATGATGGTTCCAATTATATAATGCCAGCTGCTTGTTATGTTATGTCAAAAAAAGAGAAAAAAGAGTTTTGGAAATTTTTAAAATCTGTTAAATTTCCTGATGGTTATGCTTCAAATATCTCAGGGTGTGTAAGTGTGGATGATGGTAAGATAACAAGACTCAAAAGTCATGACTATCATGTTTTGTTACAATGAGTTCTGCCTATTGCTCTTCGTGGATTTGTAAATAAAGATGTCTCTTTAGCATTAATTGAGTTAGGTCATTTCTTCCAACGATTATGTTGTAAGACATTGAGAAGAGATGACTTAGAACAACTTGAAAGGGATATAATTATTATATTATGTAAGCTAGAGATGATCTTTCCACCAGCTTTTCTTGATGTTATGGTACATTTGGCTGTGCATTTACCTCGAGAGGCTATGTATGGGGGACCAGTACAATATCGTTGGATGTACAAAATTGAGAGGTTCTTGTGCAAGCTTAAGCGTTATGTACGAAACAAGGCACACCCAGAAGGTTCTATTGCAGAAGGCTATATTATTGATGAATGTTTGACATTTCGCTCTATGTATCTTACTAATATTGAGACTAGATTTAATCGTGAACATCGAAATGATGATGGATTTAGCAGAAAAGATGAATATGTTCTTGACATATTTTCAAAGAGTTGTAGACCATATAGAGATGGAATATATGATGCCATACCAAAGAGAGATTTTGATATGGCTCGATGGTACGTGTTTAATAATTGCGAAGAAGCAGAGCCTTTTCTTCAGTAAGTAATTTCTTTTAATATATCTAGGTTGATATTTTATTATTTTGAATTATTTTTAAATAATTTATTTTTCATGCAGAGAGCATAAAGAAGAGCTGTCAAAACAAGCTGTTGTGAATATAGATGATAAACATCGAGAACAGTTTCCTTTATGGTTCAAAAATAAAGTAAGTAGTTTTAAGATAACATAAGCAAGTTTTTATGTTTAAATCATCATTTTTCCTTTACTAATTGAATGCAATAATTTTTTTGTTGTAGATTATGCAATTATATAATAAGGAAAAGTCAATGTCTATCCAGAAATTATATCCTTTGGCAATTGGACCTGATGTGCGTGGAAGAACACATACGGGTTGTATTGTAAATGGCATCAGGTATCATGCTCAACGACGCGATGAATTACGTAAAAGTCAAAATTGCGGTATAGTTGTTGCAGGCTATCATGAAAATGAGTTGATTGATTTTTATGGTATTATAGTTGACATCCTTGAGTTAGAGTATGTTGAGGAAAATCGAGTTCTCTTATTTAAATGCAAGTGGTTTGACCTTCGCAAGAAAATAGGAATGCAAAAAGATAATAATTTTACAAGCATTTGTGTTAAAAGATTTTGGTACGAACGTGATCCTTTTATACTTGCTACTCAAGCAAAACAAGTGTTTTATATTGATGACCCAAAATTGGGAGAAAATTGGCGAATTGTGCTCAAATTTCAAGATAGACACTTATATGATGTGCCGGAGAAGGAAAACTCAGAGGCAGAAAGTGATGAGTTGCATATTACAAATGATGAAGTGTACCAGGATACTTCAATTAAAAATAATTCAATTGTCAATGATTCGGAGTATATACTGAGTCAACTACATAGAGATGATGTAGATTCAATTACCTTAAATGAAAATGTAATTGAAATGGAGGCTCAAACAGAAAATGAAGTTGAAATTGACTATAGCGAAGATTCTGATAAAGAGGATGACACTATGCTAGAGTACATCAGTGATCATGAAGAGAATGAAGGTAATAATAATGGTAATGATGATGAAGCTGATGGCCTAGGTGATGACGATGACATTGGCTTGTGATGTAACCTCATAAGAGTAAGGTCAATTACTTGTTAAAAGTTCTTCTAAATTATGTATATCTTATTTGAACTCTGCAAAATGAAGTGTCCTTATTACTACCACAAAAATCATTTTCGTAAAAATTAAATAACTCATTTAAAGAGCGATTGGATTGGCTTTTATTAAGTGACTCATAAGTTAAATGCCATAAAATATAAGTTGGAACCCCCAATTTTTGGCTTTTGGCTTTTGATTCCTTTTCTTTTACTTTAAAAAAAGTGTTTTTAAACATTTTTTTATGTACCCAAACTCTTTCACTTTAGGCAAGTGTCTTTTTTCATCATTTTTTCATACTTCTTTTTAGGTAATTACTTTTTTTATTAATCATCTGTATATTAATATTTATTGAGCTAATGACTACCTTTTCACTATATTATATTTTTTTTACAGAGATTACAGGTGACATCGATGAGGCTTTCATAGCTAGAGTGCATGATTTGACAAATTTCTAGTGAGCAGACATTTCTTTGGGTGAACAAGAAGTCACTTATTTACTATCGTCCTATTCTTTTAAACCTAGAGTCGCCTTGTTAGTCATTTCACTAGTGTCATGAGTTTTCTTTCGTTATTAGTGATTTGTGATAGTTTTAGACTTCTTTTCATATTTGGAGATGAATTTAGTATTATAATATGTCTAATAGATTGTTGATGAATATTATGACTTGTTTTGGCGATGTTGGTTGGATATGTTATTGTTTTTTGAAACAGGAAATTTTTTGATAGGCCCAAAAACAGAGGAAACTCTGCCCAATTTTTTGTAAACTTTCATTAAAGCTTGCCTTTGGGATCCCACTTTTAGTCCTAGTCCTAAATTGAATTGTAACACAAATAATGTAGGTAATGAATTCATGTATATCATCTATGGATACAAAGGTCACTTGTGGAAGGTAATCTTTCTGAAATTATTAAAATTTCTTGTGGATTAGATATTATCACAATGTGATTGCGTGGTTAAAAAAGATAGAATGGTTAGAGTGATTATTATGTTTGAATTTAGTTTGTAAGATTAATGATATTGGTTTATGATGATATATTTATATTGTTAAAATATGTTGATATTTTTATAGTCAATGTGCTTTTTTAATTTGATTGTGAGATTTACATGTTAATTCTAGCAGTTGCTAAACAAAAGCAACAAATTAATTGTGGTTATGCTAATTGTGGGAGTTCTACGAACTGTTGTGATAATAAGTTGTGCGTGTTACTATTCATCGCTAATTAATAACTTTTTAATTTATTGTAAAAAATTTCGTTTTCATCTTATTTATTGTAATACAACTTAGAAATATACATATGACTTTTATTAACTATAATAGTTTGAATGGACACGTGATTATAGAATATTTGAAAACTTGTTGAGACTATTGATAGTTTTATATTAGAAGTTTTTTTTTTTTTTAATTCAAACTATTTTAATGATGTTTAAGTATTCAAACTATTTTAATTCAAACTTGTTGTCACTAATGTATCAATTATTTTTTGTGACAAAAAATTTTCGTATACAAAAAGTTAATTAATTTAAGGACAAAAAATGATTTGTCACTAATATATCAATATACGTTTTGCGACAAAAAATTTTTGTATCCAAAATTTAACTAAATTAGGGACGAAAAATTTTTTGTCACTGACTGGGAACATCATTAGTGACAAAATATTAAGGTCACAATTAAATATAAAATTTTGTGGCTAAAACTTACAACATTTAAATACGAACTGTAATTTGTCGCTATTGCAGTAACTTATTTTTAGTGACGAAATTTCTTCGTGCCTGAAATTATACCTAATTTAAGACAAATAATAGTTTGTCATAAATTTTATGCATTATTACAGACAGAATAATGTGTCATTGATAATTTAAAATTCGTCACTAATGGTACTTAATAAATGGCGCCAAATTATTTTTTGGTGGGAAATTTTAATGGACAAAACTTAGCTACGAAATTATATGTTTTGTCACTAAAAGAATTTTTCTCATGTATTTAAACACGAAATGTTATTTTTGTCACAAAAAGTGAATAATTAGTGACGAATTTTGATTCGTACTTAATAATTTCGTAGCTGAATATCACATTTCTTGTAGTGAATTAGCATTATACCTGGTATGTAAGACCACCTAAAGCATTGAACTATGTTCATTCACGTATAAATCACATGTTTTAAATCCTGTGGTTCCTTAAGTTTTAAATTCTTGTATATGTTGTAGTTATCATGAATTTACTTTAGTCAATTTATGAGTTGCATCATTATTATCTTGAAATATGAATTTTATTCGAATGTTTGATACTCTAGCCCTAAATTTAGTATTTTCTTACTTATGTACTAAATTGAGAAGTATGAATTTACATCTACTAAACCCATGAATTGAACCCGGAAAATATATTTTCTTGTTTTATATATGTACATAGAGAATACCTATTTTATCTTATGAGTTGAGTCTGGAAATGGGGCGCGCTTTGGAAGAAGCGATCTGTTACCAAGTCGTCTTATTGGGAATAACAAGAGCATCTCTCAATACTCAAAGTTTCATATCTGAAGCAAGTTTTCAAGAAACTGCTCGAGTTTTAGCAAAAGCGGCTCTCCGGGGTTGTATCGATTGGTTGAAAGGCCTGAAAAAGAACGTTGTTTTGGGGGTGGTTGATACCCGTTTGTACTGGATTCAAGGGATTAGTGCACCCTTCAAAACAACATAACAACATTCCTTTGGAAACAAAAAAAAGAATCTATTCGAGGGGGAGATGAGAGATATTTTGTTCCACCACAGAAAATTATTTGATTCTTGCCTTTCAAAAAAAAATCCACGACATACCCGAACAATCATTTAAATCATTTATAGGATTTAATCAAATCCTTTTTCCCCAGTTCAAATCCGGGTGTCGCCTGATCAACAAAAAACTAGAAATCTCTTTTTTTCTTCTGTTGATATAACCCGCCGAATGATTCGCCAGCAGAAGCAGAGAAAGCAGACTGTAGATACTTGTTTGATTCGAAACACCTGGTCTGGGTGTTTTTTCTAAAAAATTATAAATATCCTTGCATTGCATATTTAGGCTTAGCTTTCAAGTAAATATTCGAATGCTAGAGGGGCTATCAAGACTTCGCAATTACCTTCTACTACAAATCCAAATTTTCTATTATTAATCCATTGTATAATGAATGGACCCTGGATTAGATTGGAGAGCCCGATAGGAGATCGAAATAGTTGTGGAGGGGGGCGGAAGATACTTTATTATATACGAGAAACGCACGAAAATATCTTAGTGCTCAAGCATCCAATAAATGAGGGTCAACAAAAAAAGAATAGGACCTATTATTCCTACATGTTCCATTAGTAACATTCCCTTGAGATGTTACTGCGGATTTTGCTTGGGTTTAATCTTTCCCGATTATAAATAATATAGGAATTTCTTCTAAATTGAGGGAATTTATTGGATTGGTTTATTAATAGTTTTCGTTCTTTTTGACTCTGCGCCATTGATTCTACTATTATTAGTGAGGAATAATGGAAAAATTCCTTTATATTTATAGAGATAGGGGACATAATTCATATGGATATAGTAAGTCTTGCTTGGGCTGCTTTAATGGTAGTCTTTACTTTTTCCCTTTCACTCGTAGTGTGGGGAAGGAGCGGACTCTAGGGGTCCTACTAATTGAGTTAAGGAAGCAAACTGTATCAATATCAAGTGCTTTTTAGACGGTTCTGCAATACATTTGGAACAAAATAAAAATATCTTCATTTTGAAATTCCATTGGACTCGACTGGAGTAATGTATTATAGGAATCATCCTCTTTCCATCAAAGAGCTATTTCAATGATTCCCATGTTTATAGTTCGAAAGGAAGAGGATCCCAGAAAATTTATTCGAAGCTAATTCTTCCTAAATTTTCTATTCCAATTAATGGCCTCTTCCTAGGTGATACTGAGGAGGGCTAGACTCTTTTTTTAGTTTATTTGTTTCTCTCTTTACTATTCAAAGAAGAAGTGGTTTTGTTAAGTTTGTATGAGAAAGAAAGGATATAAACATAGTGGTTGTCTAACGAGATACTATGTAGAATAAGATCATCAGGTGAGTCACATATTGCGCATTTACCGCTTTCTAATTTTTTAAATTGGATTTAGACTTTATCGACTTATTTCATATCATGGTTCAGGCGTTAAAAATTAGTGTGGTTTACTCTTCCTTTCCGATGCCCGTGGAACTACTATCAATGGTTTATTTCTTGGGAATGTTAAAAAAAAAATTCCTACGTGATTTTTTGAATATGCCTATATCTATCACTTTTGCTTCATTGATTTGATTCTCTCAATAGATACCGAGATTCATATTGGAAATAAAAAATATGGTAATTCAAACTATAAGACATAGGAATAATTCAGATTGATGAGAACAAATAGATATAGCAAATAACTGGAATTGGATGCTATGTCAATCCCATATATGGAATTGATATTCACATATATCAAGATAATATTGTAGATTGATATATAGATCCATATCAAATGCAGCCTCTATCTTTATTTTATTCCAGGGGGCAGCTTTATAACAACAATCTAACTAATAGATAGATAGTATGGTAGAAAGAAATAGATGAATCTTTCTACCATACTATCTATCTATTAGAATACTGTCGATTCTAGTCCACTCATTTCATTTAAGACATAAAATTGGAATCTTTTTCATTTTATTTCGTCAATTTTGGCTAAGAACCAAGAAGTCAAGTTTCATTCAAATTAGTTAATAAATAATCGTTTTGACTGAATGTTTTTATATAAATGATGAGTAGAAAAGCGGTAGGAACTAGAATAAATAGTGCAGTAGCAATAAATGCAAGAATATTTATTTCCATAATCTCATCAGTTTTTTACTTCGCAATAACTCGGGATTTAATCCCATAGAGATGGTAAATCTTTGGCCTGTAAATTCAATGAATGAATATTACCTCTCGATGACCTTGAATCAGATCAATATCTGAACTATCAAATCAATTCGTTGTCGAGAATTGAATAGTATAACAGATGGAGTTCTTTTATCCATACCGCCCCAAGCTTGGATTACTGACCTAATCCAAAATTCTTTTATTTATTTATCATTTTTTATTATCTGTTCTTTTTCTCTCTCTAATCTATCTAGTTCCTTATTTTATTGTACAATCATCTGATGAAGTCTCATCAAATAGCTCTTCCACTTCAGTCATCACATAGTTACAAACCCAAACAAACAATAAAAGCAAAATGAAAAAAGAAATAAGGATTTCCCCTTTGCTTTGACAATGGAATTCTTCCCCCGGTCCCCTTCATAAAAAGAGAGAGATTTTTTGATATATTTATTGGATCTGACGGGACTGACGGGGCTCGAACCCGCAGCTTCCGCCTTGACAGGGCGGTGCTCTGACCAATTGAACTACAATCCTAGGGAAATGCGGGATCTAGCAGAAAATTTGATTTGTTTTTATCTCCGGATCGGGTATTTCTGAAGTACAAAGGGGGTTATATTATCTCATGGCAGATTGGCGAATTATTGGGCCGAGCTGGATTTGAACCAGCGTAGACATATTGCCAACGAATTTACAGTCCGTCCCCATTAACCGCTCGGGCATCGGCCCAGGAAGAATCCATTTTCGACTTATTGGTAATCCATGATCAACTTCCTTTCGTAGTACCCTACCCCCAGGAAAATTTGAATCCCTGCTGCCTCCTTGAAAGAGAGATGTCCTAAACCACTAGACGATGGGGACCTGCTTGACCAACGGCCATCATACTATGATCATAGTATGATCAGTTTTTTGAAATTGTCAATATAATCAAATGATTCTATCTGAGGGATCTTTCCCCCTTCCAAAATTGCATAGAATTGTTTTTTATTCGTCATTGACGAATTATTCATTAGAATCGACATTAGAAATCTAGTAGAAGAGGAGGATTTTTTCTCCAAGAATTTAGTTTAGGAGACAAGTGGAATCTCTTCATTCCATGATTCGATGAAATATCTTGAATTTTATGTTGAATTGCTAGGTGTATGTACATGTATCAATCAAGTGAATTTTGTTCTGGTGGGATCAATTCAATAAAAGAAAAAAGCAATTCGAGTTGGTCTTGAATTCATTGCATTTTCTCCTAGACTTCCTAAGTAAATTCATTTTATTATTCAACAATGAGCCGTTTAGACACATGTAGCTACTGCACATACTTAATGTATATATACTTATGTTTATAATATATGTACATATAGATATTTTATCCACATAGTGAATAATTACGGAATTAAATAAAAAAGGCCCTTTTAACTCAGTGGTAGAGTAACGCCTTGGTAAGGCGTAAGTCATCGGTTAAAGTCCGATAAGGGGCTTTGTAAAACCCCAATCTAGTATTCATATTTAATGGGACAATTGTATTTTTATTTGTAATAAAAAAAGTAACTAACTGGATAATACATTATCATTATACTTAGTTATAAAGTTGAACATTTGTTTAGTCAATTTTAATTAGTATGAATTTAGGAATAATGAAAAGTCACTTCTTGAATCACCGAATATTCCTATTTTCCATTATACTAACCAAATTGATTCGAAAGGTTAGAAATCAACAAAAGAAAAAGTAAGTGGACCTAACCTATTGAATCATGACTATATCCGCTATTCTGATATTCAAATTCGATAGAGATGAAATTGGAGCAGTTGATTTTTTTATTTCATTTTTTTGTTTTGGACTCCACAAGAATTTGTCAATATGGAATTAAATCTTCTTGTTACTAGATTTTCTATAGGAAAAATTATAGAAATAATTTGTTATTCCTTTCCTCTACAGAGAAACCTTTCTTCCAAAGCACACCATAAGAGCCATTTATTATTTTTCTTTGATTCTAGATCAAAGATTAATTTTATCTATATTATATATATATATATATATATATATATATATATATATATATATATATATATATATATATATATTGATTATATTAAGTAGATTGTTAAGTAGATGGTAGATTTCGATGTATATCTATCAGATCGTGGCTTTATGTACCAAATATTTCAATATCGTTGCATCCGGTATTTTTGTTTTGTTCCACCAATATGATGAAGAATAGATCCGAGAAAGAGACTTTCATTTCCAGTCTCCTATTTATTTATTTATTTAATTTATTGAATTTGAGATTTTATAAAAGGAAAAATAGTAGATTATCTCTTTTTCTAACGGATAAAAGAATCTAAAAATAAATATTCGATCGAACTGTCTTTTTTCCTTCGATCCGTGGAAAGATATACTCTGGGAGTCTTGCATGGTATGAATTAGAGTCATGAGTTGCACTGCATAAATGATGGCCTCGAGTTATTGAGTTATTCAGACACTGAGTTGAGTTATTGAGAGACGAGTTGGCTCGTTGAGACGAGTTTGAGTTGATTTTCCATGAGCATATTTTAGTCTTGGAAGGAGTATTGAGCACCGAGTGGGTGATTGAGGGGCACCTGAAGAACTATGTTGCCAGTGTAGGATGGTCGCACAAGATAATTCTGGTGCCCACGTCCCAATAGATGGACATTCTCTTTGGATCTAGGAGAGAGAGACAGTTAGAGGTTGACGCCCTCCATGGCAAGTTTAGGGCGGGCGTGGAAACGACGTCTTTTTGTACACCGCCCAAGCCCTCGGTGGTGGAGAGTTTTCGTTTAGAGAAACTTCCAAGCAATACTTGACTTGGGCCTATCATGATTTTCAATCCAAGTTGCATTAAACACTGAGTCAAATTTTAAAGCATGATTTTAAACTTTAAACTTGCATCTTTTATTTGAGATGAGACATGAGATGAGGAGTTGAGCCTTGAGTCGAATCAGTTGATTGAGTCTAAGCTTTACTTGTTTTTCTTTGCCATCTTACGTACTGTACATTCCATGTACTGACGAGATATGCAAGGTGTTGAGGGCTATGCACACGACAGAGATTGAAGGAGTTGAGCTTGCCTCCTACCAACTTAAGGATGTGGCGAATGTCTGGTATAACCAATAGGAAGATGGTTGGGGTGAGGATATTGAGCCTGCTGAGTGGAGTGAGTTTAAGAGTGCCTTCCTTGACCAATTCTTTGCCCAAGAGTTGAGGGAGGAAACAATTGAGGAGTTTATGAACCTTAGGAAAGAGGGAATGATTGTCAAGGAGTATGACCTCAAGTTTATTACGCTGTCCAGGTATGCTCTGGAGATGGTCCAGGACATGAGAGTAAGGACGAGAAAGTTCATGTCCGGGTTGGGTAACCATATGAAGAGAAAGTGCAAGGTAGCATTACTGATCCCGAGCATGGATATTTCCAGAATCATGGTATATGCCCAACAAACTGAGGAGGACAAGAAGAAAGACAGAGAAGAGCACTTTAGTAAGAAGGCCAAGTCCACTAGGCATGATCCTAGCTAGCACAAACAAGATAAGATAAATAAATCCTACTTTCAGAAGAGGCATTCGGGGTATGCACCATCATCAGCCAGTGCACCAACTCCAAACGTCTAGTATGATCAAAGATCCCATGTTCAGTCAAACTTTAGTGCACAGGGTTTACAAGCCAGTGTGACCCTTGGCTTTAAAGGGAAACCACCTTGTGGGATGTATGGCAGGATGCATTTGGGAGAGTGAAAGGAAGCAGGAAATGGTTGCTACAAGTGTGGCCAGACAGGTCACTTCCTGAAAGAATGTCCATTTTGGGGTAATAAGGCGTAGTCTTCTACTACGATGCCACCACCCAAGAGTAACTAGAGAGGTACTACACCAGGGACAGGTGGAGGGACGAACCATCTTTATGCAATGGGGAATCGACAAGACCGAGAGGTTGCACTAGATGTCGTGACGGGTATGCTTCGAGTCTTTACTTTCGATTGTTATTCTCTGCTTGATCAAGGGGCAACAGTATCCTTTGTGATGCCATATGTGGCAAAAAATTTGGGATTTCTCCTGAGTGTTTACTTGAGCCTTTCCCTGTTTCTACTCCTCTTAGTGAGTCTATCATAGCCAAGATAGTCTATAGAGATTACGTAATGTCTATCTATCACAGGGATACTCTTGTTGATTTGGTTGAGTTAGAGATGATTGACTTTAATGTAATTCTTGGCATGGACTTGCTCCACGCCCTGCTATGCCTGTGGTGACTGTGGAACCTAAACTGTCAAGTTCCAGTTTCCAAACGAGCTTGTTATAAAATGGAGGGGAGATTTCGTTGCACCTAAGGGAAAAGTTATTTCTTACCTTAGAGATAGAAGGTTAATCTCTAAATAGTGTATCTACCATCTTGTGCGAGTCAAGTCTGATGATATTGAGCTTCCTACTCTTGAGTCAGTCCTAATTGTGAGTGAGTTTCCAGATGTGTTTCCCGAGGATCCACCTGGGGTCCCTTCTAATAGGGAGATTGACTTTGGGATTGATGTTCTTCTCGATACCTAGCCCATTTCAATTCCACCTTATAGGGTGGCCCCCGTTGAGTTGAAAGAATTAAAAGAGCAGTTGAAGGATTTCTTAGAGAAGGGCTTTATTAGGCCAAGTGTTTCTCATTGGGTTGTTCTCGTCCTGTTTATGTAAAAGAAAGATGGGTCTCTCAGAATGTGCATAAACTATAGGCAACTGAACGAGGTCACGATCAAGAATAAATATCCTTTCCCCAGGATAGATGATCTATTTGACCAATTTTAGGGTGCCTCATGCTTTTTAAAGATAGATCTAAGATCAGGTTACCATAAGTTGAAAGTGAGGGAGTGTGACATTCCGAAGACTGCCTTCAGGACTAGATATGGCCACTTTGAGTTCTTGGTCATTTCCTTTGGGTTGACGAATGCACCTACAACCTTCATGGACTTGATGAATAAAGTATTCAGACAATTTATTAATATGTTTGTAATTGTGTTCATTGATGATTATATTGATTTATTCGAAGGATGAGGAGGAGCATGTCAATCACCTTAGAGTTGTCCTTTAGACTCTTAAGGACCATGAGTTGTATGCGAAGTTTTCAAAATATGAGTTTTGGCTCAAGTCAGTGGCTTTCTTAGGCCATGTTGTTTTGGGTGATGGTATTCTAGTAGATGCCCAAAAGATTGAGGCGGTTAAGAAGTGGCCAAGACCGACCTCTCCAACTGACGTAAGAAGTTTCTTGGGGTTGGCAGGCTACTACCGCAGGTTCGTTGACAGGTTTTCTTCCCAATCCTCACCATTGACCATGATGACTTAGAAAAAGGTCAAGTTTCAGTGGTTTGAGGAATATGAGAAGAGCTTCCAAGAGTTGAAGACTAGATTGACCACCGCTCCTGTTTCAACTTTACCCAATGGAATGGAAGATTTTGTGATATATTGTGATGCGCCAAGAGATGGGTTGGGTTGGTGTTGATGCAGAGAGGTAAGGTAATAGCCTATGCTTCCATGCAACTTAAGGTTCATGAGAGGAACTATCCGACCCATGATCTTGAGTTGGTGGTGGTGGTGTTCGCACTTAAACTCTGGTACCATTACTTGTATGGAGTACATGTAGATGTGTTAACTGACCATAAGAGCTTGCAGTATGTCTTCAACTAGAGAGAAATCAACCTACGACAGAGGAGATGGTTGGAGTTGCTCAAGGATTATGACATGAGCATCCTATACCACCACGGTAAAGCTAACATTATTGCTGACGTTCTTAGTAGGTTTTAAATGGCTAGCACAACCTACGTTGGGGAAGGAAAGAAAGAGCTAGTGAAGGAAGTGCATAGATTGGCTCGATTGGGAGTTCAACTCATGAAGTCCAGGAAATCCCGTCACTCTATTTGACCCAGAGATCCAGAAGAAGTTGAGGAGAATGACAAAGGAGGAGTCAATATTTAGAGTGGGTCCGCATCATCCCTAGTAGCAGAGGTAAAAGAGAAGCAAGATCGAGATTCTATCATACTCCGATTTAAGGAGGTTGTCCACAAACAAAAAGTGATGGTCTTCTCTGAAGGGGAAGATGGGGTATTGAAATACCAGAGTAGGCTATGCGTTCCTGATGTTGATGATGTCCGAGAGAGGATCATGGTTGAAGCCCACAACATTAGATACTCTATTCATCCGGGCTCTACCAAGATATACCATGACTTAAGAGAAGTCTATTGGTAGAGTGGAATGAAGAGGGATATTGCTGAGTTTGTTTCAATGTGCCTGAATTGCCAGCAAGTGAAAGTTGAGCATCAAAGTCCTTGCAAATTGGCATAGAACTTTGAGATTCCAAAATGGAAGTGGGAGATGATTAACATGGATTTCATTACCGGTCTACCGAGATCCTGGAGATAGCATGATTCGATATGGGTTATTATAGACAGGATGACTAAATCAACACTCTTCTTGGCAATCAAGACAACTAATACTGTGGAGGAGTATGCCAAGATGTATATCCAAGAGATTATGAGGTTTCATGGCGTTCCCTTGTCCATCATAGGCCTCAGACTTAGAAAATTTTACCAAGTCATCCAGGGGGTTTAGGAGGCCTCTTCTAGGGGCCGTAGATGGCCCTCGTAGATTCTCTTTTAACAATTTTTCTCAATCATTTTCTTAGTTTTCTCTGTGTATCTACTATGCCTAGGTGGAACGAAATAGGAGGTGTTACAGTACTATGCCTAGTAAAGGTTATCAAAAAGTTGGCTTGGTACCACACCTGGTAAAGGTTTTACATCATTGTGTTGAAATATACAATTAACCATGTAATTGTATTGTCGTATTTCTTAATCCCTTATAAAGACTATTTATATTGTTATAATAAAGTCTTGAT
The DNA here is from genome assembly GCA_029948455.1 of Solanum rostratum. Classification (NCBI taxonomy): domain Eukaryota; kingdom Viridiplantae; phylum Streptophyta; class Magnoliopsida; order Solanales; family Solanaceae; genus Solanum; species Solanum rostratum. The sequence continues at coordinate 16,641,464 of CM057046.1, read as the reverse complement.
TTAAATAGATCATTTTGCATATATGTGTGTCTGTTACTTATATTGTAGATGATTTTTGTGTATAGAGTGTTTTAACTCATACATAGAAGATTAAAATTATTGGTTCATATAAGTCATAAATATATTCACGATCATATATGAAGTAGAACAAGCATCTTGTTGATTGTAGCATAAGATTATGTATAATTTGATCTTGATTATGGCAGTGGTTAAGCTCCAACTTCTTGTGCTAGTATAATTTGTATGTATTGAACGGACTAATCAGAAAAATTTATTTATGTTCTGATCTTTTATAAATAAATTCTCCAGTTCATTGCATGTACTTTACACTCAATCTTGATATATTTATTATGATCTATGTGATTTGACTTATTATTTTAATCTATTGAAAGGTGACAATTTTTTAATGAGTCGATAAAATCCTAGTAGATTGTAATGACAAATTACGTTAGTGAAATAATAATTAGTTAATAGAACCATGTCTCGGTCCCGAGTTGAAGACACCCTTTTGTGGTTACTCATAAATTTTCACACGAAAACCCTGCAGGTGGATTTTAATATCCGTCACGTGAGATAAGTTAAGTAAAGTGGTAAAGGATTGATTTAGTCAACAAATAAATTATTTTCAGAAAATTTGATTTATCGATTTATTTTCAGAGTTAAAATAAGATGTGTTGATGGATTTTAAAATTAAATAAAGGAGTTTAATTACAAATTTTTAGTGGAATAGTTTGTAATTTATTATGATATGATAATTCTTTCAATTACAAATTATAATCATAATAGGAAGTATCTATTAATAAGTCCACAGTCCCTACTGCGTCTGGTTTATTGATCAATTCTCAAGAATAAAAAGAATATTCTGGAAGGAGTTTAAAACCTGACCTTCCATATATTTTATTTTAATGATAGAAATATTATTTATTTAAAATGAAATATTAACTCTTAATGGGGATAAAAACGTTTTGGACATATTTTGGGGGTTTTATGACGATTGATTTCAATAGTCATTAATTGGCTGTAATTAGCCAAAAAGATTTTAGCCCATCAGCTTCTTCCCTATCCCTAAATATCTAAAAGATAAATAGGAGAGAAGTTTGGAGAGTTTAGATACAGTTCTTGAAAAAAAAACTTTCCCACATCAAGTCGAAATTGAGTGAGCAAACCAAAAAGCATTAGAAGGTCATGTCCTGGATTCCTTCACAGAGAACGAATTGTCAAGAAGCTTCAAGAGGTATGTTTTCTAGACTTCATTGGTTTTACATTATCAGAATATGATGTGGGATTGTGATTCTATGAATTATGCTTCCGCTGTGTGAATATTTTTCACTCTAACACATTGCACGTGTATGTTTATTGGTGTCTTGAGTGAACTAGGACTGATGGTGATCATGTGAGACATGTTTCAAGTGTTTCTTAAGTCAAAAGATTTGTGACTTGGAGTCTATTTTTGTTGATAATTTGTGATGTATGTGTTGTCTTGTATTAATGTGATTTGATTAAATATATTCATAGTTTTAAGCAGGCTGTATGATCCTATTACTAAATGGTGGTTTGTAGACTTATAACTACACTAGCTCTTTCTTTGTTGAGTACAAGCATATGTGGGCCGTTGTTACAAGATCTCAATAGTGATTCATGAGCAACATGAATTCAATAGTGAGCTACTTCCTTGGGCATCCTTTGCCCAAATAATTCCTTTGTCCATCTTATCTGGATCGGACCTTTAGATTGATGACTATTATTTAGGATTATACCGCTAAATACTCAATATTTTAATTTTGGTAGTATGACTTTCAGTTTTTAGGGGTTTTATTCTGCAAATAATCATGATATTTGATTGAGTTTATGGAAACTCAATTATTACCGGGTTTTAAATTGTTATTTTAGGTGTACTACTTTACGAGTTTGTTTGTTAAATAGATTGGTGACTATGTTTGGGGGTAGTAATTGGTTATCCCACCATAGGATTAGTGTGGATACTACTCAGATCATAATGGGTTAGGATTATGACATACCTTACTATCACAAAAATCTAAATTGATTACATACCCGCTAGAGATTAAGAGATTAGAATAAATATTGGTCCATTTTGGTTTATACCCCCCACCCCCCCCCCCCCACCCACCCAAAAAAAAGAAAGAAGAGAAAATTGGTATTCATGGTAACTATCAAACAAAAATGAAAGTTATTGTCAAGCTTCATTAATTCACCCGAGAAAACTTACTAATTCCCGCCAAAAAAATTTGCTTCAAAATTAGAATCACTTATCATGTTCTTTTTTATATCAAAGACACATATTTGATTCCCTCAAACAATAAGTACTTATTCCCAGATAATAACAAATCTAGATATCATTCCTCTTTTCCATATATAAAAAAAAAGACACAATGCATAAATTAGCCCTTTAACTTGGCTTCAAATCACAAGTTGGAACTCGAACTTTCAAAATGCACAAAAAGGCACTCCAACTAACCTGTTTTTAATCATTTAAACACATCTGTCCTAGTGGGCAAAACACGTGTACTGCACGACAATTAAGCGTGTGACTTCCTTTTTTAGACAATATTAATAACTATCCTTTATATATATATCCTTATATTTCAATTGAAAATATCATTTTTTTTCCTTCTTTCTATCATTAATCTTCAAATATTTTTTTCTAGCTTTTTATATGAAAATATTTCATAATCTAAAATATTATAATAAAATGTTTATAATGATAAGCTTGAGAACACGTGCAACGCACGTGTCCAGTACTAGTAATATTATACATTTACATACATTAAACATAAGATAAAGAAACTCAAGTTAAATTATGATAAATTACAATTACTCACTCAATAAATTATTAGCTAGTCAGAGCAGGTCAATATAAGAAAACACAATTTATTTCCCAAATCCTTGTTGGTCCGTGACCCTACTTCACCGTTTATTCTGCTTCACTTGAGAGAAGAACATCCGGTCATGTTTTCATTTGTTTCTTTTTGTGATTCGATTTGTTAGGTAATTCAGATTGTTCTATTCAAATTGTTGTCATGGTATGATTTCACTTTCACTCCAATTTCTACAACAACTATATATCATCGTAATCCCAAATGAAATCATCATAGACATTCTGTTAAGGCTGCCCCCAAGTCTCTGTATGTCCGTCTCGAAATCGTGGAATCAACTAATCTCTAGCCCTCATTTTGTGAAATCCCATCTCAGATTAAACAATCATCTACTTGTTCTATTCCCGAGCATCAATGGAAACTACAAGTTTTGTTCTCTCCCTCCCCTCTTGAACAGACAACAACCCACTCCGGAGTTAATTCAAATTGATCCTCCCACTTTAAACGTTTTCTTTGTGGGTTCTGTTAATGGCCTCATTTGTCTCTCAAATCAACCAGGGGAGACATTATTTCATTCCAAATGGGGTATCCCTTTCTCTAACAACTATGGTTTTGGATACGATGACTCACATGATGATTTGTCCAACATGAGAACTGTGATCAGTATCTACAGTTTGAGGACTGATTCTTGGACAACACTACACGACCAGCTTCAGGGCATCTTTCTACTGAATCATTTCAAGGAAAATTTGTCAATGGGAAGCTTTAATGGGCTGCATCTACTCGTGTTGGTAATTACGATGTGCACAACGTCATTTCTTTTGATGATCAGACGAGAAATGGGGAAGCTTGGAGCTTCCCACTCGTGAAGAAGTCCATTCTAAATTCAAACTCAGAGTTGTGGGAAGTGAACTTTCTGCGCTTTACACTTGTTATCTAGGTATGATTACTTCTGATGTGATTCTGGTGTATCATGGATGAAACTCTTTACCTTCGCATATCATCAAACTACTGTGCTATATACTTTTTCTGCACCCATTTTCACATTTTTGATGTACCTTCGCCAGTCAGAGAAGCATGACATTTTACTGCTTTTATGAATCCCCTAGTGATATCTGGTAAGAATTCCACTTATTTTAGCTGGTATACTTTTTATGCACCTTTTTTTCTGTCAAATAATGTGTTAAAACATTGAATATATATGAATAGATACAGCATATTTGCATTTATATGCAAATATAAATCATTATAAATCTTCAACACTATACATGTTTCAAAAGCATTTGTCTGAATTACTGATTGCTCAAAAATGTAAAAAGATAATCCCTAATTTGAAACAAGTTGATGTGATCCAAAGCAATTTATAGATGAGATATCATTCCTCTCAAAGTAATAATCCCTAATTTGAGTTTACTTTCCTCTTATTGACATACCATTCGGCTGTCTAATATTTTAAGCTACAAGAGTGAATTACATCCATATTATGCATCTTCACTTTGAAACAACAACAAACTCAGTGTAGTCCCATAAGCAAGGCCTAGGAAGGATAGAGTGTATAACAATCTTATTCCTATCTCGTGGAGATAGAAAGGTTGTTTTTGGAAGATCCTCAACTTGACTAACACACATCAAAGAAATTAAAAAGAAAACACTTACATAAAGAGGATATATCAAATAATAGGGATAGCATAACATAGCATTTAAAACCACATATGTTAGTGGTGATCTACACGAAAAGGAATTGATGAAGATATCCTGAAAGTTGAAGTCTCTAGTCAATCATCAATTATGTCAAGGTTAATTGCTGACTTAAATCAAACATTGGAAGCAAATGGAGAACATGAAGATCAAACAAATGAAGAAGTTGACCTTCAAGGCCAAATTTTAAGTGGAGAAACAGATGACATAATTATTGGAAGATCTAAAGCTAATAAATTGATTATTGAAGAGATAAAAGGAGAATCTAGTGGCGGATCCTATTATGATATGGAAACTTCACAAGAAATTGATGATTAAATAGTCACCAACTCAAACGAGGATGTTGATACAACTACAATCTCCTTTTGTCATGGAGTTGTGTCAGAAGGAGCAAGTTCTAGATTCTTGTCGAGCTCCGATCTTGCTCATCATAGAAATTTATCCAGATAGTACAATTGTTAACGAGCTGAGATAAAGGGGGAGTCCGAGAACTCAACAAGGACATAATTCATATGGACTGATAGATACTGCAGAATCTTCATCATTGAAAGAAGCAACAAGAGTTCGAAAGAAATTGCTGAGAGTTTCACCGAGACATGGCTCAAAGCTTCGTTTGAATTCTTCCAAAACAAATACAGGGTAGTTTTCAAAAAATCACTTTAAGGGGAAGTGTAAAAAAATGATTTTTTAGTAAAACAAAATATCTTAGATATTTAGTAGAACTCTCTAGAATTTCGTAGAGTAATATCTTCGATATTTATACTTAGAAAAATCAAGATAGTAGATATTTGAGGAAGATATTTATAGAAGAGGTTAAGAAAAAATTTTAGATTTTTCCTATCTAGAATCATCCCTACACAACTATAAATAGGGGTTGCATTAAGCATTTATAATCAATCAAAAAATTTAGATTCTTCGTATCTAGAATCATCCCTATGAAACTGTTATTAGGTCTTAATGAAACTTCTCTAAGTATTGTTCTTCTCTTATCTTCTAGATTTTGTGTTGTTGACTAGAGTTAGTTGTGTTGTTGTTATTGTTGGAGTTTGTATCGACTAGAGCTAGTTGGTATATGTAGTATGAGAGCAATAGAGTTATTGCGTGTATGTACTGCAATAGAGTAATTATACTAGAGTCTTGTAGTAGAGTTGTCACAAAGGGGAAGAAATTAAAAGTTCAATTCTTAGGTTGCTAGAGTTTGTAATCTAAACTTGGTTCGAGATTAGTGAAATTTTTTGGTGAAATCCTACATGGCAATCGTGGTTTTTTCCTTCTTAATGCAAGAAGTTTCCACCTAGACATATTATGTGCTTTACTTTCTACTGTGTAAATTGTCATTCCTTGTTTATAGTTGTTGATTCATACAAGACAACAAAAGTCCTCATTACTATATAGAAGCAGATAAAATTACTGAATGACCAACATCTAGTATTAATCTGGTCATAAAAAGTTATTTTGTCGAAAAAAGAAAATAGAATCCAAAAGGTGGGCTCCGGCTCCCTTCCAGCAGGGGAACTATCCAATTTGTCCGATACACTTCTTATGTTCTTACAACTGTCCACTTAAAGATCCAAGGGTTAATAATTGTCTAACCAAAATAGACTCCTAAACCATGGTTGAGCTAAAGTACTGATTTTATATTTTATTTTTTCCTTATTAACAACTTTTGTGTTGGCGAGATTCTTGTCAAGATAGGTTCTCTATTTTTCCTTATCTGCAACAAAAATCAATGTTACCTTATTTTCATGATTTATGAAACGACTACTACTGCTAACATACTAGAGAACCTGGTCTGGTAGAAGTACAAGTTGAACAAGTAAGAACGCAGTATCAAGGCAGACACAAAACTTATAGTGAAAAATCACCTTGCTCAAGGGAGAAACAACCTCTGCCTACACTTGTGGGATTTCAACAACTTTATTACTTCAAAACTGAGCAATGTCAATTTACAAACTCGCAACTCTCTACTCAACAAACTTCACTCACCTAACTAGCACAAATGAGAGCCAAACCCACTCTCACAAAAAACTCACTAAAAGATAACAATCTCTGACAATTGTTGTCACTAAACTTTGATTCTAAAAGGATTGCAACAATTTGAACAAACTAGAAAATCCTAACTCTAGATCTTACTTGAATGGCCTGGTGCTAGTGCTCTTGCTTGAATGATTCTCCGATTTTGAAGATTGCAAAAGCTACAACTGCTAGGGTTAAAGATTGTTTACATAGTTAACCCTAGAGCTGTTCCATTCTAGGACTCTTTCTTTGAGTAGCGCATAAATTCTTTTCCTTGTAGAAGTCCTATGTAGATGTTGCTTCCTTTTCAATCTACTAGTGGGATCCCGCTCCGCGACTCTTGGTATAGCCACCTGAACCCGGTTCTGTTTGTCATCATCAAAATAGTATAGTTATACTTGCACATGTCTAACAAATTGCCCCTTTTTGATGATGGCAAACCTGTGTGTGTGATGATCATGCAAAGTTCCCCCTTTTGACATCCCAAAAAGAAGACAAGTAAGCACAAAACAAAAATGACATGCATCAGAAGCACAAGCACAAGCACACAAATACAGATAATGCATTGGGCACAACACATTAGAACTACTGATATTATCCATCCATAAGCGTAAGTAACACAAGCAATAAGGAGACAGCTAGACAATCAGTATTCAAGAACGAGGCATACACCTAGCCTGCTAATGGCAACCATAGCAAAAAAATATACACAACCAAAGTGAAAAGATGTCTATAGGAGCAAAAAAGAGTGAGGATTATACAAAGCCAAAAAAATGACATGGGAGCACTAAGGGTTACGGGATGAGGAGGAAAGGCCAGATCCAAGCATCTTGAGAAGCACATCCACCCACGCATTATGGTCTAGTTGTTGTTGAAGGAGCTGGTCCTTTAGACAAAGCACCTCCACTTGTGAGTCACCCAACTAATCCATAAACTTATCCACTTGATCTTGGAGATGAACTTGTTTTGTCTTAGCCTCCTGAAGATCCAACATCATCTGAGACATAGGCCCAGGAGCCTTGGGAGGAACAGGTGCAGTAGCAGCAACAGTAGGGGAAGGAAATCACACTTCAGGGAAAAGGTATTATCAATCATATCTTTCTTTGTTAGAGCCCTACCCGCTCCAAGGGGAACATTGTATGCTTTGAAGATATGGGTCAAGAGGTCGCCAAATGCAAACTGGACTAGGTATATAATCAATCATATGCGTCATATGTCTTATGATCAAGGAGGGCCAGTCAACTGCTCCTGTAGATCAATGGCATGATCGATTTCCATATCTCAAAAGGTTTCCTCATGGCAATGCTCACCCCTTGGAAGAATATAGTTGTGGAAAACCTCAAACAACACCTTAAGAAAAGGAGAATTTCCCCCTTCAACACCTTCCTCAGCGCATCAGTAACCCTACCATTAGTGAATTTGGAGGTTAACATATAGCCATCATCATCCTTAAAAACATATTTAGCTAGACCCATAGATGGAACCCGCAATATCTCCCCCAACCTGACCTTGTCGAACACAATCTCAACTCTATGAACTGGGGATGTGGCAACACTACCCTCAAACACAGACAAATTCTCGTAGAAATCCACCACTTCTAGCTCAAATGCCATAGGCTTAGTATCCAAGAACAATTACACCCAACCTTGATGGCAAGTTTTGTGCATAGTTTCTTAATTAGGGGGTATGTGCGTACCTCTGGATGAATCACCCTCCCACGCAATATATACTTGGACACAAAATAGTTATACTTCCCTATGACTAGAAACTTTTCTACATGTTGTTTAACCCTAGGGGGAGCGGAGGTGGTAGCTAGAGCATTAGGGGCAGGCGTCCCTTAGGGAGAGGAAGGGACTCTAATAGGAGCAGAGGGGGTGCCGAAGACTTACCATAGTACGGACATTTCCAACTAGAGGATGCACCTGCGGAACCGAAGGCCCTTCATTTGTTGCATGTCAGTGGCCCCCTGGGTCGCTGAGCAGTGATCTTAGAGGGTGGAAGTGTCTAGGTGGACCTCTGCACAACCCCTCGAAAACCTGTGCCAAGGGCACGTCATCCATAGAGTCAGACTCGACAAGTGTGGGAATAGGTGAAGTCGGAAAGGGTAAAGTGGCTAGAGGGACTGGGGAAGGCGGTGGGGTAAATATGGAAGGAGGAGGTTAGGATTTTGAGAAAAAGTGGGAAGAGGATGAGTATCAGTTGAAGAGGTAGAAGAAGACGAGGGTTCGTCGATGAGGCGATGATGTGATGTGAGGGGTAGTTGGACATAGGACTAGTAGGGTTTTGAGAACGTGAAGGGGGAGCAAGGCAGAGAGTGCGACAGGTCCAATGAAGGTGAAGGAGAAAAGTAGGGTTGAGGGTGACTGGAGGTAGGTGATGGAAAGGAGACGGTGGTTAGTGGGATGGTTGTGGTGATAGGAGTTGAGTGGAGGAGGGAGATGAAGGTAGTTCCCCCAAGGACAGGGTTTGTGGTGGTAAATGGGCAGTGGCAGTTGAGTCGAGATAGAGTATGAGACTAGGGCGGACATTTTCTTTCTTAAATTCTTGAGGGGGACGTTCTTGCTTTGGACAAGAGAGATGAACTTTAATGATGTGCACGAATGGATTTTAAAAGTTCTTGGAAATCTAAAGGGGTGCCAGGAGTTTATTAAAAGGATGTCTTCTACAAAAACAGACACCATGAACCGACACTTGAGATCCCAAGGAAGGTGATCATTGGCCTTTTTGAGTTAGCAAGCTTCCCGCCAATAAGAGGTATGGGTTAGATTGAGACTAAGCGACCAAGTTCAGCTGTTGGAACTGTAGACATCTACTCTAAAAGCATATGAAACATATTGCAGTATAGATTGATCATAGGAGGGCAAGGGAGTACTTGATGGTCGAATATTGAGAACCAGTTGCTCTTTACCTCTATGTGATGGTCTATCTTGGGAAACTAAGGGTAATATCAACAGTTCCCAGTGACGGAGTCCAAGTATAATCCGCTGGTTCAGGAGCCTGTGCAACAGAGACAAAGTCACTTATTCTATACAAACTTTAAATTAAAATTGAAATTAGTCAAAGTATGATTCATGCCCCCTGATCAAATGTAGATGTAGTCGATTTAGTGCAAAGTGTTCTCAACCCAATGTTTGTTAAAGATATCAGCCACCTGGTCCTCAGCCTCGTGGAAAACCATTTCGATAAACCCCTTTCTACATTATCCTGCAAGAAGTGGTGTCTAACACCAATGTGCTTGGTATGTTTATGGTGAACTGGGTTCTTCGCTATGTTCACGGCACTCATGGTATCACACTTGATTGGAATGCAGTAAACTTTCACTCCAAAGTCCAGAAGTTGTTGTTTGATCTAGAAAAGTTGAGCACAACATGAGGCAACAGCGACATATTATGCCACAACAGTAGACAAGGTAGCTGAGTTTTGTTTCTTTGTGGCCCAGGAGACTAAGCAAGGTCACAAAAAGTGTGTCATTCCTGAGGTTCTCTTCCGATCAGCTAGGCACCCAGCGTAGTCGGCATCCGCAAATCCAACTAAGTCAAATGAGGATCCGATGGGGGTACCAGAGGACCAGATTCATAGTTCCTTTGATATATCGTAGTATTCGTTTCACAGCCTTGAGATGACATTCCTTGGGATTGGATTGAAACTGGGTATACATACATATACTGAACATAATATTTGGTCTGCTAGCGGTAAGATACAGAAGTGACCCGATCATCCCTCTATACTTGGTTTCATCCGCACCAACTCCTGCTTCGTCCTTATCTAGCTTGGTTGTAGTCTCCATTTAGGTGTCACTTGTTTTACATCATGCATCCCAAACTTTGTGAGCATCATTTTGATGTACTTCTGTTAATGGATGGAAGTACCCTCCTTTGTCCGATGAATCTGTAGACCCAGGAAGAAGTTTAGTTCACCTGTCATGCTTATCTCAAACTCCTTGCCCATGAGTTCTGCAAACTCTACTCCAAGGGCCTCATTAGTCCCTCCAAAGATGATATCATCGTCATAGACCTAAACTATGAGGACATGAATACCTTTCTTCTTAAGGAACAGAGTATAGTCAATTTTCCCCTTGATGTATCCATGACTTAGTAGAAAGCTAGACAGTTTATCATACCAAGCTCTAGGTGCCTGCCTCAGTCCATAAAGCGTTTTATCTAGCTTGTATACATAGTCAGGGTGTTCATGTTTTCCAAAACCTGAAGGTTGCTTAACTTATGCCTCCTCCTACAGATACCCAGCGAGAAAATTGCTCTTAACGCCCATTTAGTACAGCTTGAACTCCATGTGAGCTGCAAAAGCTATGAGCATTCTAATGGCCTCAATACATGCCACAAGAGCAAGGTCTCATCGTAGTCAATTCCTTCCTCTTGATTGTACCTTTGAACCATAAGCCTGGCTTTGTTCCTAGTGACTATACCTTGCTCATCCAGCTTGTTTCTGAAAACCCATTTGGTGCCAATAATGGAGTGGTGTTCAGGAGGGGGAATCAGGTGCCACACTTTCCTGTGCTCAAATTGAAGAAGTTCTTTTGCATTGCAGATATCTATTCATCATCCAGTAGGGCCTCTTAGACATTCTTTTGGGCTCCACCAGAGACACATATGTAGAGAAGGCACATATATTTTTTTATTTTTGACCGGGTGGATATGCCTATGTCTAGAGGAGTCAATAGATTTCTAATGAATGAGAACTTTTATGCTTCTAGCTATGACCTTGGTCCTCTGGCATTGGATCGGTATGTGTGGTAGTAGAGGGACCAGCTTCATTAGATGCTGATGTCCCTGAGATTCCTGCTCCATCAGATGAATTTGAATTTGGCCCAAGTGCCTCCTTTCTTTCCTCAATATTTGGGGTTGAAGTGGAAGGTAGAGCCAGTTGAGTTGGAGGAGCAGGTGCACTGGGGTTACACCTTCTTCATCATCAGAGTCTCTTCTGTGATTTGACATCCCCAATTCATGTACCTGTTCCTACAAAACATTCTCGGCCACAGATTTGACCTCATCAAATACAACATATGTACTTCCTTCCACACATTTTGTTCTTTTGTTGAAACATTGTATTCTTTACTTTGTGCAGAATATCCTAGGAAGATTTCCTCATCACTCTTGGCATCAAACTTCCCCAACGCATCCTTCCCATTGTTGTGCACATAACATACACAACCAAAGGAACGACGGTGAGCTAGATTTGGTTTTCTTCCTTTAAGTAGTTCATAGGGTGTTTTATTTAAGATGGGGTCTAATTATGCATCTATTGATGAGATAGTAAGTAGAGTTCACAGCTTCAGCCCAATAGCTCTGTGGAAGGTTGATGGCTATCAGCATAGTTCTATCTATGTCTTCCAGAGATCTATTCTTCCTTTCGACCACCCCATTTTGTTGAGGTGTTCTAGGGGTGGAGAAGTTATGGACTACGCCATTTTCAGTGCAATATCTTAAGAACTTAGAGCTATCAAATTCTGTACCATGATCTGTTCTCAAGCTCATCAGATGGAAGTTCAATTTCTATTGCACCATTTTAACAAACACAGTGAATACATCGAACGTTTCATCCTTGTATTTTAGAAAGAAAGTCCACATGAATCTGGAGCAATCATTTACAAGTACGAAAACATACCTTATACCTCCTCGGTTTCGCACTCGCATTGGTCCACAGATATCCATGTGAACCAGTTCTAGGGGTCTATGATTGCTCACCAGACCAACTGGATGAAAGCTGCTTCTGACATGTTTTCCTTGATCACATGCACCACAAACTTGATCCTTATTAATCTTGCCTTCTAGTAGACCCAGAACCAGTTCCTTGTATATCTGTTTGTGATCGTCGAGAAGCTAGCATGACCCAGTCTCTTGTTCCATATGATGGATTCATCACTTATGGCACTGAGGCATTTTTGCATAGGCTTCTTTAGGCCACTAATATCAACCATGTACAAATTTTTTGTGCCTTTTCCCCTGAGTGTGTAACCTTGCACTCAGAGGTGGTAAAAAGGTTATCATTTCCCTTGTTGTACATTTGAGAGAACTCAGCAGGTTTTGCTTTAGTCCCTTCACATAGTACATATTGTCAATACATTGGGACGGTGATGGCCCCACTTTTCCAATTCCCTTTATTTCCCCTTGCTTTCCTTTTCCAAAGCCCATACTTCCGCCATGGAAATTATTCAGTAGAAAGAAGTTGCGTTTCTCTCCTGTTAAGTGTCTGGAGCATGTGTTGTCTAAGTACCACTGCTTTAGCTTTCCTTCTACTAGTTCCTGAACCAATTAGCAAGGGTTAGTTTTAGGTACCCAAATCTACTTGGTTCCTTTTTTATTATAAAAGGATGAAGAAGATCTCGTTTGGCCCAACTTGGTAGGTCCCTTTTGCCCCTACCAGTCCCTTTTACTTTTTCCCCATAGGTCTTACTCATATAGGTAAAGCTACTACTAAAAGCCTTTGTATTCTTGTTGCACCTATCCCTACTATGACCCGTCTTACCACACAAGGCGTATGGAATGCGATAGTCAACTATGTTCTCTTTGGATTCCTTTATTTTGAACCCGATTCCATATTTGGTGGTAGACTGACCTTGTAGCATATCATCGAGCATGGCAGAGAACCTGCTCCACTTCATGTGATGCTCTAACTTAGCTTTGGTCTGGTCGAGTTCCTTGAGAAGAGCTTCATTTCTTTTAGACAAATTTATTAGATCATTCTCTAGCGTTTTTGCCTTCTCTTCCAGGGCCAATTGAGCCTGTCTTATCACATTTCTCTTTTATAGAGGACTTAAAGTTGTCAATCTCCGTTTGGAGTATCTGGTTGACATTTTCTAGGTTTACATTCCTAGTTCTCAATTGAGCATAATCCTCCAACAGATGTTCCTTAGTGTCACAAATGGTCATATAGGCATCAATTAGGACCTATGACAAGGATTCAAGCTTTTACATAGAGTAGGTATGAGTATTAATTTTGACTTGTTCGAAGCTTACCTTGGTGTCCAACAGAGAACTATCCTCGTCATAAGAACTTGCTCCTGCCATCAGTGCCATGTTCTCATCATCACACCCATCCTTAATGTCGGAGTCGTCTAGTTCAGCATTATTCACAATCATCGCCTGGTCCTTGCTACTTCCATTATCAGATTCTTCTAAAGCAACAAGTTCAAGGAAATCATACTTCTCAGGCTCCTCAATGGCCATGAAGGATTGATTTTCTGGAACTTCACCATCAGATTCCTCACTGGAGTTGTTCCGTAATGCCGCAAGAGCCCTTTTCACAGCTAGATCTGCCTCTTTATTTGTCATCCTCCTATCCTTGAAAACATATGGCTCAGTTTTGGGTACCTTGGGCTTTTCAAGGTTATTCTTCTTGTATTCAAGTGCCCAGAGAGGACATAACTTAATGAGTGATCAGGGCTTCCGCACTTGTGATAGAGTTGTTCCCTAAGATCCTTTTCAGTGTTTCTCTGGGGAACCCTTCTCTGACCTCCAGTTCCTTTTTGCATCACTCTTTAAAACCTCTTAGTGATTAGGGTGATGTTTTCTTCTTCATAATCCTCCTTATCAGTTGCCTTGAGAACCATGTTCTTGACTTTCCTCTTGTTATGCAGCTCCTTCTCCTGGTTCTTCTTCAGCTCGTAAGTCACAACTGTTCCCATCAACTCATCCATGGTTAGAGTGTTGAGATCTCTTGCTTCATGGATGGCTTCCACCTTACATTCCCAGGATTCAGGCAAGACAATCATCAGCTTCCGGATGGCCTTTCCAGTAGGAATAATTTCGCCTGGTGAGTTAATTTTATTCACTATAGCAGTGAATCTAGTGTGCATGTCCTGTATAGTTTACCATCTAGTATTCTGAAAAGCTCATACTGTTGGTTGAGATTATCAATCTTAGCCTTCTTAACTTGAGTAGTTCCTTCATGAGCTGTCCGAAATGTGTCCCAAATAGCTTTCACATCCGGACAGGCAGGGACTCTATTGTACTCATCAGGACCAATGCCACAAATCAATAAGGCTACACTAAGCCAATAAGGTGAACATCTCTTAAGAATATAAACAAAACAATGACCATGTTCCTTTATAGATTAGGAGTGATCTTCCAGGTTACAACCAAACACATCAACTAAGAAACAAGGAAACTATGGAAGCCTTCTATTAGGTCCCCTGAATGCACTAGTTGTATCGTCATACTAGGAGCCAAGGGAGAGCTTTTGGAGAACAAGAATATTCAGTTGTGAGATTTTTCCAAAAGCTTTTTTTTTCCGTGGACAATCTCCTTTTATATTGCACAAGATGCGTCATGTGGACAACTGGTCCTTCAGTACAAATGAAGGTGACATTTCACCGACCACAGCAGCTTTATCTGCTGTATCCCATATGCAAACACTACACGTTGATCTTATAGGCTACTTGGTGCTCGAGTTAATTTGTTAATCATGAAAACATTCATTTAACATTTTCCTTCTTTTTGATGATGACAAACTGTGATCCCCTTTACACAGTTCCCCCTGAATATATGAACCCTTGTCGACCTGTTCCCCCTGAATGTATGCACCCCATTTCCTATTAACCTATCTTCCCCCTTTTGGTATCATTAAAAACCTAAACAGTAAACTAAGATAATACCCACAACGAAGGAATTTTGGGTACTTGAGATAGCAAACACGAGCAAATACATAGAAAATAAAGACAACGAACAATGTAAGAAAATTAGAACAGGTTATCATTTCATTAAAGTTAGCATTCCAAGCATAAAAAAACACTATTGTGAATTATTACGCATATACCTGCATAGGAATTTTAGCCAAAGAGAAGGAGGATATAACTTTTATAGGGACTGAGAGAGCTTCTGTTCCTGCACAAAGCTTATTTGTTGGTTTTGGGAACCCACTTCAGTCTGAGTTCCCAGTAACGAGACAAAGGCCTAATCAGAATTTTCTTGGTCCAAGCTGGCAATTGTCTTACTCTGTTTTGGTTTAGGACCTGGTCCCTCATTCACTCTCACTTTCAGAGTAATCAGAATGCTTCCTTTTCAGAGTACTTTTGAGAACTTCATGCCTGCCTTTTATGTGACCATTTCTAGCACAGTATAAGCACAACAAGTTGTCAGCAACAGAAACATATTTGCTATGAGGATTACGGGGGATCAATTTTGTTCACATATCCTAGACCCCTTTTTTCATGTCGCCTGTGGTCAGACATATCCCCCAACAACTTTGATGAGGTAGTCCATTTCAAGGACTTTCTCAAGTCATCCTTGACCTTGACCAGGTCCTTCTCCTGCACAACATTCCTTTCTAAGAAATGAAACAACTTCAACTCAGCCTCCTTCAGTTTCTCTTCTAAAATAAGTTCATTTTCATTAATTTTACCTTTTAGTTAAGCATCAGATTTGGATTCAGTTTCCATCAACTTCAAAAGTTCATCCTTTTCAGCTTCTAAAGCCACAACTTTTATTTCCAATCAGACACTTGATTTGTTAAAATAATTTTTTCGTCTTGTGAGACATCAGCACTATTGTTTAATAAATCCTTTTTAGCAGTTAATTCACAAATGGAATTAATGAGTACAAATGCAAGCTTGTTCAATTTTCTGGTAGAATGAAGATTTAAGTTCTCTTTTAAGTCTAGAAGTGTTACATGTTCCTCTTCTTCTTCACCATCATCTCATTGAGCCATGAATGCAAATAAATTGTCAAAGATTTTGTCATCATCTTTCTCGGCTAGCATAGATGAGTCCTCAGGTTGTTTTTCATCTTCAAAATCACTGGAGGAGTTACCCCATACCCCCAGAGCTTTCATTACAATCCGATCAGCAGCAACTTTTCTTCTAAATTTCTCAGGAGCCTGGTCCTTCCTTTTGTCTTTCAAGAACTTTGAAACATATTTGTAATCACCTTTTCCATGAGGACATTCTCTAACGAAGTGTCCGGGCTTCCCATGTCCATGACATAGTTCAACATTACCCAGAGAGCTACTAACATTTCCTTTTCTTGCAAAACCATGATTTTTCATGACAACGTTTTTAATCTTTCGGTGAGATAGCCCATATTTACACCATCAATCTCCTCGTCACTCTGAGAAGTTTTCAAAGCCAATGTCTTTTCCTTGTTTCCTTCTCTTTTGGCAGTATCATGTTGCTTATTTAGCTCATGTGTCTGAAGATTGCCAATGAGAACATCCATTGTTAACATTTCCAGGTCCTGGGCTTCTGTAATAGCATCCACCTTGCTTTCCCAAGATTTTGTAAGAGCCCTGAGAATTTTTCTCAATTGCTTGCTCTAACTTATAGGTTCACCCAAACACTTTAATTCGTTGGTTATAGCCGAGAACCTGGTTTGTATTTCATGTATGGATTCTCCTACCATCATGATAAAATCATCATATTGAGAAGTGAGCATGCCCGCTTTTTATTGCTTTACCTGCTCAGTTCCTTCATGAGCATTTTTTAGGCAATCCCATATCTCCCTTGCAAATTCACAAGCTGAAATCCTATTATATTCCTCAGCTCCAGTACCACACACTATAAGCTTCTGTGCTTTATAGTTCTTTTTAAACTTCTTGCGGTCTACCTGAGAGTATTGGTGCCTGGTCCTAGGAACTAACCTGGTCGTCTCCCCTTGCTTCACATTGGCAGTAGGGATGTATGGTCCATCAAGAACGATGTCCCACAACTCACTATCCTTAGCCATAAGGAAGTCATGCATACGATCCTTCCACCAACCATAAGACTGTCCATTGAATCTCGGGGGTCTCATGGATGATTTTCCGTCTTCTAGATTTAGTGGAATAACCATATTTTTTAGAAAATCTCTAGGTGTGAACCGTTTAGAGATCCTTGCTCAGATACCACTTGTTGAATAAATATGTGTCTACCCTAGTAAGGGATCAGGTCCCTCGGAACACTATAAGTAAAAACAAAAAGAAGGTAAATAACAAGAGACAAACGTGCAAGGACTTAACATGGAAAAACTCCTTGCTTATGGGAGGAACAACCACGACCTATCTAGACAAGATTTCCCAAAACCCAAAATCTACTAATGAATGAGCAAAGTAAAGAAATACAACACACACGGTTTATTTTCCTCACTTCCTCACTATTCCTACTTGCAACAAGTTACAAGCATTGAGCAGCAACAACTCTAACTAGTCTAGACTCTCACCACCTTGATGAAGTTAGAATACTCTACCACTACACGTTTAGGCTACACTAAGCCAACAAGGTAAACATCTCTTAAGAGGATAAACAAAACAATGATCACGTTCTTTTATAGGTTAGGAGTGATCTTACAGCTTACAACCAAACACAACAACAAAGAAACAAGGAAACTATAGAAGCCTTCTATCAGGTCCCCTGAACACAACAACTGTATCTTCATACTAGGAGTCAAGAGAGAGATTTTGGAAAACAAGAATATTTAGTTGTGAGATTTTTCCAAAAGCCATTTTGTCTCCTGGACAATCTCGTTTTATATTGCACAAGATGCATCATATGGACCACCGCTCCTTTAGTACAAATGAAGGTGACATTTCACCAACCACAGTAGCTTTAACAGTTGTATCCCATATGCAAACACTACACGCTTATCTGATACACTACCAGGTCCTTGAGTCATTTTGTTAATCATCAAAACATTCACTTAACATCAAGCAAATTTGTCATATAATGGATCATACGAAGATTGTTAAGAGACTTTCTTGTGGATTGTTCCCCTGTTTTTCGAGGTGAAAGACCATTTTTGTCTGAAATTCCAGTAGGTGTCTCCTTTTTCTTGCATAAATTCCAGCAGAGCCGCTTTGAAAAGTGTTTCTAAAGTACACTGAATTAAGCTATTTTAACCAATCATTGTAGCCGAAATTGTTAATAAATAGCTTTCTTAACACTTCCATAGTTGGTTCCCCTTTATGAATCAATTTCCCAATTATGGCATGCTTACAATCCTTGGAAAGATTAACAAACTAATCTTTGGCACAAACATAGACAGCCGGCTTACCCAGATGAGTCCCATATTGAATATCAACAGTAGTTTGAGCTGTTGTAGCTACCAGATTTTCTTGGACAGTAGCAGCAAATGTGAGCTTTGATGGAACGACGGGGTTCGATTTCCCAGGAGGGACATAAGTTTTTGTTGCTTATTCTGACAGTAGTCCTCTTTGAGGATATATATTGTTGTTATTGGTATAAGTAGAAGGGGCTTCAGAGGAATTCAAATTTTGGATTTGTACTGCTTTTAGAGGTTTTGGAGGTCCCAAATTTATTTCAGAATCAGTATTTGGGAATACAATGACTATACCAATATATCGCGAATAAGTAAAGTTCTTTAGCTAATATTATCAATATTCTAGGACTAATATAGTAAATGATTTGTAAAGAGTGTGCCAAGCCAAATATGAATAAATAAATATGCATGTAGAGAGAAGTAATTAAGCAATAAAAGAGAGATGAAGATCCAATGGAACTTATTAAAGAACTTAATGGAAATATTTACCTCCCACCCCTTTTAACATCTGTTAAGGGGCAAAATCTATTAGCTAAATGACCCGGAAAAAAAAACAAGAGGAAAAATAGTTGCATTCTCTTGCTAAGATTTGATCATGGTTCAACCTTGATGATGACTGCAATAGTTCCTCACTTTTCCTAGGAAAAGTGATACCCTTTTGGAGTACGTGAACTCTTTAACAAAGCAATCATCTGAATCTAATGCACAAGCGTCTACCTTGATACAAGTGCTTCTACAAATATTACTTTTAGTGGCATTTGTTTAGTAGCAAGCGTTGGGAATAAATCCATCACAAAAATAATATTTTCTGCACTAATAACAGGATAATAATGTAGTATAATGATACAGTAATAAACAAGAATTAAAAGAACAACAAGGACACAAGGATTTTACTGGAAAAACCTTTTGAATAAAAGAAAAAAACCACAGGCCCAATTGGAGCAAAGTAATCCACTTTTATGAGGAATTTTACATTGATAGTTTAGAGTAGTGTTTTCATTCTTGGTGAGTTCTGGAGCGAGTCTCAGGGCGGAACATACTAAAATCTTTTTATCATTACACTAAGTCTTTTTATCTTGCCCTTGTTTGAAGTATATAAACAATAATCAATGACAATATTAGTTGAGGGCAAGAAGGAATGGTAAATGAGGAAATGAATGATGGTTTTATTTTAAAATTTTTAACTTGGCTATTATCATTTTTTTATGTTGAAAATTTTTTCAAATAACAATACAATATTTTTGAGATAATTGTCAAAAAACACACCCAAATTATCCATTTTTTTAGTTTCATACCTTAATTATTGAGAGTGTGGGTTTCATACCTAAATTATTACTTATTAATCAGTTGATGTGTGTATAGACTCTCTTTTATTAGAAAAAAACTTGCCACTTGACATGCCACATGGGTAAAATATTCCACCTCAACAAAAATTAAATAAAATAGGGAAAATGGTACACAAATGACTCTCATCCACCTATTGGACCTAAAATGCCCTTCATGTCCAAAAATGCCCTTCATTTACCTTTTTGACTCACTTATAACCTTGAAACTATCAACTCTTTTTTTAATTATTATTATGTTTCATTTTCTTATGGAACAAAAGTAAACCCCCATCTCTATTAGATTTCTTTTCATAATTTATTCAAAATGAAATAATTTAACTCTGTAAGAGCATTAATTTTTTCTTTACAAAAAAAAAATAGTTTTTAAATATATTTTTTTAAGTATATTTTAGGGCTATAAATAAATCTATTATTTTGGCTTGGACACACTATGTGAAAACATCTATTAAAAAATTTAAATAAACTAGTAGTTTTATTTTATATATATATTTTTTTAAAAAAATAGGATCATAAATAGGGTATTTTTTTTTGTATTTAATAAATTTAGGGATTTAACCCCAAGACAATTTTTTTTTTTAAAAAAAATGTTAGATTTCTTTTGTTAAAAAAATTGAGAGTCTTAAAGAGATACATTATTCCAGTTTCGATAAATTATGGAAAGAAATCTTACTTTCTATGAAGAATTATTTGTAAATATTATATTTTATTGCTCATTGCATGCATATTTTAATAGAATTTTCATCATTCTAACAAATCTATAAAAAATCACATTGGACGCACATGTGCAAAGCAAGTGTCTAGAAACTAGATAAACATAAGACAGAGAAACTCAAGTTAAATTCTTTTTGATAGGTCTAAATACTCACTCAATAAATTATTAACTAGTCAGAGCAGGTCAATTTAAGAAAACACAATTTATACCCAAATCCTTGTTAGTCTGTGACCCTACTTCACTATTCATTCTGCTTCACTTAAGAGAAGAACATCCGTCCATGTTTTCATTTGTTCTTTTCGTTATTCGATTTGTCAGGTAATTCAGGTTGCTCTGCTCAAATTATTCTCATGGTATGATTTTGCTTTCACTCTGATTTCTACAACAACTATCATCACATCTCTAGCCCTCATTTTGTAGAATCCCTTATCAGATTAAACATTCATCAATTCAAGAAAACACAATTTATACCCAAATCCTTATTGGTCCGTCACGCTAGTTCACCGCTACTGCTCTGCTTCATTTAATAGAAGAACATCCGGCCATGTTTTCATTCGTTTCTTTTCGGGATTGGGTTTGTCAGGTGATTCAGACTGTTTTGCTCAAATTGTTTTCATGGTATGATTTCGCTTTCACTCCAATTTCTACAACTGAAATCGTAATCCCAAATGAAATCATCATAGACATTCTGTTAAGGCTTCCCCCCAAGACTCTCTTGAAATGTATGTCCGTTTCGAAATCGTGGAATCAACTAATCTCTAGTCCTCATTTTGTGAAATCCATTCTCAGATTAAACACTCATCAACTTGTTCTATTCCCGGGCATCAATGGACAATACAAGTTTTGTTCTCTCCCTCCCCTCTTTAACAGACAACAACTCGCTCAGGAGTTAATTCAAATTGATCCTCCCACTCTAAAAGTTTTCTTTGTGGGTTCTGTTAATGGCGTCATTTGTCTATCAAAGCAACCAGGGGAGACATATATATCGAATCCTACCATTAAGAAGTCTAAGAAATTACTTCATTCCAAATTGGGTATCCCTTTCTCTAACAACTATGGTTTTGGATACGATGACTCACATGATGATTATAAAGTTGTATTTGTCGAGTATTATCCGAATTCTTACAATGATGACTTGTCCAACATGAAAACTGTGGTCAGCATCTACAGTTTGAGGACTGATTCTTGGGCAACAGTCCACGACCAGCTTCAGGGCATCTTTCTACTGAATCATTCCGGTAAATTTGTCAATGGGAAGCTTTATTGGGCTGCATCTAATCGTGTTGGTAATTACGATGTGCACCACGTCATTTCTTTTGATGTATCAGACGAGAAATGGGGAAGCTTGGAGCTTCCCACTCGTGAAGAAGTTCATTCTAAATTCAAACTCGGAGTTGTGGGAAGTGAATTTTCTGCATTTTATACTTGTTATCTAGATATCATTACTTCTGATGTCTGGATATTGAAAGATTGTGGTGTATCATGGATGAAACTGTTCACCATCGAATATCCTCAAAATACTGTGCTATATATTTTTCTGCACCCATTTTCACATTTTCGATGCACCTTTGCCAGTCAGAAAAGCATGACATTTTACTTTCACTTCCGGGAGTTATCATGATATTTGACGGTTCAACTAAAAAGCTAGAGCATACTGCTTTTGTTGAGGGATGCAAACCTGCAGAAGCCTATCTAGAAAGCATTGTGAATCCCCTAATGATATCTGGTAAGAATTCTGCTTATTTTAGCTGGTATGCTTTTTTTGCACTTCTTTTTCTGTCAACATGGTGGATTCATAAAAGACAACAAAAGTCCTCATTACTATATAGAAGCAGATAAAATTACTGAATGACCAACATCTAGTATTAATCTAGTCATATAAAAAGTTATTTCGTCGAAAAAAGAAAATAGAATCCAAAAGGTGGGCTCCGGCTCCCTTCCCGTAGGGGAACTATCCAGTTTGTCCAATACACTTCTTACGTTCTTACATCTGTCCACTTAAAGATCCAAGGGTTAATAATTGTCTAACCAAAATAGACTCCTAAACCATAGTTGAGCTAAAGTACTGATTTTATATTTTATTTTTTCCTTATTAACAACTTTTGTGTTGGCGAGATTCTTGTCAAGATAGGTTGTCTGTTTTTCTTTATCTGCAACAAAAATCAATGCTATCTTATTTTCATGATTTATGAAAGGACTACTACCGCTAACATACTAGCGACCCTGGTTCGATAGTAGTACCAGTTGAACAAGTAAGAACGCAGTATCAAGGAAGACACACAACTTATAGTGGAAAATCTCCTTGCTCAAGGGAGAAACAACCACTGCCTACACTTGTAGGATTTCAACAACTTTATTACTTCAAAACTGAGCAACGTCAATTTACAAACTCGCAACTCTCCACTCAATAAACTTCACTCACCTAACTAGCACAAACGAGAGCCAAACCTACTCTCACAAAAAACTCACTAAGAGTTTGTCACCTAGAATAAGAGTTTGTCACCTTGCACTCAGAGGCGGTAAAGAGGTTATCATTTCCCTTGTCGTACATTTGAGAGAACTCAGCAGGTTTTGCTTTAGTCCCTTCACATAGTACATATTGTCAATACATTGGGACGGTGATGGCCCCACTTTTCCAATTCCCTTTATTTCCCCTTGCTTTCCTTTTCCAAAGCCCATACTTCCGCCTTGGATATTATTCTATAGAAAGAAGTTGCGTTTATCTCATGTCATATGTCTGGAGCATGCGCTGTCTAAGTACCACTGCTTTAGCTTTCCTTCTACTAGTTCCTGCACCAATTAGCAAGGGTTAGTTTTAGGTATCCAAATCTACTTGGTTCCTTTTTTATTGTAAAAGGATAAATAAGATCTTGTTTGGCCCAACTTAGTAGGTCCCTTTTGCCTCTACCAGTCCTTTTTACTTTTTTTCCATAGGTCTTACTCAAATAGGTGAAGCTACTATTAAAAGCCTTTATATTCTTATTGCACCAATCCCTACTGTAACCTGTCTTACCACACAAGGTGTATGGAATGCCATAGTCAACTACGCTCTCTTTGGATTCCTTTATTTTGAACCCGATTCCATATTTGGTGGTAGATTGACCTTGCAGCATATCATCGAGCATGACAGAGGACCTGGTCCACTTCATGTTATGCTCTAACATAGCTGTAGTCTGGTCGAGTTCCTTGAGAAGAGCTTCATTTCTTTTATACAAATTTATTAGATTATTCTCTAGCTTTTTTGCCTTCTCTTCCAGGGCCAATTGAACCTGTCTCATCATATTTTTCTCTTTTATAGAGGACTTAAAGTTGTCAATCTCCGTTTGGAGTATGTGGTTGACATTTTCTAGGTTTACATTACTAGTTCTCAATTGAGCTTAATCCTCCAACAGATGTTCCTTAGTGTCACAAATGGTCATATAGGCATCAATTAGGACCTGTGACAAGGATTCAAGCTTTTTCTTAGAGTAGGTATGAGTACTAAATTTTGACTTGTTCGAAGCATACCTTGGTGTCCAGCTGAGAACTATCCTCGTCATAAGAACTCCTGCCATCAGTGCCACGTTCTCATCATCACACCCAGCCTTGATGCTGGAGTCATCTAGTTCAGCATTACTCACAATCATCGCCTTGTCCTTGCTACTTCCATTATCAGATTCTTCTACACTAACAAGTTCAAGGAAATCATACTTCTCAGGCCCCTCAATGGCTATGAAGGATTGATTTTCTGGAACTTCACCATCAGATTCCTCTCCGGAGTTGTTCCCTAATGCCACAAGAGCCCCTTTCATAGATAGATTTGCCTCTTAATTTGTCATCCTCCTATCCTTGAGAACATATGGCTCGGTTTTGGGTTCCTCGGGATTTTCAAGGTTATTCTTCTTGTATTCAAGTGCCTAGAGAGGACATAACTTAATGAAGTGATCAGGACTTCCGCACTTGTGATAGAGTTTTTCCCTAAGATCCTTTTTAGTGTTTCTCTAGGGAACCCTTCTCTGACCTCCAGTTCCTTTTTGCATCACTCTTTGAAACCTCTTAGTGATTAGGACGATGTTTTCTTCTTCATAATCCTCCTTCTCAGTTGCCTTGAGAACCAGATGCATGTCTTTTCTCTTGTTATTTAACTCCTTCTCCTGGTTCTTCTTCAGCTCGTAAGTCACAAGTGTTCCCATCAACTTATCCATGGTTAGAGTGTTGAGATCTCTTGCTTTAGTGGTGGCTTCCACCTTACTTTCCCAAGCATCGGGCAAGACAATCAGCAGCTTCCGTAAGGCCTTTCCAGTAGGAGTAATTTCGCCCGGTGAGTTAATTTTATTCACTATAGCAGTGAATCGGGTGTGCATGTCATGTATAGTTTCACCGTCTAGCATTCTGAAAAGCTCAAACTGTCAGTTGAGATTATCAATCTTAGCCTTCTTAACTTTAGTAGTTCCTTCATGAGCTGTCTAAAGGGTGTCCCAAATAGCTTTCGCATCCAGACAGGCAAGGACTCTATTGTACTCATCAGGACAAATGCCACAAATCAATATCAATTTTGCCTTGGCATTGTCTTGGATTGCCAACTTGACAGCAGCAACCCATTCAGTACGTTTCTTAGGCACTCGAGTGTTGGGCGTAGGACCATCCTTTATAGGGGTAGTTGGTCCATCCAGGATGACATTCCACAGGTCTAGGCTTTATCCAATCAAGTGATCTAGCGTACAATATTTCCACCAGCCGTAGTAGTTTCCATTAAACTGTGGGGTCTGCTTTGAGAAGCTCAATAGCAGAAGGTGGAGCCGTCATTGAACTTTCGAGGTGGTTAGCTTTTATTCAAAAAGACCTGCTCTTATACCAATTGAAAAGACTGCTACCGCTAACCTACTAGCGAACCTGGTTCGATAGTAATACCAGTTGAACAAATAAAAATGCAGTATCAAGGTAGACATACAACATATAGTGGAGAAACTCCTTGCTCAAGGGAGAAACAACCACTACCTACACTTATAGGATTTCAACAATCTTATTACTTCAAAACTGAGCAACGTCTGTTAGGATCGATTACAACAACACTTCTAGATTTTGAAGACAATTTTAGTAAACCTAAGAAAGAGAAAATATTTTCGTGGTAACACCCGTGAGGGTAACCTCCACGGTGATGCAGTATTTATATTAATAAAATAACACTGTTACAGAATACATGGAAAATAATAAAAAATAATAAAGCCTAAAATTCGGCGAGATCGTTAATATATAAACAGTACATTTACATATTAATCAGGCTCCACATCTCAACAACGTCAACTTACAAACTCGGAACTCTCCACTCAACAAACTTCACACACCTAACTAGCACAAATTAGAGCCAAACCCACTCTCACAAACAACTCACACAATGAATACAATCTCTTACAATTATTATCACTAACCAATGATTCTAAGAGGATTGCAACAATTTTAACAAACAAGAAAAACCTAACTTTAAATGTTGGTTGAATGCTCTTATACCAGTGCTCTTGCTCGAATGATTCTCCAATTTTCAAGATTGCAAAAGCTTTAACTACTAGAGTTAAAGATTGTTTATATAGTTAATCCTCGAGCTGTTCCATTCTAGGACTCCTTATTTGAGTAGGGCACAAATTATTTTCCTTGTAGAAGTCTTATTTCGATGCTGCTTTCTTTCTGAGTCCTTTTCTGATTTTGTTTCTTTATTTGACATTCCATCTTCTCGTGGGATTCTGCTTCGCGACTCCTGGTACAACTACGTGAAACTGGTTATGTTTGTCATCATCAAAACAACATAGTTGTACCTGCACATATCCTAACAATTTATTATTAATTCTTTAAGTAAGTTCTACTATTTTCATTTCCTCCATTATTTTTATAATTTGTTTTTCATAAATCTCTTAAGATTCCTTCATATATTTAACTTTAATTTGATTAAATGGGTATTTGTGTTGGCTTATTTTATGGTTTTTTATTCTAAGTTATTTTAAGTTTTGAAAGTCTTTGGAAACTAAATAAAACCACTAAATAAACACCCTTTTTGATATGTATGTTCATAATAATGCCCGTCGAGCCAATCATCTAAATCACTCCAAAAGACAAACATGGTTTTCTAGTCAAAGCAACTTTGTTACTTTCGTGTAATCATCGACGTAAGTCCTCTCGGGGTTTCCTTAGGGACTTCAATTAGCATCGGTCTCCCAGGTTGTATATACGTTCTCTGCTTATTTAATTTATTCTCATTTCATATCCATTTTAAGGTTTAACAATCAACATAAATAGAGCGAAATGCTGTTATAGAATCAAATAAACATCGCACATTATATTATTTTAATGGGTTAGTTTTAAAGTTGAAGATCATTGATATCTTCAATATAATATTAAAGAAAATTGGAATTTAGAAATGAAAATCGAACAAACTTCTATAAAGTTAAGATGAAATCAATTTTTTCTCCATTATTGCCTCGAGGAGCAATAATCAGACCCTCAGCTAGATAAAAAATTGTCATAACTCATACTAAATTATCTCTAAAGATATGATTTTGAAATATTTGAATGCACTCTTTTCTGAATGCCATACACAAAGGCAATGATACTGTAAGGACCCAGAAATTTGTACGACCTCAAAGAAGCATGAAAATTTAATTTCGGAAAAGTTTTGGACCAAGGTGACACTTCATGGGAACCATCACGATCCGTGTGAGGTGACACGGCCCGTGTGGAGCCTCCACAGAGTGGCCCTTGGCCAATGGAGGATGTTTGACCCTTAAATGTGGTGTTTTAAACTAAGGCACACCACACTTGGACCCCTCATGGTCCGTGTGACACTTCACTGACCATGTGGTGGGCCGGGTGATGGCCTTGGCTTGAAATCCCACATCTTTGGGACCAAGTATGGTTACACGACTAAGTACACGACCCGTTAGGCCATCCGTAAAGCTTCCAGAGTGAAATTGTTCTAAGTATGGAATCACCATCTGGTAACTCGATCGTGAAATATTTCTAAGGAGAGGGGTACGGGCAATGTCACGGCCCGTCTGATGCTACACGGTCCGTGTACCCACCCGTGAAGGTGACTTTGTTGAAAAATTCTAAATATGGGATCTTATTGTCAAGCTAAGTTCACTTTCAAGCCTTCAATTCAAGCTTATTAATGTTGTTTAAGGCCATCATGGCTCTCCTACATCAAGTCAAGTTCAAAAGAATTCCATTGGCTAAGTTTTCGCAAGTACCGATAGGAGGGTCGACTTTAAATTGGCATATCTATTAGCCCAAAAGGAACTGGGTGGACTACGACCTATCAAATTCAAGCTCTTTGCATTATCTTTCCAACGCATCTGGTCTGACCTCATTCCGAGTTCCAAGCAAGAAGTTAAGCCTTTTTTCATAAAACCTATCTGGGGTAGATGGGAGCCCTTCATGGGCCGTGAACAGCTTCACGGGTTGTGAAGAGCTTCACGGACCGTGAAGCCAACCGTGTGAACTTCGGTTAAAAATATAAAGGGGCGTTTTATTGACATATTTTTTATATTTTGACCCATCCCCAAGGCTTTTAAGACCTTTTTAACCCCCCTTTATATTCCTAAACTTCTCCTACACTAATTCGAAACCCTCATTCAAGACTAACACCTAGTTTTTTAGAATTAGGCTCTAAAAATTCTCTCCAAGTCTCATCCTCAAGATTCAAGCTAAGATTTAATTGGGGTTTCAAATTCAAGCTAAATTCTTCTCAAATTCATCTTCCTAATCGAGGTATGTGGGATTGATTCTTGGTCCCTTTCAACCTAGAAGACCCGAAAAATCTTTAAATCTATTTCAGGATTTTAGTCACTTTAAATATGAAATTTCATGATTTGATTTTATTAAATCTAATTACTGTGTGGGCTGTATTTTACCTATTATTTCAATTCATTTTGATTTCTATTATGATGATTTACATTGAGTTATGAAATAATGAACATGCATGTCACCTTTAAAGTTGATTTATGCATGGGTGACTATTACTATGATTTAAATGTTGATGTAATTATGGATTTATTCAATTTCATATTATGGTGTTGATTTTAACTTGATTCTATGTTACCCATGCTATCCTCACATCATGCATTGCATTACATTCATGAGCATTGATATGTGAAAATTATGAAGTGGGTTAGGCCCAATGATATTTTATGAAATGATTATGATATGATTTTGGTAAGACATTGGTTATGACAAAAATGTGATCACCGGTATTTCTATGATTTCAGCTCATTGAGCATTCTGGGTGCTTGCGCCATTCTGTATATGTGAATGAGCTATTCCCTGCATGAACATTACAAGTATGAACTATGATTTGACATTTGAGCCTAAATGTATATTAAATGGTTTGGTACGAACAATGCATTTTTTGAAAGCATGTATATGTATAAGTATTCAAGTGGGATGTTAATGACTTAGCACCGATAGATTCGGGGTGTTAGGTCTATCCCCAAGGGCCCTCTCCCTTTCCTTGAATTATGTGCCAACATAGGAATGTAACTCATTACCGAAATGACCGGGTCGAAAGGGATGGTTATACATTTATGATTTTAAAAATCCTTTCGAAATGGTGATTCCCGTAAGGAAGGTGACCATCCACCAAAATGGTGAGTTTCGTAAGTTGTGATGTAGATTACCTTTGGCAAGTAGTCTTCTCCCTAGCGGTGGGAGGTCCTAATAGGTTTAATTCATCTAATAGCTCGCATAAATTTAATTTGTCGGTTATAGTCCATACCCACTATATATGAGCATTATTTCATTTCATGCATCATAAATTTCATGGCATCTTGTATATCTATTTCCATTGAATATACAATTATATGTCTTTGTCATCTAACATTGAAATGCAGGTTTGGAAAGTCATAAGCATTGCATGTCCGCATACTTAGTACAATCATGAAGAATCTGACCCAAAGGTTTTATTTTATTCACTGTGTATCCTTTTCTTGGATCCAATGAACAAGAAGATGTACAAGCTTAAATAGGCAATACAAGAGCTGTAAAAATGGAATAGAATATCCTAAGCTGTAAAAATGGAATAGAATATTTGGTTGGGAGTAAAATAAGGGAAGGGAATATTTGCAATCTGTAAAATAAGGAAAGAGAATATTTGAGAATATTTGCAATCTCAATACTCCCCCTCAAGGTGGAGCATGTAGATTCCGCATGCCCATCTTGACTAGAAGGAACTCGAGTTGTTTAGCCCCCAAAGCCTTTGTGAGGAGATCGGCTATCTGTGTCTTCGTGTCTACGTAAAACGGCTTGATTTCCTGTGACTCGACTCGTTCCCTGACAAAGTAACAATCCATTTCCACGTGCTTTGTTCGTTCGTGAAAGACCGGATTATTAGCAATATGTCGTGCCGCATTGTTATCACAGAAGAGAGGTGTAGAGCTATGTTGTCTTGTTTCTAGTCCTTCTAACAACCAACGCATCCACAGTATTTCACTAGTGGCGTTAGCCATGGCGCGATATTCCGCTTCAGCTGAGGAGCGCGAAACAACTGATTGCTTCTTTGATTTCCACGAGATAGGAGCTCCCCCCAAAAGAAGAACATATCCTGTCCTAGACCTCCGAGTGAGTGAGCATCCCATCCAGTCCGCATCACAGTATGCTACCAAATCCATCCCTCCTTCTTTCGGAAAGAAAATGCCTTGTCCCGAAGTTGCTTTTAGGTAGCGAAGAACTCTCATGGCTGCGTCCATGTGTTTCTGTCGAGGGTCTGAGACGAACTGGCTTAGGACGTTTACCGAGTAGGCAAGATCCGGTCTCGTGGCTTGGAGGTAGAGCAATCGGCCAACTAGTCTTCGATATTTGCTAGCATCGACCCGAACGTCCTCTTCTCCTTTATCCAGCTTTGCGTTCTGTTCCATGGGGAAGGTGCATGGTCTACATCCTAGCATTCCACTATCTTCAAGGATGTCAAGGGTGTATTTTCGTTGACTTAGCACTATCCCATGTTTGGTTCGAGCGACTTCTATCCCGAGAAAATACTTTAGCGGCCCGAGATCTTTGATGCTAAACTTGTCATTCAGGAACTTCTTTGTTTCTTTGACTTTGTGTTCATCATTTCCCGCCATAATGACGTCGTCTACGTATATGAGGGCGGTGACAAAGATACTTCCTTCCTTGTATATGAAAAGCGAGTGGTCCGCAGCAGATTGCTTGTAATTGAGTTCCAAAAGGGCCGACGTAAACTTTTGATACCAATTTCTCGAGGCTTGCTTCAACCCGTATAGTGATTTCTTCAGCCTACACACCTTTGTTCCTCCCCCTTTATCGTAACCTTGTGGTATGCGCATGTATACCTCTTCATGTAAGTCACCGTGCAAGAATGCATTGTTCACGTCAAGTTGATGAATACTCCAATCCCTTTTGATGGCGACGGCAATGAGGCTTCTTACGGTCACCAACTTTGCTACGGGGGCAAACGTGTCATGGTAATCGACACCTTCCATTTGTGTATAGCCTTTGGCGACAAGTCTTGCTTTGTATCTTTCGACTTCACCATTCGGTTTAAATTTCGTTTTGTACACCCACTTCGAGTCTATAACTCGTTTGCCGTCAGGCAGGTCTTCGATGGTCCAAGTACCATTTTCTTCAAGGGCCTTTATCTCACTTTGCATGGCATCCCTCCAATGTTGGTCCTGTACGGCTTGCCTAAAACTTTTGGGCTCATCATTTTCGGTGATGGCCGCTAGGAATGCTTTGTGAGATTTCGAAAATTTTTCATAAGAAACAAAGTTGGCAATGGGACATACCGTTGAGGGTTCTTGATCGGAGGCGGGGGGGGGGGGGGGGGCGGATGGTCTATAGATGGCGGAAGCTTCACATCATAGTCTTTAAGTCTTGCGGGTCTAGTTCGAGCTCGTCTCTCCCTTCCTTGTGCGACATTTTCACCATTTTCATTTTGGGTTTCACCAACAGAAGGCTCATTTGTTGTTTCTGTTTGAGGAGTGGTATTACTCGGCCCATCAAGAATCGGCCCAACATCACTTAGGCTGAATTGGTTTGGTACTTCTAGTTCTTCCTCTTCATCATGTTGGTCTTCTGGATTGCCTGAACCCAAATTTTCGATGCTTGCTTCGTTGGGCCTGCTGGGCCCATCTTCTTCATCCATGAATGTGGTAAACACATTCTCCTCTTTAGTCTGCTCGATTTTTGTGGCAAATGGAAAAGTCTTTTCAGCAAATCGAACATCTCTTGAAGTAATAATTTTCCCACCTTTTGGGTTATAAATTTTGTATCCTTTTGTTCCATTAGGATACCCCATGAATACACCCGGTCTCCCTCTTATCTCAAATTTGTCTCCATTTGTTTCAATGCTTCGATAGTACGCCAAGCAACCTAGGACCCTCATGTGGTCGTAGTTCGGTTTTTCACCATGTAGCAACTCGTATGGAGTTTTGCCTTCAATGACCTTCGAGGGTAACCTATTTATGATGTATGTTGCGGTCAAGATACATTCACCCCAAAATTTTTTTGGAAGACTTGCTTCGAACATGAGTGCACGCACCGTATCAAGCAAGTGCCTATGTTTTCTTTCCACGATTCCATTTTGTTGCGGAGTATGTGGACACGTTGTTTCCAACATGATTCCTCGTTCTTCATAGAAATTCATCATTCGGTTGGAAATGAATTCCCCACCATTGTCGCACCTTATCCTTTTTATTTTCTTCTCAAACTGTGTTTTGACCATTTCGTAAAAATGAATTATGCACGTGCTCGCGTCATGCTTATGCCTGAGAAGGTAGACCCATACGGTTCTGCTGTAGTCATCAACTATTGTTAGAAAATAGTTGGCCTTTGTAAGCGAAGGCGTGCGGTACTTACCCCATATATCACAATGAATGAGTTCGAAACAAGCATTTGTTTTGGTCATGCTAGTGGGAAAAGGTAATCTAGTAAATTTTGACCTCATACAAGAATCACAAACGTTGTTGCTGTTCTTAAAAGAAAAATTGCTAAGAAACTTTATTTGGGATAACTTCTCATCACCCGCATGTCCGAGCCGTTTATGCCATAAGTCACCAGTCACCATCATTGCCTTCCTCCTAGCACCAAGCATCCCCATTTGATATAGACCATCTTCGCACCTACCCGCTCCAATCAATTTCCTCGAACGTAGTCCCTGCATAACAAAGAAATTTGGAAAGAAGGTTATGGCACAACTTAGATCCTTTGTGAGTTTGCTTACTGACAAGAGATTAAAAGTAAATTGTGGAACATGCAACACATCTTGCACTTTTGTCCCGTTTTGCAAAGTATGGCTGCCCCTTCCTTCGACTGGTATGCTTTCTCCATTCGGTATAATTATGGGTGGTTCGTCTCTCGATTCGATTCGATTTTCGAGAGCATCGGACCTGTGTGTTATATGTTCCGTACATCCAGAATCGACTATCCATTTATCATTGTGTCTAAACTTACCAGCCATATTTGCGGTGCGTGGAGGTTCATTATGTGCCGGTTTACCTTCAGCCGCAAAATGCTTTTGGAACTGCTCATATTGTTCTTTTGTCAAATCTGGTTCCGTTTCCGCGCAGGCCGCCTTTGGCTTCACCTTTTCTCGTTTGTTCTTCACATTCCACCATTCCGGGTAGCCAATTATCTTGAAACACCCGTCTCGTGTATGTCCGTCTCTGCCACAGTGATCACAGTGGCCTTTGTTTTCTTTCTGGCCGACCCAATTTGGTGTCCCGCGGCGTTTCGTGGAGGCTTGGAAGGCCATCGTTTCACTCACAGGTTTCTTCCCGCCGGCTATAGATCTTTGTTGCTCATCCTCGGCAACGAGGTGATATGCATTTCCCAAAGATGGGATTGGCTTAGTGGCAAGTATCTGGGTTCTAATGATGGAGAACTCACCACCTAGACCCATAAGAAACTCATAAAGCTGCTCCTTTTCCTTGAGTTCCCTAAGAGATTTTCCAATGCCACAGGTACATCCATTGCATTTGCAAACTGGAGCAGGCAAGAAGGACTGCATTTCATCCCATAATCCACGCAGTTTTGTGTAATAGGCTGAAACGGTCATCCCTTCTTGTCTAGTGTTCGAGATAGCTTGCTTCAATTCATACGCACGCGGTGCGCTTTCTTTACCGAATCGTTCTTTAAGATCCTTCCAGATTTCCGATGCCGAATTGGCGTATTTCACGCTTCCTCGAATTTCTTTTTCCATGGTTGTAGTAAGCCACCCTTTAATCATTGCATCGCATCGCATCCATGCCATATAACTAGCATCGTCCGCTTCCGGCCTTTTGATGGTTCCATCGATGAAGCCGATCTTGTTCTTGGCGAACAAGAAATTCTCCATCTCTTGGACCCAATCAAGGTAGTTGTTGTCGGTCAAGGCGTCGTTGACATGCATCTGCCTCGGGTAATCGGAGGGGTGGAGATAGTATGGAGAGTTGTGGTCTGAGGCGTTAACATCAGTCTTGGCAAGATCCTTGTTTGCACCTTCTGCCATATCGGTGAGGTGGTGAAAAAGACTTTAGGATTCGGGTTTGGATCGAGCGTAATGATCACTGCTCTGATACCATGAAGAATCTGACCCAAAGGTTTTATTTTATTCACTGTGTATCCTTTTCTTGGATCCAATGAACAAGAAGATGTACAAGCTTAAATAGGCAATACAAGAGCTGTAAAAATGGAATAGAATATCCTAAGCTGTAAAAATGGAATAGAATATTTGGTTGGGAGTAAAATAAGGGAAGGGAATATTTGCAATCTGTAAAATAAGGAAAGAGAATATTTGAGAATATTTGCAATCTCAATAAATCAAACGTACTAATGCATACTCATGCCTACATGATTTTAAAATGTAGGGACCGTGTGTTACGATCATCCACCGCTTGATGGGTAGCTCGAATTCAGAAAGTTGTGTTGAGTCCTATCTACCAAGGACAAACCAACTTCCTTCTACCTATGTTGTTTTCCATTTATCTTCTTAATTGAGGGTGAGCCCAGGGCATGTCTTGGCCCCCATCTCATCTTATGACTAGAGGCATTGTTGGACATCTTGTAGACTTTCCTAGATCCTATATGTTATGTGTTGTATTTGAATCTTATGATCCTAAAAGCAGGATCTTGTAATGTCTTTTTCTTAAAATAATCAACCAAATTACGAGCCACTCCATGTTTCAAACTATCTTTTCTTTATAATTCTTTTGATCTCTTTTTGTGTTTATTAGAAAAGATTGCCCCAACTTGATGAGCAAGATAGTCAAATGAAGCATTAGGAAGTATTCCTGAATCATCTAATAGGTCAATTTCATATACTTGAGCAACTTTTATCTTTCTTTGTGATGGTAAAATATGAGCCAAATAAGAAGAAACAAGAAGATGATTATGTTTCTCTTCAAATGAAGTGATACGAAACAATCCATTTGGTTGAGTACTAACAAGAATATAAGCTAAGCACCCTGTCTTAATGTTTTTGAACTGTTATGCCTTGTTTGTCTTTGTTTCTGTACCCTTGTTTATAACATGTCAGTTTTCTTGAAGTCACGTACCCTTGAAATTTATTTTTGTTAGCATATTCTCTTCTTATGCTAAAACCAATTAAGCCAGTGTATTGATTATAATATTCACATGCATGCTCATCCGAATTGAATTCCATCCCGAGGTGTATGGGCACATTACATTCACTTTGATCCTTACTGTCACATCCCAAAATACCCCCTAGATGTGACTGACACCCGCCAATACTATCTGTCGAGAGAACCAACATCCATACACGCATCCAAATTATCAAAGCACAGAAATACAATATGTGCAACTCAAGAACTCATCAATACTCATAACAATAAAGTAACTATCAAACCAAAATCGCATATCAATTTATGAAAGGAAAAGGTCACCTAACAAAGATATCTTTAATCAAAATCCCACAATAAGATCATGGAGCATCTAATAGAGTGATACGAGTTTAACTATTGGGCACACAAACCCCAAAAAGAAGAAAAATATAAACTATAATAGATAGAGTTGAAATAGTAGCCTTCACAAACAATGCAAAGGCTCATCTCAGCAACAGAGTCCATGGAAAACAGACTCATCAGCAACAAGACTCACCCTCTGCAACAGTATCTACATTGACATCAAGTAAGGAGTGAGCTATATATATATATTAATATAACCTAGTAAGATCCTCGACTCGCTACTTTAATACCCGTGGAAGAAGATTTATAAAATACATGTGCACAACGGATATGCATAAATAATATACACAAGAATATATATCATAATATAAGGCCCAATAACTTTAAACAATGTCCAAAAAGGTCACTACATATCTCAATTCAATCAGCACTCAAAACGTATCATAAACGACAGTGAAAGAGGTCAACCCATCATCCCGACAAGTCCATGGCAGCATGTATAATGCTCTAATAGTATACTACGACAGCGTATACAAAGCCCTAACACATTACGGCAACATGGGTATCCCCCTAACATATTACAATAGCTATATATGCCCCTAGTAACCACATCAAAGTAATAAAGAAAGGTATCTGGCATCACAACACATATAACTTATTAAAGTATTTGATATTCTTCTAAAAAATAGCATCTCTAGGGTTGATTAAAGAACAATAACTTTGTTGAGCACATGCTTGTCCCAAATCATGCACTAGATAGAGAAAAGTATATTTTTCAAAGTATGTTTGAAAAGCAAGCACTAAAGCTTAAAGTCTCACTTACCTTATTAATGACAAGTTCCACAACCTTGCATTCGTAGAACACCCACCAAAACAGCCCCTACCCTTCCTCAATCTATGAAAAACAATATTGATTATCGATATCAATTATGTTGCCAAACTCAAGTCTCAATATCCCTAGCCTTTAAGTTTAGGCTTAAACCCTCATACCTAATACCATAGACTATAAATTGAAATTAAAGGTATTCTTAATCTCATTGTTACAACTTAATTGGTAAAATATTTGGTAAATATGTTTTCAACTAAAAAGAGCACACAACAACAAGAAAATACCTGCACTTTATCACCCAAATAATGGTTCAAAGATCAAGTTAATTCTGTGTATGCATTTCCTGAATCACCTTGTGAGTTGTGTGTTTTCTTCCAAAGAAAAGACACGAGCAAAACTATCCCAGTCTTTGTTTTTCCTCTGTTGCGTGCAGCGGACTAGAAAAATAAGGGTTTGGCTGATTTTTCATTTTTTATTATTAATAAAATTATTGGTTAAAATTACCTATTAACCCTTCATTAAAAAAATATAAGTGTTATTACATTCTCCCCTAACTAACGTTTGTCCTCGAACGAGTATAAAATCATACCTGAAGTGCCAAATAAGTTAGGATATCTCTCTCGCATGTCCGCCTCGGACTCCTAAGTAGCCTCTTCAGTTGGATGATTACGCCATAACACTTTCACTAAAGTTTTCTTCTTAGACCTCAATTGTCTCACTTGCCTATCCAGAATAGACATCGGACCTTTCTCATACGCTAAATCCTCATCAAGCTCCACATCTTCTGGATTAATATTATTGCTATCATCATGACCATACCGTCGAAGCATGGACATGTCACGGAACTTTTTCCCTTCATGAACTCGATGTCACGGAACGTTTTATCTTCATAAGATTTCTGTCTACTTTGTGTTGTTCGAAGTCGTTCTTGTATCACTACAACTTTCTCTAAGGCTTGTTAAACCAAATCTGGACCTAGTAATTGTGGTTTGTCAGGTTCAAACAATCTAATTGGTGATTAACATTTGTAACCATATAGAACCCTATCGGTGCTATCTGTATACTCGAGTGGTGGTTATTATTATAAGCAAACTCTACCAACGGCAACTGATCATCCCAATATCCATATAAATCAATCACACAAGAGCACATCCTCCAAGATCTAAATAATCCACTCGGATTGTCTATCAGGTTGGGGATGAAAAGATGTACTCAACTCAACCTATGATCCTAACAACTTCCAAAACTCAGCAGTGAACTATATACCGCGATCTAATATTATTGAAATAGGTACTCCATGAAGCTGAACTATCTCTTGAAGGTAAATGTCTGTTAGTTGTTTTGCAGTATAAGTAAAATGAATGGTATGAAATATGCAGATTTTGTGAGTCGGCCCACAATCACCCAAACTGAGTCATATTTCTTAAAAGTATTCGGCAACCCAATAACAAAGTCCATAGTAAACCTTTCCCACTTGCACTCTGGGATAATCAAGTTTTACACTACTCCACCAGGTTTTTGATGTTCATATTTGACCTGTTGGCAATTTAAGCAACTATTCACATGCTTCAAAATATCAGCCTTCGTACCTTTTCACCAAGTACAAACCACACAAGTCTTGATACATCCTTGAAGCACCTGGATGGATGGAGTATCACGAGCTATGAGCCTCTTCAAGTATTAGCTGTTTTACCTCACCCTCTATGGGTATACACAATCTACCATGTTGATACAAAACGGCCTCGCCATCAATTGAGAATGCCTTTACACCTCCACTCTGCACTCGATCTCGTAATCTAGCTAGTTGGGGATTGTCATATTGGCAAGCCTTGTCTTATCCAACTAAGGATGATTGCACCACCATACCTGTAAGAAACCTGCCAGGCAATGTATGATCAATTCGAACTTCCTGATTGGCTAAATACTGAATGTCCCTTGCCGTAGGTTGCTTTTCAACAGCAATCTAGGCCAAGCTGCCCACAGGCATCCTACTCAAGCCATCTGCTACCATATTCGCCTTTTCAGGATGATATAAAATATTAAGATCATAATCATTAAGAAGCTCCAACCATCATCATTGCCTCAAATTCAAATCCCTTTGCTTGAATATGTATTGCAAACTCTTATGATCAGTATAGACTTCACACGGCTTGCCATAAAGATAGCTACGCCAGATTTTGAGTGCAAATATAATAGTGGCCAACTCTAAGTCATGTGTCGGATAATTCTTCTCATGAATCTTTAGTTGTCGAGAAGCATAAGCTACTACTTTACCATTCTACATTAAGACACAACCCAATCCGATTTTAGATGCATCACAGTAAATGGTCAAACCACCCTCTGCAGTAGGTAAGGTCAAAATAGGAGCTCCAATCAATGTAGTCTTTAATTTCTGGAAACTCTCCTCACATTCATGTGACCACTAAAAAATCACACCTTTTTTAGTTAAACGCGTCAATGAAGCGGATATCCTTGAGAAACCCTCCACAAACCCTTGTAATATCCAGCTAACCCTAAGAAACTGCGTATATCTGCAGGAGTATTAGATTGAGGCCAATCTTGAATAGCTTCTACCTTTCTTAGATCAACTTGAATCCCATCTCATGACACCACGTGTCCTAAAAAGGAAACTATTCCAAACTAAACTCACATTTTGAGAACTTAGCAAAAAGCTTTCGTTCCCTAAGTATCTGCAATACAACTCTCAAAATGATGTGCATGCTCAAAATATCATAAATGAATACAATCACAACATAGTCTAAGCATGGCTTGAATACCCTATTCATGAGGTCGATAAATATTTTAGGTGCATTAGTCAATCTAAAAGACATCACTAAAAATTCAAAGTGCCCATACCTGGTTCGAAACACTGTTCTTGAGATATCTTCGGTCTTTATTCTCAGCTGATGATACCCTGATCTCAAATCAATTTTGAAAAAGTGAGTAACACCCTACAACTGATCAAATAGATCACCAATAAGAGGCAACATGTATTTATTCTTGGTTATTGCCTTAGTCAATTGCCCATAGTCGATACACATTCTCATTGTGCCATCTTTCTTTTTCACAAATAACATGGCACCCAAATTCTCAACTCAGCTGGATATACGAAGTGTATTGACTACCGGCAGCTGAATAGGGTGACTTTTAAGAATAAGTACCTGTTGCCCAAGATTGATGACTTGTTTGACCAGCTTCAAGGCGCTACTCATTTCTCAAAGTTTGATCTCTGTTCTGGGTATCATCAGTTGAAGGTTAGGGAATGTGATATTCCCCAAAAAATAGCTTTTCGGACAAGGTATGGACTATTTCGAATTTGTGGTGATGTCGTTTGGCCTAACCAATGCTCTGGCCGTATTCATGGATTTGATGAACCAAGTGTCTAAGCCATTCCTAGACAGCTTTGTGGTGGTCTTCATCGATGATATTATCATTTACTCTCGAAGTGAGCAAGAGCACGAGAATCACTAGAGGATGGCTTTCCAAACTTTGACGGAAAAGTAATTGTATGCCAAGTTTAGCAAGTGTGAATTCTGGTTAGACGAAGTGGCTTTCCTTGGTAATGTAGTGTCCGGTAGAGGTATCAAGGTGGATCCGAAGAAAATCAAGGTCGTAAAGAATTGGCCTAGACCGTTGACTCCTTCGGATATTCCCAGTTTCCTTGGGTTGGCGGGGTATTACAGAAGGTTTGTGGAAGGGTTCTCATCTATTGCATCTTCATTGACCAAGTTGACCCAAAAGCAGGCTAAGTTTGTATGGTCGGATGAATACGAGAAGAGTTTTCAAACTTTAAAGGATCAGCTTACGTCAGCTCCTGTCTTGACTCTACCAACCGGTTTAGAGGGATTTGTGGTATATTGTAATGCCTCGCAGATTGGATTGGATTGTGTGCTTATGCAGAATGGTAAGGTGATAGCGTATGCATCAAGGCGGTTGAAGGTGCATGAACGTAACTACCCCATGCATGATCTTGAATTGGCAGCGGTGGTTTTTACTTTAAAAATTTGGAGAC
Organism: Solanum rostratum; assembly: GCA_029948455.1. Lineage (NCBI taxonomy): Eukaryota > Viridiplantae > Streptophyta > Magnoliopsida > Solanales > Solanaceae > Solanum > Solanum rostratum. The sequence goes on along the minus strand of CM057046.1, from coordinate 16,601,151 downwards.
ATTATTTGTATGGGGTTCATGTTGATGTGTTCACCGATAACAAGAGTTTGCAATATGTTTTCACCCAGAGGGATCTCAATCTGAGCTAAAAGAGGTGGTTGGAGCTCCTAAAGGATTACGACATGAATGTTCAATATCATCCGAGAAAGGCCAATGTTGTGGCCGACGTTCTCAGCAATTTGTTTATGGGAAGCATGTCACATGTTGGGGAGGAAAGGAAGGAGTTGGCAAGAGATGTTCATCGATTGGCTAGGTTGGGTTTTAGGTTGGCTGATGTGAGCGATGGTGGTGTTCGGGTTCAAAATGGGGCAAAGTCTTCCATGGTGAATGATGTAAAGGCTAAGCAAGATCTGGACCCATCGTTGCTTGAATTGAAGAAGTTGGTTGCTACAAAGGAGATCGAGGTGTTCTCTCAAGGGGGAGATGATGTACTCTGGTACCAAGACCTGCTTTGTGTTCCGGATTTGGATGGTCTTAGAAGGGTGATTATAAGTGAGGCTCACAACTCTCGTTACTCTATTCACTCGGGGTCTACCAAGATGTATCGGGATTTGAAGGAAGTGTATTGGTGGCATGGTATGAAGAAGGATATTGCTAGGTTTATGTCTGATTGCCCGAGTTGTCAACAGGTGAAGGTAGAACACCAAAGGCCTGATGGTTTATCTCAGGACATAGAGATTCCCACATGGAAATGGGAAGATGTGAATATGGACTTTGTAGTTGGGCTGTCTCGGACCCGAAGGAAATTTGACTCTATTTGGGTTATCGTGGATCGGACGATGAAGTCGGCCCATTTTCTACCGGTTAAGACTATGTGCCGAAGATTACACAAGGTTGTATATCCAAGAGATGGTGAGGTTGCATGGTGTACCTAGGTCCATTATATCGGATAAAGGTACCCAATTCTCTTCCCATTTTTGGAGGTCATTTCAGAAGGGGCTTGGGACCAAGATTAAATTGAGCACCGCTTTCCATCCTCAAACTAATGGCCAAGTGGAAAGGACTAGTCAAACCTTGAAGGATATGTTGAGGGCTTGTGTGTTGGATTTTAAGGGATATTGGGATAACCAACTTTTACTCATTGAGTTTGCTTATAATAATAGCATCCATGCTAGCATTGGTATGGCACCGTTTGAAGCTTCGTATGGTAGAAGGTGTAGATCGCCGGTGGGGTGGTTTGTGTTGGGAGAGATGGCTTTAGTTGTCCTAGATTTGGTGATGGAGGCCATGGATAAGGTGAAGGTGATTAGGGAGAGATTGAAAGCGGCCCAAAGTCATCAAAAGTCCTATTCGGATGTTAGGAGGAAGGACCTTGAATTTCATGTCGGTGATTGGGTATATATGAAGGTATCTCCTATGAAGGGTGTGATGTATTTTTGTAAGAAGGGAAAGCTAAGCCCCCGGTATGTCGGCCCTTATAAAATTGTTGAGCGGATTGGAGGTGTGGCTTATAGGGTGAAGTTACCTTTGGAGCTGAGTTCTATTCATCCGGTCTTCCATGTGTCTATGTTGAGGATGCTAGTTGGTGATTTTAGCACCATTGTGCCTTTGGAGGGAATGGAGGTTGACAAGAACTTGTCTTATGAGGAAGTGCCGATGGCAATTATGGATTGGCAAGTAAAGCGGCTTCGTAACAAGTATGTTGCTTCGGTGAAGGTACTATGGAGAAATCAACAAGTGGAGAGTGCTACTTGGGAGGTGGAACTAGACATGGTGAAACGATACCCTCATCTTTTCCAATCCACTCAAGCCTAAGGTACTAGGACTCTTCCTTGTCTAATGTGGCCACTCCTTGCCCTCTTTGAGTCTCATGACATGACATGCATGCATGTGCACAAATGGATTTTTATGATTGTTTTGAGCGATTTGGGATACCATTTTGAAATGAATTTAATAGTCACGAACAATGATTTTGCATAACGTTTTTGGTACAAATTTTTGGTAATGAATTATGCATTTTATCTTGTGTGGTATGTGTCTTGCTCAAGTTCTAACCTTTCAAGCCTTGTTCTTGCACATTCAGGGACGAATTCTCCCAAGAGGGAGATGATGTAAGGACCCAGAATTTTTCTAACGGCATTGCCTGAATGTCCTACGATTTTTCCCCAGGAAACTGTCAGACATCACTCCACGGAGGAGTCTACACGGCCCATGTGAAGTCACATGGTCTGTGTGGCTGCCCGTGAAGTGACACGTTGATCAGTTCACGGTTGGCAAACTTAGGGCAAGGAGAAATTTGCCAAGTGAAGGCACACGGGTATTCACACGGTCCGTGTGACACCATATGGTCCGTGTGGCCTTTTGTGTGTCTTACTATGTGGAAAATTTTCTAAGTACAAAAATTAGCATCTCGTAACTTTGCCGTGCAAAATTTATTTCAAGTACCTTTACACGGATGATGGCACGGAGCGTGTGGCATCAGATGATCTGAGAACCCCTCCGTGTGGTACCACTAGTTCTGTGGAATTTTCCTTCTACAAATTCTAAGTCCTGGGCCACGACACTGTTCACGGTACGTGTGATGGTAGACGGACCGTATATTGAACCGTGTGACCCAGATGGACCAAATTCAGGTTCGTTTCATTAATGACACTTATGAGATTTCAATTTGTTTTAAACGTGAATTATGACGTTTTACCTATCCTAGACCCTTAATCCACCTGAAAACCCTCCCCTCTTCACTCCTTTACCTAAATCACTCCACCCCTCTTAAGATCACTTCCCCATTCTTCCTAACTTTCCTCTCTCAAGTATTCAATCTAGAGTTCTAATTGGGGTCAATTCAAGTCTGATTTCTACTCCTCAAGTCAGGTATATGGGATTGATTCTTGGTCCCTTTCAACCAAGAAGACCCAAATTTCCTTTCAATCTATTTTCATGAATTTTAGTTACTTTGAATATGATATTTCATGATTTGATTTTATTAAATCTAATTAGTGTATGGGCTGCATTACACCTATTATTTCAATTTATTTTGGCCTACTATTATGATGATTTACATTGGGTTATTAAGTTATGTCCCCTTTAAAATTGATTTATGCATGGGTGACTATTAATATGATTTAAATGTTGATTTAAATTATGGATTTATTCAACCTCATATTATGGTGTTGATTTTAACTTGAATCTATGTTACCCATGTTGTCCTCACATCATGTGTTGCATTATATTCATGAGCATTGATATATGAAAATTATGAAGTGGGTTAAGCCCAATTATGTTTTATGAAATAATTATGATATGATTTTGGTAAGGCATTGGTTATAACAAGAAGGTGATCGTCGGTATGTCTATGATTATGGATCTTTGAGTATTATGGGTGCTTGCACCATCATGTATATGTGTAGATGAGCTATTCCTTGCATGAGCATTTTAATTATGATCTTATGATTTGGTATTTGAGCCTAAATGTGCGTTGAACGTTTTGAAATAGATATTAACTCTTTGAAAGCACACATATATATATAAGTATTCATGTGGGATGTTATTGACTTAGCACCGATGGATTGGGGGCATCAGGGATATCCCCAAGGTCCCTCTCCCTTTCCTTGAGCTATGTGCCAATATAGGGGTGATCTTCATTACCAAAAAGACCGGGTCGTAAGGGATGGATATTCATCTATTATGTGCATGCTATGGCATGATTATGTAAATCATTCTGAAAAGCATGATCGTAAGGAAGGTGACCATCTCCGAAAAGCGTGGTCATAAGGTGTGATGTAGATTACCTTTGGCAAGTAATCTTCTCCCTGTCGGTGGGAGGTCCCAATCGGTCTAATTCATGTAATAGCTCGCATAGATTTGGTTTGTCGGTTATAGTTCATCCCCACTATATAGGAGCATTATCACATTTCACGCATCATGAATTTCATGGTATCTTGTATACAAATTTCCATTAATTATATGATTCTTCATATATTATGTGCCCTTTTTCATCTAACATTGAAATGCAAGTTTGGTAATTCATATGCATTGCATGCCCACATACTTAGTACATTCAAACATACTAACACATACTTTATGCCTACATGATTTTACTATTTAGGGACCGAGCACTTTGAGTATCAGCCCTTTGACAAATAGTCCACTCTTGGAATCTTGGTGGTGAGTCCCGTCTCCCGAGGGCGAACTGGCTACTTTCTTTCTATTACTATTCTGGATGTCCTCTTTATTGAGGGTGAGCCTGGAACTTGTCCTTGCCCCATTCCTTCAATTTCGAGGCACTGTTGGGCACTTTTATGACTAATGTATTGATTTCATATTCTATATATATGGCTCCTGGATTTAGACTTGGATAAATTCATATGTGTTTGTATGCTAATCTTGAACCGATGATGTGGTTAGGGATACTTGAGGCTTGTTTGGGGGCTCTTGGGTCCCCAATCGTCGTGTCACGTCTAGGCCCCTACCCCTGGTCGTGACAATACCTTAGCCTATAACTCCACGCCAAGGGCCAAACAACCTTCCATAGGCCACGGGCCACTTCAAGGGACCCATACACAGGTCATGTGACCCCACACGGACTGTGCGGTCTCCCTTGAGGTGTTCGCTTGGTCATAAGTTGGTCCGAAACGAAGTTTTCAAGCTCTAATGAGGTCGTACAATGCCCGGATCATTCAAATTAAATAGCTACACTTTAAAAATCATCAAAATACCCCTAGACGAGAGATTGCTCTCATAATGCATCATTTCAAACCTTTTTAACAAATCCTCTATGTACCTTCGATAAAAGGTAACTTAATTTCAGTTTCAAAAATAATGGATGTTGGTTATTTGGTTTATTTTGATAATAATTGTGTTGTTATTAAATGTAATAACCATTTTATCCATAGTGCTCCCAAAATACATGATTTATTTATGTGTACAATTTCACATAACATGCTATAAAAAAAATGAACTAAATAAAGTTAATGTTTCAGACAAAAAAAAGTGTATTTCTAAACTGGGTCCTACTTACTTATGGCATTTATGTCGTTGCCATATTAATATAAATAGGATTTCAAGGTTGGTTTCAGATGGACTTTTGAGTTCGTTGAAAGTTGAGGCACTATCAACTTGTGAATCCTGTTTAGAAGGCAAAATTACAAAGAGACCTTTCCCTTCTAAAGGAAATAGAGCCACTAATAAGTTAGAATTAATTCATTTTGATTTGTATGGCCCAATGAATATACAAGCAAGAGGTGGTTTTGAGCATTTTTTACCTTTTAGTGATGATTACTCAAAATGTGGATAGGTTTATTTGTTATGCCGCAAATCTGAATGCTTTGAAAAATTCAATGAGTTTAAGTTGAAACGAAAAAATGACATGGCAAATATATCCAAACATTACAATATAATCGTGGTGGTGAATACCTTTCTGCTACATTCATTGAGTACTTAACAGAACAAGTAATTATCTCTCAATATTTTACCCCAGGAACACATCAACAAAATGGTGTAGCAGAATGCAGGAATAGAACCCTTTTGGAAATGGTTCGATCATTGTTAAGTTATTCTAATTTATCTTTTAGATTTTAGGGCTATGCCTTGGAAACTGGGAATTATATTCGGAATTTCGTTCCTTCCAAATCTGTTCCGTTAACCCCACTTGAATTGAGGAATTGGTGCAAGCCTAGTTTACGACATATTCGAGTTTGGGGCTATCCAACACATGTGCTTAAAGGTAAAATGGATAAGTTGGAATATAGAATAGAAGTATGCATTTTCATTACATATACAAAAGGCACTAAAGGGGGTTTATTTTACTGTCCTAAGGAACAAAAGGTGATTATTTCTACAAATGCCAAGTTTCTAGAATAGGACTATTTAATGAACCATCTTCCTAGAAGTAAACTTGTGTTACAGGAACTGTCCAAAAGAATAACTAGCCATGAATCGATAGAACAAGTTCCACAATCAGTTGTTGACATTCCATTACGACCACGTAGTGATAGTCATGTCAATAGGCATGAATATCCGGCTGAGGCGACGCAAGAAGTTACTCTAGAGCCAACTCCCGACATTTCACTACCACAAAGTAGTGGGAGTAATGTCAGGAAGTCGGTCGTTGTGGAGGAACCTATTCAGGAAGATATTCAAGGTGTACCAAACTTAGTTCAAGAAGTAGGAGGTCCTGTAGTGGCTAGTCGTCATAGTGGTGGAGTTGTTAGAAAGCCTGAAAGGCTTACACTCTTGGGAGAATCATATGATAAAATTCTTGAAGAGCCTAATACAGAACCATTAAATTATGCCGAAGCACTACATGATGTAGATGTTGAAATGTGGATTGTTGCTATGAAATCTGAAATGGAGTCTACGTACTCTAATCAACTCAGGGATCTTGTAGAACCACCTGTGGTGTTAAACCTACTAGATATAAATGGACCTTCAAGAAAAAGATGAAATGAAAACTTTTAAGTAGGCTTGTTGCAAAAAGATTCACTCAAAAGGAAGGAATTGATTATGAGGAAATCTTTTCGCCGGTATCCATGCTTAAATCCATTGGAATTCTCTTATCCCTAGCTGCCCACTACAATTATGAGATCTGGCAAATGGATATCAAGATGGCTTTTCGAAATGGAAGTCTTGATGAGTGCATCTATATGGCACAACCAGAAGGTTTCATAGAAAGTGGCAACGAACACATGGTTTGTGAGCTTAAAAGATCCATTTATGGATTGAAACAAGCATCGAAAGCATGGAATATTTGTTTTGACAAGTCAATTAAGACTTTTGGTTTTGATCAACTTGAAAATGAATCATGCATTTATAATAAGTGGGAGTGAAACGGAGTAACATTTTTTATTCTGTACGTAGATGACATTTTGCTCATAGGAAACAATGTGAGCATGCTGAATTCGATTAAGGAATGGTTGTCGGCTCGTTTCGATATGAAAGACTTGAGAGAAGCGGCCCATATCCTTGGGATCAAGCTTATGTAAGATCATAAACAAAGGATATTAGGCTTGTCTCAAGCACTTTATATAGACACTATTCTTACAAGGTTTAACATGGAAAATTCCAAAATGGGATTTCTTTCTTCTAGACATGAAAGTACTTTATCAAAGGATCAGTCACCCAAAATGAATGATGAGATAGAGAGAATCAAGACAGTCCCTTATGCTTCTTCTGTGGGGAGTCTCATGTATGCTATGTTATGTACTAGACCAAATATTTGTTTTGTTGTAGGCATGGTTAGCAGATTTCAGTCTAATCCTGGACTAGAACATTAGACAATAGTCAAACATATAGTCAAATATATGAAAAGGACTAGGGATTACATGCTTGTTTTTCATCTTGGAATACAGATTCAGATTTTCAGTCAGATAGAGATTCAAGAAAATCAACCTCAGGATATGTATTTATTTTGGGAGGAGGAGCCGTAATATGGAGGAGTATCAAGCAATCTTGTGCTGCTGATTCCACCATGGAAGCTGAATATGTGGTTGCCTCTGAGGTAGCTAAAGAGGATGGTTGGCTCAGAAACTTCCTAAACGAGCTTGGAATAGTCCTTTGGTTGAAGCACCAATCACACTCTATTGTGATAACAGTGGTTCAGTTGCGAACTCGAAGGAACCACGTAGCCACCAAAGAAGTAAAAACATTGAGAGGAAATATCACTTGATTCGTGATATAACTTAGAGGGGCGATGTGAGAGTTTTGAAGATTGATTCGAAGAACAATTTGGCGGACCCATTTACAAAAGGCTTACCTCAGAAAGTTTTTGGTAATCACGTAGAAGAAATGGGTATTAAAATTGTGGCTGCATGAATATGTGTCTAAGTGGGAGATTGTTGGGATATACTATTAACCATGTAATTTTATTGTAGTACTTTTGAGTCCCTTGTAAAGACTATTTATATTGTTATAATAAGGTCTTGTTTGAAATAGATCATTTTTTCTCTATGTGTGTCCATTACTTATATTGTAGATGATTTTGTGTATGGATTGTTTTAACTCATACATGGAAGATTAAAATTGTCGGTTAATATAAATTATAAATTAATATTTGCGATAAAAAATAAAGTAGGACAAACATCTTGTTGATCGTAGCACAAGATTAGATATAATTTGATCTTGATTATTGGAGTGGTTAAGCTCCAACTTCTTGTGCTAGTATATTTTATATGTATTGAACGGACCAATCAGAGTAATTTATTTATGTTCTTAATATTTATAAATAAATTCTCTAGTTCATTGCATGTATTTATACTCTTAATCTTGATATAATTGTTATGATCTATGTAATTTGATTTATTATTTTAATCTACTGAAAGGTGAAACTTTTTCAATGAGTCGATAAAATCCTAGTAGATTGGATAATGACAAATTGCATTAGTGAAATAATAATTAGTTGATAAAACCGTGTCTCGGTCCCGAGTTGAAGACACCCTTTTATGGTTACTTATAAGTTTTCACATAAAAATCCTGCAGGTGGATTTTAATATCCGACATGTGAGATAAATTAAGTGGTCAAGGATTGATTTAGCCAATAAATTAAATTACTTTTAGAAAATTTGATTTATTGATTGGTGTCGGTAATTCTAACGGAGTTAAAATAAGATATGATGATAAATTTCAAAAGTTAAATCGAGGAGTTCAATAACAAACTTTTAGTGGAATAGTTTATAAATTATTCTGATATGAATTATTATCATAATAGGAAGCCTCTGTTAATAAGTCCACTATCCCTACTGCGTATGGTTTATTGATCAATTCTCAAGAATACAAAGAATATTCTAAAAGGAGTTTAAAAATTGTTCCATGTATTTTGTTTTAATGATAAAAATATTATTTATTTAAAATGAAATATTAACTCTTAATGGGGATAAAAACGTTTTGGGCATATTTTGGGATTTATGACTATTGATTTCAATAGTCATTAATTGGCTGTATAGCCAAAAACGTTTTAGCCCTTCACCTTCTTCTCTGTCCCTGAATATACAACAACAACATTAACATACTCAGTGGGATCCCACAAGTGGGATCTGGGGAGGGTAGAATGTATGCAGATCTTACTTCTACCTCATATAAGTAGAGAGGTTATTTCCTGGGAACCCTCGTCTTCTCTATCCCTGAATATGTAAAAGATAAATAGGGGAGATGTTTGGAGAGTTTAGATACAGATCTTGAAAAGACTACTTGCCCGCACAAGTCGAAATTGAGTGAGTAAACCAGAAAGCATTAGAAGGTCATGGTCCTAGATTCCTTCACAGAGAACGAATTATCAAGAAGTTTCAAGAGGTATGTTTTTCAGACTTAGTTGGTTTTACATTATGAGAATTCTATATGAGATTGTGATCCTGTGAATTGTGCTTCCGCTGCGTGAATATTTTTCACTATAACACATTGCACGTGTATGTTTATTGGTTTCTTGAGTGAACTAGGATTGATGGTGATCGTGTGAGACATGTTTCAAGTGTTTGTTAAGTCAAAAGATTTGTGACTTGAGTCTATTTTTGTTGATAATATCTGATGTATGTGTTGTCTTGTATTGATATGATTTGATTAAATATATGCAAAGTTTTGGACAGACTGTATGATCCTATTAGTAAATGGTGGTTTGTAGACTTATTCCCAGCTAATAACGAATTTAGATATCGTCCTCTTTTCTATACAGAAATAAAAAGGCACAATACATAAATTAGCCCTTTAACTTGGCTTCAAATCACAAGCTGGAACTCCAACATTCAAAATGCAAAAATAGGCACTCCAACTGACCCATTTCTAATCATTTAAACACACTGGTCCTAGCTGGCAAAACGTGTGTAGTGCATGACAATTAAGCGTGTGGCTGCCTTTTTTAGGACAAAAATGGTAATAAAAAAAGAGGACGAAATGACTATTTTATCCTTAATAACTATCCTTTATATATATATATATATATCCAATTGAATATATCATTTTTCTTCTTTCTATCACTAATCTTCAAGAACTTTTTTCTGTTTTTGATATGAAAGTATTTCATCATTTGAAATATTATTTGAAAATGCTTATAATGATAAGCTTGAGGACATGTGCAACGTGTGCAACACTTGTAATATTATACATTTACATACATTAAATATAATACAGAGAAACTCAAGTTCAATTATGATAAATTACAATTACACGCTTAAATTCTTTTTGATCCGTGTAAATACTCACTCAACAAATTATTAGCTAGTCAGAACAGGTCAATTTAGAAAAAAAAACGCGATTTATACCCAAATCCTTGGTTGTCCGTCACCCAACATCACTGTTTATTCTGTTACTGCTCTGCTTCACTTGAGAGAAGAACATCCTGCCATGTTTTCATTTGTTTCTTTTCGTGATTCGCGGTATCACAACAGACATTCTGTTAACGCTGCCCCCCAAGTCTCTCTTGAAATGTATGTCCGTTTCGAAATCGTGGAATCAATTAATCTCTAGCCCTCATTTTGTGAAATCCCATCTCAGATTAAACACTCATCAACTTGTTCTATTCCCAGGCATCAATGGGTATCCCTTTCTCTAACAACTATGGTTTTGGATACAATGACTCACATGATGATTATAAAGTTGTATTTGTCGAGTATTATCCGAATTCTTACAATGATGATTTTTCCAACATGAGAACTGTGATCAGCATCTACAGTTTGAGGACTGATCCTTGGACAACACTCCACGACCAGTATCTACTCGATGGGAAGCTTTACTGGGCTGCCTCTACTCGTGTTGGTAATTACGATGTGCACAACGTCATTTCTTTTGATGTAACAAACGAGAAATGGGGAAGCTTGGAGCTTCCAAATTCAAACTCGGAGTTGTGGGAAGTGAACTTTCTGCAATGTATACTTGTTATCTAGGTATCATTACTTCTGATGTCTGGATATTGAAAGATTGCAGTGTATCATGGATGAAACTGTTCACCATCGAATATCCTCAAAATACCCTAATGATATCTGGTAAGAATTATGCTTATTTTAGCTTTTTTTGGAATTCTTTTTCTGTCAAATAATGCGACAAAACATTGAATATGTATGAACTGATGCATCATATTTGCATTTATCCTAATTATACTAGTTTCTGGACACGTGCATTGTATGTAGTCCTCTATCATCAATTATTATAGCATTTGTATTCTAAAATAATAAATCTTTAACACTATACATGTTTCAAAAGCATTTGTTTGAATTACTGATTGCTCAAAAATGTACAAGGATAATTTTTCATCGAGATATTTCCAGATTTTGAAACAAGTTGATGTGATCCAAAGCAATTTATAGATGAGATATCATTCCTCTCAAAGTAATAATCCCTAATTTGAGTTTACTTTCCTCTTATTGACATACCATTCGGTTGTCTAATATTTTAAGCTACAAGAGTGAATTACATCCATATTATGCATCTTCACTTCGAAACAACAACAAACTCAGTATAGTCCAATAAGCAAGGTATAGGAAAGATAGAGTATACGAAAATATATCTCGAGGAAATAGAAAGGTTGTTTTCGGAACATCCTCAACTTGAGTAACACATATCAAAGAAATTAAAAAGAAAACACTTAAGTAAAGAGAATATATCAAATAATAGGGAAAGCATAACGTAGAATTTAAAACAATATATGTTAGTGGTGATCTTCAGTAAAAAGAATTGATGAAGATATACTGAAAGCTGAAGTCTCTACTCAAACATCAAGATGAAATAAAACATTGGAAGCAAATGAAGAAGATGGCCATCAAGGCTAAATTTCAAGTGGAGAGACAAATGACATAATTACTGGAAGATCTAAAGCTAATAAATTGATTATTAAAGAGATAAAAGGATAATTTAGTGGCGGATCCTTTTATGATACGGAGACTTCACAAGAAATTGATGATCTAATAGTCACCAACTTAAATGAGGATGTTGATATAACTAGAATATCCTTCTGCCATGGAGTTGTGTTTGAAGGAGAAAGTTCTAGATTCTTGAACCGTCGAGATCAAACTTGCTCATCACAGACATTTATCTAGATATTACAATTATTAATGAGCTGAGATAAAGGGGGAGTCCGAGAACTCAACAAGGAAACAATTCATATGGATTAATTGATAATGCAGATTAATTGATAATGCAGAATCTTCATCATTTAAAGAAGCAACAAGAGTTTGAAAGAAATTGCTGAGAATTTCACTGAGACATGGCTCAAAGCTTCGCTTGAAATCTTCCATAAGAAGTACGGGATAGTTTTCAAAAAATCACTTTAAGGGGAAGTGTGAAAAAATGATTTTTTTGGTAAAACAAAAGATCTTAGATATTGAGTAGAACTCTCTAGAATTTTGTAGAGTAATATCATTGATATTTGTACTTAGAAAAATCTAGATAGTAGATATTTGAGGAAGACATTTATAGTATACACAACTATAAATAGGAGTTGCATTAGGCATTTGTAATCAATCAAAAAATTTATAGTAATTTTGTAGTCTTCTTCCATAACCAAATTCTTCATTCAAAAATATTTGTTCTCCTTTCTAGTTTTCTCTTCTTCAGTTGAATCTTTTGATCTTATTTAATGATCTTAGTCTTGCACAAGGTCTCTTGATTATACTTTACTATATTTCTCTACAATAGTGTCCTTATACACCTCCACCAATGAGAAAATGCTAAGGTGTTTGCCCTTTTTCCCTCTCTCATTGATAAGATGACTTAACAAAGAGTAGAACTTAAACATTCACAATGTTTGAAAGACATTGCTCTTGTCTCAATGCATAAGTTCTCTCGGACACTATAATCCTACACTTCTTAGTGAAACTTGTGTAAGTATTGTTCTTCTCTTATCTTCTAGATTTTGAGTTGTTAACTACAGTTAGCCATGTTGTTGTTATTGTTGGAGTTTGTATCGATTAGAGCTAGTTGGTGTACGTAGTATGAGAGCAATACAGTTATTGCGTGTATGTACTGCAATAGAGTAATTATAATAGAGTCTTGTAGTAGAGTTGTCACAAGGGGGAAGAAATCAAAAGTTCTATTCTTAGATTGCAAGAGTTTGCAATGTAAACTTGGTTCGTGATTAGTGAGATTGTTTGGTGAAATCCTACATGGCAGTCGTGGTTTTTTCCTTCTTAATGCAAGAAGGTTTCCACCTAAACATGTTCTGTGCTTTACTTTCTGCAGTGTAAATTCTCATTCCTTGTTCATAGTTGTTGATTAGTCCCGCCCCCTATGGTGAATTCATACAAGACAACCACTACTGGAAATTAGGCCTATGACAACGCAAGTAAAACCGTGTCTATAGATACAAAGACCGTTGTTATAGACATATGGCAACGGTTAATAAGTCGTTGCATCAGCTCGTGGCTACAGAGCTATGGCAACGGTTTGTGCCACGGTTGTCACAAAGTGTTGGCATAGACCATGCTGTGACGACGATGAAAATGTGTGGGAATGGCAACGCTTTATAGCCATTGCCATAGACATTCATAGTCTATGGCAACGCTTTGTAGCCGTTGCCATAGGCATTAAAGTCTATCGCAAAAGTGTTGTAACGTTAATCTAACAATATTAGGATTTGTATTATAAAAGGAAATTACTTTTGTAATGCTGATCCTTTTGTGTTGTAAAAATAAATGACAACACAAATTTATATATCAATTAACAAATTATAATATATATATATATATATATATATATATATATATATATATATATATATATATATATATATATATATATATATATATATGTATGTATGTATATATACCACATTTTTAATATACATATAACAAAATGTTAAAACCCAAAAGATAAGCAGTTTTACATGCTTCAATAAGTATCAAAGTATTTAATAGGAAACAATTAGAATTTTCATCAAAAAATGAAAAATCATCTTAAGTAAGATCAAGATTATCATCGTCACTGCCTTCATCCCTTTCTTTATTTTCAACACCTACAAAAGAAAATAAATAATATCATTCATCGTCTCATAAAAAGAAAAACAATTCATGAAATAAAAAGCTCAAGGCTCAGTTTTATCATAAAAAACCAAAAGCAGATAATACGAATATTACAGAGTGAAATAAATTAAACCACACTAACATTTACATGGAAACTCCCATTGAAGGTTACAACCTAGCTAAAGGAGGAGAAAGTCTAGTTGTATGTCATAGTGTACTCTGGAAAAGTTCAGCAACAATAGAGAAAATCACAAAGTACTAAACCAGCCTACCGAATCAGCATATAGAAATAGGACAAACAAAGAGGTCATCATGACTGACCAATCGCTCAACCACCAAAAAATCTTAAAGAAAAAATTCATGATCCATACTTTATACTATCATTCTTAGCTCAAGTCAACTAGAATTTAGGCAACGAAAAACAAGTAAACAAAATGAACAATTTTTTTTTCAATTGTACAACCAGTAATGTAGACGACAACAAGTACAACTAATAGGTAAATTCATGCTGATGAGTGCCAACAGATAATGCCTTTAACATGCTGCCAACATGACAACATATTTGTTATGATGTAGAATTTTACAGCATGCAGCCAACATATTTAATAGGTAAATTCATGCTGATGAGTGCAGCAGGGGGCAAGTAATCCTCAAAAAATCAGGACAATACAACACATTCATCAAATTCCTCAATGAAACACAAGTTGAAAACCAAATCAACAACCAAGTCAACAATTCCAACCAAGGCATGACAGTTTTTGCCCCATCAGACAATGCCTTTAACAACCTCCCAAGTGGCACACTCAATAGACTTAATGACCAACAAAAAGTACAACTCATTCTGTACCATGTCATTACAAATTCTACACATTTGAGGCATTGCAAACAGTACGCAACCAAGAAGAAGAAGATGAAAGAAGAAAGAAGAAGCAGAAGATGAAATATAAAAAAGAGAGTAGGTTAAGTATGACCTTTATCATTACTGCGAGCAGATGGACGATTGATAAGTTGATTAGCAGCCTCTTCTCTCGATGAATGAACATTAAATCTTAACATATTCGGATCAATTATTAATCCTGGGTTAAGATTCTGAAGTTGAGCAATAATGTTCATTGTAATATCTCGTTCTATGCTATCTTTTTGCGCTTCGAACTTTTCTTGCATTTTTTGTTGAATCCACTCTTCTAGCTCCACCATTTGTTTCTACATCCTTTAATCATCAGCAATACTTGACAAAGTTTCAGAATCTGCTGCTTTGCATTTCAAAAGAGTCTTGGTAACTCCACATCCATACAACCTTACTCGACCAGTATGTTCAAGTGCCATAACTTTTGAATAAGCATCAACTGATTGGCTACCATCTTCACTTTCTTGAGTTTCTATCATTTCCATTTCAGCCTACAAATAAGATTTAAAAGCAAGAAAAAGAGTTAAAGTATATAAAAACTGATGTAATATTTAAGAACAAATAAATGATCAAGAGAAACTTTGAACAAGAAACTTTCATACTATTATGTTGGTTGTATCCTCATATGAGTCCTTGTATAATCGGCTTGGTTTTCTTCTTCTAGTAGCCACAAAAATTCTTTACTGGAAACACCATTCGGACTTTCCTTCTTTTTTTTCTAGTTATACAAAAGTAGACATCAATATCTTCATAATAAAGTATAAGTTCATCGTTAGATTATGACAAAATATCAAACCTCGTGGATTATGGAAAAACTTGTTTTGCCAACAGTGTGGGGATACCTCAGCTTTTTGCAATTCTCCTTTTTAGTTTTTGACATATTCTACAAAAAAACAAAAAAAGGTGATGTTTCAACCATACTCACAAAAAACCTAATAACTGTCACTTAAAGTAATAATATAGAAAATAAAATGTATATGTTGAGTAATATTCACAAGATTAGATATACAAAATTGTCTTACCTCAGTTTCATCAGAAATCTAATATCGAAGGAGATCCTTAAATACAGATTCTGGACCATTTTTAGGTCTGTTAGCCATTCGAATTTCGTCATTATCATAGGCATAAAAGTATTTTTTTTTAATCCTACACTTATACCCTCTCCAAGCAAGTTCTATTGCATTCAAAGCGCAATCTTTTCCAACATTAGGAATGTCATATTTCTCCTACAAATTGTGCAATTGGGTTAATGCAAAAAATAAGAAATAGTATCAACTAACATTAAAAGCATTGAGAACTTCTAACCTTGCTATAGTTCCACATGTCATCATGCATCTTTAACTTTTTCCAGCTAAGTATATTATATTAAGAGGAAAAAATGTCCCGTTCCTTGCCAATATGCCAAGGAAGCCACCCAACTCCTTTACCACCGCTTCAGTAGGACCAATAGGTTGGTGCTACTCATTTAGCATGACCAGTTTGCGCTCACTACGTCCATATACAACTGACATTTGTGTACCACCTCTTTTTCTTTTATTTGTGGAATGACCTACAATAATATGGTCAAAATATTTTACAGTTACATAGAAAATATCTTGAATAATAAGAACTTAATTTTAAATACACTTGCCTTGCTCCTCAAATTGGCCATTTTTATCAAGATTGGTAGAATTCTGTACATGATTTTGTTGTATTTGTTCCTAAATTGCTTGCGATACAGGAGTGGTGGGTGTACCGACTCTTGTTGCACTTGTTCATGTACTGCTTGTGATGGGGAATAGTGGAGATTGTTTGTGCCTCAGAAGAAGTAGAATTCATAGACATGTGTTGTCTTTGAGATCCAGCCCGAATGTAGTCTAAGTTCTACTTGAGCTTGTCATGGTTTTCATTTAAATTGTGGTTGTGAACATCGGGAACGCTGTTTGAGGTACGCTTTTGCTGGTGACTTGATATCTTTTTGTTTCACAAAGATACAAGTGATCCAGCTAGAACATACTTTTTGTTGCTATTTCTCCTGCTTCTTCTTGAATACTCAGCTCGAATCATAATGATTAACTCACTGTTTGTAGAAATGAAATAAGAATTAAACCTCATATGAAACCATAAAGTGAAAAAATAGTTAACTCCTAGCTAGTAAACTATTATAATATAGGCAGACGACTCCAAATAGAATTAAACTTCATGATTTTAATTTGTTCTATACAATTTATACTTGTACTTAGCCTATTTCCTAAACTAAATCTCTCCCCCTTCATCTACCTTTATGACATTTCAGAATACTATAAAATTGTGTTTTGAGTAGTACTCTAGTATTGAACATTCATATATTTCCTATTGGATAACAACTTACTCTCCTTTTCTTTTCGTTCAATAAACATGGGATAGGGTAAACAAGGAGAAAAGAGATGCCAGCGTCCTGGAGAACTTTGAAGAGGGAGAAAAATATGCTGAACATGCTATCAGAAAATTTGCTCATAATAGGCCACCAGAAAGTTTCCCCAACCTCAATAGGTTCTTCAGTGACCCTCAAAAGAATTAATCACCATTCACTTGTAACTCCGTTAGAATAAAGTTATCAAACTTCACCCTTGTCATGGTGATTTGTAATGTAATGTGACCATGACACTTATCTATCGCGCTGAATGAATTGCAGTATCAATGTGTGTGTAAAATATTGAGACTTATATGTCATATGTTCTAATGCGTTTCTGAATGAAACTCAAGGTGCTACTATAAACAAACAGTAACATGCAGTTTGTCCTTTCTGTATCATGTTGAAGAAGAAGATACCAACAATTTTAGAAAATGCAGCCAACTCTGCAGTCCTTGAAATAATCTGGAAAATAGAACCATATGTAATAAAACTAAGATACATCACTATATATTCATTCTTTTGATCCTAAGCTCTTCCCCTGGCATTCCAAACAAGGGAAATATCTCATACCACAGAGATGTTTCTTTGATCACAAAATCAACAATATAACAAGATTACATTTAATGAGGGTGCCAACTGCCCGCTGCTTAGATTCTCAACTTTTTCGCTGTTCTCAACTATACAATTTATACCAGGAAACCGGATGTTGGAGATTATGATAGATTTATTCTTTAATCTTGGCCAAAAGCTTCTATTCCCAAAGCAACTTCTTGCACTTAACTACTTTTCCGTCAAACAGGTTTTCAGAAATGAAACTATAGCCAATATAGCTAGCAGCATTTCGAACAGCTTCATGTTGCACCTTGTGCAACATGACTTACAGTGTCAATGGCATGCGATCATGAAAATGAATTGAACTGCTGATATTTTTGCATACTCTGATTCAACCTTTAGCCAGTTGGGATAAATTGCACGCCATGAGTTGAACTAGCCCCAGTGCAGTAACTCTATTAAATGACACAAGAATGTGATCCTCAACAGAAACTAGATCATCGGAAAATTGTTTCAAACAAGCTAAGTATAAACTCCAATGAGCCTTGCAGGCACAAACAATAATATTAAGTTACATTAATTAGTCCTATTTCTATCCAAAGAAGACAAGTTCAAATCCCAGTCGTAATTGACCAGAAACACGCCATTTATGTCGATCTCATCCTCTAAGTCTTTTTTTTCAGTGGAACTGCAGCACAACAAATGTCAATAACTAACCGATTGCTACATTTCACCAGACTGAAACAACAAATGGACTAGGCATTTCATTAAACAGTTTTGAGCCAAAAGATATGTAGACGTATATATATTCTTCCAAATACACATGAGATATCAATTCTAGATCATTTCTCCAACTTCCCTCATCTTCACCTATCACTCTCCTCTGCAAGTGTACCATGTGAACTCAAATGCAAATTTTATACATTTTTTCTACTGGGTACTTTTCCAGGAACACGTAGGAGTTCTTTGTTGGTTTTATTGGTATGAAGAGGAGTTGCAATTATCAAAACAAAAATATAAGAAAAAATCAGAATTTTACCAGTGAAGTTGTGATGCTCTTTAGTGATTCACTGTCTTTCTTCAATTAGATTTTAAAAATTCTGCAAAAAAATTTAGAATTTTAGATTAAAAATACAAATGAAATGATTGATAAGATATGAACAAGCATGAATATAAAATATGTTTGTAACAGGCTATCTTCACTCACAAAATTGAAACTCAAAACGACAATGTGCATATATTTAAAAGACCTTCAGAACATTCTTGACTAATCGTCTTCATCCAATCCCAATCAGTACCATCAAATGCATCCTCCTCTTCTGATGTTTCCACACCTATGTCTTCTGAATGTTATTCATTATATGGAAGATCAACAACATCAATGGCCACATCTTCTCTTGAGCATCTAAAGTCACCCTCATCAAATCTAGCTGAAGGACCAATGTCATCATTAGACTCCCTCCAAAATGTGTCTAGGACCAATGTCATCATTAGACTCCCTCCAAAATGTGTCTCTTATATTAGGACAATTCTCTTCCTCAAGATCTCATACAAATCAACTGGCACTTTATTTCTTGCATAATAAACATCTTCCTCAATTGGATCTGTGACATAAAAAACTTGATAAACCTGTAATGCCAACACAAAAGGGTCATCTTTACTACATAACTTGTTAAAGTATACCCGTGTCAACCCATACTCATCAACTTCATTCTGAAACCAATCACATCTAAATAATACAACACTAAAACAACCATAAGAATCAATCTCTATGATATCTCGAATAACTCCATAATAAACAACCTCTCCATCGATGGGATTTTGGTCCCTAACACTCGCAAAACTATCAGTTGTCGCTGATAAAGTCACTCCACTATTTTGAGTCTTAAGTGGAGCATCGCAACTTTTTGTATGAAAACGATATCCATTAATAAAGTATGTGGTATATCTCTTGGCTACCACATTAGGCCCTTTAGATAACCATCTTATATGATGAGGTACTTCAACATTTTGAACTTTCTCTTCAAACCAATTGATGAATTCACGACTGTGGCTCCTTGCTCTTGCCCATGCATTAGATCGAATATGATTACCCACCAAGTCTTATGTTCCCTACAATGACGCATGTGACAAAATTTAATTAATAGACATTTATAAATGAATAATGCCTAAAATATATAGAATTATTGTATAATTTATCTTACTCAATAAATTTTTCGACTTGGGCATCTCCTATATTTAAAAGAGCATATCGATGTGCCTCATAACGTAATTGTGAATCCATCAAAAAAGTACAATCCTTTCTCTTCTCACGTCCAATTGGATGCTCTATCCTAGGAAATATAGGTGAATGATTTTGATCAGATTCCTTATCCTCAATTTGATATCTACTAAATCTTGTCTTCACACCATGATGTAAGTATCTCGAAGAAAAAGTCAACTGCTCTCCACTTACTAAACCTTCTACCATTGATGCTTCTAGACAATACCGATTACGAACCAGCCCCTTCAAGTCTCATAGCTCTCTCTCAATGAAATACATACCACGAAGATGAGTCGTGCCCCCAAGCCTAATCTCATTCACTAAATGAACACTTAAATGTACCATTATATCAAAAAAAGATGGATGAAAAATCATCTCAAGGTTGGATAATATTTCACCAATTTCAGATTCAAGTTTTATAAGATCTCTTTGCCTTATTACCTTACCACATATGGCTTTAAAGAAATTTCCTAACCTAATTAATGTCAATGCAACATTTTTAGGCAGGGCTTTCGTAGCAGCAATCTGAAGTAGGTGATGCATCATAAAATGAGCATCATGACTCTTGTACCCACATATCTTCATCTTCTTCATATGCACATGATTTGAAATATTTGAGGCACATCCTTTAGGTAATTTGGCCTTTTTGAAGACGCTGCAAAATAACTTTTTCTTTTTGCGATTCATGTAGAAAGAAGATTGACCAAAACATACATTTTCATCATCATCTTCTATTGGATGTAGCTCCGTACGTATTCCCATTTCTTGTAAGTCATATCGAGAAGAAATATGATCCTTTGACTTTCCATCTATCTCTAATAAAGATCCAAGCAAAATATCACATATATTCTTCTTTATGTGCATCACATCAAGATTATGCCTCAATTTGTTATGTACCCGGTATGGCAATTCAAAAAAGATTGATCTTTTTTTCCACGGACCATTATTATCTCGAGGCCTTTTTTTTTCTCCTTTCCAAAAGTATTATTGAATCCATTAAGCTCTTCAAGCACATCGATACCTGACAAAGTAGTAGGTGTGGGTCTATGTTCCTCTTTACTATCAAATGACTTCTTATCTTTTAGCAATGGATGATCATGAGGAAAAAATCTTCGATGACCCAAGTAACACATTTTACGACTATGTTTGAGATATTGAGAGCATGTGTCATAATTACAAGTAGGACATGCCAATTTTCCCTTAGTGCTCCCACCCGAAAGCATTGCTAATGCAGGAAAGTCACTAACTTTTCCACATTAAGGCTGCCCGCATTTGGAATGTTTTCTTGGTCAGAACATCATATGTTTCTACCCCAGGTTCCCATAATTCCTTCAATTCTTCAATCAGTGGTTGTAGGTACAAATCTATATCATTTCCCAGAGATGTTGGACCTGAAATAATCATAGATAGCATGATATACTCTGGCTTCATGCAAATCCATGGTGATAAATTATAATTCATCAACATAACGGGCCACGTGCTATGAGAAATACTCATGGTTCGAAATGGATTGAAACCATCACTTGAGAGTCCCAACCAAACATTATGAGGATCATTAGAGATTAGTGGTTGTAAATGGTCAAAACTCTTCCATGCTTCCCCATCAGCAGGATGCCTTAAATTTCAATCATTGGGTTGTTCATTAGCATGCCATCTCATTGCAACAGCAGTTTCATGACACATGAATAATCTCTGAAGCTAGGCTTTAAAGGGAAGTATCTTAAAACCTTTGCAGGAATATTAGAGCTTTTATTTGTTAAGGCACCATCAACACTTCCATCTGGAACACCCAAAAATAGAGCAATTATCAACTTTTTGCATTATCCTTCCAGAATAGCATGCAATCTGGTAAGATAAAAAGTTACTTCATCAGAAAAAGAAAAAGAATCCAAAAGGTGGGCTCTGGCTCCCTTCCAGTAGGGGAACTGTCCAGTTTGTCCAATAAACTTCTTATGTTCGTACATATGTCCACTTAAAGATCAAAGGGTTTAATAATCATCTAACCAAAATAGACTCCTAAACTATGGTTGAGCTAAAGTACTAATTTTATATTTTATTTTTTCCTCATTGGTGCAAAGCATTCCTGTCGACGGCTCTCAGGTTGGCGTGAACTCTACCCTGGACCTTATTGAATCTAACGATCAAATCGCTGGTCCTGTATCTGTGGCGGGGAACTACCCACTGACGAAAGTGGATATCGGTGAAAATGAGGCCTAAAATCACCCTGTGGCTCCCTATAAGACCCCATAATATAAGCCCTCTTATCCTTCTCCCTATCTCTACGGGTATCCTGAATCCGACGAGAAAGATCCTCTGTAGTCTGAGTAAAAGCCTGAATACGGGAAATATCCACACCATTCTGTAAAGAGGTTATCCTGCAATCTCTGATCAAATGATCCCCCAAACCATCCACATAACGATGAACTCTGGCACTCATGGTACATACAATATCTGGTGCATACCTAGCAAAAGAATTGAACCTCAGGCTATACTTCCTTACACTCATATCCCCCTGCCTCAAACTGATAAATTGGTCAAGACGAGCCTCCCGTACCTCCCGTGGTAAGTAATGGGATCAAAAAGCCTCAGAGAAGTCCTCTCACTCTTTTGGCGGGGCATCAGGCCCTTTGGATCTCTCCCACGCCTCGTACAACAAGAAGGGGACATCGCGTAGTCGAAAAGAAGTCAACTCCACTACCTCAGTGACATAGGCATGCATCACCCTTAATACTCTACACCTATGGTCTAAAGTCTTGTGGATCCTCAATGGGACTTGATCCTATGAATACTGGAGGGGCCAAGTGAAGAAACTCTCGTACCTTTGAGCTTTTTGTTTGATCCCTTCTGGTGTCTGCTCTCGCCTCTAGTTGTCTTTTATGAATAGAAACCATCCTAGGTAGTAGCTGAACAGCCTCTCTCATACCTTGCTCCCCAGTCTCTGGTAGGATTGGGGGTACTAGACCGCAATAGATGTTGGTGAATTTGGTACTATGGATACTGAGGCTCTTTGCGTGCCTCAACAGGGAGTGTATCTGCCCTACCCGGTAAAGAACAACTGGTACCTTCTCTCAGATCCATATCTACCCCATGGTGTGCCATCTCCTGAATATAGACAACCTGAAAAGTAGAACAAGCCACAAAGCACGATTAAGATTTCATATGTCCCTATAACATTGCTTTATAGCATGATCTATTAAGTGAAAGAAAGGTAACCAATCCTAAATGCCTTATAGCCTCCTGATTATAAGTGTGGTGCACAACACACCCATAAGCAAGACTCTACTCGACATGGCATTGTGGACTCCTTAGGATACGACCTGCTCTAATGCCATGTTTGTCACGCCCTAAAGAGAGGGAAGGCGCGACTGGCACCCGATACTGTTATTAGCCGGCTAAGCCATTGAATATGCTAGTTAACTAGACTAGGGATCTGAAGAAAATCGGGCAGCATAATGTTTAGAAAATAACTAAGCCTGGACCGTTTAGGTCATGACCTGGTCAACAGCAAATCATGTACATCAAGATAAGTAAACCAAAATGATAAAATACTAGCTAGCCAAGAAGGCTTCCACAACAGAGCTACATGCACACACTATATATAAATGCTAATCTTATGATTGGAGACTGAAAGGCAGAAAAGGACCAACCCACAATAACATGTCCACAATGGCCTCTAAGAGAACCACTAATACTGTTGGGGCAGGGCCCGGACTATACTCAACTGTACAACAAAAAGTGAGCATCTCGTGAAAGCTCCAGAAAGAGGTAGAGTTTACCAACTCACAACTGAACTGGGCTCTTAGTTGAGGGGTCGATTAGAGTCCCTACCTGAACCTGCACACACAAAATAAAATGCAGCGTCCCCAGGAAATGGGACGTCAATACAAATAAACATGTACCGGTATGTAAGGCATAATGTGAAACCATAGATAACAGTAAAAGGGTAATAGAAATACCACCTATAACCAAAACTTAAGTAACTTTAATGGCCAATAATTAACCTCCTAGTGATCAAATATGCATGGTAAGTTCGAGTATTGCATTTCGTGAATACATATATATAGATGCAAATGCATACCCAACCAAATGCTAGCAATGGCGGTCCTTTCCGGTAGCTAACCGGCATCATATTTGCCAACCTGTGGCCATCTGTACCATATATGTATATATATATATGTATGTATATATATATATATATATATATATATATATATATATATATATATATATGTGTGTGTATATATATATATACATATATATATGTATATATATATATATATATACATATATATATAATCATTTGGGAAAATAGGGCCCATCCCTCCGATTATAGCTCGAAGTCCATGCATAACATGCAATGTATGATATGAATATCAAATGCACATAGTAGGCCATAGCATAAATTTAGCCAATCTTGGCTCATTGGTAGACTCATTCTCATAGCATCATAATCATTGTGATTTAGCCAATCTTGGATCATTGGTAAACTTATTCTCATAACATCATAATCGTTGTCATAGCATATACACATGACTCGTGGGGATCTTATATGTCTTTTTAACAAGTTTTGGAATTTGACCCAACATTATATTTAGATATTGAATGTCCAGTTTAAGCGAACGAATGGAGTTTCAACCTAACACCATCATGAAAATAACTCAGTTGCAATCCCACTACCTTTAACAGAAGGTCTTTCTAGCAACAGAATAGTAAGATATCGCATTTGACTTTTTGGGAAACTTCCCAGATTTCGTGCTAAAAGGAGGGACAAAGCTTAGCCTTAACATACCTTCGCAACGGACGTCCTATTGCCCAAAGTTTCTTCATGAGAGTTGTCCCTTACTTCCTAAGATTTGCAACAACTGTATATATGCAGCTTAAAGACACCTATAAGTAGTCTAAAATTTAGCATTAATGACCAGATTCGGCGAAGAGTATTTACGCGAGAAAATGTCCGTAAAACTTCCTAAAAGTGACCGTAAAAGAGCCCAAAAATTATTACCTGAACACACCAGCTGCAAACCAACAATAGCAGCAAGAACACCACTTTTTTAACAGCCCAAAAACAGCCCAAACTTAGCTGACAAGAGGGGGAAATGATTGCAAAGCGTAAGGCATGCATTTCTAGGTACACGAACATATTTTAACGGTAAAAATTTGAAAAACTTGCTCAAATCCCTTTGGTACCTTGAGGGAGCTTTTCCTTCAGTTTATGAATTGTTTGGGGATGAAATGGCTCTGATTTGAGCTTTAAAAAGCTCAAATTAGCCGACATTAAAGTGGGTCGACCTGCCCCGACCTATGACCCGGTTTCCTGCTCGAGCAGTCTCGGTACAACTGTCATAACTTTTTATTCTGAGGTCGATTTGATGTGCGGTTTTCTGCATTGCAATCTAGACTCATAGATCTTCAATTTAATCGGTCATAGACCTTCTAATTCCTTATATTTTTGGAGATATGTCCTGTTAAATTTGATCCAAATTTAAGGAGGATTTCTTAAAGAAACTTACGTTAACCTTGGCCAACCTTTATCTTGCAACTTTATTAATTCGAAAACATAATGTATGACCTTTGTGCTATTAAAATGACCTTTAAAAAAATTTAATATTAGCAAATTATAAACTTTTAGTCCCATTCGAAAAGTGAAACCCAGTTTAAACCTTCTGAAAAGGGCCAGGTGCCACTTGGGTCATTTCTTTAATCCTGAATGTGTATTTAGGGTATTCCTTTGGCTTAAAACTTTAGGTCCTTGACATTACCACTTATTGGCAGCCTTATTATCCTTAAGTTCTATTCAAAGTCATATATGTCCTATATAACACGCCACCCTATATATATGGAAGACGAGGAACACGGGGTTTCACATCACCTTTGTGAAATTTGTATTATCGATATATATTATTTCACATGGTTCATTTTGATTGCTATTTCTTGGAATAAACTTTTGAGGTGATTCATTTCTCTTCTTTATATCCTTTAACTTGGCAATTATAACATTTGCACCTTTTGCAGCCAATTCGTTCTTTAGATTGTGTAGCTTCTCTTGAAATTTGGACAAAAATATGACATAAATGTCAGTATCTTGTAGTAAATTCAACTTTTGGATTCACGTCTTTTTCTATCAGACTGACATCTATCTTATTTCTGTGTGTAACATATTTTGTCCGCCTCTTTAATGTATAATGTGCCAAAATCAGGTCCTTTATATTCCATGTGTCCAGAATCTTTAAAGCATGCCTACATAATATACCCAGCAATTCAAATAATTTACAGCTGCAAGATACTTGGGTTATTGATCACTTAATAGTCACGACACGTTTCTTACCACTTCCAAGAGTGCTAACTTTGTAAGTACATAATTCTCCTTCATCATAGCAGTCCTTTATCGAAACCAGTAACGACTTTTTTCATTCATTTTGAAACATGTCAAATATAGTTGGAGTGTATACCTCCCTAGCATGAGCCAGTAAAACAAGTTTCACCTTTAAAATATGTATTCTTTGAGTCATGCGAAAAGTAATTAGCATATTCTCATTGACGCATTTATCATCCACTGATCGTCAAAAATGTTAAAAAATTGAACAATATCCAAATCAGATTTCAAAGATCCATTATTACTCTCACTTAATTGTGTGTGTCGCACACCTGCTGACAATGTATTTCTTCCATATATCATGGACCATTTCTCCCTTATAGCGAACGTATTTTTCAACCAATTATTATCTTCAAGATCATATTTCTCAAGCATCTCTCGGAAATGATGCATCAGCACTAAAGATATGATTAAGATGTGTTGGGTTCCTTCCTTAATTGGAAAAATTCTAGAAAATTCTACAAGTTTCTAGAATGATCCGGAGAACTCTAGAGAAGTATAGAACTCTCTAGAATCTTATGGAAGCATGTGGAAGAATGTGGAAGCCTCTGGAATATTCTGGAGACTTGTGGAACCTTATGGAAGAGTATGGAAGAAATTGGAAGAGTGTAGAATGGAATGGAAGAGTAGAGACTCTCTAGAATGTGTGGAGCATTCTAGAGAAATTTTCTCCATCATTCACTAAGGTGGTGGAGTAATATAAATAGAGGTAGGAGTTTTCTTTCCTAACCATCCACATCCACAATCCAAGAGCAATCCTAGCAATCCAAGTGAAGTAAGAATCCACTTGAGAGCTAGAGGTAGGAAATCAAAGTGAATCCTAGCAATCCAAGTGAAGTAAGAATCCACTTGAGACCAAATCCAGTCATCCAAGTAAAGTAAGAATCCACTTGAGAGCAATTCATTTCCAAACTGAGAAAATCTATTAGTCAAAGTGTAAAGCTTAAGAAGTCTTAATCCTTAAGTTTGAAAGCCTACTTAGAGTGAGGAAATCATTTGTCAACATATGCTTGTAATCTTGCTATTCTTTTGTATAGTGGAAGAATCTCCTTTTTGGAGAATTATAAACTCTTGTATTCCTAGCACTACCTTAATTCCTAAAGTGCCTATCTTAACTTCATAAGTAGGGACGGATCAAACTTTCCCAAAAGTGGTATCCGAGCTTGGTTCATTCAAAGTCGTCATTAGCTTATGCAATTAAAGATGGAGGACAATGTCACTCATGATGGAGACATGTTTAAGCTCACAGCCAACAACTACTTATATTGGATACCAATAATGGAGGACCATCTATATTGCAAGGATTTGCATGAGCCTATCATCTACAAAGAAAAGGTGGAAGGCAAGAGCAATTCTCAATGGGAGCTACTAAATTGGAAGGTCGTTGCAATGATCCATAAGTACATTTATAAAACTCTCTTTGAGCATGTTTCTACTTCCGAAAATGCCTACGAACTATGGACAAAACTTGAATCCATGATTCAAAAGAAACACCTCGTAACAAGATTAAATTTGATTCAGCGGTTGGTGAAATTGGAGTAAAAGGATGGCAACAGTATGATTGAGCACTTGAATAATTTCAAGGGGCTCATTAATCAACTAACAAAAGTTGATACGAATATTGATGATGAGCTGCAAGCCCTTCTACTCCTTAGCTCCTTGCCAGAAAGTTGAGATGCACTTGTTGTTACTCTAAGTAACTCAGCTCCAGAAGGAAAGCTCACTATGGATATCGTCAGTGATAGTCTTCTTGGTGAAGAAGCAAAGAGAATGGAACGAGGTGAGTCGAGTTATCCTGTGGCCAATATCATTAAGAATCGGAGCCGAAATGGAACTCGTGGACATAGCAAGAGCTGAGATACGCACCAATCTCAAGGGAGACCCAAGTGACGCTCCAAGATTACATGTTATTACTGTGGAAAGATGGGCCACAAGAAAACTGAATGCCGATCCCTAAAGAGAGATCAAAAGGATGTTAGTGTTGAACTAGAACCAGATCAGCCCAACAAAAAAGCAAGAAAAAACGAGTATTACCGCTCTAGCATCAAAAGAAGATTTGATCTATCTTGTTGGTGAAGGTAATATCCTAAACATTGCTTGTGATGAAAGCTCTTGGATTATCGATTCTGGTGCTTCCTTCCATGTTACCCCACATTGAAGTTTCTTTTCATCCTATCGATGCAGTGACTTCGATAGGTGCAAATGGGAAATCAAGACAGGAGCAATGTTGTCGGGATAGGAAATATCATCCTAACTAGAAGTACCAAATGCAACCTTGTCCTAAAAGATGTGAGGCACGTCCCAGCTATGCACCTCAATCTTCTCTCTGCTGGAAAACTAGACGATGTTGGTCTGATGAATTACTTTGGTGAAGGAAAGTGGAAGCTCACCAAAGGAATAATTATGGCTCGAGGAAAGAAGGAAGGATCATTGTATGTGATGCAAGCCAAACTCTGCAAAGGATAGATAAATGTCGCTACTGATGATTTGGAGATATGGCACAAATGACTTGGGCACATCCGTGAAAATGGTCTTCGTATGCTCGCTTGGAAATATCTCCTCCCTAATGTGAAAGGTAAACAACTTGATCCTTATGCTCATTGTTTAGCTGGAAAACAACACAGAGCTACTTTCCAAAGATCATCCCCACCCAAAAGGAGAAAGAACATCCTTGACCTCATACACACTGATGTGTGTTCAATGCCAAAGAAATCCAATGGCAGTGCATCACATTTTGTCACCTTCATTGATGATCATTCAAGAAAGGTATGGTTATACCTTCTAAAGACAAAGGATCAAGCTCTCTATGCATTCAAGGAATTCCACGCTCTAGTAGAATGTGAGACATGACGAAAGATCAAGTGTGTACAATCTGATAATGGAAGAGCGTATAGAGGTCCCTTCGAAGCCTATTGCAGGAGATATGGCATTAGGTTGGAAACAAACTCCACCTAAGTCACCACAACTGAATGGGCTTGCTAAGAGGATGAATCGAACTATTTAAGAAAAAGTTAGATGTGTTCTCTCTCATGCCAAGTTACCCAAATCATTTTGGGGAGAAGCTGTGATGGCTGTGGTTGATATTATCAATCTTAAACCGTCAGTTCCTTTAGAAGGTGCCCTCCCTGAAGAAGCTTGGACAGGCGAAAAGTCTTCATATAATCATATCAAGCTGTCCTGACGCACGACATTTGTCCATATTCCGAAAAATGAGTGAGCTAAGCTTGATGCTAAAGCGAAGGAATGCATATACCTTCGTTCACCCAACAATGAATTTTGATACACGATTTGGGATCTAAACAACAAGAAAATTGTTCGCAGCAGAGACGTCGTATTCTTCGCAAACCAAACAATTGAAGACATCAAAAATTTAGAGAGGCAAAGATTGAGAAGTTGCAAGAACACTAAAGTCGCTCTAGTCCAAAGTGAAGACAATAATAACAAACCTAAATCAATGATGCTAAAGATCAGAGACCTCTCTACAAGAAAAACAACGAGGAGACACATGATGAATCAGCACATGAAGAGCCTCAATCTAGCTCTCTGACAACACCAGAGCTGAGATGATCCTCGAGGGGGAGAAGACAATCCACTCACTATAACACAGATGAATATATTATGCTTACCGATGAGGGGGTGCCTCAAAGCTACAACGAAACCATTAATAATGAACATAAAGAAGAGCGGATAAGACCCATGCAAAAAGAAATACAATCCTTGCATGAGAATCACACTTATGAGCTAGTGGAGCTACCAAAAGGGAGAAGAGCCTTAAAGAATAAGTGGGTGTATCGGACCAAGACCGAAGATAATAACTTAAAGCCTCGCTACAAAGCTCGGTTGGCATCAAAGGATTCAGACAAGAAAAAGGTATTGAATTTGAAGAAATTTTCTTTCCCGTGGTAAAGATGTCATCTATCCAAGTTGTCCATGACCTAGCAATAGTGCAACACTTGGAGATCGAACATCTCAATGTCAAGACATCATTCCTTCATAGTGATCTGGAGGAAGAAATCTACATGGAGCAGCCTGAAGGATTCAAAGTTCCAAGGAAAGAAAAAACTCAACATTTCACTCCCACACAAAGCATACTAAAATAAGGTACCACTAGATTCGAGAAGTCCTCAAAGAAAAGAAAATACATGTTGACAAGGTTCACACAAATGAAAATTGGTCAGACATGATGACCAAGGTAATACCAACAAAGAAGTTTGATGACTATTGTCAAGGTGCAGGTTTGATTCCACACCCCAAGTAAGGAGGGGGAGATTTATTGGGTTCCTTCCTTAATTGGAAAGATTCTAGAAAATTCTGGAAAAGTGTAGAATTTTCTAGAATGATCTGGAGAACTCTAGAGAACTATATAACTCTCTAAAATCTTATGGAAGCATATAGAAGAATGTGGAAGCCTCTAAAATATTCTCGAGACATGTGAAACCTTATGGAAGAGTATGGAAGAAATTGGACGAGTGTAGAAAGGAGTGAAAGAGTATAGACTCTCTAGAATATGTGGAACATTCTAGAGAAGTCTTCTCCACCATTCACTAAGGAGGTGGAGTAGTATAAATAGAGGTAGGAATTTGCATTCTTAACCGTCCATAATCCAAGAGCAATCCTAGCAATCCAAATGAAGTAAGAATCCACTTGAGAGCTAGAGGTAGGAAATCCACGTGAAACCTAGCAATCCAAGTAAAGTAGGAATTTGTGTCTGTTTTACCTTTATTATTAAATAATTATTATTTTTCAATGTTTAGATCACTTATATTTAATAAAGGTGAGTGGTAAAATTACTTCTATTATTTTCTACTTCTTAATTTTTATATCAAGTTAATAATGGACAACTATCGCCGGATACAGAGAGTAGTTTCAAACTTCAGTTAATGAAAGAATAAATGGAGAGGGGGGGGGGGGGGATCCCAACAATTCTTTTGAACTTGAAAAAATTCATTTATTTTAGAATGGACTAACGGGAGTACTATATGGACATCTTCCTATAAATATTTATCTCATATTATATGCGCACTTACTAAATTAGGATAGAATTAATTATTTTTTTCCATTTTACCCCCACCATCAATTAGTATATTAATGATTTTTTTCTAACTTAATTTAATGATCACTGATAAATAAAGGGTAAAACGGTAGAGTTCAATAAATTATTTATGATTTTTAAATAATCATGTAAAAATGAAAAATACTCATATAATATGGGACAGAAAGAGTAATCGTCTTCATTCATGTCCCTAACCAAAAGTGGGATGACCTTATGTGACATTCCGGCTTATTGAATTTATGGTAAATTCCGGGAATTAATAGCCTTTGATATTCGGATTGCTTAATATGAATAATTAAGTGCAACCTAGCAACGCGTTATGACGTTCAGTAATGTATCAACTTTAAGGAGATGAAAGGCCTCGGTGATGTTATTAAGTGAATAATTGGAGTATGGTATAGTATCTTTTTTAAAAAATATTTAAGGACTTATATTAAAAATTATTTTTAATATTATTCTTTATTTTAAATTATGAAAAATAACTCAGCAATTCATTTGATATGGAAACTTACTTAGATTTAGCTCCCTTCTATTACATTTTTCTTTCATTTCGTCAAGTACAATTATAGATGAGAGTTATGTATCTTATTCAATTTTAAAGGTCAAAATTTTAATACATTAATAAATATTATAATCATAAAATCAACAAATTTTAAAAGCTGACTCTCCAAAATTGGTAAGAACAAGATACTATCCACAAATATTCATTAATATTACAAATTTCTTCTTATATTTTTATATTCAATTAAAATGTAGAACATGAATCTAACAACATATTTTATCTAGCACAATAAACAACAAAAATATTTTGGCTTTAAAATATTGTTTTAAAAATTCAAAAAAAAAAAAACATATAACCTTTCCTTTTATATTTTTTCCTCCTTCACACACAATGGCATACTTTGTCCTTTGTAATTTTGATTTTTCACATTTTTAATCTAAATAACTTCTCGTCTTTGTTTTAATTATTGTTTTTATTTCATATTATTTTACTTTATGTTTTTTGTCAATGTTGATAATTCTTACCTTCTATTTTATTTCTCTAACATAATATTTGAAGAATGAAATTTAAAGGGACAAAATAATTTAATCAATCCTCACATTAAATATCATACAATTTAACTTTTAAATAACAAAATACATAAAAAATAATATTAATGAATATTAAAATGGGGAGTATCTTGTTCTTACCAAATTTGGAGAATAATTGTAATAAATTTATAGACTTCATTATGATTGTAATACTTGTTGATGTAATATAATTTTGACCTTGAAAAATTGCACAAGACACATCTCTCTCATCTAAAAGTAAAATTGATGAAATGGAGGAAAAAATATAATGGAGGGGAGCCAAATCCGACTTGGCCAATATGTAAAAGATACATTGAGGTCTTATTTCAGCTATATGTTACTTTTAACTGCAGGAATTTAATTTGAACTTCGTAAGTCTTTTCAGTCCAATAAAATTTCATTTATTTCCTTTTCTTTTTTTGTATATAAATTTATACCACTAGACATAGCGTCTAGCAGCTTTTTATTAAAAGAAGATAACCTCAGTAGGATAATTACAAGCAAGGAGAGCTAGACCTTACCTTACCTAACCAAATGAGGTAACAGACCTCAAATGATGATACTCAAATAAAGTAAAAATATAAAAGCCAAGAAGAAGATTGAGTTATCAACCTCAAAACTTCTCTTTAAAGATGCATTGAATTATAAGAGATAGATAGCCATCTAAAATAATTTGAAGAAGTATTTTTCATGCCATGTTGTTCATTAATTTCCTATTATCAGCTCAATCTAGGATATAATTTTTGGTAGAATTCTTGTTGTCCTACTTTGAAAGTTAGAGTTTCTTCCATCTAAGCTGGTCTTATTTGATCCAATTCCATGATTTAACAAAGAACGATATCAAAGTTAACCTTCTATTATAACAAGCGGTTCATTTTCTTCTGAGTACTCATCAGAAATGATACTATATTGATCAATCATCAATTTAAAATTTGACTGCTCGTAAAATTCAATGAGGAAAATATAAACACAGCTCTAGAAGTACCATAGACCTACACCTACAGATATCAACATTAAGTTTAAAAATGAAACCAATATAATTGACCAACTAACAGTCTAAGTGTCCTTGATGTCTGCATATGGTGATGCTCGAGGATAACTTACGAGTTCCTTCAAATGTTGATTATCATGTGTGGCATTACTTTGCTTGCACCGCTCAATGATCATCCTCTCAAGTTTCGGAGAACCAGCAAGCATAACCTGCATCAAGTACATTTCAGTTGGTGTCCCTTTGAATTTCCTTAACCTCACGGTTCGAATCATCCTCAGAGCTTCACTCACTTCCTTTTCAGCCTTAGCCAAGAAATCATACAGTTCCTCTGTGTGACGTATTGTTTCATTAACTTGAGGAGAAAATCATATTGTAAAATGTGGTCAAATCTTTCAAAACTCAGTGAAGCTTAAATATATTCGTACACATTCTATAAACAAGAGATTCAAGAGGGCCAACACCATAGGATTCAATACCATGACGTGCACCTAATCACTTGTGTGTACATACATATGGAATCACTCGTAATTGCTAGTCAAGGTGTCTCTTACCTTGACAACTCCATCTATTTCAAGTTCAATAAGGTTAGGTGAATTCTGTAATATGCAAAGTGCACAGGCAATACGTCTATCAGAAATCTTCAAGTCAAAAATTCTCAGGCTTTGCAAGTTCAGTGATACATCAAGCATATCTGGCACAGGCACTGACCCTAAATTCTGAGAGGCGACAAAAACATCAGAGATTAGTTAGTACTTCACATTGCAAGTTGAAAATACTACAAATAAAAAAAAAATCAAGTCAAGTCATTTTCTTGCCTTTAGGGATGAGCCATCCAAGCATAGGTGCTTGAGCCTTTTGAATATTGGGTTCACATTAAAACACTCAAATGTTACCGTATAACTGCTAACAATAGATAAGTTCACAAGTTTTGGAGAAACCATATCAACAGAATCAATATTAACACAAAATTTCAACACTAAAGACTCTATCATTGGCAGAATAAGACTAGTGATTTTTGATCCATCAGAACTGACAATTTCAGAATGTTCTAACTGAAGGTTAACAAACAAGATTGGGGAATTGGCTAAAACCAGGCAGCCCAAATATGCACGTTGTTAGCTTCAAATTTGTTAACGTTGCACAAGCCAATATGTTATCAGGCAACACATATTTTTGATCACTGGCCATATCTAGAGTGAGATTCTGCACACCATGATTCGATACGAAGATGATGCATTGATCCACATCTGACTGAGATAATCTGTGTGTTTCAGAGATAAGATGAAATCCCAGAATATTTCCAGTGTGTTGCATTAGAATTTTATGAATTACGCTTGCAGCAGAAGTCCCCATATTAGATAGATACTGAAAAAACTGGGGATCAAACACAAGGTGTGGTAGTGTGGACCATAACTTTCTCCATTTTTTTGATAAGATGCTAGTTCTTGCAGCATATTTGATGGGCATGAGCTCTAGTATTTTATGTAGTAGATCAATTGGTAAGTCAAAGATAATAAACTTGCTCACATCACTAGCTACCTTCCTTCTGCCTTCAGATTTTGATTTATATATACTTCGAACTTCCCAAGTTTGTTCATTTTCCCGTTTAACAAATCAAAGCTAGAATTAGTATTTGATTAAATGTTCAGAAATAAATGGGTACCCCAAATAACAAATGAATGAGGTATGTACATGTATCTTAATTTTTTTTTAAAAATAAATATATTTTTAACTAAAGATTGTAATTATTTTTGACAAGCGATCAGATGTTTAACTTTTCTGTTATAAAATCCAAATTTGTTTCAGAACTAGCCAAACCGATCATTTACATCCATAGCCCAATTAGTTCTGTTCCACTTTTCAGAAAGTAAAAAGAGGAATTTTCGGATATAGCCATTCAAAAATATCTTAATTACGCTGCATAACTAAAGTTGAGATAATTACATTTCCTATATATAGTTATGACGATGTTGGTATGATTCGCATTGCATTTGTGTACGTTTGTATGATTCGTTATACAATTCGTAGTTTTTGTAAAGTGTTTGTATATTTCGCTATACAATTCGTGGATAATGTTTGTATAATTCGCTATATAATTCGTACTGTTTGTATATTTTGCTCTATAATTTGATTCCCGAACAATTATTGTAGTGTTTATATATTTCACTATACAATTTGATTTACACACAACTTTTATATAATCGTGCACAATGTTTGTTCAAATCGTGTAAATTATACAAAATTCAAACTGTAAATGCAGCTAGATGTTTGCCACAAACCATAATTAATTCAAACTATACCTATGTTAACTAACTAACTACGATGTATTTGCTTATCCGCATAATTTTTCTAAGTAAGTAAGAATGGGCTCGGCCCAACAAAATTTGAGCTGTTAAATATTGAGTTAATATGAATCAATCGATTTTGTATCGGAGTAAAGAAATATATGTAAATGATATTAAATTGTAATACATTATGAATCCATTATTTCAAAAGTGTAAGGAGTCCAATAAAAGTTGTTAAAGAATGAACTAATAAAAATCAATATCATGGATCCATTTTTGACCAAAGATCTTGATTCAAGCCCTAGAAATAGAAAAAAATCTCGACAGATGACTTTTTGTTTCTTTAAAAATCTCACCTGATGCAAAAATTAAATTCATCGAGACCTAAAACTAATAACGAATTTCTAGAGGTAAACCAAAAAGAACCAATAGAATACTAAACTTATCTTGTCAATCCTTGATTTACTGGTTTTTTGGCCAAACAATCAAAATATGATTTTTCTTATATTTTTTATATATGATGTTTGGTATTTATATTGAGGATCGAGTAAATTTGAAGTCACATAAAAAACATAATTTCTAAAAAAGACGATTCTATACTTAGAATCTAACCTAAAATCTCCAATTAAATATAAAAAAACACTTACCATTCCATGTCACGGCCAGGGAGGGTACCCTAGGTATGGCTGGTACCCAAAGACTATTGCTAGTCCCCAAGCGAACCACTCAATTTCAGGACAGTCATCCAACATCAAGCATAGTGGAAACAATATAATAAGGTCGTGAGCTACATCAATAAGAAGGGTCAATGGCCAATAAACTCAGTCTCAACATCAATGATAAGTAAATAGTATTACTAACTCAACTCTAAGAGGGAAAGATCACATATCAAATCTCAACTCATGTCTATAAAGCCTCTAACTCAACTAGATAGTCTAAGAAGGTACCATGACAAGCCATGGCTACCCAGCTCAATAAACAAAATAACAAATAAAGAAAAAGGTCTCCTCTAGATAGCAAGGAGGGCTCACCAATGACTAAACTCAGAATCTCTGAACCTCAACGATGCATCTACTGAAGTCCTCTAACTCTTGTATCTATATCATGAAATGATGCAACGCCAAGTGGCATCAATACATGGAATGTTAGGTATGTAAGGTGGCTGAATATAACAATACAGATATAACAGTATAGGGATAACATCAACTCAACATCATACTCCGCCAGAATGTCAAATGTCTATCTAAAGCGAGAAAAAAGTAGACAAATGACCGTCAACATCTCATCAATACATCAGACTCATCTCAAGGAAACTTGACTCAACTCAAGGACTTATGCCCATTTAGGACAAGGATAAAGAGTAGGTAATAGAACATTAACATCCATCAGACTCATACCATCACATCAATATCGTCTTACTATCAACGTAGGACCTAACTGGGGGTTTCTCTAACCGACAACCATCACCTATGAGTCGGTGATGACACAATGGAGCGATGTCGTTACCACATCCATCCAGTACCCTGCCCGGGTAAAAGACATCACCATCAGTGGATCCACAAGAAAAAATATCAGTCCTCTTTTGGGACAAGAAAACATCCACATTGCGGTTCGATCCTCTCTCCTACGCGGGCCACATAGTTAATGATTTTGAGTGGGACTCACTCTCATCCATTTCGGTGCTCAATACTCCTCCCAGAACTCGACATGCTCATAAAACATTATCATCATCGGTCCCCGAGGGGCATAGTACATCAACATCAACAACATCACTGTCAGTCCCATAGGGACAATATATCAACATCAACTCATCAATATCAACATCAACATTGTGGACTCAAAATATTCTTTTAGAATTTAGTTTTAAGTTTTAAGACTCATGAACATCACTCTCGTCAACATCATCATCAAGACTCTCATCAATTTAGACCACAATCACAACATCACAAACATCATCATCGAGGCTCTAGACTCATCCGCTAAGCTCATTCTTGCATTCTTTAGTACAATAGACATAAAATTTTGTAAAATCATTCATGAAAACAAGTTATGCAGTAAAATAGTTTATGATGATAATCAATTTAAGAAAAATACATGTATTAAGAAGAATCTCAATAGAATACTCAAGGATTTTCACATATGTCTCATCATCTTCTATCATAGACTCAATTTACTCAAAGGGGGCACATGGAAGACCAATCCTACGCTTTAGGTTAGCCTTACATACCTGGGATGATTGCTATCAACACAAATCCCTTGGAACTTCTTCTCAACTCCTCAATCTCGACTCTCCTCTACTCTTCTCAAGCCCTAGCGTATTACCGTTGTTAGGAAGAGGATTTAGAATGGGGTTTTAGACACTTTCTTCGTTAAAATGACTTATATTGGTCATGCATGGGTTTTAAAAGATGTTAGGAATGGACCAGAATGCCCCTCAAATTTTAAGAAATTTTCCAGCTGCGAAATAACCTAGTCCGATGCGGACTGGTCGCATACAACTCATTTTTGGCAAAAATCTTCCTGAAAGAGTTTTCTCAACTGTTGAAAATTTGTGGAAAAACATAAGTCACCCTTCGCGATGTGTCCGCGACGCGGCTCTATCTACTATTTTGCATCCCTGAACAAAAAATTATCTTTTGACTCGTTCACTCTAAAAATCGACCAAAACCCTTCCTACACTCAATTTATTGCATTGATCACAAATTCAGCCTCGGATTTGCCATCCGAGCATCGAAAGATGCGTTATGCGCATCTCTCTTATCTAGGAGTATTTTGATAATTTTACCAGGTGTTACATCAACTCTTGGGAGCACTTCTCACATTTCTTAGATCACTGAAACTTGACCTTTTTCTGGGTCAGCTTGGTCAATGGTGCAGATAGGGAAGAGAATCTGTCAACAAATCTGCGGTAGTAGCCTGCCAACCCCAAGAAACGCTTTGTCTGTTGGAGAGGTTGGTCTTGGCCAGTTCTTAACCGCTTCATTCTTCTGGATATCTACTCGAATTCCGTGCCAAAACTCACACTTTAAGAACTTCGCATACAATTCATGGTCCTTAAAAGTCTGAAGGACAATTCTAGGGTGTTTGGCATGCTCCTCCCCATTCTTCGAATACACCAAATATCATCAATGAACATGATTACAAACATGTCAAGGTAGGGTCTGAACACCCTATTCATCAAGTCCATGAAAGCCGCAGTGTGTTCGTCAACCCAAAGGACATGACCAAGAACTTAAAGTGGCCATATCTAGTCCTGAAAGCTGTCTTTGGAACGTAATATTCTCTCACTTTCAACTGGTGGTAACCCAAGCTGAGGTCTATCTTTGAAAAGCATAAGGCACCATAAAGTTGGTCAAAGAGATTATCTATCCTCGGAAGAGGATATTTATTCTTGATCGCGACCTTGTTCAATTGCCTATAGTCTATGCACATCCTGAGAGACCCATCCCTCTTCCGTACAAACAGAACGGGAGCACCCCAAGGAGAAACATGTGGTTTAATAAAGCCCTTCTCTAACAAATCCTTCAACCGCTCTTTCAACTCTTTCAACTTAGCGGGGGCCATTCTATATGGGGGAATCGAAATAGGCTGCATGTTGGGAAGAACATCAATCCCGAAGTCGATCTTCCTATCAGGAGGGACTACAGGTAAACCCTCAGGGAACTCATTCACAAGAGAAACTAACTCAAGAGTAAGAGACTCATATCATCAGATTTAACTCGCACGAGGTGGTAAATACAACCTTTAGAATTTAGCTTTCTAGCCCTCAGGTAGGAAATAAACTTATCCTTGGGTGTAACAGTACTTCCCTTCCACTCTAGGACTGGTTCATTGGGAAATTGGAATTTGACAACTCAGGTCCTACAATTTTATAGAGGCATAGCAGGCATGGAGCCAATCCATACCAAGGATTACGTCAAAAGTCAACCATCTCCAACTCTACTAAGTCAGCCAAAGTATCCCTATGATAGATGGATACTACACAATCACTATAGACCCTCTCAGCTAGGATAGACTTATCAGCGAGAGTAGAAACAATATAAGGCTCAAGAAAACACTTTGGAAAACTCTCGAATTTATTGGCCACATAGGGAGTCATAAAAGATAAAGTGGCACCCGGGTCAAGTAATGCATAACAATTATGAGAAAAGACTTGGAGCATACCCGTAATAACATCTGGTGCAACCTCTTGGTCTTGTCGATTACCCGTCGCATACAGATGGTTCGTCCCACCTCCTGCACTCGCAATAGTAGCCTTCTGATGACTGGCCCCTGGGGGCGCTGTAGAAGACTGAGCGTTGTTACTCCCATCACCCCATCTCCTCATCGGACACTCACCCTGAAAATGGCCATGTTGTCCACATGGATAATAAGCATTTGTGCCCTCACGGCATGCACCAATGTGAAGTTTTCCGCATCTGCCACAAGGTGGCTTTCCTCTTGGGCCTTGGGTCACTCTAGCTTGGGATTGAGGACCCTGAGCTCTGAAATTCTGGTGACTATAAGATTTCTGCTTACACCTATTTTGCTAAACAAGGGCACTTGCCACCGAGGGTGCATAGCTAGAAGACCTCTTCTGAAGATAAGTTTTATCACCCTTATGCTGCTTATGTTGGCTAGGCTCATGCCCTGCCGATTTGGCCTTCTTACTCTGCTGATCTTCTCTGTCCTCTTCTTGTCCTCCTCAGTTCACTAGGCATAAACCGTAAGTCTAAAAATGTCCATGCCTGGAATCAGCAATGCAGCCTCACACTCCCTCTTTACATGCCTGCCTAATCCAAACACGAACTCATCTCTGAGGCATATCGAGACAACTGAATGAACTTGAGGTTGTACTCCTTGACAATCATCCCCTCTTACTTCAGGTTCATGAACTCCTCAACCTTCGCCTCCTTCAACTCCTAGGGAAAGAAGTGATCGAGGAAAGCATTCTCAAACTCCTTCCACTCAGCAGGTTCAGCATCCTCACCTCTACCGTCTTCCCATTGGTTATAGCAGACATTAGCAATATCCTTAAGCTGATATGAGACAAGCTCAACTCCCTCAATATCATTCGCATGCATAGCCCTAAAAATCTTGCACATCTTATCAATAAAGTTTAGCGGGTCTTCCTCAACCTTAGACCCCATACAGACTGGCGGGTTCATCCTCAAGAAATCTCTGAGCCTGGTTACACCTGTAGGCTCTTGGGAGCCAGAGCTAGGGGACTGGGGACCTCGGCTATTACTCTGGGAGGCCACTAAGTGAGTGAGCATAGCAATGGCTCCCCTGATGTCTGCTTCTGAAGTAGAGGCTGACTGAGCAAGTGGTGCCTGTGCAATCTCAGTAGCTCTAGCAGGTCGACCCCGTCTCCTCATCTCAGGCTGGGTAGGGACCTTTGGTGGGGAATTTTCAGCGTTTGGAGCTGAGGCATCTCTCTGGGCAGCAGTGCATTTAAGAGGCGTGATCTGCAAACATGCAACACACGAATTAGAAGAGAGTTTCATAGAGACAAACTCTATCTCACGAACTCAGAATGTCAAAGAAGTGTAACCATTTCTAATATCCTATAGCATCCTGTTTATGAAATGTGGTGCACTACACATGCATAAACAAGACTCTACTAGACACGGCTTCATAGACTCCTTAGGACTCTTGAACTCTATGCTCTGATACCAAGTTTGTCACGCCCCGGGAGGGTACCCTAGGCGTGGCTGGCACCCAGATACTCTTGCTAGTCCCCAAGCGAACCAGTCAATCTCAGGAAAGTCATCCAACATCAAGCATAACAGAAAGAATATAATAAGGTAGTGAGCTACATCAATAAGAAGGGCCAATGGCCAATAAACTCTGTCTCAACATCGATGATAAGTAAATCGTATTACTAACTCAACTCTAAGAGGGAAAGACCTCACATCAAATCTCAACTCATGTCTTTGAATCCTCTAACTGAACTAGACAATCCAAGAGGGTACCATGACAAGCCATGGCTACCCAACTCAATAAACAAAATAACAAATAAAGAAAAAGGGCTCCTCCGGATAGCAAAGAGGGCTCACCAATGACTGAACTAAGAATATACAAACCTCGACGATGTGTCTGCTGAAGTCCTCTAACTCCTGTATCTGCATCAATGATGCAGTGCCGAGTGGCGTCAGTACGTGGAATGTATGATATGTAAGATGTCTGAATATAATAATACAGATAGAACCGTATAGGGATAACATCAACTTAACATCATAGTCTGTCAGAATGTCAAATGTCCATCTAAAGCAAGAAAAAGAGTAGACAAATGACTGTAAACATCTCATCAATACATCAGACTCATTTCAAGGAAACTCGACTCAATTCAAGGACTCATGCCCCTTTAGGACAAGGATAAAGAGTAGGTAATAAAACATCAACATCCATCAAGGCTCATACCATCACATCAACATCGGAGCACTATCAATGTAGGACATAACTGAGAGTTTCTCTAACTGACAACCATCACA
Organism: Solanum rostratum; assembly: GCA_029948455.1. NCBI lineage: Eukaryota > Viridiplantae > Streptophyta > Magnoliopsida > Solanales > Solanaceae > Solanum > Solanum rostratum. The sequence continues at coordinate 16,558,935 of CM057046.1, read as the reverse complement.
TATGAGCCGATGATGATACAACGAAGTGATGTCGTTTCCATATCCATCCGGTACCTTGCTCGGGGTAAAGGACATTACCATAAGTGGATCCACAAATAAAAACATCAGTCCTCTTTTGGGACAAGGAAACATCTGCACTGTGGTTCGATCATCTCTCCTACGCAAGCCACGTAGTTAATGAGTTCGAGAAGGACTCACCCTCACTTACTTCGGTGCTCAATACTCCTCCCAGAACTCGACATGCTCATAAATCATCATCATCATCGGTCCCCTAGGAACATAGTATATTAACATCATCATCATCGGCCCCATAGGGACATAGTATGTCAACATCAACATTGTCATCAAAATTAACTCATCAATATCAACATCAACATCGTGGACTCGAAAAATTCTTTTAGAATTTAGTTTCAAGTTTTAAGACTCATGAACATCACTCTTATCAACATTATCATCCAGACTCTCATCAACTTAGAGCACAATCACAATATCACAAACATCATCATCGTAGAGGCTCTAGACTCATCCCCTAAGCTCATTCTTGCATTCTTTAGTACAAAAGACATAGAATTTTGTAAAATCATTCATGAAAACAAGTTATGTAGTAAAATAGTTTTTGATGATCATCAATTATTTAAGAAAAATACACGAATTAAGAAGAATCTCAATAGAATACTCAAGGATTTTCACATATAACTCATCATCTTCAATCATAGACTCAATTTACTCAAAGGAGGCACAAGGAAGAACAATCCCATGCTTTAGGTTAGCCTTAGATACCTCGGATGTTAGGAATGGACCAGAATGCCCCTCGTATTTTTAAAAATTTTCCAGCTGTGAAATAACGCAGTCCGTGACGTGGACTAGTCGCGTACAACTCATTTTTGGAAAAATTCTTTCTGAACGAGTTTTCTCAACCCCGTCGAAAATTTATGGAAAAATATAAGTCACCCTTCGCAATGGGTTCGCGACGCGGTTCTGTCGCGCACCTCCACTATTTTGTGCCTCGGAATGAAAAATTATCTATTGACTCGGTCGCCCTAAAACATCGACCAAGACCCTTCCCGCACTCAATTTATCACGCTGATCACAAATCTGGCCTTGGATTCGCCATCCGAGCATCGGAAGATGAGTTATGCAGTCCTCTCTCCTCTCTCCTCTAGGGGTATTTTGGTAATTTTACCTGGCATTACACTCCACCCACGAAATTATCTATATCTATATATATACTAAAAGCGTGAAGGCCCTTAGAAATGTTATTTGAACTTTTTACCCTTCATTAGAATACTCAACTTTAGATAAAATTGTCGTTTCACTATTTTTCTTTATTTATTATTTTATCTTTTATTTATTTATTTTCGAGATTCACTTCTGGATTATAATTTCTTTATATTTAGAATTCACTTTTGATTTAGGACTACTCTACATAAGTAATTGTCTAGGCTATGAAGAAAAGGAAAGAAAAATATATTATTATTATTCTAATATTTAAGACTTTGAAATTAATTAAATTTTGGTTATCAAATATTTTGCAATAAAAGTATGTAATATAACAAATATAAAAAGGAAAATTTTTAGTAAAATTACATTGGTAATATTAGACTATTCCTTTAAAATTTAGGAGTCTTTTTTCCATATAAAATTTTAATCAATTAATTATTTAACATATAATAATTCAATTCCAAATTATTACTTTATATATTCATAAACTATTAACATATCTATATTATAAGTAATTAAATTGATTTTTTCATCCTTGCTAGTACACAATAGATTAAACTATTGTATTAAACTAATAATATTTATTTTATTTTGTTTACATAAATATCGTATTTATTTTAACAAGTACTATTTATATATAATTTTTAAATTGACATGACTAATACGTGCAAAACATGTACACTTAACTATGAAATATGAATATTTAGCACTAGACCAACAAAGTAAGACTAGGCATAACACATTTTAATTAATTTATTTTATCCTTAAATAAAGTTTACTTTCTCCTATATTTACCCAACAAGAGGATGTGAAGAAAAGTAAAAAAAAGATGTATGGTTATAGACCTGCTTTCAATTATTTCCAATTAAATGTTTGTTACTCCAACAACAGAAACCATTAGTAAGGAATATTTTTTTTAAGATTATCTTTTAGTTCGTGGGATTATATGATTTTCTTTTAGTTGCTAAGAATCATATATGCCTCACTTTTTAGTTCTTGGGATAGTGTTTCCTTCAAGGTTCCATTTTGTGAGTCGATCGATACAAACTCCGTTCTGCCGTTCGCTGATAATCCTTCGTAGAATCACCCGCGTAATTTTCTGTCTCTCCAAGACATCCATTTTGGAATTCATCGTGATATTTTTCAGAAACTAAGAACTACCCTTCTCTGGGAGCAAGAAATCCAAAAAAGACTTGAGTCTATTTTGTATCACAAATTGAATTACAGATCTTGATCGGTCAAGATTGCGCCGCTCTCGTTGAGGTCTACGCTCCTTGGATTTCTACTAATAAAGGATACAGAATTATGATTGTTCACTTAAATCGTCGCCGAGCGATGACGAAGCTGACGTGAGATACATTCTTTTCGGCAAAAATTTCCTTTCTCCGGCAAAATCAGAAAACCAGATCTATCGATCTAGGGTTTTCCGGCAAACTTTGCATCTCGCCGATGATCTCTCTCCCAGCGAAATCAGATTTGTCGTGAGATTCCAGCAACCAGTAAGCAGGCCCTCCAGCGAGGACTAGTTTTCCAGCGACATCATCTCTGGCAATTTCAAGATTCTGGTCAGGCAACTGCACGTTCCTACGACGAGTTCAACAGTAAATTTGTCGGTTAGATTAATCAGGTGACATCCTTCATTTTCTCTTTCCTTCTTGTTCACTTTCTGTGTACATTTTTTTTATTTCCTTTTTTCAGTCAGATTTTCTGTTCTCTCCTGTTTTGGCATTATTTCCCGTCTATGTATTTCTCTTTTCTTGTGTTCAATTTCTTGTTTCGGTCAACTTCTCTGCTCTCTTGTTTTGGCAGTTAAGGTTCTGATTCTTTGCTCATTGTTATGTTCTATATACAGTTTGTGCTTTCTGTTGTCTATTTGGTGTAGAAGTTATTTGGTAGGGAGTATTTTAGGTGCTCTATGTTTACTTTGATTGTTCTACATACCTTTGGTTATCCGGTTAGTATACCTTTATCTATTGTTTTATAGTATAGTTGGTATCTTTTACTTGTTTATTATACTGTGTTGGGCTGCATAGTTTATTGGCGTCTGGATCGAATGATAGACTAGGGTCATGTCGTCGGTTGGGGTTGGGGTCGGGGATAAGAGGCAGGGGTGGGGAGAGGGTCACGGGCTTTTGTAAGTTAAGGATAGCATCGTGAAATATATGATCTTTAACTGGAAAATCCATAGAGCTAGTAAAATAAGAGGAGGCAAAATTAATATAACATATCTTCAGGTGACCAGGTCGGCAGGCACCAATGCTCGGGACGTGGATGGGTTTAAGTTATGGTACTCGAGTGGTTCTAGGGATAGAAATGGTGCAGGTATCCTAGTAGCCGAGGACCTTAGGGATTATGTGGTTGAGGTTAGGAGGGTTAACGATAGGATGATGCTTATCAAACTCGTGGTTAGTAGGCACGTAGTGAACGTCGTTAGTGCTTATGCGCCCAACGCAGGCCTAGATGAGGAAGTTAAAAGGCTCTTTTGGGAAGATCTGGATGAGGTTGTGCAAGGCATACCGGGGAAAGAAAAAATCTTCATGGAGGGCGAATTTAATGGGCATATCAGGGCAACTAGTAGCGGGTTTGAGGATGTACATGGAGGTTTGGTTTTGGGGAAAGGAATGGAGGGGGGACTTCTTTCTTGGATTTTGCCAAAGCCTTTGAGTTTGTTATTGCTAACTCATGCTTCCCGAAGAGGGTAAACCACTTGATTACCTTCCGTAATACGGTAGCTATGACTCAGATAGATTACCTGCTTCTATGGAAGGGCGATAAAAGTCTATGTAAGAATTTCAAGGTTATTCCGAGTGAAAATATTTCCACTCAACATAGACTTCTATTGATGGATTTAGAGATCAAGAGAGAAAAGAAGAAGAAGGTTATTTATGTCCAACCGAGGATTAGATGGGGATGCCTTACTCCTGCCCTTTCCCAAGAGATGGAAGACAAGTTGAGAGGCTTAGAGGCAGGGAGTAGTGGCGGAAATGTGAACAATATGTGGGACACTATTGTTGGTTGCATTAGAAAGGTACCTGCAGAGCTTCTAAGGGTTTCGAGAGGGGCCTTGTTTGGACGTCAAGGCGACTGGTGGTGGAATGAGGAAGTTCAGGCCAAAGTGAAATATAAGAAGGTTGCTTACACGAATTGGCTGGAGTGTAGGGATGAAGATGAAAAGAGAATGCTTAAGGATACATATAAGACAGCTAAGCCAGAAGCAAAGATAACGGTGACGGGTGCTAATATAGAAGCTTTTGAGCGCTTATATGAGGAGCTAAGTGATATAGGCAGGGACAAGAGATTGTATAGGCTCACTAAAGAGATAGAAAGGAAAGCTCGCGACCTGGACCAAGTAAAGTGCATCAAGGATGAAAAATGCAAACAATGTTAAAAAAATAAGTTAAAGTAAATAAAACTAATATTATATCATCTTATATATAACTTGAATTCATTAAACGTTGCTTGACAAATATTATTTGGAATCCCCCCCCCCCCCCCCCAAGAGTGATATGCCTCCGTGTATAACCTCCTAATATTCTCCTTTAGAGCATTCACAACCTATTTTGAAGGATGCCACCTGCAAGACACATAATAAACATGTTATTAGTTCATCTATAATTTGTTAAGATAGTAAAAATAAATTAATAAAAATACAAACTTACGATGTTCCATCAGACTCTATCATGACTCTCCCACATTTGTCCCTCTGTCTAGGAGCTAAGTCAGGGACAAATAAGTAGTGTTTCAATACATGGAGAGACAATTTAAAGTTCCAAATTAAATCTAAGTTCAAGTTAAACACTACTAAAGTTAAACGTAACAAATCCTAAGGTTCAAGTTCTACATTATATGCAAGTTCAAAGTTCACAAATGATGTTCAAGTTCTAAAATCCTAAATTAAAGTTGTAATGGAATTAAATCTAAGTTCTACTTTAATAAAAAATCATAATTAAAGTTCAAATTTATATTACATTCAACTTCGAAGTTCACAACTTTTGGACTTTGAGAAAAGTGCACTTTCTTGGGCTTGGAAGATGCAACTCGAATGACTTTGGTAACGTGCACTGCCTTCCGCTTTTTTGGTGGAGGCAGAGATGATGTAGACTAAAGGTGCTTGTACTTTCTCAGCAAATGAACAGATGGTTCGGAGATGACATCCTCGAATCCAGTCATCTCTCAAATTTTCACATTACTGTACTGATGGAAAGATGCACTTTGAATACTGGATGAAGAAGGTTCATAAGTTAATAGATTAGTGATGGCTGACAAATCCAATGTTGTCAGTTCTTCGTCTGTTGGGACTATATTGGAGCAATCAACCTAAAAATATATGGGATTTTTGTAAAATTTTTTATATGGTAGGAAATATTGAAGATTTTCATAAAATAAGTTGTGTGGTTGTGTAATTTTTAGAAGAAAATATAATAGACATAAGGTATATATGAATTACCTTTTAAGGATCACTGATGGAATAAACTTTTATACTTCTTGGTATTCCTTCGGTAATATGGTAGTTTCCACCATTCTCATCTTTTGTGAAAAGTCTTAAGCCATAATTGGTGTCATTTTCATTTATAACACACTTGGAATTATTCGAAAGATTATCTTCACCTATGACTTTGTTGAGCTTAGGCACACCTGAAATATAATGCATAACATAATGAGAAGGTATAAAACACATAGAACAAAATTATAAGTTCAAAAAATTATATTCGAGTTGAAATCTTATTTTGGAATGAACCTTAGGATACTACAACTCTGTCATATGTAATTTAGGTTCAAATTTTCTATCCAAGGGTAAAAAGGTTGTTCCTTTTTCATGGATTGGAGGGATAATGAAAAGGAACAACTTTTTTTTCCCTTGGATGGAAAATCTGAACCTAAATGACATATGACAGAGCTGTAGTACCCTAAGGTGCATTCCAAAATGAGATTTCAACTCGAATATAATTTTTTGAACTTATAATTTTGTTCTATGTATTTTATACCTTCTCATTATATTATGCATTATATTTCAGGTGTGCCTAAGCTCAACAAAGTCATAGGTGAAGATAATCCTTCGAATAGTTCTAACTGTGTTATAAATGAAAATGACACCAATTATGGTTCTAGACTTTTGACAAAAGACGAAAAAAATGATGGAAAATACCATATCACCGAAGGAATACCGAAAGTATAAAAGTTTCCATCAGTTTGATCTTTATAAGGTAATTCATATGTACCTTATGTCTATTATATTTTCTTCTAATAGTTACTCAACTACACAACTTATTTTATCAAAATTTTCAATATTTCCTACCATATAAAAAATTACAAAAATTTCATATTTTTTTTAGGTTGATTTCTCCAATTTAGTCCCAACTGCCGAAGAACTGAAAACAATGGATTTGCCAGCCATCACTGATCTACCAGCTTATGAACCTTCTTTGTCTGGTATTCAAAGTGCATCTTCCCATCAACACAGTAATGTGAAAATTTGAGAGCCGATTGGATTCGAGGATTTCACCTCTAAACCATCTGTTCATTTGCTGAGAAAATCCAAGCACCTTAAGTCTACATCATCTTTGCCTCCAACAAAAAAGCTAAGGCAGTGCAGGTTACCAAAGTCATTCTAGTTGCATCTTTCAAGCCCAAAAAATTAGTGCACTTTTCTCAAAATTCAAAAGTTGTGAACTTTGAAGTTGAATGTAATATAAAATTTGAACTTTAATTATCATTTCTTAAGTTTGAACTTTAGGATTTTTTATTTAAGTAGAACTTAGATTTAATTTAATTAGAACTTGAATTTAGGATTTTAGAACTTGATTTTTATTTGTGAACTTTGAACTTGTATATAATGTAGAACTTGAACTTTAGGATTTGTAAAGTTTAACTTTAGTAGTGTTTAACTTGAACTTAGATTTAATTTGGAACTTTAGTAGTGGTGATCAAATTCAAACATTTAAAGTATTATTAATAAGATGATTTGATAAGTAAATATTTTATTAACATTTCCTCCGAGGAGTGCAAAATGCAAGCTAGACAAACAAAGAAGAACGAAGGAAGTAATTTGAAACATCTGTTCATAGAGGGAAAAGATGAAGATTATCACGTGCAACAAGGAAAACAAGAGAGTTGAATGAATACTTCAAACACCATTGACCTCACCATATGGGTAAGTTTCATATCTTCTTTTTATCTAAAAGGTCACCATTTTAGTAATTTTCATATCTTCTATTTATATAATAATTTTCTTTTCTTGCTTTATTTTTAATTTAGGGATCATCTCTTATAAGGACCCGGATTTTTGAATGACTTTATCGGACTTTATAATGTCGCCCCATGAGAAAAATTGATCAAGTGTCACTTCATGGAGGCCCACACGACTCGTGTGAGGTAGCACAGACCATGTGGCCTCGAGTGAAGAGGTACTTGTCCTTATTTTTGATTATGGGGACTTGACAGGGATTTTCGGGCTAAGGCACATCACACCAGAACTCCACACAGACCGTATGATGCTTCACGGGCCGTGTGGTGAGCCATGTGATGGCCTTGCACCTAGAAAACCAAGATCAAGGCCAAGTGTGGTCACACGGCCACCCACACGATCCGTGTTGTGTGTCACGGGCCTTGTGGCCCACCGTATGGCTCATGACGCAAAATTCTTCTAAGTATGGAATCACCATCTCGTAACTTTGCATGGTAGAATTTTTCTAAGTATCATTTCACGATCCTTGACACGACGCGTGTAGTGTCACACGGTCTGTGTGACCATCCGTGTGAACTTCCTCCGCATCAAAAATTCTAAGTTTGGGATCTTCAAGCTCAAGCTAAGTTTCACTTTCACTTCTTCAATTCAAGCTTATTTATGTTGATTAAGGCCATCATAAGTCTCCTACATCAAGTCAAGTTCAAAAGAATTTCATTGGCTAAGTTTTTCACAAGTACTGATAAAAGGATCAACTTTAAATGGTCATATCTCTTAGCACAAAAAGAACTGGATGTCCCACAACCTATCAAATTGAAGCTCTTTGAATTATCGTTCCAACACATCTAGTCTCACCTCATTCCGAGTTCAGAGCAAGAAGTTATGTCCTTTTTCGTAAAACCTGTCTAGGCTAGACGGAGGCCTTCACGGACCGTGAAGAGCTTCACGAGTCGTGAAGCCAACTGTGTGAACTTCGGTTGAAAATTTAAGGGGGCGTTTTATTAAGGTATTTTTGATATTTTGACCCCCCAAGGCTTTTAAGACCTTTTAAACCCCCTTTTACATCCCTAAACTTCTCCTACACTAATTCTAAACCCTCATTCAAGACTAACACTTAGTTTCTGGAATTAGACTCTCAAAATTCACTCCAAGTCTCACCTTTAAGATTCAAGCTAGGATTGAATTGGGTTTCAACTTCAAGCTAAATTCTTCTTGAAGAGACAAAGTCTTCTCAATTGAATTGTGAGATTGATTCTTGGTCCCTTTCAACCAAGAAGAGACAAAGTCTTCTCAATTGATTTCCATGGAATTTTGCCTACTTTAAATATGAATTTTGAGAATTATTGTTTAACAAATTTAATTGATGCATGAACTGTATTTTATTCATGATTTTATGTTACTTTAAGCCCTATTGTGATGATTTACATTGAAGTTATGATATATGTCCCCTTTAAAGCTTGATTTATGCATGAGTGATTTATATTATGATTTAAATGTGGATTTAATTATGGATTCACTTAAATCTCGTATTATATTATGGATTTTAGATTGAATCTCAATTACCCATGGTAATCCCACATCATTCATGGCATAGACATTTACGAACATTGGATTTTATGGAAATTATGAAGTGGGTTAAACCTAATTGTGTTTTATGATATAATTTTGATAAGGTATTGGTTATGATAAGAATGTGATCACATAAATGTCTATTGTAATGGATCTTTGAGTATTTTGGGTGCTTGCACCATATCAACATGAGCATGAGTTATTTCTATGTACAAGTATCATGATTATGAATTATGGTTTGACTTTTGAGCCTAAATGTGCATTGAACAGATTTGAAATGGCTTTTGTATCTTTTGAAAGCATATATATGTATAAGTATTCTTGTGGGATGTTTTGACTTAGCACCAATAGATTGGGGCGTCAGGGCTATCCCCAAGGGTCCTCTCCCTTTCCTAGAACTATGTTCCAATATAGGAATGGAAGCCATTACCAAAAAGACCGGGTCGTAAGGAAGGTGACCATCCACCGAAAAGACGAGGTCGTAAGGTGTGATGTAGATACCTTTGGCAAGTAATCATCTCCTACCGATGGGAGGTCTTTATCAGACTAATTCATGTAATAGTTCACATGAGGTTGATTTGTCGGTTATGGTCCATCCCCACTATATATGAGCTTTATGGCATTACATGCATCATGGACCTCATGGCATATTGTATACTACTCTTCTTTTGATAGATGACTCTTTTTATGTTGTGTGCCCTTGTCATCTAACATTGAACACAGATTCGGTAAGTCATACGCATTGCATGCTCGCATACTTAGTACATTCAAACGTACTAACACATACGTTTTCCTACATGATCACACCATGTAGGGACCGAGGAGTACTTCTATCCGCCGCAACGATGTTTAGCTCGAATCTCAAGTTTGCTTGTCGTGGTGAGTCCTATCTTCCAAGGATAAGCCACCTATCCTCTACCTATGGTGCTTTTGTTAGGTTATTTATAATTGAGGGGGAGCCCAGGGAATGTCTTAGCCCTCGCCCAATCTTATGAATACAGGCATTGTTGGACATCTTGTAAACTCCTTTACGTTTATATGCTAAGTGTTATGTTGGAGATTATGTTATGGCTTGGTTACCCATTAAGTATTGTTATGGGTTGTGGTTATGAGTCTTATGACTTGATGGTATGATATGATGCGAAAGATCCTAAGTCTCGACTTGCCCCCATAGCGTGAGTCATACTTACCCGTCCCTTAATCTTTATGTGCTACGTACTATGTGAATCCATGTTAATCCCCTTTCCCTAAGGTATCCCCATAGCGTGAGTCTTACTTTCCCGTCCCTTAGAACTATGTTTTTATAATTTGAGTAAGTTTCCGAACCGACGATGTGAATTTAGATACTTTGAGGCTTGTTTAGGGACTCTCGGGTCCCTATTCGCCATGTTACTCCTAGACCCTAGATCTGGGTCGTGACATATTTGTAGCCATGTGAAGGTTATATACACATTTCATTTAAAAACCTAATGGGCTAGAAAGATATGGGCCCGAATTGTGGGCCAATTGGACACAAGCGTATAATTATGTTTGAACAAGAAAAATGAATTATTATCCTACATTAAAATTTAAAATTACAATAATTAAAAATAAAAGCAATTATCAAAAATTAATCTAAAATCGCCCAAAATAGTATTTTAAACTATTTTAAAATATAAACATAAAAAGTAATACCCCTATTTTGAAAAATCAAGGAATACCTTTATTTTGAAAAATATGACATAAATGCAATAAACTTTTGGCGGGTGATTCCACTCAAGGCACATCTGAGTAACTGAGTTCAAGGAAACATATCAAAACCCAGAAACTTTTCATTGTGAAAAAACTTTGAAGCATATAGGTTAGCCATTTGAATATTCATGTCTTGGATACATAACTATCTCATCTCTATGTGAATATCCATTTAATCTTCTCGCATAGGGATGAAGACCGTCTTGATCTTTTTAGACAACATTATTGTGTTCTAAAACTGAGATTTTCCTCTGTGATCATTGTTTTGAGGTTTTTCTATGAAAGCTACTTTTCTCTTTGCATATTCTAGCAAAGCCAAGATTCGCATTTCATATTGTTGATTGCCATTCCACTTCTTCCAATTGTCACGACTCGGGGTTAGGGCCTAGGTGTGACATAGCGAATGGGGCCTATAGAGTTCCCAAACAAGCCTCAAGTATCTATAACCACATCATCGGTTCGAGAATAGCATTCAAACACATATACTTATATAGTCAAATCAGAATTTCTCAGATTCATTCCAAAAAAACGAAAGCAATACACTAATCATAGCAAACAGATTTAAGAAGAGTTTACATAGTGCCCAACAAATGGCTCCAGCTAAAGCAATGGGGCCAGGACAAGTTCTGGGCTCACCCTCAATAAAGAAGAACATTCTGTCATAACAATAAAAAAAGATAGTTGGCTGATCAGCCTCGGAAGACGGGACTCACCACAGCAAACTCCGGGAATGGGCTATTCGTCAACCTGTGGATAATCACGGTGCTCGGCCCCTACATGGTAAAATCATATAGGAATAAAGTATGCGTCAGTACATTTGAATATACTAAGTATGCGGGCATGCAATGCATATGACTTAGCAACTCTGCATTTCAATGTTAAATGACAAAGGCACATACTATAGATATATATACGAGATGCCATGAAATTCATGATGCGTGAAATGCAATAATGCTCATATATAGTGGGGATGGACTATAACCGACAAATCAAATCCATGCGACCTATTACATGAATTAGTCCGATAAAGACCTCCCATCTGTAGGTGAAGATTACTTGCCAAAGGTAATCTACATCACACCTTACGAAAATCACCATTTCGGTGGATGGTCACCTTCCTTATGGAACTCACCATTTCAGAAGGACTTTTCAGCATCTTTCTTTACATTTCATATTAGATTTTCATATATGTATAACCATTGCTTTGGACCCGGTCATTTTAGTAATGACTTACATTCCTATATTGACACATAGTTCAAGGAAAGGGAAAGAGCCCTTGAGGATAGCCCTAACACCCCAAATCCATCGGTGCTAAGTCAACAACATCCCACTTGAATACTTATACATATACATGCTTTCAAGAATTTACAAAGTTCATTTCAAACCATCCAATACACATTTAGGCTCAAATGCCAAATCATAGTTCATACTTGTGATGCTCATGCAGGGAATAGCTCATTCACATATACAGAATAGTGCAAGCACCCAGAATGCTCAAAGATCCAGAATCATAGACATACCGGTGATCACCTTTTTGTCATAGCCAATATTTTATCAAAATCATATCATAATCATTTCAGAAAACATAGTTGGGCTTAACCCACTTCATAATTTTCATGTATCAATGTTCATGAATGCAATGCAATGCATGATATAAGGATAACATGGGTAACTTAGATTCACGTTAAAATCGACCATAAAAATGAACTTGAGGAAATCCATAATTGAAAACCACATGTAAATAGTAATATAGATCATCCATGCATAAAACAACTTTAAAAGGGGACATGCATGTTCATACTTCATAACTCAATGTAAATCATCTTAATAGTGAACAAAGTGAATAGAAATCATAGGTAAAATACAACTCATGCATCAATTAGATTTAATAAATTCAAATAATGAAATCTTAATTTTAAAGTAACTAAAATTCATGAAATAGAATGAAAGATTTTTGGGTCTTCTTAGTTGAAAGGGACCAAGAATCAATCCCACATGCCTTGATTGAGGAGCTATATTTGACGAATAAATTAGGCTTGAATTGGACTCCAATAGAACCCTAACTTTGATCCTAAAGAGGAGTGTAGAGAGGAATAAGGAGGTGATCTTGTGAAGGGTAGAAGGTTTTAGGAGAATGAATTAAGAGGGGAGGGATATCAGCTGAATTAGGGGTTTAGGATAGGTAAAAAGTCACAATTCATAATTAAAATAAACTGGAATTACATAAATACCATTAATTAAATGGACCTAAATTGGGACCGTCAGGTCCACACGGATGACTACATGGTCCGTGAAATGTCACACGGACCGTGAATAGTGGCCATGGTCCTATACTTAGAACTTGCAGAGGGAAGATATCGCGGAGCTAAGTGGTACTACTCGAACGACTGCATGGTTCGCCAGACTCCATACGGGTCGTGACATCGATTGTGTAACTGTATTTGAAACAATTTTTGCGCGACAAAGTTATGAGACGGTACTACCATACTTAGAATATTTTTTATGCAGTGAGTCATGGCCACACGAATCATGTCGCATCACACGGACCGTGTGAGTGGCCGTGTGCCCTCACTTGGCCAAAAATCCCTTTGTCTCACATTTGTCCCAATCGTGAACTAGACCAAGTGCCTCTTCACGGGAGGCCTCACAGTCTATGTGGCTTCACACGGCCCGTGTAGGCCCCTTCGTGGAGTGATGCCTGGTAGTTCACTTGGGAAAATTCTAAGATGTTTGGGGCAATGCCACTTGAAAAATCCGGGTCCTTACATCATCTCCCCCTTGGGAATATTCGTCTCCAAATGTGCTAGAATAAGGCTTGAAAGGCTTGACTTAGAGTATAAAATACCCAACACAAGATACAATGCATAGTTCATTATTGAAAAAAATCGTATCAAAAGTATCATTCAAAATCATTATTCAAAACCTTTAAGTTCATATTAAAATCGTAATTAAGTCACTCAAAACATTATAAAAATTCTTTTTCGTGCGTATCTATGCATGTCATGTCATGAGACTCAAGAGGGCAAGAAATGGCACCATTAGATAAGAAAGAATCCTAATACCTTAGGCTTGAGTAGATTGGAAAAGATGAGGGTATTGCTTCACCATGTCAAGCTCCGCCTCCCAAGTAGCACTCTCCACATGTTGATTCCTCCAAAGCACCTTCACCGAAGCTATGTCCTTGTTACGAAGCCGCTTTACTTGCCTATCCAAGATTTCCACTGACACTTCCTCATAAGACAAATTTTTCCCAACCTCAAGCCCTTGCAAGGGCACAATGGTGCTAGGATCACTGACTAGCTTCCTCAACATAGACACATGAAAGACCGGGTGAATGGAACTCAAGTCCGGAGGCAACTCTAAATTATAGGCCACACCTCTAACACGCTTAACAATCTCATAAGGGCCAACATACCGGAGGCTTAGCTTGCCCTTTTTACCAAAACGTGTCACACTCTTCATAGGCGAAACCTTGACATATGCCCAATCACCGACACGAAACTCAAAATCCCTTCTCCTAACATCCGAATTGGATTTTTGACGACTTTGGTCCGTTTTCAACCTTTCCCTAATCCATCGGTGATCTACGCCTTCTCCCATACAAAGCTTCAAACGACGCCATACCAATGCTAGCATGGAAGCTATTATTATAAGCAAACTTAATGAGGGGAAGATAGACATCCCAATTGCCTTTAAACTCCAACACACAAGCCCTTAACATATCCTCCAAGGTTTGAATAGTCCTCTCTGCTTGGCCATCGATTTGAGGATCAAAAATGATGCTCAACGTAATCTTAGTTCCAAGTACCTTTTGAAAAGACCTCCAAAAGTGGGAAGTGAATTGGGTACCATGATCCGATATAATGGACCTAGGCATACCATGTAACCTCACCAAATTCTGGATATACAACCTTGCGCAATCCTCAACGCTGAAGGTAGTCTTGATCGGTAGAAAATGCGCCGACTTCGTCATTTGATCAACGACAACCCAAATGGAATCAAATTGCCTTCGAGCCCCAGGTAACTCGTCCACAAAATCTATGTTCACATCTTCCCATTTCCATTTGGGAATCTCAATGTCTTGGGTCAAGCCACCAGGCCTTTGGTGCTCTACCTTCACCTGCTGACAACTCGGGCATTCGGATACGAACTTAGCGATGTCTTTCTTCATACCATGCCACCAATGCACTTCTTTCAAATCTCGATACATTTTTGTAGACCCCGGGTGAATAGAATAATGAGAGTTGTGAGCCTCACTCATAATCACCCTTCTAAGACCATCCACATCCGGAACAAAAAGCCGGTGTTGGTACTGGAGTACACCATCTCCCCCTTGGGAGAACACCTTGTCTCCTTTTTAGCAACTAACCTCTTCAGTACGAGTAATGATGGGTCTAAATCTTGCTTAGCCTTTACATCACTTACCACGGAAGATTCTGCCCCGTTTTGAATACGAATACCCCCATCGCTTGAATTAGTCAACCTGACACCCAACCTAACTAAACGGTGAATATCTCTTGCCAACTTCTTGTTTTCATCACAAACATGCACCACACTCCCCATAGACAACTTGCTGAGAGCATCGGCCACAACATTTGCCTTGCCGGGATGATATAAAACACTCATGTCGCAATCCTTTAGGAGTTCCAACCACCTCATTTGCGGTAAATTGAGATCTCTCTGAGTGAATACATATTGCAAGCTATTGTGATCGGTGAAAACATCAACATGAACCCCATACAAGTAACGCCTCCAAATCTTTAAGGCAAAAACCACCGCCGCTAATTCCAAGTCGTGTGTTGGGTAATTACCTTCATGCACCTTCAACTGCCTTGATGTATACACTATCACCTTACCCTGTTGCATAAGCACACAACCCAATCCAATCTGCGAGGCATCACAATACACCACAAAGCCCTCCAAACCATTTGGCAAAGTCAAGACAGGAGCCGATGTAAGTCGTTCCTTTAAAGTCTAGGAACTCTGCTCACATTCGTCCAACCACACAAACTTAGCCATCTTCTAGGTCAACTTAGTCAATGGAGATGCAATAGTTGAGAACCCTTCAACAAACCTTGTGTAATACCCAACCAACCCGAGGAAATACGAATATCTGAAGGAGTCAATAGTCAGGGCTAATTCTTCACGGCCTCGGTCTTCTTTGGGTCAACTTTGATACCATCACCGGACACTACATGACCAAGGAAAGCCACTTCACCCAACCAAAATTCACATTTGCTAAACTTGGCATACAATTTCTTCTTTCTCAAAGTTTGGAGGACCATTCTCAAGTGATCCCTATGCTCCTACTCACTTCGGGAGTAAATGAGAATGTCGTCAATAAGGACCATCACAAAACTGTCAAGGAAAGGCTTTGACACCCGATTTATTAGATCCATAAACACGGCCGGAGCATTGGTTAGGCCAAACGACATCACCACAAACTCAAAGTGCTCATACCTCGTCCGAAAAGTTATTTTGGGAATATCACACTCCCTAACCTTCAACTGATGATAACCGGAAGAAAGATCGATTTTTGAGAAATGAGTAGCTTCTTGAAGCTAATCAAACAAGTCATCAATCTTGGGATATAGGTACTTATTCTTAACGGTCACCTTATTCAGTTGCCTGTAACCAATGCACATCCGAAGAGTTCCATCTTTCTTTCTTACAGACAATACTAAAGCACCCCACGACGATATACTTAGCCAAATGAAACCCTTCTTCTACAAATCCTTTAACTTCTCCTTTAATTCTTTCAACTCTGCCGGTACCATACGATAAGGAGGGATAGAGATAGGCTGAGTATTCGAAATAAAATCTATGCTGAAGCCTACCTCTCTTTTAGGAGGGATGCCCGGTAAGTCTTTGGGGAACATATCCAAAAACTCATTCACCACATGGACCGACTCAAGAGTAGGCACTTCGGACTCCACATCCTTGACCCTCACAATCTGATAAATGCACCTCTTAGAAATCATTCATCGTGCCTTGAGGTAGGAAATAAACTGACCTTTAATAGAGGAGTCGCTACCCTTCCATTCAAGAACGGTTTCAATTAAAATAATAAATCAAATTACATAGATCATAACAATTATATCAAGATTAAGAGTATAAATACATGCAATGAACTAGAGAATTTATTTATAAATATTAAGAACATAAATAAATTACTCTGATTGGTCCGTTCAATACATCCAAAATGTACTAGCACAAGAAGTTGGAGCTTAACCACTCCAATAATCAAGATCAAATTATATCTAATCTTGTGCTATGATCAACAAGATGTTTGTCCTACTTCATTTTTTATCGCAAATATTAATTTATAATTTATATTAACCGACAATTTTAATCTTCCACGTATGAGATAAAACAATCCATACACAAAATCATCTACAATATAAGTAATGGACACACATATAGAAAAAATGATCTATTTAAAACAAGACCTTATTATATGTTGGGGCGCAGCGCATTAAAGTTTTGATGAGTGACAAATAGCTTGAAACAGTTTCATCTAACAGTTCCCTGAACATAACACCTACCTACACTGAAGGTGCTGAAGATAAGGCATGAGATCAGGAGAAGCGGAAGCAGGTTACCTACTACAAGAAGACTTCATCAAATAGATAGGATAAAGGTTGAAGAGGAGAAGAAGTAGTCTACTAATAAGAAAAGGATTGTGCTAAGAAGACTTATCCTAAAAGGAAGAGGAGTTCGACTAGGACTACGCAAAAAACAACTATAAAGGGGGAAGCAGCAGCGGGTAGATGGGTGGATTATTTTTGAGAGAAAAAAGTAAGTATTAAGAGTAAAAACAGCTTAGGTTACAGAGAAGGTTACAGCAAACAAAGTTGTTTTTTCTTGTTCTTTAATTCGTTGGATCTTAGGGCTATTGGGCTAAAGATCTAACTATGTTTGTAATCGTTGTTGAAGGCTCTGGTGATTTAGTAAAGTTGAAGTTAAATCCTGTGGAGCAGAGGTCGTGGTTTTTCACCCTTTTGAGCCGAGGGTTTTCCATGTAAAACTGTTGTGTCTTAGTATTGCTGTATCTTTGAAACACGTCTTATTTACCTGTTCCAACGACTAGGCAATATTTGTAGGGTGCGTGTTCCTATCAATTGGTATCATAGCCAGGTGTTCTTATTAAAGGCTAATACCTTAGAACCTATCATCATGAACACTGCACCACCGCTAGGTCACGGAGAAGGACAGTCATCGGTTCGACCCCCCCTGTTTAATGGAACACACATCGGATGGTGGAAGGCCAGGATGGAAGATTTTATCAAAGGAGAGGACTACGAGCTCTGGGATAGAATCATTGTAGGACCCACTATTCCTATGCAAACGGTGGATGGCAACCAGGTCCCCAAGGAAAGAAGGGATTTCAATGCTGACGACCTGCTTGCCATGAAGAAAAATGCAAAGGCAAAAAATATACTGGTATGCGGTCTAGGTCCTGAGGAGTACAATAGAATATCAAGCTGCACTACGGCTAAGCAAATTTGGGATGCTCTCACTGTTGCCCATAAAGGAACAACTCAAGTTAAGAAATTCAGGGTAGCTATGCTCTTCACAAAATATGAGACCTTCAAGATGAAGGAGAATGAGACTTTGCACGAAATGATAGCTAGACTCACCTTGCTCATCAATGAGCTAGCCTCCTTAGGAAAAGTACTCACATCTGAGGAACAAGTTGACAAGGTCTTGAGGATTCTTCCTAAATCAAAGTGGGATGTAAAGGTTACGGCTATCAGGGAAGCCAAGGACATTGAGACAATGACTCTGGATGAACTGGTAGGAAACCTCAGAACTTATGAGATGAACATGGAAGGCCAGAAAAAGGGAGCCGGCCTGGAGGAAAGGTCACATGCCCTCAAGGCAGCCTCAGATGATGAAGGATCAGACTTGGATGATGATCAGATGGTCTTTCTAGCAAACCATTTTAAAAAATTCCTGAAAAAGAAGAGCAAGGACAAAAGAGAAACAGGCAACAGGAGGGGGACTGATGAAACAGGTAACAAAAGGTGGTCGGATGACAGAAACACCTCTGGTTGTTACAAGTGCGGAAAGACTGATCACCATATCAAGAAATGTCCCCAGTGGGAAATCGAGTGGAGAAAGGAAAGGGCTGAGAAAGAAATTAAAGAAAAGGGAGCCAAGCAAAAGGAAAGAGGAAACTGTGCCATGGTGGCAGCATGGGGATCACGATTAGAGGACTCTGATACAGAGGAATTTGATGAAACTGCATTTATGGCTGTTGGAGAATCAGATAATGAAGAAAAATCCAAATCTGAGGTAAGTAGCTCAGAATTCAAAGAAAAACTGCATCTCTTCTCAAATGAAAAATTGATTTTTCTCATCACTGGCTTGATAAATGATTTTCAAGAAATAGAAAACAAAAAGACTCAATTAATAAAAGACTTTTCTGACCAGAAATTTGAAAATCATGAAATACAAAATTGCTTAGATGAGGCTAATGAGAGAAACAGTAAGTTAAAGAAACAGATTGAACAACTTGAGTCTCTTATTTTGAATCTGAAATCAGAAGTGCTAAAACTAACCCTTGATGATAAAGAGAAAAGTGAATCTAGGGAAAAATATCTGAAGATAGAATCCGAACTGAAAAAATGTAACATTAACTTCCTGTGCGAGAAGGAGAAGGTAAGAAATCTAAATCAAGAAATCTCAACCTTGAGACTTGATCTAGAGAAAGCCACCAGGTGGACCAAGTCATCTAGAATTGTAAACCACCTAGGTGACAGGAGCCATAATGAAAAGGCTGGAATAGGTTTTTTTTCATGAAAATGGCTCTTCCAATGATTTGTGCTATCTGTGCGGCAAGATGGGGCATCCAACCACTGAATGTCCAATTGCCTCAGCTGCTAAAAACAGAAATGGTGTCCACATGCACAAACTAAAATAGGAACAGATTAAGAGAAACAGATCAAAGAATGTGCTGCCTTACTGGGCAAGAAAAGATCTCATTCATCCATTTTACAACAAAAAAGGACCCAAGCTAGTCTGGGTTCCTAAAACTAACCTCTAATCTGTTTTGCAGGTTGCAGTGAAAGGGAGTAAGCACTGGTACATGGATAGTGCTTGCTCAAGGCATATGACAGGAGATGGAACCAGGTTCCTTTCACTAGCACCTTTCAAAGGAGGAAAAGTTTCCTTCGGAGACGGAAAGAAGGGCACTGTTGTGGGAATTGGAAAGATTGGACGAAAAGACTCAAATGCCATAGATGAAGTTTACCATGTGGATGGATTGAAGCACAACCTTCTAAGTATATCTCAACTTTATGACAAGGGCAACAAAGTGACTTTTACCTCTGATGGTTGTAAGGTCGAAAGACTAGACACAAAGGAAGTAGTGCTAACAGCAGACAGACACAAAAATGTTTATAAAGCTGATATTGTGGGCATGGCAGGATCTCAGCTGAAGTGCTTAAGTGCCATGACAAATGACTCATTGTTTGGCACAAAAGACTTGGACATGCAAGCTCCAAACAACTGAACATTTTGTCATCAAAGGACATGGTCATAGGTCTACCCAAAACCAAGTTCAAAGATGACAAGGTTTGTAGTGCATGTGTCAGGGGGAAACAAGTCAGAAGTGCATTCAAATAAAAGAACCAGGTATGTACCTCTAGGTGCCTAGAACTGGTCCATCTGGATCTGTGTGGACCAATGAGAGTAAAAAGCAGAGGAGGAAAAAGGTACATGTTTGTCATAGTTGATGATTACTCTAGATTCACATGGACCCTGTTTTTGACCTCTAAGGATGAATCTTACAACGCCTTCTCTATCTTCATCATGAAAATTGAGAAGAAGTTGAAGACTTCTCTAGTTTCCATAAGATCTGACCATGGGACAGAATTTGAAAATGCAAACTTTCTCAAATTCTGTTCAACAAATGGAATAGATTACAATTTCTCAGCTCCAAGAACACCTCAACAAAATGGAGTAGTAGAAAGAAAAAACAGGACCTTAGAAGATATGGCTAGAACAATGATGATTGCCAATAACTTGGCAAGAAATCTTTGGGCTGAAGCAATTAACACTGCAACTTACACTCTTAACAGATGCATGCTTAGACCAATACTCAATAGGACCCCCTATGAATTACTCAAAGGCAGAAAACCAAATATCTCTCATTTCCGAACATTTGGATGCAAATGCTATGTTCATAATAATGGGAAAGATAATTTGGGAAAATTTGATGCTAGGAGCGATGAGGGAATCTTCTTAGGTTATTCTTCACATAGTAAGGCATATAGAGTACTGAATAAACGAACAAACTGTGTTGAAGAAAGCATTCATGTTATTTTTGATGAAACCAGTGGTGTCTTTGAGAATGATCTGCAGGATGCATATGACAAGGAGCACAGACTAGAGGAACAGATCTGTTCACCTGATACACACACTGTTCAAGAAGAAGGCACACAGTCAGGGGGAACCAGTGATGCTGAGGTGTAATATTCAGTCCCTGCGCCTAATTACACTCCTTCAGCACAAGAAGCTCAACCCCATGAACTGGTGATCAAGAAATACAAATACCAGGACTCGCATCCGCTTGATAATGTTCTTACAGATCTGACATCTGGGATCACCACCAGATCAGGGATGAAGAACCTGTGTGCATTCCATGCATTTGTATCCATGATGGAACCAAAGAAGATAGGTGAAGCACTGCAAGATGAAGAATGGATTCTAGCTATGCAGGAAGAACTGAACCAGTTTGAAAGATGCAAAGTCTGGCACTTGGTTCCTAAGCCAGAAGCGAGGACCATCATTGGCACAAAATGGGTGTTCCGCAATAAACTTGATGAACATGGAACTGTTACGAGGAACAAGGCAAGACTAGTGGTTCAAGGATACAATCAGGAGGAAGGGATAGACTACGATGAAAGATTTGCACCAGTTGCACGACTTGAGGCTATCAGATTGCTCGTTGCATTCGCTGCATTCAAGGAGTTCACCCTATATCAGATGGATGTGAAGAGTGCATTTCTTAATGGGTACTTAAAAGAAGATGTCTACGTAAGACAACCACCTGGTTTCAAAAATCCAGATTTTCCAAATCATGTGTTCAAGTTCGACAAGGCCTTGTATGGGTTGAAACAAGCCCCCAGGGCATGGTACGAGAGGCTGTCGAAATTTCTTCTGGACCATGGGCATACAAGGGGAAAAATCGACAACACCTTGTTCCTTAAATCTCAAGGAAAGGACCTGTTGATTGTTCAAGTATATGTAGACGACATCATCTTTGGATCTACAAATGCTCTCATGACCCAGGAGTTTGCAAACTTGATGAATGGAGAATTCGAGATGAGTATGATGGGAGAACTAACCTTCTTCCTGGGGCTACAATTTAAACAAACACCCTCAGGAACTCTAATTCATCAAAGCAAGTATATTAAGGACCTCCTCAAGCGGTACAACATGGAAGACTCCAAAGAAATTGACACTCTAATTGCCACTGCAACAAAATTGGACCTGGATGAATGAGGGGTAGCCGTGGAACAAAAACTCTATCGAGGTATGATTGGTTCTCTCCTGTATCTCACGGCCAGTAGACCAGATATAGTGTTCAGTGTGGCACTCTGCGCTAGATTTCAAGCAAATCCCAAGGAATCACACCTCAAGGAAGTAAAGAGAATACTCAGATATCTCAAAGGGACCCAGGACTTGGGACTATGGTACTCCAAAGGCAGCAACTTCAATCTTGTTGGCTACACAGATGCTGACTATGCAGGTTACTTGGTGGACAGAAAAAGCACTTCAGGTATGGCTCACTTTCTTGGAACAAGTCTGATCTCATGGTCCACAAAGAAACAGAACACTGTGGCTCTATCAACAGCAGAAGCTGAGTACGTCGCAGCTGGTTCATGTTGTGCTCAACTGCTTTGGATAAAAATGCAACTTCAGGACTTTGGGGTAGATATTGGCTGTGTTCCTATTCTATGTGATAACACTAGTGCTATTAACATAGCAAAGAATCCTGTACAACATAAAAGAACAAAGCATATTGACATAAGGCACCATTTTCTTCGCGATTCTGTGGAAAGGGGTCTTGTATCTATAATGTTCTGTTCCACGGAGGATCAGATAGCTGATATTTTCACCAAAGCCTTAAGCAGAGAAAGGTTTGAAAAACTTAGGTTAGACTTGGGAATGATTAAGATTGCATGAACTCCCTCTGATAATTGACTGGACTTCAATGCAATAACGGATGTTGAGGTCCTCTGTTAAAATGACCTAATAATTATCATTTGGATCGACATGGTGTGTGACTCTATGTGCAGGATTGGTTCCCTTACATGCAAAGACATTTGGAACAGGTCTCTTTAACCAGGTATCAGTAATTATGTATTTCACTTTCAATACTGATCTATAGACCAGGTACCTTAACCTGTTCCCTCACTGGGCTACGCTGACACTCCCTACTTCCCTTCCTTGCCGCCAATAGTCTTTTCAAGTGTCACTCACCCTGACAGGTTCAGAGAACCACTCATCATACGTCTTCTGCCTTAAATGAAACCAGGAACTCTTCGAATTCCCAACCCCTTTTGAAAGGACGGTTTTCATCCTTCCCTCCTTCATCATTTCTGAAACAACCTCTCACACCCACTCCCTTCTGCTTCCATGGCATCCCCAAGCGACTCACAGTATACCTCCGTCCGAAATGCTCCTACTTTGACCTCTCAAGCCATAATTGTTCATCCTACTGCAAACATCCCTCCACCTCTTCGCCTTAATCTCTCTGACCTTATTTCTTGGGGAGGTTTCTCCAACCGTTTTCCTGGCTTTCCCGGTGCCCCTTCCCCATTCACCACATTCCCCGTCTCAAGGGCAACCGGCAATTCTCCGACGACGGACGACCCTGACAACCGTCCAAACCCTCCTTCCGTTCGTCTTCAACCCCAAAACATTGCAGTGGCACCCGTTGAAATTTCAGACAAACTTTCCTCTCCTGAACGGGTCCCTCCATCTAGTTCAATCAGAACCCCACACACACGGAGTCGCAAACGCCAAGCTGATATTGCTCTTCAACGAGCCATGCAACAAAGTAAGAAACCAAAATCTGGGTCTGTTCCTGCTCCCTCAAGAAACCCTTTGCCTCACCTGGTTCGTGGGACCAGAAGAAAACACATCTTTCCAAAAGCTCCCCGTACTCTTCCTTCATCTTCATCTTCTGAGAGCTCCTATATGTCTGGGTTCACCACATCCTCCTCCTCCTCATCCATGTCCGCCTCCTCTCCAGAAAGACCCACCAAGACCTCTGCCACCCCAAGTTCTTCCGCGCCCAAAAAGCCGACCAAGAAGAAACAGGTCCCTCAACCTACTCCACCTCCACAAAATACTTCGGGAGATAAGCCTGCTACTCATACTCCCCTTACTCCAGAAACGTCCTCCGTATCTCTTGATCATTTTCAGAAACGTTCCCTCATTCGGGGACGAGTAATCACTGGCTTTGGGGGCCTGACATGGACACCTTACTGTCCAAACTTGCTGATCAGGGTTGGTCTGACCTGTTCCTTCAACAACACTCTCAGAGAAAAATGGCGAGACCTGAGATGTATGAGTTCTATGCCAATGGTCGTGTTCGCGATCTGGTTCTCTCTTCTTCTGTTCGAGGTGTGCCCTTGACTTGGCAGCCTCTGATTTCTCAAGAATTTTGGGGATCCCAAATGCTGGGTGGGATCACTATGTGCGCCATGAATGGCCTCCGTTGGACAATCTCCCCTCTGCTCTAGAAATAACCAGAAAGTTCTCCGGGAAGCCCAACTTGACTCACCACAGGCGAGTTCAACGTAGGGAGATGTCGTCCCTTCATCGTCTTTACTTCGATGTCGTCCACAAGGTTCTCCTTCCTCGACAGGAGCGTCGGTCTGAAGCAAGTTTCCTGGATCTCACATTGATGGAACTCTTGGACTCAAATGTTCCCATAAACCTTCCGTGTCTTCTCTTGAAACATATTCAACAGGTCCTCATCCAGGATAGAAATGGTCATGCTCTTCCCTACGGGTTTTGGCTGGGGCAAATTTTCGAGGCTTACTCAGTCCCAGTCCATGTCTGGACCCTGCAGACCACCAAGGATGTCATTGGGCAGGTGAACCATGCACATTTACCTGGTTCAATGCAGCGTATTGGCACTCCTCTGCATCGTCTCCAACTTGAACTAGATGCCAAAACTGCTGAACTATCCCTGGCCCAACAGCGCTTCACCATGGAACGAGAAGTCCTTTCTTCCAGAATCAACGTTCTTGAGGAAACCCTTCAGAAAGAAAGAGCAGAGCATGCGGAGGTTGTTCGAAAACTCACCATGTTGATCCCTTAAACCCGTTTCTTGTGTGTCTGGTCTGTGTCAGCTGTTCACCCTTGTTATGGTTAGGGTGCTAGTCTTGGTCTGTGTTTGTTAGTGGTGTGCTACATTGCTGGTTGCTTGTGTTAAGCCTTTCTCCATCTATGTCTTTGTGTACGAAGGGCTCCATATCCTATGTTCTTGTTAATACACTCCTCGTTTTTTCAACATGATGTTATTAAGTTCGTAATAACTTTGCCTTACATATGCGTATTCATTGATTTTCGATGATGTCAAAAGGGGGAAGACTCTTTTAAAAATTCGTAAGTAAAGGATGAGTCATGCAATATTTATAACCCTTGTTTTAACCCTTGTTTTAACTGATGTGTGTTCAAGCTTTAGAAACAGGTCCATTATCCAGTGGTTTGTCATCATCAAAAAGGGGGAATCTGTTGGGGCGCAGCGCATTAAAGTTTTGATGAGTGACAAATAGCTTGAAACAGTTTCATCTGACAGTTCCCTGAACATAACACCTACCTACACTGAAGGTGCTGAAGATAAGGCGTGAGATCAGGAGAAGCGGAAGCAGGTTACCTACTACAAGAAGACTTCATCAAATAGATAGGATAAAGGTTGAAGAGGAGAAGAAGTAGTCTACTAATAAGAAAAGGATTGTTCTAAGAAGACTTATCCTAAAAGGAAGAGGAGTTCGACTAGGACTACGGAAAAAACAACTATAAAGGGGGAAGCAGCAGCGGGTAGATGGGTGGATTTTTTTTGAGAGAAAAAAGTGAGCATTAAAAGTAAAAATAGCTTAGGTTACAGAGAAGGTTACAGCAAATAAAGTTGTTTTTCTTGTTCTTTAATTCGTTGGATCTTAGGGCTATTGGGCTAAAGATCTAACTAAGTTTGTAATCGTTGTTGAAGGCTCTGGTGATTTAGTGAAGTTGAAGTTAAATCCTGTGGAGCACAGGTCGTGGTTTTTCACCCTTTTGAGCTGAGGGTTTTCCACGTAAAACTGTTGTGTCTTAGTATTGCTGTATCTTTGAAACACGTCTTATTTACCTGTTCCAACGACTAGGCAATATTTGTAGGGTGCGTGTTCCTATCATTATAACAACATAAATAGTCTTTATAAGGGACTCAAAAGTACTACAATAAAATTACATGGTTAATAGTATATCCCAACAATCTCCCACTTAGACACATATTCATGCAGCCACAATTTTAACACCCATTTCTTCTACGTGATTATCAAAAACTTTCTGAGGTAAGCCTTTTGTAAATGGGTCCGCAAAATTGTTCTTCGAATCAATCCTCAAAACTCTCACATCGCCCCTCTAAGTTATATCACGAATCAAGTGATATTTCCTCTCAATGTTTTTACTTCTTTGGTGGCTACGAGGTTCCTTCGAGTTCGCAACTGATCCACTGTTATCACAATAGAGTGTGATTGGTGCTTCAACCAAAGGACTATTCCAAGCTCGTTTAGGAAGTTTCTGAGCCAACCAACCTCTAGCTACCTCAGAGGCAACCACATATTCAGCTTCCATGGTGGAATCAGCAGCACAAGAATGCTTGATACTCCTCCATATTACGGCTCCTCCTCCCAAAATAAATACATATCCTGAGGTTGATTTTCTTGAATCTCTATCTGACTGGAAATCCGAATCTGTATTCCCAGATGAAAAACAAGCATGTAATCCCTCGTCCTTTTCATATATTTGACTATATGTTTGACTATTGTCTAATGTTCTAGTCCAGGATTAGACTGAAATCTGCTAACCATGCCTACAACAAAACAAATATTTGGTCTAGTACATAACATAGCATACATGAGACTCCCCACAGAAGAAGCATAAGGGACTGTCTTGATTCTCTCTATCTCATCGGTCATTTTGGGTGACTGATCCTTTGATAAAGTACTTTCATGTCTAGAAGAAAGAAATCCCATTTTGGAATTTTGCATGTTAAACCTTGTAAGAATAGTGTCTATATAAAGTGCTTGAGACAAGCCTAATATCCTTTGTTTATGATCTAACATAAGCTTGATCCCAAGGATATGGGCCGCTTCTCTCAAGTCTTTCATATCGAAACGAGCCGACAACCATTCCTGAATCGAATTCAGCATGCTCACATTGTTTCCTATGAGCAAGATGTCATCTACGTACAGAATAAGAAATGTTACTCCGTTTCACTCCCACTTCTTATAAATGCATGATTCATTTTCAAGTTGATCAAAACCAAAAGTCTTAATTGACTTGTCAAAACAAATATTCCATGCTTTCGATGCTTGTTTTAATCCATAAATGGATCTTTTAAGCTCACAAACCATGTGTTCGTTGCCACTTTCTATGAAACCTTCTGGTTGTGCCATATAGATGCACTCATCAAGACTTCCATTTAGAAAAGCCATCTTGACAACCATTTGCCAGATCTCATAATTGTAGTGGGCAGCTAGGGATAAGAGAATTCCAATGGATTTAAGCATGGATACCGGCGAAAAGATTTCCTCATAATCAATTCCTTCCTTTTGAGTGAATCTTTTTGCAACAAGCCTAGCCTTAAAAGTTTTCATTTCATCTTTTTCTTGAAGGTCCACTTATATCTAGTAGGTTTAACACCACAGGTGGTTCTACAAGATCCCTGAGTTGATTATAGTACATAGACTCCATTTCAGATTTCATAGCAACTATCCACATTTCAACATCTACATCATGTAGTGCTTCAGCATAATTTAATGGTTCTGTATTAGGCTCTTCAAGAATTTTATCATATGATTCTCCCAAGAGTGTAAGCCTTTCAGGCTTTCTAACAACTCTACCACTATGACCACTAGCCACTATAGGACCTCCTACTTCTTGAACTAAGTTTGGTACACCTTAAATATCCTCCTGAATAGGTCCTCCACAACGACCGACTTCCTGATATTACTCCCACTACTTTGTGGTAGTGAAATGTCGGGAGTTGGCTCTAGAGTAACTTCTTGCATCGCCTCAGCCGGATATTCATGCCTATTGACATGACTATCACTACGTGGTCGTAATGGAATGTCAACAACTGATTGTGGAACTTGTTCTATCGATTCATGGCTAGTTATTCTTTTGGACAGTTCCTGTAACACAAGTTTACTTCTAGGAAGATGGTTCATTAAATGGTCTTATTCTAGAAACTTGGCATTCGTAGAAACAATCACCTTTTGTTCCTTAGGACAGTAAAATAAACCCCCTTTTGTGCCTTTTGGATATGTACTGAAAATGCATACTTCTATTCTAGATTCCAACTTATCCATTTTACCTTTAAGCACATGTGTTGGATAGCCCCAAACTCGAATATGTCGTAAACTAGGCTTGCACCAATTCCTCAATTCAAGTGGGGTTAATGGAACAGATTTGGAAGGAACGAAATTCCGAATATAATTCCCAGTTTCCAAGGCATAGCCCTAAAATCTAAAAGATAAATTAGAATAACTTAACAATGATCGAACCATTTCCAAAAGGGTTCTATTCCTGCATTCTGCTACACCATTTTGTTGATGTGTTCCTGGGGCAAAATATTGAGAGATAATTCCTTGTTCTGATAAGTACTCAATGAATGTAGCAGAAAGGTATTCACCACCACGATTATATTGTAATGTTTGGATATATTTGCCATGTCGTTTTTTTGTTTCAACTTAAACTCATTGAATATCCACATTTTGAGTAATCATCACTAAAAGGTACAAAATGCTCAAAACCACCTCTTGCTTGTAATTTTGCCTTCTAAATAGGATTCACAAGTTGATAGTGCCTCAACTTTCAACGAACTCAAAAGTCCATCTGAAACCAACCTTGAAATCCTATTTATATTAATATGGCAAAGACATAAATGCCATAAGTAAGTAGGACCCAGTTTAGAAATACACTTTTTTTTGTCTGAAACATTAACTTTATCTAGTTCATTTTTTTTTATTGCATGTTATGTGAAATTGTACACATAAATAAATCATGTATTTTGGGAGCACTATGGATAAAATGGTTATTACACTTAATAACAACACAATTATTATTAAAATAAACCAAATAACCAACATCCATTATTTTTGAAACTGAAATTAAATTACCTCTTATCGAAGGTACATAGAGGATTTGTAAAAAAGGTTTGAAATGATGCATTATGAGAGCAATCTCTCGTCTAGGGGTATTTTGATGATTTTTAAAGTGTAGCTATTTAATTTGAATGATCCGGGCATTGTACGACCTCGTTAGAGCTTGAAAACTTCGTTTCGGACCAACTTATGACCAAGCGAACACCTCAAGGGAGACCGCACGGTCCGTGTGGGGTCACACGATCTGTGTAAGGGTCCCTTGAAGTGGCCCGTGGCCTATGGAAGGTTGTTTGGCCCTTGGCGTGGAGTTATAGGCTAAGGTACTATCACGACCAGGGGTAGGGGCCTAGATGTGACACGACGATTAGGGACCCAAGAGCCCCCAAACAAGCCTCAAGTATCCCTAACCACATCATCGGTTCAAGATTAGCATACAAACACATATGAATTTAGCCAAGTCTAAATCCAGGAGCCATATATATAGAATATGAAATCAATACATTAGTCATAAAAGTGCCCAACAGTGCCTCTAAATTGAAGGAATGGGGCCAGGACAAGTTCCAGGCTCACCCTCAATAAAGAGGACATCCAGAATAGTAATAGAAAGAAAGTAGCCAGTTCGCCCTCGGGAGACGGGACTCACCACCAAGATTCCAAGAGTGGACTATTTGTCAAAGGGCTGATACTCAAAGTGCTCGGTCCCTAAATGGTAAAATCATGTAGGCATAGAGTATGTGTTAGTATGTTTGAATGTACTAAGTATGTGGGCATGCAATGCATATGAATTACTAAACCTGCATTTCAATGTTAGATGAAAAAGGGCACATAATATAGGAAGAATCATATAATTAATGGAAATTTGTTTACAAGATACCATGAAATTCATGATGCGTGC
Source organism: Solanum rostratum (assembly GCA_029948455.1). Classification (NCBI taxonomy): domain Eukaryota; kingdom Viridiplantae; phylum Streptophyta; class Magnoliopsida; order Solanales; family Solanaceae; genus Solanum; species Solanum rostratum. Next base: position 16,528,940 of record CM057046.1, on the reverse strand, counting down.
AATGTGATAATGCTCCTATATAGTGGGGATGGACTATAACCGACAAACCAAATCTATGCGAGCTATTACATGAATTAAACCGATTGGGACCTCCCACCGGCAGGGAGAAGATTACTTGCCAAAGGTAATATATATCACACCTTATGACCATGCTTTTCGGAGATGGTCACCTTCCTTACGATCACACTTTTCAGAAGGATTTACATAATCATGCCATAGCATGCACATAATAGATGAATATCCATCCCTTATGACCCGGTCTTTTTGGTAATGAAGATCGCCCCTATATTGGCACATAGCTCAAGGAAAGGGAGAGGGACCTTGGGGATATCCCTGATGCCCCCAATCCATCGGTGCTAAGCCAATAACATCCCACATGAATACTTATATATATATGTGTGCTTTCAAAGAGTCAATATCTATTTCAAAACGTTCAACGCACATTTAGTCTCAAATACCAAATCATAAGATCATAATTAAAATGCTCATGCAAGGAATAGCTCATCTACACATATACATGATGGTGCAAGCACCCATAATGCTCAAAGAGCCATAATCATAGACATACCGATGATCACCTTCTTGTTATAACCAATGCCTTACCAAAATCATATCATAATAATTTCATAAAACATAATTGGGCTTAACCCACTTCATAATTTTCATATATCAACGCATGATGTGAGGACAACATGGGTAACATAGATTCAAGTTAAAATCAACACCATAATATGAGGTTTAATAAATCCATAATTTAAATCAACATTTAAATCATATTAATAGTCACCCATGCATAAATCAATTTTTAAGGGTACATAACTTAATAACCCAATGTAAATCATCATAATAGTAGGCCAAAATAAATTGAAATAATAGGTGTAATGCAGCCCATACACTAATTAGATTTAATAAAATCAAATCATGAAATATCATATTCAAAGTAACTAAAATTCATGAAAATAGATTGAAAGGAAATTTGGATATTCTTCTTGGTTGAAAGGGACCAAGAATCAATCCCATATACCTGACTTGAGGAGTAGAAATCAGACTTGAATTGACCCCAATTAGAACTCTAGATTGAATACTTGAGAGAGGAAAGTTAGGAAGAATGGGGAAGTGATCTTAAGAGGGGTGGAGTGATTTAGGTAAAGGAGTGAAGAGGGGAGGGTTTTCAGGTGGATTAAGGGTCTAGGATAGGTAAAACATCATAATTCACGTTTAAAACAAACTGAAATCTCATAAGTGCCATTAATGAAACGAACCTGAATTTGGTCGGTCTGGGTCACACGGTTCAATATACGGTCCGTGTACCATCACACGGACCGTGAAAAGTGTCGTGGCCCAGGAGTTAGAATATGTAGAAGGAAAATTCCACAGAACTAGTGGTACCACACGGAGGGGTTCACGGATCATCTGATGCCACACGCTCCGTGCCATCATCCGTGTAAAGGTACTTGAAATAAATTTTGCACGGCAAAGTTACGAGATGGTAATTTTTGTACTTAGAAAATTTTTGTACTTAGAAAATTTTCCACACGAACCATGTGGTGTCACACGGACCGTGTGAATGCCCGTGTGCCTTCACTTGGCAAATTTCTCCTTGTCCTAAGTTTGCCCAACCATGAACTGATCAACGTGTCACTTCACGGGCAGCCACACAGACCATGTGACTTCACACGGGCCGTGTAGGCTCCTCCGTGGAGTGTTGTCTGACAGTTTCCTGGGAAAAAATCTTAGGACATTCAGGCAATGCCGTTAGGAAAATTCTGGGTCCTTACATCATCTCCCCCTTGGGAGAATTCATCCCCTGAATGTGCAAGAAGAAGGCTTGAAAGGTTAGAACTTGAGCAAGACACATACCACACAAGATACAATGCATAATTCATTACCAAAAATTTGTACCAAAAGCGTTATGCAAAATCATTGTTCATGACTAATAAATTCATTTCAAAATGGTATCCCAAATCGCTCAAGACAATCATAAAAATCCTTTTGTGCACATGCATGCATGTCATGTCATGAGACTCAAAGAGGGCAAGGAGTGGCCACATTAGACAAGGAAGAGTCCTAGTACCTTAGGCTTGAGTGGATTGGAAAAGATGAGGGTATCGTTTCACCATGTCTAGTTCCACCCCCCAAGTAGCACTCTCCACTTGTTGATTTCTCCATAGTACCTTCACCGAAGCAACATACTTGTTACGAAGCCGCTTTACTTGCCAATCCATAATTGCCACCGGCACTTCCTCATAAGACAAGTTCTCGTCGACCTCCATTCCCTCCAAAGGCACAATGGTGCTAAAATCACCAACTAGCATCCTCAACATAGACACATGGAAGATCGGATGAATAGAACTCAGCTCCGGAGGTAACTTCACCCTATAAGCCACACCTCCAATCCGCTCAACAATTTAATAAGGGCCGACATACCGGGGGCTTAGCTTTCCATTCTTACCAAAATGCATCACACCCTTCATAGGAGAAACTTTCATATATACCCAATCACCGACATGAAATTCAAGGTCCTTCCTCCTAACATCCGAATAGGACTTTTGATGACTTTGGGCCGCTTTCAATCTCTCCCTAATCACCTTCACCTTATCCATGGCCTCCATCACCAAATCTAGGCCAACTAAAGCCATCTCTCCCAACACAAACCACCCCACCGGCGATCTACACCTTCTACCATACGAAGCTTCAAACGGTGCCATACCAATGCTAGCTTGGATGCTATTATTATAAGCCAACTCAATGAGTAAAAGATGGTTATCCCAATTTCCCTTAAAATCCAACACACAAGCCCTCAACATATCCTTCAAGGATTGACTAGTCCTTTCCACTTGGCCATCAGTTTGAGGATGGAAAGCGGTGCTCAATTTAATCTTGGTCCCAAGCCCCTTCTGAAATGACCTCCAAAAATGGGAAGAGAATTGGGTACCTTTATCTGATATAATGGACCTAGGTACACCATGCAACCTCACCATCTCTTGGATATACAACCTTGTGTAATCTTCGGCGCATAGTGTTAACCGGTAGAAAATGGGCCGACTTCATCGTCCGATCCACGACAACCCAAATAGAGTCAAATTTCCTTCGGGTCCGAGACAGCCCAACTACAAAGTCCATGTTCACATCTTCCCATTTCCATGTGGGAATCTTTATGTCCTGAGCCAAACCACCAGGCCTTTGGTATTCTACCTTCACCTGTTGACAACTCAGGCAATCAGACATAAACCTAGTAATATCCTTCTTCATACCATGCCACCAATACACTTCCTTCAAATCCCGATACATCTTGGTAGACCCCGAGTGAATAGAGTAACGAGAGTTGTGAGCCTCACTTATAATCACCCTTCTAAGACCATCCAAATCCGGAACACAAAGCAGGTCTTGGTACCAGAGTACACCATCTCCCCCTTGAGAGAACACCTCGATCTCCTTTGTAGCAACCAACTTCTTCAATTCAAGCAACGATGGGTCCAGATCTTGCTTAGCCTTTACATCATTCACCATGGAAGACTCTGCCCCATTTTGAACCCGAACACCACCATCGCTCACATCAGCCAACCTAAAACCTAACCTAGCCAATCGATGAACATCTCTTGCCAACTCCTTCCTTTCCTTCCCAACATGTGCCACGCTTCCCATAAACAAATTGCTGAGAACGTCGGCCACAACATTGGCCTTTCTCGGATGATATTGAACACTCATGTCGTAATCCTGTAGGAGCTCCAACCACCTCTTTTAGCTTAGATTGAGATCCCTCTGGGTGAAAACATATTGCAAACTCTTGTTATCGGTGAACACATAAACATGAACCCTATACAAATAATGTCTCCAAATCTTTAAAGTAAAAACCACCGCTGCCTATTCAAGATCATGCATGGGGTAGTTACGTTCATGCACCTTCAATTGCCTTGATGCATACGCTATCACCTTACCATCTACATAAGCACACAATCCAATCCAATCTGCGAGGCATTACAATATACCACAAATCCCTTAACCAGTTGGTAGAGTCAAGACAGGAGCTGACATAAGCTGATCCTTTAAAGTTTGAAGACTCTTCTCGTATTCATCCGACCATACAAACTTAGCCTACTTTTGGGTCAACTTGGTCAATGAAGATGCAATAGATGAGAACCCTTCCACAAACCTTCTGTAATACCCCGCCAACCCAAGGAAACTGGGAATATCCAAAGGAGTCAATGGTCTAGGCCAATTCTTTACGGCCTTGATTTTCTTCGGATTCACCTTGATACCTCTACCGGACACTACATTACCAAGGAAAGCCACTTCGTCTAACCTGAATTCATACTTGCTAAACTTGGCATACAATTACTTTTCCGTCAAAGTTTGGAAAGCCATCCTCTAGTGATTCTCGTGCTCTTGCTCACTTCGAGAGTAAATGAGAATATCATCGATGAAGACCACCACAAAGCTGTCTAGGAATGGCTTAGACACTCGGTTCATCAAATCCATAAATACGGCCAGAGCATTGGTTAGGCGAAACGACATCACCACAAATTCCAAATGCCCATACCTCGTCCGAAAAGCTGTTTTGGGAATATCACATTCCCTAACCTTCAACTAATGATACCCAGAACAGAGATCAAACTTTGAGAAATGAGTAGCGCCTTGAAGCTGGTCAAACAAGTCATCAATCCTGGGCAACAGGTACTTATTCTTAAAAGTCACCCTATTCAGCTGCCTGTAGTCAATACACTTCGTATATCCAGCTAAGTTGAAAATTTGGGTGCCATGTTATTTGTGAAAAAGAAAGATGGCACAATGAGAATGTGTATCGACTACGGGCAATTGACTAAGGCAATAACCAAGAATAAATACATGTTGCCTCTTATTGGTGATCTATTTGATCAGTTGTAGGGTGTTACTCACTTTTTCAAAATTGATTTGAGATTAGGTTATCATCAGCTGAGAATAAAGAACGAAGATATCTCAAGAACGTTTCGAACCAGGTATGGGCACTTTGAATTTTTTGTGATGTCTTTTAGATTGACTAATGCACCTAAAATATTTATGGACCTCATAAATAGGGTATTCAAGCCATGCTTAGACTATTTTGTGATTGTATTCATTTATGATATTTTGAGCATGCACATCATTTTGAGAGTTGTATTCCAGATACTTAGGGAACGAAAGCTTTTTGCTAAGTTCTCAAAATGTGAGTTTAGGTTGGAACAGTTTTCTTTTTAGGACACGTGGTGTCATGAGATGGGATTCAAGTTGATCTAAGAAAGGTAGAAGCTATTCAAGATTGGCCTCAATCTAATACTCCTGCGGAGATACGCAGTTTCTTAGGGTTAGCCGGATATTAAAAGGGTTTGTGGAGGGTTTCTCAAGGATATCCGCTTCATTGACGCGTTTAACTTAAAAAGGTGTGATTTTTTAGTGGTCACATGAATGTGAGGAAAGTTTTTTCAGAAATTAAAGACTACATTGATTGGAGCTCCTATTTTGACCTTACCTACTGCAGAGGGTGGTTTGACCATTTACTGTGATGCATCTAAAATCGGATTGGGTTGTGTCTTAATGTAGAATGGTAAAGTAGTAGCTTATGCTTCTCGACAACTAAAGATTCATGAGAAGAATTATCCGACACATGACTTAGAGTTGGCCTCTATTATATTTGCACTCAAAATCTGGCGTAGCTATCTTTATGCCAAGCCGTGTGAAGTCTATACTGATCATAAGAGTTTGCAATACATATTCAAGCAAAGGGATTTGAATTTGAGGCAATGATGATGGTTGGAGCTTCTTAATGATTATGATCTTAATATTTTATATCATCCTGAAAAGGCGAATATGGTAGCAGATGCCTTGAGTAGGATGCCTGTGGGTAGCTTGGCCTAGATTGTTGTTGAAAAGCAACCTACGGCAAGGGACATTCAGTATTTAGCCAATCAGGAAGTTCGAATTGATCATACATTGCCTGGCATGTTTCTTACAGGTATGGTGGTGCAATCATCCTTAGTTTGATAAGCCAAGGCTTGCCAATATGACAATCCCCAACTAGCTAGATTACGAGATCGAGTGCAGAGTGGAGGTGTAAAGGCATTCTCAATTGATGGCGAGGGCGTTTTGTATCAACATGGTAGATTGTGTATACCCATAGTGGGTGAGGTAAAACAGCTAATACTTGAAGAGGCTCATAGCTCGTGATACTCCATCCATCCAGGTGCTGCAAGGATGTATCAAGACTTGTGTGGTTTGTACTTGGTGAAAAGGTACGAAGGCTGATATTTTGAAGCATTTGAATAGTTGCTTCAATTGCCAACAGGTCAAATATGAACATCAAAAACCTGGTGGAGTAGTGTAAAACTTGATTATCCAAGAGTGGAAGTGGGAAAGGTTTACTATGGACTTTGTTATTGGGTTGCCGAATACTTTTAAGAATTACGACTCAGTTTGGGTGATTGTGGGCAGACTCACAAAATCTGCATATTTCATATCATTCATGTTACTTATACTGCAAAACAACTAACAGACATTTACCTTCAAGAGATAGTTCAGCTTCATGGAGTACCTATTTCAATAATATTAGATCGTGGTATATAGTTCACTACTGAGTTTTGGAAGTTGTTAGGATCATAGGTTGAGTTGAGTACATCTTTTCATCCCCAACCTGATAGACAATCCGAGTGGATTATTTAGATCTTGGAGGATGTGCTCTTGTGTGATTCATTTAAGTGGATATTGGGATGATCAATTGCCGTTGGTAGAGTTTGCTTATAATAATAACCACCACTCGAGTATACAGATAGCACCGATAGGGTTCTATATGGTTACAAATGTTAATCACCAATTAGATGGTTTGAACCTGACAAACCACAATTACTAGGTCCAGATTTGGTTCAACAAGCCTTAGAGAAAGTTGTAGTGATACAAGAACGACTTCGAACAACACAAAGTAGACAGAAATCTTATGAAGATAAAAAGTTCCGTGACATGGATTTCATGAAGGGAAAAAGTTCCGTGACATGTCCATGCTTCGACGGTATGGACATGATGATAGCAATAATATTAATCCAGAAGATGTGGAGATTGATGAGGATTTAGCGTATGAGGAAGGTCCAATGTCTATTCTGGATAGGCAAGTGAGACAATTGAGGTCTAAGAAGAAAACTTTAGTGAAAGTGTTATGGCGTAATCATCCAACTGAAGAGGCTACTTAGGAGTCCGAGGCGGACATGCGAGAGAGATATCCTAACTTATTTGACACTTCAGGTATGATTTTATACTCGTTCGAGGACAAACGTTAGTTAGGGGAGAATGTAATAACACTTATATTTTTTTAATGAAGGGTTAATAGGTAATTTTAACCAATAATTTTATTAATAATAAAAAATGAAAAATCAGCCAAACCCTTATTTTTCTAGTCCGCTGCACGCAACAGAGGAAAAAAAAAGACTGGGATAGTTTTGCTCGTGTCTTTTCTTTGGATGAAAACACACAACTCACAAGATGATTCAGGAAATGCATACACAGAATTAACTTGATCTTTGAACCATTATTTGGGTGATAAAGTGCAGGTATTTTTTTGTTGTTGTGTGCTCTTTTTAGTTGAAAACATATTTACCAAATATTTTACCAATTAAGTTGTAACAATGAGATTAAGCCTTTAATTTCAATTTATAGTCTATGGTATTAGGTATGAGGGTTTAAGCCTAAACTTAAAAGCTAGGGATATTGAGACTTGAGTTTGGCAACATAATTGATATCGATAATCAATATTGTTTCTCATAGATTGAGGAAGGGTAGGGGCTGTTTTGGTGGGTGTTCTACGCATGCAAGGTTGTGGAACTTGTCATTAATAAGGTAAGTGAGACTTTAAGCTTTAGTGCTTGCTTTTCAAACATGCTTTAAAAAATATACTTTTCTCTATCTAGTGCATGCTTTGGGACAAGCATGTGCTCGACAAAGTTATTGTTCTTTAATCAACCCCAGAGATGCTATTTTTTAGAAGAATATCAAATACTTTAATAAGTTATATGTGTTGTGATGCCAGATACCTTTCTTTATTACTGTGATGTGGTTACTAGGGGCATATATAGCTATTGTAATATGTTAGGGGGATACCCATGTTGCCGTAATGTGTTAGGGCTTTGTACACGCTGTCGTAGTATACTATTAGAGCATTATACATGCTGCCATGGACTTGTCGGGATGATGGGTTGACCTCTTTCACTGTCGTTTATGATAGTTTTGAGTGCTGATTGAATTGAGATATGTAGTGACCTTTTTGGACATTGTTTAAAGTTATTGGGCCTTATATTATGATATATATTCTTGTGTATATTATTTATGCATATCCGTTGTGCACATGTATTTTATAAATCTTCTTCCACGGGTATTAAAGTAGCGAGTCGAGGATCTTACTAGGTTATATTAATATATATAGCTCACTCCTTACTTGATGTCAATGTAGATACTGTTGCAGAGGGTGAGTCTTGTGGCTGATGAGTCTGTTTTCCGTGGACTCTGTTGCTGAGATGAGCCTTTGCATTGTTTGTGAAGGCTACTACTTCAACTCTATCTATTATAGTTTATATTTTTCTTCTTTTTGGAGTTTGTACGCCCAATAGTTAAACTCATATCACTCTATTAGATGCTCCATGATCTTATTGTGGGATTTGGATTAAAGATATCTTTGTTAGGTGACCTTTTCCTTTCATAAATTTATATGCGATTTTGGTTTGATAGTTACTTTATTGTTATGAGTATTGATGAGTTCTTGAGTTGCACATATTATATTTTTGTGCTTTGATAATTTGGATGCGTGTATGGATGTTGGTTCTCTCGACAGATGGTATTGGCGGGTGTCAGTCACATCTAGGGGGTATTTTGGGATGTGACAGTAAGGATCAAAGTGAATGTAATGTGCCCATACACCTCGGGATGGAATTCAATTCGGATGAGCATGCATGTGAATATTATAATCAATACACTGGCGTTATTTGTTTTAGCATAAGAAGAGAATATGCTAACAAAAATAAATTTCAAGGGTACGTGACTTCAAGAAAACTGACATGTTATAAACAAGGGTACAGAAACAAAGACAAACAAGGCATAACAGTTCAAAAACATTAAGACAGGGTGCTTAGCTTATATTCTTGTTAGTACTCAACCAAATGGATTGTTTCGTATCACTTCATTTGAAGAGAAACATAATCATCTTCTTGTTTCTTCTTCTTTGGCTCATATTTTACCATCGCAAAGAAAGATAAAAGTTGCTCAAGTATATGAAATTGACCTATTAGATGATTCAGGAATACGTCCTAATGCTTCATTTGACTATCTTGCTCATCAAGTTGGGACAATCTTTTCTAATAAACACAAAAAGAGATCAAAAGAATTATAAAGAAAAGATAGTTTGAAACATGGAGTGGCTTGTAATTTGGTTGATTATTTTAAGAAAAAGACATTACAAGATCCTGCTTTTAGGATCATAAGATTCAAATACAACACATAACATATAGGATCTAGGAAAGTCTACAAGATGTCCAACAATGCCTCTAGTCATAAGATGAGATGGGGGCCAAGACATGTCCTGGGCTCACCCTCAATTAAGAAGATAAATGGAAAACAACATAGGTAGAAGGAAGTTGGTTTGTCCTTGGTAGATAGGACTCAACACAACTTTCTAAATTCGAGCTACCCATCAAGCGGTGGATGATTGTAACACACGGTCCCTACATTGTAAAATCATGTAGGCATGAGTATGCGTTAGTACGTTTGATTGTACTAAGTATGCGGACATGCAATGCTTATGACTTCCCAAACCTGCATTTCAATGTTTGATGACAAAGACATATAATTGTATATTCAATGGAAATAGATATACAAGATGCCATGAAATTTATGATGCATGAAATGCAATAATGCTCATATATAGTGGGTATGGACTATAACCGACAAATCAAATTTATGCGAGCTATTAGATGAATTAAACTTATTAGGACCTCCCACCGCTAGGGAGAAGACTACTTGCCAAAGGTAATCTACATCACAACTTACGAAACTCAGCATTTTGGTGGATGGTCACCTTCCTTACGGGAATCACCATTTCGAAAGGATTTTTAAAATCACAAATATATAACCATCCCTTTCGACCCGGTCATTTGGGTAATGGCTTACATTCCTATGTTGGCACATAGTTCAAGGAAAGGGAGAGGGCCCTTGGGGATAGACCTAACACCCCGAATCTATCGGTGCTAAGTCATTAATATCCCACTTGAATACTTATACATATACATGCTTTCAAAAAATGCATTGTTCATACCAAACCATTTAATATACATTTAGGCTCAAATGTCAAATCATAGTTCATACTTGTAATGTTCATGCAGGGAATAGCTCATTCACATATAAAGAATGGCGCAAGCACCTAGAATGCTCAATGAGCTAGAATCATAGAAATACCGGTGATCACATTTTTGTCATAACCAATGTCTTACCAAAATCATATCATAATCATTTCATAAAATATCATTGGGCTTAACCCACTTCATAATTTCCACATATCAATGCTCATGAATGTAATGCAATGCATGATGTGAGGATAGCATGGGTAACATAGAATCAAGTTAAAATCAACACCATAATATGAAATTGAATAAATCCATAATTACATCAACATTTAAATCATAGTAATAGTCACCCATGCATAAATCAACTTTAAAGGGGACATGCATGTTCATTATTTCATAACTCAATGTAAATCATCATAATAGAAATCAAAATGAATTGAAATAATAGGTAAAATACACCCACACAGCAATTAGATTTAATAAAATCAAATCATGAAATTTCATATTTAAAGTGACTAAAATCCATGAAATAGATTTAAAGATTTTTCGGGTCTTCTTGGTTGAAAAGGACCAAGAAGCAATCCCACATACCTCTATTAGGTAGATGAATTTGAGAAGAATTTAACTTGAATTTGAAACCCCAATTGAATCCTAGCTTGAATCTTGAGGATGAGACTTGGAGAGAATTTTTAGAGCCTAATTCTAAAAAACTAGGTGTTAGTCTTGAATGAGGGTTTCGAATTAGTGTAGGAGAAGTTTAGGAATATAAAGGGGGGTTAAAAAGGTCTTAAAAGCCTTGGGGATGGGTCAAAATATAAAAAATATGTCAATAAAACGCCCCTTTATATTTTTAACCGAAGTTCACACGGTTGGCTTCACAGTCCGTGAAGCTATTCACAGCCCGTGAAGCTCTTCACGGCCCATGAAGGCCTCCCATCTACCCCAGACAGGTTTTATGAAAAAAGGCTTAACTTCTTGCTTGGAACTCGGAATGAGGTCAGACCAGATGCGTTGGAAAGATAATTCAAAGATCTTGAATTTGATAGGTCGTAGTCCACCCAGTTCCTTTTGGGCTAATAGATATGCCAATTTAAAGTCGACCCTCCTATCGATACTTGCGAAAACTTAGCCAATGGAATTCTTTTGAACTTGACTTGATGTAGGAGAGCCATGATGGCCTTAAACAACATTAATAAGCTTGAATTGAAGGCTTGAAAGTGAACTTAGCTTGAGCATAAGATCCCATACTTAGAATTTTTCAACAAAGTCACCTTAACGGGAGGGTACACGGACCGTGTAGCATCAGACGGGCCGTGACATTGCCCGTACCCCTCTCCGTAGAAATATTTCACGATCAAGTTACCAGATGGTGATTCCATACTTAGAACAATTTCACTCTGGAAGCTTTACGGATGGCCTTACGGGCCGTGCCACCCCACACGGGCCATGTACTTAGTCGTGTAACCATACTTGGTCCCAAAGATGTGGGATTTCAAGCCAAGGCCATCACACGGCCCACCACATGGTCCGTGAAGTGTCACACGGACCATGAGGGGTCCAAGTGTGGTGTGCCTTAGTTGAAAACATCACATTTAAGGGTCAAACATCCTCCATTGGCCAAGGGCCACTCTGTGGAGGCTCCACACGAGCCGTGTCACCTCACACGGATCGTGATGGTTCCCATGAAGTGTCACCTTGGTCCAAAACTTTTCCGAAACCAAATTTTCATGTTTCTTTGAGGTCGTACAAAATTCTGGGTCCTTACAGTATCATTGCCTTTGTGTATGACATTCAGAAAAGAGTGCATTCAAATATTTCAAAATCATATCTTTAGAGATAATTTAGTATGAGTTATGACAATTTTTTATCTGGCTGAGGGTCTGATTATTGTTCCTCGAGGCAATAATGGAGAAAAAATTGATTTCATCTTAACTTTATAGAAGTTTGTTCGATTTTCATTTCTAAATTCCAATTTTCTTTAATATTATATTAAAGATATCAATGATCTTCAACTTTAAAACTAACCCATTAAAATAATATAATGTGCGATGTTTATTTGATTCTATAACAGCATTTCGCTCTATTTATGTTGACTGTTAAACCTTAAAATGGATATGAAATGAGAATAAATTAAATAAGCAGAGAACGTATATACAGCCTGGGAGACCGATGCTAATTGAAGTCCCTAAGGAAACCCCGAGAGGACTTATGTCGATGAGTACACGAAAGTAACAAAGTTGCTTTGACTAGAAAACCATGGTTGTCTTTTGGAGTGATTTAGATGATTGGCTCGACGGGCATTATTATGAACATACATATCAAAAAGGGTGTTTATTTAATGGTTTTATTTAGTTTCCAAATTCAAAACTTAAAATAACTTAGAATAAAAAACCATAAAATAAGCCAACCCAAATACCCATTTAATCAAATTAAAGTTAAATATATGAAGGAATCTTAAGAGATTTATGAAAAACAAATTATAAAAATAATGGAGGAAATGAAAATAGTAGAACTTACTTAAAGAATTAATAATAAATTGTTAGGATATGTGCAGGTACAACTATGTTGTTTTGATAATGACAAACATAACCAGTTTCACGTAGTTGTACCAGGAGTCGCGAAGCACAATCCCACGAGAAGATGGAATGTCAAATAAGGAAACAAAATCAGGAAAGGACTCAGAAAGAAAGCAGCATCGAAATAAGACTTCTACAAGGAAAATAATTTGTGCCCTACTCAAAGAAGGAGTCCTAGAATGGAATAGCTCGAGGGTTAACTATATAAACAATCTTTAACTCTAGTAGTTAAAGCTTTTGCAATCTTGAAAATTGGAGAATCATTAGAGCAAGAGCACTGGTATAAGAGCATTCAACCAACATTTAAAGTTAGGTTTTTCTTGTTTGTTAAAATTGTTGCAACCCTCTTAGAATCATTGGTTAGTGATAAAAATTGTAAGAGATTGTATTCATTGTATGAGTTGTTTGTGAGAGTGGGTTTGGCTCTCATTTGTGCTAGTTAGGTGTGTGAAGTTTGTTGAGTGGAGAGTTCCGAGTTTGTAAGTTGACGTTGTTGAGATGTGGAGCCTGATTAATATGTAAATGTACTGTTTATATATTAACGATCTCCCTGAATTTTAGGCTGTATTATTTTTTATTATTTTTCGTGTATTCTGTAACAGTGTTATTTTATTAATGTAAATACTGCATCACCGTGGAGGTTACCCTCACGGGTGTTACCACGAAAATATTTTCTCTCTCTTAGGTTTACTAAAACTGTCTTCGAAATCTAGAAGTGTTGTTGTAATCGATCCTAACAGACGTTGCTCAGTTTTGAAGTAATAAGATTGTTGAAATCCTACAAGTGTAGGTAGTGGTTTTTTCTCCCTTGAGCAAGGAGTTTCTCCACTATATGTTGTATGTCTACCTTGATACTGCATTTTTATTTGTTCAACTGGTATTACTATTGAACCAGGTTCGCTAGTAGGTTAGCGGTAGCAGTCTTTTCAATTGGTATAAGAGCAGGTCTTTTTGAATAAAAGCTAACCACCTCGAAAGTTCAATGACGGCTCCACCTTCTGCTAGTGAGCTTCTCAAAGCAGACCCCACAGTTTAATGGAAACTACTAGGCTGGTGGAAATATTGTATGCTGGATCACTTGATTGGATAAAGCCTAGATCTGTGGAATGTCATCCTGGATGGACCAACTACCCCTATAAAGGATGGTCCTACGCCCAACACCCGAGTGCCTAAGAAACATACTGAATGGGTTGCTGCTGTCAAGTTGGCAATCCAAGACAATGCCAAGGCAAAATTGATATTGATTTGTGGCATTTGTCCTGATGAGTACAATAGTCCTTGCCTGTATGGATGCGAAAGCTATTTGGGACACCCTTCAGACAGCTCATGAAGGAACTACTAAAGTTAAGAAGGCTAAGATTGATAATCTCAACTGACAGTTTGAGCTTTTCAGAATGCTAGACGGTGAAACTATACATGACATGCACACCTGATTCACTGCTATAGTGAATAAAATTAACTCACCGGGCGAAATTACTCCTACTGGAAAGGCCTTCCGGAAGCTGCTGATTGTCTTGCCCGATGCTTGGGAAAGTAAGGTGGAAGCCATCACTGAAGCAAGAGATCTCAACACTCTAACCATGGATAAGTTGATGGGAACACTTGTGACTTACGAGCTGAAGAAGAACCAGGAGAAGGAGTTAAATAACAAGAGAAAAGTCAAGAATCTGGTTCTCAAGGCAACTGAGAAGGAGGATTATGAAGAAGAAAACATCGCCCTAATCACTAAGAGGTTTCAAAGAGTGATGCAAAAAGGAACTGGAGGTCAGAGAAGGGTTCCCTAGAGAAACACTAAAAAGGATCTTAGCGAAAAACTCTATCACAAGTGCGGAAGTCCTGATCACTTCATTAAGTTATGTCCTCTCTAGGCACTTGAATACAAGAAGAATAACCTTGAAAATCCCGAGGAACCCAAAACCGAGCCATATGTTCTCAAGGATAGGAGGATGACAAATTAAGAGGCAAATCTATCTATGAAAGGGGCTCTTGTGGCATTAGGGAACAACTCCGGAGAGGAATCTGATGGTGAAGTTCCAGAAAATCAATCCTTCATAGCCATTGAGGGGCCTGAGAAGTATGATTTCCTTGAACTTGTTACTGTAGAAGAATCTGATAATGGAAGTAGCAAGGACAAGGCGATGATTGTGAGTAATGCTGAACTAGATTACTCTAGCATCAAGGCTGGGTGTGATGATGAGAACGTGGCACTGATGGCAGGAGTTCTTATGACGAGGATGGTTCTCTGCTGGACACCAAGGTAAGCTTCGAACAAGTCAAAATTTAGTACTCGTACCTACTCTAAGAAAAAGCTTGAATCCTTGTCACAGGTCCTAATTGATGCCTATATGACCATTTGTGACACTAAGGAACATCTGTTGGAGGATTAAGTTCAATTGAGAACTAGGAATGTAAACCTAGAAAATGTCAACCACATACTCCAAACAGAGATTGACAACTTTAAGTCCTCTATAAAAGCGAAAAATATGATGAGACAGGCTCAATTGGCCCTGGAAGAGAAGGCAAAAAAGCTAGAGAATAATCTAATAAATTTGTATAAAAGAAATGAAGCTCTTCTCAAGGAACTCGACCAGACTAAAGCTAAGTTAGAGCATAACATGAAGTGGACCAGGTCCTCTGTCATGCTCGATGATATGCTGCAAGGTCAATCTACCACCAAATATGGAATCGGGTTCAAAATAAAGGAATCCAAAGAGAGCGTAGTGGACTATGGCATTCCATACACCTTGTGTGGTAAGACAGGTTACAGTAGGGATTGGTGCAACAAGAATTCAAAGGCTTTTAATAGTAGCTTCACCTATTTGAGTAAGACCTATGAAAAAAAAGTAAAAAGGACTGGTAGAGGCAAAAGGGACCTACTAAGTTGGGCCAAACGAGATCTTATTTATCCTTTTACAATAAAAAAGGAACCAAGTAGATTTGGATACCTAAAACTAACCCTTGCTAATTGGTGCAGGAACTAGTAGAAGGAAAGCTAAAGCAGTGGTACTTAGACAGCGCATGCTCCAGACATATGACAGGAGATAAACGCAACTTCTTTCTATAGAATAATATCCAAGGCGGAAGTATGGGCTTTGGAAAAGGAAAGCAAGGGGAAATAAAGGGAATTGGAAAAGTGGGGCCATCACCGTCCCAATGTATTGACAATATGTACTATGTGAAGGGACTAAAGCAAAACCTGCTGAGTTCTCTCAAATGTACGACAAGGGAAATGATAACCTCTTTACCACCTCTGAGTGCAATGTGACAAACTCTTATTCTAGGTTGCTCATACTCGGGGGAAAAGGCACAAAACTGTGTACATCGTTGATATTAGTGGCCCAAAGAAGCGTACGCAAAAATGCCTCAGTGCCATGAGTGATGAATCCATATTGTGGCACAAGAGAATGGGTCATGCTAGCTTCTCGACGATCACAAACGGATATACAAGGAACTGGTTCTGGGTCTACCAGAAGGCAAGATTAATAAGGATCAAGTTTGTGGTGCATGTGATCAAGGAAAACATGTTAGAAGCAACTTTCATCCAGTTGATCTACTGAGCACTCACAGACCCCTAGAACTGGTTCACATGAATATTTGTGGACCAATGCGAGTGCGAAATCAGGAGGTAAAAGGTATGTTTTCATACTTGTAAATGATTACTCCAGATTGATGTGGACTTTCTTTCTAAAATCCAAGGATGAAATGTTTGATGTATTCACTCTGTTCGTTAAAATGGTGCAAAAGAAATTGAACTTCCATCTGATGAGCTTGAGAACAGATCATGGTACAGAATTTGAGAGCTCTAAGTTCTTAAGATTCTGCACCGAAAATGGCGTACTCCATAACTTCTCCGCCCCTAGAACACCTCAACAAAATGGGGTGGTCGAAAGGAAGAATAGATCTCTGGAAGACATAGATAGAACTATGCTGATAGCCATCAACCTTCCACAGAGTTATTGGGCTGAAGCTGTGAACACTAGCTCCTATCTCATCCATAGATGCATGATTAGGTCCATCTTAAATAAAGGAAGAAAACTAAATCTAGCTCACCTTCGTTCCTTTGGTTGTGTATGTTATCTGGACAACAATAGGAAGGATGCACTAGGGAAGTTTGATGCCAAGAGTGATGAGGAAATCTTCCTAGGATATTCTGCAAAAAGTAGAGCATACAAAGTTTTCAACAAAAGAACAAAATGTATGGAAGGAAGTACACATGTTATATTTGATGAGGTCAGATCTGTGGCCTAGAAAGTTTTGTAGGAACAGGTACATGAATTGGGGATGTCAAATCATATAAGAGACTCTGATGATGAAGAAGGTGTAATCCCAGTGCACCTGCTCCTCTAACTCAACTAGATCTACCTTCCACTTCAACCTCAAATAGTGAGGAAAGAAGGGAGGCACCTGGGCCAAATTCATCTAATGGAGCAGGAATCTCAGGGACATTAGCATCTGATGAACTGGTCCCTCTACTACCACACATACCGATCCAATGCCAGAGGACCAAGGTCATAGCTAGAAACATAAAAGTTCTCATTCATTAGAAATCTATTGACTCCTCTAGACTTAGGCATATCCACCAGGTCAAAAATAAAAAATATGTGTGCCTTCTCTACATATGTGTCTTCAGTGGAGCCCAAAAGAATGTCAAAGATTCCCTGCTGGATGATGAATAGATATCCGCAATGCAAAAGAACTTCTTCAATTTGAGCACAGCAAAGTGTGGCACCTAATTCCCCCTCCTGAACACCGCTCCATTATTGACACTAAATGGGTTTTCAGAAACACGCTGGATGAGCAAGGTATAGTCACTAGGAACAAAGCTAGGCTTATGTTTAAAAGGTACAATCAAGAGGAAGGAATTGACTACGATGAGACCTTGCTCTTGTGGCACGTATTGAGGCCATTAGAATGCTCATAGCTTTTGCAGCCCACATGGAGTTCAAGGTGTACTAGGAGGAGGTATAAGTTAAGCAACCGTCAGGTTTTGGAAATCATGAACACCCTGACTATGTATACAAGCTAGATAAAACGCTTTATGGACTGAAGCAGGCACCTAGAGCTTGGAATGATAAACTGTCTAGCTTTCTACTAAGTCATGGATACATCAGGGGGGAAAATTGACTATACGTTGTTCCTTAAGAAGAAAGGTATTCATGTCCTCATAGTTTAGGTATATGTTGATGATATCATCTTTGGAGGGACTAATGAGGCCCTTGGAGTAGAGTTTGCAAAACTCATGGGCAATGAGTTTGAGTTGAGCATGATAGGTGAATTAAACTTCTTCTTGGGTCTACAGATTCATCGGACAAAGGAGGGTACCTCCATCCATTAACAGAAGTATATCAAAGAGATGCTCACAAAATTTGTGATGCATGATGTAAAACAAGTGACACCTCAATGGAGACTACAATCAAGCTAGATAATGACGAAGCAGAAGTTGGTGTAGACGAAAACAAGTATAGAGGGATGTTCAGGTCACTTTTGTATCTTACCACTAGCAGACCAAATACTTTGTTCAGTATAGGTATGTATGCCCAGTTTCAATCCAATCCTAAGGAATCTCATCTCAAGGCTGTGGAACGAGTCCTAGGATATCTCAATGGAACTATGAATCTAGTCCTCTGGTATGCCATCAGATCCTCATTTGACATAGTTGGATTTGCGGATGCTAACTACGCTGGGTGCCTAGCTGATCGGAAGAGCACCTCAGGAATGGCACACTTTTTATGACCTTTATTAGTCTCCTGGGCCAAAAAGAAACAAAACTCAGTTACCTTGTCTACTGTTGTGGCATAATATGTCGCTACTGCCTCATGTTGTGCTCAACTTATCTAGATCAAACAACAACTTTTAGACTTTGGAGTGAAAGTTTACTGCATTCCAATCAAGTGTGATAACATGAGTTCCGTGAACAAATCAAAGAATCCAGTTCACCATAAACATACCAAGCACATTGATGTTAGACACCACTTCTTGAGGGATAATGTAGAAAAGGGGTTTATCGAAATGGTTTTCTGCGAGACTGAGGACCAGGTGGCCGATATCTTAACCAAACATTGGGTTGAGAACACTTTGCACTCAATCGACTACATCTATGTTTGATCAGGGGGCATGAGTCATACTTTGACTAATTTCAATTTTAATTTAAAGTTTGTATAGAAATAAGTGACTTTGTCTTTGTTGCACAGGCTCCTGAACCAGCGGATTATACTTGGACTCCGTCACTGGGAACTGCTGATATTACCCTTAGTTTCCCAAGATAGACCATCACACTGAGGTAAAGAGCAACTGGTTGTCAATATTTGACCATCAAGTACTCCCTTTCCCTCTTATGATCAATCTATACTGCAATATGTTCACATGCTTTAAGAGGAGATGTCTATAGTTCCAATAGCTGAACATGGTCACTTAGTCTCAATCTAACCCATACCTCTTATTGGCGGGAAGCTTGCTAACTCAAAAATGCCAATGATCACCTTCCTTGGGATCTCAAGCGTCGGTTCATGGTGTTCATTTTTCTAGAAGACATCCTTTCAATCAACTCCTGGCACCCCTTTAGATTTCTAAGAACTCCTTTTAAAACCCATTCATGCACATGATTAAAGTTCATCTCTCTTGTCCAAAGTAAGAACATCCCCCTCAAGAATATAAGAAAGAAAATGGATGCCCTAGTCTCATACTCTATCTCCGACTCAAATGCCACCGCCCCTTTACCACCGCAAGCCCTGTCTTTGGGGGAACTACCTTCATCTCCCTCCTCCACTAAACTCCTATCACCACCACCATCCCCACTAGCCACGTCTCCTTTCCACCACCTACCTTCAGTCACCCTCAACCCTACTTTTCTCCTTCTCCTTCATTGGACCTGTCGCACTCTCCGCCTCACTCCCCCTTCACTGTCTCAAAACCCTACTAGTCCAATGTCTAACTACCCTTCCCATCACATCGTCCCCTCATCGACGAACCCTCGTCTTCTTCTACCTCTTCAACTGAAACTTATCCTCTTCCCACTTTTTCTCAAAACCCTAACCTCCTCCTTCCATATCCACCCTACCGCCTTCCCCAGTCTCTTTAGCCACTTTACCCCCTCCGACTTTACCTGTTCCCACTCTTATCGAGTCTAACTCTATGGATGACGTGCCCTTGGCATAGGTTTCCAAGGGGTTGTGCAGAGGTATACCTAGACACTTCTACCCTCTAAGATCACTGCTCATCGACCCAGGAGGCCACTGACTCACAGCAAATGAAGGGCCTTCAGCTCCGTAGGTGCATCCTCTAGCCAAAAATATCTATACCATGGTAAGTCTTCGGCACTCCCTCTGCGCCTATTAGAGTCCTTTCCTCTCCCTAAGGGACGCCTGCCCCTAATGCTCCACCTACCACCCTCGCTCCCCCTAGGGTTAACTAACGTATAGAAAAGATTCTAGTCATAGGGAAGTATCATCCAGAGGTACGCACATACCCCCTAGTTGAGAAACTATGCACAAAACTTGCCATCAAGGTAGGGTGTACTTGTTCTTGGATACTAAGCCTATGGTATTTGAGCTGGAAGTGGTGGATTTCTATGAGAATTTGTCTGTGTTGGAGGGTAGTGTTGCCACCTCCCCAGTTCATAGAGTTGAGATTGTGTTCGACAAGGGAAGGTTGGGGGAGATATTGCGGGTTCCATCTATGGGTCTAGCTGAATATGTTTTGAAGGATGATGATGGTTATATGTTAACCTCCAAATTCACTAATGGTAGGGTTACTGATGCACTGAGGAAAGTGTTGAAGGGGGAAATTCTCCTTTTCTTAAGTTGTTGTTTGAGGTTGTCTACAACTGTATTCTTCCAACGGGTGAGCGTTGCCATGAGGAAACCTTTTGAGATATGGGAATCGCTCATGCCATTGATCTACAGGAGCAGTTGACTGGCCCTCCTTGATCATAAGACATATGGCACATGTGATTGATTCTATACCTACTCCCCACCAGTTGGCATTTGTTAACCTGTTGACCCATATCTTCAAAGCATATAAGGTTCCCCTTGGAGCGGGTAGGGCTCTAACAAAGAAAGACATGATTGATAAGACCACTACCCGGGAGTGTGATTTCCTTCCTTCCCCTACTGCTGCTGCTACTGCACCTGCTCCTCCAAAGGCTGCCAGGCCAATGTCCCAGATGATGTTGGATCTTCAGGAGGCCAGGACACAACAAGTTCATCTCCAAGGTCAAGTGGATGAGTTTAAGGATCAGTTGGGTGACTCACAAGTGGAGGTTCTTTGTCTAAAGGACCAGCTCCTTCAACAACCACTAGACCATAATGCGCGGGTGGATGTGCTTCTCAAGCTGCTAGGATCTGGCCCTTCTTCATCCCCTAACCCTTAGTGCTCCCCTGTCCTTTTTTTGGCTTTGTATAATCCTTACTCTTTTTTGCTCCTATAGACATCTTTTCACTTTGGTTTTGTATATTTTTTTGCTATGGTTGACATTAGCGGGCTAGGTGTATGCCTTGTTCTTGAATACTGATTGTCTAGCTGTCTCCTTATTGCTTGTGTTACTTACACTTATGGATGGCTAATATCAGTAATTCTAATGTGTTGTGCCCATTGCATTATCTGTATTTATGTGCTTTTGTTTGTGCTTGTGCTTCTGATGCATGTCATGTTTTTCTGTGCTTACTTGTCGTTTTTTTTGAGATGTCAAAAGGGGGAACTTTGCAGTATTATCACACGCACAGGTTTGCCATCATCAAAAAGGGGGAATTTGTTAGACCTGTTCAAGTACAACTATACTATTTTGATGATAATAAACAGAATCGGGTTCAAGTGGCTATACCAGGAGTCTCGGAGCAGAATCCCACTAGGAGATGGAAAAGGAAGCAACATTTAAATAGGACTTCTAGAAGGAAAAGAATTCGTGCCCTACCCAAAGAAAGAGTCCTAGAATGGAACGACTCTAGGGTTAACTACATAAACAATCTTTAACCCTAGCAGTTGTAGCTTTTGCAATCTTGAAGATCGAAGAATCATTCAAGGAAGAGCACTAGCACTAGGCCATTCAAGCAAGATCTAGAGTTAGGTTTTTCTAGTTTTTTCAAATTGTTGCAGTCCTTTTAGAATCATAGTTTAGTGACAATAATTGTCAGGGATTGTTTTCTTTTAGTGAGTTTTTTGTGAGAGTGGGTTTGGCTCTCGTTTGTGCTAGTTAGGTGAGTGAACTTTATTGAGTGGAGAGTTGCGAGTTTGTAAATTGACGTTGCTCAGTTTTGAAGTAATAAAGTTGTTGAAATCCTACAAGTGTAGGCAGTGGTTGTTTCTCACTTGAGCAAGGAGATTTTCCACTATAAGTTGTGTGTCTTCCTTGATACTGCGTTCTTACTTGTTCAACTGGTACTACTATTGAACCAGGGTCGCTAGTATGTTAGCGGTAGTAGTCCTTTCATAAGTCATGAAAATAAGATAGCATTGATTTTTGTTGCAGATAAAGAAAAACAGACAACCTATCTTGACAAGAATCTCGCCAACACAAAAGTTGTTAATAAGGAAAAAATAAAATATAAAATCAGTACTTTAGCTCAACTATGGTTTAGGAGTCTATTTTGGTTAGACAATTATTAACCCTTGGATCTTTAAGTGGACAGATGTAAGAACGTAAGAAGTGTATTGGACAAACTGGATAGTTCCCCTACGGGAAGGGAGCCGGAGCCCACCTTTTGGATTCTATTTTCTTTTTTCGACGAAATAACTTTTTATATGACTAGATTAATACTAGATGTTGGTCCTTCAGTAATTTTATCTGCTTCTATACAGTAATGAGGACTTTTGTTGACAGAAAAAGAAGTGCAAAAAAAGCATACCAGCTAAAATAAGCAGAATTCTTACCAGATATCATTAGGGGATTCACAATGCTTTCTACATAGGCTTCTGCAGGTTTGCATCCCTCAACAAAAGCAGTATGCTCTAGCTTTTTAGTTGAACCGTCAAATATCATGATAACTCCCGGAAGTGAAAGTAAAATGTCATGCTTTTCAGACTGGCAAAGGTGCATCAAAAATGTGAAAATGGGTACAGAAAACATATATAGCACAGTATTTTGAGGATATTCGATGGTGAACAGTTTCATCCATGATACACAACAATCTTTCAATATCCAGACATCAGAAGTAATGATATCTAGATAACAAGTATAAAATGCAGAAAGTTCACTTCCCACAACTCCGAGTTTGAATTTAGAATGAACTTCTTCACGAGTGGGAAGCTCCAAGCTTCCCCATTTCTCGTCTGATACATCAAAAGAAATGACGTGGTGCACATCGTAATTACCAACACGATTAGATGCAGCCCAATAAAGCTTCCCATTGACAAATTTACCGGAATGATTCAGTAGAAAGATGCCCTGAAGCTGGTCGTGGACTGTTGCCCAAGAATCAGTCCTCAAACTGTAGATGCTGATCACAGTTTTCATGTTGGACAAGTCATCATTGTAAGAATTCGGATAATACTCGACAAATACAACTTTATAATCATCATGTGAGTCATCGTATCCAAAACCATAGTTGTTAGAGAAAGGGATACCCAATTTGGAATGAAGTAATTTCTTAGACTTCTTAATGGTAGGATTCCATATATATGTCTCCCCTGGTTGATTTGATAGACAAATGAGGCCATTAACAGAACCCACAAAGAAAACTTTTAAAGTGGGAGGATCAATTTGAATTAACTCCTGAGCGAGTTGTTGTCTGTTAAAGAGGGGAGGGAGAGAACAAAACTTGTATTGTCCATTGATGCCCGGGAATAGAACAAGTTGATCAGTGTTTAATCTGAGAAGGGATTTCACAAAATGAGGACTAGAGATTAGTTGATTCCACGATTTCGAAACGGACATACATTTCAAGAGAGTCTTGGGGGGAAGCCTTAACAGAATGTCTATGATGATTGCATTTGGGATTACGATTTCAGTTGTAGAAATTGGAGTGAAAGCGAAATCATACCATGAAAACAATTTGAGCAAAACAGTCTGAATCACCTGACAAATCCAATCCCGAAAAGAAACGAATGAAAACATGGCCGGATGTTCTTCTATCAAGTGAAGCAGAGCAGTAGCGGTGAACTAGCGTGACGGACCAATAAGGATTTGGGTATAAATTGTGTTTTCTTGAATTGATGAATGTTTAATCTGATAAGGGATTCTACAAAATGAGGGCTAGAGATGTGATGATAGTTGTAGAAATCAGAGTGAAAGCAAAATCATACCATGAGAATAATTTGAGCAGAGCAACCTGAATTACCTGACAAATCAAATAACGAAAAGAACAAATGAAAACATGGACGGATGTTCTTCTCTTAAGTGAAGTAGAATGAACAGTGAAGTAGGGTCACAGACCAACAAGGATTTGGGTATAAATTGTGTTTTCTTAAATTGACCTGCTCTGACTAGTTAATAATTTATTGAGTGAGTATTTAGACCTATCAAAAAGAATTTAACTTGAGTTTCTCTGTCTTATGTTTAACTAGTTTCTAGACACGTGCTTTGCACATGTGCGTCCAATGTGATTTTTTATAGATTTGTTAGAATGATGAAAATTTTATAAAATTATGCATGCAATGGGCAATAAAATATAATATTTACAAATAATTCTTCATGGAAAGTAAGATTTCTTTCCATAATTTATCGAAACTGGAATAATGTATCTCTTTAAGACTCTCAATTTTTTTAACAAAAGAAATCTAACAGTTTTTTTAAAAAAAAAAATTGTTTTGGGGTTAAATCCCTAAATTTATTAAATACAAAAAAATACCCTATTTATGATCCTATTTTTTTTAACAAAATATATAAAATAAAACTACTAGTTTATTTAATTTTTTTAATAGATATTTTCACATAGTGTGTCCAAGCCAAAATAATAGATTTATTTATAGCCCTAAAATATACTTAAAAAAATATATTTAAAAACTATTTTTTTTTTTGTAAAAGAAAAAATTAATGCCCTTACAGAGTTAAATTATTTCATTTTGAATAAATTATGAAAAGAAATCTAATAGAGATGGGGGTTTACTTTTATTCCATAAGAAAATGAAACATAATAATAATTAAAAAAAGAGTTGTTAGTTTCAAGGTTATAAGTGAGTCAAAAAGGTGAATGAAGGGCATTTTTGGACATGAAGGCCATTTTAGGTCCAATAGGTGGATGAGAGTCATTTGTGTACCATTTTCCCTATTTTATTTAATTATTGTCGAGGTGGAATATTTTACCCATGTGGCATGTCAAGTGGCAAGTTTTTTTCTAATAAAAGAGAGTCTATACACACATCAACTGATTAATAAGTAATAATTTAGGTATGAAACCCACACTCTCAATAATTAAGGTATGAAACTAAAAAAATGGATAATTTAGGTGTGTTTTTTGACAATTATCTCAATAATATTGTATTGTTATTTGAAAAAAATTTCAACATAAAAAAAATGATAATAGCCAAGTTAAAAATTTTAAAATAAAACCATCATTCATTTCCTCATTTACCATTCCTTCTTGCCCTCAACTAATATTGTCCTTGATTATTGTTTATATGCTTCAAACAAGGGCAAGATAAAAAGACTTACTGTAATGATAAAAAGATTTTAGTATGTTCCGCCCTGAGACTCGCTCCAGAACTCGCCAAGAATGAAAACACTACTCTAAACTATCAATGTAAAATTCCTCATAAAAGTGGATTACTTTGCTCCAATTGGGCCTGCGGTTTTTTTCTTTTATTCAAAAGGTTTTTCCAGTAAAATCCTTGTGTCCTTGTTGTTCTTTTAATTCTTGTTGATTACTGTATCATTATACTACATTATTATCCTGTTATTAGAGCAGAAAACATTATTTTTGTGATGGATTTATTCCCAACGCTTGCTACTAAACAAATGCCACTAAAAGTAATATTTGCAGAAGCACTTGTATCAAGGGAGACGCTTGTGCATTAGATTCAGATGATTGCTTTATTAAAGAGTTCACGTACTCCAAAAGGGTATCACTTTTCCTAGGAAAAGTGAGGAACTATTGCAGTCATCATCAAGGTTGAACCATGATCAAATCTTAGAAAGAGAATGCAACTATTTTTCCACTTGTTTTTTTTTCGGGTCATTTAGCTAATAGATTTTGCCCCTTAACAGATGTTAAAAGGGGTGGGAGGTAAATATTTCCATTAAGTTCTTTAATAAGTTCCATTGGATCTTCATCTCTATTTTATTGCTTAATTACTTCTCTCTACATGCATATTTATTTATTCATATTTGGCTTGGCACACTCTTTACAAATCATTTACTATATTAGTCCTAGAATATTGATAATATTAGCTAAAGAACTTTACTTATTCGCGATATATTGGTATAGTCATTGTATTCCCAAATACTGATTCTCAAATAAATTTGGGACCTCTAAAACCTTTAAAAGCAGTACAAATCCAAAATTTGAATTCCTCTGAAGCCCCTTTCACTTATACCAATAACAACAATATATATCCTCAAAGAGGACTACTGTCAGAATAAGCAACAAAAACTTATGTCCCTCCTGGGAAATCGAACCCCGTCGTTCCATCAAAGCTCACATTTGCTGCTACTGTCCAAGAAAATCTGGTAGGTACAACAGCTCAAACTACTGTTGATATTCAATATGGGACTCATCTGGGTAAGCCGGCTGTCTATGTTTGTGCCAAAGATTAGTTTGTTAATCTTTCCAAGGATTGTAAGCATGGCATAATTGGGAAATTGATTTATAAAGGGGAACCAACTATGGAAGAGTTAAGAAAGCTATTTATTAACAATTTTGTCTACAATGATTGGTTAAAATAGCTTAATTCAGTGTACTTTAGAAACACTTTTCAAAGCGGCTCTGCTGGAATTTATGCAAGAAAAAGGAGACACCTACTGGAATTTCAGACAAAAATGCTCTTTCACCTCGAAAAACAGGGGAACAATCCACAAGAAAGTCTCTTAACAATCTTCGTATGATCCATTATATGGCAAATTTGCTTGATGTTAAGTGAATGTTTTGATCATTAACAAAATGACTCAAGGACCTGGTAGTGTATCAGATAAGCGTGTAGTGTTTGCATACGGGATACAACTGTTAAAGCTACTGTGGTTGGTGAAATGTCACCTTCATTTGTACTAAAGGAGCGGTGGTCCATATGATGCATCTTGTGCAATATAAAAGGAGATTGTCTAGGAGACAAAATGGCTTTTGGAAAAATCTCACAACTGAATATTCTTGTTTTCCAAAATCTCTCTCTTGACTCCTAGTATGAAGATACAGTTGTTGTGTTCAGGGGACCTAATAGAAGGCTTCTATAGTTTCCTTGTTTCTTAGTTGTTGTGTTTGGTTGTAAGCTGTAAGATCACTCCTAACCTATAAAAGAACGTGATCATTGTTTTGTTTATCCTCTTAAGAGATGTTTACCTTGTTGGCTTAGTGTAGCCTAAACGTGTAGTGGTAGAGTATTCTAACTTCATCAAGGTGGTAAGAGTCTAGACTAGTTAGAGTTGTTGTTGCTCAATGCTTGTAACTTGTTGCAAGTAGGAATAGTGAGAAAGTGAGGAAAATAAACCGTGTGTTGTATTTCTTTACTTTGCTCATTCATTAGTGGATTTTGGGTTTTGGGAAATCTTGTCTAGATAGGTGGTGGTTGTTCCTCCCTTAAGCAAGGAGTTTTTCCATGTTAAGTCCTTGCACATTTGTCTCTTGTTATTTACCTTCTTTTTGTTTTTACTTATAGTGTTCCGAGGGACCTGATCCCTTACTAGGGTAGACACATATTTATTCAACAAGTGATATCAGTGCAAGGATCTCTAAACGGTTCACACCTAGAGATTTTCTGAAAAATATGGTTGTTCCACTAAATCTAGAAGAAGGAAAATCATCCATCAGACCCCCGAGATTCAATAGACAGTCTTATGGTTGGTGGAAGGATCGTATGCATGACTTCCTTATGGCTGAGGATAGTGAGTTGTGGGACATCGTTCTTGATGGACCATACATCCCTACTGCCAAAGTGAAGCAAAGGGAGACGACCAGGTTAGTTCCTAGAACCAGGCACCAATACTCTCAGGTAGACCGCAAGAAGTTTAAAAAGAACTATAAAGCACAGAAGCTTATAGTGTGTGGTATTGGAGCTGAGGAATATAATAGGATTTCAGCTTGTGAATTTGCAAGGGAGATATGGGATTGCCTAAAAAATGCTCATGAAGGAACTGAGCAGGTAAAGGAATAAAAAGCAGGCATGCTCACTTCTCAATATGATGATTTTATCATGATGGTAGGAGAATCCATACATGAAATACAAACCAGGTTCTCGGCTATAACCAACGAATTAAAGTGTTTGGGTGAACCTATAAGTTAGAGCAAGCAAGTGAGAAAAATTCTCAGGGCTCTTACAAAATCTTGGGAAAGCAAGGTGGATGCTATTACAGAAGCCCAGGACCTGGAAAAGTTAACAATGGATGTTCTCATTGGCAATCTTCAGACACATGAGCTAAACAAGCAACATGATACTGCCAAAAGAGAAGGAAACAAGGAAAAGACATTGGCTTTGAAAACTTCTCAGAGTGACGAGGAGATTGATGGTGTAAATATGGCCTATCTCACCGAAAGATTAAAAAAGTTGTCAGGAAAAATCATGGTTTTGCAAGAAAAGGAAATGTTAGTAGCTCTCTGGGTAATGTTGAACTATGTCATGGACATGGGAAGCCCGGACACTTCGTTAGAGAATGTCCTCATGGAAAAGGTGATTACAAATATGTTTCAAAGTTCTTGAAAGACAAAAGGAAGGACCAGGCTCCTGAGAAATTTAGAAGAAAAGTTGCTGCTGATCGGATTGTAATGAAAGCTCTGGGGGTATGGGGTAACTCCTCCAGTGATTTTTAAGATGAAAAACAACCTGAGGACTCATCTATGCTAGCCGAGAATGATGGTGACAAAATCTTTGACAATTTATTTGCATTCATGGCTCAATGAGATGATGGTGAAGAAGAAGAGGAACATGTAACACTTCTAGACTTAAAAGAGAACTTAAATCTTCATTCTACCAGAAAATTGAACAAGCTTGCATTTGTATTCATTGATTCCATTTGTGAATTAACTGCTAAAAAGGATTTATTAAACAATAGTGTTGATGTCTCACAAGACGAAAAAATTATTTTAACAAATCAAGTGTCTGATTGGAAGTAAAATTGTGGCTTTAGAAGCTGAAAAGGATGAACTTTTGAAGTTGATGGAAACTGAATCCAAATCTGATGCTTAACTAAAAGGTAAAATTAATGAAAATGAACTTATTTTAGAAGAGAAACTGAAGGAGGCTGAGTTGAAGTTGTTTCTTTTCTTAGAAAGGAATGTTGTGCAGGAGAAGGACCTGGTCAAGGTCAAGGATGACTTGAGAAAGTCCTTGAAATGGACTACCTCATCAAAGTTGTTGGGGGATATGTCTGACCACAGGCGACATGAAAAAAGGGGTCTAGGATATGTGAACAAAATTGATCCCCCCGTAATCCTCACCATAGCAAATATGTTTCTGTTGCTGACAACTTGTTGTGCTTATACTGTGCTAGAAATGGTCACTTAAAAGGCAGGCATGAAGTTCTCAAAAGTACTCTGAAAAGGAAGCATTCTGATTACTCTGAAAGTGAAAGAGTGAATGAGAGACCAGGTCCTAAACCAAAACAGAGTAATAGACAATTGCCAGCTTGGACCAAGAAAATTCTGATTAGGCCTTTGTCTCGTTACTGGGAACTCAGACTGAAGTGGGTTCCCAAAACCAACAAATAAGCTTTGTGCGGGAACAGAAGCTCTCTGAGTCCCTATAAAAGTTATATCCTCCTTCTCTTTGGCTAAAATTCCTATGCAGGTATATGCGTAATTATTCACAATAGTGTTTTTTTATGCTTGGAATGCTAACTTTAATGAAATGATAACCTGTTCTAATTTTCTTACATTGTTCGTTGTCTTTATTTTCTATGTATTTGCTCGTGTTTGCTATCTCAAGTACCCAAAATTCCTTCGTTCTGGGTATTATCTTAGTTTACTGTTTAGGTTTTTAATGATACCAAAAGGGGGAAGATAGGTTAATAGGAAATGGGGTGCATACAGGGGGAACAGGTCGACAAGGGTTCATATATTCAGGGGGAACTGTGTAAAGGGGATCACAGTTTGTCATCATCAAAAAGAAGGAAAATGTTAAATGAATGTTTTCATGATTAACAAACTGACTCGAGGACCAAGTAGCCTATAAGATCAACGTGTAGTGTTTGCATATGGGATACAGCTGATAAAGCTGTTGTGGTCGGTGAAATGTCACCTTCATTTGTACTGAAGGACCAGTTGTCCACATGACGCATCTTGTGCAATATAAAAGGAGATTGTCCACGAAAAAAAAAAGCTTTTGGAAAAATCTCACAACTGAATATTCTTGTTCTCCAAAAGCTCTCTTTTGGCTCCTAGTATGACGATACAACTAGTTCGTTCAGGGGACCTAATAGAAGGCTTCTATAGTTTCCTTGTTTCTTAGTTGATGTGTTTGGTTGTAACCTGGAAGATCACTCCTAATCTATAAAGGAACGTGGTCATTGTTTTGTTTATATTCTTAAGAGATGTTCACCTTATTGGCTTAGTGTAGTCTTAAGGTATAATGGTAGTGTAGTCTAACTTCATATAGTATCATTTTATTTATAGCGATGGTTCTTGACCCTCGATATAAGTTGATTTTTGTTAAGTTTTGTTTTTCAAAGCTTGACTCTTGTACTGTTGATCAAAAAGTGAAGGTTATCGAAGATAATTTACAGTTATTATTCAAAGAGTATTTGATATCTCCTGCTACAACCTCGTTATCAACTTCGTTATCAAAGGAGCATGCTTGTAGTAGTAGAAATGAATTGACTGATGCATTTGAATAGTTTGATATGTTTCAAAGTCAATTAGAATTAAGTACAGGTAAAACCCAATTAGACTTATCTTTGGAAGAAGCTAATCTCGACCGCAAAACAAATGCGAATCTAGATGTACTTGGTTTTTGGAAGGATAACAAACTAAGGTATCCAGAACTTTAAATAATGGCACGAGATGTTTTGAGTGTGCCCATCACTACAGTAGTCTCTAATAAGGTATCCAGAACTTTACTGCAGATTTCTGGTGAATTCATTTAGCTTATTGGTCCTTAAAATGAGGGTTGTGTTTTCCTAAGGTAAATGCTAGCGAAACCTTTCATTTTCTGGTGTTCATGCCTCTTGTGCGACTGTAAGTATTACATACAAGCCCGCTGGACCTGACAATCAATCACCTTTGCCTCAATTTAGTTTTCCTTTTCTGAAAAATGTGTTTTCCTTTTCTTTGGTAAATTTACTTTTTAGTTTCCAAACTTCCCCTCGCAACAAAAATCTGCATTCATCTGAACCTCATTCGACAAAAAATTATACTAAAGGGAAATACACACACATTTCCCATAGATGTTTGGGCAAAGAGAGTGATTTTACATCTGAGATTTATCGTTATAGCAATTTAGAAGTTTCTCGTGATTGATACTTCACTGAGTCTTTCTTTGGGGGGGGGGGGGGGCATTTCATCAATATTTAAGAAGACAACGGTTATCTGTAATCTAAAAACCAATTTAATACAAATATAAGTCTACAATGTGCCGAGCGGTATCATCCAATCTGCCAAAAATCAGCAAATTAAGTCCATGTGCCGGTTTTTCTTGAATTGAATTGAGAGAAAAACAGGTAAATTTTGAAATTCAGGGCACTTTTACTTGTTTGTGCAAATAAAATGCAAGTTCTTTTGTGCAGCTGTTTGTGTAGTTTTGTGCAAGTAAAAGTTGCATATTTTTGTGTAGTTTTGTGTAGTTGTTGGTGCAATTTTGTGTAATTAAAAGTGTTGTTTGCTCTTACAGTTTCGTATTTTTGGAGGATTATTTAGCTAGAGAGGACCAGCGTACCACGAAAATGCTTAATGTTAGACAATCCTACTAGGCCTAAAGATATATTCACTTATGTGGTTACTAATGTAGGCTAAACTACTCACCAAAGACAGGCTCGTTAATTAAGTGGGTTAACAAAGCTGAGACTATGTGTGTCTTCTGCTCGTGGCAGAACAAGGATTTTCACTAAAAAGGTTCAAAATCTGAAGAATTACATACTTTTTTATTTTTTTTATATAGCAGATGTCGAACCTCTTTAGTGAAAATTTGATATAGGTTTTCTTCCTCAATCGTTACTTGTCTGCTACTATCTTCTTTTTGTACGTCTGCAAAAAATCAATAACGTATTTTGAGTAAATATCATATTAAATTAATAAATGAACGAAACAATAATACGTCAAAAACAAATCACAACTCAACCTACAAGGATCGTAAATGAAAAAAAAAGATAATACAAAACCTGTAAGTGGGACCTGATTTGTGGGAGAGATATTCCTATGTGTTTCATGTTCTTCATAATAGCCATTATGGGAATTCTTTAATAGACAATGGCTATTATGAAGAAATGGAACACATGGGAATATCTCTCCCCCAAATCAGGTGTCACTTATAGGTTTTGTATTACTTTGTTTTTCATTTACAATCCTTGTTAGTTGAGTTGTGATTTGTTTTTAACATATCATTATTTCGTTTATTTATTAATTTAATATGATATTTACTCAAAATACGTTATTGACTTTCTGCAGACGTACAGAAAGAAGATAGCAGCAAGGAAGTAACGATTGAGGAAGAAAACCTATATCAGATTTTCACTAAAGAGGTTCAACATCTTCTATATATACAAAAAAATTAAAAAATATTTTAACCATGCATAAATAGCATAATTTTCTGCTAAAGGAGGTTCAGATGAACCCCTAACCATAAGATTGCTCCACCCCTGCTTCTACCAACAGGTACAGGAAAAAAGAGAACATTTGTATGATGTCAGGCATCTGTGGAGTAGAATATTAGCTTGGATGTAGAGAATAAAGGACATTGGAGGAGACTGGGGACACCATCCAGAGGATACTCAAGAGCACAAACAGAGTCCCTATTCGCCATTCTACATATGCTTTTGAACTTTTCTTGTTGAATTTCTTTGCATTTTTGGATAATTAGATAATGACATAAGGCAAAACTCGATGGTCTGCACGCCTTCAATTTATATATATAATAATCTACAATAACATCAAGCAATTTTCCAGGAAGTGCTTCTACCATATTTATCAGTAGATTGTTATACTTGAGGTAGGGACTTCTGAAAGAAATTATCTTAGATTGATAGTCTTGCGAGACAGTAAAACATGGATAACTATAATATATTCAATGAAGAGGTACATGCCATTGAGTCTGGACTTGTTCCACTATGTAATTATCCAGAAAAGCAAAGCACTCCAATCTGAAACGTTCAAAAGCATATGTAGAATGGCTAAGAGTGACTCCTTGGATAGGAGCAATTTCAATCAGAAAAGTTCAAAAGCATATGAGCAAGTTGAGAAGATAACATCACCACAAAAGTCCTCAGAGATATGAAGCATATTGTGAAAGCATCTATGGTCTTGACCTTTCTATCTGATGTAAGGTTCTATAATAAGAAAGAAGAGCACAAAGAATTGTCATATATAACAAGGATGTGAAATACATCTACAGTTACTTGTATCGAGATTGAATATAAGTATTTTAGAGCAAAGAATAGAAAAATCAATATTTACCTTAAGTGTTGCAAATGTTTCCTTATAGAAAATCTTCAGTCTCCTACAAAATCAAAACTTGTAATTCAGCCAGAAGGTAAATAGTATAGAAACTTGTTCACAATTACATAATCAGATCTTAAGTGGAGCAAGAAAGGGTTAGGGGGAAGAGGGTGGCAGAAGAAACAAGTATGGACTCCACATCATCACATGCATCAAGTAATAAAATCTATAAAGTAAACTAACCTCAAAGATGCAAAACTAGAAAAGCATTAATACACAGAGAAGCATCTTTAGAAAGATTTGAATTTAGTAAACCCTATAAAAGCACAAGGTCACCGGAGGAAGACTTCTCAGCAATTATAATTTAAAATACTTCACACATAACAAGAAAAAATCTCTTGAATAGTATTTTAAAATAATTTTGTCATGAATAGGAACAAAATACAGTAAATGAAGCTTTTAGACACCTCTAGAGTCGGTATGTAAACCTACTTCATACCTTCACTCAACATCCAACCCTTCCACTCCATATTTATGTAGTAAGCAAGGAGGTTTACACCAAGAAAGACTTTTTTTTAAAAAAATCCTATAAAAGTAGAGATTAATACTAACCTGATATGAATCATCAGAAATTCTTGGCTATAATAAATATAAATGGAGGGAAAGGGGAGGTCATGGACTATTTAATAAAAGATTGAGATTAGAGGAATTGTGATTGAAGAATTGAGGAGAAGAACAACTTTAAAATAAGACAATTTAGCAGTCAAAAGTCAAGAATTATGGATAGTAACAAATCAAGGTTCAATAATTGATGATAGTAACAAATTTAAAATAAGAGATTACAATAACCCAACATTCAAGAATTGAGGATAAGAACAACACTAAACAAGATGATGTAGCAGTAAAGATCCAAATTTGAGGATAGTAACAAATAAAGATTCAATAATTGAGTATATTAGTAAATTTCAAGTAAGAGATTACAACAATTCAAGATTCAAAAATCGATGATAGAAACAACATTAACTAACAATACTCACATAGAGACAACGGAAAGCATGATCTGAGTATGAGGAGTGGAGCCTCTTGATATTTTGATACAATATTTTGTAATGGCCCAACCCGCTAGTGATATTATCCGCTTTAGGCCAAGGCCCTCACGATTTTAAAATTCATCGCTAGTAGGTATGTCACATCCGGGAGGGTACCCTTGGCGTGGCCGGGCACTCGGAGACTATTGCTAGTCCCCAATCAAACAACTTAGCCTCATCACATCATTCAATCACATAAACTCTATTGAAAAAGGAAATAAAACAAGTAAATGGGTACATCTCATCTAATGTCTCAAAATTATATATAAAAGAAATAAAGGCTAGTAGAAAGAACTAGCTCACAATCTCAACATCAACGTTCAACCATCGTCTATGAAGACTCTATCACCAATCAAGTTGTACTAATGACAGACCCATGGCTACCCAAATCAAAATAAAGAATTGTCTAGTCTAACTCTAAAGCAAGATGAAATAAATAATAGTGGATACTCCGGATTAGGGGAGGCTCACCAATCAGCTGAGAATCTCGGATCTTCAATGGAGCGCCTATTGACGATCTCTAGTACCTGCCTCTGCATCATAAAACGATGCAGTCAAAAGGGGACATCAGTACGTGAAATGTACTGATATGTAAAAGAGCTAAGTGAAACAAAAACAAGTAGAATAGTATGAAACAACATCAACTCAAAACCATCATCAAATCAAATCAAATTATCAAATGTCTATCTATGCAAGAATAAAGAGTAGGCAAGTGACCCATCAACCAATCAACCTCATCTATCAAATCAAACTCATATCAAAGGAGCTCACCTCCTCTCATCTCATCTCATCTCGACTCATAGTACTCAAGATAGGAAATTTATGAGAGTTTCTCTTATGCGACAACAATCACTTATGATCTAGTGAATGTACAACAATCCCACTGATGTTACCACAGTCGTTCCATACTTACCAGGTAAGGAATGCTTAGGATCCACAAGGTTCTGAACAATCAACATATTAAGTCCTTTTGTTTCAGGACAATGAGATAAGAACTTGTCCGACTCTAACATACTTAATCCATAGGATGAGAACTTGTCCAATCTAATGGACTTAGACCTCAAGATGAGAACTTGTCCGACTTTAACGAACTTAGCCCTTTAGTGAGAACTTGTTCGACTCTAACAGACTTAGCCCTCGAGATAGGAACTTGTCTGACTCTAATGGACTTAGTCCACTCCTACGCTTGGCGACGTAGTTAATGAGTCCGAGTTGGACTTGCTCTTACTCTTACTCATTTTGGTGCTCGATACTTCTCCGATGACTCAATGCTCATAAGACAATCAATCCAATCAAAACCAACATCTCATAGGGACCTTAACCCTCTCATCAAGGAACATCTCAATCAACAACTCAAGATTTAGAACAATCATAAGGGAACAATCGAATAGATAAGTCAGTGGAGTTCATTTATGGAGACTCACATGACTATAAAGTTCTATCCACTCATCATCATTCTCTCATCATAATTACAATCACAATCGACATTCTCAACTTAAGGCTCTAGACTTAATTCTTAAGTTCATTCATGCATGCTTTCAAAATAGTCATGTTGGGTTATGCAATTTCTCATGAAAATGTTCAATTCAATAAAACAAGTTTATGATGATCATCGAAATAGAAAAATATATGAATTTAAATAAGTTTTCAAGAAAAACCATCAAGAATCATGTATGTATACTCCTTAAACCATTAACTCATCTATGACCATCTATAGGGCACATGAGAGAACAATCTCATGCTTTTAGTTTAGCCTTACATACCTGGGATGAAGCTATCAACAATCACCTTAAAGAATTCCTCTTGAATTCCTCAATCTCAAGCTCTTCTCCTCTTTCCTCAAGCCCTAGTCATTGTCAAAGATTTAGAATGACTTAGAATGGGGTTTAAAACCCCTTTTTTACGCTTAAACGACCTAATTAGATCGTGTATAGATTTTAGGAGGGGTTGAGAATTGACCGGAATGCCCCTCACAAAATTGAGAAATTTTTAAGCTCGGAAAAGCCCAGCCCCCGACACGGACTAGTCGCGTACTGTGTACTTTCTGAAAAACTTTTTGATGTCCCAATCCATTGAAAATTTTCAGAAAAACATAAGTGCAGGTCCGCGGGAGGCGCGACGCGCTCCTATCGCGCACCAACATTGTTTCTGCGTCTCAGATAGAAAAATGATCTTTTGAACAGGTCGCTCTAAAAATCGTCCGAGACCATTTTTCCACTCAATTTTTCGTGCTGATCACAAATCCGGCCTTAGATTTTTCATACGAGCATTGGAAAATGCATTATGCGCACTTCTCTCTCCTAGATGTATTTTGGTAATTTTGCCGGGTGTTACAAGGTAAGGCTTATTTACTTATATACCCAACATCTCTCTTATATTTTGCTAATGTCAGACTTCTATGTAAAGATGGGTTGTTACATACACCTCCTCTATGGACTCAGCTTTCTCACTGAGGTTTGCCCTACCATATGAAATTTGTCTAAACTCAGCATCGAGGTTTGTCCCGCCTCACCGAGATTCACCTAAATTTAGTTAAACTCTAGCCACATCAACAAGGCTGACACAAGAGTGGTTTTGATACCACCTGTAACGATTAGCTTAGTGATATTATCCTTTAGGCCCTAATGGTTTTAAAATGCATCTCTAGGTAAGGTATGTTTACTTATACACTCAACATCTCTTTTGTGTTTTGCCGATGTGAACTTCTATCTAAAGATGAGTTAGTACAGTTTAGGTATATTATGCCTTTTGTTTTTAGCGTACAATTGGAATGGGGAAAACTATAATTACACATTTACTATCTCATCTTGCATATACATTATTTACATTTTCCTCCCCAAAAGAAAAGAAATATTGTAATATCTTGTTTTACGTTTGTTACTATTCATGAGTCTTAATTACTAAGTTAAATCTCTAGGATCAACATCCCCAAGTATTTTTCAGGTAATAAAATTCTCAGTAAAATTTCAAGCAACTTTTAAAGTTAAATTCGAGGGGAAAAAATCTCGAAGTAATTTCCCATTTAATAAAATTCTCATATACATTTCCAAGAAGAAATTTTGAGCTAAATCTACAAAAAAAAAAAGATCCCCAAGTACTTTTCAAGTAATGTAATCCTTGGGTAAATTCCCAATAAGATATTTCTAGCTGAATCAGTAGAATCAAAATCATCAGATAAATTGTTCAGTAAGAAAATTCGTACGTAAATTCTTATATAACAATCCTTATCTAAATTCGCAGGTAGCTTTGCCTAGAGATTTTTCTGCAAAATAATAAAGAAATTTATTTCATTCATTTACTTGCAAGTTTACCTATGAGAACAATTTCTATGAACTAAATTCTCACATAATTATCGAGGTAATATTTTTGTGCAAAATAGACCAAATTTAGATGTGGATTCATTAAGAATATACTTTTCGCTTGTAAAATAGTATAACTTTGGAATTTCATATTGTTCCATAAAAATTTACTAAAACAATCTGCTGACTAGATCCCAAATAAACTTTTCAAGTAATTCACTGTTTTCTTGTAGTGATTGTTGTAACATGTGGTTTATTAAATATTTACTATTCACTCCCTTTTTCTCTCCGTCATTTGCTTTGACTGGAGAAATATTTTGCCTCAATCATACTATCATATTCATACTTGGGTGAGTTCACACTCTTCTTCATCTAAATATTTGTTAATGTAAGTTGTCCTACATTTTTCTCTTAATTATTATTTCTTACCGCTGTGTCATTTCTTTTAAAAATATTTTTTTCTTGAATCTAGAGATTTGGTGAGGAAAGGATGGATAAGAAGTGCAAAGTATAGCAAAGTGGAGTTCTATACTTATTTCTACTTATTGATTACCCCTCACTGCTTCCTTCTCCCTCTAATGTTTTATTAATAATCGTGTATTAGAAAATCACAGTTGTCTATAGTATTTATCATATTTCTTAATCTTTTTTCCTTGGTTTCAGTTTATTCTGCCTAAATTTAACAATGTTTTTTCTTTCAAAGTGTGTATGAATCTAGTTTCAGGTTCTATGTCATTAGATTTGGTTTTAGTTTGTTCTAACCCCTTTTGTCCCTTTAAATTTTAGTAGAATCACATAAAATTAGTCTATCCATGATGAACCTTCTGAATAGTGTAAAAGCAAGGGGTTTAACTATATTTTTTGAATTTGAGGAAGATCTTAAATAAAACGAAATAGATTCAAAGGGAGTCATATAGCTGACCTATGAAATTTGGGACTGAAGCAAAGTTAATTGATTAATTGACAAGTTACATGTGTAACACTTTTTTTTCAGGTGATTATTTATTGAGCTTTTAGTTCATATTAATTCGATACAACTGATACTCCTTTCATTCTTGAAAAACACTAGCTTCCAAATTAAAAAAAATCCATTGGCTAGATACTTCTCTAGTGTAAGAGAGTTTGATTTGTTTCCCCCTTATTCAAGCATTACATATTGCTTTTACATACTGATGAACTTTCTTTCCAGTTTTTCTATCAAAAGTCTATTTAAGGGTACACTTACAACACTTGAGGTAAATATTCCTCTGTCTCTGTCTGTTTGTCCGATAGTTGTATTTTCTTGAAAACATATTAATGAAAACATTTCCTTTTGCAATTTTGTGTTCTATGGAAGGTTGCGTAATATGATAAATGATCCTTACAGAATACAAAAAAAGCTTTGTTTTTTCTTTAATATATAAACAGTACATTTACATATTAATCAGGCTCCACATCTCAACATTGTCCTCCCCATCCAATGTATTCAAAGGACACCATATTTAGTTGCTTTGTTTATCTTCATAGTGTCTTACTGTGTTTGCAACTTGATTTTAAAGTTAAATGTGCTTATAAGTAGTTTAGGTATTTGTTGCTTAAAGAAAAATATGCCAACTCAGATTTTTTTTTTTAGTATTATATTCCAATAATTCCATGTCGAATTATATATGATTGGCAATATTTTCAAAAATCGCCAGATGTTTTGATAGCATTTCTACTTCCTACTATAACCTAAAATCTACTAAGTGTTTGATGAGTCTTTTCAGTTGGATCAACCTTTTTTTAAATGATATTATTTATTTCCTTTCCAAATTTTATTGACTTCCTTAATATATATGACATAGTAGCCATCCTTTTTGGTCGTGATTAACTCCCTATTGTGGACTAGAAAGTTTTCATATGAGGAGTTAACTAAGATTATGTTGTACTTATTTTCATTTTCTTGTTGCTTTTAATGCAACACCTTCCTATAAAAATCCTTGTTGAGTTGCACTAATTATAAATATATGTATTAGTTGATGGTTCGTAAATTCTTGTGAACTTGTAAATTTTTCCTTTTTAGATGTTTTTTCTATTTTTATCTTACTTGATATTTATGTATGATTAGTTTTCTTTTACAAAAAATTAATTGTTATACTTTTCATGGGCGTGTTTCCACCAGGTCAGGCACTTCCTTTTTTTTATTTGAATAGTAATTCTCTGTGTTTTCAATATCATAAATTTCACACTATTCTAAAAAATTACTGAGTATCACTAAATTGAAATACACAAATCGGCATTCTACTTGCTCAGAAATTGGATAGCCAAGCAAATTTTTTCTTTTCAAAGAAGGTGTATGTAAGAATATGAATCAGAATAGTGAGACTTCTCAGTTAATGTCCATATAAAATGATAAATGCATCAGGTTATGGGATTAGTTTTGTAGTTGCGAATTAATTAGTATATGAATGCTGATAAGCACCAAGTCCTACACTTATATATTTGTCATGTATTTTTGGTCGTTCAATAAGCGTGCTCTTAAGTGAGTTCACCATTGCAGGAAAGAGAAGGTGACTTGGAAGAAGATGAGGATGATGAGCAGAATGTTAATAGGGAGAACATGTCTTATGAGGCAATGCTTTCAAATAATTTTGTGTATTTCCACATGCAAAACATTTCCTGGCCATATTGGAACACCACAAGCATATAAATGTTGTATTTGATATTGTAATCTTTTGTTTATATGGATATGATATCTGTCACATGGTGTTTTATCTTTTAGGCCTTATTAGAACACCACAATCGTATAAATGTTGGATTGAGAGTTAGAGCTTTTTATTTATGCATTAAGCTCCATATATATGACTCGCCCAAGTCAACGTGTCTTGACAACAAGGACCGCTGCTCCATATGCTTGGTAAGTGGCACGTAATTTCAAACCCCACCCCACCCCACTTCCCGAGTCTGAAAGACTATTTAAGTCTGAACTTCTCTTTTTTTGGTCATGTTTGTCTTAGAATGACTACTGCAACAAGGATGAACTTGCAGAAATCGATTGTGGCCATGCATTCCATGTTGATTGTATTAAAGAATGGATCAAGCTCAAGAACTCTTGCCCTATTTGCAAGAGGGATGCATTGGCTATTGTAACATGAGAATCTATGCATTCTATGCTCATGCAACTGCAACAATCAATTAAATTTTGGGTTAGCTGGACTAACAAGTGGAGTGGCATTGTTAAGCTCAAGATAGTTGAGTTAAACCTAAAAAGAAGGAATCGTTCTAACTTTGAGAAAATCAATGGACTTTTAGTTTTTGTACTTAGTAAGATTGCTTTTTCAATGATACTATGTTATATCCAGACTTTGAAGCTAAACGTAAGTTAGTACTCATGTTGGTTGATATCATCTAAATTTTGTTACCGCAAGTCTGAACGTCAACCATTAGGAAAGTGAATGTTGTTTCAAATCATTGAAAAAAAATCAGATAAAATAACCAGAAATTGTGAGCAAATGGCAAAATGTTCTCACTTAGTCCGATGCTATAGAATGAAAGGGACAACCGTAGCTTCGAACATCAACAGGCTGATACAAATCTATAAGATTCTCCACCACCATAATAAGAGTGATAACCCTAGAAAATCACAAAGGATGTGATTGAGAGAGAGATCCCCAGCAGAGAGCATCAAAGTTTAATAAGTAAATCATGTCTTGGTTCCCACTGTCTTGTTTAATAAGTGATACAACAAGAAAGGTACTGCCAACTCTCTCCGTATGATATCTGCGTGAAAATCCTTTGTCTCTAACTCTGAAATAGAGAGAAACAACTTCTCTTCTTTCTAGGAAGTGGCATCACATTTGTGTTTTGAGTGTTTGTACTTTTACTCAAATCGGTGCTAATGATCCTCCTAGATATAATGATCTTGGAGGCCATTTTCAAAATTCATTAGAAAATTACAATATTACCCCTCTCAATAGTTGCATCTGGTAACATTTGATCAATTAGTGCGATTTAGATAGAGAGGTAGGAATTTTTCGAACGAACCAAGATTTCGCGATTCACTGCCAAATTTATTCCAATTCCCCACCCATGAGTAAATATTTCATAGTAGCCGGTGATTCCGTCTTCTATTAATTATTTATTCAAATTCAATTCCAACAAATAAAATAGAAAATTTTTGAGTAGTCTATCAATTAATTCTAGGGAAGGGACACCCATTATTTTTGGAGTTTGATTAAAAGTTGAGTAATATATGAGTTTTTGAATTTTAAAAGCTTAAGTTGTTCAAAAAGTGATTTTTGATACCAATTAGAGTTACAAATCTTGAAGTAGAATTTCGTCAGTCCCAACAATTCTAAAATATGAAAATTGGCCTAGGAGCATCGTCGCTTTCAAATTTGAGGTTGTTTTGTGAAATTGAGGTCCTAAGTTAGAAGTTTGAGTTAAAACAGAATAAGGTTTGACTTTGGTCAATATTTTGAGTTCGGATGCTCGAATTAGACTTCTAGTAATTCTGTTTGATTTCCGAGGTGATTTTATGCCTAGAAGAGGCTTCATCATACTTTTCGGGAGTTTCGAGAGCAATCTGGCCTTTTGAGCATTTAGTTGGTTTAATTGTGACTAAACAGATTTTTGAATTGACAAGACCTCATATTCGTGTTCTGATGATTCAATTAAGTCCAAAATATCATTTCCAAGTTAGTAGAATATTTTGTTGTGTTCAAAAAGTGTCAAATCAGTTTTGGGTGAGTTTTCGAGCTTCTTAGATGCTTTGGTGCTGTTTCAGCAGACTGTGGCAAGTAAATAATTTATTATTAGTTTTAACGATCGAAAATTATTCCAAAACTTTTGAAATTTTGAGTATCAATCATAGGACTGATCTGCAAAGTTTGGTGCATTTTCGTTAAGCCAAGATTGGACTTTATAAAGAAAAAGTGAAATAAATATTTGGAAAGATGGAGAAATCTTGATTCAAAGTCACACAAAACTAGTTTCTTACAACCCAGAAAAGAAGAAGTTCAGGGTGGTTGATGTTTACGGCGATGTTACTAAAGCGACTAGGTACACTCCAAGCTTTTACTCTCTCAACACTATCATGGGGGACAACTTTCAAGTCACAAATATGTATCCCAAAGACTAAGTTTAATGTATTTGTTTTATTTTATTTCCTCCAGGATATGATGTTTTGCTTCTGTGCTTATGATATTATTTAGTTTAAAACCTGGCAACTCAACTATTTTATGGGTGCTTTTGAATTCTGGTGTATCTATTGTCCATTTTAAAACCTGGCAACTCAAATAACATTGCTAAGTTATTTGCATCTCTACAATTCAAAAACTTCACAGTTGCTTTTTAGATACTTCTTATCTCTTTCTTAACCTTATCCATTATTGTGTCGGTATGTGCTGGTTAGTTTCTACAACCAATTAAAGTGAGATGAGTTTCAATTATCATCCACAAGCCTTGTTGAGCTATATATCTATGATTTACGTTTCTTCCGAATTGTTTCTTTAAACTACGGAGCAATCTCTACTCAAAGTTGGTTGCTCTGAACGACCTCATCTCATTGCTCTTCATATTGATCTATTTTTGTTATTCAACCACTTTTATCTGTCTTAAAATGTGTAGGTGAAGCTTTAGACTATTTTTTAACGATTTTGCTTCTTCACTTGAGCTCGAGTCTC
Source organism: Solanum rostratum (assembly GCA_029948455.1). Classification (NCBI taxonomy): domain Eukaryota; kingdom Viridiplantae; phylum Streptophyta; class Magnoliopsida; order Solanales; family Solanaceae; genus Solanum; species Solanum rostratum. The sequence goes on along the minus strand of CM057046.1, from coordinate 16,485,350 downwards.
ATTGTGATCATTCTTGCATCCACCCGCAGAATGGATGCCTTTGTTGAACTAGCAATTCCACTTTTGATGAATATGTAAAAATTTTAAAGCCACAATGGGAAATAGTGTTTAACTGCTAATAGGAATCATGTTTAAGTATCATACTTTACTCACATCAGATCAGTTTTACTTTATTATGTCACTAAATAGTAATTGTAACACTTAAGAAAGCAATTTCAATTGTGAGAAATATTTTTTACGCAATCTGTTTAATTTCCCTCCATTTATCACAAAATTCTACGTAAAATTAATAAAAATACTGATACAAGTTCCACGACCTAGCCTTATTTGTTTCTTTTTTGCTTTCCATGACTGTCCTGAATCTCTCTTCCTGATATCGTATCCAACTATCCCATGAAGCCAGAATTTACATGCATAATTGGGTTCGGTAGAACGCAATAATTTTGGTATAGACTTAGCAAAAAAGCTACTTCTACCACTTTATAGACAAATCTCATAACTTATGGATAAGTTATAAAGTTTGTCTAGAAATATAATGATAATTTGAGCTGATTGATTTTAAACATTATCTAAATTAATATTCAAACATGATGTTGACAAAAGGTGTCTCCTATTTTCAAACAATTGACATAAAACATTTGTGCTTCGATTTAATTTGCTTAAGTTTCTCCTCAAATTCTAGCAAATAAGGTGACCAAGTTTAAAAAATCTGCTTTGGATGGATGTTGAAAATCTTCAAAAAGATGCCAGCATTTACTCTTATAATATCATGATAGAAGAACTAAAGTCTCTGCCAACACCACCTGGTCTAAAAACCCCATCCATATGCTTGATGCATATCGTGGATGAAACAATATGAAATAGCTGAATCTATAACACCTCATAACTCTACTCTTAGGATCAAGAATTTGTCATCGCAAATACATAAGATTGAACCTAGTAAGCCTTACTTGTCCCTGTATTTCAAGGATCATTAATATATGTGAGAAGTGTGATGGAAGTAAATTCGGGTCATGAGAGACCTCTACTACTTAGTTGAGTTCAAAACCTTCCTGCCAATTATGTTTTTCTCACATTGAATTATGCAAGGGTCAACTTTAAACGATCGTAACTATTATTACACAAAGAATTAGGTGGTCCATGAACTACCAAACGAAAGATCTTTGAATTAGCTTTCCGACTCATCCAATTTCTCCTTAATTGTAGTTCGGAGTAAAAAGTTATGACCATTTTATCACGGAATGCCAGCGCAAAGTGAAAATGAAGACCTGACTTATGGGTCGTGGTTTGAGTTACGGCCTATCTTGGTAACTCATGAAAAAACTTCAGAAGGTCCATTTTATAGTCGCTAACTTGACGGACCAACTACGGGTCATAGAAGCTTCTATGAGCTGTGGTTTGGGCTCGTATAATCGATCCTGCGACCCCAAAATTTGTCCAAAAACTTATGGATAGGTTTCTACGGACCGTAGGGATTTCTACGGGCCATAGATGGTCCGTAGACGACTTAAACAATATTTTTCAAAGAGGGGTATTCGCATCCTTTCTCACCCTTTCAGCCTAAACTTGTCAGTTTTCACCTAACTAGACCCTCAAAACGTGATTCTTAACTCATTAATGCTCAAAACACCCTCCAATTTTGAGAAAAGTTAAGAGAATGCCAAGTTGGGCTAAGTCCCAAAGAAAAGAAAAGTAATACTTTGAGCAAATATATTCTTTTAAGTATGAGCATATAATTAATACTTTTGGGAGTAGTATTAAGTACCGATATGGGTAAGAGCAATAATAACTCGAACTCATAAACTACGTAACCAACGTAGGATAGGATTGTACCAAGAGTACAGCTCATCACTTGCCACTGAGATGATCCACTTTTGGGATGGTTCCACTGCCCTAGTTTTCGTCCCTTGCCCTGGCAAAGTATGGGATTACTTTGTCAGTGTGGGCTAGATGTTGTATCATCATGAGGCTCATAGTGATCGTTGTCAGTAAGAGAAACTCCCCAAGCTAAAGTAAACAAATTCTTGCATACAGAGTTTTCAGCGTATGATATTACTTTTAGCATACACTTGATTCATTATTTTTACTATCATATTTTGAGACATGCTTTTAGTTACTTCTGAGTAGAGTGCCTTATCCCGAGATCTCTGTTTTGGCTATTTTACATGCTCTTACATTAAATGTACTGACATCTTTTGGACTTGCATTGTTTTATGATGAAGGCACAAGAGACATAGTCCCTCAGCGGATGTTCTATTGAGGACCGACACTTCATTCAGCTATCGGTGAGGCCCCTTACCAGTCAGAGGCTTTGGAGGATTTATTTATGTTTCATTATTTATTTTCAGTTGTGGTTACTGTGGGCCTGTCATGGTAGTTGTTTCAGATTACCTGGTTAGAGGTTCTATAGACCAGACAATATGAGTCTTATTTCTTACTTTCAACTATTGTTGAGATATTTCCTCTATTTAGTTTGTTCAGATTATTGCAATCTCTTCAGCTCAATATATCTAAGCCTATCATTTGTTATTTAAGTATTTCGCTGAGTAAAGTAGTCAGGTTAAATGGTTCTCTTAGGACCAGAAATGGTTCTGGGTGCCAGCCACGTCCAAGGTATAAACTTGGGGCGTGACAAATTTGGTATTAGAGCATAGAGTTCAAATGTCCTAAGGTATCTATGGAATCGTGACTAGTAGAGTCTGTATTATTGGTATGAAGCGCACCACATCCATAATGAGGAGGCTACAGGGCAATAGGAAAAGTCATTATCAGTTGGTATTCTATTTCGTGCTTTAGAGTTTAACTCTGTTTAATCTATTCTAACTCATTCATCCACACGTTTCTTTTTAGATTATGCCTCCACGTAGAGCCGCCAAACCAGCCAGGGGTAAAGGATGCCCAGGTGGGGGAAATGCAAACCAACCTAATCCACCAATTCGACAGGGACCTAAAGGTCCAGTTGTGCCTATTGAACAACCATCACAGGCGGATATCTATAATGCTGAGCTCCGCCAGTCCATCTAGAGTTTAGCACAGGCAGTCACCACACAGGCAGGTTAATAGGAAGAGTGCAGACATGATGGTTCATACACCACTAGGGTTCGTAAATTTCTGTGGATGAACCCACCTGAATTCTCATGGTCTGATATGAAGGAGGATCCTGAGAACTTCGTTAAGGAGCTCCAGAAAGTATTTCAAATTATTCACATAGGTGATACAGAGTGAGTTGAGTTGACTCAAGGGAGTAGCTAGACTCTAGTTTGATCCGTGGAATGGAGATAAAGCAAAAGGAGCACCAACTTTGAGTTGGGCAGTGTTCGAGGAGGCCTTTCTGGAAAAATACTTTCCTAGAGAGTTGAGGCAGGCTAAGGTGAGGGGGTTTCTGAATCTAGAGCAGGAAGATATGAGTGTGGGGAGTATAGCTGTAAATTCATTCAGTTGTCCCGTTATGCTCTGACTATGGTGGTAGACATGCATACTAGGATAGATTTGTTTGTATCAGGGCTCTCTCGGATGACTAAGAGAGATGGCAAAACTTCTATGCTAATTGGGGATATAGACATGGAGAAAGAGAAGATGCATGATAGAGAGGAGTTCAGAAACAAGAGGCCAAGACATCCGGCCAGGAGACAGGTAAGAATGGGGCTGGAAGTGCTAGTCATTCATCCTTTCAGCCTAAGACATCTGCAACACCTTCTTTTGCTAGTGCACTTGCACCGAGGGTCAGGAATGTGCAGGGATTACAGAGCTGAAGAGTTTAGGGCAACCAGTCGTAGGGGCGTGTAGCTCAGGGATTGAATCATTATTTGTTTTATGGTGTCAGGTCTCATCCTGGAGAGTACCTCGTGGGCAGAAATGGTTGTTTTAGATATAGTGAGGTGGGGCACCTTTTGAATGAGTGTCCTATGGGGAGGCAAAACATTGAGGACAACAAATAAATCTCAGTCAATTTCTTCAGCACCACAGGGTAAGCCAGTTCAGAGGGGTAATACATCACGGATAGACGGGGGCACAAACCATCTATATGCCATGGCCACCAGATGAGAGCCGGCGAACTCACCAGATATGGTTACTAGTATGCTCAAAGTTTTTATTTATGATGTTTATTTATTGTTAGACCCAGGTGCTACATTGTCAGTTGTGACTACCTACGTAGCTATGAAGTTTGAGATCAATCCAGAATTTCTTCTTAAGCCTTTTAGTATTTCCACTTTTGTTAGAGAATCTATTCTAGCCCAAAGAGTCTATAAGGAGTAGTCCAATGTCAGTCTACTATAAAGATACCTTAGCTGATTTGGTTGACTTAGACATGGTAGATTTTGATATCATTCTAGGCAAGACTGACTTCACGCTTGTTATGCCTTTATAGACTACAAAACTAGGGTGGTTAAGTTTTAGTTTCCTTATCTAGTCTTAGAGTGGAGGGATAGCTCACCTTTGCCTAAGGTTCAATTCATCTAATATCTCAAAGCTAGAAAGTTAATTTTCAAAGGGTGCATATACTATCTTGTCTGGTCAATGATTCTAGTGCCGAGACACTATCTCTCCGGTCTGTTCCAGTCATGAATGAGTTCCAGGATACTTGGAGTCCCTCCTGACAGGGAGATAGACTTTGGGATTGACACCCTCCAAGATACTAAGCCCATATCTATTCCTCCATTTTAGATGGCTCTTTAGAGTTAAAGGAGTTGAAAAAGCAGCTAAAAAGCCTCCTAGATAATGGTTACATTAGGCCAAGCATCTCACCTTAGGGTGCTCTAGTTCTCTTCTTGTGTAAGAAGGATGGTTCTCTTAGAATGTTCATAGATTACTGCAAGTTAAACAAGGTTGCCATAAATAATGAGTATCCTCTTCCTAGGATTGATGACCTATTTCACTAACTCCAGGGTTCTACTTGTTTCTCTAAAATAGACCTTAGATCTAGGTACCATCAGCTCAAAGTTAGAGAAAGTGATATTCCTGAGACATCTTTCAGAACCTGCTATATATGGTCATTATGAATTCTTAGTCATGCCATTAGGACTGACTAATGCACTAGTAGCTTTCATGGATCTTATGAATAGGGTGTTGAGGCAGTACCTAGATATGTTTGTCATTATGTTCATAGATGATATCCTGATCTACTCTCATAATGAGGAGGATCATGCCAACCATCTTAGAATTATCCTTCAGACCCTTAAGGACCAACAATTGCATGCCAAATTTTCTAAATATAAGTTCTGGTTAACATCTGCATTTCTGGGTCATATTGTTTGTGGCGAGGGAATTCAAGTTAATTCTCAAAATATTGAAGCTATAAAAAACTGGCCAAGGCCCATAATTCCAACGGAGATAAGGAGGTTCTTGGGTTTGGCAGGTTACTAAAGGTGTTTCCTAGAGGGGTTTTCTTCTATCTCAACTACCTTAACTAAGCTAATTGAAAAGAAGGTTAAGTTCATGTGGTCTAAACCTTGTGAGAAGAGTTTCCAAAAGTTGAAAACTAGGCTGACTATAACCGATCTAGTTTTATCCCTAACCGCTTTTGATGTCCCACGATTCTGCTAGTTTAGAAAGAAAGGAGAAGGACACCACCGAGGCAAGCGCTAGGTCAGAACAGCAATAACTCAAAAATCTCCCCAAGTAGGATTCGGACCTACAACTAATCGGTTAACAGCCAACTTCTCTACCACTGAGCTACTAAGGAACAACGGACTTAATGTTGGAAGCCCGAGGGAACTGATGGCTTTGTTGTAACTGTGATGCTTCCAGAGTTGGTCCAGGGTGTGTAATGATGCAAAGAGGCTAGGTGATAGCATATGCCTTCAGAAAACTTAAGACTTATAAGAAGAACTATCCAACTCATGATCTTGAGCTTGTTGATGTGGTGTTCGCTTTCAAAATTTGGAGACACTATCTTTATGGTAGGCATGTGGATGTGTTTACTGACCACAAAAGCTTGCAATATGTATTCAGTCAGAAGGAACTCAACTTGAGGCAAAGGAGTGTACAGATTAGCATGCTTGGGAGTGCAGATTGAGGATTCTGATGAGGGTGGTGTGATTGTCAAAAATGGGGTAGAGTCTTCCTTAGTGGTGGAGGTGAAAGAAAAGCAAGAGCAAGAACCCATCCTCCTCCAAATGAAAGAAGATGTTCAGAAGGTATTAATGTTTGCAAAAAGGAGAGATAGAGTTCTAAGATACCATGGCAGACTATCTGTACCAAGGCTAGATACTCTATTAATCCAGGTGCAACAAAAATGTATAGAGACGTGCGAGAGTTTTATTAGTAAGGTGGCATGAAGAAGGACATTGCAGAGTTCGTGTCTAGATGCCCGAATTGCCAGCTAGTTAAGGTGGAGCATCCAAGGCCTTGTGGTGTAGCCCAGAATATTGAAATTCCAGTGTGGAAGTGGGAAATGATTAACATAAACTTCATAACAGGCTTACCCCAGTCTCCTAGATAGCATGATTCAACATGGGTAATAGTAAACAGAATGACCAAGTTAGCTCACTTTCTACCTGTTAAGATAACTAATACAGTTGAGGACTATGCTTGACTTTATATTCAGGAGATCGTTAGATTGTATGGGGTCCCCTATCCATCATTTCAAACAGAGGAGCCGAGTTCAGAGCACAATTTTGGAAGTCTTTTCAGAAAGGGCTTGGTACAAAGGTGAATCTTAGTACAACCTTCCATCCTCAAACAGAGGGGCAGGCAAAGTAAACTATACATACTCTCAAGGATATGTTGAGGGCATATGTTATAGACTTTAAAGGTAACCGGGATGATCACTTAAGCGTGATTGAATTTTATTATAATAACAGTTTCCAAGATAGCATACAAATGGCGCCATATGAGGTCGTTTATGGGAGAGAGTGTAGGTCGCCTATTGGGTGGTTTAAAGTTGGCGTGGCTGGATTGATAGGACTTGATTTAGTCCTTCAAGCTATGAAGAAGGTGAAGGTTATTCATGATAGACTAAAGACAGACCAAAGATGATAAAAATCTTATACTAATGTTAGAAGAACAGACTTGGAATTTGAGATAGGTAATTAGGTGTACCTAAAGGTTTCACTGATGAAGGGAGTTATGAGATTTGGAGAAAATGGGAAGCTCAGTCCTCGATATATTGGCACATACCAGATTATTAGGAGGATTGGTAATGTGGCATACGAATTGGAATTTTCACCAGAGTTAGCTGCTATTCATTTCTATGCTTAAGAAGAGTTTGGGAGACCCCGTACTAGTTCCTATAGAGAGTATCGGAGTCAAAGACAGCTTGTCATATTAAGAGATCCAAGTTCAGATACTAGACCTCAGGTTCGCAAATTAAGGACCAAGAAAATTGCTTCTGTTAAAGTATTGTGAAGGAACCAGTTCCTTGAAGAAGCCACTTGGGAAGCTGAGGCAGACAAGAAAGCTAGATATCCTCACTTATTCATGCCTTCAAATGACAAGCCTAAAGGTAATATTCCTTATTCCTATAATTGAGTTGAGATACATCCTTAAATATGAGTAAAATGTTATCTGGATAGCTTCTTGTTTATGAATAGTAAACATGCTTAGTATTTCCAGTTTCATCTTTATTCGAATACGAATGATTCCAAGGGGGAGATATTGTAACACCTCATAATTCTACTGTTAGGATCTGGACTTTATCGTCGTAAATACATAAGATTAAACCTAGTAATGCCTTACCTGTACCTACATTTTAAGGATTATTAATATATGTGGGAAGTGTGTCGGAAGTGAATTCGGGTTATGAGAGACCTCAAGTACTTCCTACAGATTAAATTTTTCACATTAGATTATGCAAAGGTCAAATTTAAATGATCATAACTTTTAGCACAAAAGGATTTTGGTGGTCTATGAACTACCAAACGAAAGGTCTTTGAATTAGTTTTCCAACACATCCATTTTTCCTTAGTTGGAGCTCGGAGTAAAATGATATGACCGTTTTACAATGGACTGCCAGTGCAGAGTGAAAACGATGACCTGACTTACGGGCCGTGGTTTGAGTTACGGCTCATCCTGGTAACTCGTGAAAAAACTTCAGAAAGTCCATTTTTGAGTCCCCAACTTGACAAACCCAACTACATGTCGTAGATGCTTCTACAGACTATGGTATGGGCTCATAAAACCAATCTTGTGACCCCAAAATTCGTCCAAGAACTTATGAATGGGTTTCTACGGACTGTAGAAGTTTCTACGGGCCGTAGATGGTCCAATAGACGACTTAAACAATGATTTTTAAACAGGGGCATTCTTTCTCACCCTTTTAGCCTAAACTTGTCAGTTTTCACCTAATTAAACCCCTAAAAAATGATTCTTCAACTCATTAACGCTCAAAACACTCTCCAAAATATGAATGTAGTTTCCAGAGGAAAACATCTAGGGCTTTCAAGTACCTTCTTCAAAATTCTCGAAGAACTTATCCCACAGGTATGTAAGGCCTATGAAAATCTTACTACATTATTTTACCATCATGTAACTACTAGTTTCTTCAAGTATCAAGTTATTAGTTAAGAACAAGATTTCTTCATTATGAGTAATTGTTCCTGTTGGTGTTATTTTTTAAGAAATCATGGAATTTACTAAATTGTTTCTACTATATTGAGGTCCTAAGTTGAGATACTGCTTTTAATTTTTAAACTAGGTAAATCCTAAAGTTACTATAAAAATCTATGAAATTCCAAATCTTGATTTATACTCAAGAAAAGTATTATCATAAGTATTTTATGAATAGTGAAGCATGAAGCCTATAATTTTAGACGGTTTTGAGAAAAGTTAAGAGAATGCCAAGTTGGGCTAAGTCCCAAAGAGAAGAAGAGTAGTACTTTGAGCAAATATATTCTTTTAAGTGTGAGCATATAATTAATAATTTTGGGAGTAGTATTGAGCATCGATATGGGTAAGAGTAATAATAACTCGAACTCATAAACTACTTAGTCAGCGTAAGATAGGATTGTACTAAGAGTCAACTCCTCACTTGCCACTAAGATGGCCTAGTTTTTGTCACGACCTAGACCTAGGGTCTACGAGTGACATGGTGAATGGAACCCGAGAGTCCCCAAACAAGCCTCAAGTATCCATATTCACATCATCGGTTTGGAAGTGTATATATAAATAGTAAACACATATTTCTAAGGGACGAAAAAGTAGAACTCATGCTATGGGGATGTCACAGGGATAAAGGATTAACATGGATTCACATAGCACATAACACATAAGAACTAAGGGGCGGGTAAGTATGACTCACTCTATTTGGGAAAATACGGGACTTAGGATCTGTCACCTTTCCACATCAAATCATACATGCATATCATAATTCCCATAATCAATCTATAATAGCCATATCGAATAGATAACCATAATCATAAGCTCCAAATAAAACACATAATATATAGATCCGACAAGAGTCTACAAGATGTCCAACAATGCCTTTAGTCATAGAATAGGACGGGGGCCAAGACATGTCCCAGGCTCACCCTAGTAAATAGAAAAATGGGGATAACATAAGGTAGATAGATGTTGGCTTGTCCTTGGAAGATAGGACTCACCATAACACTTTCTCAAATCCGATCTAGCCATCAAATGGTGGATGACGGTAGTCTCTGGTCCCTACATGGTTAGATCATGTAGGTAAAAGTATGCGTTAGTACTTTTCAATGTACTAAGTATGCAGGCATACAATGCATATGACTTATCAAACCTGCATTCAATGTTAGATGACAAGGGTACATAATATAGAAAGAAGTTCATATCCAAGAAGAATATATAAAAATATGTCATGAAATCCATGATGCATGAAATGCAATAAAGCTCATAATAGTGGGGATGGGACCATAACCGATATCTCAAACTCATGCGAGCTATTACATGAATTAACGCAACGTTGACCTCCCATCGGGTGAGAGAAGATTACTTGCCAAAGGTAATCTACACCACACCTTACAACCCAGTCATTTTGGTGTGATGGCCACTTTCCTTATGACCCGGTCATTTCGGAAGATTTCCATTTCATCTCATTTCATGTCATATCAATGTGTAACCATTCCTTACGACCGATCATTTCGGTAATGCTACCATTCCTATGTTGGCACATGTTTCAAGGAAAGGGAGAGGACTCTTGGTGATAGCTCTGACGCCCCCTATCCATTCGGTGCTAAGTCGGTATCCCACAGGAATACTTACACATATACATGATTTCAAAATAGGAAATAGTCATTCAAATCATTTCAATGCACATTTAGGCATAAAAGCCAAACATTCTTCACAATCATTCATACTTTGGCTAAAAAGCCAAATCACAGTTCAATCCATACTTTTCATGCATAGGAATAGCTCATTCACTTAATAATATGGTGTAAGCACCCAATATGTTTAAAGAGTCAATAAAAATAGACATTTATGTGATCACATAATTGTCATAACCTTAATCAACACTACTAGAAATATGGCCTATGGCAACAGTTCCATTTCTGTTGCTGTAGATAGAATTTCCATTGCCATAAATCTGTTGCAATAATTTTAGTGACCCTCCCAACAGGCCGCGTAACCATAGATCTATAGCAACTGAACATTGCAACACTACTAAAATTGTTGCAATAGACGCCCTATTGCAACGGTTTCCACTTCCAACCTATGACAACGGTTCTTACATCCTATTGGGACGATTTTCAATTTGTTTCTATAAAATTTCTGCAACACTTGTTTTATTATTGCAACGGTTATCACATTCAGGTATAGCAATAGTTCTCACCCTTATTGGGACGTTTCCTAAACCATTCCCATAATGTTTTATGCAACAGTTATTCTATACATCGATTGTAATAATTTTTTCTTATTATTGCAACAGTTTTATTGGAATATTGGAACAGTTTTCTTCACTATAATGTGTCAATTATAGGAAAAAATATCACATAAATATAACATACATTCGATATATATTTCAATTACGAGAAGAAACTATTTTTAATCAAATACAATCTAAGATTCAAGGTCATACAATATCCATTAAAGCAAAATACATAATATGTTTTACCATTCAAGTGGTCAAGCACAAGTTTTCTAAGTCCAAAAATAACAAAATACTTCTAGATAATTAATACTTGTTAAGTTCCAAAAATATCAATTCAAATCCCCCTAGGGAGCAACACCTTCATTGTTTTCATCTCTTTTTTCACCTTCATTGCCTGCAAATGATAACAAAAAATGAATTAGCAAATTTCCAGAAAGAATTTAATATAAATAAAAAAAGATAAAAAAATATCATTAACTTTGGAAAAGAGAAATAAAAACACCCTCTAAGATATCAGATAGAAATAAGGAGGATAATATTTTGAACACATGTCTATGTTTCGTGCTTCTCTTGTGCATAACATTTCAACAGTGACACATGAAACAAGAGGTAGAATGTAGGTGTATGAACATAGTCATTCAATTATTGTTACTGCCCACAGGTAAAAGAAATACAAGGTATTGAAAATCAACATAATATAGGAGTAAAACATTTCTGGAATAATGGTATTCGATCTGGTGTAGTAGGTAGTTTTTCATGCTTAATAATCTTCTGCACATTTTTGTCTATGGCATTGAGAAATGTGATTATGCTTTGGTTACTTGCTTAAGCAGGAAGGCAAGGTTGGATTAAGACAGCTACAAGAGTTTTTCAGGCTTTGCGGATAGCTGTTAATGATGAACTCAAGACTTTGGAGGATTCCATCCGTGCTTGTTTTGAGTATCTCAGTTCTGGTGGAAGGCTTGCCATGATTTCATTCCACAGTTTGGAGGACAGAATAGTAAAGCAGGCATTTCTCAATATTATGAACTGAAGTGAAGTTGATGGGGGTGGGGTTGAAGATGAAGAAGGGAAGCGCTTACATGAGCTGATGAAAATCAATCTAGATACTGTTAAAGAAGTAGCATGGATTAAAAAGGTGGTACAGGGACAAAGTGAAGTAGCATGGATTAAAAAGGTGGTACAGGGACAAAGTGGAACTACCCCATAACACCATCTGAAAAGGAGGAAACATTGAACCTTCGAAACCGGAGTGCTAAACTAAGAGTGATTCAGAAAGCCTGAAGAAAGGTGGATTTCATAGACATATCAGACCTTGAGGAGATCTTCTGCTATCGAAGATGAGGAGCTTCAAGAATTGTTCAACATCTTAAGTTATCACAATTTTTTCTTGATCCTCCTTTGGCTTTATTCGTCATGAATATTTCTCCTCACAAGTAATTAAGCCTTATGAAACTCTAGCTACTCTGGACTTGTCATACATTTCAATGATTCACCAATCGGGTACCACATTCCGATCAGCTTATCATGACATTGTTCGATCAAGGAAATGGTAGTCCATTGTTGCCCTTACTATTGGCTAAGACTATGGAATTAAAGCTTGCACCTTGATATGCTGCATTCCACAAATACCAATCCGTAGGTTACTTGTGATTCTCGACGTGCATACTTATTGAGTAGGAAATTTATGATTGAGGAAAGTTTCTGCCCTATGCAATATAGGAAGGAACTTGACTAACATTTCAAGCCCTTAAACATTTTCTGAGTAGTTCAGATTATCCCAAGGGTTGGAGCATAATTCAAATCATCGTTCTTGATATGAGATTTCGTAGCATGAGGGTTAAATCAAAATGAATTGAAATAATAGGTAAAATACAGCCCATACACTAATTAGATTTAATAAAATCAAATCATGAAATTCCATATTTAAAGTGACTAAAATTCATGAAATAGATTGAAAGATTTTTCGGGTCTTCTTGGTTGAAAGGGACCAAGAATCAATCCCACATACCTTGATTATGAAGATGAATTTGAGAAGAATGTAGCTTGAATTTGAAACCCCGATTGAATCCTAGCTTGAATCTTGAGGATGAGACTTGGAGAGAATTTTGAGAGCCTAATTCTAAAAACTAGGTGTTAGTCTTGAATGAGGGTTTCGAATTAGTGTAGGAGAAGTTTAGAAATATAAAGGGGGGTTAAAAAGGTCTTAAAAGCCTTGAGGATGGGTCAAAATATCAAAAATACGTCAATAAAACGCCCCCTTATATTTTTAACCGAAGTTCACACAGTTGGCTTCACGGTCCGTGAAGCTCTTCACGGCCCGTGAAGGCCTCCCGTCTACCCAGACAGGTTTTATGAAAAAAGGCATAACTTCTTGCTCGGAACTAGGAATGAGGTGAGACTAGATGTGTTGGAAATATAATACAAAGAGCTTCAATTGGATAGGTCGTGGTCCACCCAGTTCCTTTCACTACAAGAAAATAGGTCTTTAACGAGGGAAAATTTGGTTGTTAAAAGTATAAATCCGGTCGTTATTAGTCAATAACGACTGATAAAAATTCTGTCGTCACCGGTCGTTAGTAGCTCCAACGTTAAAAGTTAATGACCGGATTAAATTCCGTCGTTAAAAGTTAACGACCGAATTAAATTTGGTCGTTAAAAATAATTTAACGACGACAAAAATCCGGTCATTATACCTTTTTTGTAGCAACCAAATTTTTCCTTCACTAATTGATTTTCTAGTTATTAAAGGAAAAAAGGCAAGCCCGGTGCACTTCCGAGGAGGGGTCTAACCACAAGAATGAGGAGGGGTCTAACCACAAGAATCTATTGTAGAGTAGTCTTACCTTGCAATTCTGCTAGATGATGTTACCAAGGTTTGAACCCGTGACCTTCTGGTCACATGACAACATCTTTACCCGTTACTCCAAGGCTCTCTTCAGTTCTAGTTATTAAAACTTTAATTATAACCACAAATCAAATCAGCAAAAGTGCAAACTACATATGGATTTACACACAGAAACATACAAAAACATGCACATATGAAAACATACAAATTTATTATATTCATATAAAATTTCATAGTTCACTACAAAGAATGATATTGCGTAAAGTTACAAAAATATAGACATACAAATTTATATAATATTATATTTTTTAACTCTTAATAAAATGAAAACTAGAATATTTTAAAACAATTTTTAAAATATGAAATGCATTCTTCCTGTGCTTCAAAATTTTCTGTTGCTTATACTTCTTTACACTTTTTTTGAGGACGAGTTCTTCAAACTGTATGACCTTTCAAAAAACAAGTATAAAAACTTCATGTAAAGTTATTAATAATACTCCTAATAACTATTATCTTCCTTTTTCTTTTTCGCAAAATCAAAGATTAACCACAATGAAATATAATTTTTTTTCACAACCATATAAAAAGAAAGTTGGGCTTCCTAGTTCTAGACTTAAAATTGTTTGTTTTGTATTTTGCACCTTAAGATATTGACTTTTTGCACAGTGTTTCATGGATAAAACCCCCTACTTCTTTTAGTTTCACTTTTTATACTAATGGTATTCACCTAATATAAATAATTCAATATCATTAAAATTATTATGAAGATACAAATCAATCATATCATCTTAAATTTTAAATAATAAAAAAATCACGATTTCTTAATTAATTAGTTGTTGATTATATGTCATGTAAAGTTTTTAAATTTTATATTTGTAAGATTTCACGTTATACTTTTCTAACTTAAACAAATGATTTTTTTTTGTATACACCTATTGGTTTCACAACCAATAATGGAAAAAAAAAATCAGTACAATATATATTTTTTTATTAGAAGAAACATTATTACTGGATACTGATTCTTAAGTCTATTGATCGAGGTAATTTGCAAGTGGAAAAACATCTTTCCTCCTGAGAAAATTACTTAAGACCAAATTTATTTAACTTTTCTACCTTAAATTAATCTCATAAGCTCATAATTATATATTTAATATTATTACTTTTATTGTTAATTTTTTGTTTCATTTACAATTTTTTGTTTTGACCTACTTCATCTTGCATCTTTAAAAATGTCAAGTAAAGATGAATAAATTGTCTCTCAAAATAAAAACATATATAAAAACTATATCAAGAAAATATTTAAGTTAAAAAAATTATGTCAAAAAGATTGTAACTAAATTTTTTTATAATATTTCAAAATGTTATATAATTGAATATAATACAAATGATGGATAGAGTTATTAGAAAATAATAAATTAATATTTTTTTCTTTTTATTAAACTTTTTTTATGGAATAAGCAAAATTATAAAAGATGGAGGATTTTTATCAGAATGATTAACAAAACACCAGTTGTTATACTTATAACATGATTTGGTCTGATCTCTTTATTTTCATATTAGTTAAACATATTTTTACACTAACTAATATGTTTTAACAATGACATGTTATGCTTTCTAAAAATCAAATTTGTCCCCTCGTTAATGTTAGATTAAAATTTATTTTTAATGACCGGAAAAAGATTTGGTCGCTATAAATGTATTTATAATAATCAAAAAAAAAATTGGTCACTATAAGTGTATTTGTAACGACCGTAAAATAATTTGGTCGCTATAAGTATATTTATAACGATCGAAAAAAAATTTGGTCACTATAGGTATATTTATAACGACCGAAAAATATTTGGTCATTATAAGTATATTTATAACGACCGGAAAAAAATTTGGTCACTATATATAAGTGTATTTATAACGACCGGATTCATTTCTCGTCGTTAAGAAATGGTCGTTAAAAGTCTCTTTTCTTGTAGTGTTTTGTGCTAAGAGATATTCAAATTTAAAGTCGACCCTCCTAATGGTACTTGCGAAAACTTAGCCAATGGAATTCCTTTGAAATTGACTTGATGTAGGAGATCCATGATGGCCTTAAACAACATTAATAAGCTTGAATTGAAGGCTTGAAAGTGAACTTAGCTTGAGCATGAGATCCCATACTTAGAAGTTTTCACTTATGTTAATTGAGCTTTTATCATTTATTGGCATCAAGACTATCGCCCAACTGTGGATATTGAAATTTGTTTGTCCAGTAAATATTTCTTTTCCCACGATAATTTAGTATGAGTTATGACAATCTTTTATCTCACTGAGGGTCTGTTTATTGTTCCTCGAGGCAATAATGGAGAAAAAATGGATTTCATCTTAACTTTATAGAAGTATGATTTTCATTTCTGAATTCCAATTTTCTTTAACATTATATTGATGATATCAATGATCGTCAACTTCAAAACTGACCCATTAAAATAATATAATGTGTGATGTTTATTTGATTCTATAACAGCATTTGGCTCTACTTATGTCAATTGTTAAACCTTAAAATGGATATGAAATGAGAATAAATTAAATAAGCAGAGAAGGCATATACAGCCTGGGAGATAGACAGTGGTGAAGGGAAAAAGTTTTTCCTTGCTCGTTTGAATTGTACATTATCTAATATAAAGTTCGTACTACAAATTTCTCTCAAGCTCAAATTTTATTTTAAAAGTTTTTTTTTCGTTTTTTCTTTATTAAAAAATGATTTGGGAATAAAATTTTCTACGTTCAGTCAACTGATGATAATTGAAGTCCCTAAGGAAACCCGAGAGGACTTACGTCGATAAGTACACGAAAGTAACAAAGTTGCTTTGACTAGAAAACCATGTTTGTCTTTTGGAGTGATTTAGATGATTGGCTCGAGGGGCATTATTATGAACATACATATCAAAAAGGGTGTTTATTTAGTGGTTTTGTTTTGTTTCCAAAGACTTTCAAAACTTAAAAATAACTTAGAATCAAAAACCATAAAATAAGCCAACCCAAACACCCATTTAATCTAATTAAAGTTAAATAGATGAAGGAATATTAAGAGAGTTGTGAAAAACGAATTATAAAAATAATGGAGGAAATGAAAATAGTAGAACTTACATAAAGAATTAATAATAAATTGTTAGGATATGTGCAGGTACAACTATGTTGTTTTGATGATGACAAATATAACCAGGTTCAGGTAGTTGTACCAGGAATCACGAAGCAGAATACCACTAGAAGATGGAATACCAAATATGGAAACAGAATCAGGAAAGGACTCAGAAAGAAAGTAGCATTGAAATAGGACTTCTACAAGGAAAATAATTTTTGCCCTACTCAAAGAAAGAGTCCTAGAATGGAACGGCTCGAGGGTTAACTATATAAACAATCTTTAACCCTAGTAGTTGCAGCTTTTGCAATCTTGAAAATCGGAGAATCATTCGAGCAAGAGCACTGGCATAAGAGCATTCAACCAACATTTAGAGTTAGGTTTTTCTTGTTTGTTAAAATTGTTGCAATCCTCTTAGAATCATTGGTTAGTGAAAATAATTGTAAGAGATTGTATTCATTGTGTGAGTTGTTTGTGAGAGTGGGTTTGGCTCTCATTTGTGCTAGTTAGGTGTGTGAAGGTTGTTGAGTGGAGAGTTGCGAGTTTGTAAGTTGATGTTGCTCAGTTTTGAAGTAATAAGGTTATTTCTCCCTTGAGCAAGGAGTTTTTCCACTATAAGTTGTATGTCTACCTTGATACTGCATTCTTACTTGTTCAACTGGCATTACTATCGAACCAAGTTCGCTAGTAATTTAGCGGTAGCAGTCTTTTCAACTGGTATCAGAGCAGGCCTTTTTGAATAAAAGATAATCACCTCGAAAGTTCAATGACGGCTCCACCTACTGCTCAAGAGTGAGCTTCTCAAAGCAGACCCCACTATTTAATGGAAACTACTACGGCTGGTGGAAATATTGTATGCTAGATCACTTGATTGGAGAAAGCCTAGATCTCTGGAATGTCATCCTGGATGGACCAACTACTCCTATAAAGGATGGTCCTGCGCCCAACACCCGAGTGCCTAAGAAACGTACTGAATGGCTTGCTGATGACAAGTTGGCAATCCAAAACAATGCCAAGTTAATTTGTGGCATTGGTCCTGATGAGTACAATAGAGTCCCTGCCTGTCCGGATGTGAAAGCTATTTGGGACACATTTCGGACAGCTCATGAAGGAACTACTCAAGTTAAGAAGGCTAAGATTGATAATCTCAACCAACAGTATGAGCTTTTCAGAATACTAGATGGTAAACTATACAGGACATGCACACCAGATTCACTGCTATAGTGAATAAAATTAACTCACCAGGCGAAATTGTTCCTACTGGAAAGGCCATCCGGAAGCTGATGATTGTCTTGCCTGAATCCTGGGAAAGTAAGGTGGAAGCAATCCATGAAGCAAGAGATCTCAACACTCTAACCATGGATGAGTTGATGGGAACAGTTGTGACTTACGAGCTGAAGAAGAACCAGGAGAAGGAGCTGCATAACAAGAGGAAAGTCAAGAACATGGTTCTCAAGGCAACTGATAAGGAGGATTATGAAGAAGAAAACATCGCCCTAATCACTAAGAGGTTTTAAAAAGTGATGCAAAAAGGAACTGGAGGTCAGAGAAGGGTTCCCCAGAGAAACACTGAAAAGGATCTTAGGGAACAACTCTATCACAAGTGTGGAAGTCCTGATCACTCATTAAGTTATGTCCTCTCTGGGCACTTGAATACAAGAAGAATAACCTTGAAAAGCCCAAGGTACCCAAAACTGAGCCATATGTTTTCAAGGATAGGAGGATGACAAATAAAGAGGCAGATCTAGCTGCGAAAAGGGCTCTTGCGGCATTACGGAACAACTCCAGTGAGGAATCTGATGGTGAAGTTCCAGAAAATCAATCCTTCATGGCCATTGAGGAGCCTGAGAAGTATGATTTCCTTGAACTTGTTGCTGTAGAAGAATCTGATAATGGAAGTAGCAAGGACAAGGCGATGATTGTGAATAATGCTGAACTAGACGACTCCGACATTAAGGATGGGTGTGATGATGAGAACATGGCACTGATGGCAGGAGCAAGTTCTTATGATGAGGATAGTTCTCTGCTGGACACCAAGGAAAGCTTTGAACAAGTCAAAATTAATACTCATACCTACTCTAAGTAAAAGCTTGAATCCTTGTCATAGGTCCTAATTGATGCCTATATGACCATTTGTGACACTAAGGAACATCTGTTGGAGGATTATGCTCAATTGAGAACTAGGAATGTAAACCTAGAAAATGTCAACCAGATACTCCAAACGGAGATTGACAACTTTAAGTCCTCTATAAAAGAGAAATGTGATAAGACAGGCTCAATTGGCCCTGGAAGAGAAGGCAAAAAAGCTAGAGAATGATCTAATAAATTTGTCTAAAAGAAATGAAGCTCTTCTCAAGGAACTCGACCAGACCAAAGCTAAGTTAGAGCATAACATGAAGTGGAGCAGGTTCTCTGCCATGCTCGATGATATGCTACAAGGTCAGTCTACCACCAAATATGGAATCGGGTTCAAAATAAAGGAATCCAAAGAGAACATAGTTGGCTATCGCATTCCATACACCTTGTGTGGTAAGACGGGTCAAAGTAGGGATAGGTGCAACAAGAATACAAAGGCTTTTAGTAGTGGCTTCACCTATATGAGTAAGACCTATGGGGAAAAAGTAAAAGGGACTGGTAGGGGCAAAAGGGACCTACCAAGTTGGGCCAAACGAGATCTTGTTCATCCTTTTATAATAAAAAAAAGGAACCAAGTGGATTTGGGTACCTAAAACTAACCCTTGCTAATTGGTTCAGGAACTAGTAGAAGGAAAGCTAAAGAAGTGGTACTTAGACAACACATGCTCCAGACACTTGACAGGAGACAAACGCAACTTCTTTCTACTGAATAATTTCCATGGCGGAAGTATGGGCTTTGGAAAAGGAAAGCAAGGGGAAATAAAGGGAATTGGAAAAGTGGGGCCATCACCGTCCCAATGTATTGACAATATGTACTACGTGAAGGGACTAAAGCAAAACCTGCTGAGTTCTCTCAAATGTACAACAAGGGAAATGATAACCTTTTTACCACCTCTGAGTGCAAGGTTACACACTTCTATTCTAGGTGGCTCATACTCAGGGGAAAAGGCACAAAAATTTGTACATGGTTGATATTAGTGGCCCAAAGAAGCCTATGCAAAAATGCCTCAGTGCCATGAGTGATGAATCCATCATATGGCACAAGAGACTGGGTCATGCTAGCTTCTCGACGATCACAAACGGATATACAAGGAACTGGTTCTGGGTCTACTAGAAGGCAAGATTAATAAGGATCAAGTTTGTGGTGCATGTGATCAAGGAAAACATGTCAGAAGCAGCTTTCATCCAGTTGGTCTGGTGAGCAATCATAGACCCCTAGAACTGGTTCACATGAATATTTGTGGACCAATGCGAGTGCGAAATCAGGAGGTAAAAGGTATGTTTTCATACTTGTAAATGATTACTCCAGATTGATGTGGACTTTCTTTCTAAAATCCAAGGATGAAATGTTTGATGTATTCACTCTGTTCGTTAAAATGGTGCAAAAGAAATTGAACTTCCATCTGATGAGCTTGAGAACAGATCATGGTACAGAATTCGATAGCTCTAAGTTCTTAAGATATTGCACTGAAAATGGCGTAGTCCATAACTTCTCCGCCCCTAGAACACCTCAACAAAATGGGGTGGTCGAAAGGAAGAATAGATCTCCGGAAGACATAGATAGAACTATGCTGATAGCCATCAACCTTCCACAGAGCTATTGGGCTGAAGCTGTGAACCCTACCTACTATCTCATCAATAGATGCATAATTAGACCCATTTTAAATAAAATACCCTATGAACTACTTAAAGGAAGAAAACCAAATCTAGCTCACCGTCGTTCCTTTGGTTGTGTATGTTATGTGCACAACAATGGGAAGGATGCGTTGGGGAAGTTTGATGCCAAGAGTGATGAGGAAATCTTCCTAGGATATTCTGCACAAAGTAAAGCATACAAAGTTTCAACAAAAGAACAAAATGTGTGGAAGGAAGAACATATGTTATATTTGATGAGGTCAAATCTATGGCCGAGAAAGTTTTGTAGGAACAGGTACATGAATTGGGGATGTCAAATCACAGAAGAGACTCTGATGATGAAGAAGGTGTAATCCTAGTGCACCTGCTCCTCCAACTCAACTGGCTCTACCTTCCACTTCAACCCAAAATATTGAGGAAAGAAAGGAGGCACTTGGGCCAAATTCAAATTCATCTGATGGAGCAGGAATCTCAGGGACATCAGCATCTAATGAAGCTGGTCCCTCTACTACCACACATACCGATCCAATGCCAGAAGACCAAGGTCATAGCTAGAAGCATAAAAGTTCTCATTCATTAGAAATCTATTGACTCCTCTAGACACAGGCATATCCACCAGGTCAAAAATAAAAAAATATATGTGCGTTCTCTACATATGTGTCTCTGGTGGAGCCCAAAAGAATGTCTAAGAGGCCCTACTGGATGATGAATAGATATCTGCAATGCAAAAGAACTTCTTCAATTTGAGCACAGGAAAGGGTGGCACCTGATTCCCCCTCCTGAACACCACTCCATTATTGGCACTAAATGGGTTTTCAGAAACAAGCTGGATGAGCAAGGTATAGTCACTAGGAACAAAGCCAGGCTTATGGTTCAAAGGTACAATCAAGAGGAAGGAATTGACTACGATGAGACCTTGCTCTTGTGATACGTATTGAGGCCATTAGAATGCTCATAGCTTTTGCAGCTCACATGGAGTTCAAGCTGTACTAAATGGGCGTTAAGAGCAATTTTCTCAATGGGTATCTGTAGGAGGAGGCATAAGTTAAGAAACCTTCAGGTTTTGGAAATCATGAACACCCTGACTATGTATACAAGCTAGATAAAACGCTTTATGGACTGAAGCAGGCACCTAGAGCTTGGTATGATAAACTGTCTAGCTTTCTACTAAGTCATGGATACATCAAGGGGAAAATTGACTATACTATGTTCCTTAAGAAGAAAGGTATTCATGTCCTCATAGTTTAGGTCTATGACGATGATATCATCTTTGGAGGGACTAATGAGGCCCTTGGAGTAGAGTTTGCAGAACTCATGTGCAAGGAGTTTGAGATAAGCATGACAGGTGAACTAAACTTCTTCCTGGGTCTACAGATTCATCGGACAAAGGAGGGTACTTCCATCCATTAACAGAAGTACATCAAAATGATGCTCACAAAGTTTGGGATGCATGATGTAAAACAAGCGACACCTAAATGGAGACTACAACCAAGCTAGATAAGGACGAAGCAGGAGTTGGTGCGGACGAAACCAAGTATAGAGGGATGATCGGGTCACTTCTGTATCTTACCGCTAGCAGACCAAATATTATGTTCAGTATATGTATGTATACCCAGTTTCAATCCAATCCCAAGGAATGTCATCTCAAGGCTGTGAAACGTATACTACGATATATCAAAGGAACTATGAATCTGGTCCTCTGGTACCCCCATCGGATCCTCATTTGACTTAGTTGGATTTGCGGATGCCGAATACGCTAGGTGCCTAGCGGATCGGAAGAGAACCTCAGGAATGACACACTTTTTGTGACCTTGCTTAGTCTCCTGGGCCACAAAGAAACAAAACTCAGTTACCTTGTCTACTGTTGTGGCATAATATGTCGATGTTGCCTCATGTTGTGCTCAACTTCTCTAGATCAAACAACAACTTCTGGACTTTGGAGTGAAAGTTTACTGCATTCCAATCAAGTGTGATACCATGAGTGCCGTGAACATAGCGAAGAACCTAGTTCACCATAAACATACCAAGCACATTGGTGTTAGGCACCACTTCTTGCGGGATAATGTAGAAAGGGATTTATCGAAATGGTTTTCTACGAGGCTGAGGACCAGGTGGCTGATATCTTTACCAAACATTGGGTTGAGAACACTTTGCACTCAATCGACTACATCTACATTTGATCAGGGGGCATGAATCATACTTTGACTAATTTCAATTTTAATTTAAAGTTTGTATAGAATAAGTGACTTTGTCTCTGTTGCACAGGCTCCTGAACCAGCGGATTATACTTGGACTGCGTCACTGGGAACTGTGGATATTACCCTTAGTTTCCCAAGATAGACCATCACATAGAGGTAAAGAGCAACTGGTTCTCAATATTCGACCATCAAGTACTCCCTTGCCCTCCTATGATTAATCTATACTGCAATATGTTTCATATGCTTTTAGAGAAGATGTCTATAGTTCCAACAGCTGAACTTGGTCGCTTAGTCTCAATCTAACCCATACCTCTTATTGGCGGGAAGCTTGCTAACTCAAAAAGGCCAATGATCACCTTCCTTGGGATCTCAAGTGTCGGTTCATGGTGTCTGTTTTTGTAGAAGACATCCTTTTAATAAACTCCTTGCACCCCTTTAGATTTCCAAGAACTTTTAAAATCCATTCGTGCACATCATTAAAGTTCATCTCTCTTTTCCAAAGCAAGAACGTCCCCCTCAAGAATTTAAGAAAGAAAATGTCCGCCCTAGTCTCATACTCTATCTCGACTCAACTGCCACGGCCCCTTTACCACCACAAACCCTGTCCTTGGGGGAACTACCTTCATGTCCCTCCTCCACTCAACTCCTATCACCACCACCATCCCACTAACCACCGTCTCCTTTCCACCACCTACCTCCAGTCACCCTCAACCCTACTTTTCTCCTTCACCTTCATTGGACCTGTCGCACTCTCTGCCTCGCTCCCCCTTCACTTTCTCAAAACCCTACTAGGCCAATGTCCAACTACCCCTCACATCACATCATCGCCTCATCGACGAACCCTCGTCTTCTTCTACCTCTTGAACTGATACTCATCCTCTTCCCACTTTTTCTCAAAATCCTAACCTCCTCCTTCCATATTTACCCCACCGCCTTCCTCAGTCCCTCTAGCCACTTTACCCTTTCCGACTTCACCTGTTCCCACACTTGTTGAGTCTGACTCTATGGATGACGTGCCCTTGGCACAGGTTTTTGAGGGGTTGTGCAGAGGTCCACCTAGACACTTCCACCCTCTAAGATCACTGCTCATCGACCCAGGGGGCCACTGACTTGCAACAAATGAAGGGCTTTCGGCTCATAGAGTTGTCTGTGTGGTGGATTTCTACGAGAATATGTCTGTGTTTGAGGGTAGTGTTGCCACATCCCCAGTTCATAGAGTTGAGATTGTGTTCGACAAGGTCAGGTTGGGGGAGATATTGCGGGTTCCATCTATGGGTATAGCTAAATATGTTTTGATGGATGATGATGGTTATATGTTAACCTCCAAATTCACTAATGGTAGGGTTACTGATGCGCTGAGGAAGGTGTTGAAGGGGGGAAATTCTCCTTTTCTTAAGTTGTTGTTTGAGGTTGTCCACAACTGTATTCTTCCAAGGGGTGAGCATTGCCATGAGGAAACCTTTTGAGATATGGAAATCGATCATGCCATTGATCTACAGGAGCAGTTGACTGGCCCTCCTTGATCATAAGACATATGACGCATATGATTGATTATATACCTAGTCCAGTTTGCATTTGGCGACCTCTTGACCCATATCTTCAAAGCATACAATGTTCCCCTTGGAGCGGGTAGGGCTCTAACAAAGAAAGATATGATTGATAATACCTTTTCCCTGAAGTGTGATTTCCTTCCTTCCCCTACTGCTGCTGCTACTGCACCTGCTCCTCCCAAGGCTCCTGGGCCTATGTCTCAGATGATGTTGGATCTTCAGGAGGCTAAGACAAAACAAGTTCATCTCCAAGATCAAGTGGATAAGTTTATGGATTAGTTGGGTGACTCACAAGTGGAGGTGCTTTGTCTAAAGGACCAGCTCCTTCAACAACAACTAGACCATAATGCGTGGGTGGATGTGCTTCTCAAGATGCTTGGATCTGGCCCTTCCTCCTCATCCCGTAACCCTTAGTGCTCCCATGTCATTTTTTTTGGCTTTGTATAATCCTTACTCTTTTTTGCTCCTATAGACATCTTTTCACTTTGGTTGTGTATATTTTTTGCTATGGTTGACATTAGCGGGCTAGGTGTATGCCTCGTTCTTGAATACTGATTGTCTAGCTGTCTCCTTATTGCTTGTGTTACTTACGCTTATGGATGGATAATATCAGTAGTTCTAATGTGTTGTGCCCAATGCATTATCTGTATTTGTGTGCTTGTGCTTGTGCTTGTGCTTCTGATGCATGTCATTTTTTTTTTGTGCTTACTTGTCTTCTTTTTGGGATGTCAAAAGGGGGAAATTTGCATGACCATCACACACAGAGGTTTTCCATCATCAAAAAGGGGCAATTTGTTAGACATGTGCAAGTATAACTATACTATTTTGATGATGACAAACAGAACCGGGTTCAGGTGGCTATACCAAGAGTCGCGGAGGGGGATCCCACTAGTAGATTGAAAAGGAAGCAACATCTACATAGGACTTCTACAAGGAAAAGAATTTATGCGCTACTCAAAGAAAGAGTCCTAGAATGGAACGGCTCTAGGGTTAACTATGTAAACAATCTTTAACCCTAGCAGTTGTAGCTTTTGCAATCTTCAAAATCGGAGAATCATTCAAGCAAGAGCACTAGCACCAGACCATTCAAGCAAGATCTAGAGTTAGGATTTTCTAGTTTGTTCAAATTGTTGCAATCCTTTTAGAATCATAGTTTAGTGACAACAACTGTCACAGATTGTTATCTTTTAGTGAGTTTTTTGTGAGAGTGGGTTTGGCTCTCATTTGTGCTAGTTAGGTGAGTGAAGTTTGTTGAGTAGAAAGCTGTGAGTTTGTAAATTGACATTGCTCAGTTTTGAAGTAATAAAGTTGTTGAAATCCTACAAGTGTAGGCAGTGGTTGTTTCTCCCTTGAGCAAGGTTATTTTTCACTATAAGTTTTGTGTCTGCCTTGATACTGCGTTCTTACTTGTTCAACTTGTACTACTACCAGACCAGGTTCGCTAGTATGTTAGCGGTAGTAGTCATTTCATAAATCATGAAAATAAGATAACATTGATTTTTGTTGCAAATAAGGAAAAATAGAGAACCTATCTTGACAAGAATCTCGCCAACACAAAAGTTGTTAATAAGGAAAAAATAAAATATAAAATCAGTACTTTAGCTCAACCATGGTTTAGGAGTCTATTTTGGTTAGACAATTATTAACTCTTGGATCTTTAAGTGGACAGTTGTAAGAACGTAAGAAGTGTATCGGACAAATTGGATAGTTCCCCTGCTGGAAGGAAGTCGGAGCCCACCTTTTGGATTCTATTTTCCTTTTTCGACAAAATAACTTTTTATGACCAGATTAATACTAGATGTTGGTCATTCAGTAATTTTATCTGCTTCTATGTAGTAATGAGGACTTTTGTTGTCTTGTATGAATCAACAACTACAAACAAGGAATGACAATTTACACAGTAGAAAGTAAAGCACATAATATGTCTAGGTGGATACTTCTTGCATTAAGAAGGAAAAAACCACGATTGCCATGTAGGATTACACCAAAAAATTTCACTAATCTCGAACCAAGTTTAGATTACAAACTTTAGCAACCTAAGAATTGAACTTTTAATTTCTTCCCCTTTGTGACAACTCTACTACAAGACTCTAGTATAATTACTCTATTGCAGTACATGCACGCAATAACTCTATTGCTCTCATACTACATATACCAACTAGCTCTAGCCGATAAAAACTCCAACAATAACAACAACACAACTAACTCTAGTCAACAACACAAAATCTAGAAGATAAGAGAAGAACAATACTTAGAGAAGTTTCATTAAGACCTAATAACAGTTTCATAAAGATGATTCTAGATACGACGAATCTAAATTTTTTGATTGATTATAAATGCTTAATGCAACCCCTATTTATAGTTGTGTAGGGATGATTCTAGATAGGAAAAATCTAAATTTTTTCTTAACCTTTTCTATAAATATCTTCCTCAAATATCTACTATCTTGATTTTTCTAAGTACAAATATCGAAGATATTACTCTACGAAATTCTAGAGAGTTCTATTAAATATCTAAGATATTTTGTTTTACTAAAAAATCATTTTTTTACACTTCCCCTTAAAGTGATTTTTTAAAAACTACCCTGTATTTGTTTTGGAAGAATTCAAACGAAGCTTTGAGCCATGCCTCGGTGAAACTCTCAGCAATTGCTTTCGAACTCTTGTTGCTTCTTTCAATGATGAAGATTCTGCAGTATCTATCAGTCCATATGAATTATGTCCTTGTTGAGTTCTCGGACTCCCCCTTTATCTCAGCTCGTTAACAATTGTACTATCTGGATAAATTTCTATGATGAGCAAGTTCGGAGCTCGAGAATTCAAGAATCTGGAACTTCCTCCTTCTGACACAACTCCATGACAAAAGGAGATTGTAGTTGTATCAACATCCTCGTTTGAGTTTGTGACTATTTGATCATCAATTTCTTGTGAAGTCTCCATATTATAATAGGATCCGCCACTAGATTCTCCTTTTATCTCTTCAATAATCAATTTATTAGCTTTAGATCTTCCAATAATTATGTCATCTGTTTCTCCACTTAAAATTTGGCCTTGAAGGTCAACTTCTTCATTTGTTTGATCTTCATGTTTTCCATTTGCTTCCAATGTTTGATTTAAGTCAGCAATTAACCTTGACATAATTGATGATTGACTAGAGACTTCAACTTTCAGGATATCTTCATCAATTCCTTTTCGTGAAGATCACCACTAACATATGTGATTTTAAATGCTATGTTATGCTTTCCCTATTATTTGATATATCCTCTTTGTGTAAGTGTTTTCTTTTTAATTTCTTTGATGTGTGTTACTCAAGTTGAGGATCTTCCAAGAACAACCTTTCTATCTCCACGAGATAGGAATAAGATTGTTGTACACTCTATCCTTCCTAGGCCTTGCTTATGGGACTACACTGAGTTTGTTGTTGTTTCAAAGTGAAGATGCATAATATGGATGTAATTCACTCTTGTAGCTTAAAATATTAGACAGCCGAATGGTATGTCAATAAGAGGAAAGTAAACTCAAATTAGGGATTATTACTTTGAGAGGAATGATATCTCATCTATAAATTGCTTTGGATCACATCAACTTGTTTCAAATTAGGGATTATCTTTCTACATTTTTGAGCAATCAGTAATTCAGACAAATGCTTTTGAAACATGTATAGTGTTGAAGATTTATAATGATTTATATTTGCATATAAATGCAAATATGCTGTATCTATTCATATATATTCAATGTTTTAACACATTATTTGACAGAAAAAAAAGGTGCATAAAAAGTATACCAGCTAAAATAAGTGGAATTCTTACCAGATATCACTAGGGGATTCATAAAAGCAGTAAAATGTCATGCTTCTCTGACTGGCGAAGGTGCATCGAAAATGTGAAAATGGGTGCAGAAAAAGTATATAGCACAGTAGTTTGAGGATATGCGAAGGTAAAGAGTTTCATCCATGATACACCAGAATCACATTAGAAGTAATCGTACCTAGATAACAAGTGTAAAGCGCAGAAAGTTCACTTCCCACAACTCTGAGTTTGAATTTAGAATGGACTTCTTCACGAGTGGGAAGCTCCAAGCTTCCCCATTTCTCGTCTGATCATCAAAAGAAATGACGTTGTGCACATCGTAATTACCAACACGAGTAGATGCAGCCCATTAAAGCTTCCCATTGACAAATTTACCGGAAATGATTCAGTAGAAAGATGCCCTGAAGCTGGTCGTGTAATGTTGTCCAAGAATCAGTCCTCAAACTGTAGATACTGATCACAGTTCTCATGTTGGACAAATTATCATGTGAGTCATCGTATCCAAAACCATAGTTGTTAGAGAAAGGGATACCCCATTTGGAATGAAGTAATGTCTCCCCTGGTTGATTTGAGAGACAAATGAGGCCATTAACAGAACCCACAAAGAAAACTTTTAAAGTGGGAGGATCAATTTGAATTAACTCCGGAGTGGGTTGTTGTCTGTTCAAGAGGGGAGGGAGAGAACAAAACTTGTATTTTCCATTGATGCTCGGGAATAGAACAAGTAGATGATTGTTTAATCTGAGATGGGATTTCACAAAATGAGGGCTAGAGATTAGTTGATTCCACGATTTCGAGACGGACATACAGAGACTTGGGGGCAGCCTTAACAGAATGTCTATGATGATTTCATTTGGGATTACGATGATATATAGTTGTTGTAGAAATTGGAGTGAAAGTGAAATCATACCATGACAACAATTTGAGTAGAACAATCTGAATTACCTGACAAATCGAATCACAAAAAGAAACAAATGAAAACATGACCGGATGTTCTTCTCTCAAGTGAAGCAGAATAAACGGTGAAGTAGGGTCACGGACCAACAAGGATTTGGGAAATAAATTGTGTTTTCTTATATTGACCTGCTCTGACTAGCTAATAATTTATTGAGTGAGTAATTGTAATTTATCATAATTTAACTTGAGTTTCTTTATCTTATGTTTAAAGTATGTAAATGTATAATATTACTAGTACTGGACACGTGCGTTGCACGTGTTCTCAAGCTTATCATTATAAACATTTTATAATAATATTTTAATTTATGAAATATTTTCATATAAAAAGCTAGAAAAAAATATTTGAAGATTAATGATAGAAAGAAGGAAAAAAAAATGATATTTTCAATTGAAATATAAGGATATATATATAAAGGATAGTTATTAATATTGTCTAAAAAAGGAAGCCACACGCTTAATTGTCGTGCAGTACACGTATTTTGCCCACTAGGACAGATGTGTTTAAATGATTAAAAACAGGTTAGTTGGAGTGCCTTTTTGTGCATTTTGAAAGTTCGAGTTCCAACTTGTGATTTGAAGCCAAGTTAAAGGGCTAATTTATGCATTGTGTCTTTTTTTATATATATGGAAAAGAGGAATGATATCTAGATTTGTTATTATCTGGGAATAAGTACTTATTGTTTGAGGG
Organism: Solanum rostratum; assembly: GCA_029948455.1. Taxonomy (NCBI): domain Eukaryota; kingdom Viridiplantae; phylum Streptophyta; class Magnoliopsida; order Solanales; family Solanaceae; genus Solanum; species Solanum rostratum. The sequence goes on along the minus strand of CM057046.1, from coordinate 16,455,641 downwards.
AATCAAATATGTGTCTTTGATATAAAAAAGAACATGATAAGTGATTCTAATTTTGAAGCAAATTTTTTTGGCGCGAATTAGTAAGTTTTCTCGGGTGAATTAATGAAGCTTGACAATAACTTTCATTTTTGTTTGATAGTTACCATGAATACCAATTTTCTCTTCTTTTTTTTTTGGGTGGGTGGGTGGGTGGGGGGGGGGGTATAAACCAAAATGGACCAATATTTATTCTAATCTCTTAATCTCTAGCGGGTATGTAATCAATTTAGATTTTTGTGATAGTAAGGTATGTCATAATCCTAACCCATTATGATCTGAGTAGTATCCACACTAATCCTATGGTGGGATAACCAATTACTACCCCCAAACATAGTCACCAATCTATTTAACAAACAAACTCGTAAAGTAGTACACCTAAAATAACAATTTAAAACCTGGTAAAATTGAGTTTCCATAAACTCAATCAAATATCATGATTATTTGCAGAATAAAATCCCTAAAAACTGAAAGTCATACTACCAAAATTAAAATATTGAGTATTTAGTGGTATAATCCTAAATAATAGTCATCAATCTAAAGGTCCGATCCAGATAAGATGGACAAAGGAATTATCTGGGCAAAGGAAGCCCAAGGAAGTAGCTCACTATTGAATTCAAGTTGCTCATGAATCACTATTGATATCTTGTAACAACGGCCCACACTGCTTGTACTCAACAAAGAAAGAGCTAGTGTAGTTATAAGTCTACAAACCACCATTTAGTAATAGGATCATACTGCCTGCTTAAAACTATGAATATATTTAATCAAATCACATTAATACAAGACAACACATACATCACAAATTATCAACAAAAATAGACTCCAAGTCACAAATCTTTTGACTTAAGAAACACTTGAAACATGTCTCACATGATCACCATCAGTCCTAGTTCACTCAAGACACCAATAAACATACACGTGCAATGTGTTAGAGTGAAAAATATTCACACAGCGGAAGCATAATTCATAGAATCACAATCTCACATCATATTCTGATAATGTAAAACTAATGAAGTCTAGAAAACATACCTCTTGAAGCTTCTTGACAATTCGTTCTCTGTGAAGGAATCCAGGACATGACCTTCTAATGCTTTTTGGTTTGCTCACTCAATTTCGACTTGATGTGGGAAAGTTTTTTTTTCAAGAACTGTATCTAAACTCTCCAAACGTCTCTCCTATTTATCTTTTAGATATTTAGGGATAGGGAAGAAGCTGATGGGCTAAAATCTTTTTGGCTAATTACAACAAATTAATGACTATTGAAATCAATCGTCATAAAACCCCCAAAATATGTCCAAAACGTTTTTATCCCCACTAAGAGTTAATATTTCATTTTAAATAAATAATATTTCTATCATTAAAATAAAATATATGGAAGGTCAGTTTTTAAACTCCTTCCAGAATATTTTTTTTATTCTTGAGAATTGAACAATAAACTAGACGCAGTAGGGACCGTGGACTTATTAATAGATACTTCCTATTATGATTATAATTTGTAATTGAAAGAATTATCATATCATAATAAATTACAAACTATTCCACTAAAAATTTGTAATTAAACTCCTTTATTTAATTTTAAAATCCATCAACACATCTTATTTTAACTCTGAAAATAAATCGATAAATCAAATTTTCTGAAAATAATTTATTTGTTGACTAAATCAATCCTTTACCACTTTACTTAACTTATCTCACATGACGGATATTAAAATCCACCTGCAGGGTTTTCGTGTGAAACTTTATGAGTAACCATAAAAGGGTGTCTTCAACTCGGGACCGAGACATGGTTCTATTAACTAATTATTATTTCACTAACATAATTTGTCATTACAATCTACTAGGATTTTATCGACTCATTAAAAAATTATCACCTTTCAATAGATTAAAATAATAAGTCAAATCACATAGATCATAATAATTATATCAAGATTGAGTGTATAAGTACATGCAATGAACTAGAGAATTTATTTATAAAAAATCAGAACATAAATAAATTTTTCTGATTAGTCCGTTCAATACATACAAATTATACTAGCACAAGAAGTTGGAGCTTAACCACTGCCATAATCAAGATCAAATTATACATAATCTTATGCTACAATCAACAAGATGTTTGTTCTACTTCATATTTGATCGTTAATATATTTATGACTTATATGAACCAATAATTTTAATCTTCTATGTATGAGTTAAAACACTCTATACACAAAAATCATCTACAATATAAGTAACAGACACACATATATGCAAAATGATCTATTTAAATCAAGACTTTATTATAACAATATAAATAGTCTTTATAAGGGATTAAGAAATACGACAATACAATTACATGGTTAATTGTATATTTCAACACAATGATGTAAAATCTATACCAGGTGTGGTACCTAGCCAACTTTTTGATAACCTTTACTAGGCATAGTACTGTAAAACCTCCTATTTCGTTCCACCTAGGCATAGTAGATACACAGAGATAACTAAGAAAATGATTGAGGAAAGTTGTTAAAAGAAAATCTACGAGGGCCATCTACGGCCCCTAGAAGAGGCCTCCCAAACCCCCTGGATGACTTGGTAAAATTTTCTAAGTCTGAGGCCTATATATGAGATAACATAGGCCCGTAATGTATTCCATGATCCATAGATTGGTTTCGTGAATTGGTGGTCCAGATACAAACTTTTCAATTTTGCATTACGAGTTATCAGATGGTCCATAGAAGTAGAAGAGGTTTCGTGCCAAATTCCAATATTGCAGCTTTCTGGATCTCTCATTTATGAGAGGTCATCTACGGCTCGTAGAATTGTCTATGACCCGTAGACGGGGTCTCGTATACCTTGTCGGTAGTTTTAAAGAGGGATATTTTTGTCTATTCCTATCTATTTTGAATCAAACCCTTGGATGTTTTAGACTTAATTAAAGTCCTAAAATAAAACCCTCAGAGTATTTTCACTATTCATTACACTTAAGGATTTCTTGAGAACACCAAAGGAGGAAGAAGAGCGAGGGTTGCAATTCAAAATGGGAGGATCGATTGGAGTTTGTTGGTTCTTCTATTTCTAGGTATGTAAGGCTTACTAAACTGTGGAACTACGTTCGTTCACATGCCCTTTTCACCCGTTTGAGTCAAAATTTAGAACAAGAGTTGAGTTTTGAATTTCCTATTATCTAATTATCGAGTTTCAGCATTTATTATGAGTTCTTGTGATAACATATGAGATATTTATCATGTTGCATGACTACTGATATGAGATTAACGTGAATGTTTATACTTGGTATCACGAACCCTAAATTGATTGATCTTTATAAAACCTATGTATGGATTGAGTTGGGTTTTGAGTTGATTATATAAGTTGAGTAACTTGAACATTGTTGAACATGAAAAGCATGTTGCATTTAGTCATATTTACTACTATATATCTTGTTTGCATTACATATTGAGTCTTATTGAGTGGGTCAGAATGACTGTTTTAGTCTGAGTTGAGTTTGATTGTCTTTATTGATTGACTGAGTAAATGAGAAACTGAGGTGAGTTGTAAAGACTCGGACTTTGTAGGGCATCAATGAAGCTTGAAAATTTGGTTCCGAAAAGTTTTGGACCAAGATGATGCTTCTTGAAAGCCTTCAGAGTCTGTGCAGTGCTATACGGACCGTGTGGAGCCTTCTTGAAGTAGCCCTTGGCCTTGTGTGAGGTGTGACGGCCTTAATATGGAGTTTGGGACCAAGGCATATCACACTTGGACCCCACACGATCCGTGTGAGGTCATAAGGACTGTGTGGTAGATCATATGGTAGCCTTGGACTTGAGACTCTGCAGTTTTGGGCCTAAGGCAAGTGGTATAGCCCCTCTCACGGACCGTATGGTGCTTCACGGTCCATGAGTTCCCTCGTATAGGTGTCGGAGTGGAAGTTTCTTAGTATTGGATTACCGTCTTGGAACGTTTTTGTGAAAAATTTCCTAAGTGAAGTGGTACGGAGGAATACACGGGCCGTATGGCTTGGTACGACCCATATAACCAACCGTATGAATGCCTACATTGAATTTTTCCAAGTAAGGAATCTTCAAGCTCAAGCTAAGTCCACTTTCAAGTTCTCAATTCAAGCTTATTTATATTGTTTAGGGTCATCATGGGTCTGCTACATCAAATCAAGTTCAATGGAATTCCATTAGCTAAGCTTTTTACAAGAACCGCTAGAAGGGTCAACGTCAAATGGTCATATCTTGTAGCATAAAATGAACTGGTTGGCCTACAAACTACCAAATATAAGCTCTTTGAATTTGCTTTCCGGCGCATTCGGTTTCACCTCATTCTGAGTTAGGATCAAGAAGTTATGTTTGTTTTTGTAAAGCCCATTTGTGTAGTATTTTCTGAGATTTGGCTAAATATGATCTCACAGGAAGTTTGTACGGGCCATGAGAACTTGTACAGACTGTGAGACCTCCTCACGGGACTCCTGGCAAGAAATGTTATATATATCTCTTCATGAATAGCTTCTTTTTCTTTTGTAATTGTGGCTTCTCCTAAGGATCTTTTCTTCCTCAACAAATTGATTTCTCCACAAAACGTTAACGGAGGCTATCTCTTTGTTTTTCAGTCTGCGAACCTGTCAATCAAGGATTTAGACTAGAATTTTCACATAGGACAAGTTGTCTTTTGACTCAAGTGTTCTCCATGAGGATCACAAAGGCGGGGTCTCCCAAACACTTCTTCAATACAAAAATGTGGAAAACCGAATGGATCCCGTCTAACTCATAAGCAACTTTCCCAATCCTCCTCAAAATCTGATAAGGGCCAATATAGTGAGGACTTAATTTCCCCTTCTTCCAAAACCTCATGACACCCCTCATGGGTGACACCTTCAAGTATACCCAATCACTTACTTCGAACTCTAAGTTCCTTCTCCTTACATCGGTGTAAGATTTCTGATGGCTTTGTGCAGTCTTCAACCTCTCCCTAATAAACTTCACTTTCTCCATGGACTGGTGAACAAGGTTGGGTCCAGTCAACTCGGCTTCTCCAACTTCAAACCATCTAATAGGTGATCTACATCTCCCATACAAGGCTTCATAGAGAGCCATTTGAATGCTTGCATGATAACTATTATTATATGCAAATTCAGTCAATGGTCATCCCAATTCCCTTTGAAGTCAAGGATGCAGGCTCTCATCAATTCTTCTAATGTCTGAATAGTGTGCTCTTCCTGAGCATCCTTCTATGGATGAAAGGATGTACTCAGATTTACCTTAGTACCCAATTCCTTCTGGAAGGATCTCCAGAAGCAAGAGGTAAACTGGGCCCCTCTGTCCGAAATGATGGACAAGGGAACTCCATGAAACCTCATAATCTCTTGGATATACATCTTGGCATACTCCTCCACAGTATTAGTTGTCTTGATTGCAAAGAAGAGTGCTGATTTAGTCATCCTGTCTATAATAACCCATATCGAATCATGCTATCTCCGGGATCTCGGTAGACCGATAATGAAATCCATGTTAATCATCTCCCACTTCCATTTTGGAATCTCAAAGTTCTATGCCAATTTGCAAGGACTTTGATTCTCAACTTTCACTTGCTGGCAATTCAGGCACATTGAAACAAACTCAGCAATATCCCTCTTCATTCCACTCCACTAATAGACTTCTCTTAAGTCATGGTATATCTTGGTAGAGCCCGGATGAATAGAGTATCTAATGTTGTGGGCTTCAACCATGATCCTCTCTCGGACATCATCAACATCAGGAACACATAGCCTACTCTGGTATTTCAATACCCCATCTTCCCCTTTAGAGAAGACCATCACTTTTTGTTTGTGGACAGCCTCCTTCAATTGGAGTATGATAGAATCTCGATCTTGCTTCTCTTTTACCTGTGCTACTAGGGATGATGCGGACCTACTCTAAACATTGACTCCTCCTTTGTCATTCTCCTCAACTTCTTCTGGATCTCTGGGTCAAATAGAGTGAAGGGATTTCCTAGACATCATGAGTTGAACTCCCAATCGAGCCAATCTATGCACTTCCTTCACTAGCTCTTTCTTTCCTTCCCCAACGTAGGTTGTGCTACCCATTTAAAACCTACTAAGAACGTCAGCAATAATGTTAGCTTTACCGTGGTGGTATAGGATGCTCATGTCATAATCCTTGAGCAACTCCAACCATCTCCTCTGTCATAGGTTGATTTCTCTCTAGTTGAAGACATACTGCAAGCTCTTATGGTCAGTGAACACATCTACATGCACTCCATACAAGTAATGGCGCTAGAGTTTAAGTGCGAACACCACCGCCACCAACTCAAGATCATGGGTCGGATAGTTCCTCTCATGAACCTTAAGTTGCATGGAAGCATAGGCTATTACCTTACCTCTCTGCATCAACACCAATCCAACCCATCTCTTGGCGCATCACAATATATCACAAAATCTTCCATTCCATTGGGTAAAGTTGAAACAGAAGCGGTGGTCAATCTAGTCTTCAACTCTTGGAAGCTCTTCTCATATTCCTCAAACCACCGAAACTTGACCTTTTTCTAAGTCATCTTGGTCAATGGTGAGGATTGGGAAGAAAACCTGTCAACGAACCTGCGGTAGTAGCCTGCCAACCCCAAGAAAATTCTTACGTCAGTTGGAGAGGTCGGTCTTGGCCACTTCTTAACCGCCTCAATCTTTTAGGCATCTACTAGAATACTATCACCCAAAACAACATGGCCTAAGAAAGCCACTGACTTGGGCCAAAACTCATATTTCGAAAACTTCACATACAACTCATGGTCCTTAAGAGTCTAAAGGACAACTCTAAGGTGATTGACATGCTCCTCCTCATCCTTCGAATAAATCAATATATCATCAATGAACACGATTACAAACATATTAATAAATTGTCTGAATACTTTATTCATCAAGTCCATGAAGGCTGTAGGTACATTCGTCAACCCAAAGGAAATGACCAAGAACTCAAAGTGGCCATATCTAGTCCTGAAGGCAGTCATCGGAATGTCACACTCCCTCACTTTCAACTTATGGTAACCTGATCTTAGATCTATCTTTAAAAAGCATGAGGCACCCTAAATTTGGTCAAATAGATCATCTATCCTGGGGAAAGGATATTTATTCTTGATCGTGACCTTGTTCAGTTGCCTATAGTTTATGCACATTCTGAGAGACCCATCTTTCTTTCACATAAAGAGGACGAGAACACCCCAATGAGAAACACTTGGCCTAATAAAGCCCTTCTCAAAGAAATCCTTCAACTTCTCTTTTAATTCTTTCAACTCAACGGGGGCCACCCTATAAGGTGGAATTGAAATGGGCTAGGTATCGAGAAGAACATCAATCCCAAAGTCAATCTCCCTATTAGAAGGGACTCCAGGTAGATCCTCGGGAAACACATCTGGAAACTCACTCACAATTGGGACTGACTCAAGAGTAGGAGGCTCAATATCATCAGACTTAACTCGCACGAGATGGTAGATACACTATTTAGAGATTAACCTTCTATCTCTAAGGTAAGAAATAAATTTTTTCTTAGGTGCAACGAAATCTCCCCTCCATTTTATAACAGGCTCGTTTGGAAACTAGAACTTGACAGTTTAGGTTCCACAATCACCAGAGGCATAGCAGGGCGTGGAGCAAGTCCATGCCAAGAATTACATTAAAGTCAATCATCTCTAACTCAACCAAATCAACAAGAGTATCCCTGTGATAGATAGACATTACATAATCTCTATAGACTATCTTGGCTATGATAGACTCACTAACAGGAGTAGAAACAGGGAAAGGCTCAAGTAAACACTCAGGAGAAATCTCAAAGTTTTGGCCACATATGGCATCACAAAGGACACTGTTGCCCCTTGATCAAGCAGAGAATAACAATCGAAAGTAAAGACTCGAAGCATACCCGTCACGACATCTAGTGCAACCTCTCGGTCTTGTCGATTCCCCATTGCATAAAGATGGTTCGTCCCTCCACCTGTCCCTGGTGTAGTACCTCTCTAGTTACTCTTGGGTGGTGGCATCGTAGTAGAAGACTACGCCTTATTACCCCAAAATGGACATTCTTTTAGAAAGTGACCTGTCCGGCCACACTTGTAGTAACCATTTCCTGCTTCCTTTCACTCTCCCAAATGCATCCTTCCACACATCTTTAAGGTGGTTTCCCGTTCAAGCCAAGGGTCACACTGGCTTGTAAACCCTGTGCACTAAAGTTTGACTGAACTTGGGATCTTTGATCATACTAGACGTTTGGAGTTGGTGCACTGGCTGATGATGGTGCATACCCCGAATGCCTCTTCTGAAAGTAGGATTTATTTATCTTATCTTGTTTGTGCTAGCTAGGATCATGCCTAGTGGACTTGGCCTTCTTACTAAAGTGCTCTTCTCTGTCTTTCTTCTTGTCCTCCTCAGTTTGTTGGGCATATACCATGATTCTGGAAATATCCATGCTCGGGATCAGTAATGCTACCTTGCACTCTCACTTCATATGGTTACCCAACCCGGACATGAACATTCTCATCCTTACTCTCATGTCCTGGACCATCTCCAGAGCATACCTGGACAGCGTAATAAACTTGAGGTCATACTACTTGACAATCATTCCCTCTTTCCTTAGGTTCATAAACTCCTCAATTTTTTCCTCCCTCAACTCTTGGGCAATGAATTGGTCAAGGAAGGCACTCTTAAACTCACTCCACTCAGCAGGCTCAATATCCTCACCCCAACCATCTTCCTATTGGTTATACCAGACATTCGCCACATCCTTAAGTTGGTAGGAGGCAAGCTCAACTCCTTCAATCTCTGTCGTGTGCATAGCCCTCAACACCTTGCATATCTCGTCAATGATATTTTGTGGGTCCTCCTCAACTTTTAACCCCGTGTAGACTAGCGAGTTCATTCTCAAGAAGTCTTGGAGCATAGTTGCAGCAGTGGGCTCCTGAGAGTTTGAGCTAGGGGCCTGAGAACCTCTGCTATTACTCTGGGAGGCCGCTAGTTGGGTGAGCATAGCAATGGCTCTTCTGAAGTTCGCCTTTGAGGTGGAGGCTGGCTGAACAGAAGGTGCTTGTGGAACTTCAGTAGTCCTGGCAGGTTGACCCCGTCTCCTTGTTTCTGCTTGAGTAGGGACCTCTAGTTGAGGATTCTCAGCGTTTGGGGCTTGAGCATCTCATTGGGCTGTTGTACACTTAGGAGGCATGTTCTGAAAACGCATAACGTACGAATTAGATAGGGATTTATAGAGGTAAACTCTATCACACAAACTCAGAATATCAAAGACATGTAACTATTCCTAATGTCATATGGCCTCCATCTAATGTAGTGTGGTGCATAACACACCCATAAAAAAGACTCTACTAGACACGAATTCATAGACTTCCTAGGACGCTTGAACTTTGTGCTTTGATACCAAGTTTGTCACACCCTGGGAGGGTACTCTTGGCGTGGCCGGCACTTAGAGACTATTGCTGGTCCCCAAGTGAACCACTTGGACTCATCGTCACATCATACTCGATAGTGGAAGAATACTGCTCAAGAAAAGAGTAAGTAAACCAAGTCTTAAATAAAAAGAAAATTTCCAATAAACAAGAGTTTTGGAAAAACAATACTCAATATCCTCTATGCAATGTCTATGAAGCCTCTACCTCTAACATCTAGATGGTACCATGACAAGCCATGGCTACCCAACTCAAAGAAAATAGAAGTAACTAATCAAATGAAATAAAGGCTTCTCTGGGTAGCAAGGAGGGCTCACTAACTTTGGAACTCGGGAACTCTGAACTTCAACGGTACGCCTGCTGAAGTCCTCTATCACCTGTATCTACATCATGATATGATGCAGTGCTGAGTAGCATCAGTACATGGAATGTACAGTACGTAAGATGGCAAAGAAAAACAAGTAAGGCTTAGACTCAATCAACTGATTCGACTCAAGGCTCAACACCTCATCTCATGTCTCATCTCAAATAAAAGATGCAAGTTTAAAGTTTAAAATCATGCTTTAAAATTTGACTTAGTGTTTAATGCAACTTGGATTGAAAATCATGATAGGCCCTAGTCAAGTATTGCTTGGAAGTTTCTCTACGAAAACTCTCCACCACCGAGGGCTTGGGCGGTGTACAACAAAAAGATGTCGTTTCCACGCCCGCCCTAAACTTGCCATGGAGGGCGTCAACCTCTAACTGTCTCTCTCTCCTAGATCCAAAGAGAATGTCCATCTATTGGGACGTGGGCACCAGAATTATCTTGTGCGACCATCCTACGCTGGCAACATAGTTCTTCAGGTGCCCCTCAATCACCCACTCGGTGCTCAATACTCCTTCCAAGACTAAAATATGCTCATGGAAAATCAACTCAAACTCGTCTCAACGAGCCAACTCGTCTCTCAATAACTCAACTCAGTGTCTGAATAACTCAATAACTCGAGGCCATCATTTATGCAGTGCAACTCATGACTCTAATTCATACCATGCAAGACTCCCACAGTATATCTTTCCACGGATCGAAGGAAAAAAGACAGTTCGATCGAATATTTATTTTTAGATTCTTTTATCTGTTAGAAAAAGAGATAATCTACTATTTTTCCTTTTATAAAATCTCAAATTCAATAAATTAAATAAATAAATAGGAGATTGGAAATGAAAGTCTCTTTCTCGGATCTATTCTTCATCACATAGGTGGAACAAAACAAAAATACCGGATGCAACGATATTGAAATATTTGGTACATGAAGCCACGATCTGATAGATATACATCGAAATCTACCATCTACTTAACAATCTACTTAATATAATCAATATATATATATATATGGTGTGCTTTGGAAGAAAGGTTTCTCATAGAGGAAAGGAATAACAAATTATTTCTATAATTTTTCCTATAGAAAATCTAGTGACAAGAAGATTTAATAGGAAATATTGACAAATTCTTGTGGAGTCCAAAACAAAAAAATGAAATAAAAAAATCAACTGCTCCAATTTCATCTCTATCGAATTTGAATATCAGAATAACGGATATAGTCATGATTCAATAGGTCAGGTCCACTTACTTTTTCTTTTGTTGATTTCTAACCTTTCGAATCAATTTGGTTAGTATAATGGAAAATAGGAATCTTCGGTGATTCAAGAAGTGACTTTTCATTATTCCTAAATTCACACTAATGAAAATTGACTAAACAAATGTTCAACACTATAACTAAGTATAATGATAATGTATTATCCAGTTAGTTACTTTTTTATTACAAATAAAAATACAATTCTCCCATTAAATATGAATACTAGATTGGGGTTTTACAAAGCCCCTTATCGGACTTTAACCGATGACTTACGCCTTACCAAGGCGTTACTCTACCACTGAGTTAAAAGAGCCTTTTTTATTTAATTCCGGAACTATTCACTATGTGGATAAAATATCTATATGTACATATATTATAAACATAAGTATATATACATTAAGTACGTGCAGTAGCTACATAGTGTCTAGCGGCTCATTGTTGAATAATAAAATGAATTTACTTTGGAAGTCTAGGAGAAAATGCAATGAATTGTTTCAAGATCGACTCGAATTGCTTTTTTCTTTTATTGAATTGATCCCACCAGAACAAAATTCACTTGATTGATACATGCACATACACCTAGCAATTCAACATAAAATTCAAGATATTTCATCGAATCATGGAATGAAGAGATTCCACTTGTCTCCTGAACTAAATTCTTGGAGAAAAAATCCTCCTCTTCTACTAGATTTCTAAGGTCGATTCTAATGAATAATTCGTCAATGACGAATAAAAAACAATTCTATGCAATTCTGAAAGGGGGAAAGATCCCTCAGATAGAATCATTCCATTATATTGACAATTTCAAAAAACTGATCATAGTATGATGGCCGTTGGTCAAGCAGGCCCCCATCGTCTAGTGGTTTAGGACATCTCTCTTTCAAGGAGGCAGCGGGGATTCGAATTCCCCTGGGGGTAGGGTACTACGAAAGGAAGTTGATCATGGATTACTAATAAGTCGAAAATGGATTCTTCCTAGGTCGGTGCCCGAGCGGTTAATGGGGACGGACTGTAAATTCGTTGGCAATATGTCTACGCTGGTTCAAATCCAGCTCGGCCCAATAATTCGCCAATCCGCCATGAGATGATATAACCCCCTTTGTACTTCAGAAATACCCGATCCGGAGATAAAAACAAATCAAATTTTCTGCTAGATCCCGTATTTCCCTGGGATTGTAGTTCAATTGGTCAGAGCACCGCCCTGTCAAGGCGGAAGCTGCGGGTTCGAGCCCCATCAGTCCCGTCAGATCCAATAAATATATCAAAAAATCTCTCCCTTTTTATGAAGGGGACCGGGGGAAGAATTCCATTGTCAAAGCAAAGGGGAAATCCTTATTTCTTTTTTCATTTAGCTTTTATTGTTTGTTTGGGTTTGTAACTATGTGACGACTGGAAGTGGAAGAGCTATTTGATGAGACTTCATCAGATGATTGTACAATAAAATAAGGAACTAGATAGATTATAGAGAGAAAAAGAACAGATAATAAAAAATGATAAATAAATAAAAGAATTTTGGATTAGGTCAACAATCCAAGTTTGGGGCGGTATGGATAAAAGAACTTCCTATGTTATACTATTCAATTCTCGACGACGAATTGATTTGATAGTTCAGATATTGTTATTCATGATATTGATCTGATTCAAGATCATCGAGAGGTAATATTCATTCATTGAATTTACAGGCCAAAGATTTACCATCTCTATGGGATTAAATCCCGAGTTATTGCAAAGTAAAAAATCGATGAGATTATGGAAGTAAATATTCTTGCATTTATTGCTACTGCACAATTTATTCTAATTCCTACCGCTTTTCTACTCATCATTTATGTAAAAACATTCCGTCAAAACGATTAATTATTAACTAATTTGAATGAAACTTGACTTCTGAGTTCTTAGCCAAAATTGACGAAATAAAATGAAAAAGATTCCAATTTTATGTCTTAAATGAAATGCGTGGACTAGAATCGGCAGTATTCTAATAGATAGATAGTATGGTAGAAAGATTCATCTATTTCTTTCTACCATACTATCTATCTATTAGTTAGATTGTTGTTATAAAGCTGCCCCCTGGAATAAAATAAAGATAGAGGCTGCATTTGATATGGATCTATATATCAATCTACAATATTATCTTGATATATGTGAATATCAATTCCATATATGGGATTGACATAGCGTCCAATTCCAGTTATTTGCTATATCTATTTGTTCTCATCAATCTGAATTATTCCTATGTCTTATAGTTTGAATTACTATATTTTTTATTTCCAATATATATCTCGGTATCTATTGAGAGAATCAAATCAATGAAGCAAAAGTGATAGATATAGGCATATTCAAAAAATCACGTAGGAATTGTTTTTTTAACATTCCCAAGAAATAAACCATTGATAGTAGTTCCACGGGCATCGAAAAGGAAGAGTAAACCTCACTAATTTTTAACGCCTGAACCATGATATGAAATAAGTCGATAAAGTCTAAATCCAATTTCAAAAGTTAGAAAGCAGTAAATGCGCAATATGTGACTCACCTGACGATCTTATTCTACATAGTATCTCGTTAGACAACCACTATGTTTATATCCATTCTTTCTCATACAAAGTGCATATAAACTTAACAAAACCACTTCTTCTTTGAATAGTAAAGAGAGAAACAAATAAACTAAAAAAAGAGTCCAGCCCTCCTCAGTATCACCTAGGAAGAGGCCATTAATTGGAATAGAAAATTTAGGAAGAATTAGCTTCGAATAAATTTTCTGGGATCCTCTTCCTTTCGAACTACAAACATGGGAATCGTTGAAATAGCTCTTTGATTGAAAGAGGATGATTCCTATAATACATTACTCCAGTCGAGTCCAATGGAATTTCAAAATGAAGATATTTTTATTTTGTTCCAAACGTATTGCAGAATCGTCTAAAAAGCACTTGATATTGATACAGTTTGCTTCCTTAACTCAATTAGTAGGACCCCTAGAGTCCACTCCTTCCCCACACTACGAGTGAAAGGGAAAAAGTAAAGACTACCATTAAAGCAGCCCAAGCAAGACTTACTATATCCATATGAATTATGTCCCCTATCTCTATAAATATAAAGGAATTGTTCCATTATTCCTCACTAATAATAGTAGAATCAATGGCGCAGAGTCAAAAAGAATGAAAACTATTAATAAACCAATCCAATAAATTCCCTCAATTTAGAAGAAATTCCTATATTATTTATAATCGGGAAAGATTAAACCCAAGCAAAATCCGTAGTAGCATCTCAAGGGAATGTTACTAATGGAACATGTAGGAATAATAGGTCCTATTCTTTTTTTGTTGACCCTCATTTCAATTGATTGGATGCTTGAGCACTAAGATATTTTCGTGAGTTCCTCGTATATAATAAAGTATCTTCCGCCCCCCTCCACAACTATCTCGATCTCCTATCGGGCTCTCCAATCTAATCCAAGGTCCAGTCATTATACAATGGATTAATAATAGAAAATTTGAATTTGTAGTAGAAGGTAATTGCGAAGTCTTGATAGCCCCTCTAGCATTCGAATATTTACTTGAAAGCTAAGCCTAAATATGAAATGCAAGGATATTTATAATTTTTTAGAAAAACACCCAGACCAGGTGTTTAGAATCAAACAAGTATCTACAGTCTGCTTTCTCTGCTTCTGCTGGCAAATCATTCGGCGGGTTATATCAACAGAAGAAAAAAAGAGATTTCTAGTTTTTTGTTGATCAGGCGACACCCGGATTTGAACTGGGGAAAAAGGATTTGATTAAATCCTATAAATGATTTAAATGATTGTTCGGGTATGTCGTGGATGTTTTTTGAAAGACAAGAATCAAATAATTTTCTGTGGTGGAACAAAATATCTCTCATCTCCCCCTCGAATAGATTCTTTTTTTGTTTCCAAAGGAATGTTGTTATGTTGTTTTGAAGGGTGCACTAATCCCTTGAATCCAGTACAAACGGGTATCAACCCCCCCACCCCAAAACAACGTTCTCTTTCAGGCCTTTCAACCAATCAATACAACCCCGGAGAGCCGCTTTTGCTAAAACTCGAGCAGTTTCTTGAAAACTTGCTTCAGATATGAAACTTTGAGTATTGAGAGATGCTCTTGTTATTCCCAATAAGACGACTTGGTAACAGATCGCTTCTTCCAAAGCGCGCCCCATTTCCAGACTCAACTCATAAGATAAAATAGGTATTCTCTATGTACATATATAAAACAAGAAAATATACTTTCCGGGTTCAATTCATGGGTTTAGTAGATGTAAATTCATACTTCTCAATTTAGTACATAAGTAAGAAAATACTAAATTTAGGGCTAGAGTATCAAACATTCGAATAAAATTCATATTTCAAGATAATAATGATGCAACTCATAAATTGACTCAAGTAAATTCATGATAACTACAACATATACAAGAATTTAAAACTCAAGGAACCACAGGATTTAAAACATGTGATTTATACTCATGACCTTGACTCAAGAAGACGAAGGGGCACGTGAATGAACATAGTTCAACGCTTTAGGTGGTCTTACATACCTGGTATAATGCTAACAACAATCTCCCTCGAAAATCTTCTCTTAAACTCCTCAATCCCAAGCTCTCCTCTACCTTCCTCAAGCCCTAGTCTTGATGGTTTGTCTGAAAAGGACTTAGAGTGGGGTTTTAGACCCTTTTCACATTGAAACAACTTATATTAGTCGTGTACGGAGTTTAAGAGGTGTTAGGAATAGACTAGAATGCCACTCAAAAAATTTAGAAAATTTTCAGACTCGAAGTGACTCAGTCCGCGTCGCGAACAACACATTTTCTGCAAAACTTTTCTAAACGAGATTTCCCAATCTTGTCAAAAAGTTTTGGAGAAACATAAGTCCCTCCCCATGATAGGTCCACGACGCGGCTCTGTCACGAACCTTCACTATTTTTCGTTTCGGAACGAAAAATTATCTTTTGACTCTGTTGCTCTAAAAATCGATCGAGACCTTTTCCCCACTCAATTTTTCGTGTTGATTACAAATCCGGCCTTGAATTTTCCATCCGAGCATCGGAAGATGTGTTATGCGCACATCTCCCCTCTAGGAGTATTTTGGTAATTTTACCGGCCGTTACACTTATACGTCCTTTCCATATTATTTTTTTAATATATTTGAAAAATGCTTTCCCTTTACTAAAACCAATCAAATCAATTTATTTGATTTGATTGCAATGTGACAGTGTTTTTGGCAAGCGTGTCCACTAAGATGGAGGGGTTACTTTTTGTAACTTATACATATAGAAAAAGTCTTCGTTGTTTCATGTACATAAATAACTATTAGGGAAAAAAAGTTGATGTAGTTACCAAAGGCTATACATAAAAATTTTGACTCACATACTAAGCACATTAGTGAGTTACCAAAAAGAAAGAGCTGGGGAGTCTGAGAGGTGTTCGTTCAGATTAAATCCATGGATAATAATAATTTTGGGTCGATTTTGGTACA
Organism: Solanum rostratum; assembly: GCA_029948455.1. Taxonomy (NCBI): domain Eukaryota; kingdom Viridiplantae; phylum Streptophyta; class Magnoliopsida; order Solanales; family Solanaceae; genus Solanum; species Solanum rostratum. The sequence continues at coordinate 16,439,086 of CM057046.1, read as the reverse complement.
ATATGATGGAAGATGGGACCTAATAGGTATGTAATTATAGCAAAAATGATCTTAGTTTTGGTTAGAAAATATTAAAGATTGGTGAATGTTTTTTAATTTAATTAGTTACAACTTATCTAGTAAAGAAGGGTTTTTTTTTTTTTTGGTAAAAAGAATACTTTTAAATGTTTCGTTAATGCTTCTCTTAATTTTTCTTTCATGATTATTGATGTTTAAATGTGAGGTTTTTATTAACTGTCTATAAGATGAAATTAGTTATTGTTTGGTTAACATTTAAGTGGTACGATGGGTGGTGTTAAAATGATGTGAACCATGCATATTTTACGACACGCATGAAGGTCAATTATATGGTATAAATATAGGTACGAAATAAATTAAATTGTGCAAACTCAATTTTGAAGTCCATTTTTGCTCTAGTGCAAACTCAATTAAGCAAGCATGTGAAAAGAATAAGATCTCATAATGGCACAGAATTCTTTAATTATGAGTGTAGGAACTTGTTTAAGTCACTTGGTATCATTCATAAGAGTAGTTGTCCACATACACCATAACAGAATGGAGTTGTGAAGCAAAGGCAAATCCTTGAGGTAGCAAGAACACTCAGATTTCAAGGCAACATTCCCATTAGATTTTGGGGAGAATGTGTGTTAGCTATTGTATATTTGATCAACAGGCTTCCCACTAAAGTTTTAACAGGGAAGTCTCCTGATGAGTAATTCCATGGCTACAGACCAGTTCTTGACCACCTCAGGACCATAGGATGTCTGAGTTTTGCTACTAAGGTAATAAAACCTAACAAATTTTCTCCAAGAGCTGAAGCATGTGTCTTAATGGGGTATTAAGCAACTCAGGAAGGTTATATACTGTATAGTTAATCACAACATAAGCTCATAGTCAGCAGGGTTGTTGTGTTCAAGGAAGATGTGTTTCCTTTTCAACATACAACCAATGTACAAAAGCCACTATTTCCAACTGATGGTGTCATGATTGAGTATGATGATAGCTTACCTGTATCTGATGTTATTGAAGAAAATATTGATCATACACTCATAGAGGAGACTCTAATAGGAGCAGGAACCATTTCTTGTCAAGAACATGCTACTTCAATAGATCATGTCACTGATGGTGATTTGGTAGTTCCATCTGCAACAACTGAGAGAGGTTCAACAAATGATATTTATAGTAGTGATGTTCAGGTGATTGATCACATAAGAACTCAGGCTGAGAGACCTAGACAATCTTCTAGGATATCTAATCCTACCATTTGGATGAAGGACCGTGTCACTCAAGTGCCCAAAACTCATGCATACTCTTAGAGCAATTATGTGTCATATGATAATATATCTACTCAATATAAAACCTATCTGACTGAATTCTTTATAGAAACTGAGACAAGGAACTAGGAGGAAGCAGTGAAGGATAAGAGATGGATACATGCTATGCAGCAAGAAATTAAAGCCTTAAAAGAGAATGGGACTTGGAAGAGCTCACTTGCCAAAAGGAAAAAGGGCTATTGGTTGCAAGTGGGTATTCAAAATCAAGTACAAAGCCAATGGTCAGATTGATAGATTTAAGGCTAGGTTGGTAGCCAAAATTTACAGCCAGACAGAGAGAATTGACTACCAAGAGACCTTTTTCACCTGTGTGGTGACAGTAAAATCAATCAAAGCCTTAGCCACTGCTGAAAATCGGAACATCTACCAGATGGATGTTTTCGATGCTTTTCTTCAGGGTGACTTATTTGAAGAGGTCTACATGGAACTAACTAAGGGGTTATACAGTCAAGTGAAGGATAAAGAAGTTGTATGCAAGCTTTTTAAGTCAATATATGGACTTAAGCAGGCTTCTAGAGAATGCTAAGTTGACAGAAGCCCTATTAAATTTAGTATACACACAAAGTCACCTGGACTACTCTTTATTCACAAAGAGGAGAGGTTTTGGTCTGGTAGTGATATTGGTGTATGTTGATGATTTGTTAATCATAGGGAATGACAAAGGATTGATGGAAGAGACCAAGCATGTACTGTATAGTCATTTCAAGATCAAAGATCTAGGTGAACTTAAGTACTTCCTAGGTATTGAATTCATGAGATCCAATAGAGGTATTGTGATGAATCAAAGGGAGTATGCCCTTGAGCGGATAGCTGAGGAAGGACCAAGCCAGTCATGACACCACTAGAATCTAATATGAAGCTGACTAGTGCAGAATATGATCAAGGTACCCAATTTTCTGATGTCTTATATGAAGATGTAGGTAGATATCAGAGACTAGTTGGAAAACTACTTTATCTCACTATTACAAGGCCCGATATAGCCTTTGCAGTGTAATCCTTGAGCCAATTTATGGAGAAACCAAAGATGTCCAGTGGAATGATGCTCTAAGGGTGATTAAATACATCAAGTTGGAACCAGGGAACGGACTACTGATGAGTTCTGATCACAAACCTCACTTGACAGATTATTGTGATGTTAACTAGGCTGCTTGCCCAAGCACAAGAAATTTTGTTACTGGTTTTCTATTGAAGTTTGGTGATTCTCTAATTTCTTGGAAATCCAAGAAGCAAAATACAGTATCTAGGAGCTTTGCAGAAGCAGAATATAGGAGTTGTGCCACACTAATAACTGAGGTCGTCTGGGTTGCAAGCTTATTCAAGGAGCTGGGTGTAAAGTTGATTGAACTAGCCGCTATCTACTGTGATAGAAAGGTAGCCATACAGATTGCTTTCAATCTAGTATTTCATGAACGAAATAAGCACATTGAGATTGATTGTCACTTCACAAGGGAAAGAATTCAAAAGGGCCTCATTAGGACAATCTACATCAGCACCAAAGATCAGCAGGCTGATCTGCTTACGAAGGCACTAGGAAAGGGACAGCATGAGTCTTTTCATCTTCTCCATATTTCTTGAATTTTTTAATTCTTAAGCAAATTAATATTGATTCAATTACCTTTATTTAATTTTCTTTACAGTCCACTTTGAAGAGTATGTTTTTCTACTTTTTTTTATTTTGTGGTTGGGATAATAAATTGATCTTGAAGCTTCACTTTTAATTAGGTTATAGAATTTTTAATCTTGGATTCGTATGATTAATATTTTAAAATTTAGTAACTTATCGTATTAACTTTTTAAATGTGATCATTCTTTTGGATTTATTAAAATTCAATCAATTATTGTTAGAAGACAATTTACCTTCGAGTGTTATGATGACTGCTTATAGGACCCTATTTTTTCGCTCAATAACACAACTCACTTTCTTTTTTTTTACGTTTCTCGTCATTATAAACAAAGTTTGGCAAGACTATTAATCATTAAATAAATTTTCTTAGGCTTCGTCATGTTTTCATCTTTAATAAGGAATATGAAATATTGAATACCTATAATTAAGAATTTTTAAAGAAGAACATGCAATGGAAGTCCCAAAAAATATATATGTATCAATTATATCCTGTGAATTCTTGACCATCATTTCATACGTTAATTAGATCACTGACATAAATTAGTGGTAATAAATGGTCTTGCTTTCAAAATAATTAATATACTTGATTGGAATATTATTATTAATTGAAAGGTAAATATAATTTTAATCCATGTCGTTTAATATACTTGATGCTTGGAATATTATCATTAATTGAAAGGTAAATATAATTAAGTGAAACGATAAAATAGTAATCCAACTTTGCACTTTGAAGCTTCTCACTTTTAATAATACTCCCTCTGTTCACTTTTAGTAATTAAGAATCTAAAAGTGCATATATTTATAAATTTTCCTTTCTAAAACTCATGTGTGATTTGTTACCATTAAATGAGTTTGAAGTTCAATGGACTTTGAACACCTCCTAATTTGAATATAATATTATAATTATACTTCGGACTAAAAACGCTCAATCTAATATATCTTCTATATTTTGTATTTAATTCATTCTATATTATATTATATTATATTATATTATATTATATTATATTATATTATATTATATTATATTATATTATATTATATTATATTATATTATATTATATTATATTATATTATATTATATTATATTATATTATATTATATTATATTATATTATATTATATTATATTATATTATATTATATTATATTATATTATATTATATTATATTATATTATATTATATTATATTATATTATATTATACTATATTATATTATACTATATTATACTATATTATATTATACTATATTATACTATATTATATTATATTATATTATATTATATTATACTATATTATATTATATTATATTATATTATATTATATTATATTATATTATATTATATTATATTATATTATATTATATTATATTATATTATACTATACTATTAAAAGTAGGAACTCCAACAATACAACAATAATTAAGCAATGAATTATAGGGGAGGGAGGAGAAGGTATATTTAAGAGGTATAACTAAGAGATTTTAAGAATAACTTTTTTTATTTTTACATATCACAATTAATTTAAAATGGAAAAAAATCAAAAAAAAGGGAGAAAAAGATAAATAGGCCCTAGAGAAATGTCATATCACCTTATCTATATTTAGCTTTATATGATAAATAAATGTAGATATTTTCGAATATTGATTTCACAACTTTCATTATGCACACAGTTAGTAATCATAAGAAAAATAAATCTATCATATTAGAAACTTATACTTTATTATATCATTGATAACCATTTATTTAAATTCATGATGTAATAATATTGACATTGTTTTAAAAATAGTATATTATATGGTTTCACATTGATGTGCAATGCACGTGCATCAAAACTAGTTTATATAACACGTTTACACCTATATATATATCCTCTTTTGTTTAAAAAAGAATGACTTTATTTCCTTTTTAGTCTGTTTAAAAAACAATGACCCATTTTTTTTGACAAAACTTTAATTTTAATTTTCTACATCGCATATTTAAGGCCATAAGATTAAACGACATTTTTGTACATTTGACATAACTTTAATTTAAAACCACAAGATTGATTTTTCGTCCTTAAATTTCGTGTTAAATCAAATCAGATTATTCTTTTTGATACCTAGCACTTCTTTTTTACCCTGATTTCGTGCAGCTTTGTAGTACATCAATTCTGACGACATTTTTCATTCTCTCTGAGTTGCTCTAATCCTCTTGTTGTGCTATCCTAGGTTAGTTAATCAATCAATCTTGTATCTTTAATTTTTTTTCTTATTAAATCTCCAAAAGGAAAAAAAAAATTGTCAAGTTTAAATGGTTTTGGAACATTTTTTCACTCACACGATTTTCTAGATTTTCTTATTATGTGTAGAAGATACATATGAACATAACTTCAACATTCAATCTTATTTTATTTTTTGAAGTTAATCGATTTTGAATTTTGTGGTATTAAATTAAAGAAGTATATAGTGCTTTCAATTTTGTGGTCTTAGATTTACGATATAGAATATTGGAATTGAAAATTTTACTACATATAGCAAGAGATACTCTTGAACAAACCAAAAAAAAAAAAGTTAGACACCTAAATTGGAATGATTAGAGTATTGTGTATAACATTTTGTTAGGTCAAATGCCTCCTGAATTACTTTCTTGTTTGATTTATTTGTCTCACACAGTTTCTTGCAAAGGATGCTATAGCTTTTAAGGTTAAGTCTTTTATCTATAGACTATTTGATACAATAATCATATATATATTTAGTGTGATTTCATAAGTAAGGTATGATGAGGATAGAGTATACATAGATTTTATTCTTATTCTGAAACTAGAGAAGTTGTTTTTAATAGACCCTTTGCTCAAAGAAGAAGACGAAGAAAACGAACAAAAAGTGTGAAGAATCATAGCAAAATACTATAAAGAGAATGACAAAGCATACGGAAAATAAATATAACTATAATAAAATAATAAGATAGCCGAAGTACAATAAAAGAACAAGCAACGGAGAACAAGAAACTCCCCAAGTGATACTATGACTACTAGTATGGAAAAATAAGTGAGACAACATTCTATTATCTACTCACTTTCTATGTTAAGTCGTGTCATCCACAACCTCCTATGTAAAGTAATGTCTTGAGTAAGTGGAAACTACATCATGTCATATCTAATCATCTCTCCTTAATAATTTTGCGACCTACCTCTACCTCTTTTGAAACCATCTATTGCCAACTTCTCACGCCTCGTCACTGGAGAAAGTGTGCATCTCCTCTTTATATATCCGACCATCTCAGTCAATCTTCCCCCGTTACCTCCAGGCTAATCTCACCTTGTCTTAGATATTTTCATTTTTAATCTTATTACTCCTACTATGGACACACATGCATTCAACACAACATTTTCATTTTTGCGACTTCCATCTTCTAAACGTGAGATTTCTAAACTGGCCGATACTCCATCCTGTGCGTATAGTAGGATTAACCACCACTACATAGAATTTTCCTTTTCATTAAGTTTAGATGACACCTTCTTATCACACTGCGGATGCAAGCCTCCATCTTATCCTATGTTGCACGGACTATCCAAAAATGTTGCCGCACCCGTGTCGGGTCCTTCAAAGTACACTATTTTTGGAGAATCTGACACGTACCCGTCGGTATTTTTGAATAGTCCTAGCAACATAGATCTCATCTAACTAGCCCTAATACAATGTGTAACATTATTGTCAATCTTCCTATTTTCTTGGATAATAGATCTAAGATATATATACTTGAAACTCTCTGTGTTTGGGATTGCATGTCGATCAAGTTTTACTTCCACACTAGCTCATATACCATCTATTTAAACTTGCACTCTAAGTATGTTGTTTTGGTTTTGTCCTGCTAATCATTTAAAATCTAGGGTATATCTTTGCAGTTCCATCTTCGTGTTAATTCGTCTACAAACAACATACTCCATGACACCTTGAATTCCTATATATAGACCATTATATGCATAATAAGATGTATTCAAAACTATATAGAGACCAAGTGCTTAGTTAATACATTTGTATGAATTCCTAGTTTTTTTCTATATAAGTAGTAGTGTATGAATTCAATATTAATGAGATTGTGTTAATGAGACACCCTTATGTATTCTTGGATAATAATCCCCTCTCAAAGTTCACATCATTATAATTAATAAAATTAGTTTCCAATGATCATGAATGATGACTTGATTATCTCGTTTGTTAGAGAGGAATATTTAAGGTATTCTAAATTAGAGTACAGTAAAAGAAATCTTTAAGGTATCTTATCAAAATATAAAAAGATGGAACTACTAGTTTTTTTTATTCAAACTTAATGTAAGTCTGATGTTGTTCACAAAATTGAGTTTATATACTTTAAATTCAATTTTTTTTAAATGATTATTTTCCCTAAAAAGGAATAATTGAATGAATTAATTCATAAAATCATAACTTATAGCTTTGCATCTAAAAAAGTGACAATAGTGAATTTTACAAAATATATACATGAATTCTATTAAAAAATAACTTACTAAATTTTGGTTTAAGCCACTGATTGTATTGCGTCCCCTGCTTTTTTTAATCTCTAAGTGATATTTTTTAATTATTAAATAAAAATTGAAATCTTGAGTAAAATACAAACAACAACAAATAGGCCTGCCTTACCTTACTCATCCTTCCGAGGTAATAAACCTTTACTACTTAATAAGCATGAAGAAAATAAGCACTAGAGATTATAATACTCTTTATAATGATGTTAAAAAAAATGAAGATACTTAACTAATGCAAGAATGTAAAAGTAAAGAATAACCGTTGAGTTATCAACCTCAAACTTCAATTTTTATATATATGAACTAAAAAGGAATTTGTTTGTCTAAAGTAGGTATTTTCCTCTTAACTTCTTCTTCTTCAAATTTGTCCAACAATACTTGATAATTCATCAATTCTTCTTAGATTTATTGGATCTTGTTAAAGTTGTTGATACTGTCATATATGAGTTTGTTTTGCTAGTCGAAATAGTAGGTGCCTTGGAACAAATTTCACAGTCACCTTGACATCCCAACTATGTGGCCTTCCATGTGTCTTCTTTTTTATTTTATTGCTTCCACTTCTTTGTTGCTTAGGTGAGACATACCCCTCCTAGCTAGGAGGTGAAATGTTCTTCTCGTGATCACTATGCTTATTCAAGTCTTGAGTGAATCTTCCTATTTAGAAACACTCATTTCCCCTTGATTTTCTTTATAAACGTTGAAATCGTGTTTAGCCTTCTCTGGGTTCAAACCAAACATGATAGGTGTATTTGGACTGATTTATTTACCAGCTATATACTCTGTTTTAACAATGAAATCCATTTCATGTGGACTCAAAATAGCTTCTTGCTCAACATGATCACTATGCTTATCCAAGTCTCGAGTAACACAACCAAATTGTTGATGCCTTTGTCAAACTGAAGTACACCAGTTACAGGTTGGGATATGCCTTTAGGGACCAATTTAGAATTTAGAATCTCCCTTGCACCACCTTGATATTGCTCCACAACCGTACCTTTATCCACTGCATCATGCCGACTTGTAACACCAACCTTGCCGAGAAATAAACTACAGCTATTTTCACCATGCCCTTTTTGTTTACAATGAGTACAATACCTTGGGAGATAATCATAAATGAACAAATGAAAGGATGGAAAAGGTGAACGGCTACGTCTTTCTGTTGTCCCTTAGTTGATTTGGAACTTGGAAGCTGGAAAGAAGAAAAGTAGTTTAATTTTTGGAATTTAGATTTGAGACCCTTCAATTATTATTTTTTAAAAAAAGGTAAATTGAAATATTGGGGCATTGGGCAGGTTTTACCAGTCCGAAATTAAATGAAGGGTTGTGAAATGTTGTATGATCTTGAGTGGCTTTTCTGGCAAAGAAATTTGGTGGCAGATTTGGTGCCAATTGCTTAAGATATTTTTCCTTAGGATTGAACCATACAGTACACAGAAAAGTTCTAAATAGAAACTCTTCTCTATTGAATTTGATATAACAGAATTTCTAGACAAAACTTAAACAAGTCTTTACATAAATCAAACTTGATCAAGTGATGACGAAACTCCAGTTGCCCAATGTTACATTGTCCTTTAATATCAAGTTGCCTCGGCATAACCTTGCACAACTCTATAACTCTGATTTTCTTAAAGAAAATTTGAGAATTAATTGGTTGCAACTCAGTTTTGGATAGTCCTGGTAGAAGACTTGGTTTGAAGTTGTGTGATATATGTTGGATTATATGTGATATATGTTGGTTTATGTTTGAAGTTTTGTAACTCAGTTTTGGAGATAATGTTGTGGTAACACTAGTGTTTGTTTAGCTTATGAACCAAAAGCAGTAGCAACCGCTGCATTCGTCTTTCTACACTGGCTTTTATTTCAAATCTTCTTCATTTGTAGTGTTCGGAAATGTTGTCTTATTAACAGGCTTCTATTCAGACCTCTTCTCTTTTCTTTCATTTTCTTTTGGATTAATTTTTGTTTTAAATTTTAAGGCATTGCGAGATGTAAAAATTTGATTAACTATATGCAGGTTTCTACCTTTGCTTCTCGCCGCTATTGGTTGAATTTTGAAGCTCAATCACTTACAACCACCATGGAGCAAAAAATAAAGGAGTTGTATAGTGGCATCATTGTTTCTAAGGTATTTGTTCCTGCTCCTTCAAGTTCATCGGAATTTATGTTAGGGTCATGCTTCTGGGATGGATTTCCTCCGGAGCTCCAGCCATTTTATCCACTAGCAGAAGGGGAGAAGCTCCTTTTTCTCACCCTGCAGCCTGGTTGGCACAAAAGCAACACATGCAGGTCATGGCCAACACTGAGGGGTGGATCAATTGGGTTGATCGACTGGAGAAGGTGAAAGGGGAGATATGGATATGATGCCATTCAGTTTTCCAAAATCGACATGCCCTGTGACCACAATCTTCTGTATGTTGCATTATGCTTTTCGTCCATCTCAGGTAATTCCTTCCATTTCAATTTTGGTATGATGGGTCCAACTGTATTGGACATTTCTGCTTTGATAGGGATTAGACCTCACGGTGAGGAGATTAGTGCCATCCTTGACATCCCAAACTCAACCCTTACTTTTCAAAGAGTGAGAAAACCAAAAAAATATATCTTATGAGGAGTTTATCAAGGTCAACATAGAAAGAGAGGATATAACAGGGGATGAACATGTTGTGTTCCTTACTATGTGGCTTCGTAAGTTCCTCTTTTGCAATGGTTCATTAAGTGTAACAATGGAGTATAGCAAATTAGCTGTTGCTCTTGCTTCGGGCAGGATGATTGCCTTGGCTTCCTTTGTACTGTCTCATCTATATCGAGGCTGTAGAAACTTAGTAACCAGAGAGTTTGGTACTGCAGGGGTCCCTTTTGGATCCTACAGCTCTGGTTGTAGTCTTATTTTCCAGAATACAAGCCTTTCCCTTACAATTCAACAAACTGCCCAACTTTTCGGATTGCCCTATCTCAGGGCAAGTTAAAACCTAACAGCTTCCTGAAATCCTTCAAATTCTTTTACTCGTGCTCCTCCATAACTCCTGCCAGTTCACTCCATATTCTCCTGAATGGCTAAGATCTCCATTGCATCATTTATCTAGTAACTACCAAGTGTTAAATGACATCTGGTCATGTGCCTTGCATTGGGAAATTCAAGTGTCGGCAAAGCTGGAGTGGAGTATTATTCTCCAAATCAATTTGTGCGGCAGTTCGGCTTGAACAAACAGTGCCTCTTCCTCCTTATCAATCCGTCAATGCTCCACCACTCAATACAATTGTCTTCGATTCAGTGAACTGTATTCATGAAGTGTATTCAAAGTTTGCTCGATTGAAGAGAAATTTTTCCATTGTCCAATTTCATGCTAATCCAAAATGTACTTCTTCCTTTGACTCCTGGTGGTCGACTTATATACGTAATACTCAGACTAATTCGGCTGAGGAGATCCTAGATAGGATTATTGCTGGAGAAGCAATCAAGAAAAGGAGGAACAGAGATATTTTACGAAATTTCTGTCTTCATATATAATATAGTCAAAGCTCGTTATAATGCATAAAATTTACTATGTAACATGACACTTACTCATCAATCACTATACCTTTTTTCTTTCTTTTTGAAGACTCTATTTCACGATAACAGAAGTTTGAAGAGCACGAAAAAGTTGGCAGGTCTTCTAAAAATGCAAAGAGGGAACTAGTCCTTGCTGTAAGTTAAATCCTTGAAGCCAAATTGCTCATTTAAAAATGCAATTTCTGTGGTTAATATTAATCTCCTCTCTTTCTTGTTTCAGGATATCAACCATTCTCCTAGCTCAAGTCACTTGTCTGTCAATCATCAAGAAAAATCTGTCGCTGAAGTGGTTGCAAGTACATATTCTTATGAAAACACAATTTCTATTGCCAAGCTTGAAAACACAATTTCTATTGGCAAGCTTGAGTTTTATACATACTTCTCTTATAATTGTATTCAGTTGTAGTAGATTTCTTTATTCGTATAATGACATTTTGTTTTAAATCTTTGCTAGGATGTTGCACCTCTAACCTCTGCATACTCAAGTGAAGTACTTAACAAAGCGAAAGCGAAAGTTCAGGAGCTACTAAAGATGCCTTTACAAGAACTTCTTATTCCGAAACATTATTCAAATTTAGTAGCTGCCCTTCGTTCAGGAGCTACTAAAGATGCCATTACAAGAACTTCTTCTTCCGAAACATTATTCAAATTTAGTAGCTGCCCTTCCCATATATGCTACATCACCTGATCTCTCAGTTGAAAAAGCATGTGACTTGGAGTAACTTAGAAAAAATCTTTCATCTGTTCTTGCGAATTTTCAGGAGGCAAAGAAACAGCAGGGCGAGTATAACAAAAAGGTTGCGCAGAAGGTAAATTTGGTCAATAAGTTTACTGCAGACCAAGAGCTTCACAACGAACTCAAAGAACATTTTGTTGCAATCGAGACTTCCATCTCAAATTTGATATAGACATTAAAAAAGGCAGAGATGAATAAGAGAGCGATAGAAGAACAAGAAATGAATTTGAAAACGAAAATTTCTTCCTTGGAAACTGCGTTGGAAGAATTGGGAGCTGAATTTCTCAAGACAATGAAAGATCGAGCTGATTCTCTAGCTATTGAAGTAGAGACAAGTTGGGCAGATTACAAACAAGAAATAATGGACTAGTAAATATGTTTTTTCATCTACTCAAACTTGCTTTTATTTATGATTCATTGCAAGGAAAATATTCAAATGTGAATGTAATTTCTCTTATATTTACTTTATGTAAGGAAATCCTCTCTAGAACATTAATTTTCATTCAAAATTTTCTCCAAAATTTCAGCTTTTTCCCATGATGAATATAATGAACATCACCAACAACCTTAGAATAAACCTACAAAAAAACCTTTTTTTTACCCTTGTTTTCAAGGCTAATTTCTCCGGTATCTTTAGCATCAAGTCTCGCACCAATGACACTTTAGTTTCCAACACCATCACGACACTATTTTTCACTTCATCTCCAACACGATCAACTGAATTATTAATTTGCATACTGGGAGAAGGTGTAACCATTTTCTGCTGCAATGCCTCATTAATTTGAGGAATTAAGATTAAACTTTACTCCCCTAAATCAGGTTCATGCGCAACTGTTTAGCCTAAGAGCTATTCAGAATTTTTTTAGTTTGGTGCCCAAATCTCGTGTCTCAACTACCTGATTGTGTACGCCACTTTTATCAGCTGTAAGGGATTTATTTCCAGCCTTCTTGGTATCTAATATCTCCCGAGCATCATCTTGATATTATTTAATCTCAGATACAACTTTCTGTGCTTCTCTTGGCTTCTTCTTTCCCAGTAATAGTCAGCATTCACTTTCATTAGGACCGAGGTGCTTACAGAAGTTGCAATAAAACAGCATATTATCGTACACAATCTTCTGAAATTGTTTCACATTTTTTTCCAGTTTTCTCATCGACATATTGAATTCTCATTTGCGGTGGCAAGTTCAACATTAATTCTAGCCATGCTAGGTCTGGACTTCTGTTGAGTGGCTTTATCAACTATTGTTGGCTTACCAAGGATTATTTTGCAAAAAGCTCTGGCGGAAAATTTGGAAAAGATATCCAAACAAATTAAAAAGCTCTTGATGTGTCTTCTTTCGAATTGAAGCAATTATCCATGGAAATATCTGAAAAAATCGATCAAATACAAAAAATATGAAAAGCCTCAGGTGGTAAAATGGGATATTCTTACAAAAGAAGGGCAAAAGGGAGGCCTACCATTATAACAAACAAATACTGAAAACTTAACACAGCTCGCTAAACTAGTTTCGAGAACGGGTAAAATTTTAGACTGTCTTCGAATATCTACAAAATTTGAAGCCATAGCCTAACATTTTTTTTTCTTTATTTAAGAAATAATCTTGAATACAATATCAATACCTTTAAATAAAAAGATACACTATGTAACTAGACAAACATATGATATATATTTATAATATATCACTATAGTTTGAAAATATTATAATTTATATCTAGTGTTAGAATTTTGTTGTTATTTTCTCTCTCCTCTCTTCCTCTTTCGCATGTTTCCTCTGCCTCTGCAATCTCGCTTGCCTATCTCCTTGTCATATCTCTCTTGCCTCTCTGCTCCCCCTGCTTATTCTCTCTCGCCTTTTTTTGTCCCCCTCTCTCTTGACGCATATACAAATTCTAATTATTAATTATACAAATACAAATGTTAATAGTCATTTATACAAATGCAAATGATAAATATCAATTATACAAATTCTCTTCAATGATACAAAATGCGAAGACATATGTGTTTGGATACGAATTATATTCATTGATACAAATTGTATTTGTTGATTCAGTTAAACGAATCTTCTTCAGTAATATGTAGTTGGATACAAATTGTTTTCATTGATACAAATTGTATTTGGATGCAAATTGTATTTGTTGATTCAATTTATTCATTGATACGGATTGTATTCAGATATAAATTGTTGCATTCTTATTACAATTGTTTTCGTTGATACATATATATAGTTATCCAACAGATATACAAATGCCATTCACATCTCTTCTCTCTCTATTTCCCCTCTCTCTCTCTCCTCTCTCCTCTTTCCTCCCTCTCCTAGTCTCGCTTGTCTCTCTACTCCCTGCATGTAGCTATAAATCATAATTTTAGCAAATTATAACTATTTTTGCCTTATTATGTTTCAAGTGTTTGCTCTTTTTGAAAAACCCTCTTAAAAAAGTCAAATTATGTTAATTCCATACAAAATTCACACTCATTTTCAACCTCTAAATAGATCCGATTGTGGCCCATCAAAATGACCCAGAACCAAATATATTTAATCCACTTAAACTCCATCATTCATTTTACTTAACTAGACCATCGACACACCTCCCCTTCATATTTAACCCTCACGATTGTTTTCTAAACCCTGATCCACTTCTATTTTCTCTAGTCACCTCCAACTCTCCTCTTTCTCTCCCTTTTTATCCTACAAACCCTGATAATCTTCTTTAAGCTTTGATTATCTCGCCTTTAAACCCATAAATTCTTTCCATTTCTAAACCCTTTTCACTTTCTCTTTTCTCCCTTGTCTTCATTTTCTATGAAGTTTGGATTAAAAACACATATTTGAGAGGACTTTTCATGAAAAAAAATTGGTCCAAAAAAGAAAGGGAGATGAAGATATCACGAAACATGGATGAAACAATAATACTAGTAACTAATAGGGTAACGCCATCTATTTCCTCTCTAAATGTTGTTGATTTGCTTTTTATGTTTGTATGATTTATTTTTTTTATATTTTTGAAAAAGGGAACAAAGGAGAAGATCACAAAGCAAGAATTAAACTCTTATCAACAAGGAGAAAATTCAGGTATTCAACCAAATAAGCTATTAAATATTTTCTTAATGCCGTATATTTTAGTCTCTGATCTCATAGTATGTGCCCTATTTTATTGTCTATGTTTAACAAGTTCTGCATTTACTTTTAATTATAAAAATCTCAACTTAAACTTTTTATAATCTCTATTTTCTCATCTAAAAAAAACTCACAACACTAATTGAGTTTTCCTTATTGCCTTTATTTCAATTCTTTAATTAATTGATATGTGAAGAGTCCATCTAGTTTGAGAAATTTGATAAAAAATTCTGTTATTTGATTCACCCTCATATCTTGTTAAGTGTAGAATGCTATTATAGTTACAACCTTCCTCGGCTTGATACTTAATTCCCAATCATGATCTCAACTAGGGACAGCCCAACTCCCAACCCCAGACCGAATTCCAATCCTGACTATGGCTCCTGACTCCGTCATCGTAGATCGTAATCTCATGTTAGAGACCCAACTCTTGACCTCTAACCCCGACTTCTGATCCAACTATCTAACTCCTGCCTCGAAATGATCCTAAGTCGATGTTAAGGTCAGGTCCTGATTCATAATGGAGTTTTTAATCTCTGTTCAGGGTTAAGTCTCGAGTCAGTGTTGTCGTGCCTGGTGTTGGTGGTTGAGACTTTTGTTAGGGCATGATTGGGTTGAGGATCAAGTCTCTTTAACCCACCAAATGTGTTCCATGTTGTCTACTTAGGTTGTTGTAATCTGAGTGTTATATGATTTTTAAAACAAAAATATCTCCCTTGAAAGTTGCGGCAAAAGAAGTTGGAGCTGATTCTCTTACTATTCAAGCAGAGACAAATTGGGCAGACTACAAACAAATATTAACTCATTTGGGAGTGTAAATATGTTTTGAACTTTGAACTCATGTTTGTTACTTTAATTTGTTACAGCACATTGGATTTTGAAATGTACATTCTCCTACTAATTTGATGCTCGTAACAAAAAAGAAACATACTCTGCTATATGGATTAGACTGCCACAACTGTCCGCGAAGTTCTTTGGCCACTCAATTTTAGCAAAATTAGGCAAAAAAAAAAAGAAAAGGGCAATTGGTTAAAACAGATGCATGCACTTCAGCCACCCGAAGCTCGTTATAGTGCATATAATTTACCATGTAACATGACACTTACACATCAATCACTATACCTTTCTTTTCTTTTTTGAAGACCCTATTTCACGACAACAGAAGTTTGAAGGGCGAGAAAAAGATGAAAGGTCTTCTAAAAATACAAAGAGGGAATTGTTCCATGCAGTAAGTTAAATCCTTGAAGCCAAATTGTTGGCTTAGAAATATAACTTTTGTCAGTTAATATTAATCTTATATCTTTCTTGTTTCAGGATGATATTACAAGACATTCTCCTAGTGTCCCTGGCTCAAGTCACTCATCTGTTAATAATGAAGAGAAGTCTACTGCTGAAGTTGTTGTTTTAGATGATGCATTCTCTTGTGAAGTAATTACACATTCTTATGATAACACAATTTCTACTGTCAAGCTTGAATTTTATACATACTTCTCTTATAACTGTATTCGATTGTAAATATATTATAAATGATTATTAATCTCTGTTATAGTAGATTTTTTTATTAGTATTTATGACCTTTTGTTTTAAATCTTTTGCTAGGATGTTACCCTTTTATCATCTGAATACTCAGCAGAAGTACTTAACAAAGCTAAAGCGGAAGTTAAGGAACTACTAAAGATGTCTTTACAAGAACTTCTTCCGAAAAATTATTCAACTTTAGTGGTTGCACTTCCCATATATGCTACATCACCCGATCCCTCGGTTGAGAAAGCACATTTCTAGGAACTCAGAAAAAATCTTCCATCTCTACTCACAAATTTTCAGGAGGCAAAGAAGTAGCAGAATGAATATAACAAAAAGGTTGTAGAGAAGCTAAACTTGGTCAATAAGCTTAATGCAAAGCAAGAGCTTCAGGTTGAACTCAGAGAACATCTCGTTGCAATTGATGCTTCCATCTCAAATTTGAAGGAGGGGTTAAAAAGACGGAGATGAATAAGAGAGCGATAGAAGAACAAGAAATAAAATTGTAAATGGAAATACTTCCGCTGGAAGTTGCAGTGCAAGAACTGGGAGCCGAATTTCTTAAGACAATGAAAGATCGGGCTGACTTTCTAACTATTGAAGCAGAGATAAGTTGAGCAAACTACAATGAAAAATAACGGACTTATAAATATGTTCAGTTATCTACTCAAACTTGCTTTTACTGAGGCAAACAGTCAATACCAAGAAATCAAAGAAGATTTTTTTTTTTCCAAAAATCACTCTACTGGAATAAAAAAGAAGCTCATTTTTTTTATTTATTCACCCTTGTTGAGTTGTTGTTAAGTCTAATTTCTTTAACATCAAGTCTTGCACCAGTGACACTTTTGTTTCTAACATCATCGCTATTTAGTTGTTGCCCGGAATCAAGTATGTTCCACTTCATCACCAACACGATCAACTGAAATATTAATTTGATTACCGGGAGAAGGTATATAATTTTTCTCCTGCAATACCTCATTAATTTGAGGAATAAGGTTGTTACAAGTGTAGCAGGATAAGAAAAGACAGAACAGTTAGGATTCAACAGTTATATACGAGATGTGAGCGGAGTTCCTAGACATTAAAGGAACGGCTTACATCGGCTCCTGTCTTGACTTTGCCAAATAGTTTGGAGGGCTTTGTGGTGTATTGTGATGCCTCGCGGATTGGATTGGTTGTGTGCTTATGCAACAGGGTAAGGTGATAGTGTATGCATCAAGGCAGTTGAAGGTGCATGAACGTAATTACCCAACACACGACTTGGAATTGGTGGCGGTGGTTTTTGCCTTAAAGATTTGGAGGCATTACTTGTATGGGGTTCATGTCGATGTTTTCACCAATCACAATAGCTTGCAATATGTATTCACTCAGAGAGATCTCAATTTACCGCAAATGAGGTGGTTGGAACTCCTAAAGGATTGTGACATGAGTATTTTATATCATCCCGGCAAGGCGAATGTTGTGGCCGATGCTCTCAGCAGGTTGTCTATGGAGAGTGTGGTGCATGTTGGGGAAGAAAACAAGAAGTTGGCAAGAGATATTCACCATTTAGCTAGGTTGGGTGTCAGGTTGACTGATTCAAGCAATGGGGGTATTCGTGTTCAAAACGAGGCAGAATCTTCTGTGGTAAGTGATGTAAAGGCTAAGCAAGATTTAGACCCATCATTACTCGAACTGAAGAGGTTGGTTGCTAAAAAAGAGATGAGGTGTTCTCCCAAGGGGGAGATGGTGTACTCCAGTACCAACACCGGCTTTGTGTTCCGGATGTGGATGGTCTTAGAAGGGTGATTAAGAGTGAGGCTCACAACACTCATTATTCTATTCACCCAGGGTCTACAAAAATGTATCGAGATTTGAAAGAAGTGTATTGGTGGCATGGTATGAAGAAAGATATCGCTAAGTTCGTATCCGAAGCCCGAGTTGTCAGCAGGTGAAGGTAGAGCACCAAAGGCCTGGTGGCTTGACCCAAGACATTGAGATTCCCAAACGGAAATAGGAAGATGTGAACATGGATTTTGTGGTCGAGTTGCCTCAGGCTCGAAGGCAATTTGATTCCATTTGGGTTGTCGTGGATCAAATGAAGAAGTCGGCTCATTTCCTACCGGTCAAGACTACCTTCAGCGTTGTGTATTCCGCAAGGTTATATATCCAGGAGTTGGTGAGGTTGCATGGTATGCCTAGGTCCATTATATCGGATCTTGGTACCCAATTCACTTCCCACTTTTGGAGGTCTTTTCAAAAGCTACTTAGAACTAAGATTAAGTTGAGCACCACTTTTGATCCTCAAATCAATGGCCAAGCAGAGAGGACTATTCAAACCTTGGAGGATATGTTAAGGGCTTGTGTGTTGGAGTTTAAAGGCAATTGGGTTGACTATCTTCCCCTCATTGAGTTTACTTATAATAATAGCTTCCATGCTAGCATTGGTATGGCGTCGTTTGAAGCTTTGTATGGGAGAAGGCGTAGATCACCGATGGGGTGGTTTGAGTTGGGAGAGATGGCACTAGTTGGTCCAGATTTGGTGTTGGAGGCCATGGATAAGGTGATTAGGGAAAGGTTGAAAACGGCCCAAAGTCGTCAAAAATCCAATTCGGATGTTAGAAGAAGGGATTTTGAGTTTCGTGTCGGTGATTGGGTATATGTCAAGTTTTCACCTATGAAGAGTGTGACGCGTTTTGGTATGAAGGGCAAACTAAGCCTCCGGTATGTTGGCCCTTATGAGATTGTTGAGCGTGTTGGAGGTGTGGCCTGTAAGTTGGAGTTGCCTCCGGACTTGAGTTCCATTCACCCGGTCTTTCATGTGTCTATGTTGAGGAAGCTAGTCAGTGATCCTAGCACCATTGTGCCCTTGAAAGGGCTTGAGGTTGGGAAAAATTTGTCTTATGAGGAAGTGTCGGTGGAAATCTTGGATAGACAAGTAAAGCGGCTTCGTAACAAGGACATAGCTTCGGTGAAGGTGCTTTGGAGGAATCAACATGTGGAGAGTGCTACTTGGGAGGCGGAGCTTGACATGGTGAAGCGATACCCTCATCTTTTCCAATCTACTCAAGCCTAAGGTATTAGGATTCTTTCTTATCTAATGGTGCCATTTCTTGCCCTCTTGAGTCTCATGACATGACATGCATAGATATGCACAAAAAAGAATTTTTATAATGTTTTGAGTGACTCAATTACGATTTTAATATGAACTTAAAGGTTTTGAATAATGATTTTGAATGATACTTTTGATACGATTTTTTTCAATAATGAACTATGCATTGTATCTTGTGTTGGGTATTTCATACTCTAAGTCAAGCCTTTCAAGCCTTATTCTAGCATATTTGGGGACGAATATTCCCAAAGGGGAGATGATGTAAGGACCCGGATTTTTCAAGTGGCATTGCCCCAAACATCTTGGAATTTTCCCAAGTGAACTACTAGGCATCACTCCACGAAGGGGCCTACACGGGCCGTGTGAAGCCACACAGACTGTGAGGCCTCCCGTGAAGAGGCACTTGGTCTAGTTCACGATTGGGACAGCTGTGAGACAAAGGGAATTTTGGCCAAGTGAGGGCACACGGCCACTCACACGGTTTGTGTGGTACCACTTAGCTCCGTGAGATCTTCCCTCTGCAAGTTCTAAGTATCGGACCATGGCCACTATTCACGGTCCGTGTCACATTTCACGGACCATGTAGTCATCTGTGTGGACCTGACGGTCCCAATTTAGGTCCATTTCATTAATGGTATTTATGTAATTCTGGTTTATTTTAATTATGAATTGTGACTTTTTACCTATCCTAAACCCCTAATTTAGCTGATATCCCTCCCCTCTTAATTCATTCTCCTAAAACCTTCTACCCCTCACAAGATCACCTCCTTATTCCTCTCTACACTCCTCTTTAGGATCAAAGTTAGGGTTCTATTGGAGTTCAATTCAAGCCTAATTTATTCGTCAAATATAGCTCCTGAATCAAGGCATGTGGGATTGATTCTCGGTCCCTTTCAACTAAGAAGACCCAAAAATCTTTCATTCTATTTCATGAATTTTAGTTACTTTAAAATTGAGATTTCATTATTTGAATTTATTAAATCTAATTGATGCATGAGTTGTATTTTACCTATGATTTCGATTCACTTTGATCACTATTAAGATGATTTACATTGAGTTATGAAGTATGAACATGCATGTCCCCTTTTAAAGTTGTTTTATGCATGGGTGATCTATATTACTATTTACATGTGGTTTTCAATTATGGATTTCCTCAAGTTCATTTTTATGGTCGATTTTAACGTGAATCCAAGTTACCCATGCTATCCTTATATCATGCATTGCATTGCATTCATGAACATTGATACAAGGAAATTATGAAGTGGGTTAAGCGCAACTATGTTTTCTGAAATAATTATGATATGATTCTGATAAAATATTGGTTATGACAAAAAGGTGATCACCGGTATGTCTATGATTCTGGATCTTTGAGCATTCTGGGTGCTTGCACCATTCTGTATATGTGAATGAGCTATTCCCTGCATGAGCATCACAAGTATGAACTATGATTTGGCATTTGAGCCTAAATGTGTATTGGATGGTTTGAAATGAACTTTATAAATTCCTGAAAGCATGTATATGTATAAGTATTCAAGTGGGATGTCGTTGACTTAGCACCGATGGATTGGGGGTGTTAGGGCTATCCTCAAGGGCTCTCTCCCTTTCCTTGAACTATGTGCCAACATAGGAATGTAAGTCATTACTAAAATGACCGGGTCGTAAGGAATAGTTATACATATATGAAAATCTAATATGTAATGTAAAGAAAGATGCTGAAAAATCTTTCGGAAATGGTGAGTTCCATAAGGAAGGTAACCATCCACCGAAATGGTGATTTTCGTAAGGTGTGATGTAGATTACCTTTGGCAAGTAATCTTCTCCTACATATGGGAGGTCTTTATCGGACTAATTCATGTAATAGCTCGCATGGATTTGATTTGTCGGTTATAGTCCTTTCCCACTGTATATGAGCATTATTGCATTTTACGCATCATGAATTTCATGGCATCTCGTATATATATCTATAGTATGTGCCTTTGTCATCTAACATTGAAATGCAGGGTTGCTAAGTCATATGCATTGCATACCCGCATACTTCGTATATTCAAATATACTGACGCATACTTTATGCCTATATAATTTTACCATGTAGGGGCCGAGCACCGTGATTATCCACAGGTTGACGAATAGCCCATTCCCGGAGTTTGCTGTGGTGTGTCCCATCTTCCAAGGCTGAGCCAACTATCTTTCTTTATTGTTATGACAGAATGTTCTTCTTTATTGAGGGTGAGCCCAGAACTTGTCCTGGCCCCATTCCTTTAGCTGGAGCCATTTGTTGGGCACTATGTAAACTCTTCTTAAATCTGTTTGCTATGATTAGTGTATTGCTTTCGTATTATTGGAATGAATCTGAGAAACTCTGATTTGACTATATAAGTATATGTGTTTGAATGTTATTCTCGAACCGATGATGTGGTTATAGATACTTGAGGTTTGTTTGGGAACTCTCTAGGCCCCATTCGACATGTCACACCTAGGTCCTAACCCCGAGTCGTGACAATTGGAAGAAGTGGAATGGCAATCAACAATATGAAATGCGAATCTTGGCTTTGCTAGAATATGCAAAGAGAAAAGTAGCTTTCATAGAAACACCTCAAAACAATGATCACGGAGGAAAATCTCAGTTTCAGAACACAATAATGTTGTCTAGAAAGATCAAGACGTTCTTCATCCCTATGCGAGAAGATTAAATGGATAGTCACACAAAGATGAGATAGTTATGTATCCAAGACATGAATATTCAAATGGTTACCCTATATGCTTCAAAGTCTTTTCACAATGAAAAGTTTCTGGGTTTTGATATGTTTCCTTGAACTCAGTTACTCAGATGTGCCCTGAGTGGAATCACTCGCCAAAAGTTTATTGCATTTATGTCAGATTTTTCAAAATAAAGGTATTCGTTGATTTTTCAAAATAGGGGTATTACTTTTTATGTTTATATTTTAAAATAGGTTAAAATACTATTTTGGGAGATTTTAAATTTATTTTTGATAATTGCTTTTATTTTTAATTATTGTAATTTTAAATTTTAACGCAGTATAATAATTCGTTTTTTTTCTTGTTCAAACATAATTATACGCTTGTGTACAATTGGCCCACAATTCGGGCCCATATCTTTCTACCACATTAGATTTTTAAATGAAATGTGTATATGACCTTCACATGGCTACAAATATGTCACGACCCATATCTAGGATGTAGGAGTAACATGGCGAATGGGGACCCGAGAGTCCTCAAATAAGCCTCAAAGTATCCAAATTCACATCGTCGGTTCGGAAGCTTACTCAAATTATAAAAACATAATTCTAAGGGACGGTAAAGTAAGACTCACACTATGGGGATACCATAGGGAAAGGGGATTAACATAGATTCACATAGTACGTATCACATAAAGATTAAGGGACGGGTAAGTATGACTCACGCTATGGGGGCAAGTCGAGACTTAGGATCTTTCGCATCATATTATACCATCAAGTCATAAGACTCATAACCACAACACATAACAATACTTAATGGGTAACCAAGCCATAACATAATCTCCAACATAACACTTAGCATATAAACGTAAAGGAGTTTACAAGATGTCCAACAATGCCTCTAGTCATAAGATAGGGCGAGGGCAAGACATTCCCTGGGCTCCCCCTCAATTATAAATAACCTAACAAAAGCACCATAGGTAGAGGATAGGTGGCTTGTCCTTGGAAGATAGGACTCACCACAACAAGCAAACTTGAGATTCGAGCTAAACGTCGTGCGGTGGATAGATGTACTCTTCGGTCCCTACATGGTGTGATCATGTAGGAAAACGTATGTGTTAGTACGTTTGAATGTACTAAGTATGCGAGCATGCAATGCGTATGACTTACCGAATCTATGTTCAATATTAGATGACAAGGTCACATAACATAAAAAGAGTCATCTATCAAAAGAAGAGTAGTATACAATATGCCATGAAGTCCATGATGCATGTAATGCCATAAAGCTCATATATAGTGGGGATGGACCATAACCGACAAATCAAACTCATACGAATTATTACATGAATTAGTCTTATAAAGACCTCCCATCGGTAGGAGATGATTACTTGCCAAAGGTATCTGCATCACACCTTACGACCTCGTCTTTTCGGTGGATGGTCACCTTCCTTACGACCCGTTCTTTTCGGTAATGGCTTCCATTCCTATGTTGGAACATAGTTCTACGAAAGGGAGAGGATCCCTGGGGATAGCCCTGACGCCCCAATCTATTGGTGCTAAGTCAAAACATCCCACAAGAATACTTATACATATATATATGCTTTCAAGAGATACAATAGCCATTTCAAATCTGTTCAATGCACATTTAGGCTCAAAAGTCAAACCATAATTCATAATCATGATACTTATATATAGAAATAACTCATGCTCATGTTGATATGGTGCAAGCACCAAAAATACTCAAAGAGCCATTACAATAGACATTTATGTGATCACATTCTTGTCATAACCAATACCTTATCAAAATCATATCATAAAACATAATTGGGTTTAACCCACTTCATAATTTCCATAAAATCCAATGTTTGTAAATGTCTATGTCATGAATGATGTGGGATTACCATGGGTAATTGAGATTCAATCTAAAATCCATAATATAATACAAGATTGAAGTGAATCCATAATTAAATCCACATTTAAATCATAATATAAATCACTCATGCATAAATCAAGCTTTAAAGGGGACATATATCATAACTTCAATGTAAATCATCATAATAGGGATTAAAGTAAGTTAAAATCATGAATAAAATATAGTTCATACATCAATTAAATTTGTTAAACAATAATTCTCAAAATTCATATTTAAAGTAGGCAAAATTCCATGGAAATCAATTGAGAATACTTTGTCTCTTCTTGGTTGAAAGGGACCAAGAATCAATCCCACATACCTTGCTTAGGAAGAGGAATTCAGAAAGAATTTAGCTTAAAGTTGAAACCCAATTGAATCCTAGCTTGAATCTTAAAGGTAAGACTTGGAGTGAATTTTGAGAGTCTAATTCCAGAAACTAAGTGTTAGTCTTGAATGAGGGTTTAGAATTAGTGTAGGAGAAGTTTAGGAATATAAAAGGGGGTTTAAAAGGTCTTAAAAGGCTTGGGGGGTCAGAATATCAAAAATACCTTAATAAAACGCCCCCTTAAATTTTAAACCGAAGTTCACACAGTTGGCTCATGACTCGTGAAGCTCTTCACGGTCCGTGAAGGCCTCCGTTTGGCCCAGACAGGTTTTATGAAAAAGGACATAACTTCTTGCTCCGAACTCGGAATGAGGTGAGACTAGATGTGTTGGAACGATAATTCAAAGAGCTTCAATTTGATAGGTTGTGGGACATCCAGTACTTTTTGTGCTAAGAGATATGATTAT
Source organism: Solanum rostratum (assembly GCA_029948455.1). Lineage (NCBI taxonomy): Eukaryota > Viridiplantae > Streptophyta > Magnoliopsida > Solanales > Solanaceae > Solanum > Solanum rostratum. The sequence goes on along the minus strand of CM057046.1, from coordinate 16,414,192 downwards.
TTAAAGTTGATCCTTTTATCAGTACTTGTGAAAAACTTAGCCAATGGAATTCTTTTGAACTTGACTTGATGTAGGAGACCTATGATGGCCTTAATCAACATAAATAAGCTTGAATTGAAGAAGTGAAAGTGAAACTTAGCTTGAGCTTGAAGATCCATACTTAGAATTTTCGATGCGGAGAAAGTTCACACGGATGGTCACACGGACCGTGTGACACTACATGCGTCGTGTCAAGGATCGTGAAATGATACTTAGGAAAATTCTACCGTGCAAAGTTACGAGATAGTGATTCCATACTTAGAAGAATTTTGCGTCATGAGCCATACGGTGGGCCACAAGGCCTGTGACACACAACACGGACCGTGTGGGTGGCCGTGTGACCACACTTGGCCTTGATCTTGGTTTTCTAGGTGCAAGGCCATCACATGGCTTACCACACGGCCCGTGAAGCATCATACGGTCTGTGTGGAGTTCCGGTGTGATGTGCCTTAGCCCGAAAATCCCTGTCAAGTCCCCATAATCGAAAATAAGGACACGTACCTCTTACTCGTGGCTACACGGTCCGTGCTACCTCACACGAGCCGTGTGGGCCTCCATAAAGTGACACTTGATCAATTTTTCTCATGGGGCGACATTATAAAGTCCGATAAAGTCATTCAAAAATTCGGGTCCTTACAAGAGATGATCCCTAAATTAAAAATAAAGCAAGAAAAGAAAATTATCAGATAAATTAAGATATGAAAATTACTAAAATGGTGACCTTTTAGATAAACAGAAGATATGAAAATTACCGAAATGGTGAGGCCAATGGTGTTTGAAGTATTCATATCAACTCTCTTGTTTTCCTTGTTGCACGTGATAATCTTCATCTTTTCCCTTTATGAACAGATGTTTCAAATTACTTCCTTCGTTCTTCTTTGTTTGTCTAGCTTGCATTTTGCACTCCTCGGAGGAAATGTTAATAAAATATTTACTTATCAAATCATCTTATTAATAATACTTTAAATGTTTGAATTTGATCACCACTACTAAAGTTCCAAATTAAATCTAAGTTCAAGTTAAACACTACTAAAGTTAAACTTAACAAATCCTAAAGTTCAAGTTCTACATTATATACAAGTTCAAAGTTCATAAATAAAAATCAAGTTCTAAAATCCTAAATTCAAGTTCTAATGAAATTAAATCTAAGTTCTACTTAAATAAAAAATCCTAAAGTTCAAACTTAAGAAATCCTAATTAAAGTTCAAATTTTATATTACATTCAACTTCAAAGTTCACAACTTTTGAATTTTGAGAAAAGTGCACTAATTTATTGGGCTTGAAAGATGCAACTAGAATGACTTTTGTAACGTGCACTGCCTTAGCTTTTTTGGTGGAGGCAAAGATGATGTAGACTCAAGGTGCTTGGATTTTCTCAGCAAATAAACAGATGGTTCAGAGGTGAAATCCTCGAATCCAATCGGCTCTCAAATTTTCACATTACTGTGTTGATGGGAAGATGCACTTTGAATACCAGACAAAGAAGGTTCATAAGCTGGTAGATCAGCGATGGCTGGCAAATCCAATGTTATCAGTTCTTCGGCAGTTAGGACTAAATTGGAGCAATCAACCTAAAAAAGATATGGAATTTTTGTAATTTTTTTATATGGTAGGAAATATTGAAGATTTTGATAAAATAAGTTGTGTAGTTGAGTAACTATTAGAAGAAAATATAATAGACATAAGGTACATATGAATTACCTTATAAAGATCAAACTGATGGAAAACTTTTATACTTTCGGTATTCCTTCGGTGATATGGTATTTTCCATCATTTTTTTCGTCTTTTGTCAAAAGTCTAGAACCATAATTGGTGTCATTTTCATTTATAACACAGTTAGAACTATTCGAAAGATTATCTTCACCTATGACTTTGTTGAGCTTAGGCATACCTGAAATATAATGCATAATATAATGAGAAGGTATAAAATACATAGAACAAAATTATAAGTTCAAAAAATTATATTTGAGTTGAAATCTCATTTTGGAATGCACCTTAGGGTACTACAGCTCTGTCATATGTCATTTAGGTTCAGATTTTCTATCCAAGGGAAAAAAAAGTTGTTCCTTTTCATTGTCCCTCCAATCCATGAAAAAGGAACAACTTTTTTCCCCTTGGATAGAAAATTTGAACCTAAATTACATATTACAGAGCTGTAGTATCCTAAGGTTCATTCCAAAATAAGATTTCAACTCGAATATAATTTTTTGAACTTATAATTTTGTTCTATGTGTTTTATACCTTCTCATTTTGTTATGCATTATATTTCAGGTGTGCCTAAGCTCAACAAAGTCATAGGTGAAGATAATCTTTCGAATAATTCCAAGTGTGTTATAAATGAAAATGACACCAATTATGGCTTAAGACTTTTCACAAAAGACGAGAATGGTGGAAACTACCATATTACTGAAGGAATACCAAGAAGTATAAAAGTTTGTTCCATCAGTGATCTTTAAAAGGTAATTAATATATACCTTATGTCTATTATATTTTCTTCTAAAAATTACACAACCACACAACTTATTTTTTGAAAATCTTCAATATTTCCTACCATATAAAAAATTTTACAAAAATCCCATATTGTTTTAGGTTGATTGCTCCAATATAGTCCCAACAGACGAAGAACTGACAACATTGGATTTGTCAGCCATCACTAATCTATCAACTTATGAACCTTCTTCATCCAGTATTCAAAGTGCATCTTCCCATCAGTACAGTAATGTGAAAATTTGAGAGATGACTGGATTCGAGGATGTCATCTCCGAACCATCTGTTCATTTGCTAAGAAAGTCCAAGCACCTTAAGTCTACGTCATCTCTGCCTCCACCAAAAAAGCGGAAGGCAGTGCACGTTACCTAAGTCATTCAAGTTGCATCTTCCAAGCCCAAGAAATTAGTGCACTTTTCTCAAAGTCCAAAAGTTGTGAACTTCGAAGTTGAATGTAATATAAAATTAGGATTTTTTTATTAAAGTAGAACTTAGATTTAATTTCATTACAACTTGAATTTAGGATTTTAGAACTTGAACTTTATTTGTGAACTTTGAACTTGTATATAATGTAGAACTTGAACCTTAGGATTTGTTACGTTTAACTTTAGTAGTGTTTAACCTGAACTTAGATTTAATTTGGAACTTTAAATTGTCTCTCCATGTATTGAAACACTACTTATTTGTCCCTGACTTAGCTCCTAGACAGAGGGACAAATGTGAGAGAGTCATGATAGAGTCTGATGGAACATCGTAAGTTTGTATTTTTATTAATTTATTTTTGCTATCTTAACAAATTATAGATGAACTAATAACATGTTTATTATGTGTCTTGCAGGTGGCATCCTTCAAAATAGGTTGTGAATGCTCTAAAGGAGAAAATTAGGAGGTTATACACGGAGGCATATCACTCTTGGGGGGAGGGGGGAGATTCCAAATAATATTTGTCAAGCGATGTTTAATGAATTCAAGGTATATATAAGATGATATAATATTTTGAGTATTATTTACTTTAACTTATTTTGTTAACATTGTTTGCATTTTTCATCCTTGATGCACTTTACTTGGTCCAGGTCGCGAGCTTTCCTTTCTATCTCTTTAGCGAGCCTATACAATCTCTTGTCCCTGCCTTTATCACTTAGCTCATCATATAAGCGCTCAAAAGCTGCTATCTTAGCACCCGTCACCGTTATTTTTGCTTCTGACTTAGCTGTCTTATATGTCTCCTTAAGCATTAACTTTTCATCTTCATCCCTACACTCCAGCCACTTCGTGTAAGCAACCTTCTTATCTTTCACTTTGTCCTGAACTTCCTCATTCCACCACCAGTCGCCTTGACGTCCACACAAGGCCCCTCTCGAAACCCTTAGAACCTCGGCAGGTTCCTTTCTAATGCAACCAGCAGTAGTGTCCCACATATTGTTCACATTTCCGCCACTACTCCCTGCCTCTAAGCCTCTCAACTTGTCTTCCATCTCTTGGGAAAGGGCAGGAGTAAGGCATCCTCATCTAATCCTCGGTTGAGCATAAATAACGTTCTTCTTCTTTTCTCTCTCGATCTCTAAATCCATCATTAGAAGTCTATGTTGAGTGGAAATATTTTCACTCGGAATAACCTTGAAATTCTTACATAGACTTCTATCGCCCTTCCATAGAAGCAGGTAATCTATCTGAGTCATAGCTACCGAACTACGGAAGGTAATCAAGTGGTTTTCCCTCTTCGGGAAGCATGAGTTAGCAATAACTAACTCAAAGGCTTTGGCAAAATCCAAGAAAGACGTCCCCCCTCCATTCCTTTCCCCAAAAACCAAACCTCCATGTACATCCTCAAACCCGCTACTAGTTGCCCCAATATGCCCATTAAAGTCGCCCTCCATGAAGATTTTTTCTGTCTCCGGTATTGCCTCGCACAACCTCATCCAGATCTTCCCAAAAGAGCCTTTTAACTTCCTTATGTAGGCCTACTTTGGGCGTATAAGCACTAACAACGTTCACTACGTGCCTACTAACCACGAGTTTGATAAGCATCATCCTATCGTTAAACCTCCTAACCTCAACCACATAATCCCTAAGGTCCTCGGCTACTAGGATACCTACACCATTTCTTTCCCTAGAACCACCCGAGTACCACAACTTGAATCCATCCACGTCCCAAGCATTGGTGCCTGCCGACCTGGTCTCCTAAAGATATGTTACATTAATTTTGCCTCCTCTTACGATATTTTACTAGCTTTATGGATTTTCCAGTTAAAGATCCTATATTCCACGTTGCTATCCTTAACTTACAAAAGCCCGTGACCCTCTCCCTACCCCTGCCTCTTACCCCCGACCCCAACCCCAACCGACGACATGACCCTAGTCTATCATTCGATCCAGACGCCACTAAACTATGCAGCCCAACACAGTATAATAAACAAGTAAAAGGTACCAACTATACTATAAAACAATAGATAAAGGTATACTAACCGAATAACCAAAGGTATATAGAACAATCAAAATAAACAAAGAGCACCTAAAATACTCCCTAGCAAATAACCTTCTACACCAAATAGACAACAAAAAGCACAAATTGTATATAGAACAGAACAATGAGCAAAAAATCAGAAGTTTAAATGCCAAAACAAGAGAGCAGAGAAATTGCCTGAAACAAGAAATTGAACACAAAAAAAAAAAGAAATACACAGACGGGAAATAATGCCAAAACAGGAGAGAACAGAAAATTTGATTAGAAAAAGGAAAGAGAAAAAATGTACACAGAAAGTGAACAAGAAGGAAAGAGAAAATGAAGGATGTCACCTGATTAATCTAACCGGCAAATTTACTGTTGAACTCGTCGTAGGAACGTGCAGTTGCCTGACCAGAATCTTGAAATTACAAGAGATGATGTCGCTGGAAAACTAGTCCTCGCTGGAGGGCCTGCTTACTGGGTTGTTGGAATCTCATGACAGATCTGATTCCCCGGGGAGAGAGATCGTCGGCGAGATGCAAAGTTTGCCGGAAAACCCTAGATCGATAGATCTGGTTTTCTAATTTTGCCGGAGAAAGGAAATATTCGCCGAAAAAAATGTGTCTCACGTCAGCTTCATCATCGATGCGGCGACGATTTAAGTGAACAATCATAATTATGTATCCTTTATTAGTAGAAATCCAAGGAGCGTAGACCTCAACGAGAGCGGCACGATCATTACCAATCAAGATCTGTAATTCAATTTGTGATACCAAATAGACTCAAGTCTTTTTTGGATTTCTTGCTCCTAGAGATGGGTAGTTCTTAGTTTCTGAAAAATATCACGATGAATTCCAAAATGGATGTCTTGGAGAGACAGAAAATTGCGGTGGGCGATTCTACGTCGGATTATCGGCGAACGGCAGAACGGAGTTTGTATCGATCGACTCAGAAAATGGAACCTTGAAGGAAACACTATCCCAAGAACTAAAAAGCGAAGCATATATGATTCTTAGCAACTAAAAGAAAATCATATAATCCCACGAACTAAAAGAAAATCTTTAAAAAAAATATTCCTTACTAATGCGTTCTGTTGTTGGAGTAACAAACTTTTAATTGGAAATAATTGAAAGCAGGTCTATAAACATTGTATCACCATACATCTTTTTTTGACTTCTCTTCACATCCTCTTGTTGGGTAAATATAGGAGAAAGTAAACTTTATTTAAGGATAAAATAAATTAATTAAAATGTGTTATGCCTAGTCTTACTTTGTTGGTCTAGTGCTAAATATTCATATTTCATAGTTAAGTGTACATGTTTTGCACGTATTAGTCATGTCAATTTAAAAATTATACATAAATAGTACTTGTTAAAATAAATACGATATTTATGTAAACAAAATAAAATAAATATTATTAGTTTAATACAATAGTTTAATCTATTGTGTACTAGCAAGGATGAAAAAATCAATTTAATTACTTATAATATAGATATGTTAATAGTTTATGATTATATAAAGTAATAATTTGGAGTTGAATTGTTATAAGTTAAATAATTAATTGATTAAAATTTTATATGGAAAAAAGACTCCTAAATTTTAAAGGAGTAGTCTAATATTACCAATGTAATTTTACTAAAAATTTTCCTTTTTATATTTGTTATATTACATACTTTTATTAAAAAATATTTGATAACCAAAATTTAATTAATTTCAAAGTCTTAAATATTAGAATAATAATAATATTTTTTCTTTCCTTTCTTCATAGCCTAGACAATTACTTATGTAGAGTAGTCCTAAATCAAAAGTGAATTCTAAATATAAAGAAATTAAAATCCAAAAGTGAATCTCGAAACTAAATAAATAAAAGATAAAATAATAAATAAAGAAAAATAGTGAAATGACAATTTTATCTAAAGTTGAGTATTCTAATGAAGGGTAAAAAGTTCAAATAACATTTCTAAGGGCCTTCACGCTTTTAGTATAGATATAGATATAGATAATTTCGTGGGTGGAGTGTAATGCCAGGTAAAATTACCAAAATACCCCTAGAGGAGAGAGGAGAGAGGACTGCATAATGCATCTTCCGATGCTCGGATGGCGAATCCAAGGCTAGATTTGTGATCAGCGAGATAAATTGAGTGCGGGAAAGGTCTTGGTCGATGTTTTAGGGCGACCGAGTCAATAGATAATTTTTCGTTCTGAGGCACAAAACAGTGGAGGTGCGCCACAGAGCCGCGTCGCGAACCCATTGCGAAGAGTGACTTATGTTTTTCCATAAAATTTCGACGGCGTTGAGAAAACTCATTCAGGAAGATTTTTGCTAAAAATGAGTTGTACGCGACTAGTCCATATCGCGGACTGCGTTATTTCACGGCTGGAAAATTTTTAAAAATACGAGGGGCATTCTCGTCCATTCCTAACATCTTCTAAAGCACATGCACGACCAATATAAGTCATTTTCACAAAGAAAGGGTCTAAACCCCATTCTAAATCCTCTTCCTAACAACGCTAATATGCTAGGGCTTGAGGAGAGTAAAGGAGAGTCGAGGAAGTTCCAAGGGATTTGTGTTGATAGCAATCATCCCCGGTATCTAAGGCTAACCTAAAGCATGAGATTGTTCTTCCTTGTGCCTCCTTTGAGTAAATGGAGTCTATGATTGAAGATGATGAGTTATATGTGAAAATCCTTGAGTATTCTATTGAGATTCTTCTTAATTCGTGTATTTTTCTTAAATAATTGATGATCATCAAAAACTATTTACTACATAACTTGTTTTCATGAATGATTTTACAAATTCTATGTCTTTTGTTCTAAAGAATGCAAGAATGAGCTTAGGGGATGAGTCTAGAGACTCTACGATGATGTTTGTGATGTTGTGATTGTGCTCTAAATTGATGAGAGTCTGGATGATAATGTTGATGAGAGTGATGTTTATGAGTCTTATAACTTAAAACTAAATTATAAAAGAATGTTTCGAGTCCACGATATTGATGTTGATATTGTTGAGTTGATGTTGATGACGATATTGATGTTGACGTACTATGTCCCTATGGGGCCGATGATGATGTTGATATACTATGTTCCTAGGGGACTGATGATGATGATGTTTTATGAGCATGTCGAGTTCTGGGAGGAGTATTGAGCACCGAAGTGAGCGAGGGTGAGTCCCACTCGAACTCATTAACTACGTGGCCTGCATAGGAGAGAGGATCGAACCACAGTGCAGATGTTTCCTTGTCCCAAAGGAGGATTGATGTTTTTTATTGTGGATCCACTTATGGTAATGTCCTTTACCCCGACAGGGTACTAGATGGATATGGCAACAACATCGCTTCGTTGTATCATCACCGGCTCATATGTGATGGTTTTCGATTAGAGAAACTCCCAGTTATGTCCTACATTGATAGTGCTCCGATGTTATGTGATGGTATGAGCCTTGATGGATGTTGATGTTCTATTACCTACTCTTTATCCTTGTCCTAAAGGGGCATGAGTCCTTGAGTTGAGTCGAGTTTCCTTGAGATGAGTCTGATGTATTGATGAGATGTTGACAATCATTTGTCTACTCTTTTTCTTGCTTTAGATAGACATTTGACATTTTGACAGAGTATGATGTTAAGTTGATGTTATCCCTATATTGTTCTATCTGTATTGTTATATTCAGCCATCTTACATGTCGTACATTCCACGTACTGACGCCACTTGTTGCTGCATCATTGATGCAGATACAGGAGTTAGAGGACTTCAGCAGACGCATCGTCGAGGTTTGTAAATTCTTAGTTCAGTCATTGGTGAGCCCTCTTTGCTATCTGAAGGAGCCCTTTTTCTTTATTTGTTATTTTGTTTATTGAGTTGGGTAGCCATGGCCTGTCATGGTACCCTCTTGGATTGTCTAGTTGAGTTAGAGGCTTCAAAGACATGAGTTGAGAATTGATGTGAGGTCTTTCCCTCTTAGAGTTGAGTTAGTAATACGATTTTCTTATCATCGATGTTGAGACAGAGTTTATTGGCCATTGGCCCTTCTTATTGATGTAGCTCACTACCTTATTATATTCTTTCTGTTATGCTTGATGTTGGATGACTTTCCTGAGATTGACTGGTTCGCTTGGGGACTAGCAATAGTCTCTGGGTGCGAGCCACGCCTAGGGTACCCTCCCGGGGCGTGACAAACTTGGTATCAGAGCATAGAGTTCAAGAGTCCTAAGGAGTCTATGAAGCCGTGTCTAGTAGAGTCTTGTTTATGCGTGTGTAGTGCACCACATTTCATAAACAGGATGCTATAGGACATTAGAAATGGTTACACTTCTTTGACATTCTAAGTTCGTGAGATAGAGTCTGTCTCTATGAAATTCTCTTCTAATTCGTGTGTTGCACGTTTGCAGATCATGCCTCTTAAATGCACTGCTGCCCAGAGAGATGCCTCAGCCCCAAACGCTGAAAATTCCCCACCAGAGGTCCTTACCCAGCCTGAGATGAGGAGATGGGGTCAACCTACTAGAGCTACTGATATCACACAGGCACCACTTGCTCAGTCAGCCTCTACTTCAGAAGCAGACTTCAGGGGAGCCATTGCTATGCTCACTCAGTTAGTGGCCTCCTAGAGTAATAGCCGAGGTCCCCAGTCCCCTAGCTCTGGCTCCCAAGAGCCTACAGCTGTAACCAGGCTCAGAGATTTCTTGAGGATGAACCCGCCAGTCTATACGGGGTCTAAGGTTGAGGAAGACCCGCTAACTTTATTGATGAGATGTGCAAGATTTTGAGGGCTATGCATGCGAATGATGTTGAGGGAGTTGAGCTTGTCTCATATCAGCTTAAAGATATTGCTAATGTTTGGTATAACCAATGGGAAGACGGTAGATGTGAGGATGCTGAACCTGCTGAGTGGAAGGAGTTTGAGAATTCTTTCCTTGATCACTTCTTTCCCTAGGAGTTGAGGGAGGCGAAGGTTGAGGAGTTCATGAATCTGAAGCAAGAGGAGATGATTGTCAAGGAGTACAACCTCAAGTTCATTCAGTTGTCTCGATATGCCCGAGAGATGAGTTCGTGTTTGGATTAGGCAGGCATGTAAAGAGAGAGTGTGAGGCCGCATTGCTGATCCCAAGCATGGACATTTCTAGACTTACGGTTTATGCCTAGTGAACTGAGGAGGACGAGAAGAGGACAGAGAAGAGCAGCAGAGTAAGAAGGCCAAATCGGCAGGGCATGAGCCTAGCCAACATAAGCAGCATAAGGGTGATAAAACTTATCTTCAGAAAAGGTCTTCTAGCTATGCACCCTCGGTGGCAAGTGCGCTTGTTTAGCAAAACAGGTGTGAGCAAAAATCTTATGGTCACCAGAATTTCAGAGCTCAGGATCCTCAATCCCAAGCTAGCATGACCCAAGGCCCGAGAGGAAAGCCACCTTGTGGCAGATGTGGAAAACTTCACCTTGGTGCATGCCGTGAGGGCACAAATGCTTATTATCCATGTGGACAACATGGCCGTTTTCAGGGTGAGTGTCCGATGAGGAGATGGGGTAATGGGAGTAACAACGCTCAGTCTTCTACAGCGCCCCCAGGGGGCAGTCATCAGAAGGCTACTACTGCGAGTGCGGGAGGTGGGACGAACCATCTGTATGCGACGGGTAATCGACAAGACCAAGAGGTTGCACCAGATGTTATTATGGGTATGCTCCAAGTCTTTTCTCATAATTGTTATGCATTACTTGACCCGGGTGCCACTTTATCTTTTGTGACTCCCTATGTGGCCAATAAATTCGAGAGTTTTCCAAAGTGTTTTCTTGAGCCTTATACTATTTCTACTCTCGCTGATAAGTCTATCCTAGATGAGAGGGTCTATAGAGATTGTGTAGTATCCATCTATCATAGGGATACTTTGGCTGACTTAGTAGAGTTGGAGATGGTTGACTTTTGACATAATCCTTGGTATGGATTGGCTCCATGCCTGCTATGCCTCCATAAAATTGTAGGACCTGAGTTGTCAAATTCTAATTTCCCAATGAACCAGTCCTAGAGTGGAAGGGAAGTACTGTTACACCCAAGGATAAGTTTATTTCCTACCTGAGGGCTAGAAAGCTAAATTCTAAAGGTTGTATTTACCACCTCGTGCGAGTTAAATCTGATGATATGAGTCCCCTACTCTTGAGTTAGTTTCACTTGTGAATGAGTTCCCTGAGGGTTTGCTTGCAGCCCCTCCTGATAGGAAGATCGACTTCGGGATTGATGTTCTTCCCAACATGCAGCCTATTTTAATTCCCCCATATAGAATGGACCCCGCTGAGTTGAAAGAGTTGAAAGAGCGGTTGAAGGATTTGTTAGAGAAGGGCTTTATTAGGCCAAGTGTTTCTCCTTTGGGTGCTCCCCTTCTGTTTGTACGGAAGAGGGATGGGTCTCTCAGGATGTGCATAGACTATAGGCAATTGAACAAGGTCGCGATCAAGAACAAATATCCTCTTCCCAGGATAGATGATCTATTTGACCAACTTTATGGTGCCTCATGCTTTTCAAAGATAGACCTCAGATTGGGTTACCACCAGTTGAAAGTGAGAGAATATTACATTCCAAAGACAGCTTTCAGGACTAGATATGGCCACTTTAAGTTCTTGGTCATGTCCTTTGGGTTGATGAACGCACTGCGGCTTTCATGGACTTGATGAATATGGTGTTTAGACCCTACCTTGACATGTTTGTAATCATGTTCATTGATGATATTTGGTGTATTCGAAGAATGGGGAGGAGCATGCCAAACACCGTAGAATTGTCCTTCAGACTTTTAAGGACCATGAATTGTATGTGAAGTTCTCAAAGTGTGAGTTTTGGCTCAAATCAATGGCTTTCTTAGGCCATGTGGTTTCGGGTGACAGAATTCGAGTAGATATCCAGAAGAATGAAGCGGTTAAGAACTGGCCAAGACCAACCTCTCCAATAGACAAAAAGAGTTTCTTGGGGTTGGCAGGCTACTATCGCAGATTTGTTGACAGATTCTCTTCCCTATCTGCACCATTGACCAAGCTGACCCAGAAAAAGGTCAAGTTTCAGTGATCTAAGAAATGTGAGAAGAGCTCCCAAGAGTTGATGTAACACCTGGTAAAATTATCAAAATACTCCTAGATATGAGAGGTTCGCATAACGCGTCTTTCGATGCTCAGATGGCAAATCTGAGGCTGAATTTGTGATCAATGCAATAAATTGAGTGCGGGAAGGGTCTCGGTCAATTTTTAGAGTGAATGAGTCAAAAGATAATTTTTCGTTCAAGGACACAAAATAGTAGACAGAGCTGCGTCGCGGACACATCGCGAAGGGTGACTTATGTTTTTCCACAAATTTTCAACAGAATTAAGAAAACTCGTTCAGGAAGATTTTTGCCAAAAATGAGTTGTACGCGACCATTCCGCATCGGACTAGGTTATTTCGCGGCTGGAAAATTTCTTAAAATTTGAAAGGCATTCTGGTCCATTCCTAACATCTTCTAAAACCCATGCACGACAATATAAGTCATTTTCACGAAGAAAGTGTCTAAACCCCCATTCTAAATCCTCTTCCTAACAACACTAATACGCTAGGGCTTGAGAAGAGTAGAGGAGTTGAGAGGAAGTTCCAAGGAATTTGTGTTGATAGCAATCATCCTAGGTATGTAAGGCTAACCTAAAGCGTAGGATTGGTCTCCCATGTACCCCCTTTGAGTAAATTGAGTCTATGATAGATGATGATGAGATATATGTGAAAATCCTTGAGTATTCTTTTGAGATTCTTCTTAATTCATATATTTTTCTTAAATTGATTATCATCATAAACTATTTTACTGCATAACTTGTTTTCATGAATGATTTTACAAAATTTTATGTCTATTGTACTAAAGAATGCAAGAATAAGCTTAGGGGATGAGTCTAGAGCCTCGATGATGATGTTTGTGATGTTGTGATTGTGGTCTAAATTGATGAGAGTCTTGATGATGATGTTGATGAGAGTGATGTTCATGAGTCTTAAAACTTAAAACTAAATTCTAAAAGAATATTTTGAGTCCACAATGTTGATGTTGATATTGATGAGTTGATGTTGATGTACTGTCCCTATGGGACAGACGATGATGATGTTGATGTTGATGTACTATGCCCCTAGGGGATCGATGATGATAATGTTTTATGAGCATGTCGAGTTTTGGGAGGAGTATTGAGCACCGAAATGGGTGAGAGTGAGTCCCACTCAAACTCATTAGCTATGTGTCCCGCATAGGAGAGAGGATCAAACCGCAATGTGGATGTTTCCTTGTCCCAAAAAAGGACTGATATGTTTTCTTGTGGATCCACTGATGGTGATGTCTTTTACACGGGCAGGGTACTGGATGGATGTGGCAACGACATCGCTCCATTGTAACATCACTGACTCATAGGTTATGGTTGTCGGTTAGAGAAACTCCCGATTAGGTCCTACATTGATAGTAAGATGATATTGATATGATGGTATGAGTCTGATGGATGTTGATGTTCTATTACCTACTCTTTATCCTTGTCCTAAACAGGCATAAGTCCTTGAGTTGAGTCAAGTTTCCTTGAGATGAGTTTGATGTATTGATGAGATGTTGATGGTCATTTGTCTACTTTTTTCTCGCTTTAGATAGACATTTGACATTCTGGCGTAGTATGATGTTGAGTTGATGTTATCCCTATATTGTTCTATCTGTATTGTTATATTCAGCCACCTTACATACCGTACATTTCATGTATTGACGCCACTTGGCGTTGCATCGTTTCATGATACAGATACAAGAGTTAGAGGACTTCAGTAGATGCATCATTGAGGTTCAGAGATTCTGAGTTTAGTCATTGGTGAGCCAACCTTGCTATCTGGAGGAGACCTTTTTCTTTATTTGTTATTTTTTTTATTGAGCTGGTTAGCCATGGCTTGTCATGGTACCTTCTTAGACTATCTAGTTGAGTTAGAGGCTTCATAGACATGAGTTGAGATTTGATGTGTGATCTTTCCCTCTTAGAGTTGAGTTAGTAATACTATTTACTTATCATTGATGTTGAGACTGAGTTTATTGGCCATTGACCCTTCTTATTGATGTAGCTCACGACCTTATTATATTGTTTCCGCTATGCTTGATGTTAGATGACTGTCCTGAAATTGAGTGGTTCGCTTGGGGACTAGCAATAGTCTCTGGGTACCAGTCATGCCTAGGGTACCCTCCCTGGCCTTGACATGGAGTGGTAAGTGTTTTTTTATATTTAATTAGAGATTTTAGGTTAGCTTCTAAGTATAGAATCGTCTTTTTTAGAAATTATGTTTTTTATGTGACTTCAAATTTAATCGATCCTCAATATAAATACCAAACATCATATATAAAAAATATAAGAAAAATCATATTTTGATTGTTTGGCCAAAAAACCAATAAATCAAGGATTGACAAGATAAGTTTAGTATTCTATTGCTTCTTTTTGGTTTACCTCTAGAAATTCGTTATTAGTTTTAGGTCTCGATGAATTTAATTTTTGCATCACGTGAGATTTTTTAAAGAAACAAAAAGTCGTCTGTCGAGATTTTATTCTATTTCTAGGGCTTGAATCAAGATCTTTGGTCAAAAATGGATCCATGATATTGATTTTTATTAGTTCATTCTTTAACAACTTTTATTGGACTCCTTACACTTTTGAAATAATGGATTCATAATGTATTACAATTTTAATATCATTTACATATATTTCTATACTCCGATTCAAAATTGATTGACTCATATCAACTCAATATTTAACAGCTCAAATTTTGTTGGGTCGAGCCCATTCTTACTTACTTAGAAAAATTACGCGAATAAGCAAATACATCGTAGTTAATTAGTTAACATAGGTATAGTTTGAATTAATTATGGTTTGTGGCACACATCTAGCTGCATTTACAGTTTGAGTTTTGTATAATTTACACGATTTGAACAAACATTGTGCACAATTATACAAAAGTTGTGTGTAAATCAAATTGTATAGTGAAATATATAAACACTGCAATAATTGTTCGGGAATCAAATTGTAGAGCAAAATATATAAACAGTGCGAATTATATAGCGAATTATACAAACATTATCCACGAATTGTATAGCGAAATATACAAACACTTTACAAAAACTACGATTGTATAACAAATCATACAAACGTACACAAATGCAATGCGAATCATACCAACGTTGTCATTATATTTAGGAAATGTAATTATCTCAACTATAGTTATGGAGCATAATTAAGATATTTTTGAATGGTTATATCCGAAAATTCCTCTTTTTACTTTCTGAAAAGTGGAACAGAACTAATTGGGCCATGGATGTAAATGATCGGTTTGGCTAGTTCTGAAACAAATTTGGATTTTATAACAGAAAAGTTACACATCTGATCGCTTGTCAAAAATAATTACAATCTTTAGTTAAAAATATTTTTATTTTAAAAAAAAAAATTAAGATACGTGTACATACCTCATTCATTTTGTTATTTGGGGTACCCATTTATTTCTGAACATTTAATCAAATACTAATTCTAGCTTTGATTTGTTAAACGGGAAAATGAACAAACATGAGAAGTTTGAAGTATATATAAATCTAAATTTGAAGGCAGAGGGAAGGTAGCTAGTGATGTGAGCAAGTTTATTATCTGCGACTTACCAAATAACATACTACATAAAATACTAGAGCTCATGCCCATCAAATATGCTGCAAGAACTAGCATCTTATCAAAACAATGGAGAAAGTTATGGTCCACATTGCCACACCTTGTGTTTGATCCCCTGTTTTTTGAGTATCTATCTAGTATTGGCGCTTCTCCTGCAAGCGTAATTCATAGAATTCTAATGCAACATACTGGAAATATTCTGGGATTTCATCTTATCTCTGAAACACACAGATTATCTCAGTCAGATGTGGATTGATGCATCATATTCGTAACAAATCATGGTGTGCAGAATCTCACTCTAGATATGGCCAGTGATCAAAAATATGTGTTGCCTGATAACATATTTACTTGTGCAACGTTAACAAATTTGAAGCTGACAACGTGCATCTTTGGGCTGGCTGTTTTTAGCCAATTCCCCAATCTTGTTAGCCTTCAGTTAGAACATTCTGAAATTGTCAGTCCTGCTGATAAAAAGCACTATTGTTGTTCTGCCAATGCTTGAGACATTAGAGTTGAAATTTTGTGTTGATGTTGATTCTGTTGATATGGTTTCGCCAAAAATTATGAACTTGTCTATAGTTAGCAGCTATACCATAACATTTGAGTGTTTTAATGTGAACCCAATATTCAGAAGGATTAAGCACCTATTCTTGGATGGCTCATCCCTAAAGGCAAGAAAATGACTTGACTTGATTTTTTTTTTTTTTGTAATATTTTCTAACTTGCAATGTGAAGTACTAACTAATCTCTAATGTTTTTGTCGCCTCTCAGAACTTAGGGTCAGTGGCTGTGCCAGATATGCTTGATGTATCACTGAACTTGCAAAGCCCGAGACTTTTTGACTTGAAGATTTCTGATAGACGTATTGCCTGTGCACTTTGGATATTACAGAATTCACCTAACCTTATTGAACTTGAAATAGATGGAGTTTTCAAGGTAAGAGACACCTTGACTAGCAATTACGAGTGATTCCATATGTATGTACACACAAGTGATTAGGTGCACGTCATGGTATTGAATCCTATGGTGTTGGCCCTCTTGAATTTCTTGTTTATAGAATGTGTACGAATGTATTTAAGCTTCACTGAGTTTTGAAAGATTTGACCACATTTTACAATATGATTTTCTCCTCAGGTTAATGAAACAATACGTCACACAGAGGAACTGTATGATTTCTTGGCTAAGGCAGAAAAGGAAGTGAGTGAAGCTCTGAGGATGATTCGAACCGTGAGGTTAAGGAAATTCAAAGGGACACCAACTGAAATGTACTTGATGCAGGTTATGCTTGCTCGTTCTCCAAAACTTGAGAGGATGATCATTGAGCGGTGCAAGCAAAGTAATGCCACACATGATAATCAACATTTGAAGGAACTCGTAAGTTATCCTCGAGCATCACCATATGCAGAAATCAAGGACACTTAGACTGTTAGTTGGTCAATTATATTGGTTTCATTTTTAAACTTAATGTTGATATCTGTAGGTGTAGGTCTATGGTACTTCTAGAGTTGTGTTTATATTTTCTTCATCGAATTTTACGAGCAGTCAAATTTTAAATTGATGATTGATCAATATAGTATCATTTCTGATGAGTATTCAGAAGAAAACGAACTTAGCTTGTCATAATAGAAGGTTAACTTTTATATCGTTCTTTGTTAAATCATGGAATTGGATCAAATAAGACGGCTTAGATGGAAGAAACTCTAACCTTCAAAGTAGAACAACAAAATTCTACAAAAAATTATATCCTATATTGAGCTGATAATAGGAAGTTAATGAACAATATGGCATGAAAAATACTTCTTCAAATTATTTTAGATGGCTATCTATCTATTATAATTCAATGCATCTTTATATTTTTTGAGGTTGATAACTCAATCTTCTTCTTGGCTTTTATATTTTTTCTTTATTTAAGTATCATCATTTGAGGTCTGTTACCTCATTTGGTTAGACAAGGTAAGGTCTAGCTCTCTTTGCTTGTAATTATCCTACTGAGGTTATCTTCTTTTAATAAAAAGCTTCTAGACGCTATGTCTAGTGGTATAAATTTATATACAAAAAAAGAAAAGGAAATAAATGAAATCTTATTGGACTGAAAAGACTTACCAAGTTTAAATTAAATTCCTGCAGTTAAAAGTAACATATAGCTGAAATAAGACCTCAATGTAGCTTTTACATATTGGCCAAGTCGGATTTGGCTCTCCTTCATTATATTTTTTCCTCCATTTCATCAATTTTACTTTTCGATGAGAGAGATGTATCTTGTTCAATTTTTCAAGGTCAAAATTATATTACGTCAACAAGTATTACGATCATAATGAAGTCTATAAATTTTTGAAAATTACTCTCCGAATTTGGTAAGAACAAGATACTCCCCATAAAATTTTAATATTCATTAATATTATTTTTTATATATTTTATTATTTAAAAATATAATTGTACGATATTTAATGTGAGGATTGATTAAATTATTTTGTCCCTTTAAATTTTATTCTTCAAATATTATGTTAGAGAAATAAAATAGAAGGTAAGAATTATCAACATTGACAAAAAAACATATAATAAAAGAATATGAAATAAAAACAATAATTTTTAAAAAAAAAGACGAGAGGTTATTGAGATTAAAAATGTGAAATATCAAAATTATAAAGGACAAAGTATGCTATTGTGTGTGAAGGAGGAAAAAAAAGGAAAGGTTATTTTATTTTATTTTATTTTATTTTTTGAATTTTGAAAACATTATTTGAAAGCCAAAATATTTTTGTTGTTTATTGTGCTAGATAAAATATTTTGTTAGATTCATGTTCTACATTTTAATTGAATATAGAAATATAAGAAAAAATTCATAATATTAATGAATATTTGTGGATAGTATCTTGTTCTTATCAACTTTGGAGAGTCAGTTTTTAAAATTTGTTGATTTAATGATTATAATATTTGTTAATGTATTAAAATTTGACCTTTAAAACTGAATAAGATACATAATTCTCATCTATAATTGTACTTGACGAAATGAAAGAAAAATGCAATAGAAGGGAGCCAAGTCTAAGCAAGTCTCCATATCAAATGAATTGCTGTGTTATTTTTCATAATTTAAAATAAAGAATAATATTAAAAATAATTTTTAATATAAGTGCTTAAATATTTTTTAAAAAAGATACTATACCATACTCCAATTATTAATTGATGCTAAATGATCCAAATATTAAAGGCTATTAATTCCCGGAATTTACCATAAGTTCAATAAGCCAAAATGTCACGTAAGGTCATCCCACTTTTGGTTAGAGACATGAATGAAGACGATTATTCTTTCTGTCTCATATTATATGAGAACTTTTCATTTTTACATTATTATTTAAAAATTATAAATAATATATTGAGCTCTACCATTTTACCCTTTATTTATCAATGATCATTAAAATAAGTTAGAAAAAAATCATTAATATACTAATTAATGGTGGGATAAAATGGAAAAAAATAATTAATTCTATCCTAATTTAGTAAGTGCCAAATATAATATGAGATAAATATTTATAGGAAGATGCCCATATAGTACTTCCGTTAGTCCATTCTAAAATAAATGAATTTTTTCAAGTTCACAAGAATTGTTGGGATCCCCCCACCCCACCCCATTTTATTCTTTCATTAACTGAAGTTTGAAACTACTCTCTCTATCTAGAGATAGTTATCCATTATTGACTTGACATAAAAATTAAGAAGTAGAAAATAATAGAAGTAATTTTACCAATCACCTTTATTAAATATAAGTAATCTAAACATTGAAAAATAAGTATTATTCAATAATAAAGGTAAAATAGATTCAAAAGGGTAAAACATCTCAAATTAGTATAATGGATAAATAAAGATAGATGGATGAAGTACTTTACATTTCTTAAATAGTTCTCCCTCCGTCCAACTTTACTTGGCCCCTGTTGACTTGACATAAAGATTAAGGAACCGTAAATGATAGAAATAATTTTACCAAATTATCCCTATTTAATATAAGTCATCTAATTAATTAAAATAAATTAAATCTAACTAAAACAATTTGTGCCAATAATAAAAACTCCTTGAAGTTTTCACAATCATAAGTGCACAAGACACCTTTCCATTTCTTCAAGAAAAATAAAAGCCTTCAACTTAAAAAAAAATTAAAATGACACATGGTTAAATAAGCAACATACTTTATTTATATTGGAATGGAGGGATGTATATTCAACCATTTATTAGGCTTTGAAAGATTAACTTTGACTTATAGTAATTCCAATATATTGAAAATTTTAATGTACTATTAAATAAGGATAAAATGGATAGAAATAGGTAAATTATTCATTAATTTTTAGAAAGTGGACAAGTTTTGTTAGACATCCCAAAATAGTATAGAGGCCAAGTAAAATTGGACGGAGGGAGTAGTTTAAGAATAATTAAAAAAAATAAGAGATTAGTGTCGAAAACACACCTGAGCTATCATCTTTTTTTGAGTTTCATATCTAAATTATTGGGAGTGTAAGTTTCATACATAAACTATCACTTATTAATTAGTTTGAGTAACACCTCTATCTTTTATTCCACTCTCACCATGGTGTGTGAGTTTCATACCTAAATTAGGTTGAATTCTTTTTCTCACGACCTGCAAGGTGTTACCATAAGATTAAGAACAAGCTCTATCCAAAATCACGATTTTTCCATGGTGTGTGAATTTCATACCTAAATTGGGTTGAATTCTTTTTCTCAGGACCTGCAAGGTGTTACCATCAATTAAGAACAAACCCCATCCAAAATCACGATTTTGCCATGGTGTTCCAGATCCTAAGATCACTTACACCACTTACTTCAAGAGTTAAAGCATCTGAAGATACACTTGCACCATTAATCGAAGAATTGTGAGGGTTATGAGTTTTCTTTTTTTATAATTTGGTTGGTTTTTATTTTGGTGGATTTTTTTCTTAATTTTATTTAGAATTTGTTTTCTTTTAAAAAAAATAATGTGGCCAAATTAAAACATGCCATGTGTAAAAAGTGATTTTGTAAAATTACTATTAAAAATAATGGCATAGATGAGCCTTTTTCTTAATAGCAATGACATATTTGAGCCAAATTTTTAATAGATGACATAAATGAACTTTTTATTAAAGTTTGATGATATATTTGATTATTTTTCATTTATTTTATTATATTATAAAGTGGGACCTAAAGAAGTAACACTACATAGTTTTAATAAATGGACATCTTAGTTATATTTGGCATCAAATAATCCCTACAGGTGCAAGATGATTACCGTAGGTTACTTCCTCCGTCTCAAATTAATTGAATTTTTCAGGCTTTTTTCAATGTTCAAAATAGTTAAATTATTCAAAGTTCAAGAAGAATGCTTGAAACCTTTTCCATATTTTCCCTTTCATTTATTGAAGATTTATATTTTTAAGGAGATAAATTACACTATATATTTATGATTTCACAGAGGGCAATAGTGAAAATATATGATGTAAAGTTTGTCTCTGAATGTTTTTCTTAATATGTATGCATTACCTCACAAATTCAATTAAAATGAGATGAAGGAAGTAATAAAGAAAGATTTAACTAAAAACATAGATTTGAGGCTATTTTTACTATTATCCTTTTGATTATTTTCAAAATATTCATCTAGAAAATATAAAATAATTAAAAACCTTATTAAAAGAAAGGATAAATATGAAAAGAAAAGTTTGACACTTATTTTGAACTTTTGAATAATTCACTTATTCAAACTCTTTTTTTTATTCCAGAAATATTTAGTGAAGTAAAAATTGACAACCAGAAGGTGGGCTTGGAAGCAGCCAAGTAGCTGGGACAAAGCCTGCTTTCTTCGCTCTGTCTATTTTCAAGATGTGAATTAAAGAGTGATGAACCCAAAGAGTTAAAAGGCCAAAGTAATCTCTCAAGATTTGAAGCTATAAATAGCTGAAGACATTAGTCATGCATTTTGTCCGAAAGAAAGGTTTAACTTAGCTGCAAACAATAAACAATTTCTGTTTTATGATATGATGCCTCCTAAGGATGAAAAGCATAGTTGTGAAAGTGTATCTGTGGATAGATTCAGCATTATAGAGATGACAATAGGGCGGGGCGGGGTGGATTTAGAGCTATGTGCGTGCGGGACGAGTTGAAGTAGCTATTTTTATAACTAATGCGGGGTGGAGCGGGTTGCGGGTTCAAAATATCTGAAAGAATATTTTCCTCAAATCAATCTCTTTATTTGACTGATATTTATATATATACACAAAGATAGCAACAAATAAGGCTACAAAATATACTCCTAACTAATTTAGGAATGAAAATATAATCCTAACTAATTTACAATACTACAAGGTAATTTAAGAATGAAAATATACTCCTACCTAATTTAGGAATGAAAATATACTCCTAACTAATTTACAATATATTCAACACACACCCACAATCGAAGCTGGAGGTTTGTGGACGCTAAACTTGTCTCGAAATTCTTCAAACAAGACACGTGGAAGACTTTTTGTGAAAATGTCCGCTATTTGATAACGGGATGGAACATGTAAAACTCGAACCTGTCCACGAGCAACCTTCTCTCGAACAAAGTGGATATCCATTTTAACATGTTTTGTACGCTGATGTTGTACTGGATTACCCGATAAATAAATAGCACTTACATTGTCACAGTATACAAGTGCGGCTTTCTTAATCGGACAATGCAACTCTAAGAGAAGATTACGGATCCAACATGATTCAGAGACGACATTGGCCACCCCACGATATTCGGCCTCGGCACTAGAAGGAGACAATGTGGGTTGTCATTTTGAGGACCATGAGACCAAGTTGTCTCCCAAAAACACACAATACCCGGATGTAGACCGTCGGGTGTCCGGGCACCCTCCCCAACCTGCATCAGTGTAAGAGACAAGAGTGGAGAAAGAAGAGGGATAAAGGTGAAGTCCATGATCCAAAGTACCCTTAACATACCGGATTATCCCTTTGAGAGCATTAAAATGATCAATACGCGGATTATGCATATGGAGACAAATTTGTTGAACAGCATAAGATATATCCGGACGGGTAAAAGTGAGATATTGAAGGGCCCCTGCAAGACTTCTGTAAAGAGTGGGATCAGCATAAGGAGCACTAGAAGTAGCACTAGCTTTTGGTTTAGAGTCAACCAGTGTAAGAGTCGGTTTACATGAGGACATGCTGGCTTGTTCAATTATTTCTTTAGCATATTTCCACTGTGAAAGAAACATACCACCCTTACGTCGAGTGACAGCAATACCAAGAAAGTAATTTAAAAAACCCAAATCCTTCATAGCAAATTCAGAACTGAGAAGAGCCATGATATAGAACACCGAAGAGCATCAGATGAAGCAGTAAGAATAATATCATCAACCTATAATAAAATGTAAGCCATGTCCGAACCCTTGTTGTAGATGAATAAAGAATTGTCACACCGGCTATTAGTGAAACCAATGGACAAAACATAATCAGCAAAACGCTTATACCAAGCCCGGGGAGCTTGTTTAAGGCCATATAGAGACTTACATAACAGACAAACATAATAAGGATGTGTACGATCCCTCTACCCCAAGGGTTGATGCATATAAACAGTTTCCTGAAGCTCACCGTGAAGGAAAGCATTTTTGACATCCAATTGATGAATTGGCCATGCCTTGGACACAGATAGACTAAGAACAGTCCGGATTGTAGCCAGTTTGACCACCGAACTAAATGTCTCACCACAATCAATTCCAACCTGTTGTGTTTTGCCGTCACCTACAAGACGTGCTTTATGCCTCTCAAAAACACCATTAGATTTGACTTTATGAGTAAAAATCCACATAGACCGAATCACATTCACATTAGGTAGATGGGGCACTAACTCCCATGTCTTATTTTTAATAAGAGCATCATATTCATCATCCATGGCCATTTTCCAATTTGGATCACGGAGTGCCACAATCGGATTACAGAGCAAAGGTGACCTTGTAATCTCAGAAACAAAAGAATATTTCGTATTTGATTTAAATATCCCATTTTGGCTACGGGTCACAACTCTTGGCTGCTGGAGAGGAATTTGAGTGTGATGTGGTGCTAAATTGTTTGATGGTGTGGACTGTGTTTGGGCCAAAGGGGAAGTACGCGGTGAGGAATGAGGTGATGGACTGCCAAGGGATGATGGCCCAGAGGGCAGTTGGGAAGATTCAGTAGGAGGAGAAGTGGGTTGGGCAGGCTGGGATGAGGGGCTACCAGGTGGAGTAGATTGGGCCGTAGGAGATGTGGTTTGGACAGGAGGATTTGGAAGATGTGGAGGGTCGTTGGACGCAACATTAGAATTTCTAAAATGTTGAATAACATAAGAATTTAGTCCAGAGTCCAAAAAATCATAATGTTGAGAAGAAAGAGTATGTAACTTTGCAAAGGGGAAGGAATTCACATAAAAAATAACATGTCTACAAATGATAATTTTACGAGAGGATAAATCCTAGCATTTGTAGCCACGGTGATTCGGGGAAAATCCCAAAAATACACACGGAGTATATCGGGGTTTCAATTTATTAATAGTTGTAGATGGAAAAAGGGGATAACACAAACACCCAAACACCCGTAAATGAGAATAAGAAGGCTCCCTTTTATAAAGAATTTCCAAAGGAGATTTGTTACCTAACAATTTGCTCGGAAGAATATTTAAAAGGTAGGTTGCCATTTGTAAGGAATGATGCCAAAAAGAAGGTGGAAGTGAGGCATGTGCAAGAAGAGTACGACTTATGTTATTGATAGTACGAATTTTTCTTTCGGCTTTCCCATTTTGTGAAGAAGTTTGAGGACAAGAGAGACGGAAAGACATGCCATGTTTTTTTAAAGAATTCCCAAAATGGACCATTATCAAACTTCCTCCCATTATCACATTATACGTTTTTAACATTACGTTCAAATTGGGTGAGAATGTGATTCCTAAAAACCAAGAATGTGTCATATA